>CM057450.1:1317610526-1318924276 GCA_016271365.2 Neoceratodus forsteri | reverse complement strand
GATATTGCAGCAAGGAGAATTCTGCTTGTAAAATTTCACGGGCAACTGCAGGCGATGGGTTACTGACATACAAAACAGTGTCATCTGCAAAGAGGTGGACAGTGGCTTTGGTGAGATTTGAGTCAATATTATTAATGTAAATGGCAAAAAGGATAGGGCCCAGGATAGATCCTTGCGGAACTCCTCTTAGCAATGGTTTTAGTGGGGATAGATCACCTTCGGCTTTCACATGCTGTGACCTATCCATAAGGTAAAACCTGAACCATTTAAGGGAGGGTGGGTCTAGGCCAATGGAATGCAAGGAAGAGAGTAGCAGCTCATGGTCCACAGTGTCGAATGCCTTGCTTAGATCAAGAAATACTGCACAGACTATTCTTTTTATCTAATTCGGTTTGCCAGTCATTTGTTACTTTAGCCAGTGCAGAGATAGTGCTGTGCCTGGCCCTAAACCCAGATTGAGCTGGATTCAAGAGATTAGCATCATCAAGATATTCTCTTAGCTGGATGCTCACTATTTTCTCTAGCATCTTGGATAGCACTGGAAGAATGGAAATGGGCCTGTAGTTATTAAGGTCCATAGGGTCCCCTGATTTTAGAAGGGGAACCACTTGGGCTGTCTTCCACACTGTGGGAATAGAACCAGAGGTTAAAGATAGATTAAAGGGATGTGTTAGGGGAACTGTGAGTACATGAATTGCAATCTTTAGAAAGTAGGGGTCAAGAGGGTCTGCCCCTGCGCTTTTTTAACATCCAAATGCCATAAAAGATCCTCAACTTGCTTCAACAGAACAGGTTTGAAGGAGAAGGAAGAATCAGCCCTCTGGAGCTTAGTTGTGCATGCAGCAGATTAGCTGGAGAGGTGTCAAAGGCAAGGCCAGCAGTTGTGAAGTGGTTATTGAAAGCATCCAGAACTTCCATTTTGCCAGAAATAGAGCCATTATTGTGGTGCAATTGAGTTGGTAGAGAGGTGCTAGAATCCTGTCCTACAATACCCTTGATGGTGCCCCAGAACCTAGCAGGATTGTGGTAGGAGGAGTCAAGTTCAGCCAAATAAAAGGCAGCCTTTGCATCCCTTACTTTCTTGGTGCAGCTATTTCTGGTTTTCCTAAATAACACCCAGTCATTTGGGTTCTTGGTTTTTCTTGCCAACTTCCATAGTTTGTCTCTCTCCAGCAGTGCAGATTTGAGATCAGCTGAAAACCAGTGGCAAGATTTGTTTTTTATTCGAACACTAGAGATTGGTGCATGGGTGTTAAGGGCACTTAATATTATGCTGTTTAACACCTGATGTGCTTTTTCTACAGAATGTGCAAGATAAAACTCTTGCCAGCTTGGAGAGTGAGCTAGATCATGGAGATATCCTTCAATATTGAGGTTTTTCTTGGATCTCCTCATTAGGAATTTTGCTGGGGTTGTTGATTTGCTGGAAGATCTTACTTCTGCAATGAGGCAGTGATTACTTATATCACTGAAAAGCACTCCAGTGTGTGTGAATAGATGGGGTTTGTTCACCAGCATGATATCAAGTAGTGTGCTTTTGTTTCTATTCTTTAAGTTTATTCTTGTTGGCTCATTTATCAGTTGTGTGAACCCATGTGTATCACAGAATGATACCAAAGGTGCAGCTGCCTTGGAAAGCCAGTTTAGATTCAGATCACCTAGGATAATGACTTCTTCAGAGCCTGGTTTGAGTAGTTTCCCCAGGTGGGATAAAAGCTTAGGTCAACGAGAGGGGGCCTGTAGCAGCCAACTAGCTGGAGAGCTGCCGATTGGAGAGATACTTTGAGGGATATACATTCGAATTCTTTGGGCATCGAGGTTGCAGTAAAGCAGGATACAGGTATACTGGACTTTACATATATAGCTACTCCACCGCCCCTTGTTAGGCGATCCGCTCTCAATAACTGATAGCTGGGTAGATTAACATCCCTATCTGCTGTGGTGGGTTTGAGTCATGTCTCAGATACCATGAGAAAGTCTGGCAAGGTATGGGCAACCCAGACTTGTATTAATGTAAGTTTTTTCAGGAGGCTGCATGCATTAATATGTAGAAAACTGAGGCCTTTGATTGAGGTTAGGTCTGCTGGTGAGGTGATACTCTCGGGGGGCCTGGGTTGATTTGCACATTTCCAATACAGAGTAGTAGAAAGAATAGGAGTTTCATAAGGGTTGCAAGAGATAGGAAGAAGGGGCTGTCTTTGGTCCTCCTTTTCTTGCTCTTTTGCCACTCTTTTGGGGTGCTCGAAATGGGGTTATGACATCGTGTCGAGACACTGAGTAGCAGTTTGGTGGTCAGGCTTAAGGGGGAACTGTATATCCAGTAATGGAGCATCGATCGGAGTACATACATGGTAATTTGCGTCCCTTTTTGGAGGTCACCCCACTGATACTGATGCAGCATTGGTAGGGCATATGCGATGGTCTGAACATTTTTCATTGAGGGTGAGACAGAGAGGCTAGGCAGATGGGTCACCTTACTTTGTGTGATATGGACATCCTCCTTAAAGAACCCCATGCATGACAGAGAAAGAAATAGCAGGAGGAGTCTCCCCATTGTGAAAGTGGTATTGATGGTTAACTACCGGGAGAACAGTAAGGGAAGGATTACTGATTAGGTGGTACAGCAGGGCGACGATGCAGTTTATTGGTTAGTGTAGCGCTGAGGGCGGGAGAAGAGATTTCGTCGGGAAGATGCCTATAAAAGTAACACACAAGGAGGAGGAAGGGCGGGTGGGCAAAAATTTTGTGGCTTTCCTGTACCTTTCCTCGATGTCCTCCCGCATCGTGGGTCCCCTGAGTCGGCTTAAGGGGTCGCTGGTCAGCTTCGCTGAAGGAGCGTAGTCCCGTGCTCACTGGAGTGCTGGGGTAGGGATCTCAGACTGGAGAGAGACAGAGGAAGGTGCACATTTAGTAAAAAAGCAGAACAAGTGTTTCTGCTGGGCAGAGTGATTGAAATTTGCACAACAAAAGGCTGTGGGGGGGCTGGGGCGCCGTAGCGTCTGGCCCACTTTAAATTACAAAAAAAGGGCTTGTAATCACAGTTACATAGAACTTTAACAGTCTCCCTCTACATTTACATAATACAAGTAAAACAGCTCTTTTTTGAAAGTTTTCAGAAAAATTTCCAAGTCCCAGAACAGCTTTAGGTAGTGTAAGTTCAGTCAATGCAATTCAATGGGGCAAGAGGACCAATTGGCTGCTGTGCCTTGAGAGCGCTAGCTTACCGATTGGCTGTGGCTTTCCCATACCTTTCCTCGATGTCCCTCCTGGCCTCGTGATTCCCTGAGTCAGCTTAGCAGTCGCCGACTGCCCGCTGGGGGAGCGTAGCCCTGGCACTCAACTGGGTGCTGTGGGCAGGGATCTCAGACTGGAGAGAGACAGAGGAAGGTGCAATAATTTGTAAAAAAGCAGAACAAGTGTTTCTGCTGGGCAGAGTGATTGAAATTTGCACAACAAAAGGCTGTGGGGGGGGCTGAGGCGCCGTAGCGTCTGGCCCACTTTAAATTACAAAAAAGGGCTTGTAATCACAGTTACACAGAACTTTAACAGTTTCCCTCTACATTTACATAATACAAGTAAAACAGCTCTTTTTTGAAAGTTTTCAGAAAAATTTCCAAGTCCCAGAACAGCTTTAGGTAGTGTAAGTTCAGTCAATGCAATTCAATGGGGCAGGAGGACCAAACGGCTGCTGTGCCTTGAGAGCGCTCGCTTACTGATTGGCTGCGGCTTTACCGTACCTTTCTAGATGTCCCTCCCGGCCTTGTGGTCCCCTGAGTTGGCTTAGCGGTCGCCGACTGCCTGCTGGCGGAGCGTAGCCCCAGTGCTCAACTGGGTGCTGTGGGCAGGGATCTCAGACTTTCCTTGATGTACCTCCTGGCCTTGTGGTCCCCTGAGTTGGCTTAGCGGTCGCCGACTGCCTGCTGGCGGAGTGTAGCCCCGGCGCTCAACTGGCTGCTGTGGGCAGGGATCTCAGACTTTCCGTGATGTCCCTCCCAGCCTCGTGGTCCCCTGAGTTGGCTTAGCAGTTGCAGACCGCCTGCTGGTGGTGCGTAGCTCCGGCACTCAACTGGGTGCTGTGGGCTGGGATCTCAGGCTTTCCTCGATGTCCCTCCTGGCCTCGTGGTCCCCTGATTCGGTTTAGCGGTCGCCGACTGCCCACTGGTAGAGCGTAGCTCTGGCACTCAACTGGGTGCTGTGGGCAGGGATCTCAGACTTTCCTCGATGTCCCTCCCGGCCTCGTGGTCCCCTGAGTCGGCTTAGCGGTCACCGATCGCCTGCTGGCGGAACGTAGCCCCAGCGCTCAACTGGGTGCTGTGGGCAGGGATCTCAGACTTTCCTCGATGTCCCTCCCGGCCTCGTGGTCCCCTGAGTTGGCTTAGTGGTAGCCTACCGCCCGCTGGCAGAGTGTAGCCCCAGCGCTCAACTGGGTGCTGTGGGCAGAGATCTCAGAGATTGAGGAGAATATTTATCAGAATAGGTGGCAAAAAAGTCTGCTAGTTTCTGGCCTCTCAAATTATTATTAGTGCCCCAATTTCCACGTCAATGTAGACCAAGGCATGTAATACCAATTTCTGGTCCAGAAACAGGAGACAAATAAATGGGCATAGAAGACAACTGAATGGGCTAACAGGACTTCACCTGCTGGTATTGTGGTAACCCACCATCTTGCATTTCATTCACCATGTTCCAAAATCATGTGTAGTATATCCCTGGTTTCCTGACATTTCTAACTTACCCTGGACATCCAGTGGGTATTTAGCGATGTGAAAGTGCCTGCTTTGCATCTTCCTGGTGTCACACACATATAGACCCTTAGTAAACAGTATGCAAGTACATGCTGAAATCTATTTTTTTGCCTTCACAGGTTAATAAGGTCTCTGCCCCAGTTTGCTCAGGGAGAAGGATCATGCTCAGACACATTTCGATATATGGGCATCATTGAACCTGCACCCCATTCCTAATTTAGGGTTGCTTTTTAATGCTGTCTTTTTCAACCCCCCCAGGAAATCTTACTGTATTCTGACAAATGCAGTATGGTCTCAGCATAGGACTGCCCCGGAGCTGAAATGGTTAATGGAACATCAGAGAGCGTAGAAAGACAAAGGGAGGGATAGTGAGGCTGAATTGAATGAACGGTGGGTGGGCAGAGGGGGACAGTGAAAAGGCAGGGCTACTGAATGAATATTTCTGCTCAGTATTCACAAAAGAGGAGGGGGACGTGCCTAATCCAATTAACAGAAGCACTCTTGATAGGGGGGGTCGATCCCAGTTCTTTCACAGAAGAAAGGGTTCTGCAAGAACTCCAAAACTGAAGGTGGACATAGCAATGGGGCCTGATGGAATTCACCCCAGAATTCTAAAAGAATTAAGGGGGAACTAGTGAAACCGCTGACTACTCTTTTTAACAAATCATGGGAGGATGGTGGTGTACCCGAGGACTGGAGGAAGGCAGATGTGATTCCCCTTCACAAAAGTGGGACCAGGACAGAGGCAGGAAACTACAGACCTGTCAGTTTCACCTCTGTGGTAGGGAAAGTGATGGAGTCACTTCTGAAGGAAAGAATTGTTGAGTACCTAGAGGCCACTGGGGCACAGGACCCAAGGCAGCATGGGTTCACAGTGGGAAGGTCATGTCAGACAAATCTAATAGATTTCTTTGACGGGGTGACCAAAGTAGTAGACATGGGAGGGGCTGTGGACATGGCCTACCTAGACTTCAGCAAGGCATTTGACACAGTCCCACTCAAAACATTAATAGTCAAATTAACCAGCCTGGGAGTGGGTCCCAGGGTGGTAGCCTGGGTAAAACATTGGCTGGACAACAGGACACAGAAGGTAATTGTAAATGGAGTCCACTCTGAAAAAAGAGGGGTTACTAGTGGGTCCTGCAGGGTTCAGTACTGGGTCCAGTCCTTTTTAATGTCTTTATAAGTGACATTGTAGAGGGACCAGAAGGAAAAGTATGCCTCTTTGCAGATGACACAAAGATCTGCAACAGGGTTGATACACAAGGAGGTGTGGAAAGGATGAGAAGGGATTTGGCAAGGTTGGAGGAATGGTCAGAAGTATGGCAGCTAGGATTCAATGCAAAGAAGTGCAAAATAATGCACCTGGGAAACAAGAACCCAGTGGAAGATTACACAATGGTGGGGAGGTAGTAACAACAACTAAAAAGGAAAGGGACCTGGGGGTAACCATATCAGATGACCTTAAGGTTAGCAAGCAATGTGAGAAGGCAGTAGGGAGGGCTGGAGGTATACTGGGATGCATAGGGAGAGGCATCAGCAGCAGAAAACAGGAAGTTGTTATCCCTCTGTACAGACAGTTGGTTAGACCCCATCTGGAGTACTGTGTCCAGTTCTGGAGACCCCATCTCCGCAAGGACATAGACAGGATAGAGGCAGTCCAGAGGAGGGCAACTAAAATGGTGCAGGGTCTGCAAGAGAAGCTGTATGACGAGAGACTAAAGGAGCTTAATATGTATACCCTTGAGGAAAGGGGAGAGGGCATGATATAAACTTTTAAGTACCTCAGTGGAATCAACAAAGTCCAAGAGGGTAGCATCTTTCAGAAAAAGAGACGTGCAAGAACGAAGGGACACAATTTAAAGATGGGGGGGTGGTTCAGGGGCAATGTGAGGAAGTATTTTTTCACAGAGAGGGTAGTGGATGCATAGAACAGCCTTCCTGAGGAGGTTGTGGGGTCTAAAACTGTGGGAAAATTCAAGAATGCATGGGACAGACATAAGGCAATTATTGTGCAGGGTAGGAAGAAATAAGCTGTTGGTTAACTAGGATCTGCGGCCTATCCTGTAGGTAGGGAAATGGGCAGACTAGGTGGACCAAGTGATCCTTATCTGCTGTCAAAGTCTATGTTATGTTTCTATGCTAATAGTGGAATGTTAGGCTTGAGCTCGGTTTTCAAATCACTGTCCCTGGTTGCATTTAATGCAACCGTCAGATTCTTTACTCCGCTTGCCTCAGTAAGATGTCTCCAGAGAGCTCTCCTTCACTCTAACTGAAGACATTTATTTCTCTGTTTATTTTAAAGTCCATTTACTTTATTTCAATTTTTGAAGCACTGTCCTTGGTTCACAGGTAGAATTAGTTAGATTAGTCTAGTTTTGGTAAGTCTTTTCGGTTCCTCCTCGGTTCTTCCAGCCAGGAAGGAACCGATATTATTTTGTGTCTTTATTTAAGTTAAATTTACTGTTTTCCATCTGGTAAGGCGGTTTTTGATAGTTTAAATTTACCGGGGTAATTCTCAATTTAGTTTGGTTTTTCACAACCGATCAATGTCACAGACCAAGAAGCGAATGGGCCCCACAGGTTTCCAACATTGTACAGAGTGTGGGGAACTGTTCACAAAAGCAGATCCTCATCTTGTTTGTGTGTTTTGTTTGGGGTTTGACCACCTCAAAGAGGTTTGCAATATCTGTAAAAACTTCCCTCAGTCGACGCTTGAGAGGTGCTTAAAACGACTGCAGCGGAAGATGTCTGAGAAGGCTGCTGAACTGGCTGCAGACAAACCAAATTTGCACCAAAAAGAACCGGAGGATCAGTCCTCTGACAAGGGTGAGGGTTCATTGGCCAAAAAGAGACCTGCTGACCTTGCCGCTAACCCGGCAGCTGCAGAAAAGAGAAAAAGAAAAGAAAAACATTTAGTGGTTGAACCACAACCGAGTAACCCAGTTCTAAACGCTTGAGGAAATAGCAAATGCTATTAGGATAATTCAGTCGCTTCAACCGGTAACTCCAGTTCAGGTTCCGGAGCGACCACGTTTGGATCCCTCAAGTTCCACTCTGGTTCCTGGTTCCTTGGAACCTGGGTTGAACACTTTTATTGAGGAATATGATGACAATGCTGACAAGGATAAGGAAGAGCATTATGGTGAACCCATTGATCCGGATATTTCACCTGATCCTCATTGTCCTGACTCTCCTGACCAGGGAACCAAGGACGGTATCTCTCATTTTAAATTTGTGAAACAGGTGGCTCAGTCTCTGGACCTCCCCACACAGGAATCAACTGATAAGGAGGAGGAACAGGACTATAGAGATATGATGGTTGTTCACGCTCCTAAAAGAGTTTTATTGCCCATCCACAAGTCCCTGAAGAAGCAGGTCATGAAAATCCTGCATACCCCAACTTCTTTTCCACCAGTGGATAGAAAGGTGGATAAGAAATATTGGGTGGCTGAAGGTGGGGCCAAGTTCCTGTTCAGTCACTCTAACCATGAGGGTGTGGTACAGGCAGCAGCCTTTGATTAAGCAGACATTCTCCTGGCATCACATCCTCCTGATAAAGATTCCAGAAAACTGGATTCTGTTGCAAAGAAGCAATATTTGGGTTCCTCTGTGGCAATTAGGTAAGCTTCATACATGGTCTATGTTGCCAGGTACCAAAGGACACTCTGGGACACTGTGCTGGAGATTTCAAAATCTGTGCCAGCTCCAATGGCAGCAGACCTAGAGGAAGCTGCCAAGAGATGGGTAGAGGCCTCCAAGGTCCAGTTCAGGATGGCAGTGGATAGCAATGACACTGCAGCCAGGCAGATGGCTTCCTCGGTGTCTCTTAGGAGATTTGCTTGGCTAAGGAATACCAATCTTAACCAAGATACTCAATCCAAAGCCAAGGACTTCCCATGTGAGCCTTCATCTCTGTTCGGACAGCAGACAGAGGCTTACATGAGGAAGATGTATGAATACAAAGCAGCGTAGCAAAGTGCTGCTGCTAAGGACAAGGCTTCTATCCCCCCAAAAGCAACATGCCAGGGGTCATGGGGAAGACCTTACAGACCATTTTTCTAGCCTCAAGCCTATCCACAATATCAGCAGCAGAGAGGCTACTTCAGAGGCAGGGGCAGGAGAGGCACCAACCGAACCAGCCCCAGCACCCAGTCAGCACCTCAAAACAAGTAGACACCTTAAGGGATCTGCTCGGGTCACCTCCTCAGTTCCAGTAGGGGGCAGGCTGACCTACTATCTCCAGGAATGGCAGTCCATCACCACAGACAGGTGGGTTCTGGAGGTAGTGGGTCAGGGCCTTGCACTCAGTTTCAAACTCAGACTAAGACTGAGGGCAAGAGTTTTTCAACCTTCCTCCCCTTCAGAGAGACTCTTACTGGAAAATGAGGTGCTAAATCTGCTTTCATTAGGAGCAGTAGAGCCAGTTCCTCTCTTACAGAAAGGAAAGGGCCTTTACTCAAGATACTTCCTTACAACCAAGAAAACGGGAGTGGCGACCCATATTAGATCTCAGACACCTGAACAGGCATTTACTGAAACCAAAATTCAAAATGGTCATCTTAAAAACAATTCTGCCAACCTTGAGGCAAGGAGACTGGCTGGCATCCCTGGATTTAAAAGATGCCTACTTCCATATCCTAATAAGACAGTCTCACAGAAAATTCATCAGGTTCAGACTTCCATCAGGCTACCATCAGTTCAGAGCAATGCCTTTCAGCCTTACTTCTGCTCCAAGGGTGTTCACAAAATGCTTGGCTGTGGTTGTGGCACACCTGCGAAGACAGAGAATGGCAGTTTTCCATACTTGGATGACTGGATCTTAGTGGGGCAGTCTCCTCAGCAGGTCAAGCAGTCTCTGACCTTGACACAGTAGCTGTTGCAGTCCCTGGGGTTCTTGATAAACCAACAGAAATCAGTGCTGCAACCAGTACAGCCCCTGGAGTTTATAGGAGCAGAATTTGATTCAGTCAGTGGCAGGGCATTTCTTCCTTAGCTGAGGTCAGACACTCTTATACAGCTGGTAGGCTCCTTCAAGCCTCACAGCCTCAGACCTGCCAGGCACTTTCTCCAGTTGTTAGGCCACATGGCAGCCTCAACTGCCACAGTGTCAGGAGCAAGATTTCAGATGAGGGATATTCAGTATCACCTCAAGCAATACCAGCATCAGAAAAGAGACAGGTTATCAAAGCTGGTTCCAGTCACTCAAACATTCATACAGGCACTTCAGTGGTGGCAGGATCTGGAAAACCTCACACAGGGGTTCCATTCTTCCAAGAGCAACCATCTATGGTGCTCACTACAGGTGCATCCCTACTAGGGTGGGGAGCACACCTAGGTAAGCATACTGTCCATGGTACTTGGCTCAAACAGGAGTCATGGCTGCACATCAGTCTGTTGGTGCTCAGGGCAGTGTTTCTAGCACTTCAGGAATTCACCAGCATGCTGCAAGGAATGGTGGTCCAGGTCAGGACAGACAGCATGACATGAATGCTATGTACACATCAACAAACAGGGAGGCACAAGGTCCACACCCCCTGTGCACAGAAGCTATGAAAATATGGACCCTAGCCTATTCCTTGAATATTGTGCTGTCAGCAATCCACCTTCCAGGGAAGGACAATGTGCTGGCAGAGGCACTGAGCAGAATAAATTAGAACCATCATGAATGGTCCTTAAACAAGCAAGTACTGCAGTTGGTGTTCAGAAGGTGGGGCACTCCAGAGGTAGACCTCTTTGCTTCCCCAGACAACTACCAGCTCCCTCTGTACTGTTGCAGGCCCCCATTGAAGAGCACAGTACCACTGGACGTATTGGTTCTGGAATGGACAGGGAAGTTCCTGCATGCCTTCCCTCCCTTCCCACTGTTGCTGAGAGCCCTGAACAAGCTCAGATCCCAGCCAGCCACAATGATCCTCATTGCCCCAGATTGGGCCAGACAGCCATGGTATTCCCTGGTTCTGACCCTATCAGCAGCCAAGCCAATCAGCCTACCCAGGAGGCACAATCGGCTGACCTTCTGCCAGGGCAGGATCCTCTACTCCAACCTTCGATTCCTCAGACTCAAAGCCTGGTTCTTGAAGACCTAGAGTATGCAAATCTGCATCTTTCAGAAGGGGTAATGGAGGTCCTTGGGGTATCCAGAAAACCTGCTACCAGAAAGAGCTATACTTCTAAGTGGAAAAGATTTTCTTTCTGGTGCAGGGATAAAAACTTAGATCATACCCAGGCTGGGTTATCAGTAGTTATTGACCATCTCACCCATCTTCATTCCCTAGGCCTCAAGACCTCTACTTTGAAGGTGCATCTGGCTGCAGTGTCTGCTTACCTGTCAGCAGGTAAGCCATCCTCTTTGGCCTCTAATGCAGTGTTCCAAAGGTTTTTTAAGTGACTGCTGCATTTGCCATAGAGTCCCTACCCCTGTGTGGGTCTTAAACATTTGCATAGCACAGCTTATGCAGCCTCCTTTTAAGGCCTTGTCATCAGCTGACCTTAAGTACGTGACTTGGAAGGCTGTGTTTTTAGTGGCCATTACTTCTGCCAGAAGGATTAGTGAGATTCAGGCTTTGTCCATGGAGCCCAATTATGTGGCCTTCCGTAGGGACAAGGTGGTGATCAGAACAAATTATAAATTTCTTCGTAAGGTGGTATCTGACTTTCACAATAATCAATCCATCACTCTGCCAGTCTTCTTTACTGATCATTCCTCCTCAGGTGAGCATAGACTACATACCTTGGATGTCAAGAGAGCTATTAGCTACTACTTAGAGCACATGAAAGGTCACAGATGGGATAGAACCCAGCTTTTTTGGACCTATGGAGAGGTTGGCAAGGGTAAACCCACCACAAAGAGATCCATATCAGGGTGGATTGTGTCATGTATCCAATTCTGTTAAGGCAAAGTTGGTAAGCAGCCCCCACGAGGGCTTAGGGTCCATTCTACTAGAGGGACTGCTGCATCAATAGCAGCTTCCAGGGACATTCCTCTTCTGGAAATCTGTAAGGCAGCTACCTGGAAAATAGTTCACACATTTACCAAGCACTACTGCCTGGACAGCCTGGCTAGGAGTGATGCCAGGTTTGGCACAGCAGTTCTGCAGAGCCTGTTTCCAAAATTAGGTCCTCTGCCCACCTCCAAAGGTACTGCTTCGGTAGTCTGCATTTGTCAGAATACAGTAAGATTTCCTGGGGTTTGAAGAAAACTTTACTTATTATAGTAATCTTGTTTCTTCTAAGGGAATCTTGCTGTATTCTGAGCTCCCACCCTTCCTCCCCTGCTAGGACCTACAGGGCTCTGCTTACTCCAGTATCACTGATGTTGGAAACCTGTGGGTACCTATTAGTTTTTTGGGCATCTGTTGACTTGAGTCTTTAAGATGCCTCCAGTTGTTTGGAGTTTTTGTTCCCCTAATAGGGTTTTTTGGGGATGGTAAACTTAGTTTGGATAGTTAGTATTTAGCTTCTGCATACTTCATAAGAATCTGATGGTTGCAGGAAGTGCAACCAGGGACAGAGATTTGAAAACCGAGCTTGAGCCTAACATTCCACTATTACCATAGGTTCTATTAACCATTTCAGCTCTGGGGCAGTCCTATGGTGAGACCATACTGCATTTGTCAGAATACAGTAAGATTCCCTTAGAAGAAACAAGATTACTATGGTAAATAATGTTTTCTTTCCTACTCAATATTCATTTTTAAATTACTTATCAGTTCCACAACCTGGTCACACCAGTTGAGTGGAAGCCTACAGGAAAAGCCTGCTGTTGAGGAAAGTCATCCATGGGTGCAAATCTCAGCTGACATGTACCATCCCCCCGGCTCAGTGGCGCTGAGGGTTGAGGCACTAGACGCCACACCTCGTGCCACACCGGTGACCCGAGTTCAGAAGCAAGCTCAAGGAGCCGGAGGTCAGATGGGGAGGAGAAGGTTTGAGTGTCCCACAACAGTTCACTTTTTCTAGAGAGGGGAGGGGTGAAGCCTTCGGCAATAGTATGCCTCCCAGAGGTGGCTGCAAGGTATTGAGCCAATAGTTTTCCACATATGGGGTGGTGGGCTGTGGTGGATGTCAGAGTGGTGTGCACAGGAGTGTGCATGCCTCCCCTGGATGTCATTGCACATCTGCACTCACCAACAGGAGGGGGGCAGGGAAATAACTGCACAGAACACGTAAAAGCTCTGGCTACTGGATAGATGATGTGCCCAGCACAATGCCTAACATCGGATCATGCTCTCCAGGGTCCCGATGACTCCTGATCTTCATCTCTTCCCTCAGGTGATTAGATATATTTATATGATATATACGATGTATACATTAAGAAACTGAAGGTGGCCCTGCCTCAGGAGGCCCAAATCAGTGGCTTGCCTGAGGGTGTGCCATGGGGTGGTCAGAGATCCAGGGGTTCCCAGGTAGGGAGGATCTCCGACAGGTTGGGAACAGCTGGGTGACAGAGGGAGTTCCAGTAGCCAGTGACCAGGAGGGAAAAAGAATTGAAAAACAAAACATGTATTACTTCTCACTCCTTCAGTCATGCATTGTCACCTCCTCTCTGGTGACAGGAAAACTAGTCAGACCTCAGTCACCTGTAGAAGAAACATTATAAAGGTACTGTATGTTTTGTCATGATGAAGGACTTGCTGGTGTCCAAGGGTCTGGAGTGGCTGAATTAAGCTGGTACTGTAGAGCACATGAGGGGTTCATTGAGGAAAGCACTCAAAGTAGCTGTAGAGGTCTGCATTCTTTTGAGCAATATGGGAAAATGAGCCAAAATGTGCCCCCCTTCTGGCTCAACAGGGCCCTAAGGCAACTGGTTCTCAATAAAAAAGTGCATGACCAATGGAGAGAGACATTTTGCTTCCAGGCAAGACAGGAGTACAGACCAGGACTGAGGGACTGCAAAACTAGAACTAGGGCAGCAAAGGAAGGGCTGAAAGTCAGGATAGCAGCAGGAGCAGCAGACAACACCAAAGCCTTCCTTCATTGCACAAAGTTGATTGTAAGTAGGTAAAAATTCATCAATAGCAATCATGCACGCTAATCAGTTGGTGATGTGGCAAAAATAACATACAGTAAAAAACTAAGGAAAGCAATGCACACAATGCTTCAATAAAAGTATGTGCACATTTGCACAAGTTTGATTTAGTCCAAGCATCAACAAACCTGAAAAGTGCTCAGAATCAAATCAGTGCAACAAAGGCAAGCAATAGGTCAATGCCATCAAAAACAACTCACAAACTGAGCCAACTGGACACTCACCTGATACATTGGCAGTACTAACTGGACTAAATAAAACTTGTGTCACTGTGCATACTGTACATTTTTACTGAAGCTTTGATTGCATAGCCTTTCATCTTTTGTTTTTTTTCTTTGTTATAATAGCTGTCCAGGGCAGGAAGCAGAAGGTGGTGGTGAATGGGCACTCTTCTTAGTGGAAAGGAGTAACTGTGGCAGCTCTTAAGGATCACTGCTGTGGCCACTGCTGCTCAACATCTCCATTGACGATTTAGAAGCTGGAGTCTCCAGAAGGCTGCTTCAGTTCCTGGATGATACTTAACTAGGTAGAGTAGTGGACTCCCTTCAGAATGGGGACACACTTGAGGAGGCCCTAAATAATCTGGGTGATTGGTCTGACTCCTAGACCTTCAGATTCAATGTAGCCAAATGCAAGGTGCGACACCTGGGAGGAAAAACAGAGGCAGGACCTACATGCTGTACGGAGCTCCCCTTGCTGCAGCCAAGTAGGAAAAGGTCCTGGGGGTCATAATAGATAAGGGACTGAAGCAGGACAAGCTTCATGGACATGGTTACATACAAGAGGGACAGCAGAATACTGGGGTGCATCAAAAGGAGGTGATCAGCAGAGCAGGGGAAGTTATCCTGGCACTTTACAAGGCCCTGCTCCAGCCTACATGGAGTAGTGCATGCCATTTGGTCTCTGCAATACAAAGAGGACACTGAGGCAGTTGAGAGGGTGCAACACAGGGCCACCAAAATGATCAGTGAAATAGGGGAACAGGAGTTATGAGGACAGTCAGGAGTACCTTAAAAGAAAGCAGTCATTATAGTAAATCTCCCATCCCCAAAAGCTCTACCCCCGATTAAGCTTTTCACATAACAAAAAACATTTTTTTCCTCCTGCCTACTTACTTAATTTTAATTTTGTAAAGTTGGCGGGCGCCAAACATGGCGGACATTGTGTAGTTCCATTTCATCTATCGGTGCGGTGCCACAAGGCTCACCTCAATACATTTTGTATTGGGGCAAGCAGTGCAGCGCTGCACCATTAGATGAAATGGAACCGTGCGGCGTCCACCATATTTGGTGATCCTGGACTTCACAAAATTAAAATTAAGTAAGTAAACAGGAGGAAAAAAGGTTTTTGCTATGCAAAAAGCTTAATTGGGGGGGGTAGACTTATCCGTGCATCCTAGGTCTCAAAGGTAACAGCTCTAACCATTCAACTAAAGGGAAACTGCATGTTAGCCAAGCTGGTAGACTTGTTCTTTGTATGTTTCAGTCTCAGCATTCACCATCAGATAGCATTCTGCATGATCTGATTAAAAACATCCTGTAGAAACATACACAATGATGATAGAAAAAGATTGCAGGACCTTCTTGTTTGCCTGTAGTTCCCCATCTGCCCCGGGACCTATTCCCATACAGGGTTCTGTCCCCCCTGCTCCACTCCCTACTGTTACTGACCTGAGATAGCACCAAACCCTTCACTCTGTCCCAGTCATCCTTGAAACCATTTATGGTCTTGATGCCCACCACCTCTGCTAGTAGACTATTCCCTGGTTCCACCACCCTTTCTGTAAAATAGAACTTCCTTCTTCACATCCATCCTAAACCTTCCCCTGCCAGTTTCCACTCCTGACCTTGGGTTCTTGAAGCTTTACTCCTGCTAAATAGTTCCCTGCATTTTACCTTGTTTATTCCCTTCAGGAACTTGAAGGTCTCTATTGCAGCTCCCCGGCCCCCTCACCTAGTCTCCAGAGAGTATGTGTTCAGTGCCTTGAGACAATCCTTGTAAAATCTGCTCAGTTGGCTTTGAATCATCTTGGTTACCCTGCATTACACCATCTCCAGCCTGCCCCTGTCCTTCCTTAGGTAAGTACTCCAGAACTGAGCACGGTATTCCAGCTGCGGCCTCATCAGTGACTTATATAGACATAGACATAGAAATATCTCCTTTTTCTGCTGTCAATATCCTGTGCAATACACCCCAGCATCCTATTAGCCTTAGCATTACTATAGACCTTGTTACACTGGCTTGATTGATCGAGGGAGTCACTAATGATGACTCCCATGTCCCTTTCTTCTGCTGCAATGCTTGTCTCCGCCCCCATCCAATACTCTGTCCTGGGCTTTTTGTTCCCTAGGTGCATAACCTTGCACTTTTTGGCATTACATTTCAACTGCTGGACCTTAGACTACCTCTCTAGCCTTCACAGATCCACCTGCATTTCCCTGATCCCTTCATCACTATCTATCATATTGCAGAGCTTTGTGTCATCTGTGAATAGACACAGCTTGACCCAGATGCCTTCTCTGATGTTGCTGCTGAACATATTGTAGAGGTGAGATTACTTACTGAGTATATGCTACACAGACAGTGCAGGCATTTAAGGTAAGACTGGACAAATATCTGCTTACTAAGGTAATCACCAAATACCCTGAGTAGTAGAGTGGGTGAGGATCCCCATTTGTACGTGTTCACACAGAATACTAATTTCATCCTTGCTTCTGAAGGGGGGGGGGGGTCATGGGGGAGCAGACATGATGGACCTAGAGTCCCTTCTGACCTTAAATTACTATGTTACTTTCTTGTTCTAAATGTAGAGGATTTGTTGACTTTTCCAATACCCTGCATCTAGTTTCAAGGTACAACCCACCTAATAGCTATTTTTGTCAATGACAAATACCAGTATGTTATTCCGATAAAGTTTGTTCCATCATGTTTACTGCTCATGCACTATCTGCCGTTTCAGTCCTTTCTGATCCTGAGTGCAGTCTCGCCTGTCACAACACAGAGGAGTGCAGATCCAGGCCAAATAACGAAGAAAAGCTTTTAAAAAGCAGCAGCTCCTACCCCCAGCCCTAATAAAGGAGAAAAGCATTTAGAAAGCAGCAGCTTGTTTTCGGGGAGAGCCTGGAGAGATGTGTTCAACAAGATTCAACAAGGAAGATAAAAGAGGAAAAGGAGATCTACAGAACTGGTGTCAAAAGATCAGAAGAACAGAGATGAGATCAGCATAAAGAGTGCAGAACTAAGTCTAGATGCCCTAAGGAGTCACCAGCAGGAAAATAAATATAGGTGAAGTAGTGGGGTTCTTGCAAAGCAATAAAATTTTGCCTCGGTCTTGGGTCTCTGGAGTATTGGCAAATAAGTGGTGGGGTCTGCCTCTGGGTTGTCAACCCTAATGTCCCCCCTTCCCCCCAACCCATAGCCTCCTGTCCAGAGCACAATGTACAGCTGCAAGCCAGTGCCCCAAAGTGATAGACTCTTCAAAGGTAGAGAAGTATGGCTTGCCACATATTGGCAACAGACTTTGTCGTAGCTTTCTTCACCCATGGCCCTATGTGAAGAAAAAAGATCATGTCTGACCTCATTTGCTCAGGGAAGGGGGTGAACATTAGGGTTGACAACCCTGAGGAAGACCCCACCACTGATTTGCCTGTACTCCAGAGACCCGAAACCCTAATTTTTTTTCATTTCCCTACTATATGTGCTTTGCGTTCTTCAACCCTAATGTCTACATTAACGTAGTTTTTTGCAATTAATTTCCTTTCTTTTTCTTATTTTTCTGATAGTGGAATCATATCCTCATTTGTGCAGGTCCTTTTGGGACCTGCTCGGAATGAAATAAATACAATACTGGAGACAGTCCTGACCCAGTGAATGGTCCCGTCGGCCTTGACACACATGTGAATACCTTGTGATGGAATTAAATCCAACCCGAAACATACCTATTTATTAAATGGAACTGTATTAAACACAACAGACAGTGAAAAGGACTTGGGTGTCCATATATCTGATTATCTTACCTGTATATGACATCTAAACTTTGCAATTATTAAAACAAATAAGGTTATATGGGCAATCAAGTGGAACATTAACTCCAAGCAATCTGAAGTATTAATGCTGTTATTTAGGGCGAACCTCAGGCCTCATCTGGAGTATGCAGCCAATTATGGTGCCCATGCAAAAATCAAGATTGCCAACTAATGGAGAAGGTGCAGAGGAGATACACCAAAAATATATAAGGTCTAAAATATACTGTATATGAACAAAGAATGCAAATGCTAAACCTCATGCCCTTAGCGGTCAGAAGGCTCAGAGGGGATCTATTATTTATGTATGACATAGTAAATGATCCGTACTTACTGTGTGAACAAGGTATGCAATTTAAAAATGATGCAAGAAAGTTTAGAGGTCACCCATTACAAATCATGAGCAGAAAGTTTAAACACTTTAATCGAAAATACTTATTTTCATGTAGAATCATTCACCCATGGAACAGCCTGTCATTATAAGTGATGGTGAGCGAGACTAAGGAAATATTTAAAAGATGATTGGATAATTTTATTCTGTCTGATAATAACCTAAAATACTATATTTATTAGAATAGAAGCAATTATAGGCAAAATTGCCTTGTAGCTTCTCACAGCACCTAGTATGAAACCTAGTGCGAAGGCTCCCCAGCCCACCACATGGTGTCATGTGTGTGTGCACCAAAACACTGCTCTATCTCTCCCAAGGCTGGGGATGGTCCTGCATGCTGCATCACCTTCTCACCAGGCTTGACCCAATAAACTGGCTTACTCCGTTCATATCTTAACTCAGGTCACTAGCATGGGAAGACAACATGGTCCCAACTGGGCCAACAGACATCCCTGCAAACAATGTTACTTCGTAATTATTTTTTGTGGCATTCTGACTCCAAAATTTCAGCAGTCTTTTTATGACCCCTCCTACTGAACATGACAGGTGTAATTTAATATCATACTGGACAAAACGTAATTTCACGTCAGCAGTGTAAAATCACATGTTGGCCAGGATTTGAAAAACAACAACTGTCATGTTCATCTGGCGGTGTGACAAAATGGCTATGCTGAAAATGTGGGGTTTTAAATATTGAAAATTACCAAATTTATGAGCTTGTATACAAAATATACAACATACCTCAATAACTTTGTTTTTTTTTAATATTTTGACCCCAAACTTTCATCACAATCTTCTTATGACTCCACCTCATGAACCCAGTAGGTTAAAATGTTCAAATCCCCACCAAAATGTGATGTAGTGCCATGGGAGGAAAATACATTTTGCCAAGGATGCAAACAACTAATGCTCATGGGGGGGGGGTGTGTGTGAAATAATGCTATGTTGAAAATATGGGTCAAAATATTGAAAATTATCAAAGTTATGGGCATGTGTAGAAACATTTCTATGTATGCTCATAGAAACATTTCCATGTATGCTGATGACTTGGTCATTTTTCAGTATTTTTTTTAGCAAATTTTCAACATGGCATTTTGGGACCCCACCTCATGAACACACTGGTGGTGAAATTATGTTAATCAGACCCAAAAGGTGATTTTATACAGCGACAGCAAAATCACCTTCTGAGCCCGATTAACATAATTTCACCATCAGTGTTCATGAGGTGGGATCCCAAAAAGGGCATGTTGAAAATTTGGTAAAATAATTTGCATAAATGACCAAGTTATGAGATAAGTTCAAAATGCAGTTGAAATACATCATACTGCACTCATCTGTTTTCCTCAGTTCTTGGTTCAGCACTGAAGAGTGAAGACGTGTCTCTGGTCCAGAGATGATTATGGCCTTGGACCTCTGCTTGGTAAGTATAGAGTAAGGGGTGTGTGGGGTGCTGGGTACTGAGTGGGATAGTTGGGATGTGGGTTGGGAATGGTAGCAGATGATGAGGGACTGTTTTCTTTATTTCAGGATTAAAAATAAAACAAACCACGTCATGGGATGGTTTTCTTTTTTATAGGGTTCAACACTGGGGATTGGGCATCTCAGTGTTGGCATTACACTTGGGGGCTCTGGGGGTGGGCACCCTGGTGTTCCACATTGCTGGATCGGGGGAGAGGAAGGTTGTCCAGTTCAACACCAGAGATTTGGCACCCCGCTGTCATACAGTAGAAAATGTGGTGTTGGGGAGTACATAAGAGAGAGGGCAGAGAAGGTACCTCTGACACTGGAGATTGGGCACCTCGGTGTCGAGTTCATTTAAATAAAGCCACTTATGCTGCTCATGGTGGATGGAACCACACACAGACATTCACAGCACACTCAGCAGGGGTGGGGCTACACACTGACATGTAGCCCCATCTCTGCTGAACAAAAACAGCAGGGATAGATTTGTCAGCAGGGAGCCAGCTCTGCCAGCTGACAAATGGGTCTTGTCTTATTACAAGACCCATTTGTCAGCTCTGCCAGCTGACAAATGGGTCTTGTAATAAGACAACATGACTTGGGGGATTGGGAGCTTGCTGCCAAATGGTTTCTGGGTGGTACTGTGACTGTGGGTTTAGAGGGTTGCTTCTAAACTGGTTCTGGGTGGTATTGTGATTGTGTGTTTAGGGGCTTGCTGCATAACTGGTTCTGGGTGGATCTGTGATTTGTGGGTTTGAGGGCTTGCTGCTAAACTGGTTCTGGGTAATATTGTGGTTATGTGTTTGGGGGCATGCTGCTAAACTGTCTCAGGGTGGTATTGTGATTATGTGTTTGGGGGCATGCTGCTAAATTGTCTCAGAGTGGCATTGTGATTGTGGGTTTGGGGACATGCTGCTAAATTGTCTCGGGGTGGTATTGTGATTGTGTTTTTGGGGGCATGCTGCTGAACTGTTGCAGGGTGGTATGTTGATTGCGTGTTTAGGGGCTTGCTACATAACTGGTTCTGGGTGGATCTGTGATTTGTGGGTTTGCTGCTAAACTGGTTCTGGGTAATATTGTGGTTGCGTGTTTGGGGGCATGCTGCTAAATTGTCTTGGGGTGGTATTGTGATTGTGGGTTTGGGGGCCTGCTGTTAGACTGATACAAGTTTATGATTATGGGTTTAGAGGCTTGCTGCTGCACTGATAGCTAGGTGGGAGGTACTGGGGAAAAAAGTTGTAAGTGTTGCTGTTGTACTGAGCATGACATGCATAGGGTAAGTTAATAAAAGGTTTGTGTATTGTACTTTAGTAACTCATACTGTATACAACTTAGCCTTACTGGGTTCTGGAACAGGAGGACATGATGCACAGGGAGAGCAGGAATAGGGAATGTGTGGAGTGGTGCAGTACAGTGGTTGTGGGGTGGCAGTTTTCAGGGAGACCTTCTGGAGACTGTGGTACTGTCCCATCTGCGTTCACCTCGTTAGGTTGGCACAGAAAGTGTCTAGACTTAGGGCTGCATTGGTTATAGGTCCAAAGGAGGTCACTAGACTCAGAGCTGCATTGACTAGACATCGGTGACCTTTTCTCTCACCCAGGGGCCACCATGTCCTGCACCGTTACCTCACAGGATGCCAGATAGGAGGAGTAGCTGGACTACAGTGGGCTTGAGGAGGAAGGGGGTGCTGGGATCCAGACTGTTGGTGGGGAGGTCACAGGCACATTCCTCAACCACAGCTGGTACCACTACAGAATTCCTACACTGCTCTGGCACAGCAGGACTGCCAAGAGCATGCACCAGCAGTAGTGGCCAGGAAAGCCCCAAGAAGGGTGAAAGAAGAGCCCAGAGAAGCAGAAAGCAACTTCTGGTGGGAAACTCAATTGTCAGGGGGATAGAGATGGAATAGGAAAGGAAGCAAGATGGTGACTAGGTGCCTACCTGGCACCACAGCCTGGAGGGCTGGGAAGTGTAGCATATGGATTGCTAGGGCAGTAGAAAGGGAGGGACAGGAAGGTACAGGTCATTGTTCACCTGGGAACAAATTGCCTTTCTAAGGACAGGGCAGGAACAGTGCAGGGGGAGTTTAGGGAGCTGAGAAGAAGTCTTAGGCAGGTAGCATGCTCTGTAGCTTTTACAGAGGTGCTGCCTGTCTACAATAGGGGGAAGAACAAGGAGCTCTGCACCAAGGCCTTCAACTCATGGTTGAAGGAATGTTGTAGAGAGGAGGGCTATGGATACACTGGGGTCTGGGGGCCCACCTCAGAGGATAACAGCCTATACAGAGGTGATGGTCTGCATTCCTCTGGGAGGGGAGCCATAGTTCTCAGTGGATGGTTTAAATGTTACTTTGATATACATTTGAACTAGCTGAGGGGGTGGTGGAAGAAAAAAGGGGGGAGGCAGAAACTGTCTCCCCTTCACAGGCTGAGACAGAGTGTAGGGAGATCCCAAGGTATGACAGTCCCACCACAGAGTAAGTTAATCAAGGAAGAAGGGGGTTAGCAAAGGAGGAATGGGGGAAACAAAGCAGTCAGAAGAGAAGAGGAATAAAGGGGGAACAAAAGGAAAAATGGAGATGCAACAAGCAAAGAGTTAACAACATTTGAAAGGACATGTGTGCTAATGCCATCCCTGCACACCCCAGGGCACATCCACATTTATAGGTACCTAATTGGGATCAGCTTCCCATGTGATTGTAACAGACACAGAGGGAAGATAGTAAAGAGAAGGGAGAAGAAAAAAAAAAACACCTTGGTTTGCTTGGGTGACTAAAGAGCTAATTAAGGGAAGGCAAACATCGACATAATGGGAGTGGTGCAATGCAGTGGCTGTGGGGCAACAGTCTTCCGGGAGACATTCTGGAGGCTGCAGTGCTGCCCTATCTGCAGAAACCTCTCTGGGTTGAGGGTGGAGGTTGCTCATCTCCGGGCCGAGTTGGCTAGGATTTGGGAGACCTCTTCCTCCACCCAGGGACCACCATGGCCAACCCTGCTGCCTCAGAAGATGCCAGTAAGGATGAGCATTTGGATGACAGTGGACTTGGGGAGGGTAAGGGAGGTTGGGCAGAGGTGCATCCTACCAGTGGTTCCACTCCACAACTCCTTTGCCATTCTGGCAGAGCTGGGTTATCCCATGGAAGCACCCGCAGTGGTGAACAAGGTGAATTCAGGGAATCTTCACAGTAGAGACCCCAGGGGGAGGCACGGGACCCCAGAGGAGAAGGAAGCAACTCCTAGTGGGGGACTCTATTATTAGGGGGTAGAACTGGGGATGAGTGAGGGAGGAGGAAGAGAGATAAAGAGCCTACCCGGTGCCACTGCTTGGAGGGATAGGAGGCGAATCCTAAGGATCACTGGGGCAGTAGCACGGGAGGGCAGCTAGACATCATTATCCACCTGGGGACTAATGACCTGACTGAGAATGAGGTAAGGGCAGTGCAGAGGGAGTTCACTGAGTTGGGGAGGGGCGTTAGACAGGTGGCAAGCATGGTAACCTTCTCAGAAGTGCTACCTGCTTATGGCATGGGTGAAGCCAGGGTGCTCCGCACCATGGGATTCAATGACTGGCTGAAGAACTGGTGCGGAGCTGAGGGTTGTGGCTTCAGTGGGGACTGGGGGGGCCCACCTGGACAAATGCAGGCTTGTACACAAGAGATGGTCTGCATCTGTCTTGGGGGGGCAGGATCCTGGGTGAAAGGTTTGAATGTTTCATTGGCATAACATTTAAACTAGTCAAGGGGGAAGGCAGAAATAAGAAGGGAAAACCAAACTGTCCCCCACACACACATACTAAGGTAGACAGTAAAAAAGGATCCTACAGATGAGAATACACAAGGGAATGAAATAAGGGGTAAAGTCAGAGGATGCACAGGGGGAAGGGATAGGACTGGTACTAATATGGGCAAAACCATCAAAACATGGAGGGCCATGTGTACAAATACCCATAGCCTGGGTAAGAAGATCCCTGTCCTAGTGGCCTTGATGGCAGAGGGAGATCTGGATATTGTGGCAGTCATGGAAACATGGTACACAGGAAGCCATGACTGGGATATTAACATACTTGGGTACACAGTCTACCAGAAGGACAGAGAGGGCAAAAAGGGCAGAGGGGTAGCTATCTACATAAGAGAAGGGATCAAAGCAACTGAGATAAAGGGGAAACAGGGAGGAGAGAAGGCACTGTGGATCATCCTGGAGACAGGAAATGGCACCACTATCCGTACATGGGTTATCCACAGACCCCCAGCACAAGGAAGGAAATATATAGGGTGATGGTAGAAAACATCCTTAAAATGTCCAAGAAAGAGGAAGTGTTGTTGGTAGGGGACCTAAATATGCCAGATGTCAACTGGAATACCTATGGGACAGCCACATCCAGGAGCAGGGACATCCTGGATGCCCTGCCTGGGGCGGGCCTCAGACAGCTAGTGGTGAAACCCACCCATGAGGGGGCAATATTGGACCTGGTGCTCACAAATGGTGACAGAATAATAGATGTATCGGTGGGCAGCCATCTAGGGTCCAGTGATCACCATACAGTATGGTTCAAGGTAAAAACAGTAGAAGAGGCAAGTCGCACAAAAGCAAATGTCCTAGACTTCAAAAGGGCAGACTTTGCAAAAATGGGAGAATGCCTCAAGAAGGTACTGACAAAGGTAGAAGGGGGGGATGTTAGAGAAGCAGTGGGAGCAACTCAACAGAGCCATAACAGAGGCAACAAGCCTCTGTGTGAAGTAAGTTAACAAGGCAAAAAGAAAGAAAAAAACATGGTTTTCTAAAGAAGTGTCAGGGAAGGCTAGAGAGAAAAAAATGGTCATTCAAAAAGTACAAGGAACCACAGAAAGAGGAAGACAGGGAAATCTATCAGACAAAGTAGAGGGAGGTGGGAAAATGGTCAGAAGTGCAAAGCCACAAACAGAAGAAAGGATAAATCAGACAGTAAAGGAAGGGAACAAAACCTTTTTCAGATACATTAGTGAAGGAAAAAAGACCAAGAGAGGCATAGTGAGGCTAAGCAAAGGAGGACTTAGAAAAAAATGAGATCCTGAACGAATACTTCTGCTCAGTATTCACAAAGGAAGAGAAGGGGCAGGGACCGAAATTAGGTAGTAAAAACACACAGGGAAGAGGGGTGGACACCAGTCCATTCATGGAAGAGAGAGCACTAAAATAATTCTTGAAACTGAAGGTGGACAAGGCAATAGGGCCAGATGGGATACATTCCAGAATACTAAAGGAACTTAGAGAGGTGTTGGTGACACCACTGACAGCCCTGTTCAACAAATCACTGGAGGAGGGAGTGGTGTCAAAGGACTGGAAGAGGGCAAACGTGACACTCCTTCACAAAAGTGGGATCAAGATAGAAGCGGGAAACTATAGACCAGTCAGTTTGACCTCAACAGTAGGGGAGATGGTGGAATCAGTGTTGAAGGAAAGGATTTTAGAATATCGAGTGGCCAGCAGGGCACAAGACCCAAGGCAACATGGATTCACAGCAGGAAGATCCTATCAAACAAATCTGATAGATTTCTTTGACTGGGTGACAGGTTAGTAGATCAGGGATGGGTGGTGGATATGGCCTACCTAGACTGTAGTAAGGCATTTGACAAAGTACCACACAAGAGGTTAGTAAAAAAGTTGAACAATCTGGGAGTGGGTCCCAAGGTGGTAAACTGGATCAGAAACTGGCTTTGCAATAGGACACAGAGGATGGTGGTAGAATTCAGTCGGGGGGGATGACCAGCAAGATGCCATAGGGGTCAGTGCTGGGGCCGATCCTCTTTAATGTCTTTATAAGTGACATTGCAGAGGGACTGGAAGGAAAGGTATGCCTCTTTGCAGAAGAAACTAAGATCTGCAATAGGGTGACACTCTGGGGGTGGGGTGGAGAAAATGAGAAGAGACTTAGGCAAATTGGAGGAGTGGTCAAGACTGTGTCAGCTCCAATTCAACACAAAGAAGTGCAAAATCATGCACTTAGGTAACAGAAACCCGGGGAGGAATACACGATGGGGGGGGAGGTACTAGCAACAATCAAACTAGAAAGGGACCTGGGGGTGGTCATAACAGATGACCTAAAGGTAGCCAAACAATGTGAGAAGGCAGTGAGGAAAGCCAGTGGAATGCTGGGGTGCATAGGAAGAGGTATCAATTAGTAGAAAACAGGAGGTGGTGATGCCACTTTACCGGCAGTTGGTGAGACCTCATCTGGAGTACTGTGTGCAGTTCTGGTGACCACAACTCTGGAAGGACATAGACAGGGTAGTGGCAGTCCAGAGGAGGGAAACAAAAATGGTGCAGGGACTGCACCAGAAACCATATGAGGAGAGACTAGGGGCTCTCAATATGCATACACTGGAGGAAAGGAGGGAGTCGGGGGATATGATGATAGAAACTTTTAAGTACCTCAAGGGGATTAACACAGTTGAGGAAAGCAGCATCTTTCAGAAAAGGAGATATGCAAAAACAAGGGATCACAACATGAGGCTGGAGGGGGAAGACTCAGGGGCAATGTGAGGAAGTATTTTTACATAGAAAGGTTAGTGGATGCATGGAACAGCCTCCCTGAGGATATCATAGGGACAAAAACAATAGGTGAATTCAAGAATGCTTGGGACAGACAGAAGGCAACCCTAGTGGTAGGAAGGAGAAGGTAAGCTACAGATCATATAGGATCTGGAGTTTATACAATAGGTAGGGAAATGGGCAGACTAGGTAGGCCGAGAGGTCTTTATCTGCTGTCAGATTCTATGTTTCTATGTTAGAAGTCTGGGAAATAAGTTAATAATAAAATAATAATAATAATAAGTTGATTGAGCAACAGGAGGCAAAGGCTGGTGGTAAATGGAGTCCACTTGGGAGAAGGCAGGGTGACCAGTGGGGTGCCTCAGGAGTCAGTACTAGGTCCGGTCTTCTTCAATGTCTTTATTAGCTACATTGCTGAAGGGCTAGAAGGGAAAGTGCCTATTTGTAGATGACACAAAAATCTGCAACAGGGTGGACACATGGGGGGAGGTTGAAGAAAAAATGAGGAATGATTTGCAGAGGCTAGAAGAATGGTTAAGTGTTTGGCAGCTGGGCTTCAATGCTAATAAATGCAAAACCATGCACTTGGGGCAAAGAAACCTGAGGGCTATGTACCAATTGATTGGGGAGGTACTGGCAAACACCAAAGAGGAAAGGGACCTGGGGTTAATAATTTCAGATGACCTGAAGGTAGCCAAGCAGAGTGAAAAGGCATTGAGAAAGGCTAGTAGAATGCTGGGGTGCATAGGGAGGGGTATCACCAGTAGGAAGAAGGAGGTAGTACTACCACAGTGCAGGTCACTGGTAAGACCACACCTCAAGTACTGTGACCAGTTCTGGAGGCCCCATCTCTGAAAGGACAAAGATAGGGTGGAGGCGGTACAGAGGTGGGCAACCAAAATGGCGCAGGTACTGCAGCAAAAGCCCTATGAGGGGAGCCTGAGAGAACTGAATATGTACTCACTGGAGGAAAGAAGAGAAAAGGGGATATGATAAAAACATTTAAGTACATAAAGGGTATTAATAAGGTATAGGAAGGTAGCATTTGCTGCAGAAAGACAGACTCAAGGACAAGGGGTCATGATATGGAGCTTTGGGGGGAGGCTCAGAGGGGATGTGAGGAAATATTTTTTTCCAGAGAGGGTGGTGGAAGCCTGGAACAGCCTTCCAGTGTAAGTGGTAGGTGTCAAAACAGTCGCAGGATTCAAGCATGCATGGGACAGATACAAGGGGACCTTGGAAGTAACACAAGGGGTGGGGACGACTGGAGACTGTGAAGAGTCTGTAGTGGCACAGTAGGCAGGGAAAATGAGCAGACTACATGGAGCAAAGGGTTTTTATGTGCCGATAACTTTAATGTTTTTATGTTTGTTTCTATGACCTAAAGGCCATCATGGCAGAGGCCAACCTGGATATTGTGGACATTACTGAGTCATGGTGCACTGACAGCAATGACTGGGACATGGTTATACCAGGCTACATGATGTTTGGCAGGGATAGAGTAGGAAAGAAAGGAGGGGGAGTGGTGTTTTACATGAAGAAAATCATAAAAGCAACAGAAATACAAGGAAATCAGGTGGGGGCAGAGGTGCTGTGGGTCACCCTTGAGTCGGGGAATGGAGGCACTATTCAGACAGGTGTGATCTACAGGTCTCCAGCACAGGGGGAGGACTCAACTAAAGTAATGTTAGAAGCAACTGGAAAAATTGCAGAAAAGGGGGAGGTGCTGCTGGTGGGGGGAATTTAATCTGCAGGATGTAGATTGGAGCCTCCCTGCTGCAACTTCAGCGAGAAGCAGGGGTATCCTGGACTCCCTGCAAGGGGCATTATTCAAGCAACTAGTTAGTGAACCCACTCATAATGGGCAATAGAATTTGATGGCAGATAAGGACCGCTTGGCCCATCCTGTCTGCCCATTTCTCCCTACCTACACAATTACATCAGACTGTGCCCGATCTACAGCTCTTTCTCACTCTCCCCTTCCTTTCTGCTATCATTACTAGACCTGGTTCTCACTAAGAGGGCCAGTGTTGCAGATGTCAAGGTGGGAAGCCATCTGGGGACCAGTGATCATCGTGCAGTATGGCCCTATTCTGTTTAGTCTGTATACAAATGGTGTTTTGTCTTTCATGACAGAGGCCTGACACCATTTGTGTGCAGATGACACAGTATTATATGTAGAAAGCAAATTGACGGCAGAAATTCAGTGTAAATTACAAAGGGATTTTGACAGATTGCAAGATTACTTCATAGAACACAAATTAGTATTGAATGACAAAAATTCACAGGTTATGATTTTTGGCAATAAGCAAAGTAGTACAAATCAAGTTTTACATATAATAACCAAAACAGATTCAACTTTGAAGCAGGTAAACACTTATAAATACCTAGGAGTCTAGTTGGACTCCCAGTGTCAATGGGATGTACATACAGACTACTTAATTAGGAAGCTAAATGTTAGGTTAGGGGCACTTAATAGATTTAGGAAATGCATCCCTATGGAAGCTAGAAATGTATCGTTACTTCAATGGTGATCCTCTTTTTCGACTATGGTGATGAGATCTATTGGGGGGGTGTCAAGGAGGGATCTAGACAAACTGGATGTGGTTTATAACAGGTTTGCCCACTGCATCCTGGATGCCCATTGGTTAACTCACCATTGTCTCCTTTACAGATCCTTGGGATGGTTGAGCTTAACCAAATGTAGAAACCTACATATTCTACATTTATCTTATCAAAGTCTTTTTCCAAAAACTCACCCTATTTAATAAACCTTTTTCAAATTTGCACCAGTAGGAGTGGTCTAAGGACAGCTGGTAATCTAGAACTTAAAGTTCCAATGTTGTAAACCTCTAAAGGAAAATTGACCTTTGTTAGCTTCTGACCCAGAGCTTGGAATGAACTACCTCAATTTCTGAAAACAACATCAAAGGGAAAAATTTCATGAAACTCAATAAAAGCCTGGTTTGTAAGCGAGTCCACACTGCCCAAAAGTTGTGTTTACAAAGAAAAAGGCTAACTAGGCTACTTTTCTTCTAAAATGAAGTCAGTCTGTTCTTTATGAAGCTTTTTGGAAATGTATTCTAGATGTTCAGCATACCATACTGAATTATGTTACAAATTACATAATCCTTGTTGTCTAGCCGATATAATTTTAACAATGACTATGTGTATATTTTTTTAACAATAATTATGAATACTTAAATTTTTTCTCTTGAAACTGTGTGCATGCTTGTATGTATGATGAGCCCCATTGTAAATGAGTTTCAGCTCAATTGGGCTACCCTTTTCTTCTTTCCAAGAATAAACAATTACTACTATAATTACTATTACTACACTATAAGAACAGTTGCGGAATCCAACCATGCAATGGCAAGGGACCTGGACTTCAGAAGGGCTGATTTTACTAAGATGGGAGAATGCCTCAGGAATGACCTGGGGGTGGAGGAAAAGTGGGCCGAACTAAAAGACGGCATAGTGAAGGCAACAAACCTCTGTGTCAAGTAAATAAGCAAAAGTAAAAGAAAGAGGTGACTGCTATGGTTCTTGAAAGAGGTAGCAGAAAAGGCAAAGGCTAAAAGAGTGGCATTCAGAAGGTATAAGGAGACCCAGAGAGAGGAGGATAGGTAGTTTAGCAGGGAAAACAGAGGGAAGGAGGGAGGCAAAGCAGAAAGGAGTACAAAGGTGCAAACTGAGGAAAGAATAGTACAGGAAATATCAAAAGGAGACAAGACATTTTTTAGGTATGCTAGCAAAAAAAGGAAGACAAAGGAAGGGATTGTACAGTTAAAAGGGGGGGGGGTAACTCTATGGAGGTGAATCAAGAAAAAGCAAACATCCTGAAAATATACTGTACTTCCGCTCAGTGTTCACAGTAGAAGGGGAAGGACAGTGACAGGACCATTGATGGGAGGGAAATGGACGGTAGTCCATTTTCTGTGGAGAGAGTCCAGAAAGCACTTACTAGTCTGAAAGTAGGCAAAGTTATGGGGCCAGATGGGGTACATTCACTCCAAGCGTGCTGGGGGAGCACAGGGAGGTACAAGATACACCTCTGATGGATCTATTTAACAGATCACTGAGGACTGGTGTGGTCCTGGAGGACTGGGGGATATACAGATATAGTCCCGTGTCACAAAAGTGGTAGCAAGGACCAGGCGGGCATTTATTTATTTATTTTATTTTACCTGTAAAAGACTCAGTTGAGCAAAGCTGATTTGCAAGGAGGTCCTGGGAAGGACAGCATAAATTTTATAGCCGTGTACAATAAACAGGGTGAAGTTTACAGCAACGTGGTAGGAAATTGAAGATAGAGACATGCCAAAGTGGCACCCCATCAATTGGGCGCTACCAGAATAGCACCACACTAAACGGCGCTAGTCTAGTAAGTGCTCATATGGACAGCGAGTAGGGTTTTACAGCGCTTGCTGTAAGTGTTGCCCTGGTCACTGTCTATGGTCCTGTAATTGGGACAAGAGCTGCAGGGAACAGGAGGCTGACTGAGCTGTTCCCGAGGTGTGGAGGGTTGGGGCATGGAATAGCTCAGCCAGTGGTAGTGAAGACCAGCATTCTAATCCTGGTCTCAGAAATGTTTTTTTTACTTTGGGACTTAGTTTTTTTTACATGGAGCCGTGGAAACATTATTCCACTGCCCCATGAATTTTAACTTTTCCCTGGATCCTCTCCTCCTTAGAGTGAGAATTCTAGAGATGGGGGATGCGATTGAGGGGGGGGGGGGCAAAGCCCCCTGCAAAAAAATAAACTGTTTTTTTTCCCTGTGCACACCATGATGACACTATTATTGTCGGCACTCTTCAGACCCAGTGCCACTGAAGTTACTGCTGCCACCCCCCTTAGAAGTGCGGAGGCCTGTTAGGCTGACATCGGTGGTGGGTAAGTTAATGGAAACACTATTAAAGGAAAGGATTGTGGAATATCTTGTATCCAACAGATTACAGGACCCAGGGCAGCATAGTTTTACAGGGGGAAGGTCATGCCAAACAAATCTGATAGATTTCTTTGACTGGCTGACAAAGGAGTTGCATCAGGGAGGAGTGGTGGATGTGACCTAGCTGGATTTCAGCAAGGCTTTCAACACCATTCCACATAGGAAGCCGGTAAGTAATCTGGGTAATTTGGGGCTGTGTAATAAGGTGGTAACCTGGTTACAAAACTGGTAAGTGGATAGGACATAGAGAGTAGTGGTAAATGGAGTAAGCTCCAGAGAAGGGAGGATGGCCTGGGAAGTAGCTCAGGGATCAGTGCTGGGACCGGTCCTCTTCAATGTCTTCATAGATGACATATCACAGAAACTGGAAGGAAAGGTCTGCCTCTTTGTGGATGACACCAAGATCTGCAACAAAGTGAACACTGGGGCGGAAAGGATAGGCAGGGATCTGAAAAGACTGGAAGAGGGACCAAGGATATGGCAGCTGGATTTTAATGCAAAAAAAGTCCAAAATAAGGCACTTGGGCCATAGAAACCTGGAAATGGAGTACAAAATGGGTAGAGAGATGCTGACAAAGTCTAAGCAGGAAAGAGACCTTGGGCTCAATTTTCAAAGCTCTCAGAGTGACACAAGGAGCTTGTGTCAATCAGAATTGCTGCAAGTAGCTCTTTGAGTCACATTTTGTGCCATTCCTGATTTTCTATCTGTGACCGCATCCCACCTGGGATCCCTTGCACTGAAGTGTCCCTACACCACTCTTGAGTCTCACATGGTGGTGCACCTGGTCACATGGGAGCTTGCATCACAGCAGGGCTGCAACTTCTCCTTGTTTGGAATTTTGCAAGCCCTGCTGTGGATGCAAGGGGCACCACTTAGACCAACCAGAAGGTGGTCTAAGTGGCCTACGCCAGTGGGACAGGGTGCACAATGGGCTGCTGGGGACATAAGGGGCATGGGAGGAGGCATAAGGGGAGTTGGGGGGGACAGCTGGGACAGATCGTTAATGAAGTGGCACCCGGTGGGGTGAATTTACATTGGTATAACTATTGTAAATGCCGGCATGTAATTGTACAGTACCACAATGTACAGTAACTGGTACCCATTCTGTACATATAGAACCAGCCCTACACAGCCACAGCAAAGGAAGGACAGCTGATATATCTGCAAAATATGGCATCGTATTGAAATGTAACGTGGCAGACATCACAACTATATCTGTATCACTGTACAGTTGTGAGGTCTGCTCTGTTATGGTTCAGTATGATGATGTATTCTGCAGATATATCACTTGTCCCTCCTTAGATGTGGTTGTGTAGGACTGGTTCTGTATTTACAGTATGGGTAATAGTTACTGTGGATTGTGGTACTGTACATTTACATGCCAGCATTTATAATAGTTATACAGATGTAAACGCCCCCCCCCCGCCGGGTGCCACTTCACTAACATTCTGTCCCAGCTGTCCTCCCAACTCCCTCTATGCCTTCTCTCATGCACCTTATGCCCCCGTCCCCCTCCTGGCAGGCTGTTTCACCCCTAACCATCCTGTCTCCCATGTGTTGTGCCGGGCGGGGAGGGGGCCTGGAACCTTGTGGCAAGCCTCATAGGTGCACCAGTTATTTATGTATTTATTTTTATTTATTCTTTGGTAACAGGGTAAGGCCCACTAGGCACAAGTGTCTGTTTCCAAGAGCAACCCTGGAGCTTTGGTCTGGTTAAGTGACTTGCTTAAAGTCACATAGTATGCAAGCAGAGGCTGTGGAATCAAACCCAGGTCTGATGGATGTACTGTACCAAATTCATTTACAGTTCATTACTCTAACCTCTAGGTTATACTGCCAGCCAGCAGATGCCTACAGGTGTGGCAACTCCCAGGTTCTTGGTACAGGGAACCCTGTTTTTACAAAATCGGGCACAGTGTCCCTGATGCACCTGGAGTTTGCTGCAGCCCTAGATCTCTGCAACTTGCGGTGATCTAAGGGCTTTGAAACTCGAGCCCTACATCTCAGGGAGGGCATAGGCAGAGTGGAAGTGGTCCAGGGGAGGGCTACCAAAATGGTGCAGGGTCTGCATCAGAAGCCCTATAGAAGGGGGTATTTTTCAGAGAAAAAGTGCTCTTGAAGAAGGTGGCATGCTACGGAGCTGGAGGGGGTTAATTCAGAGAGGGATGTGAGAAAATACTTCTTCACAGAAAGGGTGGTGGATACCTGGAACAGTCTTCCAGTGGAGGTAGTGGGGACAAAAACAGTGGTGGGGTTAAAAACTGCCTGGGACAGGTGCAAAGGAATCATAGGTGTGAGGAAGGGGGAAGAGGTTGCGCTGTACATCAAGTAGGGTCTGCAGCAAAAAAAATTGAAGGTTAAAAAAAATGGTCAGACTGTGTGGGCCCAGCAGCCCTTATCTTCCACCACACTCTATGTTTCTGTATTTCATGTTGTTGCAAAAATTTAGTTATCTTTAGAACATTACTTTTTTTAGCTGCGCATGCTGACAAATGAAACAGTTTTTCTTAAAGATTTAACAACTACTGAAATTTGGGACATACAAACCACAAAAGTACACACCTGGGGCCAAACCGTATGAAATCTGCAAGTTTCAGGTTTCAAATCCTAGTTTTTCAGTTATAGCAGCACAAAAAAAATCTCAATTTTGATGATTTTTTGAGGGGTTTGCCCCTCTGTAACTTTACTCCCAGTGAATCGATTGCTATGACATTTTCAGGATCCTGAGATCCTGGCAGCATCTCTATGCTTTCCAGATTTAACATAAATCAGTTGAACAGGGGTAAAGTTATTAAGGTGTAAAAACTGGGGTTTAACACTAAAGTGCTTACTCAACCCTAGTATACAGGTGCTACCATGCCTGTATTATATATTGGATAGTGTATGGGAGGCCATACACAATTGTGCTATTCTGTTACTGAGTGGTTTCCATGATCAAGTGGACCTCGAGAGCGAAGCTTGAGAGGTCTCTGTTGTCATGGAAACCATGAGGTAACAGAATAGCGCGGTTATGTATGTGGGCTCCCATACACTTTTCTTTATAGTGTATGGTACCCAAAAAGGAGATCCTGTTTACTTTTTAGCCACTTTTTTTCAGCCATGGTCACTGGAAACTGGCTCTTGTCTTCCATTGGGAGCGCCATCCAGCTTGTGCACATGATAAGTCAACTGCCCCCGTCCTATGAAAAGTGCTGGTGGGGGCGGTTGCATTGTGACGTCCTCACTAACGCAGAATGAAAAGTCATTCTGTGTTAGTGAGAACATCACTACTGCAGCAGAACAACTTTTTGCAGTATATGGATTTCCATACCCAACCGCATTCCACCATACACTATATAGATATTACAGAGGCACAGTGTCACCACTATAGTTAGGACTGAGTAGGCTGTTTAAGTTTAAACCCCTAACTTGGCACTTAAATTGCTTTGTCCCCGTTTAATGGAATTGCTTGAAATTGTGCATGTGTGGTGTTGGTGGTTGGGGGGGGTGGGGTCTCTTGATGTACCAATTTTTTTTCCAGTTGGATGTGCAGATTCTGAAATCAGGATAGTGCATATTTAGGAAAAAATATGTTTTTTGCTGTTTTTTGTCATTGCTAGCTCTCAGATGGTTTGGAATTTTGGTCTGAAATTTTCTAGGTAGAAAGGGTTTGCAACCCTAATGCTCACCCAATTCCCTAAGCAAATAAGTTCAAATGTGATGTATTTTCTTCAGGCAGGGCTCACCTTAAAAACATTTCTCAGGAAATGGCAATCCTAGTCACCAGGATTTTGCAAGGGTTAATTAGGAATTGGGTGATGAAAATGAACTATGTGTTTATAATCAGAGTATTATATGACAGGCAATGCGTTAGATGTAATAACTGAACAGCAGTTGCATCAGCTAATTGAGGCAGCTGATACAAGTGTGAACAATATTGACAGTAGTTATAAGCAGGATTATTTGGAAGGCGCATTAGAGCAATCAGAACTGTATGCATTAAGACCAAAATTAAAAAAAGATCAAAATTTATGCCTGGTAGCTGTGGAAGTGAAGCCATCAAAACTTTTCAGGAAGTAATATTGAGATGTCACTGCAGCTATCAAAAGATGGCAAACGGGGATACATTGGGACTACTTAACAGCTGATGAAAGGACTTATTGTCAGAATTTAAAGAAATTATTGATGTGATTATAAAGCCCTCTGATAAGGGCATAACTGTGGTATTAGATGAAGCATATTATCACAGAGAAGCATTGCCTCAATTGTCAGATAGCTCAGCTTACAGGGTGCTCAATTGTGATCCCACAAGGTTTTTTTTAAAGAAAAGCTTAAATCATTTCCACAATTTGCCCTAGAAGAGGAGTGGATAGATGAGGCAGAATGTGATGAGTTAAACTGTGAAAACCCAATAATCCCAGTAGTTTATCACATCCCAAAAATTCATAAGGATCCCCTTTGTCCCTGGAATGCCCTATAATCTCGGGTAATGGTGGCCTAACTGGCAACATTTCTAAATGGTGTCCTACATCAAGAGGTTAAAAAGTTATGGTCTTATATAAAAGTCACTACTTCTGTTTTACATTCTGAAAGGACTGCTATATTTGGTTATGTAATGATATCACATCGCTGTACACAGTAATCCAACATGCACTAGGGATCCAGGTAGTTAAATCAGTTTTGGAAGGGTGCACTACCAAATACCCTATAACATTCACCACTCTAGCCCTAGATTTAATCCTGGAAAGTAATTACTTTTTATTTGATGGTCAGTTTTACTTACAGACAAGAGGGACGGCCATGGGTTCATCGGTGGCCCCATCTTACACCAACCTGTTTTTGGGTTGGTGAGAGGAAGGAGCCACCTGTGACCCACTGGCTAACCCATTTTATTCAAACATCATTAGCATGGGTCCTTTATAGATGACAGTCACATTCTGGTGGTTTGGGACGGTTCGATACCAGAGCTGAATAATTTCTTAGAATACATAAACCAAAATGATATGGGTCTCCATTTCACAGCCTCATTTGATAAAACTAAAATTTATTTTCTTGATCTAACCCTTATTGGTGCATTAAATGGACAGATAGTAACAACAGGATACAGGAAAAGCACTGCAGACAACAGTGTCTTACAAGCACACAGTTCTTATCCTAAACATGCCATCAAAAATTTACCATATGGGCAATTGGTATGGCTAAGGTGCAACTGTTCCATTCTGAGTGGTTTTGAGAAGGAAGCAGCAGGATTGTTTTCTAGATTAAGGAAAAGGAGTTACAGAGAGGATATATTACAACAAGCCCTTAAAAGAGTCACAGCATTAGACAGGAAACAGCTGTTAGAATATAGGACAAAGGGGGAAGAGAGAGAGCAAGTTACCTTTGTTCCTACATATGGTCCAGGAGCTATGGATTTTAAATCCGTCATCAATCATCATTGACATTTGTGGGAAGAGATTAGGACTTGAGAGGTTTGAGTGAATCGGGACCCAGAATCACATTTAGGAGAGGCTAATGTTTAAGGGATATGCTAGTTCATAGTAATTTTCAACACCAACCAGTACAGAACAATTGGATACTTCAGAAACCATCTGGCTTCTTTCCCTGCAAAAGGTGTATGACATGTCAATTTGTAGTACAAAGTAAAAGTTTTGTGAACCCCTCTGGGTCTGGCGTAAGGGAGGTGCACATAAGGCAGTTCATCAATTGCAACATGACGTATGTTATCTATGCCCTATGGTGCTCCTGTGGCAAGGTATGTAAAGGTCAGACTACATGACCTTTGAAAGAACAAATACAGAAGCACTACAGGGCCATCAGATGGAGAGACTTATCCCATCCAGTTGGAAAACATTTACTGGATACTGAACATTTGGGGAGCACTGTAGTTCCATATATTGGAATAGAACAGGTGCCACACAAAAAACATGGGGGGGGGGGGAATAGGTCCCTTTTATTAGCCCAAAAAGAATCAATGTGGATTTTTAAGTTACAAAACATTGAAACCATATGGTTTCAATGACCAGGTGGACTGGGACCCTTTTTTGTGAAGTTCCAATGCATACTCATAGTAAACGTTGAAATGAGAGCTTTTGCACACGATTACTATTATGATTAAAGTATCAAATAATTAGGATTTTTTATGAGATAATTTATTATTCATTCATATAATTGTATCATTAGCACTGTTATTTATGCACTGGTATGATATCTGGAAATCATGATGGAGTCTCCTATTTATAACACAATTATATGGGTAGCATAGCTTTCATTTATATAAGTAGCATATGACATTAAATGAGCTCTGTGCCATCAGTCCCTGCAAAAACAGTGCTGATTTTAATGTACCCCCTGACATTCTAAGTCAATTAAAAATGTAATTACTGAATTGTTTAAAAGTGTTTTGTATAAGACAGAAATTAGAATGAAACTATGAGTGCATTTTTTTTTATTTCACTAACACTCTATGTTTTAGTAAGTTGGTGTTTGCTGTTGTTGATAACACTGTGTACTGGTCGTTTCCTTGGCTGGTTGGTGCTTACCATGTAACAAAGTGGGAGCAAAGGAATACATATCAAAGAAATTATTAAACCGGAATCTGAGGATTTAATTAGCTGCACAGGCCATGTATGACACTGTGGGCCAGATATTCAAAACTTAGCCCCGGAACAAAATTAGCACTGTACAGTGTGTGGAATAGCCCAGAACCATTTGCATGCTATAATCAAAGGAATAGTCCTGAGGCTAAAGCAGTTAAACATAGTACGCAAATGAAGCCGTACAAACAGGGCTGGGAGTGCAGTGCAATGCAATAATAGCCCGACAAATAAGACAGGTGTGAATATAGCATCCGGGAAGTGCAAACCACAATAGCAGACCAGTGCACACAGATGTGGAGGAAGGTAAAGGTGAACTACATGGCCAATTTGTGTGTTAGCAAAGAAGTGGATGCACTAAAGCTGCAAACAACAGTGCAGGCCAAATACTGCAGAACTGTGTTATGGTTCAGACAGGTTTGCACAGCTTGAATACATTTGCACAGCACTAGGACATTTGCCAGGGACAAAAATTTGCTATATTCAAAAGTGACATGTAAATGAGCTTACTTAGGCAGTCCATGGGCAAACATCCATATTAGCATCTCATTATGGCCTGATTTGCATGTAGATTGCCCAACACTATTGCAAGGTCCCACAGCTCCACCTGTAGGTCATTCTGGAAGTACAAGGACAGGCTGGGTCTGCTCACAGCTCCACCTGTAGGTCAGTCTGGAAGTACAGGGGCAGGCTGGGTCTGCTCACAACTCCACCTGTATGTCAGTCTGGAAGAGCATGGTGGTAGCTGTAGGCTACGTTTTGTACACAGCTGCATAGACTATTGTGTCCCAAGGGACTACACAGCACAGGAACAGGTGGTGCTGCATGCAACAGTCAAACTGTTGTTTCTGCTACAGTGCATAGCAGATGCTACAGTAATATGGTGGCTGGTATCATAGGTATTTATCAAGCATTATAGACTTTAATTCTTATTGCTTGCCAAACCCTCAATGTTTAGAACTCAACAGTTCATTCCTACAAAATTCATCCAGTATAGATTTAAAAATACCCATATTTGGGCTATCCACTACTGTAGGTGGATATTCGTTCCACGTTAGAGCTACCCTTTGGCGGAACCAATTCTTCCTTGTTATTAGATTCCATTTAGCCAAGTGAAGTTGTTTACCATGTCTCCTACCGCTACACCATTTAGTCCTAAGAGTAAAGTCCAAATCATCTTGTAACTTTGTATACGCCATAGCTCTATAAAGCAAACACATATCGCCTCTTAATCTTCTGTAATGAGGCGAAAGAAGGTTTAGGGAGTGAATAAGTTCTAGTTTTCATCCCAACTACGGATCTGGGAGCTCTTTTTTGTACGCTGTCCACTCTAAGGATATCTTCCCTTTTATACGGAGACGATACTTGGGCGCAATACTCTAAATGAGGCCTAACCAGAGCACTATACAGTGGTGTCAGAACCGTTTCCTCCCTACTAGTTATGTGCCTTAAAATGCAGTTGAGGTTATGGTTTGCTTTTTTAATCTGCTCACTGCAAGGGGAGCTAAATTTGAGGTCTACAGTGATCTTGATTCCTAAGTTTTTTTCTTCCTGTGTGACTCTTAATGCATCATCCCCAGGTTTATGTACAAAGCTGATGTTATGTTTACCTAAATGCATGATTTTCCACTTAGCTGCATTCAACACCAGTTTGCTAAACTCTGTCCAATGAAAGATATTATCAATAGCACTTTGTTGGGAAGAAGCATCCTCAGGATTATTTACTACTGCCCCCACCCTGCAGTCATCTGCAAACTTTAAAAGCCAGATGTTTAGGTTGTTAGATTGTAAGGTGGAAATATAAATATTAAAGAGGCATGGACCCAGAACTGAACCCTGGGGGGACGCCACTAGTTATTGGTGCCCAGTCCGACAGAGTCCCATTAATTGTGACCCTTTGCTTCCTGTCCTGTAGACATTCAGAAATCCAATTTGTAATGTTGGGTTTTAACTGAAGCCCCCTTAGAGTATTCAGTAACTCTGTGTGAGGCAGTTTGTCAAAAGCCTTCGCAAAATCCAAGAAAGCAATATCAATCGAGTTCCCCCTATCCAATTCCTTATTAATCTTCTCATAGAAGGTAAGACGGTTAGTCTGACAAGACCTTGATTTAGTGAATCCGTGCTGAAGAGGGTTGGTCAGGTTATTTTTTTCTAAGAAAAGAATAATGTTCTCTTTTATGATTCCTTCAAGTATTTTGCCAATGAATGAAGTTAGGCTCACTGGCCTAAAATGTTCTCGTAGGGTCTTAGAACATTTTTTTAGATGTGGGACTACCAATGCCAAATTCCCAATATTGTGGAACTTCTCCTCTATCAAGTAAGGATTGAACAATATGAGTTAGTGGTAATGATAATAAGTCTGCTAGTTCATATATCACTTTGGGGTGGACCTCGTCAGGCCCTGGGGATTTATTGATGTCAAGGTTATGTAATCTTTCTAAGACATCATTCAGATAAATAATTATTAGCCCGGGGCAGGACAGAACCCTAGTTGTGTTTAAGGCTGAAATACTAGAATTAAAAACTGAGCAAAAATTGTTATTTTGAATGTTGGCCATCTCCTTATTTGTAGCTTGCAGACCTACATTGTTCTTAAAAGGACAAATGTTGCGTGTGCTCTTTTTTAAGCAGTTAATGTAAGCAAAAAAGGATTTAGTATCCTTAACTTTAGATGCTAATTGGACCTCTTGTTGTGCTTTTGCCCTTTTGATTTTAATTTTGACCTTCTTGACAAGATCACTGTATTTTTGGTAATTAAGATGAGTATTGTCCTGTTTATACTTTTTAAATAATCTATTCTTTTTGTTGATCAAACTTTTAATTGATCAACTCAACCAACCAGGTTTCTTTTTTATTGTGTTGTGATGTTTATAAAAGCTAGGTATATATTTCCTGGTTTTGTTCTTTAATGTCATAAGCAGCAAGTTCCACATCTCATTTACCGATAGGTCTTTGAAATCATTCTCCCAGTCATATTATGAGAATTCTTTTCTAAATTGAGCAAATCCAGCTCTGTTAAAATTCAGCTTGGTTGTAATTCCTGACTCCATAGTAGAATGAGTATCCTTAATGCTAAATTGGATGGTAGAATGGTTGCTATTTCCAAGCGGGCTATTAATCTTGAGGTTATTAATTGTACTGCCCATATTTGTTAACACAATATCTAAAATATTGTTAGCCCTTGAGTTGTCTAGCACTCTCTGTTCTAACCCAATTTGGTTGGAAACATCTAGAAACATCATATCAGTTTTATTAGTTCCCTTCAACAACATCCAGTTGATGCTAGGTAGACTGAAATCACCCATAAGCAAAATTCTGCGGGATCAAGATTACCTAAATGGTTTATCAAAACCTTGTCGTTAGCTGATGATATAGAGGGTGGCCTGTAAATTAAGCCAAGTTTGATTTTAGAACCATCTTGAGGGAACAGTTTAACCTACCTAATCTCCAAATCAGCCTCATCTCCTTGCAGCTCTTTGCATTTTAATGACTCATCAATATACATGGTGACACCACCTCCCTTCCTGTGTACCCTGGATTTCGAAAATAAGTTATACCCTTGTATTGATTTTTTCCAGGTGCCTTTCTCATCCCACCATGTTTCAGTAATAAGGGCCAACTGAATGTTTTGTGATGCTAGTAAGATTTTAAATTCATCCATTTTATTTACCAGGCTTCTGGCATTAATAAGTACCCCCTTCCATTCTGATTAATCCTAGGCCACCTGAAATCTATTATCAGGCATTTTGTTATTGTTGAACAAGTTCGCCCCCTCCCCCCATTTGCCAGTTTAAATGAAACTTGAGCACTTCATTAATCTTTTTGCCAAATATCCTAGTGCCAGCCTGATTTAAATGCAGGCCATCCAGCTTAAAGAGAGATTTATTGTTAAAAGTAGTGAAATCATCCATAAAACCAATGTTCTCTGTTTTGCAGAACAATCTCAACCAGCTATTTAAGTTTGAAATTGCCCCATTTTTATTCATGTGGTGACCAAAAATTGGTATTACGCCAGATATTATAAGATCGCCATTTTTATCCCTAATCCCATTAGATATCTTGCTAAATTTAGCATGAATATCCTTGAGATTGGTTCTATTGACATCATTAGTACCCATATGTAAAATTACTATGGGGTTGGTTGTATTCTCCAGGAGCCCATCTAATAAATTTGAGACATCACTTAGTTTAGCACCAGGAAGTGTACTGACTGTAGTGTGTGCATTCCGCCCATTGCAGACTGCTGAATCGATTCCTCTAGTAATGGAATCCCCAATAACCACGATGTCTCTAGTATGTTTATCCCTGGGAAACTCTTGATTTTGTTTGACAAAACCATATTCAGAATTACCTGGCTTTAAATTATTTGTCTTAGATTGTGAGTTGTCCTCACCCAGTGTACTGTTGGGATCCTGACTGATTTGCTGAAATTTATTATGTAACTGTAAGGGTGATTGAGCAGGCTGGCTTCTGGGGGGGGGGCGCCCATTAATATGTAAGCTTTCTTTGACCTGTTCCCAGAGTCCATTATCATTGAATGTTTCGCCCTCCAAGGGTGTTCCTCATTGTTCCCTTCATCTAAAGCCATCTCCCTATTATCCCCTACCTTGAGTCTGCCCTCCTAGCTCAATCCCCCTCAGTGTACTCTCTCAGGAACACTGACTCCTGGTTTCTACATGTCCCACACATGTCTACAGCCAAAGGGCAGGTCACAGTCAATTACCATATGCCTAAACTATGGAACTCCTTACCGGTGGTCATTAGGCATACAGATAACACCCAGCAGCATGACCTGCTCCTTAAGTCATTTCCCCCTCACCTGCTCCTGCGGGCAGTCCCAACACAATACCAAATACCCCTTTGGCCACACCTGATGCCTCTGTGTCTGTCCCAGGCCCTCAGTGTCCTCCCTTGAGTACACATGCCTGCACTCACTCCACTGCCTTAGTATTCTCCTGTATAAATAGGGTGTGTCCATCAAGTTATATAGGCACTTTACGGCTTAGATAAGTTGCTGAACCACAGAACTTGCCAGCTAGTTAACAAACGACTGCACTCTGTGTACCAACTGGTTGCCTCGTCATCTGAGTTATAGTTCTTGTGTTGCTACTTGTATCTATATAATACCTGTGTTGTTGCTGTGATGTACTGTACTTACTGTGTACTTTTCAAATGCTGTACACATCCTTTCCCCTTCCCCCCAGGACACATCTTGAATCGAGCTGTACTCTGCTCAGTATGCCTTCCTGGTGAAAATCTTAAATAAATAAATAAATAAAAACAATATTATCCTGGGCCACTCCATCAATATAATTTTCTAGGAGCACAATTTCTTTTTCTACCGCAAGTCTTTTTAATAGTTGTTCAATTTCCCCCTTGAAGGGTACAGGCAAGGAGACATTTATCACATGTGAAGTCCTTATTAGCATCTTTCTCTGTATACATTTTACATTGTGAGCATATGTTTTTCCTTTTGCCTTTTCCCCTTTTACTTTTGCCTTGCTACATTTTATAACAGGGAGATGACACTGACTGTTGTATAAATAAGGGCCACAAGATCACTAACGGTACTCGGTTAACCTTACTGAATACCTGCAGTTTCTGCCACTCCAATCTCCAGCAGACACAGCAGACACACGCTGACGTGTGTGTCTCTGCGTGCATCTCCGTGTGCACAATGCGCACCCTGCTCTGCTAGCCCTGCTCGCAGTGGTGCTTGCTAAATACTCAGCATGACCTGGAAATCCTAGATAGGGGTCAAGTCGCAAAAGAAAGTAATAAAGTTAAAATAATAAATCTGCACTTATTTCACACTATACAAGTCCCTCATGCATGACCCTAAGGTGAAAGGGTGCAGAACTTAGTTAAAAGTAGAAAATGTAGAGGCTAGACATTTCTGTAGTTCTAGATGTTCCCTATTAGAACTATTTTCTCTCTTCCTGGTTCTGTTCGAAAAATAGCAGGGCTCCCAAACAGCATAATGCTCCCAACATTGTTAAAACTAACACACACTAGGTATAAGGCTCCCTGCAAATGATAGCACCTTTTCACAATTTTAAAGGTGCATACAGTCAACTGCGCACTCACAGCAGTGTTTGCTAAATACCCAGCATAACCCAGAAATCCTAGCTAGGGGTCAAGTCGCAAAAGCGAGTAATAAAGTTAAAATAATAATTCTGCACTTATTTCACACTATACAAGTCCCTCATGCATGACTCTAAGGTGAAAAGGTGCAGAACTTAGTTAAAAGTAGAAAATGTAAAGGCTAGACATTTCTGTAGTTCTAGATGGTAGTGTGAGGGACACAGCAATACCTATGGTGTGTAGGTCATCAATGACTGCTGCACTCCACACAGTGACAGACCCATCTGGCAGGTGTGTTCTGACAGTGGACATTACTGTCATGCTGTCGTGTGACCCACAGATGCTGTGCCACTGGCATGGGATACTCACAGTGACATACATATGGCTGGCTGTGTGTGCTGTGGTGTCTGTACAGCTGTGTGGTATGTGGCGTGGGGGGCACATACTATCAGACAGGCACCCTGGTGACGGGGTATCCCCTACACTGGACCATTTGCACTGTGTGGATGGTCCCAGCCTTGTGGCAGCACCCAGTATGTAGTACAGCCTGGCCACCAGTACACCCTCCCCTCAACACCCTCCATGCCTCCAGTACAGCATGTGTGTGCTGGATTTTGTTGGTGTGCCCCAATGTGGGGACTGGAGGTGTGTGCTGTATGGCCACACTGCCATGGTGTCCACTGGGTGCTAGGGCACCCAAAAATGCCTGGCATGGTTGGGACTGGTGCTAGATGATGGCAACATAGGAAGTGCCATCTGTGTGCAACATGTTTCTTTCATGTCTGGTTTCTTTCTATGTTTATTTATCACCTTGTTGTCCAGGTAAGCACACTGGGCCAAGGCACATTGTCAGTAACCACCCAGAGTCACTACATGTGCGGCTGAGATGATACAGAGTGTACTAAATATGTACCATTAATAACAGCACATAATTCACAATGTGCAACATAGTGTCACATTGCAAACCATTGCTGCTGCAGGTGCTTTTTCAGCTCAGTTCTATCAATGACAGGATGGGTGGCTTCTAAGCAATACTATTGCATTGTATTCCATAGTTTGGGTGCCTGTGCATATGGAGTGGCCCAGGGTAGCTGACCGCTTACCCTGCCTCCTCATTGGCTGCATACAGCCTTGTTCCCTGTTGCTGCTATGTCCACGCCCCCCATCCTTGGTTTGCTCAGAGTTAAGACTATTTTTTCCTGGGCGGTGATTTGCACCATGCAAAGTGTCGCACAAAGTCGCGCAAACACACTTTGCACGGTGCTAATACACTGAATATAGCATAGTGCCTGTATTCATGTACACGCCCCCTCTCTTTGCACATTGCATACATTATACTTTTGCCTGGCGCTAATGCAGTTTGCCCGCTCTAGTTAGTCTTTTGAATATAAGGGACCCACACAAACCTGGCACAAACTGCAAAGTTTTGAATATCTGGCCCCTTATGTTTAATTTAAATTGATAGATTTTAAACATCTGTATTTAGAAGTACTTAAGCGCTGAAGGGAAAGGTAGTAGCCACGCCCCCTGAGGAAGAGGTTTTAGTGCCTTGAAGTACTGAGGCTGGTCAAGTTATGGTTCATCATTTTGTACTTTTTGCATTCTCTGCATAGGCTTTGTATTATTTGCAAGTGTCGTACATTAAAATTTCATTTCTTCGATACACTGGAGTGCTGGGGTTTTTGCTTTACAAGGGCCCACAAGTTGTTGGCAACATGTGGGGAGACACAGTTTTGTATGTTTGAAGACTATATGAGAATAGGGTGCTCATTAGGGTTGAGAACCCAGAGAAAGACCCACCCTTGATTTGCGAAGACTCAAGAGAGCCAAAACCATGTTTTTTCCTTTTGCTGCTTGGGGGGTGCAGGTGGGGAGCTAGGGTTGGAAACCCGAACACCACATTCCCCTACCTTTGTCACTTTAATCTGAACCTTAACTGGTGCATTAATGTAGCTGTTATGCAAAGAATGTCCTTTCTTTTTGAGATACAGTGCTCCCTCACTATAATGAATGACATGGGAGCCAAGGAACACATTCATTATAGCTGTTTGTTCATTAAATCAAAGGAGCTTAAATTTCAGCTAGTAGTAGTAAAATATTTATTGATCAGCCTTAGCTATTTCATATAAAAAATGTAATCACAATACAAAGTATTCTATAACAACTTTTACAATAAAATTACATTTAAAATAAAGTAGACACCTGAGGATCATGAGCCACAGACCCTTGTTGCATAGACATTATACAATAAATATATTTGTTCAAGAAGAGGAGGATACAATGATTAAAAACAAGAATCAAAAAAAGAGTGACCACTATGTACTGTTATTTTTATTAATAGCAGGTAGAGCAGCGTCCATGCTTTATGTTGTTTTTTTTGTAAACTTTATTTGTTAGCTGGAACACATAGATACAATCACATTATTTTCATTATACATATGTTGTATGCTACATCTCTCATCTTTTAACAACTTTAATTTTTCAGGCACTTTAGGGCATAGGTATTAGCTTTTTTATATTCTGATTGGCTACAGTACATTACTATGCTATAAGTTATAATCCTCGGGATTTGGGACGTATATAGAGAGAGACATAGAACTCTAAAAAGTTGGTTGATTTCGACTTGATTGTACGTAAGTAGATCTGATTACGTGTTCATAACCAAAATGGTACGTTCCACCCTTTTCTTCTTCCCTAAACTTGCCAACCATTTTCCCGCCATGTCCCCCTCAAAATGTGTATGAGAATCGGTAATTAGGAGATCCCTCTGTATATGTTTATTAGATATTTGATTATGGCGGTCCTTCAGAATTCTTAACCCCCTGGCTTCCTCCTTAGTTGGATTCAACATGTTCACCTTTCTGTCTTTAAAATTTGGGTTTCTAGAGTGGCTTCTCACTCTCTCTCTCTCTCTCTCTCTCTCTCTGCTCTCCATTTGTGTGCCAAATATGAAATAGTCTCACCCCTAATATAAGCTTTTAAGGCACCCCATACATATTTAATATGAACTTCTTGTTTATGATTAATGGAAAGGAAATCTGTAATTTTGTTATTTATAAAACTTTAACATTCAGGATCCTGGAACAAGGTCGGGTCAAGTCTCCACTGCGAACTGTCCGGTTCCCTGGGGCCTAATGGGACACCCATCCTCAGAGGGGTGTGATCAGATACCACCATGGGGCCATATGTCACTTTCATATCCAGGTCCAACAGGAAGGGGGAAACGAAGAAAAAGTCCAGACGAGAGTAAACTTGGTGGGCATGAGAATATAATGAATATTCTCTTTCCCCTGGGTGCTTATGACGCCAGACCTCCACTAGGGCCCTCTCTTTCACTAGGCCTTTAAATGCCACCACCCCGCGTGGTATTGGATTAGATTTACGGCATGAGTGGTCTAGGCACGGGTCCAAATATATATTGAAGTCCCTTCCTATTATCAGATTTTCCTTATAAGGGTCCAAAGTCATTTATAAGTGAATGAAGAAGTCTGGCGAATCATAGTTCAGACCGTAAATTGAAGCTAAGGTCAATTCCCGACTTCCCACCTCAATCTCAACTATCAAAAATCTACCATGAGGGTCAGCCAGTTGGGAGATTAGTCGGTGAGAGGTCCCTGGCCAAATCCGGATCACCACCTCCCTTGCCTGTGGCGTAAATGGAGCCACCAATAATGTGCCCCCCCCACAACCCGGACAACATAGAAACCTCGTCCTTTGTACAATGAATTTCTTGTAGTAGCGCTATGTCACAATGTTGTTTTTTCAAATGGGTCCTCACCCTCTTTCTTTTAATCACTGTGCGTAGCCCATTAACATTCCAGGTCACACATACTAATTCAGCCATTATTATAATCACAAAATCTTGCCCAAAACTTTCCAAAATGAAACTTATTTCTCTTAGGTACTAAAGTCGTACAGTGTCCCATGCGTCCCATTTTTAGAAACATTTCTCCCTTAAATCCGTCAACTTTTTGCTTCCCATCCCTCAACAACCCCTTTCCCCCTCTATCTCCCTCTAATCCCCCTTCTATTCATTTACTTAACAAAACAATTATCCCCATGAAACTTTGTTCCCTCTTCCCACTACTTTTCGTGAAGTGGGCTGGGGATCCATCTAGATCACTAAATTAAAGATTATACCTTTTAAGCGCACCCTCGTAACTTACTTCCAGGGGGGCAAGCAACAGGGAATCCCCCTACCTCTGGTCGACCATGAGATTACGGACATGGCGTCAACTGGGGTGACACAGCCTCCCCTCTGGGTCCCCTAGATGGTCCCACCCTGTATGGTGAGACTGGGGTCCCTTTTAAATGTGTTTACAGAATTGCCGTGATTGCTCTTCCCTAGAATCAATTCCAGAGTGACTGTCCCCCCCATTTCAATTTCCTTCACCCATGGCTGAGTCGCCCTCCTGGATCCTCTTAATCCCAATCTTTACTATAAGACCAACTTCATTATTACCACAGTGGTCCAAACTATTAACCTAGAACTATTCCAATATTTCTGGAACAACTTAACAAAACCAGAAATGTCCTTCTACTATGTAACATTTTAACACTGTTTAGATTAACATTTTTTTTTGTTTTGCAGAATCCTTGTAGAAACCACGGCTCCCAATAGCATCATTCCTGCCAAAGGCTGCAGTCTATCGGACTGAGAAATAAGTCAAATTTGCCCATAGACGTGCATGATTAAGAGAGTCCCTCTCAGTATTTAATTCAAATGTCCAAACTTTATTTTGCACTGTTTAAATCCGTAAAGTCTTGAGAAATTCTTCTTTGCTCTAAAGTTCTGCCTGCTCATCAAAATGGATATATTAGGTAAGGCCCTTGACCTACCGAAGGTCTTTTAGGCACTTTGGCCAGTGTTACCAAGGGTGGAGGGGTGGAGGATATAACGAAGCTCTTTACCCACCCTAATAGGCCACCTCCTAGTGTTATGGAATCGTGAACCTCCTTCCCCCAAATACCCACTCCTCCCCCAAAGCACCTAGCTCCCATTTTTAAACGAAAACAGAACAAATATTTAACTTATCTCCTCAATTTTATCACTGTTCAGCGATTCTCTTCATCTTCTTTATTTCTTTGGTTCCTGCTCTCCCAGTCATTGAGGAATGCTGTGGCAGCCACCAGATCATTGAACAACTTTTGTTTTCCCCCAGGAGGTCTCACAATTAGTCAAGCAGGGTATACCAGAGAGAAGGGGCATTTCAGATGGTGCAGCCTCTTCTTTACTTCCCCGAACACCTGACATCTGGACTGAATGCTTCTAGAGAAGTTGGGGAAAATGCTGACTCTTGAGTTGTTGATCATAATTGGGTCGGCTCTTCTAGCTGCCTCCAGCACTTTCTGGCAATCCTGATACCGCAAGGATTTTATCAACATGTGTCTTGGCCGTTGATCTGGTTGCGGTTTGGCCCTCGGGGAATGAGGTGCTCTTTGCACTTCAAGACTGCAATCCTCAGGTAGGGCAAGAGCTTGTCTAAGCCACTGTCTCATAAAAGTACTGCAGTCTTTGCTTTCTATGCTCTCCAGCAGGCCGACGATGTGCACATTGTTCCTCCTTTCATGATTTTTGTGATCGTCAATGTGTTCCCTGAGGACTTCTATTTCTTTTAGAGCCTTTCTCAGGTCTGAGGATGTACAGTTAGCTAAGTCCTCCTGCGTGCTGATTCAGGCCTCCAGTTCTGACAGTCTCCCCTCATGAGCATCTACTGTGTCGTAAACTGAATTCACCATCTGTTGGAAGTGTTGCATCTGCGAGGTGAGATTATGTAATCCTGCCTGCATTTTCATCCCCAGATTGCATTGTAGATCTTTAATAAGGTGTTCCAGAGTTATGTAATCACTTCCCCCCTGTGCCATTGTTATCTTTTCCGTCTCAGGAGTGGGTGGCGTGGGGTTTTTCACTGGCAGTCTTGGGTCCAAGCCAAGACCTTATTCTGATGTCGTGGAGAAATGGAGTTTTGATTGCTTTTTCCCCGATTTAGATGGACCTGGCATTAGGAAGGTAAGAGCCATCTGTTTTAGATTTTCTGGTCTTAGTTTTATGTAGGATGCTCAATATTTCAAATGGATCCTCATGGAGCTCACAATTAGTTCTCCGCCATCTTTGCCAGCCAGGCCACGCCCCCTGCTTTATGTTATTACTGGTAAAGTTTTCCACTCTCGAATCTTGCCAGTCATAGATAAGTAAAGCACAAGGTCAGTAAGGATCTTCTCATTTTCTGAATTAAATAAAAGATCCAACAGGTATCTGTCTGGAATATTGCAGGAGTTTAAGTATTTTCCCAGGAATTTCCTTCTTGGGCTATCATACCATGGGCAATGTAGCACCACGTGTCTCGGATCTTTTGTTTCTTGCAGTGCACAATTACAATTCACAGAAATTTTTTGTTCTTTATTATATCTGGCAAGCAAAACAATGCAAGCAAAGTTCTCCAACCTGTATCTAGTTAATATTATCCTATGTTCTTTATTTTTAACCAGACTAAGACACTGTTTTATATTGTGTTTTGTATTGTTTACCAGCCATGAAGCGGTTTTTAGAGAATTGATGTCTTGTAAATCTTTCTGTCTGGAGAAATCGTAAATCTTTTTTGTTACAAAAGCTGTATATTTGGAATTTATGATGATATTTTGACTAGCCCAATTTTTTAAGTATATAAGCTCATGAATTTCCAAAAAACATACAATTTTATTCAGCCATACTATTTTGTTATATTGTAATACTCTTTCCTTCTCTTTCATGCATGACTTAATCAAGTTATCCTTCAAATCTGTTTTAGTTTTAATCCAGAAATTGATCAGCCTAGCCTGGACCATATATTCCAAGCTAGATTGTCCAATCTGGCACCTAACTAGGGCATTCAATGTGCCTTTTGGTAATTTTAGATACTTTTCATATGCATTATTAAGAGTCGATTCTAACTTCGCAAGACTAGCAACACCCCATACTTCAGCTGAGTGCAGGATTTGAGAAGCAGCCTTCACATTCAACATTTTTAAAAAAAGGGACAATTGAATGTCCACCATATAAATGATCAAACCTGTTCAGGACTAGCAATGTATATTTTATTTTCTTATGAATATAGCATATATGCTTATTCCATTTTAAATTACTGGAAAACCAGATCCCCAAGTATTGGTATTCTTGTACATATTTTAGTTTTTTATTGTTTAAAAAAATACTTCCATAGCATTTGTTACTACCAAAAACCATCACTTGAGTTTTCTGTAGGTTTGGTTTTAAAATTTTTGCATGACATAGTTGTTGCATATCCTTAATTGCATGTTGAAGACCTAATCTGCTGCTAGAAATTATTGCAAGATCACCTGCATAGGCTAGAATTGGAATTTTTGTCATACCAATCTTTGGGGCATGATGGTTATGCTTACGCAAAGTTGTAATAATATCATTAATATAGATATTAAACCAAGTTGGTCCTAATACGCAGCCCTGTTGGACATCTGAGTTTGTTTTAATTTTATCTGTTAGATCACCTTGTTTTGAATATTTAATTTGAACCCATGTGTCTGAATAAAGTCTTTTGATAATATTAATTAAGTTAATGTCAATACCTATATTTTGCATATTGTCCCGTAGCATTTATCTATTAAGTGAATCAAACACAGAAGAAAATCTACGTATGCAACAAATAATGGTTACCTTCTTATCTTATAGTATTTTTCCAAAAGATGATTTAAAAGAAAACTTTGAGTTACTGTACTTTTGTTTTTAGTGAAACCCGTCTGCAACTGGGATAGTACCTGTGAGTGCTCTAGCCATAGAATCAGTCGATCCAGCAGTACCTTAGCAAATAATTTAGCTATATTATCTATAAGACTGATTGGCCTATAGTTGCTGGGGTCAAGTATTGTCCCTTTCTTATATATATGCAGGATGTAACTTCCTTGCCAGGTCGGTGGTAAATATGCATGCATAACAATTTTATTTAAAAAAATCTGTTAATGTGTTGGCCCACCATTCAGTATTAAATTTACAAAAGTCTATAGCTAGTTTATGTGGTCCAGGTGACTTGTTTCTTTTGAAGCTGTCTATTGCCTTGCTGGTCTCATTTGCAGTAAACCACTTAAAGTCTTCATTAATCTCAAAGGCATCTTCATGGCTTCACATGCTCACATCCCAGTAAATTTTAGAAAAGTAATCAGCCCATTTATCTGGTATTATATAGGAATGTAGACTGGTTCTATATGTACTGGTACCAGAGGCTACAAGAAACCAGAATTTCTTGTCATCCTTATTTATAACAGCATCATACATGGATTCCCATAGAAGCTGTTGCTGCTTGTACATTTTTTTTGTTTTACGTGCCCTCTGTATTTTTGCCTTGCTTGTTTAAGAGCGTATATATTCACTCTTATTGGATTTTTTTTCATAATTCTAAGTTGTTTACCTAATTTTTTTCCCTTTCTGCAATATCGATAGAACCAATTTTCATATCTACATACTATGTTATGTTTATTATCATTATTCTTCTCTCTATTCAGTGCTGCTATATGTTTATGATACTTTTAAATAATTATGTTATATATTTTTTCAGGTTCAAACTCGACTTCTAAGAGATAATCTACTTCTGCGGTAAATGATGCAATAATGTTATCAGCTGTACACTCTGATATTTTATCCCATCTCAATCTTTTGCTTCTAATTTCAATATGTTCATCTTCCTTATTATTGGGTAGTCTGATTTCTTAAAAAGGACAATTGGGAGATGGTCACTTTCCATTCTTTGCATTACCTTAAAGCCTAAATAATTTTCAAAGTAGTACGATGTGCAAAGTGTATAGTCAATAATCGAAGTACCCCTGGAATTTAGGTATGTTGTCTTTCCTACTAGGTCAAATGGAAAACGTCTGCTTAATATTACTAATTATAAGGCATGTATTAAATTTGTCATTTGATGATGTTCATCAGTATATTTTTTATCTAGAGTTTGTCTATGTGGTATTCCTATGTTTAACAGTATCTCTTGTAAAGCAGAGGAAGCATTATTATTAGCATACCTAATATTAAAGTCACTCATGATTAGTATTTCTATATTCTGTCTATTGATTGTCATTTTTTTATATCCTATATTATTTGTCAAAAAGAGACGCATTCTTAGGGGTATGTAAACATATTACCCAGGAGTAGTAATTGACTCCTAACCTTAATAATAATAAGCAAATAATTTGACTGTATAACCACTTCCACAATTTGTATATAATCAACTATTCTAATAAAAGTTATTAGTCCACCGATATAATGTCCCTTTTTCTTAACCTTTACTCCAGTGCATTGTATTTGAGTGTAATCATTTTAATCGAGTTTTTTCTGATGTTTCTAAACGATGCCATGTTACCTGTAACATTAATATATAATTTTGTGCAAGAAACTCTGTAAATTCAGGGTCTACATATTTTGAATTGATCCCAGCAATATTCCATGAAATTATAGATATGTGTTCACTGAACTTTTTATATATTTCAGTAATAGAGGTATTTACCTGAACATCTTTACCGTGATCTAAAGTTAGGACACTGCTCATACTGTTACTGTTAATATTTTCATCACTATGTCAGTCACTATTATCTGTCAGTATTTTGTACCAGTTATCAACCTCAACATTGTAAAACATGTCATTTTCACTCACTAGACTATCCTTAGACAGAGCATGAAAATTCACAATGTGTACCCCCAGGATGTCCAGTAGTGGGCTTTTCTCCAATATTTTCCCTACCAGTGTAACATTGTTAAGAACTAAATCTATCTGATCCCCTTCTACCCAATTTTTATATACTCTGCTTATAGCAGTTATATCGTCACCATAAAACTCTATGCCCAAAATATTAGCAAACAACTGGGAGATAAGTTGCTTTAACCAGGGTTGTGATTCATAGCCTTGTCTTTTTTATCTCAAATATGGATAATGTTATGTCTGGCAAAACATTCTGAAAACAATCACACATCAAAATGTCTTACAAAGAGTGAATAGTGGCCATTTTGTTCTGCAGTTCCTGTATATTTAAAATTCCACTGTCTGTCCGTTTAGACACTGACATCAGGTAATCCAGGGTTAGGTTATATTTACTTAATTGTTCAGAGTTTCACCATACATAATTGGCCACTCTTTCATGTTCAAAGAAAAATGATAACAAATCATTTTCTGAACAATCACAGGCTCTAGTAGCTCTACAAATATCTTCCTCTTGAATATCAATTTGAAGCCATTCTTTACAAGTAAGATGGATCAAAATATTTAAAATTTGTTCATTCTCATCCTCCTCTTTATTAATCCCTCTTAGCAGCATAATGGTCTGATTATCATCCAGCTATTCTGTTTGTTTTGCAGGTTTGCCAATTTCTGAGTCTCATATGTTATACGCCTTTCTTTCTTTTTATTAGTAATTTCTTTATCACTCTTAAATTCAGCATTACTTTGTCCTGCATGTAAATCTGTTTCATTTATCATTTCTTGTTTTGTCTGCTTTCTACTGTCATCTGTTAGTTGGTTGTCCGGTGAATGTAAATCTGCCTTGGTCTTAGCCATTTCCCCAATATTTTTACTTGTTTATGTTGTAGTCTGGACTTTACTTCTTTTTCCCCCTTAACCTTTTTACATGGAACAATCTTACAATTAGATTTTTCTGTTAAATTCTGCACTTTACTATTTCTTTCCCTCTGGGATACCTGCTCCTTCCCAGTATTATTACATATTTTGTGTAGCTCATTGATCAATGCTGTTTGAGTTTCCAATGTAATTTTGTTGGATGCAATTTCTCCCTTAAGTTGTATAGGTTCATTTTTCTTTAGAATGATTTGTTCCATAATTGCAATGTTAGCAATATGGGGGGCCTTTAAAACTTGTATTAGATCAATTTCAAGAAAAGGACAATAATTATGCTGTTGAAGACACTGAGAATAGAATTAATTGCTTATTTTATTTTTTTGTAAACATTTTCCCTTTTCTGGGTTTAAGAGTTCTTTCATCACCAAAATTGTTCCTTGCAAAGCCTGTCTAATCTGCTTGATTTCTAGTTCTCTCCCTGTGTTCTCTCTAATTGAATTAGTGCTAGCATTTATTTTCAGACTAGGATCAGGAAGTTGCTGGTAACTATCATCATGTTGTATTATTTCTACTGAATAATTTTTCTATTACTGATAGTCCCTGTGCTGAAACCTCATGGTCCCAGCAAGAGCATTTCATCTGGCTGGGGTCAAAGAAATCCAACCTGGGAGTTCTCTCCAGAGATCCTTTCCCACTAGTATCGCAGCTATCTATCACTATTTCTCCCTTCTGCTTATAGTCTCTATTAGTATTACTTTTGATGATATATTTGGAGGACAAAATTGAGGTGGAGGTATCTTTAGCAAACCTTTCCCTCAGATCTTTTTCTAAATGTAATGTAATCAGTGTTTGACCATTTAACTTTTTATCTGTTCCTCGGCTCCTTATGTTTTTCTTAGTTTGTGCCTGGGGCAATTCCCTTCTGGTTTGATTCTTCCCCATATTTTTTTTTTGTCTTTTTCCCTTGTCTTTGTCTCTTTTTCATTTGATGTCTGTTTAATATTATTAAGATTTTTCAAACAGCCCCCCTGTAAATCTTCCTTGGCATTAACTACTACTTGTTTTCATTTTTAAGTGAAGTATAGTTTATAATATGTAGAAACAGATATAAAAGAAAAATACAATACAAACTTACAGACTTAGCAAGTCCAATTTCAAAGTCCAAAGAGAAAAACAAATAGCCAAAAAGAAAGTCCCGGAATAAGAACCTAAAGGGATGAAGCAAGGTGTTTGGTTGAAGCAGTCATTAGAATAAATCACATAAAATGCTGCCACTCACTCTTATCCACTCGTATCCACTCGTGTCCGCATAAACCAAGTTTTTCCCAATTCTTCCAAAAAGTCCAGCCAAAGTTCAGGAAAAGTAATCTGTCAACATGTCCAAGATCTAAATGACCAACTGGATATATAACCCCAAGAGAAAATGACCAAAAGTGCCACTGCAGAAAAATAAAAAAGAAACAAAGGGCCAGTAAAAAATACCCAATTCAAACAATATATTTATAAAAGCTATCATTACATCTAACACACAAAATGTACACACATTAAAAACAATGGGCGGGATATTCAGAAGGGTTGCACATGGTGCAACTGTGCCCTGGCACAATATTCAAAAGGGGAAAGTGCATGGCACAAATCCAAATGTGCCAGGGCGCATCAGTAATGTGTGCAGTGCAAGTAGGGGGGCGTGCCCATGCATACTCCGCACATCCTGATATTCAGCCCGGGATGCACTGAGCAGATGCAGGCACAACCCCTACCTGTGCCGTACACAGTTGAGCCTTAAAAAACAGGAACAACAGCTGGCCACCCACAGGTGAGCTGCCATATTGCAGGGTGCAACACGGCAGCTGCCAGCTGTGGGTGGCCACCCGAGCTCCGGTGGCACCGTCCATCATGGTAGCGCCCCCCATGCCCGATCACGGGCATAAGTATAAAAATAAAATGTCCAATATCCCTGGTGGTCCAGTGGACTGCTTCTATCCCGATCGTGGGCATGAGTATAAAAATGAAACGTCCAATATCGCTGGTGGTCCAGTGGACCTTTTCCATCCTGATCACGGGCATGAGTATAAAAATGAAATGTCCAATATCCCTGATGGTCCAGTGGACTGCTTCCAGCCCAATCGCGGGCATAGATATTAAATTAAAATGTCCTATATCCCTGGTGGTCCAGTGGACCGCTTCCAGCCCAATCATGAGCATAGGTATTAAATTAAAATGTCCAAACCATCCCTGGTGGTCCAGCGGTACCCCCCTCCTCATCCATCCACTGAACCCCACCACTCTGCTCCCCCCCGATCAGTGGCTGGTGGCAGCTCACCACCCACAAACTGCCCGGCTGCCTGCCTGCCCGCCGACTGACTGTGTACAGTACGGCTGTACGCTCATTGGTCCACAGTGTGGGCCAATGGGTGTGCAGACCATACCGTCCTACACAGTCTAGATATGTGAATGAATCCATTCACATATCTGGACTTGTAGTATGGTGATGGTCTGTATGCCCATTGGCTCATGCTGTGGACCAATGGACGCATAGCCACACTGTATGCAGTCAGTCAGTGGGTGGCCAGGTGGCTTGTGGGTGGGGAGCTGACACCCACCGCTGATTGGGGGAGCAGGGTGGTGGGGCTCAGTGGGCGGATGGGGAGGGGGGGTACCGCTGGACCACCAGGGATGGTTTGGATGTTGTACTTTAATACCTATGCCTACGATCGGGCTGGAAGCAGTCCACTGGACCACCAGGGATATAGGACATTTTAATTTAATACCTATGCCCATGATTGGGCTGGAAGCAGTCCACTGGACCACCAGGGATATTGGATGTGTTATTGTAATACTTATGCCCGTGTTCGGGCATTGGAGCGTGTTGCCGGTGGGGGCAGGAGGCATCGATCCCCAATGGCTGCTGCCTGGCAGGGTGCCAGGTGCAAGTTGCCGGGGATCGGCGCACCTGGATGCAATCGGGGTCATAATGACATGCTAATGGCCCCATTTGTGCTTTGCATGCATTATGGTCCCATTTGCATGTCCACCACTGAATATCATGGTTGCTGTACCTAGCGCAATGGCACTTGTGCTAGTGCATCCCTCTGCTCCCCTCTGGCCACTTGTGCTGGTGCAGTGCCACTGCACCATGCGCAATGCGGGTGTCCACAGTGCCATATTCAATGGTGCTGAGCCATGGCACAGCACCATTGAATATCGCCCAGTCCATGCCCTGGTGCATCCCAGTTGCACTGCGCCTGGCTTGCACCCCTGCCAGGCGCAGTTCTGAATATCCCACCCAATGTGTTTAAATGTTTGCTGAGTAGTAACAAAAGTAATATTATATTATATATTTTATCTTATACTCACTTGCTTGGGTCTCGAAATATACACAAACTTCCTAAAAACCAGCCGATGAAATGCCAGAAAGAAAAGTATCTTGAATTTCAGTTTACCATTTACTGTTTTATTCCCAGTGAGCCGTAGTTAAGTTACGAACACAGGGGGCAGAAACAGCCATACAATGATAAGAAAACTTGCATAAGGCAAAAGTAAGGTACATGAATCAGTGGAACAGCAAATTCAGCGGTTTAAGAATATGAATCGGACACACAGCAATATTACTAGCACTAAAAGACATCTAACTTGTGTGTCATGCTTGTGTGACTGACTCTTCAGCCTGCTGTTAGTAAGCTATAGATGCTGAAATGCTGCTACACGTTTTTTAGTTCAATTAAATTGGGAGCAGACAGCAAGTTATTAATCAATAATCAGTACTCAAGCAGTAATAGTTAAATAGTTTTAGTTCAACTGAGCTGCTGAATTGCTGACAGATCATTAAATAAACAGGCAATCAAGCAATTAGTTATTTGTCCACATGGCGCTAGATCGAGCATCAATATTGAACCCCCCCTTGATAATAACCGATGCCATCAATATAGGTGATAGTGCAACCACATTAATGCTGTGAATTTATTCAATTAGAACACACACATCACGTAAAACATGTGGGACTCTAATATAGCTAATGCTAGTGTGGATATTATTCATTAGGTTAAATTTCCTAAAAGCTCTCACTCTAATTACACAGATACATCTGTCTTATTTATTAAAAAGGTAAAGACCCAGTGATTTTCTACCAAAGATTTTCAGTGAAAGAGTATAGTAAAAAATGTTACTACAGGGTTTATCAGGGGTTTTGTCAGCTACGACTTATCAAGTAAATATTAGTGCCACGGTATCTAAAAAGAGCCCCCGCTCTTCTGGTGTTCTCCCGGAGCTCCAAGCCACAACTACGGCTGAAGCTATAACAAGAGCTACAACAAGAGCCATGGTATATAAAAACAAAATCAGACACAAATCATTAAAAAATAAATAACATTGAGAATAAATGTATAGTATAAATGTAAATATAATTGTCTTTAAGTATCTCTGTGGAAGGTCTGCTTGAAAATGACTGTAGCTTAATGAAATCTCATAGATTGTCTTCCATTTCCACCAGAACCACAGTCACACATAACACACAACCCCTCCTTGAAGTGTTCAGCTCTCCTCAGAGCCGCCTCGTATTTCTTTCCCTAGTGTGTAAGACTTTACCACCATACAAGCTAAAGTGCTGGAAGCAGAGAATACAGAACCCCAAGGGGTATATTGTAAAATTTCGGCAGCACAAGATAGTCTGGAAAGGCACTAAAGACAGAGTCACTACTGCAGACCCCTCTCTCTTCTACAAATATCCCAATGAAGACTCAGGCAATGGTGGCATACCTGTTGTAAAAGAAAGGTATGCCTTTCAGTGCTCCTGCTTGGCTGCTCCTCCACAGCAAGATCGGCGTGCAGCTGTGCAGTCCTTCCAGCTCCCACTCCAGCAGGCACGTTAATCTAAATTTCAGCTATCACAAACAATGTGTCACTCATAAACATGTGCAAAAGTATAAAAACACATTTATTACATATCAGCAGTAGTTACAAAACATTTAATCTGTTAACACATACTAAAATGGTCTAAAAAATCAAAACTTTTATTCATAAATATTATTTAGCAAAGTTCAATTATAACCAGAGTAAACATACCAGAATCAGAGTAAAATGAGCAGCAGCATGGTCATTTTAAAAGCAACAGTCAGTTCATTTAAAGAAGTCAGTTATGCTGCTTTGTGCATTTTTCTTTTTTATAGCCAAGTCCTATGTATATGAGATTAGTTGGCATAGCTTGATTACCTTAACTTGATTGGTGTCTTGTGCCTGCAGCCACTGAAGTGCGGTTTCAAGACCTGCAATAGCAGATTCACTGGGTGGCATCTCCACTGTATCCTTCTCATTTTGTTCCTCACTCTCCCCCTGCGACTGCTCCTGCCCCACTACGGCCATCACAATCTTCTCCTCTGTCAGCTGATCATGTGTCTATAGCTGGTCATCAACAGACAGCCAATCGTCAATGACATCAGTGGCAGTAAGTCCCTGATCAATCAACTGAAGTTGTTGAGCTATGTCTGCGATTTTGTTTGTGTCATCGAGTTTGAAATCATCATTCGGCTGTAGCAGTTCCCCAAAAGCAGGGCCCAATGTGGACATCCAGCAGTGTGTGATAGTGGACTCTGTAACATTCGCCCAAGCTTCACCTGCAAGTGTCAGGAGTTTTAATAAGTTTAGGCTTCTCTGAAAATCTGTCACGGATGTCTGATCAGAGCAAAAGACCAAGTCACTTAAAAGTCTCTTGCAATAATGATTCTTAAACATGGCAATTATGTCACCATTCATTGGTTGTATACGGGAGATTGTGTCTTTTGGGAGAAAAAGTGCTTTTATTCTCCCATCTCTGGATTTCAGCTCACACTCGGGAGGGTGGGCAGGACATTGATCCAGTAATAGAAGTGCTTTGGGGGGGGGGCGTTTACTCCACAAATGTTTGCAGACTGAGGGCACAAAAGTGTTCATTAACCAGTCTTTAAAAATTGCACTGGTCATCCAGGCATTTTGACTGGCAGCATACTGGACTGGAAGAGAGGACAGGTTCACATGATGAAAACATCTAGACTTTTGAAACTTGCCTATACAAAGTGGCATAACCTTGTGTGACCCTGATGCATTCTCACAAAACAAGAAAGTGACCCTCTCCTTTGAAACTTTGAAGCCCTTGCTGGCATTCAGTTCTGTTTTGCTTGCCACTGTCACATTTGGGAGGCACCTCCAGAACAAGCCTGTTTCATCAGCACTGTAGACTTGTTCTGGTAGGTACCGCCCAAAAGCACCTCTCGTAAATTTGGCTGAAACTCTGCAGATGCCTTGTCATCACAGGACTGCTGCTCGCCTGTTACGGCCACGCTGTGGATGCCATGTCTCTTTTGAAATCTCCACAGCCATTCAGAGGATGATGTAAATGAGCTGTCCTGGCCATAGATTTGTTTAGCAAACTGATGTGCCTTCTCCTGCACGATGGATCCTGAGACAGGCCCACCATTGGCATACTGCTGCATGAACCACCACTGTGTTGCTGTGTCGATTTCTCTTTCATCTGCATGCTGCAGTTTCTTTCTTGCCATCCCTTCCTTCCATCAACACTCTGCAACAAACTCACAGAGAGAGATGCCTCCTGTTTATGCCATGTGCATATGGTGGACTTTGAGAAGCCAGTGTCTGCGGACAGTTTCTTAAGGCTCTCACCAGATATAAGTCTGTCAAGAACTGACAACTTGATTTCTATAGAGTAGGAAGACCACTTCATGTTGTCGGTTTCTGTCTGTTTCTCTCTACATTCTGCATTGCAGTAGCAAGACACTAATGGCTATGTTATTTAAATACACACTGTAGCAGTTAATTGCTGTGAATTGAATGCAGGTACAGTACAGTAATTGATCAATTGCATTTTACTTTGTGTGCAGGAGGGTGGGAGAAATGGAGACAATTAGTGAACTGTCGCCAGCGGCTGATGGCTGCAAGTAAATACAGTACTGTGGTGTGCTGAAAAGAAACATTTATTGGGAGCCATAAATACCATTCATTATAACTGGGTATTTGCTATAACAGGGTTTGTTATAGGAAGGGAGCACGATAGTACAATCATATCCTCATTCATGCAGGCCCCTTCATACATAAACTGTGCACCAGTCTGTGAACCAAATTAGGTTCTCATATATGTGATTACATAGAATTGGGTCTGAGTGTATGATACCCCAATGTTTTTCCACAATTTCTTAGGTGTTCCAGGAAGGCGAATTTCTGTGGCAAAGTAGAAGTATGGAACAGAGGTTCCAGCAGAGTGGTTACAGAACAGATGTATTGGATCAAATTGTCATTCAGGCCCTATCCACTGACAGATCCAGTTTACTGGTTTTAAAAGAAAGGGTCACTAGTACTGAGCAACCCAGTAATTTTGTTGCTACATGTGGCAACCTGTCACGGGCCATCAGAGAAACTGTGGCAAAACATTGGGTCATTGTATGCTCAGACCCAGTTTTACATAATCAGGTACAGAGTCTTTCCAATATGGTTTTTAAATGAGACCCTAATTTGGCTGACAGACTGGTACACAGTTTGCAGCCCTCACTGGAGCCTACAATACAAATAGGAATAATATAGTAATTGGCAACCTCAATTGCCTCACTGGAGTTTTCCCTGTGGCATTGCAAATTCAGTACTGTGACACAATGGAAAAAACTCCCACTTCACTTCAGTCAATGCAGCCAACGCTCTTGACATTAGACAGTTTATCAGTTGTAACACCACCTGTGTTGTCTATCTGGTCACTTATTCCTGTGGTGCTTTTTATACAGGGAAAACAGTCAGGAATTTCAACCTGAGAATAGGGGAGCATTTCAGAACTATCCTGAGGAAAGACTGTACTAGTGGCCTCTCCCGCCATGTGAATTCTCCACTGGTTCCAGAGGACCACAGATTTCATTTGTGTGATTTGGAAAGGGTTAAACTGGGCAGGAGGGGTGGAGAGGGAGACCCAGACACTTTTGATCCTGAGAAGAGCAGCAATATGGATGGCACAGTAAGATGGACACCATGTGCCTGGTCTTAATGAAAAATTTGACCTGATGCCTTTAATTAGTAGGGACTAGTGCTGTGTGACACATTCCTGTTCCTTTGTAAGTAATCTTTTTTCTACTGTATCATTATGCCATTATCCTCTACATCACTTACAAGTCAGATATTACTTCTGTACTAATGCTTTTGTCTCTTACGTTTATTCCAGATACCTGCAATATATGAGCTCTTACTGTTTGAGGGGAACAGCCAGAGGATTTCCTTAGATGGCAAACCATCACTTTATGAGACAATATGTTCACATCTTGAATACGGATCCTGTACAGGATATACTGGAGTGCTACTAAGCACTGTTTGTATTGTTAAATTTGCAAACCCTGTTTCTTCCTTGTGTTTATGCTTTTGTAACTTGAGTTTGTACGTACTCCTTCACTTTTATAAAGAGTAAGTGATCGTTTTTAAACGTTCACAGTTTTCACTGAATCATTAGCATGTCACGTTAAATGAGACAGAATATAATGGGCACTCTACTTCCTGCATCCGGGCCTCTGTACAAAACTGGTTGAGTCACTGGTTTGGGCAATCTGTTTACTACTGCTATGCTTGCCACCACCTAGTAAGTGTCATCTGATTGCACTGCCTTTACTGCTTTTTGCATGTTTTGTACAGTGTAGCACTTTATGTACTAACACACCTTCATAAACTGAGTGCATTAGCAAATTCTTATGGCTGGTGCCGGTTCTTTTGGTTTCTTTACATGCTAGATAGATAGCATTTTCTAAAGCGCTTCTCTAATAGTAATAATAATAATAATAATGATATTAATAAATAGAATTTTTAAAACACCTTTAAAAAGTTTCCAAGGCACTGTACAAACCGTTGAGCTTACCTAAGATATAAATGATCAGATATCATTAAAAGCTAAACAATAAATGTATGTTTTTAGTTTTCTTTTAGATAGTTCTCGATCCTTGCATGTCTGAATTTCCAGTGGAAGTCCATGCCAAAGTTGTAGGCCATGCACCAAAAAGACAAGATTGCCCAAAGTTGCCCAGTCTGGAGGCTGGAACATTGTAGAAAACGCATCAGAAGAGTGACGTCAATGAGGTGCAGAGTGATGAAGAAGCAGTCCCAATAAATATAAGGGAGCAAGACCAGTAGAGTATTTGAATACAAGCAGAAGTGTTTTATAATTGACTCTGTGTTCTGTTGGAAGCCAATGAAGTTCGGCAAGGAGAGCTGAAAAATGATCAAACTTCTTGGAGCCAGACAGAATATGGCCAGCAGCATTTTGAACAAGCTGAAGTTGATGCAAGGTTTGTGTTGGAAGACCAAACAAGAAGGCGTTGCAGTGTCCAGTCATGAGAAAAAAACACTGGATCAATGTGGGGGCAATTTCAGAGCATAGGAAAGGATGAATTCTGGCAATGGTGTGCAGATGGTAAAATGTAGAGCTGAAAATCTTGCTGACATGGGATTCCAGATAAAATGTTTAATCAAAAAGGACTCAGAGGTTGTGGGCAGCTGTGGTTGGATAAATGGTAGTGGAAACATAATGCCAACCAAGGGTAGATAAGTCAAGCCATTTGATCTTAACTATTGTGTTAGGCAATGCAAGGCAACATTTATTTTTATGGTGCTCACTCCATGTGGCTCAGAGTTCCTTAAAAGGAGAGCAAGACAATAAAATACTCAGGATAATAAATAAACAAATAAATACAATACTAAATAAACACAGCCAGGAGCAGTAGGCAAGCTGGAAGAAATAGGTTTTCAATGCTCCCTTGAAGGCATCCACTGTGTGGGCTGACTGAACACTCAATATAAGGGAGTTTCATAAAACAGTTGCAGCAACCCCTGTGTGGGCTGACTGAGTGCTCAGTATAAGGGAGTTCCATAAAACAGTTGCAGCAACCCCAAAAAATCTTTTTTTATCAGAGAGCTTTAACTGGGAATAGGGTACTGCCTTAAGGTCACATCAAAGGAGTGGAAGGGATGCACAGAGGTGTGCAGCAGCAGGAGCTCTTTCAGGTAGTCACAACCCCTATCGGGTAGGGCCTTGTATGTAATCAAGCATATCTTGAAGTTGATAGAGTGACAGCCATGATACGGTCAGATATTTCCAGACATTTCACAAAATATCTAAAGAGGTTCTCTCTGGTGGCCCATAGTGGTACTGCATATAGGCAGGAAATTTCCAGATGTATCACAGACATTTTGGGAAATATCTGACCATGTCTCTGGCTACCACTGTATGCCACCAAACTGGCAGCCAGTGCAGACTGTGCAGAACTAGAGATGTGCAAAATTAGAAAATTCCATTCCACAAAATATGAAATTCTGTGGGTGAAATGCGAAATTTCGCCCATGAAACTCAAACTTTCGCCCATGAAATGGTGAAATTCAGGTGAAATTTGGTGAAATTCAGGAGAAATTTGGTGAATATGCACATTTCGTGGTGAAATTCCACATTTCGCAGGTGAAATTTTGCACCTGCTGAAAAATTACATGGAATGGAGGAATTTCGCAAAATGTTTCACGTGGCAAAATTGCCGGTTTCGTGGAAATTTCACCAGGGAAATTTAATTTTGCAACATCTCTATGAAGAACCAGTGTAATGTGGTTATTTTTAGGTGTTCCAGTCACTAGTGTGCAAAACCAGTGTAATGTTCTTATTTTGAGGTGTTCTGGTCACTAGTGTGCAGAACCAGTGTAATGTTCTTATTTTGAGGTGTTCCTGTCACTAGGCAAGGCAAGGCAAAGTTTACTTATATGACACCCAATCCCGGAGGCTCTGGGCACCTTACATAAAACAAGCAGGGTAATTAAATAAAATATATAAATCATAAATAAAGCACATCAGATAAATAATAAAATCTTCAGATACAGCAATTAGCATTTGGCTAGTGTGCAGAACCAGTGTAATGTTTTTATTTTGAGGTGTTCCAGTCACTAGTGTGCAGAACCAGTGTAATGTTCTTATTTTGAGGTGTTCCAGTCACTAGTGTGCAGAACCAGTGTAATGTTCTTATTTTGAGGTGTTCCAGTCACTAGTGTGCAGAACCAGTGTAATGTGCTCGTTTTGAGATATTCCAGTCACTAGCTGGGCTGCGGCATTCGGGACCAGCTGCAGTCATCATATCAAGACTCCAGATAACCCTAAGTGTACAGCAATGCAGTAGTCCAGTACTGAGGTGACAAAGGCATGTACTATCATTACCAAATCCACAGGCACAAGATGTGGTTGGATCCCGTTAATATGACAAGTTCAGTCTTGTTAACATTTAAACAGAGAGAGAGAGAGTTTGTGGTCATCCAATATTAGCAAGGCACAGAGACAATCGAGCAAGAGTGACATGAATGATGTTGATGACGGGGCATAAATCTGAGCATCGGTGTAGCGTGGTAAGACAGACCATTAGCACTAATAATGTCTAGCACAAAAAGGAGAGGCCTCAGGACGAAGCCTTGCAGAACACCAGCGACCTGATTTACAGCAGGTGAGGAGCAGTAAGAATTAAAGCAGATGGTTTGAACTCTGCCAATAAGGTACAAGACGAACAAACTCAGGACCATTATTTGTAATGCCAAAGATGGATTTCAGGTGCATTAATAGAATTTCATGATTAACCGTGTTTAAGGCAGAAGCTATGTCTAACAACAGCAGGATAGTTGGGACACCTTTGTCAATAGATAATAAAATGTAATTTGACACATGTGAGAGGGCAGTTTTGGTGTTGTGAGTGCTTCAGAAGCCAAACTGGAATTTAGGCAGAAGTTGATTTAAGCAATAAGGCATGACCAGGGGTTAGATTAACAGTCAGTTAATCACCCCCTAGGGGTGTAATGTGGCACGAGGCTCAGCTGAGTGCCATATTGCCCCTAGGGAGTGATTAACTGACTGTTAATCTAACTACTGGGAGTGCCTTATTGCTATTATAAAAAATATTCCAAAAGAAAAGTGTTAAAAGTATACTTTGTGAATGTTTTCCTCATTTAGAGGGAGATTTTTAATAAAATAGTTCTTCCACCAACAGTTTAAGAATGCTGGTTCAAAATCAGAATGCAGAATTCCAGTCATTTAGCAGTGCTAGAGGATGGAATGCTGACAGGAAAACTCCATGTGCCATTGTGATCAGGCTGTACATGGTAGTTTAAGTAAGCAATAATGCCCGACAGGGTGGGCGGTATTGGGCAATACTGGATCGGCCAGGGGCGTAATGAGGCCCGACGCCACAGGCGGAGGGCCTTATAGCCCTTGGGCAGTCCGGTATTGCCCATACCGCCCACCCTGGAGGGCATTATTGCACTTAGAAAATGAGCACTGCATTTTATGTGCTTTAAATAAACAAGTTTGCATAACAAGACTTTTAATATATTAAGTATTTTATTTGTAGAGTTAAAAAAATAGTTCCTCCACCTGCTTTTTCAGTTGTTGGTTGTCATGGCAACCCTCCCCCTGCCCACCCGCTACTGGCATACAGGGCTTGCGTTTGAAATTTCTTTGGAGTCTTTTTTTAAAATACAGGCAAGGTTTGCCTTAGTTCTTTCATTTCTTTGGCTGCTGAATACAAGCAAGGATCAGTAGCAGCAACGACCACGAAGAACTTCAACACCGCACCGAGTGGGACTTTCTGCATTTACCGGACCATGTGAGGTGAGAGTGAGTGGCGGTGATTGCAGTTAGAGTCATTTCCTGCTGCACAGTAGCCAGTACTTAACAGCCTGGTGGTAATGCTTTCATTACTTTACTGTTTATTTTTATTGTTTTGAGCTGTGTTCCTGAGGAAGGCTGCCTGAATGAATTAGAAATGAGGAGGCGGAGGAGGCGCGAGAGCACAAGCAGCTACTATGCCAGATTTGCGTGACCGAAAGGAGCCCATTTCACCTAAATGTAGATTACAATTGCTGAATGGGGTAGTAAATTCTGGATTTAACTGCACCCTTTTGAAAAAGTGACAGTTTCTTGGTGTGTGTGTGCTTCCACAGACATGCTAGTTTGGTTGTGATAGTAACAGCCCCCAGATGCGCACCAGCGTAGACACACACGGCTTCAAACAAGTAAGAAGGCTTAAAATAGAAAACGTGCTGTTAGGTGCGTGACCTTGGTTTAGGCTGCAGTTGTGAAAATAATAACTGTCTTACCTGTGTGGTAAGAGAGGGTGGACGCCGGAGCAAGAGTCTTAAATGTGGCATACAGTTAGTGTGATTGTGGCGCGACAGTCGGTCGCTATCTTTACCTTTTTTTTTTTTCATCAGTCAGCTGTGCCATCTGAACTGGCTCTTTCGCTAAGCGAGGGAAGAAAATGGCGGCATTTTTAAATTTTTAATGAGGTGTTGCAGCCAATTAGGAAGTAGGGTGAGCACCAGGAGACATCCTGGGTGAAGGGGCATTGTAGACTGGTACTTTTCGTTTCCTGGGCATCTATTGAAAGTTAATGTACCCCTCTGGCAAGGGTACTAGCCAATCAGATGCCAGGAAATAAAAAGCCCATTTTCTAACAGGAATTAATGTAAGGCTGTCAGAATCCTTACAGCCAATTAGATTGCAGCATTTCTGAGACCCTTTTTATAATAGAAATTAGATAATCAGTTAGTTGATGGGCTACTGCTTTCCCTATCACCTTGGAAACAAATGGTAGTTGGGCAATTGGACAGTAATTGAAGAGAATATCTGGGTTTAAAGAAGTTTTTTTTAATATTTGCAGGACCAGGGCAGTCTTGAAAGAGGAAGTAAAGACATCATTCAGTCAGGGGTGTGGCGGGGTTGTGGGATAACAGATGTACCATAGAAACATAGACTTTGATGGCAGATAAGGACCACTTGGCCCACCCAGTCTGCCCATTTCCGTACCTACTGGATAAGCTGCAGATTCTAGTTAACCAACAGCCTATTTCCTGCAACCCCCCACTATAATTGCCTTATGTCTGTCCCATGCATGTTTGAATTCCTCCACTGTTTTAGACCCCACAACCTCTCCAGGAAGGCAGTTCCATGCATCCACCACTCTCTCCGTGAAAAGAATTTCCTCACATTACCCCTGAGCGTCCCCTCTAACTTTAAATTGTGGCCCTTGTGTTCTTACATCTCTTTTTCTGAAAGATGCTACCCTCCTGGACTTTGTTGATTCCTTGAGGTACTTAAAAGTTTCTATCATGTCCCCGTCCCTCCTTTCATCAAGGGTATACATATTAAGCTCTCTCAGTCTCTCTTCATATGGTTTCTGATGTAGACCCTGCACCATTTTAGTTGCCCTCCTCTGGACTGCTTCCATCCTGTCTATGTCCTTGCGTAGATGAGGTCTTCAAAACTGCACGCAGTACTCCAGATAGGGTCTCACCAACTATCTGTATAGAGGGATAACCACTTCCCTTTTTCTACTTGTGATGCCCCTCCCTATGCATCCCAGTATCCCCCTGGCTTTCCCTACTGACTTCTCACATTGCCACCCACCTTTGAGGTCATCTGATCGACTACACCCAGATCCCTTTCCATTATTGTTGTTGTTAGTACCTCCTGCTATTGTGTACTCTTCTCCTGGATTTTATTTCCCAGGTGCATTACTTTGCACTTCTTTGCATTGAATCTAAGTTGCCATATGTCTGACCATTCCTCCAACCTTGCCAAGTCCCTTCTCATCCTTTCTACCCCCTCTTGTGTATCAACTCTGTTACAGATCTTTGTGTCATCCATAAGAGGCATACCTTTCCTTCCAGACCCTCTGCAATGTCATCTATAAAGACGTTAAAGAGGACTGGACCCAGTACTGAGCCCTGAGATACTCCACTAGTAACCTCCCTTTCTTCAGAATGTGTTCCATTCACTATTACCTTCTGTGTCCTGTTGTGCAGCCAGTTTTCTATCCAGGCTACCACCCTGGGACCCACTCCCAGGCTGGCTAACTTGATTATTAATCTTTTGTGCGAGACTGTGTCAAATGCCTTGCTAAAGTCTAGGTAGGCCATATCCACAGCCCCTCCCTGGTCTATTACTTTGGTCACCCAGTCAAAAAATCGATTAGATTTGTCTGACATGACCTTTCTGCTGTAAATCCATGCTGCTTTGGGTCCAGTGCCCGCTGGCACTCTAGGTACTCAACAATTCTTTCTTTCAGAAGTGATTTCATCATTTTCCCCACCACTGAGGTCAAACTAACAGGTCTGTAGTTTCCTGCTTCTGTCTTGCTCCCACTTTTGTGAAGGGGAATCACATCTGCCCTCCTCCAGTCCTCAGATACCACCCCATCTTCCCATGATTTGTTAAAAAGTGTGGTTAGTGGTGTCACTAGGTCCTCCCTTAGCTCTTTTAAGATTCTAGGGTGAATCCCATCAGGCCCCATTGCTTTGTCCACCTTGAGTTTTAGAAGTTCTTTCAGTACTCTTTCTTCTTTAAATGGACTGGTATCTACCCCACTATCCAGAGTGCTTCTACTTTTTTTTGTTTTAGGTAACTCCTCCTCTTCTTCTTTTGTGAATACTGAGCAAAAGTATTCATTCATTATCTCTGCCTTTTCACTGTCTCCCTCTGCCCACCTCCCCTCTCCTTTATTAATCTTCCCTATCCCTCCCTTAACCTTTCTATGTTCCCTAATGTACCTATAAAAGGTTTTATCCCCCTTCTTAACTGAGTTGGCTATCCTTTCCTCGGTTTGGGCCTTTGCTTTTCTGACTGCCTTCCCCACTTCTTTCTGCTTTAATTGATACAGTTCCCTGTCGTGCTCCATCTGTGATTCCTTATACTTTTTGAATGCAGCCTTTTTCTCCTTAACCTTCCCTGACACTTCTTTTGAGAGCCATAGTGGTTTTTTATTCCGCTTTGTTTTCTTTATTTGTTTCACACAAAGACTTGTTGCCTCCATGATGGCAGTTTTGATTTTTCTCTATTGTTCTTCCACCCCTCCTTTCTGGCCATTTGCTAATGCATTCCTCAGGTATTCACCCATTATGCCAAAGTCAGCCTTTCTAAAGTCCAGTATCTTTGTATTTGTATGGCTTGTCTCCATGGTTGTGTTTATTGTGAAGCACACTGTGCGGTGGTTGCTTGTTCCCAGGTGTCTACTGACTTCTAAGTTTATGATCCTCTCTCCATTTGAGAGTACTAGGTCTAATATTGCTCCCTCCCGAGTGGGTTCCACCACTAGCTGTCTAAGGCATGCTCCCTGTAGGGCATCGAGAATGACCCTGCTCTTGGATGTGGCTGCAGTCCATGTTGCCCAGTTAACATCTGGCATATTCAGGTCCCCCATCAACAGTATCTCCCCTTTTTCAGCCATTTTGAGAATGCCCTCTATCATTTTCTTGTCCATTTCCTCCCTTTGAGACGGGGTCTGTATACAACCCCTGTGCGGATTGTGATGCCATTCCCTGTCTCCAATGTGACCCAGAGTTCCTCTTGTCCTCCCCCTTTACTTTTTAGTTCTGTTACTTTGATCCCTTCCCTTATGTAGAGAGCTACTCCACCTCCTCTTTTACCCTCCCTGTCCCTTCTGTAGATTGTGTACCCTGGTATGTTGACATCCCAGTCATGGTTCTCCATGTACCATGTTTCTGTGACTGCCACAATATCCAAGTGTTCCACTTCCATCAGGGCTACTAGCTCTGGAAGCTTGTTTCCAAGACTACGGGCATTGGTACTCATTGCCCTCCATTTAATGTTGGCTTTATCCTTTTTACCCCATCCTGCTCTTTGCCCTTGTCCATTTTCCATTTACCCTGTCCTGCCCTCTGTCAAGCTCTGTACCTCAGTGTTTACCCTACTACCTGCCATGCTTTGCAGGGGAGGCTTGAACTTTCCTGTTTCCTATCAGCACCTCCCCCTTGGCTAGTTTAAAAGCTTGCCAAGGAAGCCTTTAAACCTGTCACCTAGGAGTGTGTTTCCCTTCCTGGACAGATGCAGACCATCATGCCAGTATAGACCTTCATCTCTCCAGGTGGACCCCAGTCCCCAATGAAGCCAAAGCCCTGTGCTCTGCACCAGTTTTGCAACCATTCATTAAACCACATGGTGTGCAGTACCCTAGCCTCACCCCTGCCATAGACTGGCAGCACCTCTGAGAAGGTTACCGTGCTTGCTACCTGTCTGAGGCCCCTCCCCAACTCCAAAAATTCATCCTGAACTGCACTGATCTCATGCCTAGCTAGGTCATTTGTCCTGAGGTGGACAATGATATCTAGTTTCCTCTCCTGTGATGCTGCTTCTGCAATCCTGAGGATTCGCTTCCTGTCCCTCCAAGCCATGGCACCAGGCAGGCACCTTACTTCCCTCTCCTCTCCCTTCCCCAGGTCTACACCCCTAACAGTTGAGTCCCCTATCAGAAGCTGTTTCTTTCCTTTGTGTTGTCCCTTGCCACTCTTTTGTGGGTCTCCCTTGTGGATGTCCCCAGCATTCTTCTTGGTCTCCAATGAGGGTGTTATCATAGAGGAACCTTGTTTTGCCAGACCGACATATGATTTGTGTAGAGGTGCAACTCGGGGGCTACGCCTCTGTTCCACCACCCTCACCCTCCCAGAACCTACTGTGGTCCATCTGCTCTTCACACATGGCAACCTCTGAGGCAGTGGTTGTGGAACTGGTGCTCTTTGGGTGAAGGAGGTCTCCTTAGTCCTTGCCAGTTCAGCCTGGAGGTGGGAAACCTCCTCCCTCAGAGCTGACAGTTGTCTGCAAATAGGGCAGCAACGCAGGTTCCAGAATGTTTCCCAGAAAATTGCTGCCCCACAGCCAGTGCATTGCACCACTCCCCACATGTCCCTCTTCCTTATAATATACAATGAGTAATATACTATTTTTTTTTTTTTGTGTGTGTGTGTGTATACTTACACTTTATGCACTGTGCTGGGTAATTAAGAATATGACAGTTCTGCTCCAAGACCTGTTGAGGAAGTGATGTCAGAACCTTGGCTATAAAGGAAAGGCCACAACCACTGGTGACTGTTAGAAACAATCAAATACACCACTGCTCCACCACCCTGGTGAGTACTGCCCTTTATAGTAAGTCAACCAACACCACAATGTACTAGACCACTGCTCCTACACAAACCACTCTACTGAGTCCAGGGATAAAAACGAACTCACTGTTCAGCCAGCAGGACACTTCCAAAATATTGCACAAATATCCTTCCAAATCCTATGTGTCTAGCACAGAAATCAAGCAACTTCAGTTGTATTACAACCCTCTGGTTATAAAATTACTACACTTTAATGGAATCCTGCAATTCTTAATGCCAATAAGAAAATAATGAAACTTTCTGTAGAAAGTGTAGCTTACCTTCCTAGTCCCCTACAATATTATGTTTTACCAAGTTACCAGTTCCTCAAATGCGTTCTAGTTTGTTCTCTGCAGTATAGCCAGTTTCTCAGCTTCCAAAAGGAACAGGCAAGTCTTCTGACTATGGCGTGTTTGGTTTTTTTTCTTTTTGGGCCCCTTCTACCCAAGCAAACAGGGCCAGCATAGGGGTGGAGGTTGCATCTCAACTGGTAGGTTAGATCAGAGATCGAGTGTCATTATTTTCTTGTGGCGCAAAATTGCCAAGTTCCATTAAAGTGTAGTATTTTTATAACCAGAGAATATAATCTAACTGAAAGATATGAATTCTGTTGAGTCTACCAGACACTGAACTTCAGGTTCAACACACAATCTCTGTGTGATGTTTATTCAGAATACAGAAAATAAGCTTCTACAATGCCATATTCCTTCTTCAGTACATCAGTTTGCAGCAACAGACTGTGAATATATTTTCTCTGCATTTAGTCAGCACTTACTGACACTGATCTCTGATCTAACCTACCAGTTGAGATGCAACCTCCACCCCTATGCTGGCCCTGTTTGCTTGGGTAGAAGGGGTCCAAAAAGAAAAAAAATAAAACACGTCATAGACAAAGAACCTCAGTGCAGAATCACTAAAAGAAAGTTACCCCAAAGGGCACTGGCAACAAATCAAGTTTCAAAGAAATACAACATCATACCTTCTTCCATAATGCAAAGCATCAAGGGATATATGCAAATCACCATGACATTTAGACTTGTTTAGTCACCTAGTACTTTTTACCATTATCAAAAACACCTAGTGCCATGATATTCTCAACATTACATGTTTCATAAAAATAAGGTATATACATTAAGGTATTTTATAACATAGTGCTATTATATACTAAATCCAACAACAATAAACACAATCTGTTTTATGTAAACTTGGCGGTCACCCCAATAACCTCTCTGTATGAGGACTTGAGAGGGAAAATGAAAATTAAAGAGGACACTGTAGCATGGTCAAGAAAAGGGAGGGGGGTTCCCAAAGGTGGCCAACCTCATGGACTACAAATAGTAAAGGATATATTAGGCTTAGAAACAGAGGAACTGTTGCAACAGAATTAAGGAAAGATCAGTCCTCAAGAGTGGCAAGAGCTCCCTGTCATGAGGAGGAATTGATAAAAACAGCGATAAGTGGAATGAAAATGTGAAACAAGCTTTTAATTAACCAGATGGGAACAGGATCCAATGGAGATTACTGAATAGGAGTTTTTCAAAACTGTGAGGATGTCAGCTTTGGTAAGGACGTTAAAGAATGACAAAGTCGTAGAAAGAATGTCAGCTGAGTCCACAGAAACATGTGTTAGGATGGGGTAGGCAAAGGGACAGTTCTCAGCTTGTCCTCAAAGAAGTTGTGTAGATCCTGAGGATATCATGTGAGGATAGTGACTGAATATGGGCAACCATCAAAATGGCGACTCATGTTCAGCACTATCCCCATGGGCTACCTTGCAAGGGTAGCAACCCTACGCGAAAGTGAGTGTAGGGATGGGTGACTAAAAGGGGAGGATAGCAAGGGGAAGGGGAGGGACAGGGAAGGAGTTTTAGGGGACTGGTGTGCCTGTTGCTGCCTAGCTGGCCATGTCGTATGGTGGTGTGGGTGGCAAGCTCTGGCTCAGCAGGTACTGAGTTCAGGGCTGGGGACCAGGAAGGTAGGAATTTTGCCATTGCCTGCAGCTGTGGGACTTAATTTTTTTTAAATGTGGACTGTGCCCCCTCACAGACATGAACCCCCCCTGATGTTGAGAATCTAAACTCAGGGGAGTGTAGGGGGGTGAAAGGATGCAGCCCCCCCAAAACCACTTATTTTGCTGTCAGATGGGTCGCCGGCTAGTGTATATCACCGATTTGCTGTTCGGCAATATACAATCGCCATAATTGCGATCGTTGTTTTGTGATCGCTGTTATGACATGGAGCTGACCCTGAGCAGCAAGTGAAGTGATGGGTTATGAGCAATTAGGCTTAGTAAGTGTGTTTATGGTTTTAAAGAGCTTCCATGGGTTTCCTTTTTGGGTAGTAATATAATCTTTGTGGTGGTTCTTTTTGGCATCAAGCAGAAATTAGTTATATTTTTTTCAGTGCTCGTAGTATAATTACTGAGAGACTGTGAGGCAGTGCTTGTGCCATTTTCTTTCAAGTTGCCTGCATTTCTTTTTTTCCAAAAGTAGGCTTCGGGAAAACCAGGGTCTGGAAGGGTGAGTTGAAGCATTAAGAGACTGAAGGGGGGTGAGTTTGTCCAGAACTGAAGTTAATAAGTTGCTATACTGATCTGTCAAAATATTTGGACAATCATCAAGTTGTGCTTCACTGAGGAGACTGGTGAGGGTGGAACTGAATTTTGGCAGGTTTATTGAACGGACACAGTGACCAATCCAGGTGGCATCTGGGTTGGTATTTACAGGGGTGAAAATGAGTTGAGGACAAAATGAAGTAGGAGGTGATCAGAAAGTGCCCAGTGATGGTGTTATTGGAGAGAGAAAAAGTCTCTGGGAGATGACAAGATCAAGCCAGTGACCTTTATTATGAGAACGAGCATAGATGTGCTGAGAAAGGCTATAAAGGTTGAGAAGATACACAAAACATTTTGCATTTTACATAGAAACATAGAATTTGATGGCAGATAAGGACCGCTTGGCCCACCCAGTCTGCCCATTTCCCTACCTAATGGATAAACTGCAGATCCTAGTTAACCAGCAGCCTACTTCTTTCTACCCCCACCCCCTAGAATTGCCTTATGACTGCCCCATGCATGCTTGAATTCAACCACTGTTTTTGACTCCACAACCTCCTCCAGGAAGGCCGTTCCATGCATCCACAACCCTCTCTGTGAAAAAATACTTCCTTACATTACCTCTGAACCATCCCCCCATCTTCAAATTGTGCCCCCCTTGTTCTGGCACACCTCTTTTTGAAAAGATGCTACCCTCTTGGACTTTGTTGATTCCTTGAGGTACTTGAAAGTTTCTATCATGTCCCCCCTCTCCCTCCTTTCCTCGATGCTATACATATTAAGCTCCTTTAGTCTTTCTTCATATGTCTTCTAGTGCAGACCCTGCACCATTTTAGTTGCCCTCCTCTGGACAGCTTCCATCTTGTCTATGTCCTTGCAGAGATCGGGTCTCCAGAACTGCACACAGTACTCCAGATGGGGTCTCACCAGCTGTCTGTACAGAGGGATAACAACTTCCTGATTTTTGATCTTTAGGTAGGTCAAGATGGAAAATGAAGTCTCCTAAATCAGAAAGCATGATGACTGAGGAGCTAGAGTGGATGGAAGCTCAGAGAAGTCCTTAAAAAAGAACATCAGATTCTTTGGACAGTTTTAGAACAGTACAATGGAATACAATAGTGGTTTGGAAAAGTGAATGACCGCATTTATGTTTGAATGAGTCAAAAAAGGGTGTCAGCCTTGGTTGTTGTCAGATGATGTTTCCATATTAAACCAAGTCCCCCACCAGTCTGAAAGGTATAAGGGAGAAAAGTGGAACTGAACGATTTGGGGAATAGGCTGTTAATGGTGATGTGATCATTTCAAGGAAGCAACATTTCTGAGGGGGGAAAATGTCAAGGTTTAAATCTGGAAGGCGATAATTTAAGCTGAGAGCCTTGTTGATGACAGATCGGCATTTCAGGGACCAATTTTAGTAGTGGCATTAGTAGAGGTAATTACAGGTTTAGGCTTGATTTCTATGAGCTGTAAGTTCTTAATGCCTTGCCAGAGGGGATATGGTTGATCTGACTGAGGATGATGACCAACAATTGTGCTAATGTGCTGTTGAGATTTTAAACAAAAAATTTAGAAATTTGGTGAGCTTTAGTTGGGGAGTGCTTGGGGCAAAAACCTAAAAACAGCAAAAACAATATTTAACAAACAACAACTTTAAGTGAATAATAATAACTGAGTTGCATTTTTTCCTAAGGGAAACCTGGTTATAATTCATCGTTATAACCCATGGGTTATAACAACGAACAGCACTGGGTTTCCTTTGGTCTGCACATGTGCCAGCCGCACATCTTCCCTTCCACGGTGCCGGCTACCTTTCCGTATTGCTGGAGACTTTGCCGTTACTCGGACTGAGCATTAAGTTAAAAGAAAATCACTGGGCTACAATACTTTAAACTGACTGCTTTAAAAATGGGGAAAAATAAATACATTTAAAAAAGTTAACGTTTCTTTCGGCACCCACTTGCAACCTCAGACTGCGCTGACCAGACTGTACCATGGCCGCACATGGACATCTTTATTTTATATAATTGCTGAGGCAAAAAAATGATACCCAGCAATTATATGAAATAAAACATGGGGTGGTGTGTAAAACTCGAATTTTACACACACCCTTGGTGTTGGATGCTTATATAACCCCCTTGAGCTGTGCTCTCTGCATTTATGTAGCATCCAACACCTCAGGTGTGTGTAAAATTCTTGTTAAGCACACAATCCCAAGGAAACAAAGTATAGATCATGAACATGGCATTTTGGCTGTTCCTTTTACTCTCTTCACCCAACCCAGATAATCAGTACTCAGCACTACCCCTAATAAATGCAGGTTCTCTCATGCTATCCATGTCCACCTGGACTGGACTGTTGCAGGCCTCAAACCTCTCCACATCAACCCTGGCCACTGAGCAAATATGCCTTTATCACCGCACCCTTAATCACTCCCCATCAAATCACACAAGCCTGCCCAATGTGGCCACAACAAATGGCACACTCCTAGCATCTATATTTCTGTCATCCTTATCTAATATCGTACAAAGACAGCTAGGGTGTCTGCTTCACCCCATTTCACTCCACAAGTGCCACTGGCAGCCTCCAACCTGCCCACTGTTGTCCCTCCTTCTCCTAGCCTTGCTTGAGGGTGATGTTGAAATAAACCCTGGCCCCATGAACATTTGTGCTAGGTCTATCTGAGACCGGGCTAAAGTCATACCATGAATCTGCCTTGTACCAGCTACAAGGCTACTTCTTCCTCTGGCAGGATAGACCTGGAAGAAAGAGAGGAGGAGGTGTAGCACTGTGTGTCCAGGACCACATATCAGCTGCCATTGTTGCCTGCTCTCCCACTGACTCTATAAACCAATGGATTATCACCGAAGTATTAGTGCTTCAAAAAAACTTTGTTGGCTGCTGCTACAACTGCCCCCCGCCAGCTACTGTCCAGGGACTGTCTAGCTTCCTCTCCAGTCTAGTAGGCAGCACCCCATCTAGGGATGCGTTCCTGCTCGGGGATTTCAATCTCAACTGGGGAGGGAATCCAAACCCTGACTACACCACTATACTAAAGTCCCATAACTTGGAGCAACTAATCTTGGCCACAACCAGGCACCACAAACTACTCTATCCTTGACTGGATTATAACAAACCAGCCTGATCAAATGCTTCAAGCAGGGACCATGTCCGATGTGATTAGTGACCACACCTCCACCTACATCGTCGTGGACAACAAGGCAGTAAGCACTACACCAAACCTACTGTCTTTCAGAAATTTTAACATCCCAGACCATGACCCCGTGATTAGACATGCAATGTCCTTAAACTGGTCCTCCCTATATCTGACAGAAAACGTCTCTGCTGCTGTCAATCTCCTTTCCAGCACCCTTCAGAAACTACGGGACCACTATTATCCCATCAAGATCAGAAGGGTTTGAGGTGGCTGCACGAGCTGGATAACTAAAGAACTGTTACTTCAAATGAAAGCCATGGACTCTAGTTGGAAAGCTTTCAAAGCATCCCCATCCCCCCACCTATGGAATGCCTACAGGCAGCTATGCAGTGCCTGTAAGCAGATGACACAATCACTCAAAAGGAAATACTTCACAAACCTCCAGCAAAACACCTTGAGGAATCCCCAGAATTTCTGGGCATCAATTGGGTCCATACTAAACCCAAAGACAAATAAGCAGATTACACAACTAACATCCCCATCAGGCAAAATCAGAGACCCCAAGGACATCACAGAACTTTTCAATGCCATGTTTACCGACCTGACCCTGTACCTTAGCAAGCTTCCCCCACACCTGCCCTCCTACCTGAAAAGAAACAGGAGCACCCCCACTCCTATAAACCCTGATGCCCCCCCCTTTCTATTTCAGAGTGATTGGTACTGGAACCACCATAAAAATTCTGAAAACCCTACCTTCCAGTGGCAGTCCTGGTAGTGATGTGCTCTACCCTGCTTTCCTGAAGATCATCTCCCCAGTCCTTGTAAGGCCACTAATACACATTTTCAACCTGGCGCTGTCCACTTCAACAGTGCCTGACACCTGGAAACATGCTAAAGTGATTCCCATTTTCAAGGCAGGAGACCTATCCCCTGAGAACTATAGACCCATTTTCTTGCTCCCACATCTTACTAAACTGCTAGAGAAGGTTTTCCATTCCCAGCTGTCAGAATACCTAAACAACTACAACCTCCTATGTCCCCTCCAGCATGGTTTCCATAAACATCACAGCACCTCCTCTGCCCTGGCAGTTTTTTCAAATCACGTCCTCAAAAATATGGGTAAGGCAGCGGGTGCTATTTTTGTCAACTTATCAAAGGCGTTTGACCTTGTAGACCATTATCTCCTCCTCTCCACTCTTCGACAGTTTGGCTGTGCCCTTGGACCTGCATCCTGGTTCTATAGCTACCTCTCAAACAGGACCCAGTGCATGCTTATAAGCAAAGTTACCTCAACTCCCCTTTCCACAAGCACCGGAGTTCCCCAAGGATCAATTCTTAGCCCCCTTCTCTTCTCCATGTTTGTCAATGCTTTACCGACAGAGATCCTAAACTGCAATGCACTCCTTTACGCGGACGATCTAGTCCTATACCACAGCGATAAGGCTTTGGAATCCATCTCCTCCACTCTCACTGGTAACTATGTTGTGGCAGACAGCTGATTCGCATCCAGAAAACTCCTAGTCAATGGGAAAAAGACAAAGGCCATGCTCTTTGGATCCAAGCCATTCCTAAACAAAGTTGCAGTTTCTGACTCCTCCCTCACTGTATGCACACCCGCTGGCCCCCCCTCAAGCAGGTCACCTCTTTCAAATATCTCGGCATCACTCTTGACCCCTCACTTACCTTCAAGGATCACATAACCCTGACGGCAAGAAAGATAAATCAGAAACTAGGGGCAGCGTACACCGCACAATTCACCTACTCTAACCTGAAGCTCACCTCGCCATTGTGCAAGGCAACCTTCTCCCTCTACTGGACTACTGCTCCCCCATCTGTTCTCTCATGTCCTCAAAGCAACACTCCCAACTAAACATGACATATAATGCTATAGGTTGCTTTGTTCTCAAAGCCCCCCCCATTAACTCACCACTGCACACTCTACCAGTCTTTAGGATGGCTCCCTCTCCAGCAACACCTTGATTATGCCACAGGCTGCCTTGTGGATAAGGCTCTTAGAAGTAACCAACTATCCCCCTATGCTCCCCTACTCATAAATAGAGCAACCACCAGACCTCTTAGGGCTTCCATCATTCCAACCCTTGAAGTTCCTCGGGTGTCTACAGTAATGGGCAGCAAGGCTTTCTCCTTATTGGCCCCCCCCCCACTGGAACAGTGTTCCTGCAACCATTTGTACATCTCCAGCCCATGCATCTTTTAAATCCAACCTTAAGGCATAGCTACTGAAAGAGTCCACCTGCAAATGCTCCCTGGGCTACGCAGGAAACCGAAAGCTGCCATAAACCTACCATTAACAATAGCCATCCCCCCTTTCTTTTCATTTTTTCCCCGCACTTGCCTCCTCTCTCCCTGAGCACAACCCACATGTGACTCTCTCGCTGTCTCGCACAGCCCCCTCTTTCCTTGAGCAAACCCAAATATGACTCTTATGCTTACTCAATCCTGACCAGCACTGGCAAACTGCCAGGACAGGCATGATTACCTAGACTAGATGTCAGCAGTCCGCTGCTTTCCAAGATGCACCTTTCTTAGTTTGTATAAATGCTAATCTACTTTTCCTCTGTACTGCTGACTGTATTTCTCTGATATACCTTTATTTTACCATGTCTGTACAAAATGTAAATAACGTCTGTTCTATTTTCAGTGAGTGCTTGTATCATCTACATACCAAATGTAAATATCTGTATACCAAATTGTAAATGTGTTCACTGCATGTGTTGCTCCTCCTTCGCCACTTTGTGGCCCAGGTCGTGACTGAAAATGATCCACTGGATCAGTGCAGTTACCTGGTTACCAAAAACAAAAAAAAAATAAAATATCAATCTTTATATCAAAAATATCAAGTTTGATTGAGATCTCCTATGAAATCTCTTCCACAATTTTGAAAATAGAGTGGAGAGGCAAGTTATACAGTTGTTCCATATAAACAGGTATGACATTGAAGTTTGGATGGTGGGATGTGCTCAGCTTGGTGGCAGGGGAGATTATTTAATTTTGAATTTAATAGAACCAAAAATAGGTTGGGGGGGCAGAATGAAAGTTTAAAAGTTTTTCTATGGCCAATGAGGTAGGGAGGAGGCACGAGGAACAAGGGTTTTCTTTCCTTTTGGAGGTTAAAAAAGTGATCTTCCTTATTTATAACAAAGCATAGTAAAGGCAAATTATCAGACTTTAGACAATTATTTCATCTCAGGATTCTGCTGACACCACTGCAGTCACTTGAACATTACTCTTGTTATTATGATATGACCAGAATTCCTCAGTAGAATTGTATGTTTTTATCTCATGGTATGCTATCTAATATCAGAGTCATCTTCAAGATTTAATTATGTGACCTACATTTTGAGTCTTTAGTTCTTTCCCTACATTTTAAGGTCAGTTGCTCCACATCTGGGTGATGGGAGGTTGAGGGCAGGCACACCTGGGGTGGCATAATGGAACATTTTGCACAGTGCTAGTGCATTTACACAGTGCTAAAACCCTATGACTGACTTTGAACATGCTGAGCCACAATGGATGACATGTAATTGAAGACAGCAAATCATTTGTTCTCAGTAGTTTGCACAGGCAAAAAAGGGACAGAACCATGCATGCCTTGTGCAAACACGAAATGGAAAGTGCCTGCTAGAATGGGCAGTATAAGGAGTGCAAAACACACCATTTAACAGTGCACTGACTGAGGAGCAGATGCAGGAATGGACACCGAAAATTCTAAACAAGCTGGTAATGGTGCTCTACCTAGCACTGCTGGATATTCTGGATGAGGATGAATAGCACCCATTATGAACATAGAAACATATGAAAGAGCCAGCAGAAGGCCAAATTGGTCTAACCAGTCTGCTCATTAGTAATGTAGTGTCTCTGGCTTACGCCACTGACCCTGTCCTCTCCTCCCCTGCCAATCTCTCCTCCATTATTTCAACATTGTACTGAACCATGAAGTACACTTGCCAGCACCTGTGGGTGACAGTGGTGATGGCCAGAATGAGCCAAGACAACACGATGAACAGCATGCACCTGTAGAATGGAGGGACCCACATCTTGTATGTGCACATCAGACCAGTGTGCATGGCTGATTGAGGACAACTTTACTGAACATGGTGAATAAACACAACACACTGTGCAACAGTGATAATTGTCTAATTAATGTGAACAATATGTGGGAATGTGTCAAAGGTAAAAAACTACAATCATATAAAGGAGTATAGAACAAGTGTGGTGAAAACAAATGCATTACATTCATTGCCATGGGGGCAAAAATAAATATTAAACAACATCTTGCTGGGGGGGGGCACAGGCCAAAATAATACTAGACAGCTTCCTGCTGGGGGGGGGGTGGAAGAGGCCAAAATGATACTAGACAGCATCCTGCTGTGGCTGGAAGCTTTATAGTACATAAGGGGATACAAGCCACAACACTGTAGAGACCAGTACCCCACATTGTGCAGAGTTTAGCTTTGCTTTGGCATATTGACATTTTATTAATTTCTACTATACATGTCTGCATTGACAGCACCTACTCTGTGTGGGTGGCACCTTAGAAACATAGAAACATAGAATTTGATGGCAGATAAGGACCGCTTGGCCCACCTAGTCTGCCCATTTTCCTACCTAACAGATAAGCTGCAGATCCTAGTTAACCAACAGGTTACTTCCTCCTACCCCCCACTAGGACTGCTTTATGTCTGTCCCATGCATTCTTGAATTCCCCCACTGTTCTTGACTCCATGACCTCCTCAGGGAGGCTGTTCCATGCATCCACAACCCTCTCTGTGAAAAAATACTTCCTCACATTACCTCTGAGCCGTCCCCTCTATCTTTAAATTGTGCCCCCTTGTTCTTGCACATCTCTTTTTCTGAAAGATGCTACCCTCTTGGACTTTGTTGATTCCTTGAGGTACTTGAAAGTTTCTATCATGTCCCCTCTCTCCCTTCTTTCCTCAAGGGTATACATATTAAGCTCCTTTAGTCTTTCTTCGTATGTCTTCTGGTGCAGACCTTGCACCATTTTAGTTGCCCTCCTCTGGACAGTCTCCATTCTGTCTATGTCTTTGCGGAGATGGAATCTCCAGAACCACACACAGTACTCCAGATGGGGTCTCACCAACTGTCTGTACAGAGGGATAACAACTTCCTGTTTTCTACTATTGATACCTCTTCCTGTGCATCCCAGTATCCCCCCAGCCTTCCTTACTGCCTTCTCACATTGCTTGCCCACCTTTAGGTCATCTGATATAATTACCCCCAGGTCCCTTTCCATTTTTACTGTTGTCAGTATCTCACCCCCCATTGTGTACGCTTCCTCTGGGTTTTTGTTTCCCATGTGCATTACCTTGCACTTCTTTGCATTGAATCTGAGCTGCCATACATTTGACCATTCCTCCAACCTTGCCAAATCCCTTCTCATCCTTTCCACTCCATCTTGTGTATCAACCCTGTTGCAGATCTTTGTGTCGTCTGCAAAGAGACATACTTTTCCTTCCAGTTCCTCTGCAATGTCACTTATAAAGAAGTTAAAAAGGACCAGTCCCAGTACTGAACCCTGCGGTACCCCGCTAGTAACCCTCTTTTCTTCACTGTGTACTCCATTTACTACTACCCTTTGCGTCCTGTTGTCTAGCCAATTTTTTATCCAGGCTACCACCTTGGGACCCACTCCAAGGCTGGCTAACTTGTGTATTAATCTTTTGTGTGGGACTGTATCAAATGCCTTGCTAAAATCTAGGTAGGCCATGTCCACAGCCCCTCCCTGGTCTACTACTTTGGTCACCCAGTCAAAGAAATCTATTAGATTTGTCTGACACGACCTTCCTATCGTGAATCCATGCTGCCTTGGGTCCCGTGCCTCACTGGCCTCTAGGTACTCAACAATTCTTTCCTTCAGAAGTGATTCCATCATTTTCCCTACCACTGAGGTCAAACTAACTGGTCTGTAGTTTCCTGCCTCTGTCCTGCTCCCACTTTTGTGAAGAGGAATCACATCTGCCCTCCTCCAGTCCTCGGGTACCACCCCATCCTCCCATGATTTGTTAAAGAAAGTAGTCAGCGGTGTCACTAGTTCTACTACTTACTACCTTTCCTATGTAGTGCAGATGTGGGACACAACACTTTCGTGGGAGACAATAAGTAACATCCCTTGTAATAAGGGAAAGTTGAGAGGTATGGTGCTGTGTCCTTTGTTAGACCAGTACCACTGTCGACCACAAACCACAGTTTGGAGCACTCACAAGCACTTTGGTTTGGAAGCACAAATGTTTGCTCCTCATATTATAATGAGGTTATACTCACATACAAATATTTACTTTGCTCTGTCTATGGGTAAAATGGTCATTTGCATATTATGGGTCCATTTTGGGGCTGTGTGTGTGAGGAACAAACAGCTTTGCTCTGTGCAAATGCCTTTTGACTCCTGTGACTGTGTGACATGCCTATGTCTTTCTAGCAGCTGTCCATCCTTCCTAGCTAGCAGGAGGCTTTGGTACACTTTGCTCCTTCATTGCCCTGTGCTCTTATGCTGGTATAATAGAACAAACATTGCAAAGGCAAGCTTGGCTCTGCACCTGTTCCATTATACCACTGTGAGCATGTCAGACAAGTTTTCTTACCACTAGGGGACTTTGCCCTGCACATTGCTCTATCTTTGAAAATGTTGCCCCTGATGTCTAAGAAGCATGATATGGAAGTCTTGAGTTTACTCCTGACAGTGATATGTTATGCTGTGACTACCTTCAGGCTAGCCCTATAGTCTATTCTGATATAAAACAAGCCATCTGGTAGATAAAGGAAGAGGCCAGTTCACAGATGCATACATAGATACGTAGATGGTTTAGGACTTTCATCCATCTAGTAAGATTCTTCTGGGGCCTGATTTTCAAAAGGCTTGACATGGCCCAGGGACTAAGTCTCAAGACACAACTTGCCGGTGCAGAGAAATATCTCCACGCTGGCAAATATGCTATTATCAGCTATGTGTGCTCACAGGTGGCAGGCACAGCTGTGGAGGAACGTTACACTGGGTAATACCAGGTGTAGCTTTTTGGCCCAGCTTCACATGGAAAACATCCGCAAGCTGCTGTAAATCACAGAACTGGTCACAAAATGTCAGTGTGGTCGAAAATCGTGCACATGCGGAAAAACTTGCACACTGTTTCTGCTGCCCACGCACATCTTTTTGCCTTTGAAAATCAGGCCCCTAAAGTAAGTAGAGGAAATGTACTTACTATCTGAATACCCACATTTATCTCCATAGTCCTGCTAAAGATACATTTTGCCCCTTAAGAACTCTGGTTGAACTTTTTTACACAGCATGCTGTGTCTTATTTCCCAAATTAAAAATTACATGTGTCATTCACTGTATAAATCCAGGCTTCACAATGACTGACTGAAAACATATATAAAAATCTGAGTAAAAACTGCACCGATTTCTCAGGTACATGTGTGAAGCCTATTAAGTGAATAACACACTGGGAGTTGACACCTACTCATTATAATTGTCAGATTTAGATGGATGGATACTGTCAATGTTAATGCTTTAGGTTAGATGAGGTAGCTATGTTGCAAAGAAATACATGCAGTTTTTTCACAGTTTAAATGTGAGGACGGAAAACAAAGATCCCACCCTGCAGGAGTGTAACCTTATCTGCCTAATGAAACCCCAAACCTGTGACACTGGTCATGCAAGTTGCCCAGTCATGTTTAGAGTTTTCTGAAGGGAAAGTATGGCAAACAGACAGAGAGATTGGCAGTTTATTTAAAATAAATACAGCACCTTATTTAATCTTTTCTGCACCTCAGGCACTGTCCTGTCTGTTACTCACTTAATCTTCGAAATGTAGGAAACTAATTTTAACTGACCAACTGTTGTATGCTTCGAAAGTATTGCTTACGTTGCTGTTACACAAAACTTGAATAATTCTAGTACACAGTTGAGTTTTGATTTCTTTTTTGCTACAGTTATCTTGCTCTGTCATGTAAATTTAATTGATTCAATGACTGATTAAACCCTTTTCACTTCTGGCCCAAATAAGCTATTTTACTCATGGTGGGTCAAAATGCAGTAAGATCATTGGGAGGGGGCTGTTTGTAACATTTTTGGAGTGTGGGCAGAGGATAGGTGGATTTATGTTTCCCAGAACTAAAGCACTGGAAGCAGAGGTCGAATACTGAGTATTTGCCCCAGTAATAAGCTGATCAAAAAGCACTGTCCCAGTAAGCTGGATCATCACATCATTTTATTCCAGAAGGTTCTCCAGGGTTCAAGTTCCAGCCAGATCGCATTATCTTTTTCTCACAGCAGTTAATTTTATTTACCATGTTTACACCATGACAGGCTTCTCTAGTTTTCTAGTGGGTCCCAGGGGTATTAAGCAGCAGCAAGTGTTACAAGGTTGCATAGATTAGATATACTATGTAACCACATACAGTATATAAAAATCGGTAGTCTGTGGAACATGGATCTGCTGTCCATTTTAAAATGGTTGCTGAGATTTTTACCAAAAAAAATCAAGAAATTTGGTTAGCTTCAGTTGGGGAGTGCAGGGAGGCAGAAACATAAAACAGCAAAAACAATATTTAACAAACATCACCTTTAATTGAATAATTAAACTAACATGGGCTTTCATGGATGATATGCAGACTTGTTTGTTATAAAACCTCTTCCACCATTTTGAAAACAGAACGGAGAGACATGTTATGCAGTTGTTCATATAAACAGATATACCAGTTGAATATTCTCAGAGGTGATAAAAACAACAAAACTCACAAACAACAGAGGCTGATTAACAAATCTACCAAGTGTGGAAAGTGTGACAGAATGGAGCCATTGCACAGTTGCATAGATACATAGAATTTGATGGCTGATAAAGACCCAGTGGTTCACCCAGTCTGCCCGTTTCTGACCTTTCCGTGACTGACCTAACATTGGACCAGATGTACTGGGCCAATTGCCTTTCTGTAGCCATACTGCTCTTACTCCTAGCTATCAGTCCTACCCCATCCCTTAAGTTGTAATATCTCCTTGTGCCTATCTCATCCATGCTTGAAACCAGCCACACATTTTGGCTTTCACAACTTGCTTGGGTAAACCATTTTGTCTATCCAACAACCACTCCATGAAAAAGCATTTCCTAAAGTTTCTTCTGAATATCCACCCCCCCCCCCCCCCACCACCACCACCATCACCAACTTCCACCCAAGCCCCCTGGTTATGGTGCTTTTATTCTTCATGAATAGGTCCCTGCAATCAACCTTGTTGATTCCCCTTAAAAGGTTATAAGTCTCAGTCATGTTCCCACATCCCTTTGCTGGCTTCTAGAGAACCCATGCTGCCATTTGTCCTGTAGTTCACTAGCCTCCATGAACTCCACCAGGAATGCTTTATGATGATTTCCAGAAACTGTTCTACAATTGAGGTCACACTGACTAACCTTTTGTTGTCTTGGTTGTCACTGTCCCACTTTTGTGGAGTGGCACTACAGTAGCTACACTGCAGTCTACTGGTACTACCCCTGTTTCTAGGGAGCAGTTTGATAGATTAGCTCATGGTGCCTTCACAGTCTGTCTTATCTCCTTCAGCACCCTAGATTAGATACCGTTGAGTTCCTGCAATTTACTCACTTTCAGGGCTCTGAGTCCCTTGAGCATTCTCTCCTCTCATACCATCCTTACCTCTGGTCTATGTCCCTGTACTCTTAGGACCCCACCCCACATTCTGGGTGTGGCCCACCTTTCTCTACCATGAAAACAGAAAACAAATATTCATTCAGGATATGTCCTCTTTTGCAATCTTCTTCCACCTATCCCTACTGCCATTCTTCAGCCTGACTTTTCCCTCTTTCATTTTCCTCTTTTCGTTAGCATGATGAAAAAAGGTGTTTCCCCCTTCTTGAACTCTTCCACAGTTCTGAGCTCTGTATCTGCCTTAGCCTTCCAGACAACCATGTTTGCCTCCTTTAGCATCTCTAAATATTTTCTCCTACTGTGCTCATTCTGCTCTCCCTTGTACTTTAGTAGTGCATACTTTTTTTTAGTGCATACCTTTTTGTTCTAACAACTTCCCCTCCTTCTTTGGAGAACCACCTAATTTTTTATACCTCCTGTTCTTACATACCAGTCTTATGCAGGTATCAGTCACTTCTGTTATCCCCCTCTTAATAATTTCCCAACTGAAAACTATCCCTTCTGTTAACCTAGTTCTGCCATTCTTTCCCTGAGTATCTCCCCCATTTTTCAGAAATCTGCCTTCTAAAGTCTAAGACCTTCATTTTGAGTTGGAATGCTCAGACTCTAGGGTTATGAGACACCACACTGAATGGTTACCAATCAAACCCAGTGGCTCCATTATCTTGACATCCCCCAAAAGACCTCCATTGGAGAGTACCACATCAGGATAGGCCCCTCCTTGGCAGGTTCTTTGACCCACTGCACAAGAAAGCAATCCTGCAGCACCTCTACAAGTGCTCTTACTCATTGCACTCTTGGCCATTGTGATCACTCAATCCACATACAATAGGTTCAGGTCTCCCATTAGCATCACTTCACCCTTTGGTGATGCCTTCCTAATTATGTCTCCTAGTGCCTGTCCCTGTCCTTCCTCTGATTTGAGGATCTATACACTATACCCTCCCAAATTCCCCTTTGTTTTTTCCAGTTGCCCACAGAATGCCTCCACTTCACCCTCCTCCCACATTGCACTAGCTATAGTAGCCTCTATGTCTTCTTTAATATGCAGGGCCAATCTTTCCCCTTGCCCTTCTGCCTGTCCTTCCTGAAAATGGTATAGTCTAGGACAGCAAAGTTCCAGTCACTATTATTGGAATACCAGGTTTTGGTCATGGCAATTAAGTCTAATTGGGCCTCTGCCATTACTGCCTGAAGCTCCTTCAATTTTGTTGTCCACACTTCTGGCATTCAGCCAAGCTGTTCAGTTTCCATGACCCCTGTTTGCTTATTGTCCCCTGCTTTCTTTTGGGCCTCTTTTTATGTCTAAAACCTGGTCTTGTGTCCAGTTTCTTTCTTACTAATTTTTTTCCTCTGGTACCATTTTCTGTCAGCTGTCCTACTCCTTCTTTTACAGCCACCACCCCATCAGGTGATATGATGTCCCTCCCACAAGGTTGATACTAACACTTTAAAAAAAGTCTCAAGAAAATCAGGAACAGCATCTCAGAAAAATAAGGAACTGAGATTACTTCTATATTTAGTGCCCGAAACTTAATAAACAAAATCAATGAACTGAAATACAGATTTGAATAAGGATCAAATTTCAGTCTGTTTGGTAACAGAAACATGGTTCAGGGAAGATGAATGGGGACTACAAATTCTGGGATACAAATTATTCCATAAAGAACACATAGAAAGATGTGGGGCGGTATAGCACTATATATCTCTGATACTCTAAGGGCACACGAGTTATAGATCAGCATTGACAACCCAAATAAAAGTGAATTGATCTGGGTGAAAATTCAGTTACCATCAAATAAACTGACTGTTAGACTTAGATATAGGTCTCCTAGCCTCAATAATGAGGATAACAACAGATTTCTTGATATAATAGGTAGGATGGACGTCAATGGGGTTATTTACTCTTGAAGACTTTCATTTTTCCAGAATAAATTGGACATCACACTAGAGCATAAAACTCCCCTGTAAGATAGATTCTTTGAAATTACTGTACAGAAGAACCCTAATCAAGTTGTACAGGATAGTACTAAAGGATCAAATATTCTAGACCTCATTTGTTGTAACTTTGTGGACAAAATAAAAAAAGTTACAGTATTAGAGCCCCTTGGAGACAGTGATCATTATACAGTTAGCATGGTGGTAAACTCAATTTTGAAAATAATTAAGGGGGTTTCTGTCTTTAAATGTTATCATAAAGCAAATTATGATGAAATGAGGGCCTATCTTAACTCATGGAACTGGGACGAGGATTTGATAGAACATGACCTGGAAACAATATGGAGTATAATCAAACAAAGAATTAGTTACTGTATCAATAACTTTGTTCCAGAAGTTAGTAAACATAATAAGAGAGGCACAGTTCTGTCATGGTTCAATAAAAGAATCAACAGTCGTATAAGAAAGAAAAAGAAAGCATTCAGGAAATATAAGCTGAATCCGTCAGAGAAAAAATGGAACACTTATAAGAAATTGGTAACCAGATGTAAAAATGTCATTAAGAAAGCAAAATGTTGGCCTGGAGGTGCTGAGGGTTGAGGCGCTGGACGCCACATCTCGTGCCACTCCGGTGACCTGGGTTTGGGAACAGACTCAAGTCACTTAGGGGTTAGCAGGGGGAGGAAGGATTGAGGGTCCATAGATAGCTCTCCTTCCTCGAGGAGGGGGGACAGTGCAGCACACTGTGGACTGACACTGGGTGGTGGCTGGGTGGTGGCACAGGCACATCACCCAGACGAGGGGAGATCCAGGGAATCTGGCTGTGTCTGTCGAGGTGGGGGCAGCTGCCTCGCCCATTGTATGGCTTGGGTGCCATGGAAAAAGCAGGTGAAAAATGGCCGGGAGTCAACGGGGGTACATGATGATCCAACTCTTTTGGTTTGGAGTACAAGTCCCTCTGAGGAGGGCCAAAGCAAACCATCAGCTCCATGGAGGAGTCATAAAAAGCATAAAAAAAGAAAGCAAAATGTATGCAACTGTAATTGACATTGTATGTATGTATGTACTTGCTATTTACTTATTTTGTAAACTTCACATATTGCATTTGTCTCTTGCCATGAACTTCTTTGTCATATGCCTGTATTCTTGCAATCTGCCAGCTGTACCCAAATGTGTCACAAACACTCTGTAATATTTCTTGTTGTACACTGTATGTATACATTGTCTCTCCTCCTCCCCTCTTCCCCAGGACGCATCTGGAATCGAGCAGTAGCCTGCTCAGTATGACTTCCTGGTAAAACCTTTAAATAAATAAATAAAACAGAGATTGAATTAGCTAAATCAATTAGGGACAATAAAAATTTGTTTATAGTTGTATAGGTACATTAAGGAGTAATCAGAAAGCTGTGAACCCACTTAAAGTAGAGGACAAGATAATAGAAGAAGAGCAGGACATGGCTAATGAGTTCAATAAATACTTTTTGAGTGTACTATATTTCAGCATAAAGAAAATATTGATAATATTGGTAATCAAATGGATTCAGACATAATTGAAAAATCTACAGTTAACATTGGCGTACCCCAGGGGTCTATACTAGGTCCACTGCACTTCTCTATCTTCCTAAACAACATCACCTCTAACCTTTCACAGACAGCTACCCTGCTGTATGTGGATGACATTGTCCTGTACACCAGTGCTAAAAGCACAGATGACATCAATGAATGACTCTCCCATGACTTTCAACTCATCCAACGATGGCTTGACTGTCACAAACTAGTCCTAAATGAACCTAAGACTCAAGCTATGCTATTCGGCTCTAACTATAAACTCAAACAAGCCCAACACAATTTTAAAGTCACCACCCTAAGTGGCAAATCCATCGAGGTGGTAAGCTCTTTCAAATATCTGGGCATCACCCTGGATCCCTCACTAAATTTCGACACCCATATCTTGCGAACCTGTCAGTCGGTAAACACTAAACTCGGTATTGCCTATCGAACCAGCTATGCTCTCACCCCCCTCTGCTAGGCTTGCCATAGCCCGTGGGGTACTTCTGCCTTCACTTAACTATGGGGTTGCCTCCTATACCTCTGCTGCAAATCAAGCTTTCGAAATGGGATGTCACCTACAATAACATCTGTCGGTATGCATCATCCTCCCACAGACTGAAACACCACTGTACCCTCTATTCTGACCTTGGATCACTTCCACTTCACAAGTCTAGGCTTTATGCCTTTGGCTCCTTAACTGATAGCATTATTAAATCTCAGACTCCTCAATCCCTAGTGGGTCTCTTTCAAAAACAGTCATCCGTCTATGACCTTCGCTCGGCAGCCCCTGTTCTTTTCCCTTGACACTCCACCTCTAAAGGGGCCGGTGCTTTTGCCTCTCTTGCCCCTCAATACTGGAACTCCCTTCCTCTAACCATTTGCCAGGCTCCGTCCCGCATTGCTTTCAAGAAGGCACTTAGAAACCATCTTATCCTGTCCAGCAAGTGCTCCTGTTTCAAACCACCCTAGGCCTACTTGACCTTATGCTACTCAAAAGCTCCTTCCCATCTCAATTGTTGTTTCCCCCACTATCTGTGCACCCCCTTCTATTGCAGTCTTTCTTGTAATCCCTGCACACTTTCCTCACCTCTCTCTCTCTCTCTCTCTCTCTCTCGCTCTCTCTCCCCCCCTCTCTCCATCCCTCCCTCCCTACTCTCTTATTACCCCATTTTTTTCCACAGGTCCCATCCATGGCTGCTGTACTTAATATAAATCTTGTTTGCCATTATTTTTGAACAATGCTCAATGTTATGATTGTTGCTACTACATATTATATCCTTGTATCCCTGATGTACTGATGTATTCTCCGATGTATTGTTTTCCCTTATTTTTCATTTACTGTACCCATGTTTGCTATTGTTCCACTGTTTCTTTTGTTGTACTCTCCCGGGTCGTGCCTGAAAATAGTCATTTCTTGGCTAGTGCACCTATCCGGTTAACAAAAACCAAATAAATAAATAAATAAAATAAAATATTACTGAGCAAAATATATTAAATAAAATGAACAACTTAAAACAAACAAGTCTGCAGGGCCCAATGGAATACACCCTAAGTTTCTTAAAGAATTATCAGAGGTCTTGGTGGGCACCAATATGTTACTGTTCAAAGCCTCACTGAAGGATGGGAAGGTAGTAGCAGATTGGAAGGATGCAATAATAACAGCTATTTTCAAAAAGGGAGACAGGCATAGTGTGGGAAATTACCGTCCAATCAGTCTAACATCGGCACTGGGAAAACTAATGGAGGGAATTATACAAGACATAATCATGGGGCATATCAAACAACATGGACCTTCGGATATAACACAGCATAGCTGTAGCATTGGGAGATCATGTCTGTCTAATCTCCTTACCTTTTTTGAACCTGTTAGTGCCACATTGGATAAGGGTCTGTCAGAGGATATTATCTATTTAGATTTTTAGAGAGCCTTTGACTCGGTCTCACATAAAGAGTTGATAGAGAAATTAGTTGAAATAAGGTTACACCCTAAGCTAATATCATGGGTAGAGTCATGGCTGTGTAATAGATGCCTTAAAGTAGGCATCAGGGGACACCTATTGGAGTGGGGACACGTGATGAATGGAGTGCCCCAGGGTTCAGTACTGGGATCCACACTCTTCAACATATTCATTTCTAAGATGGAATCCTCAGATAAATCATGGATGTGTAAATATGCAGACGATAACAAAATTGGTGCAATACTTACCAACCAAAATTTTGCTGATCAGTTACAGGAAGACCTAAACATGACGGTTACATGGACAGCCCAAAATAAATTAAGGTTTAATGAAAAGAAGTGTAGTGTCATGCACTCTGGTTATAATAATCTAAACATGAACTGCAAGTTAAATAGCATAACACTGCAGAAGACAGCTAATGAAAAAGATCTGGGAGTTACTGTAACCAATAATTTATCCTTTGATATGTATACTAAGATCATGGTGCAGAAGTGCCACAGAATGCTGAGCTATATATTTAAGAACAGTCTCCTCTCCTTCCCATCAGCTCTTACTACTGTTTTTGTCCCCTCACTATTGAGTAACCCATTACCAGAGTCCTCCTTGCTAGACTATTTCTTGTGAAGCCCCCTCCACCCACAGACTTTACCAAATTTGCTACCTTTTAGGATCTCTCTGCAACTGACAGGGCCTCCACAACTGGAGTGGTCATGCACTGCCCCTTACTCAATGGATGGAAATGTTTCTGTATCTTGATAGTTGGACATACCCCCCCCCTCCAAGGGTCCCCCTCCTTCCCCCATTCCTTACCCTTAACCTTCCAACCCCACTCTCTGACCATTAGGGGCCTTTGTGGGAGGGAGGGGGCTATCAGTGGCATCCTCAGCTCCCCCTCAGATCTACACTGCAGCAACCATATTTCCACACATGCTGCCATGAGCTCTGTAGTGAGTGCTGCCAGCCTCCTACATACTAGGCAGCAGCTAACTTCCATAAGCACCCATTTGAAGACTACTACCCTGTACCCGCTACAGCATATTAGCTCACCTGTAAAAAGCAAGAGGGTTGCATCCTACCTCCTTTAAGTATTTCTGCACTACCCTTGTCTTTTTTAAATCTTTTTCCAGCCTTTCCTCCTAGCTACTGAATCTCAAGCTGTGAAAGTTTAAATCAGCTTACCTTAGATAGATGTTAATGCTCCTCCACTTGATACCACTGTTGTCAAGACCCTCTACTCATAATGTTATTGCCTACCCTAACTGGCTCCAATTCTCCTACCTCCCCCCACATGGTTATGTCAGTGTATGCCAGATAGGGGTTAAGCAAAGATGACATCCTGCACTCATTAGGTAAGGGCCCCTTCTGACAGTTCTTTTTGTTTCCTGCTACAATGACTTCCCTTGTTAATCCCTATGATCTATTGCCCCCAAAATGGGCCTAACCATATTATAAGACTCCCATTCAGTAAGTACCACAATAGCAGCTCAACAGAGATATGCACAGGGTGACTCTTACCTTGGCCTAGGGTCATACAGAGCTCACTGTGGACCTGTTGGCCTCCCTGCAGATGTACTTGCAGACCCAATTCTTCTGCTGCATGATCCTTAGGCTCCAGTGTCCTTTTGCACCTAGGATATTTAAATATGGGTGGCTAACACTTGATTAGGAGGTAGCACCCATGTGATCTAAGCCCCTCTCAGTAAGGATGTCTATTTTGGTTGCTGAGACTCCTGTCCTTCACCCATAATGTAGTCCCTCCTCTTGACCTCCTTTACCTCAGCCAACACAGACTCAGCACAGTATCAGTATTTTAAAACAAAAGGAGCTCTCCACCTCTTATCACCTCTCCTGGATGCAGCTGCTCCTGGACAACAGGAAAAAGTTGGACTGTTTTTTTAAACCTAGTGGCTGCTAGTGTTCATCTGGGCACTAGCAGTCATGTGATTTAAGTCCCTGTCAGTGTGCAAATTCTGGCCACCAAGAGTCCTTCCCCTTACCCTACCACAATGCCTTTCCTCCACCTGACCTCGCTGACCTCAGCCCCACACAGAATCAGCACAATATTAGTATTTTAAAACACAATAGACTCTGTCATCTCATGGCCAGTCTCAGCGTCATCTGCTCCCTTACTGTAGGGAAAATTCAACTGTTTTTTTCTGTCTGCTTGTGGTTAATTGGGTGTTAACAGCTACAGGAATGTAAGCCCTTCTCAGTTACAGTGCAGATTCCTACTTCCAAGTCTCCTGTCCCTCTTACTCCCACAATGCTCTTCTTCCTCTCAACCTCCTTACCATTTGGTTTAAAAAGACAGTCATACAGTAGGTCATCAAGGCTTATGACAATATCTGGTAGTCAGTTTCCTTTCCGCTAACCAGGGCAGGGAAGGGCAATGTTTTTCCCATAAAGACTCTACCAGCCTTTGGGATACAGCGTAACACAGACTTTTGATTTGAGATGATAGACACTGAAAGACCTCTTTAAGAGGTGGGTCTGTGGGATATTAATTATTATAAACATGCACAGACAGGTTTTTAAACATCACATTGGTGTGTTATATGGCCACAACCAAAGGCAAACTTACAGATGCTGTTGCACACGATCACATGTTTTCTGTAGGGTTGAAAATATTGTCACACAATTAATAGTACTGTATCTCTGTATTTAAGGGCCAGCTACCTGAAGCCTGTAACTGCTTGCAGAGGTTTTCTCTGAGACTTTTAACTAGGAGATTTTGACCTTTCTTATTTTTTATTTTAACGTGGGACTTATTTGCATTTAGTAGGAGGTTGTTGTGTAACATTCAATGAATGACAGTACTGATTCCACATTGCAGTTGTTCACTCAGGATGTTGGCAGATTTAGCAATGGTATATATAACAGTATCATTCACTTACCAACCATTATGTTAGCTTGGTGCATTATCAATCAGTCCTCGTGTAGGCACAGAGAATGGAAGACTACTGTGTAGAGTGCTGGTGCAGGCTGGCTGCCACATTCCACCCCATAAGTGCCTGTATTTTAGTGACTGCTCAGGGTTGAAGTATGTGTTTGTTCTAAAGCACTTATTATACTTTATTAAATGAATTGACACCATTCTTTTTATGGTACTTTTTTATTTTATTGTGATTATATTCAATTTTGCACTCTGCCCTTGCTTTCTATATCACACATACACATCTGTCTTTTCCCTTTCACCCTCCATTCATAATTTTCTCTCTCTATTTCTCTAATTTAATTTTGTATCTACAGTATTTAATTGGCCATATGAATGTCATCAAATCCCAAGATGTTAAATCATCTTTTTTTCTAATATTATGCATACAATGTAAAATGTGTGTGTATATTGTTTCCGTTTTGTAGTGTTGTATAATAACAGACTCTTGAGCAGAGACAAGAAAAAAAAATATGTACATATTATGGTAGTGAAACTCTCTTAAGTCTCAGATGTCTCAGGAGCTTCCTGAGGAAGGCAGGGATAGTCGAAGCACTGGAAAGCTTGCCACATTGCACCAGTGAAGGAGAGTGGGAGAACTGCTGAGACTGATGAGCTCCTGAGACATCTGAGTCTTAAGAGATTTTCTCTCCCACAATCTGTACATATTTCTCTTGTCTCTGCTTGACAGACTGTTTGCTTTGACTCCCACCACATACTAAACTGTCCACTACTTGAGCACACAATAAATCTATTTGCATTTGCAACTTGTTGCCTATATGCTTTCAACTCTTAGAGTGCTATCACTTTTTGGATAACTCGTTGGAAAGGTCTGACTCTCAGCTTCCAGTAGTATATAAAACATAATATGCCAGGTAGCATTTATGATTGTGGTGATATTAGCCTTTAAGATTATACTGATGTAGAAACAAAATAATTGATTCGTATAGTACATTTGTGTCCTGGAGATGCTGCAAAGTCTTCCTTCACCGGCAAAGTTGTGGAGAAGTCATAAAGGTCATCATTTGGAAGTGAACTGGCTTTTAAACAAGTGTTTTTGCACATATAGTTTTCATGAATGTACTCAAATGTTTTGAACTTTACCTTTGGTAGCATTCTGGGCTCATTTACAGCACAATCATTGTTTGCTTCATTGGTTGTGTGGCTTGCAGTGCTCTAATTACAGGGGTGCCTGAGGGGGCAAGGCCCCCTTACTTTTTTGGAGGAGCCCCCTGAGTTTTGTGCAATTGAAAGGTGCCAGGGGGCCATGTTTTGTCCACCTTACTTCTCAGTGCTGAAGCTGCCGATCTCCATTCAATCAGGAACACAAACTGCAGCAGCCCTGCCTGAGTGAAAAATAATAATTAATACCATGTTTTCCCTTTTAACAGCCATCCAGGAAAACAATAGCCTCCTCAACCCATAGCCACACAACTGGCATCAAAGTGAGTTAAGAATTAAGTGATACTTGAGACAGATACTTATCTAAAGCCGTGATTACAGGCTGCAGCACTCTTGCATTTGCACTGCTTCCTTCCCACTGTGCTCGCTACTCCTCCATTAATTTAGTATTTACACTGCCTGCCCTGGAAGCACTGCTGGTCACTCTGAGGAGGGGCTAATAAATTCAGCAAAGGATGCTGAGAGACACTGGGACAGAAGGCTACCCATTGGAGCCAGCACATCAAAGGGTTTACAATGTTGGTTAACACACTCACTCTGATATGGGTACCCACAATTGTGTTGCAGCAGAAAAGGGATCCAAATTGCACTTATGGCACTCTGGAAAGTGCCTACAAAGCTGACTTTGCAGCTCATCAACCAGTGTGCATGTGTTGATGCACTGCAAAGTCAACGGTGTAAACAAGCCTTAAGTGATAGCATGCCGTTGCTTGACTGCTTTGATGGCTGCCTTCCAGGAAAACAAATAAACAAAAGCCTCCCACAGCTATAAGTAGTATCCACAGCTGGCACCAAAGTTAATTCTTCACAGATTCTTTAAAAAGGTGGCAGTCAGTCATCCTTATCTTCATCTTTATTTATTATAAAACATTCTGCTGTGCTTGCCTTCTTTGATGTCTGGTGTGACACCTCCTTGAATGCACACAGTTGGGGCGTTCATTTCAGTTTAGACTATAAATGACTTAAATCAGAGGTAAAAGTAGTAGCTAGTAGCCCGCACACTGAGCCCCTGGGAACAAATTATTTGTTCACTGTTGCTGAATTGCCAGAGAGAGAGAGAGAGAGAGAGAGAGACAGGGATAGAAAACGAGTGCAGTTTCAGGAGTCCAGAGGACTAGTGCGGTACCTATGCTGTACTGCCTGTTAAAATCAGATTACTGCTGGCTGTTCTACTGGAGGAGTCTTGTTATTTTAGACAAGATAAGATAATCAGGAGCGCACAACTCCAGATGGTATGTAAATATTTTTTTTTGTATATAGGCGGTGGGATAGGCAGGAATTAGGATGAATAAGTCAGGACTCAGAGGAACTTAGAGCAGGCAGGCAGTGCTAGCTGGCTGGGGCTGGAGTGTGGGATAGGGCCAGATGTGGAGCTGTACCATATCCTGGACTCTCTGGCAGTGTCAACACAAGTTGCCACCACAGAAAGAGCTGAGAGAGAGAGAGAGAGAGAGAGAGAGAGAGACCCTCAATTGTCCAGGGCTACACTCTTTTGGCCACCCCAGCCTGACCTCACATACGGGGGAGGGTACTTTAGTCTCCAGAGCCCATGTGCAGTAAGGCAAGCTTGAGGAGGGGGTACTTGTCTCTAGTGCCAATGTGAAGTAAGGTAAGGAGGCTACCCGTCTTACAGATTACCACTATATTGAGAGACTCTATTGAGGTTGTCAATGAATTTAAATATCTTGGTTTTTGGCTGGATAACAGACTCTCTTTCTCTCTTCACATTGAAGAACTCATAAAAAACTTAAGCAAAGGCTTGGAATCTTTTTTAGAATCAGACATTTACTCTTCTTTGAAGCCAAATGAAGGCTTGTCTCTGCCACATTCTTGCCACTCAGTGACTATGCTGATATATTGTATAGCCATGAGACCAAAACCGCTCTTGCCAAAATAGACACTGTCTATCATAAGGCAATCAGAATTGTCACAAATGCCTCCTCCAACGCACATCATTGTCAGCTCTATGCACAAATAGGGTGGGGTTTGCTTGCAGCTTGTAGATGCCAGAACGCTGCCCTCTGGATGTACAGAGCTTTAACTTTGAACTTACCTCCATACATCTGTAACCTCTTTAAAAGCTCTCCTCAGTCATACTCCCTCCAGTGTTATGACTGCATCCATTTGGACACCCCAAGAATCCGGACTTGGTTTGGTGCTGCCTCCCTTAGCTATGCCATCCCATCTGTATGAAACTCCATTCAAGACTCCTTGCAGCTAGCCCAATTAGGGTGGCCCAAATTCCTTCAAAACAAGATCAAACACTGCTCTGCTTTAAAGATGTCAATGTTATGCTAATTAGTTCTCCTCTTCACTGCCTGTCTGTAATCTGAGTACAACCTAAGTACTTCATGCTTCTCCTCTCCTTATTCCCAAGCTCTCCACTTCCCTCTACATGCTCTTACCTGTACCAGCTGTACTGCTTCCCCGTTCTCCTTTCATATGTTCCCCCTCACTGTTCTTTCTGCCGTAACCTCCTCCCTATCAGCTTAGCCTAAATTCTAACCCAGCTATTGCAAACTCAATGTCACTCTTAGACTTGTATATTTTGCATATTTTGTGATAATATTATGGATGTGACATTGTTGTATGCTGATGTTGTTTTCCCTGTTGTTTTGGGATTTGAATTTCATGTTTGTTTCCTTTGTCCTCTAGGACCACTTTGTAAATGAGCTTGTCTCAATGGTGTATGCCTGGCTTAATAAAAATTTAATTGAATTGAATGTCCCCACTGAGTCTCCACTTCTTTCAATGAGAAGGGTCCTAGTTCTGCTGGTTTGTCACACTTGATAGAATGATATCAGTCATTTTAAAAAATAGTTGTCTTTGGACTAGCTTTTCTAGAATTTTGTTACATGTACCTTACACAGGGATAGTGCTGAAGTTGTTGGGTCATATGTGGCTCCAGCCACGTAAAATTAGGGTAAGGAGTACCTTCTCCCATGTCATTGATATTTCCTTGTACTAGAAGCAAGAGATGGAGCACCTAATGACTTGCAAAGACATTCACTGATGACATTGTTTTTTTCTTTCTGTACACACACACACACACACACATATATATATATATATATATATCTGATCTCTTTGTCTTTTCTGTCAAGTGGCGTAACTAATATTTTATCAGGAAGGTTATTGTTATAGTGGTTGGACAAAAAATGTAACATGCTTAATAAATATAGTATCTTGATTCCCCTCTAATATTTAAGGTCATGATCACCACTGCATTTATAAACAGAAAAGGCTGGTGTGAGTCTAATTACTAGCTACAGTAGCTGGATTTCCCTACGATCCTTTCAGTGTGTTATATGGAGATTCCAAAAGAACTGTATCTTTTGGTGCATTGTTCTGCCCCACAGGATGCCCCAAAACAGGAACGTGTATGATTCACATGTCATGCCTTTTGGTCACTGTCAGGTCAGGCAGACTTGTTCCTGTTGTGAATTGTAAAACACAGCCTTATGCAGCTAATAAAATAGATGCAGTTACAAACAATTCTTGGATAATAAACACTACCTGCATTTAGCAGATATCTGATCTGCTAATTATCCATCTTGCATTCATATCAGATGTTCATTACCATACCCTAATCTCCTGGCAACTACCATACCAGGGAGTGGCCTTTGGCAGGTCATGTCTTAGAGGGACACTGCCAAACTTCCTGATTTTGCCCTTCACTAACTAAAAGTGGTGACTGACAGAGGTGTAAACCCATAATTAAATTCTGTTCAAAACCTCTAAACAAAGTTTAAGTTTTTAATACAAATTTCTAATTTACGTAAAAAGATTCAGCATGCAAATGGAGACAAAGAGGGGCTCCAGTCACCAGATCCGCATTAAAAAACTATCCCCCAAACAAGTGAATTTCATGTCACCATGTTTTTTTTTTAATTATTTCCATTGAAACATGATCCTTATCAATTAAATTGCGTTTTGCCCTAATGTTGTTCTTTGAACTGTGGTCATGATCCTGTGTTTGTGACATCACAGTCAGTTCCACAACAAGAGACTTCGATGTGACAAGCAGAAGGTTATGACCACATCCCCTGAATGACATCTGTAAAAACTGAACTATAAAAGATGCTTTATATTATAGGGGTGCCATAGCATCCCAATAGTTAGGGCTGAGTAGGGTGTTCAATGTTAAACCCCTTAACTTTGCACCTTAATAGCTTTGGCACCATTTGACAAACTTAGCTGAAATTTTGCACGTGTTGTCTAAGAGGCAATGTCTAAATATGTGGAAAGATTTGTGACAGCAGCTTCTGAGCATATCTCAGCATATCTGAGATCCAGATATGTCACTTTCCTGTAGATGTCAAATTGTGATTGGTTGGCACCCATGGCACTCCAGACATTACCTCATGGGTTACAGCCCACCTGATAGGCTAGTGATGCACATGACCCAGATCAGATTTCCAGTATATCCAGGTCCCAGAAACCCCTGCTCTCCAGTTTTGAATCGTGCATCTGAATAGGCAAGAAGCACACCAGGAATCCCTGTCTGCTCTAGCAAGGTAGGAACTAGCTTTTTTCTCTGTCTGTAAAATTATCCTGCCTGCTCTGTTTCATCTTTGAAACCAAGTTTTTAAATGCTTTGTATGTTTTATTGTATGGCTGGAGACTGAGCTCCTTGCTCTGTTTTTTCCCTTCTGGAGGATTAGCTGGGATATGTTGTAGCTTTATGGCAGCCACATGGCTTCAGCATGGTTCTATACCTGAGCCTGTGCTCAGGGCAGGGTAGTCTTCTGGCCCCTAGCGCTTCCCCCACGCTGCTCCCTGGCCTCTCGCCCCACGCTATTCGTGGTGGCACTGTATATTGCTAGCACTTGCTGGTTTTTCTGACTGGCCCAGTCGTCGGCCTGAGTCCAGAGAATCATGACAGGCAGATAGGCCTGCCCATCCATCCATCCTCCACCCTTATCGGGTGCGCGTTATTCAGCGGGGCCGCAAGGGCCTCCGCTCCCCCAGCCTTGCCATCTCCCTCACAGGCAGCCTCCGCTACTGCGCCGTGTCTGCTGGTCTCTGCCGTGGGCTAGGTAGGGGAAGATGAGCTTCCGCCTCAGCACTCAGTAGGCCCTCATAGCTCCTCTTTCTTTCTTTAGCATGCCTCGGCATGCGCCTGCCATCTCCGGGCCGCACCCATTCGGCCTCCCGCCTCCGCGCCAGCTATTCCTCCCTCCCACTTGCAGGACCTCCGGGAGTAGGAGCAGCCTCCGCAGTCACCGCTCGTGCACCCAGTGGAGGCGGTGGCACAGTTATCTGAGAGCGGCCCTCAGGGCCCAGGTAGCTGAGAGCAACGCCTCTCTCGCTGGGGGGGGGGAAGGGGAGGGCCGTTCACCCTTTTCTGAGGCTCTACTTCTCTGAACTACCCCGGTAGCCTCGTGGGGCCTTGGGCTCTCCCCTGGGCATTTTTTCCTTATGGACGCTGGCAAATAAGGCCCTCCACGCATCCATGACCCCCCCCACCCCCCAAACCGAATCCATAGAGGCTCCGAGTACCAACCAGCCTCAGAACACAGGGGGATCAGGCCTGGGGTTTTCTCTTGCAAAAAAAACCAAAAAAACCTCCATGGTCAATGAATCCACTCGGGTCCCTCCTATAGCGACCCCAGTAGGTGGTTCTTCCTGGCTATTCTCACCATGGCTGCCTTGGCCCCCTCCCATAGCGGGCCTCGGCACCACTTCTCCGCCTTTTGTTGTAGGGGTCCTCCCACAGCACCCTCCACCCAGGCACCTCCGTCCTCCCTCCCTCTGCAGGCAGGGTTCATCCAGGACTCAGACGGGACACATATATATAAAAAAAAAAAGAAAATATATGAGAGCGAGAGAGAGGGGATCAAGGTGTGGTCATCTTTTAAGTGTACCTCTCTCTAAATTTCAGATGGTAAAGGCCAAGAAGTGTTCTGCGTGCAGCGCCAATCTCCTCCCCCAAACCCCAGGGCCCCTATGCGCCGCCTGCCTCCTGGACGATGACCTCTCTTCGCTGGAGAGAACACCACCTTTGGCACCCAACAATCCCGGACCCAGCAACTTGACGTGGATGGACCCGGGTTCCCTCTTGGTCCAGAACCAACAAGCGGTGGTGGCCATGATGGAGAGCCAACAGAACTTCATGCTCAAGATCATGGAGAAGCTGGAAGCCCTTACCCAGAACAGGGCAAGGCCTCCCAGCCCGGAACCCGGCAAGACAAGGGGCCTACCAGAGGAACCGCCCATCCCTGAGGACACCCGCCCGGTTGCCCCACACGACGGCACACTCGAGGATGGGGAGAGAGATGATGCAGGAGGAGAAGAGGACGAAGATGGGGCAGAATTGGACACAGAGGACATGGAACTACAGGCAGCTCCTTCCCTGACCTCTAAGCTATGCTCGTTCGACACTATCCCGGGGCTCATGAAGATGATCAAGGCCACCATGGGGTTAGGCACCGAGGACCCCGAAGAAAGTAAACCTGAGTCGAAGCTCGATCCAATGATCCAGCTTAGTCCTACAACCACAGAGACTTTCCCAGTATGTCCAGCCATTGAGGACATCTTTAGCACGGAATGGCAGTCCCCTGAACCGGGCAGGATGCCGAACCGGAGAAACCTGGACAGAATGTACCCTGTACAGGGTGAGAAGTCGGACATTTGGTGCAAGGCACCCACCATTGACCCTCAAGTGGCGGCACTGAGCAAGAAAACTGTGCTTCTGTGCGGCACCATAGCCCTCAAGGACCCAACAGATAAGAGGATCGAGGATATGCTCAAGAAGACTTTCGAGATCGAGGGAACCACCGCCAAGGCAATGACCACCGCCATCTACACAACTCGGGCACAGATCCGCTGGCTCAAGGAGCTCCAGGAGCAGGCCACCCCTAAATCTAGGGAGGCAGAGCTACTGGAGTGCACCTTGGATGCAGCCAAATATCTGGCTGATATGGCGGTGGACTCGTTGCGTCTTCAGGCGAGGGCCACCACCATCATCAATCGGGCCCGTAGGGCACTGTGGTTGAAACTCTGGGACGCTGATATGGAATCTAAGACTTTATTACAAAATTTACCTCTCAGGGGAAAGCATGTCTTTGGGGAGGGACTACAGGACTACCTAAAGCAAAAGGAAGAGGGTAGGGACCTCCTCAGGAACAGGCCCAAGCTCTCTTACCTGCCTTCCTCTAGACGGAGGTTTCGGGGTGGGAACAAGCTTGGCCAACCCCGCAGGGACACCATTCTTCAGGGACACTCCTTTCGAGGTAGAGGTTTTTCCTCCAGCTCCTGCAGCCCATTCCTTCAGAACTACCAGTCCACTTCCTTCAGATCCCGGGGACAAAGATCCGGAAGTCGAAGTAGAGGCTTCAGGGGAAAACAGTGACTGCCCACTGCCAGAAACCCATGGGCAGGCCCCGTACCCATCTGTGGGACAAAGGCTAGCCCTGTTTGCCCACCGCTGGACGTTCACCACATCGGACAGGTGGGTATGAGATGTAGTGTCCAAGGGATACGCCATCAAGCTATCCCACGCTCATATTCCCCACAGATTTGTGTCATCCCCCGTGTCCAGGAAGAGAGCCTCCCCTCATCAGGTCCAGCAGATTCTAGCAGAGCTGATCCGGAACAGGGCCATTCAGCCCATCCCGGTACCAGAACAGGGAATGGGAATGTACTCCATTTTCTTCCTGGTACCCAAGAAATCGGGGGAGCTCAGACCAATTCTAGACCTGAAGCAGCTGAACCGACATGTGGTCCCACTCCGGTTCAAAATGGAGACCATTCGATCCACCCTTCAATGCATCAGGGTAGGCGACTTCATGATGTCCATCGACCTGAAGGACGCCTACCTCCACATCCCATTATCAGAAAACACAGGCAGTTCCCCGTTTTCACATCCTAAGGCCACCACTTCCAGTACAAGGCACTTCCCTTGGACTGTCATCAGCGAGAGTCTTCACCAAGGTTTCAATAACCCTGTGGCCAGACTCAGGGAACAGGGATTGGACATTATCCTGCACCTGGACGACTGGCTCCATCCGAAGCGCCCGCCTCCCGAGGACCAAGCACGAGCACACACGAACTCGCCTTACAGGCCCTCGAGGACCACGGCTGGGTGGTCAATTGAGAAAGAGCCATCTCAGTCCCACCCAACAGATCGAACATCTGGGGGCCCTCATCAACTCGGCCGAAGGCTGGGCAAAGCCGTCTCTGAACCGAGTCCACAACCTAAGGGAGCTGGCGCGCGAGATGAAGGCACGCAGCCACACCACGATGGGGAAAATAGCCCAATTGCTGGGTTGCATGGCATCCTGCATCGACCTCGTGCCCTGGACCAGGTGGCGCATGCGTCCACTCCAGAACTACGCCCTGTCTCGGGGGGCACCGAGCGAACACAACCTCCAGTGAGTGGTGCCACTGCCTCCAGTGGTAAGATCTTCCCTGGCATGGTGGACAACAGAAAGGAACCTATCCAGGGGAGTCCCACTGGAACTCCATCACCCAGTCCCCATAGAGACAGACACCAGTCTCTCGGGCTGGGGTGCCTGCCTGGGGGACACAACAGCACAGGGACTATGGTCTCCAGAGGAGACGCAACTATCCATCAACATCCTGGAGATGAGAGCCGTGTCCCACGCCCTGAGGGCGTTCAGGCATCTAATACTGGGTCACTCGGTCCTGATACGGTATGACAACCGGGTGACGGTGGCTTACATCGCAAAGCAAGGGGGAACCAGAAGCAGAGCCATGATGAGGGAAATGGCAACGGTGCTCAACTGGGCACAGACACACCTCTCACACCTTGGTGCAGTCCACCTTGCAGGGAAACTGAATGTCCGAGCAGATTGGCTCAGCAGACAACAAGTTCACCTGGGAGAATGGAAGTTGCACCCGACTCTATTCCAAACGATCCAGGCGATGTGGGGGCCCGTGTCCATGGACCTCATGGCATCACGGGACAACGCCCAAGTCGACAGGTACTACTCGTGGTTCAGGGACGCCTTTTCCCAGGGAACGGACGCCCTGTCGCAAACCTGGACGCAGGAGTATGCGTATGTTTTCCCACCACTACCCCTAATTCCACAGGTCCTGACCAAGGTCTGGGAGTCAGGCATCAGGATCATCCTGGTGGCCCCCTACTGACCACGCAGGTCCTGGTTCATGACAGTCAGAGAGATGTCGCTAGCCAGCTTCCAGATACCCTATCGCCCGGACATGCTGACACAGGGGCCGGTCCTCCACCCGTCCCCGCGGACCCTAAAGCTCACGGCTTGGCTCCTGAGAGGAGGAGACTGAGGACAACGGGGTATCACGAGTCAGTCATTGGTACCCTACTCCAATCCAGACGGGCTTCCACCACATCCACATACGAGAGGCAATGGGCCATCTTCTCGCAGTGGTGTCAAAGAAGAGGGTCGGTGCCCGAACAGTCCGATCTGGCCACCATACTACTATTCCTCCAGCAAGGAGTGGACAAGGGTCTGGCCCCCTCATCCCTCAGGGTACAATTGTTGGCCATTGGGGCGGCCATAGGCCTCGTGGAAGGGCATCCGCCAGGTGTGCACCCGGACGCCATACGTTTCTTGAGGGCGGTGGAGCTCCTCCGACCGAGGTCAAGACCAGTCATCGCCTCGTGGGACCTCCCCCTGGTACTGGGATCCCTCAAATCGGCCCCATACGAACCACACCTAGAGGCAGACCTCTTCTGGGTTGGCCTCAAGACTGCCTTCCTGGTGGCCATCTGCTCGGCTAGAAGAATCGGGGAGCTTGGCGCCCTATCTTGCACTGAGCCATATACGGTCTTCACCCCACAGGGGGTCAGCCTGAGAATGGTGCCAGCCTTCCAACCGAAGGTCTCGACCAATTTCCACAGAGAGCAGCCTATCGAGCTGCCCACCTCTCCACGCGACCCCACACAGGGTCATGGCGGGCCCCCACACCACCTGGACGTTGGGTCGGTTCTCTCGGTCTACTTGGCCAGAACCCGCCACATCCGCAAGATGGAGAGGCTATTCGTTGTCTCGAAAGGGCAGAGGTGGGGTTTTGCAGCCTCCAAAATGACAATCGCCGGATGGCTAAGACGTGTCATCCAGAATGCTTACACGGCAAACCTGATGACCCCACCGCAGGGGATCAAGGCCCACTCCACCAGAGCGGTTGCCACCTCATGGGCGGAGAGAGCCTCTGTATCCTCGGAAGACATTTGTAGAGCGTCCACCTGGAGCTCCTTGCACACATTCGCCAGACACTACAGGCTGGAACAGCTCCAGGCCATCCGGCCCTCCTTTGCGACCCAGGTTCTGGCAGCAGCCTCTACGACAGGCCACTCCGACTCACTCGTCTCCCACCCGGAGTGCTAACTGCTTCTTATCTCCCATGAGGTAATGTCTGGAGTGCCATGGATGCCAACCAACACAATCACCTTTACCAGGTGAGTAAACACCCATTATTTTCCTACACTTAACATGGGATTTGGGTTTGATCTCACCTACAGCCTACATGGAATGGAATGTTTTTCTTTTTTTTTTTTATTTATACTTTATTCCTCCTCACCTAGCCGCTGACCGCCCGGGACTATCAGCCCGTGCAGCTTCCACCTCTCCAGAACGGCCTCGAGCCCTCCGATACCCCGCGGCTTACCCCCCACGGGTGGGGCTACAGGGAGCGGGGGGGCACCCCACAGGCACTAGTTTTTGATCGGAGGCGGGCCTGGAGGCTAATCGAGCCGCGATGTTTATGTAGGGCGCACAACAGCCGCCCATTTTCCGCCTTTTCCGGGAGGCGGGATGTGCAATGACGTGATGATCGCCTGCCCCGCCTTCAAGGCATCTTAAGTGTCAGTAGCTGTGTGACTCCCAGCCTCCGCCGGGGTCACTAGTGCTCCGAACACTCAACCCACCCCTCCCCTGGAGAAGGAGAGCAGTCCATAGGATGCTCCATCGCTTCTCCCCAGCCAACCCTCCGACCCGATCCAGGTCCGTTCCTGAGCCGGGTGCCGGGCGCAAGCGGAAATCCCACTGTCTCCGGCGGCTGGCTGAATGGAATGTTTTCTAAAACTTCAGGTGGAAGTGTGCTGTGCTGAGGTAATGCCTTTGGAAGGTTTCGTGAAAAAATATTAAATGGTTCCAAAGTTATAAGGATTTAAAGTTTTGTTTTTGTCTGAGTATGCTCAGTAGAGTTTTTGGGATAATGTCCTGATACAACACTAAACATTTTGTGTTGCAAGACTGTTTTTGGTTTCTCACCACTTGTTTCTCACAGCATGAAACAGTTTTTGTGCCATGAGAGCCACCATCTTGTTTCTTTTCCCCTCAAAATAAAAAAAAAAAACTGAAAATGCATAAAATAGTGTCCTTTAAAAAAAAAAAAAAACAAGCACCTGAACCTAGCTAAATGGTATCTGTTTAGCTAGATTCTGATATTTGTTTTTTAAATAATGGCCAGAAATACCTTTTCTGGGTACCCCAAAATCCAGGGTGCCCAGCTTCATAAGAAAAGTCATTCACCTGTGTTCTCTGTATGAGAAGAGTGGGACTTTCTTGAATTCTACAGCTGCAGCTGGAATCCTGCTGCTGGCTGTAGTTACAGCTGAGAGCTGCTGACCCTCTGTTCTGTCTGACTGTCTTTTCCTCTTTTGGTCTTTGTTGTCTGTCTGTCTGCCTGCCTGCCTGCCTGCCTGTTTGTCTGTCTGTCTCTCTATCTATCTATCTATCTATCTATCTATCTATCTATCTATCTATCAGACCGGGGTGCCCACCCCCAGTACCACTTATTTATCCCCTCTCCTCCAGGTCACCCACCCATGGTTGCTTATATTTATATTTTTAATTATAAATATATAGGCAGACCGGGGTGCCCACCCCATATACCACTTCTTTTTCCTCCCTCGCCTCCAGGTAGCCTGCCCACAGTTCCCAATGTTTATATTTTTTATTATAATTTATAAGCAGGCCAGGATGCCTGCTCCTGGTACTGCTTCTTGTGATCCCCTCCCCTCCAGGTTATCCTCAGCTTTCCTCTCTAGATACAAAGCAGCATCGGGATGCTCACCCCCATGCCACTGAACAGTAGCCCATCACTGGAGTGCCCAATCCCAGCATTGGAATGCATATCACTAATCCCTGAAAAAAATAAAACTGTCCCTCATTTTTTTTGTTTCTTACCTGCAAAACAAAAAAGGTCCCTTACTGATCTAACCTCCCACCCTGACCTCCCACTCAGTACCCACCACATAACACCCCCTACACCCCCACACACCCTCACTTGCCTGAACATGCCTCTTGGCAAAGATCCATTCTCTGATTGAAGACACATCTTGCTGCTGGAACCAGCAACTGTAATATGAAAAACTATGGAAAGTGCTGCTCAATGTATTTTAATGGGTGTTTCAACTTTGATGCATTAAATTGCCATTTTTGCATATTTTGAGCCCAAATTTTCAACATAACCTTTTTGGGACCCCATCTCATGACCAATGATGGTGGAATTATGCAAATCAGGCCTAAAAGGCATTTTCATGGTCACTTTGCAAAAGTCACCATTGGGGCAGGATTTGAAAATGTTCATCACTCTTTTAATGAGGTGGGGTCCTAAGAAGGCTATGTTGAAAATGTAAGGTCAAAATGTTTAAAAATGGCAACGTTTTTATTTTGTATTTTTTATAAATTCAATTTTTTGCTCTCAACGTGCAGCTGGGGTACTTATCCCACATCGGCCATTTATGCGGATGCTCAACAAGCCCCACCAAGCCAGCCTCTGCTATGACCGCAGGGCAGGAAGAACCGTAGCTTACCCCCTATAAAGGGCCCCCCTCTGGTGGAGGGCAAATCAGGAGGAGAGACCACATCACCCTAGAGCCCTTTCCCCGACTTATGCTGAGCATTGTTTGGCCCAGAGGCTGGTTATCCATCGGTGGCTTCACTCGTCCACTGTGAGTTTTTTTTCCTTCTGTGTGCCTCTAGAGTGTGGACATGCAATGACGTCCAGCATGCAGTGCACATGCTTCTGTGTGCATCTGCAGGATGTCTGCCACTGACCAATCCCCTGTTTCCACAATCCCTGATCACCGATTTCCATAGTCTCCATTGGGGGCCACTAGTGCAGGGGGCATTTTACCTCAACCTTCCCCAGGGGAGGAGAGCAGTCTTCTGGATGCTCAATCCTTCCCTCCTTTGCTGACCCCCAATGGCCCTAGTCCACTCCCGAACACGGGTCACCAGTGTGGAGTGAGGTGCAGCATCCAGCACCTCAACCCTCAGTGCCATCAGTAGAAATGGCAAAGTTATGAGGTACATTGAAATTTTGCAACTCACACTCATAATTTTGGTAATTTTAAATATTTTGACCCCAAATTTTCAACATATCCATTTTTTCACATCACCTCATGAATGGAACAACTGTCATTTTTCAAATCCTGGCCAAAATGTATTTTCACACCTGTGGCAAGGAACAATGTTGTCGCTGTGTGAAATCACCTTTTGGGGGGGGGGGTCTGAAATTTTATCCACCCCTGTTCATGAGGTAGGGTCATAAGAAGGCTATGTTGAAAACTGGGGATAAAAATATTACAAAACAACAAAGCTGTGAGCATATGTTGAAATTTTGTGACACACACTCATAACTTTGGTAAATTATTATTTTGATCCCAAATTTTGAACATAGCCATTTTTTCACATCACCTCATGAACATGACAACTGTCAGTTTTCAAAACCTGGACAAAATGTGTTTTCACACATGTGCTGTGGAATGACATTGCGACTGTGATTTGAAAATTTTTATCTACTGGGTTCTTGATGGGGGTTCATATCAAGGCTATGTTGAAAATTTGGGGTCAAGATATTAAAAAACAACACAGTTATAAAGGTATATTGATATTTTCCTATGCACATTCTTAGCTTTGGTAATTTTTGACATCCGGTGCTACATAGAAGGGCAGGGTCAGCAGGGCCCTGGACTTCCATAGGTAGATGGAGTCTTCCCTTGGCGCATGGCCCAGATGGTCATGTGCATCTGTATCTGTAAAAGAAAGGAAATTCTTTTCAAAAAAACTTTGTTAATACACCAGTTAGGGTAACTTAAAACCACCAAAGCAGGGAAATGTGACATTAGGGTTTCCACCCTAACTCCCAACCCCTACTGCCCAAGCAGCAAAATGAAAAACATTAGGGTTTTGGGTCTCTGCAGTCTTGATGAATCAGTGATGGGTCTTCCTTCCTGTTCAGTAGGATTACATTTACATGGCACTAGTGACACCCAGTACTTGCCCATATTCTTGGTTTACATATTCACTCACTCCCTGGGTTTCTGCTTTTCCATGTTCTATGAGGAATAATCTTCTAATATTATATTAGGTATTTATCCAACAACAACCTGTACTGTAGTACCCATGGTCAAGTTCCATCATGACCGCAGATATCCTATTACTTGTCACAGTGTCCTCAGTTGCAACTAGTTGTAATGCATGGTTTCATGTGGTGTCTCTGTTTCTAAAAAGTATGAATATACATCATCTCCATGGTTGTTACAGAGTCATACTATAGGTTCATACTAAAAGATGATGATGAAAGAAGACAAGATGCCTATTGGAACCATCCTTTAAAACAGTAATGTCTGCTTTAAATGGATGATATTCCTTAGGTTGACATAGAGCCTAGTCTTGAATGAATTAAAACAGGTACTGCTCACTAAGTCAGCTCGTAGTGCATTCCATGGTCTGATCACCTGATTCATGAAGTAACCAGGATGACTTGCAATGCTATACGTTAGTAACAGGTCCTCCCTTAGGTGCCTCTGCTGTAGAGTATACAGCCTTAATATGTTGCGTCTCTCTTCACAAGATTTATTATGTATTTGCTTTATTAATTTAGTTGCCCTTTTCTGTACACTCCCTACCATATTAATATCACCTCTTTTATAAGGGCTCCAGAATGGGGAGCAGTAATCTAAGTAAGGGAGGCACATATTTATTTATTTATTTATTAGCTTTTGTTGACCAAGTAAGTACACTAGACAAACAATTGCCTATTTTCAGGTACGACCGGGAGAGTACAATAAAGGACAAGTCCATACAGAAAACAATAAGAATACAATTCATACATTGCACAGGATCAAGTAGAGCCAGGTGACATTAGAATAAGCAAATCAGGAATTACACATAATTGGGTATGCGAGAACATACTTAGAAAAAGCTAAAGAATAACAGTGCATCAGACAAAAGTCACTGCCCAGAGGCGAAGGGTGAATACATATCAGTGCAGTAGTAAACCCACCAAAACAGTGCATCAGGCAGAACTCCGCCTTGGGCAATTGGATATATGATATGTACAATTGTACAGTCACCTCCTTCCTGCTGCTTACAAAGTGTTTATAGATTATACAGTATGTAATAATTACATTTTTTAATTATCCTTTGCAATGTGATCTAGGGTTGAGGTAATTTATTACTAAAATTTGCAAATCTGTTTCTGATGTTGTCATGCTCACTACTTCATTATTTTGAATTTATTATGTTGAATGTTGTTCTTCTGCATGTATTATGTTGAACGCTGCATTTTCCCGAATGCATTAAAATACATTTGTCAACATTAAACATTATGCTGTGATCTGCAGCCCATGCAGAGACCCTGTTCAGGTCCAGTTGCAGTTCAGCAGCCTAATAAGGTAGTGCCACTGATTCACTATGCTTGATATTATTAGTCAGTCTTTTTTTTCAATCTATTATTTCTCTCCTGCCAGGTGGCCCACATCTGGCCACCCCCCCATCCCCATCCCCTTCACTGGCCCTCCCCAGGTACTTAATTCAACCTCTATGTTCTCCCATAGCTTTTCTGTCATGATGGGGCCCTCTAGGGAGTGTGCTTTCCCTCATGGGATCAGTCTCCAGTTTGGAGGTGGGTACCTGGTTGATGCTGCAGGACCTGTGAAGGGCTAGTTGTCATACTGCTGCCAAGGTGGTTTTCCAACATTCTCTCCCCAGGGGACTGCCAGCATGCAGTGACATGGCATGCACATGTACAGTGGTATGCGGCATGCATCAGTGACTATCATTCCTCAACTCCTAAGGCAGACACTTTGTGTACTTCTTCTTAGCCTCCACTGGGCAGCAGCTAAGCAGCAGAGGAGGGTGTATTCCCTCCCCAAAGCAGGAGAGCTGTCCAGTGGGACACTCATCACTACTTCTCTGGGCTGGCTCCTTGAAACCTGAGCCCATTCCCAAGCCTGGGTCACCAGAATAGCAAGCACATGCCTTGCTGCCACACTTTATGACTGGCTTATCATCAGCAAACTTGATTAGCCACTTCTTCATAGTACATGGTTAGCATATGATTAGCCCCTATTGTGTATGGATTTCCATTCAGATAATTTTCTTATTGTGGTATTGAGTGAACCAATATATCTTTCCAACTGAAGTTTTGCATTAGCTGTAGCACTAACGGCCGTGGACTGGCGGTAAGAGAGATTGTTAGGAGGCAGAGGAGGTTAGAACAAGAGTGTGTGCCTTCCTCCAACTAGCTGATTCACCACTACTGTGGCTATCTCTAAAGGCCCAAAGTGAAGGGCTTGTTTGCTGTTCAGGCTAGTGGGCAGCAAATTGAGCACAGGTGGAGCCACACAGTAAACCCTCACTAGCTCTGGAAGTAAAAATTCCTGACATGGGCTTTTCTAAACATATAAACATAACACTAACAGCAATGCAAATTGAGGGTGAGGATCTCACTTCAACCAGTAGCATCAAGTGCGGTTTGTGTGTGCATGTCAGGGAGCATTAGTGTATTGTATGTACTCGGCCAGCAGTTCACTTTTTTATTCACAAAACCATATACTATACAAAGCAGTGTTTGGCAACTATGCACAACAAGGCTGTGTTTGCATCTTGGGGCTGAGATGACATCAGGGATCTCTTGCGCTTCACTCTCAAGGTTCCTATTTTGTCATCTCAACCCCTTGATGGAAACACAGTCTTGTTGTGTATGGTTGCCCATACACTATTCTGTATACTGTATATTTGTTCCAAGGTCACTAATATAAATTTTGAATAAGATTGGTCCCAGTACCTAACCCTGAAGAACACCAGTTGTTGCATGTCCATCTATAGATTAGTAGTTTCTTATGCTTACTCTTTGAAAACTTTGGCTTACTCAGAGACTTATGAGGTACTTTATTGAAAGCTTTAGAAAAATCAAGGTAAATAATATTCACTGGGCTTTCAGTTCCCAAAGATTTGCTAACTTTTTTCATAGAATTCAAGTAAATTAGTAATACAAGATCTACAGGTAGCATTGTACAGAAACAGTACTGTGCATGTTTATGTCTCTATGAGCCCTTTAACCTTGTGATTATAGTGGTTTGCTAGCAAATTGCAAGATGACAGGAAAGCACAAAGCGATAGTCTTGATTATTCTTGAAGGCTCTTCACTCAAAATACTTCCTGACATGACTAGACATGAAGGAACCTGTGCTGGACACTACTGTATAGAAACAGAAACATAGAAGCTGTCAGAAGAAAAGGACCTTCTGGCCCACCTAGTCTGCCCTAAGGTCCCTACCTATTGTGTTACCGTAGACCCTAATTGATCTCCGGCCTCACCTCCCACCAGCCATTTTGCCAATTTTCCCTTGTGTCTATCCCATGTATGTTTGAAACCTGTTACCATTTCAGTACCCACTATCTCTGCTGGGAGGCTGTTCCAGATGTTTACCACCCTTTCTGTAAAGAAGTATTTCCTCGCATCCCCTCTAAGTCTCCCCCTTCCAGATTTATATCATGCCGCCTTGTCTTTGAGCATCTCTTTCTGTGCATAATGCCACATTCTTGTACCTTACTGATACCTTTGAGGTATTTAAATGTTTCTATCATGTCTTCCCTTTCCCTCCTTTCCTCAAGAGAGTACATATTTAACTCTCTGAGTCTTTCCTCATAGGGCTTCTGGTGCAGGCCATGCACCATTTTGGTTGCCCTTCTCCGTACTGCCTCCACCTGGTCTATGTCTTTTCTGAGATGGGACCTCCAGAACTGGACACAGTATTCCAGGTGGGGCCTCACCATTGAGCTATGCAGGGATATCACTACCTCCCTCTTTCTGCTGGTGATACCCCTCCCTATGCATCTTAGCATTCTACTAGCCTTCTCCACTGCTTTATCACACTGCTTGGCCACCTTCAGGTCATCAGATATGATGACCCCAAGATCCCTGTCCTGTTTTGTGGTTGCTAACTCCTCCTCTCCCCTAATCTGTTGCCCTTCTGGGCATGGCTACTTTCGTGACTGGGAACCTATTCCTTGGGCACCTCACTTACCCAGGACCCTGGCACCAGCCTCAAGGCAACTCCTGCATGGTGTTTGGATTTTGACAATAGGTTGGACCCACCATAGTTTTCCAGTAAGGCATATCTGTGATCAGAAAAGATTAAGAGGTTAAACAGTGCAAACTGTGGTAAGGGGAAGTGAGTATAGCGAATTGCTTTTGATTTGCTATAAAAACAACCTGATTAACAAGCTCTTCATCTGGGATTGGGGTTAAGGGAGGTCAATAGGAAGAAGGAAATGTAGGCAGTTGAAGGGCAGGTTCTACTGCTGACAAATCAGAACCAGCAGAAAAGGCTTAAAAAAGGCTTACCTTTTCATTTTGTGAACTAGAGTAGAGGGGAGGCTACACAGTACAAACTAATGTAAGGGAAAGGGAGGGCTGTTAATTAGACAAAAACCTCAATGCAAAATTACCAATGCAAGAATTGTCCTAAAAGCTCATTGGCTGTAAATCCAAATGTAAAAGAGCCACAAAGTTATACATAACTCTGTAATGCAAGGCATCGTAGGTAGTACATGCAAATCACCAGGAAGGAATTTAGGCTGGATTGGGTTTCAACAGGACTGTAAGATGCCAAAAGATCTCACAAAAATCTGCAAATGCTGAAAACAGGAAACCACAGATGTGTTTCTTCCTTGCTTGGACTCATCAGTATGCTATAGCTGTTCCTTCCACCCAGTACACAGGATCCACCAGCCATGTGAGAACAGTGCTGACTTGCATATATATATATATATCACTCATGATGTCTTTCATTTTGGGGGTAGGTGTACAATTTGTGTAACACTGTGTTTCTTTAACACTTGCGTTCACAGTCAATGTCCATTTATTGCAACCCTTGCTTGGGTGCCTTTACACTGAGGTTCCTGTATTTTGAATTACTTTTCTTTTTGGGCTCACCATGACCATATCCACTGTCAGCATATAGCTGGTTGACCAATAATTCCTAACAAGGATCGAACACATACCTATGGTTTGCTGTTTCAACATATGCAGATTGTTTTTAAGGCCTTTTGGCACCTCAATTCAATTCAATTCAATTTTTATTTATAGAGCGCCTTTCAAGACCAAGGCACTGTACAAACATTAAAATTAATAAAATCCAAAAATTTAAAATCAACCAAAGCTAAGAACACAAGGAGAATCAATAGATCTACATTAAGCAAGATGTTACACATCACTTATAAAACGTTAACTCAATTGGAAAATGGTAACTCAAAAAGATATGTTTTTGAGGCGACCTTAAAGTTATCTATGGTTGGGCATTCTCTTAACCAACTAGGTAGAGAATTCCACAGGGTTGGTGCCGCAAAGGCAAAGGCACGAGATCCTGATGACTTCAAACAAACCCTGGGAATCTCCAGCAATCCCTCGTTGGTGGAACGGAGAGGATGGAGGGGGCAGTAGGGAATCAGGAGATCTTTCAGGTAACTGGGTCCCTGATCATGTAGAGCTTTAAAGGTTAGTAAACCAACCTTAAAGGTGATCCGCCACCAAACAGGCAGCCAGTGCAGTTCCCGGAGCACAGGCGTAATATGGCTGGTTCTAGAAGTCCCAGTCAAAAGCCTGGCTGCCATGTTCTGCACTAGCTGAAGGCGGCGGATGTCAACCCCAGGTAGCTCTAGGCAGAGGGAATTGCAGTAGTCCAGACGAGTAGTGACAAAGGTGTGGACCAATGTTGGAAGGTCACCCGGGGGAAACAGATGTTTCACCCGGGCGATATTCCTCAGATGGTAAAAAGAGGATTTGACAACAGCTGACACCTGAGATTTCAGAGTCAGACCGTCATCAAAAATAACGCCCAGATTTCGCACCTGTTCAGAGGTAGGGAGCGGTACACCACCAAGTAATAAACCTGATGGTTGTCCAGCTCCCACACCCATCCCCGGACGACCTCATGATCTCGCTGAAAGCCTAGTCAGCCTAAAATCCTTCATGGTTATTTGCATATATTACCAATTACTGTCTATCTTGTAATATGGGTGCACGTGTAACTTTGAGTCTCTTTCTCATACTAAAGTGTTAATAGCCGGGAATTTTGTTTGGGGAAACTTATGTGCCAATTTTTGCAGTGAGGTGTCTTACTAATATCATTAAAGACATTTTCTTATGTAACCCCCCCCATGGGTGGGGCTTACCTGGTTTACCTCCCCGGGTGGTGTTCTGCCCTCCTGCAGGTCTCTGGTCCAGTTCTGGGTCCCTTATTGTGCTCCAGCTGACCCTATGTGCCTGCATTCTTAGTGGGAGACTGGAGAAGTGAGATGCAGCGTTAACCTGCCCACTCGGCGTTTTGCCAAATACCGCACAGCAAAATTTGAGAGCATTTGAGCAGGATGTCTGCTCAAATGTGTGAGCTGGTGGCTGCCAGCTCAAGTGTTAGTAGCACTGCGGTACTCATAGCTTAAAGTTGCTCTGGTAGTTCTGGCTGTAGTCCCTTTTGTGTCTTTCAATCCCCGGGACGCCAAAGACATAAATGGGGGTTCAGAGGCACACAGAGGGGCAGAAGAAATAAACTTTGAAAAAGCACTTTAAGTGCTATACCTTTAAGAGCAGCTGAGGCTGCTGTGTATATGGATGAGTCCAAAAGTAGCTGCTGCAAGTCAAGTGGTGCAGGGTCGGTGCTGTCGAGAGGACAGCCAGCCTCAAACAACAAAGAATTGACAGCAGCAGCACTTGTGCCAAAAAAGATTTGCAACTTGAATATCAGTGCAAATGCAAATTTATTAATACATCTCTCAAGCTGCAAGCCCTTGCCCCAGCACTTCAGATTCTTAGCCTTTGTCAGTGCACTGCTATTCAAGTTCTTGAATCTTTTTACCATGAACATTTGATTCATTTATGTATATGGAAGCCCTGCCTTCCACCGGGGTAGTGTTATGGCCCTCGTGATAGGAGGAGTCCCTGTGAAGCCTTACTCTGCCACCAGACAACAGGGCAGAGGGGCAGCTGTTGATTCTGTGGACAGTTATTTTTTAAAACAAATCAGGGGCTCTACAAAATCAAGTGAAAGTTGGGACTCTGTGTACACAGAACTGCAGTAGCCATCTTTGTTACCCCTGATCGCATCAAGTAGCCAATAGAATTTCAAGAAGCCTTGAGTACTACAGCAAGGGGGCTCCTGGGAAAAGGAGAGGACTATCTTTTGGCACCTTTTCCTTCAGCCAATCAGACATTGAGTGAACTTTCTACATACTAATTCTGTGCATTGACAGACTGTTTGACCAATTGGAAGCTGCCCTGATTTCCTTAGACCCAGAGGGCAAATCCAGCTGTGGGCAGTCTGCCTGGAGTTTCCAGAGAGTGAGGAGGGCTCAGACTGTTGTTCCTGCAAAAGGTTGGAGGCCTGCCTGGGGCTTTCACAGCCAACAGCCCAGGAGGTGGTCTTTTCCACATTCCAATATCTGGAAGGAGCTGCCAGAGAATGTAAGTGCTGTCTTCTGAATTTGTGCGTGGATCCAGCTGGACCAAAGATGAACCTGTAGAGACTGTGTTCTTTTTTGTTGGACTTTTGAGCCACAGCTGCCAGCCTGTAGGTGTCTGAAGACAGCAAAGACTGCATTTCTGAGAGCCAGGAAATTTCAAGCCAGTGGATGGTCGAGGGAATTGGTCAGTTAGTGCCACTGTTAGGCACTGGCTATCATTTCACCCTGAGGGCTGGATGCCAGGATGGGTGGGTGAGGTGTGTGTCCCTGGTACCTTGAGACTGGCCCTCCCAGCTGTTGGAGAAAGAAGCAGAAGGCAGCATTTCTAGCCTGCACCAAGAATATGGAGTCAGTCAAGCCAGAACACCTGCATCCAGGTTCAGAGCACCTCAGAACAGCAGCCTGAATCTTCTACAGCCTGAAAAGACTCAGAGACTGGTATCCCCAGATCAGTGAGTAACATCAGGGCTTGCCCTGCACCTGGGCAATTTGTAAATAGTTTTTCCTCCAAAATTACTGTTTGGCTAAAGTACACCAATGCTGGCCAACCAGCTGCACCACCATCAGGCCTGCACCATTTCACCGGCTGGGAACCGAGAAAGGACAGAGGGAGTTTCCATTAGCTAACTGGGGGAAACTGATACCAGCTGGAAGGTGGTCTGTACTGTTTTGTGTTGCTTTTGGAGGGTGGGCACTGTTATTGCTTACTGTTTATTCTTTTGAACTGTTGCACTGTGTTTATTTTCTGCATCCCCCTTCCCCCCTACACCTACCCTGTTTAATAAACTGTTTGTCCTAGTTAAACTGTCTCATGAGCATATTATTAGAGAAAGATAAGAACTGCGTGCACACTGAAATATTGCATTTATTTGTGGTGTTCTATATGTGGGGTGACTGTGCGGGGAGGTGGGGCGGTACAGCATCTCAGGGGGCTGTACCACATTGTCATCAGGCCCACTTACATTTAACTCTGGATGGAGGCACCGCGCATTTTGTTGTTTTGTAGGGAACTAACCCCCCGTTCAGGAAAAACAGAGCCCAGGCCCTTCAACCTTGTTTGAGCCTGCAAGGCAGGGGTAGTGACCGTTACATCCACAGTGACCCAGTTACACTTATTTCCATCAAATAATCCACAATTGGCATCAGCAGAACACAGGTTACTCAAATAGTCTCCCAACATTTGAATTTCAGGATCTTTTTTTTTCTTACTGAAGACAACATTTTCATAAATACAGGATCTTTTACCTTAGATTTCATCTTTTCACATTGCTTACTCCTGCAATGAGCTCATGATTCTTTGCTTATGACATCAAAGCATGTTGCCACAGGGGTTATTCTGATGTCAGAAGCAGAGGATTATGGGCCTGATTCTAGAAACTTGGCACAAGTCTCCGTCAAAGGTGACTTGCGCCAAATGCCGTTGCGACATGGACCCTGCGCCCTATTCTAGAAGGGGCAGAGTCTCTGTGGCTGAGTCCCACAACTTGCAGCTTGTCTGGACGATGCAACCTAGGCGTACCTGAGGATATCGCAAATCGCAGCCAGCAAAGCGTAAGTGCCCCAAAGCCATGAGAAACAGCTGTGTCCCACCCCATCCAGTCCCTGACCTGGTTTTGTGCCACAACTGTTTAAATTTTAAAATCCCCAAGATCTTTGGTAGTCCAGTGGCCCCACCCACCCACACAGCAGTGCCAGTCCCCTGCATCCCCCCACTCATCCCCATCCAGCGACTGGCACAGCCCACCTCTCACCTCCACGGCCTCATTCATTTTGGAGCGTCTCTACAATAAGCACTCATGTGGAGCTCAGTCGGCGGCTGGCCATGGATGTGACAGATGGGCTGTGCCAGTCGCCAGCTGAGATGGTGTGAACTGGCACTGCTGGGTAGGGCAGAAGGGCACTATTCTCCAGGGATCTCGGAGGTTACTTTTTTCACCATGTGTAGCAACATATCGGGTCAGGGCATGGCTCGGGGACATGCTACTTCATGGGGACCAGCACTGTGGGGTTTGGGGACATGATGTGTGTGGGCTGCCTGCAGGGCTATTGAGGGTTTGGGAGTTCTGGGGGCTAGTGGTGCAAGATGCCCAGATGGGCACATCTACTGTGGGGGATCGGGTGCCGGGGGGGTTGTGAGCTGCCCTGTGGGGCACCGATGGGGGTGTTCTGGGCATTTGGGGGAATCATGGAGTGGGTGCAGTGGGTCTCCAGAACCCCCAGAGAACGTATGTACATTTATACCAGCTAAATGCAGGTGTAAATTACGTTGCCGGTTCTCCTCCAGGGTTCTTGTAGAATCCCGACATTGGGGACTTTGTTGCTGCCCTACTAGAATAGGGTGCAACTGCTGCCATAAACCTGCAGCGCCATGTCGCAGGGGGTTTATGGCACAACTGCTGGCATAACTGCTTCTTGGTGCAAGTGGCCTGCGACATGTCGCAGGCCACATTGTAGAATCCCACACATTGCAACTGCTGGTGTAACTTGCTACTAACGCCATTCTTTTTGGCAGAAGTGCTGTTACACGAGGCGTAACTATTTTAGAATCGGGCCCTATGAATCCAGGGTAGGACAAACAGCAGAGCCAGAATGTCTATTGGGCAAAAATTGTGTTTTATGCAAATGTCAGCATAAACCTTGCTTTACCTTTTAAAATAGAATTGGACATCTGTGCATATGTGCAGGTTCCTTAATTTTTCTACAGCCCTTTTTCATTTGTTTGCTTTGTAATAATCATTTTTTTTCTTTGAGTCCCTTCTTGATGATACCAATTTTCCACCCAATAATAATGTTTAAATTACTGATCAGTTCCAGAACTTAGTGACATCCCCAAAATTGCACAATTAAGAAATCTCTGAAAAAGGGACTCTTTCTTAGATCAGTATGCAGCAGCTATAATTGATTCTTACTTTTTTCCCTGTTTTCTCCCAGACCGTCGATGCCTTGAAACCTGCATTTGATTTACCTCATTGATATTTGAAGAGCATGTCCCTCTGGGGCTGCTGTTATTCAGTCTTGTCGATACCTTTCCTTGTATTTGTAGTTAGTTGTACCTGACGGAGCTGGTGAATGTTTGTGTTATACCTGTTTGTTCCTTTGTTCTGTACTAACGTGGAATCTTTGCAAAAGAGCACTCATGCTCAAAAGTGTTTTCCGAATGATAAATAAATAAATAAACATCAGTTAATCTGAAACTCACAGTATAAATTTCAGTGCAATACCTCAGCTCTAATGATGTCACTGAGTTCTAGAGCTTCTCAAGAATTATAAAAATGAATATCAGTTGGGTAAAATGTAGCAGTAACATGGTGCACTACAAAGTAGAAAAAGACTTAACTACCTGTATATTAAAGGGAAGAAAAGAAAGAAATACTGTAGGGAGATTACAGAGGTGTGGGTTAATGTGGGATAATAGCATGCATCAAGAAGTCAGGTACAAGGCAACACTGAGTGCCTTGTACTCCTGAGAAGTGTTATTATCCCACAACTACACATACTTTAGAGTGCCTTATTTTTTTGCAGTAAAGCTCTTTCAGCCACAATACAGGCAGGTGGCTATTAGCCACGTCCTGCTCCCCAACTGGCATTCATCTCTCCTGGCCTACCAGATTAGTCCACCAGAGATTTCTCCCCATAAAGAGGCAAGGAGTGGGAGGGTCATCTTCTCCAGTACACAGTTCAAAATTTCTGGTGGCTGGGTGATGGTGCAGGCTGCAGGAAAAGTGTGCATGGCTTCACAAAGCCTGCCTGGCCTCTTTTCCATTTTTCCCCAAGTACCCCTGCTGTAGCCTGAGGTGGCATGAATGCACTATGGAGCTGCTGCTACTCCCTTCAATGTCGCTAGTGCCTACACTACTACCAGACCTCTACCTGGTTGTAGTTGAAGGCAAAGGCAGAGATGGCATGGCTTTGCTCTGCAGGGGAGGAGAGCAGTCCTTGGAATGCTTGATCCTCTCCCTCCCTGGCTGACTCCAGCAACCCGAGTCTGCTTCTGAATCTGGGTCACTAGCGTGGTGGGCAGTAGCTCTAGTACTGAGCCACTGGGACAGCCTGTGGTGCCTTCTTTCGATTATAAAATGGTTCCTTTGATTTGTATTTAAAACAGACTTGAGGGTAAGTGATGTATTTCTTTTTTCTTTCCATAGAGGTTTTTATCTCCTGGTCATCCTGATGATCACTTTCCCCACAGGCCCATCCTTGACATTCATCTTCCATAGGCCTTATCTGTTCTGAGATCACCCATGGATTCCCCCCCCCCATGGCGGGGCCTGAGGGGAGGGACAGCGCCTCACAGACTCTCATCTGTAAGTGGAGCATGACCTGGTTGGTGGTGTGGAACCTGCAATGGACCAGTGGATCATTCTGCCATCTGAGTTTTTTACACCTTGTACTGTCCCCAAGGCCGTCAGTGTGCAATGAAGCAAACTTGCTAATGGGAGACTTCCTACTGTACATGAGGCAGCACTGAGGGTAGCTTTTTCCCTTCCAAGACTCCCAACTGCTCTGCCATCTGGTATCCATCAGGTGATAGCTAACTACTAAGATGCCTGAGCCTTCCACCCAAGCTGATCCTTTGACTTCCTGGGCTCGTTCCCGAACCAGGGTTGTTGGCACTGCAAGTGGTAGCTCTAGCCCTGCACCAGCAGGCCTGTAAAGTTAAGTATTTCTGATCTTTGCTGTTGTGCTGAAATAATGCATGGTCATGTGATCACATCAGACCAATCAGAGGTCTTGGTTTTTGTTACCCATTTTTTTATGATCTTATTTGAATCCTGCTGATGCCAACTTAATTTGTTTAGCTGGAACCTGAAAAAAACCTTTGAGGGTGTCTGCACAGGCAAAGAGCAGTATTCTGAAATGGCTGCAGATACACAATTGCAAAAACTGCTACTTTTGTTCGAAGTCTGCTAAGGTTAGTATTCCCTCAAACAGTTAATGGCTCAGTAATAAAACACTGAGTTCAAGAAGGTGGCAGGAAATGCTGTGGGGCAAAACACTGAGTAATCTGCTACATTAATTCCGTATCTAGCTTGTTAGCATGTGGAATATTGCCTTGCCCTCCAGCTTTGTGCAGGATTAGTCATGCTGTGCATAATAAATTTGAGTGAGAGAATAACAACTTTTCCTGGGAATATGTAGCAGTGAGAAGCCAGTTGGAAACAAGAAAGTGTGGAACTAGGCTGCTCAGCCTAGGGGTCGCCAGAAATATATACAAATTACATGGAACTCAGTCAGGTGAAGCACGTCATGTGGCAGAACAGTCTATAGTATGATTGATTACATAGAAACATAGAGTCTGACAGCAGATAAGGGCTGCTAGGTCCACCCAGTCTGCCCAATTTGCTTATTTATGTATGTATGTATGTATGTATTTGTTTATTTCTATTTTTATATTTGCTGTAGACCCACTTGATCTATGGTGTTGTCTCTTCCTCCTCTTCCTTACCTCTACAATTCCCTTGTGCATATCCCAGGTGTTTTTGAACCCCACCACTGTTTTCTCACACACTCGAGCAGACTTTATAGACCAATAAGGCCTATTTCTGCAGGCAATTTCATATGTTCCCCCCTCCACTACCTCAGCTGGAAGGCTGTTCCATGAATCCACCACTGTTTCTATGAAGAAATATTTCCTCAGATCTCTCCTGAACCTACCCCCTCCAGCTTCATAGCACATTCCCTTGTTCTTGAGCACCTCTTTTTCTGAACAATACTCCCCTCCTGTACCTTATTACTGTGATGTATGTAATGGTCTGTATCATATTCCCTCCTTCCTTCCCCTTCTCTCCTCTAGGGTGTACATATTGAGATCCCTTTGCCTCTTCTCATAGGGCTTTTGATGCAGATCCTGTAACATTTTAGTTGCCCTCCTCTGGACTGCCTCCACTCTCTCTCTCTCTCTCTGTCTTTCCTGAGATGTGGTCTCTGGAACTGGATACAGTACTCAAGGTGGGGTCTTAGCTGGCCCGGTGGTGCTGAGGGTTGAGGTGCTGTACGTAACACCTCGTATCATGCCAGTGACCCGGGTTCGGGAACGAGCTCGGGTCACCGGGGGTTGGCCGGGGAGGGTTGAGAATGAGTGCCCTTGTGGTGCTCTCCTCCCCGGGGAGAATGGGGTGGATTATCCTGGTGTGCTGGTGATCACCGGTGGAGACCAGAGGAACTACAGCAGCCCAGACAAGCACATATTCAGTGTGGATGACACTGGCAGGGTTGCCGTGCACCAGAGTGTTGACATGCACCATGCAGGGAGGGAGTGGGAGGGGGCAGTACCCAGAACAAAGGAAAACCAATGGCGCCATGGGCAGGTGATGGCACCTGTCCTCCATGCCCCCCGCTGGGCCAACCCTGACTGGCCTTCCAGGTCCTCCGTTCCCCTGCCCTACCCTGTAGCCAGAGTCTGACTAGTAAGCACGCCCAAGAGGAGAGGGCGACCCACCCTTGGAGGGTCAAGCCGGGGGTGCTGGCTGTGGGAAGGGGGAGGAGAGAGAAGGTTCAGATCAGGGGGGGCTTCACGCTGGACAGGACAAAGGACCAGGTTGCCTGAAAGAGGTTCCATGGTGCCACGACCGGAGGGAAAGAAATAAAAAAAAAAAAGGTGTGGTCTTACTAGGTATCTATACAGTGGCAACACCAGCTCTGCTGGTGATATTCCTTCCTATGCACCACAGCATCCCACTAGCCCTCCCGACTGCCTTGTCACACTGCCTGGCCACTTTTAGGTCATCCAATATGATTACCCCCAAGTCTTTCTCTCCTGCTTGGTTGTTATCAGTATCATTCCACTCCATTCATACTCTGTTTCTATGGCCTAAGTGCATTATTTTGCACTTTTTACATTAAAACCCAGCTGCCATACCCTTGACCAGTCCTCCAGTCTTTTATAGAGCTCTGCCCATCCTTTCCAACCCCCGTTTCCATCATTAAGCATAAGAAAGAATATATCTTTTTAAAAGAGAAATAGCATCAACTGAAATACCAATCTGGAGGCAACATCTTTGAACAGTAAGGTAGTATCTCTTGGACTGTGATATTTACCTGTTTGCATACAGCCATACATTATTAAGTAAACGATAAGACCAGACATGTTGTGGGGTTTGAGGTGATACGTGCATGTCCAGGATGTAGTGATGCCTGATACCGCAGACAGAGGGCCTTACAGCCCCTTGTCGTGAGGCTATCCCTCAACACCCAGTACCCTGTAGGGTCTTATTGGGCTTATAAAATGGGCTTTTGCATTAACAAACAAAAAAAAAGGTATTTTAAAACATTTAAATGATAAATTTTATCTGTAAACTAGTCCTTATGGAGGAACAGTGGCAGCTCTTTTTTGAATCCCATCAGCCCCACTTGCATACTGTGTGACTCTGAGCAAGTCAGTTAACTTCCTTGTACTCCCAGGTCGCACCTGGAAACAAGCTCCCTCTGACTTTGCTAGCCACAACAATCACTTTACATTTCCATGAATAAGAGCTCTATAAAAAACATACACACTCTGTATCTACTGCTACCCTCTGCAATCTCCCCCCCAGCTGAATCCTGACTTTGCCAGCCATTGCTGTCCCTGACCTTTTTCATTTCCATTGCACCCACACTCATCTTCCAACACACATACACACCCTGCATCTACTGCTAGTGCCCTTGGGAATCTTTCTCATACAGCTGTATATTCTGACAATGCTAGCCACAACTGCCCCTTTACATCCCACCCTTACCCCACTGTCACACATGCCCTGCTGCATCTTCTGCATGTGGTGATCTTTCCCACATCAAGCCCCTATTCTCTTCCTGATTATGCAACATCCACAACTACTCCTTTAAATTTCCATAATAAAATTGCGCCCTCACATAGCTCCCACTACACTCACACACATGCACCATGCAGATCTACTGCCCTTCTTTGCCTTGGTGATCTTTTCTCATTTCCTCACAGCAGCCTGAATCCTAACTTTGCCATTGCCAGCCACAGATCCACCCCACATCACATGCAATAAATTCCACCAGCACACACATTCTTACCCCAACACTCAATTTAAACACTCTTTCCCACAGCTGAACCCTGACTTGCCACAGCCACTGAGACACAGTTATAATTATAACTAAGTCTGCCATGACTATTATGCCACTGCCAGTATGCCATGACTGAAGTCAGACTGTGACACTTGCAATCAAATTATCACACAACACAACACACATGTTGACTCCAATACATACCCCTTCAGTGAGGATTTTCTTTGAGATGGGTTAGGTGATGGTAACAAACCTGGCAGGTGGGCGGGCGGATGAATGATCAAGCAGTCTGTTGTGGCAGTTCAGTGCATGTAGTCTTGGTGGAAACATGCCCTGAGCACTGTCTGCAATTTTCCTACAGGGTTCACAGTGGCTAATATAGAGAGCCACGACTGACAACATCCAGGGGTATAGCTAGCTATCTATAAATTGTACATTGACTGGCCAGTCTGTTGCCCCCTCAAACAAATTTCATCATTTCCTGTAGTGATCCTTAGCTGTACCATGTAGCGATGCATAAGTAGTATGAATTGTATATCAAATGTTGCAAAATTATATACCGTACTTAATAGTAAACTGACAAATAAGACAGTGGTTTCTAACCTTTATTTGCAGAGCACATGTTACTACGGTGGCCCTGAAGTGCAAAACACACACACCAAAAAAGTGAAATGCAATCTAATAAGTAGAGCAACAACCAGAAGAATGAAATGCAAACAAAAAATAAAGCAACAAACCAAACGTGAAGTGCCATGCCACAATAAAATAAAGTAGCAAAAAATAAAAGAAATATAAAGAATTTAAGAGTGAATGCAAACAAAAAGCACTGCACAACTAAAATGTGAATGTAAACAAAAATCCACAACACAATAAAAAAGTGAATGCAAACAAAAAAACCACAACAAAAAAGTGAATGCAAACAAAAAACACAACGCAACAAAAAAGTGAATGGAAACAAGAAACCACAACACAAGAAAAAGTGAATGCAAACAAAAAAACACAACACAACAAAAATGTGAATGCAAGCAAAAAAACACAACATAATAAAAAAGTGAATGCAAATAAAAAACCACAACACAACAAAAAAGTGAATGCAAACAAAAAAACACAACACAACAAAAATGTGAATGCAAACAAAAAACCACAACACAATAAAAAAGTGAATGCAAATAAAAAACACAACACAACAAAAAAGTGAATGCAAACAAAAAACACAACACAACATAAAAGTGAATGCAAACAAGAAACCACAACACAACAAAAAGCGAATGCAAAAAAAAACAACACAAGAAAAAGTGAATGCAAACAAGAAACCACAACACAAGAAAAAAGCAAATGCAAAAAACACAACACAAGAACAAGTGAATGCAAACAAAAAAACCCAACACGACAAAAACGTGAATGCAAAAAAAAACACAAAAATGTGAATGCAAACAAAAAAACCACAACACAACAAAAAAGTGAATGCAAACAAAAAACACAACACAACAAAAAAGTGAATGCAAACAAGAAACCACAACACAACAAAAAAGTGAATGCAAAAAAAACACAAGAAAAAGTGAATGCAAACAAAAAAACACAACACAATAAAAACGTGAATGCAAACAAAAAAACACAACACAACAAAAATGTGAATGCAAACAAAAAACTACAGCACTACTAAAAAGTGAATGCAATCAAAAAACCACAACACAACTAAAAAGTGAATGCAAACAAAAAAACACAACACAACAAAAAGTGAATGCAAACAAAAAAACAACACAATGAAAAACTGAATGCAAACAAAAAAGTATAGCACAACTAAAAATGCATGAATGCAAGCTCAAAAAAATAATCAAAACCAAAAATGTATAACAAAAAAGTGTGGTTAGTTTCAATTGATAAATTACAACAACCACACTCCAGCAGCATAGCGTTAATGCTTTTGGAGCTCTGAATTGCCGTTCTTCTATGGCGGCACCCCCAGTGGAGATCAAGGAGAAGGCTGGGAATCTCCACAAAGGAGACCCACAGGAGGGTGGCATAGGATCCCATAGGGGAAGAAAACAGCTCCTGGTGGGGGACTCAATTGTTAGGAGGGTAGAACTGGGGAAGGGAGGGGAGAGGGAGGTAAGATGCCTTCCTGGCACAATGACATGGAAGGACAGGAAGTGAATCCTCAGGATCATGGGAGCAGCTGCACAGGAGATGGAGCTGAATGTCATTGTCCACCTAGGGACAAATGACCTAGCTGGGAATGGGATAAGAGCGGTGCAGGAGGAGTTTGTGGGGTTGGGGAGGGGCCTTAGACAAGTAGCAGGGAGGGTAATGAGTACCAATGCCCATAGTCTGGGCAACAAGCTCAATGAACTGGTGGCCTTGATGGAAGAGGGATGCCTGGATATCGTAGCAGTCACAGAAACATGGTACACAGAGAACCATAACTGGGATGCTAACATATCAGGGTACACAACCTACAGGAGAGACAGGGAGGGCAGAAGGGGGGGTAGCTCTCTATGTAAGGGAAGGGTTCAAAGCAATGGAACTAAATGGTAAACAGGGAGGAGAGAAGGCACTGTGGGTCACCTTGGAGACAGGAAATGGCACCACAAGCCACACAGGGGTTGTATACAGACCCCCGTCTCATGGGGAGGAAATGGACAAGGAAAGTTACAATTTTACAATTTTTGTTTTGGCCAGGAAAGACACACCAAGCCAAGGCTTGTTTCCAGGTGCATCCTGGGAGCACAGGGAAGCTAAGCGAGTTGCTCAAGATCACACAGTATGGAAGTGGTGACTGTGGGATTCAAACCCAGTTCTCCAGGATTGCAGCTCCATGCTCTTAATCACTATGCTGTACTGCTGATAGGAGGCATCCTTAGAATGGCAGAAAAAGGGGAGATATTGTTGATGGGGGACCTGAATATGCCAGGTGTTAACTGGCGCACATCTGCTGCAGCCACATCCAGGAACAGAGTCATTCTTGATGTCCTACAGGGAGCAAGCCTCAGGCAGCTAGTGTTGGAACCCACTCGGGAGGGAGCAGTCTTAGTTCTGGTAGTCTCAAACATGGATGGTGAGTGGATCTTGGATTTAGAAGTGGGTAGCCATTTAGTAACAAGCGACCACCAGACAATGTGGTTCACAATAAACACAACCATACAGTCAAGCCATACAAAAGCAAGGGTACTGGATTTTCAGAGGGCTGACTTTGGCAGAATGGGAGAGTGCCTAAGGAATGCACTAGCAAAAGGGCAGGAAGGAGGGGTGGAAGAACAATGGGGAAAAATCAAAACGACCATCACAGAGGCAACAAGCCTTTGTGTGAAGCAAATAAAACAAAACAAAAGAAAAAACACTATGGTTCTCAAAGGAGATGGCGGGGAAGGTTAGGGAGAAAAATATAGCATTCAGAAAGTATAAGGAATCACAGAAGGAGCAGGACAGAGAACTGTACCAGTTAAAGTAGAAGGAAGAGGGAAAGGCAGTCAGAATAGCAAAGGCCCAAACTGAGGAAAAGATAGCCAACTCAGTTAAGAAAGGGGATAAAACCTTTTATAGGTACAATAGTGAGTGAAGAAAGACCGAGGGAGGGATAGTGAGGCTTAATAAAGGGGAAGGGGGGCGGTTAGAGGGTGACAGTGAAAAGGCAGAGATACTGAATGTATACTTTTGTTCAGTATTCACAAAAGAAGAGGGGGGGATGTACCTAATCCAACAATAGAAGCACTCTGGACTGGGGGTCGATACCAGTCCATTCACAGCAGAAAGGGTCCTGAATGAACTCCTAAAACTCAAGGTGGACAAGGCAATGGGGCCTGACAGGATTCACCACAGAATTCTAAAATAACTAAGGGGAGAACTAGTGACACCACTGACTACCCTTTTTAACAAATCATGGGATGAGGGTTTGGTACCTGAGGACTGGAGGAGGGTGTATGTGATTCCCCTTCTCAAAAGTGGGAGCAAGGCAGAGCCAGGAAACTACAAACCTGTTAGTTTGACCTCAATGGTAGGGAAAATGATGGAATCACTTCTGAAAGAAAGAATAGTTGAGTACCTAGAGGCCAGCAGGGCACAGGACCCAAGGCAGAATGGATTCACAGCAGGAAAGTCATATCAGATTACTCTAATATATTTCTTTGACTGGGTGACCAAAGTAGTTGACCAGGGAGGGGCTGTGGACATGGCTTACCTAGACTTTAGCAAGGCATTTGACATAGTCCCACACAAAAGATTTATAAACAAGTTAGCCAGTCTGGGAGTGGGTCACAGGGTGGTAGCCTGGGTAAAAAATTGGCTGGGCAACAGGACACAGAGGGTAATAGTAAATGGAGTCCACTCCAAAGAAAGGGGGGTTATTAGCGGGGTACTGCAGGGTTCAGTACTGGGGCCGGTCCTTGTTAATGTCTTTATAAAGTAACATTGCAGAGGGACTGGAAGGAAAAGTATGCCTCTTTTCAGAAGACACATAGATCTGCAACAGGGTTGATAACACAAGGAGGGGGGTGGAAAGGATGAGAAGGGACTTGGCAAAGTTGGCGGAATGGTCAAAAGTATGGCAGCTTAGATGCAATGTAAAGAACTGCAAAGTAATGCACCTGGGAAACAAAAACCTAGAGGAACAGTAGATAGATATTTTATTTATATAGCACCCATCTCCAAGGACTCTGGGTGCTGCACAATATAGCACATATACATGTACCATACACTAATACAAATCTAAAACTAAATAACAACTATATATAGAATACAGCTGGGAGCAACCACTTAACTATGCATCACCAAAAAATATACTATTATTATAAACCCCTTCAGTTAAAAACTTGATTAAATAAGTATGATTTGAGGCCCCTCTTAAAGGCTTCCACCATGGGAGCCTCCCTAAGATAACCAAGTAAGGAGTTTCACAGGGTAGGCACAGCTGCTGCAAATGCACGATCGCGAATGTGCCGCGACCTAACCCTGGGAACTCCAAGGAGGCCACCCCCGGCAGAACGGAGAGCCCGGGCTGTGAGGGAAGGCACAATGAGCTCTTGCAGATAGACTTGGCCCCTCTTGTGCAGGGACTTATAGGTTAAAAGCCCTATCTTGAAGACAACCCTCCACCGAACTGGTAGCCAGTGCAGTTCGCAGAGCGCCGGGGTGATATGTTCACATCTTTTCACTCCCAACAATAATCTTGCTGCCGCATTCTGCACCAGCTACAGTCTGCGGAGGTTGCCTCCAGATATCCCTAGGTACAGGGCATTGCAGTAGTCCAACCTGGAAGTGATGAAAGCATGTACCAATGTGGGCAGGTCATCAGGTGAGATCAGGGCTTGAATTCGGGCAATATTACTGAGATGATAAAACCCGGTTCTCACCATGGCTGACACCTGTGCCTCAAATGTCAGGTCTCCAGGATTACTCCCAAATTCTTCACCTGCCTAGAGAGGGCTAAAGGCACACCCCCCAACAGAAGATCAGGGGGTAATGTCATACCCTCCCCCTCACAATGGGGTTGGGGGGGAGTACTAAGAACAACAAACTCTGGTCAGAGCCAATATGGCTGTGGAAGCTTTTGGGATGCTTTTAGCCATTATTTATAATGAACTTGCACAATGCAGATTTGTGGAGAGGCAGTTTCAATGTGGTCTTCCTTTTACACATTTTTACAATGCATTTTCCTAGAATATACCCACTGATTGCTATATATTTAGCCTGGATAGTTCCCAGAAGAAATGGTATCTTATTTTCAGTGGGGCTCTACATCTACACAATATTATGCTGCATTGTGTAAAATCAGAATGCACTAAAAACAATATTTTACATCTGGGGGGTATATTAAGTGCTGGATCAATGCACAAGCAGAAAGATGCGTTGCACAAAGAGGATGCACCGGTTGGCACTGATACAACATTCAAGGAGAATGCGCCACCAGTACAGGGTGTGCATACAGTGAAGCACACCAGGATGAAGCACAACACTGCAGAATTCTGCAGTAGAGTTACTGCAGCAAATAATGCAATTTCAAAGGGAGTTAATCCCTTTTGTCATGCAGTAAACCTGTGACACTGTGCTTCATCCTGACGGGCTTCATCATTCTTGTTGAAAATATGACCCTGGACGAGATTCACAGTGCAGGCAGCCTGCCAAGTCAGGTGCATCCAGGGTGACCCTGACTGAATACCTTCCAGGGGGCATGCGTGGCACATACCGGCATGCACTGCAGCCCCCATGGGCAATATTCAGCCCAGGAATGCAAATGAACTAATTGAGCATGCAGGGTGCAAAGGGGCCTTATGCAAGCTCATTACCAGCCCATTTGCATGTTGGCATGGGGATGAATGCACCGGAGCAGCTCTCACCCCCAAGCCCTGACCTTGATTGCTCCCACGTGGGACAGGCCCTGAAGTCTCTGGTGGTATAGTGGCACCCTCCCACCCGTTCCACCATCCTTGATTGTACCGGAGTCCAGGCTCTATCTGTTCCATATTGTGGGGTCCCCAATGCCATACCTAAATGCACCTGTATACACCCACAGTCCATGTCCATAGTGTAGTGGCCCCTGTTTCTCCTCAACAGTGTACAGACAGCCCCATCCCTGCCCCCAGCCCATCCCATTGCGACAACTGGCTCTGTAATGGGATTGTACCACTCTATTGGCAGGTGGCAGAGCACTTGCAATACAATACTGGAATGTGTTATACGTAGGCACGAGCTGTGTGTGGGTGATAACACCCAGTGGCCATACTCCTCAGGCACTCGCATACAGATCCATCATCCTGGTGTGATTGCACTGCTCAGTGTGAGCAACGGCCGATGCTGTACCCACTCACACAGGTCCCAAAACAGCCATGCTGCCATTTATTTGTACAGTTGGGGAACTGCAGATGAACTATTTATGTCTGAAGTGTACACTGCAAATGGCATTACAGGATACAGTACTCCATGGCACATGGGATACTTCAGAAGTCTGGAGAGTGGCATGTTACACAGGGGAACAGGGAAGAGTATGGACTTGCAGTGGTGTATGACAGCAGGAAGATACAGCGTTGACAAGGCATGCATTGGAGGTATGTAAATTCCCTCTCAATTTGCCAGGGATGTACACATAGCTGCATACACTGGTGGATCTGCAGCTGGCATGGTGCCCCAATGCATGGTACAGACAGTTGAGTCATTTCATAGTGCAGGTCCACAGCCTGGATTCAGTGCAGTCAAAGGCTGGCCATGGCAGGGTGTGGAGGGCAGTGCCAGTCTTTGCAACAGGTTGGGTATGTGGGAGTGAGGGTGTCTGTGTACAGGGGCAGTGGATGGGAGTCCTCTAGACTATGGATATGGATAATGGTTTCCTCTGTTACAATCAGGTCTGGGGGGGAGGCCCTACACTATGGAGCTCTTCAGGGATGGAGTTGGTTAGACTGGGGATGGAAAGAAGGTACCTTTAGTCTACCAGGGCTGCCAGGCTGCTGTGCACCTGGGTGCACATCTGCAGCCTGTCTGTGGGTGGCTGGCCGGGTTAGGCCAGCTATTCATGGCCTAACTGTGGGCCATGGTGCTCTGGACTGTGAGGGGTACATTCCCACTGAATATGCTGCAGCACAGCATATGCACGGGATTGCTCCCTCGACTTGAACAGCATGCCATTTGTGTGTGCCCTGGCCCATTCCCTTGCGGCCAGCGCATCCTGCACATTTGAATATTGTACTGTTGAACATTGTTGGAGTTGTGTGGCACATCTCCCTTTTCCACTGGGATGCACTGCATATCTCCTTTGAATACGGGGGCCCTGGACTAGGTGGCCTGAATACATTATAAAAATGGTAAAATCGTGACCCCACTGAAAACAAGATATTGCATCTAATCTGGGACAGCCTGAGTAAATACAGTGCAAAAATGTGTTAATGAACATCCCTGTGACAATTGGATGTAGCATTTCCCCCTGCCCTATCTATGATACCAAATATAGGATAAGAAATATTCTGTGCTCTCAGGTATAAATAACCATTACTCTGTAAGAAGCCCTCATTTTCCCTGTGTTTCCCCCACAAAGGCAGAATCAAATCCCTGTATAAATCCCTGTAATTGTTTCCATAAGCTGCTGGTTCTTTATTTATGACTTTATTCTTTATTTATTATATCAGCAGCCTTTTATTGGGAAAATAGCTTTGATTGGCTGCTCAATATTAATATTATGTGTCACGATGGCCTTGGAATGATTTTGATTTATATGCTATGCATAAGGCAAAATGGGGGACCGTATGAAACAACAAATATCAAGCTCATTATTTCATGAACTATATTCAAAATTAATAATCACAAGTCAATCTTTGAAAAGATACTAGTAATGTCTATAAACAAATTTATTGCAAATAAAGCCGTTTCCATATACATATATATATATATATATATATAAAAGACAAAGAACCTCTGTGCACAAACACTGAGGCAAGGGTTACCCCAAAGAGCATTTGGCTGGGAAGCCAAGTTTCAAGAAAATACAAAGTCACACATGCCTCCACAATGCAAAGCATCATGGGCTGCATATGCAAATCACCACAGAATGTTATTCTGGTTCAACTTTAAGCAGAATTGCATGGTGCCAAAAGGCCTCTCACACAGTTTGCATATATATATATATACACACACACACACACACACACACACACACACACTATATTTGCATCTTTTAGTTGTTAGTTTTCAGACAAATTCTCATAGCCTTTTTTTCTGTTCACCTGATGGAATCTTGAATGAGTTAAGAAAATGTTATTTTATCAAGGCCCTGATCCAGCAACTCAGTAAATACACACTCAGTATATCATATTATAAAATGACAAAAAATAGTCTTCTGTTTGCAGTTGTTTGATCAGGAATTTTATAAATGGTATAAGTTATTTATGTCACATCTATGTTGGTCCAATAAAAGGTATCAAATCATTTGCTCCTGTATCACTTATGGTTTGTTAGCAGTTAATTCATTAGATGAGGTCTCCCTTGCCTACAGTTTGACTGTTTCTCTACCCCTCCACCACACACACACACACACACACACACACACACACACTCTCTTACTAGAAGAGATCTCAGTAGCTCTTATCTGTTATGTTTGGGAAGCAGGCCACAGCCCTTTTCTGTCAAAAAGAAATGTATGTATTTAGTGTGGGTAGTTCACTGAAAACCTGGCATTTTATCAGATAGGTCTTGAGAGGTTAAAAACAGTGTAAATCTTTACAAAATTTGCTGGGAAAGGGTAACATTTATGAGGGATGAATCTTTCTTGAAAGATATTCATCTCCAACTGAATTAGTAGCAAAAAATGTTTAAATACTAATTATATAAATGTGCAAGCTGTTGCATTTTGAAGGGGGTAAACAAATTTCCAGTTTAATAGGCAACCAATATTTAACAAGCTGTTTCAGTTTCCTAATGGTCCTCATATAAGCAGCTTGGAGTTATGGCTCCAACATTCTAAACAGAAAGAAGGGATTATTTTATATTAGTTGTTATAGTGATTTGTAGATGTGGAAGAATACATTGAAATGTCCAAAATACGAGTTCCACGAAACTCCAGTTTCAAGCTACAGATAGCAAAATGGCTGTAGGTGGAGCCTATAGCCATAAAAATGGAAAGAGACCTAGGGTTAGTCATATCAGTCAGCCTAAAGGTAGACAGGCAATGTGAGAAGGCAGTAAGGAGGGCTGGGGAGATACTGGGATGCATATGGAGATGCATCATCAGTAGAAAACAGAAAGTTGTCATCCCTCTGTACAGTTGGTGAGACCTCATCTGGAGTACTGCATGCAGTTCTGGAGACCCCATCTCCACAAGGACATAGACAGGATGGAGGCAGTAGAGAGGAGGGCAACTAAAATGATGCAGGGTCTGCACCAGAAACCATATGAAGAGATGCTAAAGAAGCTTAATATGTGTACCCTCGAGGAAAGGAGGGAGGGGGGCATGACAGAAACTTTCAAGTACCTCAAGGGAATCAACAAAGTCTGAGAGGGTAGCATCTTTCAGAAAAAAAGATGTGCAAGAACAACAGTGGCACAATTTGAAGGTAGAGGGGGATGGCTCAAGGGCAACGTGAGGAAGCATTTTTTCACAGAGAGGGTGGTGGACACATGAAACGGCCTCTCTTAGGAGTTTGTGGGGTCAAAAACAGTGGGGGAATTCAAGAATGCATGGGGCAAACATAAGGCAATTATAGTGGTGGGTAGGAGGAAGTAGGCTGTTGGTTAACTAGGATCTGCAGCTTATTCAATAGGTAGGGAAATGGGCAGACTGGGTGGGCCAAGTGGTCCTTATCTGCTGACAAAGTCTATGTTTCTATGTTTCTATACTGAAGATCTGTCATTATTGTGGATAACATAATTCTTTCATATCAGAGAAGTCATTGAATTCATAGCTCTGCCACTTATAAGTTTCACTAGTCCAGACTAAACAGATAGAAGTCAATGCAAGAAAAGGAATCATGGCATCTGGAATAGACGGAATAAGCTTTTGTGGTGGGATGTGAAATTATCTGTATCTGTCAACCCCAAATTACCCATAAGTTCCCGTTAGGCCCTCTGGCCTGGTTCAAGACCTCTGTGTTGCCTCCCCATCGTGTGCAGCTCTATCTGTTACACAAGGTTTCAGTCTCCACCTACCAACATTGGGAGCTGGGCAAATGGGGCCAATTCTGAGGCTAGTTTCTTAAAGAATTGTGGAGAGTCCTAGTGTGGGCAGTGCACAGATCCAGTAAGCACCTCTCTTTGTCCCAGTCTGCCATGAATAAAAATGCATCACCCCTCTTTATCCCAGAATTCCTCAATAAGTTGAAACGGGACTGACCAAGCAATCAAAACTGCAGCACCCCTCTCTCTTGTATTATCCCCAGCTCCATACACCTGGCTGACCCACTCCCTCCTAAAGCTTAAAAGCTGTTCCCTTTCTAAATATGTTTTCTGTAAAAAGACAATTTTGGTCTGGCGCTCTGTCATGTGACACAGTCAATGCTCCCTAATCTGCCTTCCCTTAATGTTCCAAGACATGAAGCAATAAGCACAACCCATGTCTAAGTTTATCATATGTTATAGGCAGAGCATGCATATGGTGTGGGAGGTGGGGGGTGAGTCTGACCCTAGCTGAGCCCCTATCCCACCTGCTAGCATGCTCCTTGATTTTTTCAGGACGGCCAGGAAACGGACGGCTGAAATTGATGCTTTAAGCTTTGTTTACCTCAGCTGAGATGGTGTCAGAACAGTAGAAACACACAGATCATTGCAATCACAGTTGCTCAGATTCCTGACTGCCTGCTGCATCTGATTCCATCCCAAGTTTCCTGACCCACCCATCCCCGTTGTCTCATCCTATATCCACACCACTGACCCAACTATCACCACCACCACATGGGCCCCTTCCTGAGGAAAAGATAAATGATAAAATAAGCATTACTGTCATCAGTGATAGTGACTTTTTACCACCAGGACTCGAGTCAGAGAGGAGACAGAGGAGAGTAGTAGAGTAGTAGACTCAAGCTGGGATGGGCGCTGCACACCAGCAAGGAAATAAAGGATCGACTGACTGGTGGGGGGTAATTGATAGTTGCGACTAAATTGAATTGTTGCTGGACTGGCCATGCCATGGCCAGTGCTGTGCCCTGCAGTCAGGTGGTAACTAGGGGATTGGGATTGGTCTGGTGGAGTGGGGGGGCAGGGCCAGTTGGATTTGAGTCAGATCGGTGGGGTCTGTCTAGTCAGTAAAGTCAATGGATGGATGAGAGTGAGCAAGGACGGCAGAACTAAAAGTAAAATCAGCAGACAGACTGTATGTGTGGTCAGCAGCCAGTGGAGTTTGTTGATCAGGAAGGAACTGTTGCTCTGCTGTCAGTCAGTCCTGTTCCTGTCATGATGATGTCCTGGTCCCATCCCTGCATGCCTGCTGCCAAATGCCTGCAATGTTATGGGAGGGGGCCCGTGCATGGGAGAACGAGAATGGATGGCAGGCACTGGGGTGACGTTTAATTACCTTGTTCATCTAGTACAGATTGCAGCATCTTCTCCTGACCATCACTGTCTGCAGTAACTTACTTGCTCCATGGTTCCTACTTGGGGGGGGGGGGTGACCCCTAACTGTTGTGATTAATACTATACTTTCACTGTCCAGATTTAGAACTGCATCCACACAAAACACTGACCCCAGCATTCAGTCTCACTAAACTCTAGGCATTGCCCCCACAAATAACAAATACCACAGTGGATCTACCAATGTAAAAAAAACAATAAACAGATATCTCTCCACCACCTCCCTGGTCCTTGCAGTCAAGCTCCATATCATCTGATCATTGACTGGCTGTAGTGGTTGTTAAGACCATCACCTGCCAAGAACATGAAATCTGGAAAATCCTACCTGCAATCCATAAGACAAAGACCCCTGTACACTTAGGGGGTAGGTTACCTGGGATATACAACTGCTTTTCATATACCATGACAGTATTTCAAGATAAGACCCCAGTAGATGGGAATGAACTGTACTGTAAGAGCTAGGCGACATTCTCTGCCAGAAACAACCAAACCCTCAGCATCCCTTCCTCCCCATCTCAGGCCTTCTGATGTCTAGACCGAACTACCGTGCATCCCTACCTTCCACCTATACAAATCATCTACTATAAGTAGAGCATGGAACAAAGTGGGCAACAACACTAAACAGTGGCCATCATGTTTTCAAAGTGATAACTTGTCTTACAGTGACAATTCAGTCTATCAACATACCGAACAAGACCTTGGTGCACAACAGTCAGTATTCCCTCTCTGCCTACCCATGTGAGCACAACATTTAGGTGTCCCTCAGTGTTTCACAGTCTGTATGTGTAACTGATTGGGGAAACGGCATCTATATACTGTAGTTGTTATTTCGATTTCGCCCAGCCTCTTGTTTAACTCTAAGGTTACTCTGTTCAGTAAAGGTCAGTAATAATTAAGTCAGCTTGGGGGTTTTAGAGTGCTCTTTGGCATAGTTGCAAATAATGCCTTGTGGCACATTTACTGTCCCACTCCCTCCCACTATAGTGGCATGATATGTTGAGGCACCACAGGGTTACTCCCCATTTATTCACATTGGGCACTACTCACTTAATCGTGCTGAACTCATGCATGAACAAGTTCAGCAATTTGAAGGCAAATAACTACTATTTACTTCATATGCCTCTAAATTGCCCAACTCATTAATGTGTTAATTTGTGTACCAGACAGAGCTGAATAGGACAGGATAGGAAGGTAACACAGAGGTCTCACGCTAAGGCAGAGGGACTAATGGGAACTTATGGGTAATTTGGGGTTGACAGACATGGAGAATTTCACATCCCGCTACAAATAGCTTATTTCTTTTATTCCAGATGCCATGATTCCTTTTCTTGCATTGACTTCTATCTGTTTAGTCTGGACTCGTAAAACTTATAAGTGGCAAAGCTATGAATTCAATGACTTCTGTGATGTGAAAGAATTCTGTTATCCACAATAATGACAGATCTTCAGTATGAATGACAATTCAGAGCTCCAAAAGCGTTAAACATCTTAAGGGCATTAACAAGGTGAAAGAGTCTAACATGTTTCAATATACAGTAAGACAAATAGCAGGACAAGAGGACACAGCATGAGATTAGAGGGAGGCTGATTAAGGGAAATGTGAGGAAGTTCCTTTTCACAGAAAGGGTGGTGGATGCATGGAATGGCCTACGTCAGGAAGTGGTGGATATGATTACAGTGCAGGGCTTCAAACAGGCATGGGACAGGCATAAGGGACCAATAAAGATGAGTACGAATAGATATGCCATTGACAGAGTACAGGCCTATGGCACATTCATAAGGTAGAAAAAATGGGCAGATTGGATGGGCCTTGCGGTCCTTATCTGCCGTCAACTTCTATGTTTCTATTAGCGTAAGCTACTGGAGTATGGTCATCGTAACCAGCTATACAAATTAGGACCACCAATGATATTGAGAGTAGAAACTTTTCTTTCCATGTTAGCCTGAGGATATGAGCGTGAGAGTGTCAGACAGCTACAGTGACTGAGAGGTTCCCTCCCCCAGTGGCTAAACAATGTAATTTCTGTTGTGAAAACAAGTTCCGTTAGCAATTTTTTTTGCATGTCGTTTCTGTGATTTGCCTACTGTTACGTGATTTCTGTTGTGCAAACCATTTCTGTTATCAATTTTTTTTTGCATTTTGTTTTATGAGGTGCTTACTGTTTTTGTTGTTGCCTTCTCTTTCAGGTTTTCTGTTGACATAATATTTTGGTTGCTGCACACAATTTGGTTACTTTCCCTTCTTGTTTTTTGCCCTTCATTTTTTGTTCTTTTATTACATTCAGTTAAGCTTAAGTTTGGCAGTTACTGTATTGTTTAGTTTGTGTTTTAAATGTTTTTGGTTGTTGTAATTTATCAAATGCAACTAACCACAATTTTTTGTTATACATTTTTGGTTTTGATTATTGTTTTGAGCTTGCATTCATACATTTTTAGTTGTACTATACTTTTTTGTTTGCATTCACTTTTTAGTTGTGTTGTACTTTTTTGTTTGCATTCACTTTTTGTTGTGTTGTGGTTTTTGTTTGCATTCACTTTTTAGTTGTGCTGTGCTTTTTGTTTACATTCACTCTTAAATTCTTTACATCTCTTTTTGTTTTATTACTTTTTATTTTCTGCGTGATGCTTAATGTTTGGTTTTGTTACTTTATTTTTTGTTTGAATTTTTGGTTGTTGCTCTACTTATTAGATTGCATTTCACTTTTTTGGTGTGTGATTTGCACTTCAGGGCCACCGTATGTTACAGATATAGAACAAAATTGTAATATTAAATCCATGCTGAAAATAGAAAATTGAGTTAGAATCGATGTTTCAACCATAGGTCTTTTTCAGTAGTTATCTAAAAGAGAAAAAAGCAGGTAAGGGAAATAAGAGAAATATATGTGAGGAAAGAAAATGGGGGAGGCTGTATGAGAAAAAGTGATAATAGGTTAGGTAAGAATGGAATCTGGAAATGAAAAGGTGATGATAGGTATGAAAAGGCAGAGTAGAAGTGAATGAGCTGAGGAGTCCTTAAGTGGGGACTAATTAACAGGACCTAGTAAGAAGGCTGAAAGGTGAATGCTATGTATGCACACTCATTTTCATTTTCTACTGATCAAAGAAACACTCAAACTGGAGGGCCAATGGTTTACATCAGATCTGCAACAATTGGTACAAGGACACCCAGTGCAATGACACCTCACCAGAGTTATTCAGCCTAACAACATTTTCTGTAATCAGACAACTAGCAAAAACAACTCAACTCCCACCGGCAGTGGGACTGTAACCATGTAGAAAGCAGTGGAGTGTTAAATGAAGCTACCTTGGAGTCATGGCCACAATGTTAGAGCAAATATCTCGTAGAGCAAACTAGTATTAGGTCAAAATTCCCAGGCTAAATATCACAAAGCTGCATGTCTTTGCTCCAGTTGTCGTGCTACAGATTTACACCACCCCATAGCTCTGGCAGCTCATAATACTCTGACGCTGTGACTACACAAACCTGACTATCAGAAAGGCTACAAAAGACGGCACCTCACAGCCATGAAATGTGGCCTAAACGTTTTATTGTGAAAAAAAGCAAAAAATGGTAGGCATCTTGCATTCAATGTGCAAGGTGAAGATGCTGGGTGCTGAAGCAGTGCTTATCAGAAGGCAGTTTTTTAGCCTGATCTTGTAATAAGTTGAGCATGCAGTCAGCTGAGCAGCCTTTGTCTGCACTGAAGCCTGAACATCAAAAGACACCTACACAATCTCAGGATCCCTGTGATGTCATAAACCTCTTGAGCTTCACTCTTGAGATTTATGAAGTCACAGGAACGCCTTGATGGATTACAGCAATCATAAAAGATGGATGCCCATCTGTTGTTCTATTTATAATATAGTAACTAGTTACTTTTAGGGAAACGTAACACCATTACAGTTACTTATTACATTATTTTAAAAGTAATCCATTACTATTACTAATTACCTAGAAAAGCAATCAGATTACAGTTACTAGTTGCAAGAAACTAGTTACTCCCCAACACTGTATATAACTACGCTATACACTACTCTGCAGTTACTGTAATTACTATGTAGTTGTTATACTATACTGTATGTTCTCATTTGCAAATTTTGTAGTTACATAATTTGCCTGAAGAAATATTTATACATGCCATCACTACTGTCTCCCTTTCAGCATTAACCATTTCATTCTGGCATGTGTAACTACACATGCAATTGCTGTTGCAAACTGTAACAGAACATCTACTATGCAACTATCATTGTATCCCAAAGATAAAGATAGTACCCAGGTGTGGTGGCACTAAATTCAAATTTAGAAACTTATCTGAGGCAAGTAGAAGAACAGCACTCACCTCACTTCAGTGGAGAAAACAGATCTCCTTCAGTTTTACACTCAGGGCTCGATTTTTAATCGGTCCTTAGAGTGACACAGTTTGTGTCACTCTATGGCTGCAGCAAACTCCCAGTGCATCAGGGACCCTGCACATAATTTTATAAAAAAGGGGGTACCTGTGCCAAAGACCCAAGAGTTGCCACAGCCACAAACATTTGGTGCACCTTCAGGGTTTGACAGAGGGATCTGTCAACCCCCCGCACAATCCTAGAAGGGCTGTGAAGGTGGGGGAGTGCATATGCTGGCAAGGAGGGGACCGGAGCAGAAGACACACAGGGGGTGGCCTAGGCAGTGACGGGGAATGGCGGCAATGTGAGGGTGCTGAGGTGACACCTGCTATGTGCAATTGCAGAGAGCCAATTGGCCCAGGTATAGGGGGCTGGGCAGAAATGGACTTGAACCTGGCCTCAGGTGGCCACAGAGCACTGGTACCTGCCCCATAGGTGCCACTGACTCCAACACTGTAGGTGGGCAGCAGTGGCTGAAGATTGGGGGTGCAAGTGGTGGAGGGGAACATTCCTTGGGCATTGCAACAGTCCCCTGGTACTTAGCCACCTGTGTGGAGGCACACTGCTGCCCGCCTACAGTGTTGGGGTCAGTAGCACCTATGGGGCAGGTGCCAGGGCTATGTCTCCCTGTGGCTGGGTCATGGTACATTCCTGACAAACCCTGTACCCAGGCTGATCAGCTCTCTGCACTTGCACATGGCACTTCCACAGGGTGCCACCTCAGCACCCTCACATTGCCGCCATCCCCCTGTTGCTCCCCAGGCCACCCCCTGTGCTCCTATTGGCCCTGGTTTCCTCCTTGCAGGTGTCCCCCTCAATTGCTGCCCTGCCTGGCAGTGGCTCATGGCCCTTAGACCACCTCCTGGCTCATCTAAACTGAGCCCCCTGTTGCGACCATGGCGGGGTTTCTAAAATTCCAAAAAAGGGGACAGTGTAGCCCCACTGTGGTGCAAGGCCCCTTGTGACCTGGTGCATGGGCATGTCTGCCACAAGGGTGGTGACGGGTGGCATTGGCACAAAGCATTCCAATTTTGATGCAGCCTGTGCTCAAAAATAAGGATTGCTGCAAACTTTGACACAAGGTGCCACTTGCATCATAGCTGTTTGGCCAGGTACCTTGCACTGAAGTTTCCGTTTTTAAAATTGGTCCATCAGTGTCGCCACACAAAAACAATAAATAGTGGATACAAAAATGAGATGAAAAGTCAGTTCATAAGTCAGGCACATTGGCTACAGATGCCGAGCTGGCATTCATCTGTTTAATCCCAACTGACATTTTGCACTTTGTGCATCCTCATAGTAGTGTATGTTTTTGTGTAGAGACACTCAGTTTTCAATAAGGAGCAGTCCTTGCACATGTCACTCGTGGATGTGCCAGTGGTCGTCATTGAACCCATGAAGTGTAAAACTGAAGGAGGTTAGTTGTTCTTCATTGAAGGGAGGTGAGTGCTGTTCTGCTTACCATGGTATCACTTCAGGCATTATGTAATTTGTTCTTAAAAGGGTAACTACACAAATATTAGCCTTTGCAAAATTGTACCGGCAAATCTATTGTATAACTACTATGTTATTTCTTTTGGCATTATTAAACATGTTCTTACGAGTGTAACTACATATGTATGCAGGTCTTGTGCATTGATTCAACAGGTAATGGCTATCTGACATGTATCTGAAAGGCAGTCACATTGAAAAACTTGAAAAGTAAACAGAATGGTAACTTCAGCTGCACTTAAATGTTATGACGACAACTCTGCAGATGGTTATAGTAAACTGGGTAGGTAACTGGCTAAAGAGGAGGCAGCAGAGGGTAGTGGTCAATGGGGTTAAATCAGAATAGGGGGAGGTAACAAGTGGGGTACCACAGGGATCTGTCCTGGGTCTGGTCCTCTTCAACATCTTCATCAGCGACAATGGTGAGGGAATCTGGGGCAGACTGTGTCTGTTTGTAGATGACACTAAACTCTGTATGAGGGTGGATAGTGATGAGGGAATAGAGGAAATGCAGAGAGACTTATAAAAGCTAGAGGGGTGGACCAGGGTTTGGCAGTTGAAATTCAACACCAAAAAGTGCAAGGTAATGCACCTTTTGAACAAGAACCCTAAGACAGTATTGGATGGGAGGGGTAGACTTAATACTATGGCTGAAGAATGAGACCTTGGAGTTATCATCAATTCTACCCTAAAGCAATTGAGTCAGTGCAACAAAGCATATAGCAAGCAAGTAGGATGCTGTGATGTATCGGGAAGGGTATCAATAGCAGGAAAGGAGAGATAATACTTCCCCTATATAGATCCTTGATGAGGCCACACCTGGAGTACTGTGCCCAGTTCTGGAGTTCTCACCTAAAAAAGGCTAGGGATAGGCTGGAGGCAGTGCAGTGCAGAGTAACAAAAGGATTCAGGCCAACAGGCAGGTTTCACGAGAGTGCCTCAAGACTCCGAACATCTTCTCACTGGAGATCAGAAATGAGAAGGGAGATGTGATAGAGACCTTTAAATTCCTAAAAGGAATTGACAAGGTGAACTGCGGGAAATGGTTTAGCTTGAATACTAGCTCATGGTCATGTGGACACGAATGGAAACTAACAGGTAGGAGGTTCTGGAGGGATGTGAGAAAATACTATTTCATAGAGGGAGTGGTGGAACTGTGGAACAGTCTGCCAGCCAAGGTGGTGGGTATGAAAACCATTAGTGGTTTCAAGCATGGTTGTGACAGATGGAGGGGCATAGCGGTTGCTTAGGTTGGCAGTATCAGGGTGGAGAACGGGGGGAGGTTGAGGAGGGCTAGGACCCTGGAGGGACAGTAGGTCCCAGGGCTAAATAGGGAACTCTGTCAGACTGGATGGACCTTTGTTCTTTTTCTGCCATCATTTTCTATGTTTCTATATTCCTTCCACCTCTGTAAATCAGTTCCTCATGAATGTACTGGTTAGTAAACATGCAGTCTAATATTGCTGATTGATAAGTATTTATACAGTAAAATATTTTATTTAAGTAATTTCTAATTGTCTTAGTAACAATTTTGTGGTTAAGGAATAAGTGCAAGAATGGTAACTATGGTAGAACTACAATGTAACTACTATACACTTATATTTATCATTTGTCAGTACTGTATGGGTGAAGTACTTTCACATTGCGATATTAGTATTTCATCAGCTTGCCACTTAATACACTGGCAATCTAATAGTGTTAACTGATATGCAACTACATTGTTTGCTTATACAGTAAAAATTGGTTATTTGTATAATTGCCTATTGGCTATGTGTCAAACATATTTCATTTACATAATTACTTGGTTTTGCAACAATGCTGTAGTTATGAAAAATTACGTACGATGTCTATGGCATTGTTTCCACCGCAGTTACTGCCTATCTAACATGTATTTGCAAACTTAGTGCACTGGAACTGACTGAAACTTAAAATAAAGGGTAAGAAGAATGGCAACTAGGCAAGGCAATTTTAAAAAGACAAAGATGCTCAGCACAAAAGCACTGAGGCAAGAGTTATCCAAAATGGGCATTGGCAACAAAGCCAGGTTTCAAAGAAATACAAAACCGCACATACCCCATAATGGAAAGCATCATGGGATATGTATGCAAATCACCACGAAAATTTAGGCTGGCTCTGCATTAAGCAGGAATGGTTCTATGTGACAATGGCGATTGCCAAAGGACGATTGCCATTATGGTGAATGTACATCACTGAAAATAAAAATGGTGATGTACATTTGCAGCAACAATAACACACTTAAGTGTTTATGCCCCCTGCACCCCCCACATGGGGTGCTGTACACCCACCCACCCCTAACTAAAAACAACTAACTGGGGAAAGTTAGGAGGGAAGAATCTTGGGACATAAGAAAAAAAATGTGCACAGAAAAGCACAAAAACATTGTGCTCCACCTCAGCCCTGAACCCTGCAGCCTCCCCACCAGAGCCAGCCACCCTAACCACCATGCCACTAGGTCAGCTCGGCAGCTTCCCCTCTTGTCACCCCCCACATACCTTAGGGGTACCTTCTGGTATCCTCTCACTGTTCTGTCACCCTGCTCTTTCCTTTCACTACCCTTTCAGGGTAGCCCACAACACAGACACTGAGACTGAATTGCTCATATTTGAGTCACTCAATCTCAGTCATCCTTTTGACGGGATACCAGCCGGAATGTATGGTGCAGAAAGGCCCCTCACACAATCTGCAAAGTGTGAGAGATTTGCATATATATCTCTCTCAGGATGCTTTGTATTAAGGGAGTATGTGTGATTTTGTGTTTCTTCCATGCAATTATATTTGTATAGCACCCTATCCCAGGGACTCAGGCTGCTTAACAAACAGATAATAAAACACACAATAAAATCATCAAATTCATTACAGTTTGAAATAATTAGAGGTACAGACCAATACAATCAAATATCAGGTCCATAGGCTAGCTTGAAAAGATAACTTTTCAGGCCCTGTTTAAATGTGTATCCCAAACTGAGGTATAGCACTGTGCTGACTAGTGCAAGGCAGGGTGGTAGCCAGGGGTTTCCTTACCCCAATGAGGTAAAGCCACAAAGAACAACAAGCATTTGTCAATGCCGAATGTTTCTTAGCAAGGTGTGTGTAGCAGGGGTGTATTGTGTTAGTTGAATTACAACTTAAGGTTAAATCTGGTGAGAAAATGAGAGCCTGAGCACAGACACAGGGCAGCTTAAGGTAAGGAAACAATAATATGTAACCTGATGTACAGATAAACAGGGCTGTAGAAAATTAGAAAGCCCAAAAGAAATAAACAAACACAAGTACAGGAGCAGGAAGGAAACAAGCACACAATGAAGCATGTAGCGGACAGAGGCAAAGCAATAGAAACCAAAAGTAGGAGAACATAAAAACAGAAGTGCAGCACAAACCAAGCAGAGGCCAAAGCACAACAGTAAGGACAGGGATGGGGCTAAAAGGGGTAAGGCTATCAAAAAATGGAGGGCTATGAGTACCAATGCACATAGTCTGGGTAATAAGCTCCCTGAACTAGTGGCCTTGATGGAAGAAGGACGCCTGGATATCATGGCAGTCAGAGAAACATGGTGCACAGAGAACCATAACTGGGATGTCAACATACCAGGGTACACAATCTACAGGAGGGACAGGGAGGGTAAAAGAGGAGGAGGAATAGCTCCCTACGCAAGGGAAGGGATAGAAGCAATGGAACTAAACGGTAAACAGGGAGGAGAGGAGGCACTGTGGGTCATCCTGGAGACAGGAAATGGCACCACAGTCTATATGGGTTGTATGCAGACCCCCATCTCAGGGGCAGGAAATGGACAAGGAAATGATAGAAGGCATCCTTAGAATGACAGAAAAGGGGAGATATTGTTGATGGGGGACCTGAATATGCCAGATGTTAACTGGAGCACCTTTGCTGCAGCCACATCTAAAAGCATGGTCACTCTTGGTGCCCTACAGGGGACATGCCTCAGACAGCTAGTGTTGGAACTCTCTCAGGAGGGAGCAATCTTAGACCGGGTACTCTCAAATGGGGATGGAGGGAGGATCTCAGATTTAGAAGTGGGTAGCCATCTGAGAACAAGTGACCACCAAACAGTGTGCTTCATGATAAACACAACCATAGAGTAAAGTCACACAAAAGTGAGGGTATTGGACTTTAGGAGGGGTGACTTTGGCAAAATGGGGGAGTGCCTCAGAAAAGCCCTAGCAAACAGGCAAGAAGGTGGGGTAGAGAATCAATGGGAAAAAAATCAAAGCTGCCTTCACAGAGGCAACAAGCCTTTGTGTGAAGCAAATAAACAAAACAAAATGAAGGGAAAAAACACTATGGTTCTCAAAAGAGGTGGCAGGGAAGGTTAGGGAGAAAAAGACAGCATTCAAGAAGTATAAGGAAACACAGAAGGAGCAGGACAAAGAACTGTACCAGTTAAAGCAGAAGAAAGTGGGAAAGGCAGTCAGAATAGCAAAGGCCCAAACTGAGGAGATAATAGCCAATTCAGTTAAAAGGGGGGCGAACCCTTTTATAGGTACATTAAAGAGTGAAGAAAGACCAGGGAGGGATAGTAAGGCTTGAGAAGGAATCTGGGGGTGCGGGCAGAGAGTAACAGTGGCAAAGCAGAGATACTGAACAAATACTTCTGCTCAGTATTCTCAAAAGAAGAGGAGGGGAGGTACCTAAACCAAATAATAGAGGTCCACTGGATAGGGGCTCGATACCAATCCATTCACAGTAGAAAGGGCTCTGAAAGAACTCGTAAAATCGAAGGTGGACAAAGCAATGGGGCCTGATGGGATTCACCCCAGAATTTTAAAAGAACTATGGGGAGAACTAGTGGCACCACTGACTACACTTCTTAACAAATCATGGAAGGATGGTGTGATACCTGAGGACTGAAGGAGGGTGGATGTGATTCCCCTTCACAAACATGGGAGCAAGGTAGAGGCAGGAAACTACAGACCTGTAAATTTGAACTCAGTGGTAGAGAAAATGATGGAATCACTTCTGAAAGAAAGAATTGTTGAGTACCTAGAGGCCAGCAGGGCACAAGAACCAAGGCAGCATGGATTCACAGTGGGAAGGTCATGTCAGATGAATCTAATAGATTTATTTGACTGAGTGACCAAAGTAGTAGACTGGGGATGGCTGTGAACATGGCCTACCTTGACTTTAGCAAGGCATTTGACACAATCCCACACAAAAGATTAATAAACAAGTTCGCCAGCCTGGGAGTGGGTCCCTGGCCTGGGTAAAAAATTGTCTGGAAAAGAGGATGCAGAGTGTAATAGTAAATGGAGTCCACTCCGCGGGGTACCGCAGGGTTCAGTGCTGGGACCGGTCCTCTTTAGTGTCTTTATAGGTGACATTGCGGAGGGACTAGAAGGAAATGTATGCCTGTTTACAGATGACACAAAGATCTGAAACAGGGTTGATACATGGGAGGGGGGGGAGCGGAAAGGATGAGAAGGGACTTGGCAAGGTTGGAGGAATGGTCAAAAGTATGGCAGCTTAGATTTAATGCAAAGTAATGCACCTGGGAAACAAAAACCCAAGGGGGGAGGTATTAACAACATCAGAAATTGAAAGGGACCTGGGAGTAGTCATATCAGATGACCTAAAGGTAGGCAAGCAATGTGAGAAGGTAGTAAGGATGGCCAGGGGGATACTGGGATTCATAGGGAGAGGCATCACCAGTAGAAAACAAGAAATTGTTATGCCTCGGTACAGACAGTTGGTGAGACCCCACCTGGAGTACTGCTTGCAGTTCTGGAGACCCCATCTCTGCAAGGACATAGACAGGATGGAGGCAGTCCAGAGGAGGGCAACTAAAATGGTGCAGCGTCTGCACCAGAAACCATATGAAGAGAGACTAAAAGAGCTTAATATGTATACCCTTGAGGAAAGGAGGGAGAGGGGGTACATGATAGAAACTTTCAAGTACCTCAAGGGAAACAACAAAGTGCAAGAGGGTAGCATCTTTCAGAAAAAGAGATGTGCAAGAACAAGGGGGCACAATTTGAAGATGGGGGGATGGCTCAGGGGCAATGTGAGGAAGTGTTTTTTTCACAGAGAGGATGGTGGATGCATGGAACAGCCTTCCTAAGGATGATGTGGGGACAAAATAGTGGGGGAATTTAAGAATGCATGGGACAGACATAAGGTAATTCTAGTGGGAGGTAGGAGGAAGTAGGCTGTTGGTAAAATTAGGATCTGCAGCTTATCCAGTAGGTAGGGGAATGGGCCGACTGGGTGGGTTAAGTGATTCTTATCTGCCATCAAAGTCTATGTTTCTATGTCTAATGGTGGTGGTGGTGGTGGTGGTGGGGAAGCCTTTGTGGGCCCCAAAGGAGAAGACAGACTAACAGAGCCTCTGGTCAGCAAAGAAAAAGTGCTTCAGAGGGAGACTGGGAGGAACTGCTTGTATATAGCTCAGGAAGGCGGAGTGGCTGGTTGCTCATCCTTGAACTACAGGCATAGCCTTTCAAAAAAGAATGCTGATGAAAACCTGTCATTTAATACATTGTTTAGCAGGCAAGCATTTTCGATTTGAGCTATTTTGTAAGTCTGCCACTGAAGTAAAGGAAGATTTAGGATGATTCATTCGTGTTCAGCTGTGGCCAAGAATGAAAATCCCATAATTATTGCAGTGTCCTGACATGGCATTTCATAAAATATGACCAGCCAGATACATATATTAACTGGAAAGGAATTATGTTCTTCCTTTTAGGGTTTTTGTTTTGTTTGTTTAGGTTCATGCTTCAGTCCTTCCCACCCACCTCATAACCCTGCCATGAATGTGATCCCAGAGGATTCCTGGATTTCTGTTATTGCCACTGTGCCAGCAATGGCTGAAGCTCTCACTCCTTTTTTCATTTTTTGGGGGATTGGGACAATGGGCTGAACTGGTCCTAAAAAAGAAGAACCTGAGCAGTTATAATAATTAAAGCTGACCAGAACCTCCCCTTTTAGAAAACAGTTTGGGTGAACAACCCGCCAGCAATGCTTGCCACGTTTGCATGTGGAGTAGTCAGCATGATGGCACGGGAGAGGGATGAGTGCCGACTCGGTGAGGGTGGGTGATGAGCACCGACTCTCACTTTGATGCCTTCTGTTAGTGTGGTAAACATTGTATTTGAGTATGTGTTGCACACAAACAAGAGGAACACTGTATCACCCTTATCTTTAAAAGTAGATTGTTTGATCATTTCAGAAGGCTTTTGTCCCATGGATTCAAATTGAACACAATGAGGTGGATAAACTCAGCTAATGTTTACCTCCAGACATTTTCATCCAGCAAACACTGTTGCTGGAAAGCTGTCAGCAGTGATGCATCCAGGTACAACTGCCTACAGCTAAATTGCATGAAGCACTAATTGCAGAGCACTGTGCACAGAAGAAGCATACTGGGCACCTATGGGGGGGGGGTTATCAAATGATGTGGGTAACTAGGACTTTGAGGTAAAATAATCAATCAATCAATCAATCAATCAAATCTTTATTTATCCAGGCGAACATTGTTGAGCACAGCTCATTTGCAAGATGGACCTGGTAAGGTCAAGGTTCAATTTACATAGATACATAAAAAATATTCAATATACACACACGCTAGGATACTACATAGAATATTCAGTATACACACAGTCTAAGGATACATTCTAATCAGACTATACATTAAATTCAGGTGTAGTGGTAATGAGGGTGAGGGGAAGGGGAGCGGGAAGTGGTGTGCCTGGCTGGTGGGGGAGGAGGAAGATGGTGGGGGCCTATACTGTGGAACGGATAAACTGGGGGCCTTATGAAGAGGGCAGGAGGGCGGCACTGGGGGGTTTGTATAACAGGGGTATAGGGCAGTGATATATGACAAGGGATTAAGGGGAGGCGGATGGGAAGGAGGGGTGCATGGAGTGTGAGGGGTGTAAGCAGCTGAACTGACTGACAAGAAAAACAGGACTCCAAGATGAAGAGGAATTATTGCATTTTACAATCAGTGGCTAAGTATAAGGTCAAGACATTTCCATGGAGGTCTAAAGTTTCTTGATTAAACATTTTTTTCTTTGGTTAGACCAATTCTTTTTAACTCCTTACCCCTCTGTGTTTTCCCAGGTTTTTGGGCATTTGCAGTGCTGTGAAAATCTATTTGTTTTCTGTAACTGTTATTTGGTTTTATTCTTGTGCTGTCATTTTTCCACGTGTAGTGACCATCATGTAGTTTTAGGAGGTATAGCAAGTTAATGCTACTATGAAACATGCTTAATAAATAATAAGCTGACATTTTATTGAGCATAGATGCCTTATATATTAAAAAATCAAATTACAGTTCAAATAGCCTTGCTGATAAAGGTAAACTTCATGTCAAAGTTTTTGGAGAAATGAAAAGTCACTTATTGCAGCTCCTTTGAGTTCTGTTTGAATCTCAGCAATACTTTTATCTGTACTTTTTCTTCGACAGTGGATCACCTTGCATTCCACCCCTCCTATGGAAGGAAAAGCAAATCTGTGATTGGAGCATCTGCACAGAATCTCCCTGTCAATTCGCGAACATGTAATGCCCCTCTTTGTGCTGAAGCTGTTGTAACAACTTCACAATAAAATTCTCTTTTATCTTTTAACCTATGTACATCTGTGCTGATTCAAGTTCATTTTTGTATCCTTGTTTGTTTGTTTCTTTTTTTATTTGCTTTATGGGTAAGCACACTGGAAACAAGTTCCCGTTTCAGGTGCGACCCACAAAAAACACAGTACTTAACAATACAAGACTCATACATAATTATTCATATAAAAAAATAGGAATACAAATTCCACGTCTTATAAAAAACAAATATGGTTATTTAAAACATTGGCATTTTGATAAGATCTTAAAGTGCAGATAAAGAGAAGTAGAAAAGGATCTGTTTGTGGTTACATTTCTCATTTCAATTGGAACCTCATTCCATATTATAGTAGCTGCATATGTAAAAATCAGCTGACCACAGTGGTTCTCATTAATGGCAGTTTCAATGTTTCGTTATCTACCCTAGCCCTGGACCAAAAATTCTGATCATGTCTCTGTAAAAGACTAAATAAATTCTTAGGAACTCCATCCCTGATTATTCTAAATGTGAATTTGGCATATAAATATTTGATGTTAGAATCAACTGGTAACCAACCCATATCATTCAAAACTATAAAATTATGTGTTCTCTGTGGAACTGTTAATGCAAATTTCCCCAAGAGTTGCAATAAAGCAGATTTTTTCAGGACAATACAAATAGATGCATTGCCCATAATAAGGGAAGTGTAATTGACAACTGGAAATAAACATTGCTTGGTGATAGCCACTCTAGCTTCTGATGTCAAGAAAAGCTTTAGTTTATATAAAGCACCAACTTAAGCATGAATCTTAGAAGTTATTTTTACTAAATGAGGTTAAAAACTCAGTATTGGATCCAATAATACACACAAATATTGGAAGTTATCTACATTTTCATATACTGTGCCATCAGGAGCAGGAATTTGCAAGCTCCTCCCCCTATCCCTTTACTTTGCCGTAGTACCAAAAAACATTGTTTCAGTTTTGACTTTATTTAATATCAGTTTATTAGTGGTCATCCACTGCTGCACACTACTCATTTCCACTGTTAGTACCCCATTCAGTTCATCTATTGTGTCGGCTTGAAAATAAACTACTGCATCATCTGCATAAAGTGAAATGTTAGCATTACCTAAAAATGAGGAAATTTTATCAAAAAATAACAAAAATAGAATAGGGCCCAATATGGAGCCCTGTGGGACTCCATACTTAACATGTGCTTTATCTGATAGGCTACCACAATATTTAACCATCTGTTGTCTGTTCGTGAGGTAGTCAGTAAACTAACCAAGTGCAGATTGCCCCACTTCCAATGTATCCAACTTATTTATATAGTTGCCAGTTTAATACAATAATGCTCTGGTTTCCTACAGTATTTTGTCTATTTCTTCTTAACTTTTACCCTTACAGTGTTCTTACTGGTGCTTGCTCTGGTTTTATTTGCTATAACACTAATGGAAATTTGATCAATTTAACTCTGATAGAACATAATGCAATTCACAAAAAATGCACATGGACATATAAAAACTAACGTACTGATGGTGTGGAGAAATAAAAAGCTATTTCTCTGAGACTTCAGATTTGAAGAATTGATGGTATCCTTCTGACAGATAGCAATGAACCCCACTGCGTTAATGTCAAGATGTTCAGAAATTATCTTGGCAGGGATCAGACCAGTACAAATGGATCGTCGGCACCAGCCGTTTCCAATTCCATGCTCACTAAACTTTATGTTTGTTGCTGGTTTGGAAGAATACTAAATTGGCTGATGCCTGCCTACCTGCCAAACTTTCAGTGTAACCTATTTATTTATTTGTTTATTTGTGTGCTCATTAAAATTGTCTCATGATCCTGATTCACTTTGTTTTTCATTCATTTACCCCATTGGGTCTAAGGATTTCTGAGCTGATGCAGAATATTTTTGATTTAGCTTAGACCTTGTATAAAAGATTATCTAAGACACCTACTGGGTATTGCTCACATGCATCAGTGGTAGCGATGAGGTTCCATAATCAGTCAGCTGAAAAATTATTGAAAACATTATTGCAGCACAATTAAGAAACTTGTTAATTATTTTTTAAAGTAAATGGAAATAACTGAAAACCAATGATTATGGAGAGTTCACAAAACAGAACTTGGCTAAGTGGGTAGGGTGGTTGAGTGGAGTACATGGCCCAAAGCAGTTCATAGCATTTCTGCAGGTGTGGCTTGGTCATGGGGAGAGATATTGATAACCTAAGCCTTTAGCTGAAACAGGTAGAACCAGAAGGGTGACTTCCAGTCTGGTCACCCACCCCCACCCCAATTGGTATGTGTGGTCCCTCCTTTTCTGGTCATAACTAGCTGAGCTGGAGAGGGGAAGGGGCAGAGGTTGGCTAGCTCCTTACAGGGATCCTATCTCCTTCTATCAGCCACTCAGTGCTCCTCCATCACTGCCAAGATTTTTTTTCTCTATCTCATAGAAGCACTCCATGATACAAGCCAGGATGTCTTTGTTCCATTTTGCAATGAAAAGCACTCCTGTCATTAGTGGTGGCTCCTGAAGCTTCACCACTGCTTCACTGGGGGTGGAATTCTCAGAAGCATCAGGTTTAGTGGGATGGGCTCCTTGCATGGAGTTGGTTTTGGAATGGGTGGTAGTAGTGGTGGAGTAAGTTGTAGCTACAGCTTCAGCAACAGTGGTGGTGGTGGTTATGCTGGGGTGTTTGGCTCTGGTGGTAGTGCTGGACTTGGGGTGGTTCTGGAGTGGGATTTTTTGGCTTTGGCCATGGTGTAGGTGGTGGCCACCTTGGAGGTATTGGAGCATTCCCACCCATCACCAGTGTGACACTGAACAAGAAACGTCTTGGCCCCCTAGACATAGCAATAGATCCTAAGATTGGTCTTGTCCAGCCAAAGGAGGAGGAACAAATCAAGACTGTCAACATTAAATTTGCAGGTTTGATAGACAATGTAAGGGCTGCTTAACAATTGTTTTGTTGAAAACATCTGATTGCATTCATTGGGTATATGCTAAGTAATCCCACACTCCCTTACTGTGAAATAGACCTAGGTCTATCTTTTTTAGATAATTAGCTGTAATGGAACACTCTGATTAGCTGTAACTTTTATTCTTAATGATGCTGGCCATAACTGATAAAATATTTAATTTGTTTCTGTACAGTACTGTTGCATTCTGTGAACACTGCACTCTTGTAAACACATGCCTGCTCTAAAACAGACAGGCAAATGCACATCTTGGCTAACATATATTATTCCTCGACTGAGACTTTATATATTTCTAATTACACCCCTAGGTTGATATTATTGATATTCCGGGGTAAAATTGGGCAGGAGCCCACAGAAGATCAGTTCCTCCACTTATTCAGTTATACCACCTCTGTCAGCTTTCTCCATTAACTCTAAAAAAGTTCTATCACCTAAACATTTAAAAATGTGGGAGTTCCCTCTACTAAACATTTCCAATTTAACCAATGGGGTGGCAGCAGTTTGAGCCACAGTTTGCTGCTCATCAAAGGCACCCCACTCACCAAATAAAGTTTAATTACATCATGGCAAGGGGTGGTGGGATTTGCAGTGATATCCCCTCATCCATGGCTCATTGCTTTAACTGCAGGACAAAACGGCCTTTTAAGCATAATACCAGAAGAATGAAGACATAGACAAAAGTATCAGCTATTGTCTCTGTGCAGATACTGGTGAAACAAGCCCCTCGCTGCCACAGACTTTGATGCCTCTGACCTCCAGTACCAATAGCAGACTATAGCTCCTATTAAAGGAATAACACCCACCCTGGAGGGCATTTGCCTATTATACAATGGCTCGTGAGTGCAAAAAAAATGTGAAAAGATACAGAAAAATACATTTAAAAGTATATTTTCTATGTTTATTTAATGCATAGGTTTACTTTGTAAGAAAATAGTGCTGATTTATAGTAGTAAGTGTAACTTATATTGAAGCTGTTGTTATTGTGGCTCTGCACTGCCCCATACATTTGTTGTTGCTTCTCAATCTCTCCCCACCCCCACAGACACACACGCACACTTTAAATGTAGTGTTTATTTCCTTCCCTGTGTCTCTTCTTTTCAATTTCGGCAATGACAGAGGTCGTCCTTGACTGCGTGTCAGAATGGAGCCAGCTGCTGCTGTGTGGAAGTCAGAGGTAATCCCCCGTTCGTGTATGAATGCAGCAACCTGAACCCTGTGTCACCATGAAGCTGTCTTTTCCCGGTACAGCTTTTATTGTTGCCAGGAGAAAGGAGTAATAGCAGAAAAAAAACAGTAAAACGGTAAGGAAATTTAATGCGCGGTTATGTTCACGCTCAACTGTGACACTGAACTGCCATTAAAAAAAAATTTATGAAGACAAACAAGGCTTTCAGTTCACCCGTTTGTGTGTTGCTTTTTTTGCCTTTTATCAAAGTGGGCATGGGTACGAGTAAGGTTTGTGTCGGGCTGTGGGGGCACCGATTCTGATTTTGGCGGAGAGCATCAATTCTCATGTGGGAAATGCAGATTTTCACCTTGGCAGAAACTGCTGCAGCACAGCAGGACCACTGATGCTGCTGGTAGGCACGGTTGTGGAGGGATTGTGTTTTAATGTTTGATGCGGTCAACAGTTTGCTGGGACTAGAGCCGGGATGTTATGCTGGGATAACATCCCGGCTCAAGTCCCAGTCTGACCAATCAGGGAGAAGTATTTTTTCTTGCCATTGTATAATTTTGAACAGCTCACCAGCAATGCTCACCACTTTTGCATACAGAGTAGTCAGCATGATAGCATTGGAGCAGGAGTGGGTTGAGTGCCAACCTGATGGGGGTGGGTGATAAGCGCCGACTTTCTGGGTGGCAGCAGTTTGAGCCACAATTTGCAGCTCATCAAAAGCACCGCACTCACCAAAGGGGGGGGTGGTGCACACCCTCGGGCATAGGCCTGAATGCCACCAAATGGCTACAAATTAAAAGCTCAGGGAGCTGGACCACAAGGAGACAGTAATCCAGTTAGCATCTATCCCGGATCATTCATTGTCCGGGGTGCGAGTGGTAAGCAGAGTGGCTTATGGCTGGTACAAGTGCACCTATCACATAGAGGATGGTGGAGGATGGCAGATAACACAACAGTCAGTAGTAACCATGGCCCTGGCACTCACTGTGGGAGGGAGGGAGGGAGGGAGGAATGGGGCAGCAGTGCTGTGGGGTACAGAAGTGGATGATCTCCTCACCACTACTACGGGGCGAGAGACTGTGGAGTTACAGGGGTATATTACAATAGTCACTTAAAGAGCATTGAGCTGAAGTGGCATTTTGCTGCAGTTCTAATGTGCATGTTTTATGCAGTGCCCTTGAGAAAGATGGCAATATTGCTGTTCTTGGTACTTGGAGAATGTCCAGTAGGCTGAATCGGAACCCTTAGCAGTGCTAGTGTTTGTGACAATGAATTAGTAGACTGCTGCACAGTTCGAAGTGTGTGTGTGTGTGGCTGTTGAACTGAAGAGGAGCAGCCACCGATGGGAGTTAGAAAGAAAAGTCTACAAGTTGAAAGCAGGGGGGCTCGACTGACATGATCCACAATATCATAAAGCCGCTCAGCTGCTTGCTGGCCAGCTTTATGCAAATGAAAGTACTGAAGCACTCTCTAATTGGAATGCTTCATTTCTTTCAAATACACAAAGTTTCCACCCACCAAACTTTGACCACTGTCATACTCAGCATACATGGTCATTGGTCTGTCAGGGACAAGCCCAATGTAGCATGTCCTGCATTGGGCTAGTCAGTGAGACACCCCTGAAATGTCCTTCTCTGTAGCAAAATGTTTATTGTGCAAGTGCAAGGAAACATGAAAAGTGGCTAGCGCTCCAGGAAGTAACTAATGGCTATAGGTTTATTTGGAACAGTTGTGAGTGGATACAAATATTTGCATTTGTATCTGTACTTTTCTATATTAAACTGCTCATAATTTATTTAGGTTGCACCTTTAGTCATTTACACCTGAGTCTCAACCAGTTATCTCATGGAGTGCTAGCCACTTTTTGTTCTCCCTGTTTAAATGCCTCCACTGATGGGGAACTCCTAAGATGGTATGGCAGGAAGTTCTAAATTGCAGGCACCAGCAAGTAGAAAGCCCTATCTCTAGACTGTTTCAAACAGGATCTTGGGATGCTAGCAACAACTCCTAAGTAGAGTGGGGAGAGCTGCTGGGAGCATACCAAGCCAAGAAGTCATTTAGATAGTCAGGGCCCATTCCATGCAACTAAGTTAGGACTAAAATCTGACTACTATACAGTTATATACAATTGCAGGATACTCCTTATTTATCATCCACCAGGGGATGGAGGTTTATTCCTGCAGGAGTTTGCGGACTTCATCGTCGACATGGTATTGGAGTCTCCCAGATGGATGATTCTGGGGGACTTTAATGCCTGGGTCAATGATGAACTCTTACAGTTTGGTCAAAATCGCCTCCAGCTAATGGCAATGCTGGGCCTCACACAGGTTGTTACCTCCTCTACCCATATAGGTGGTCACTCACTGGATCTGCTGTTCCTCCTGGGGATGTAGATTTCTGACTTGGGGGTGGAACCAGTCAGTTGATCTGACAATCACAACATAGGGTTCAGTTTTGGGGCCCCTCAAGTAGACCTACCCCTTTGAAGATGGTCCGGTAATGCCCTTTAAGGGGAGTTACCCCAGATGGTCTGTTGGCGATGCTTGACCTATTGGGATTGCCGAGTGAAAGCACGAATCTGGGGTGTCTAGTACTAGCTGTAATAAGGCAGTGGGAGATGCCTTAGACTTGATTGCTCCTGTTTTGGTTCGACCATTTACTCTTCACCCAAGGAACCCTTGGTATGATGGGTCCTTGAAGGAGTTGAGGTGAGTTGGTCGAAGGCTGGAGAGAGCATGGCGGAAATCTGGCCTTGATGCTGACAGGCTTAGATTGATGGAGAATTATGAGAGCTATCAATCAAAAATCTCCCATAAGAAGGCAGAGTTCCTGTCCAGGGAGATTTCTGCAGTGCAAAATCGACTGGCTCAACTCTTCTGAACTGTTCACAGATTGTGCAATCCAATCTGTCTTCAGTCCAGAAAAGCATTTTCACAAAGTAAGTGTGATGATCTAGCTCAGTATTTCACTGATAAGGTTGTCAGCATCAGGGCCGGAATTGGCTCTTCTCCCTCTATGAGGGGTTGTGATGGCCTATGGGAGGTGGTGAGCACCCGGTCTGTCTGGACCAATTTCAGCAGACTGGAATTCATGGACATAATGAAGATCGTCCAGACCTTGTGCCCAACCTGTTGTAGTTTGGATATGGGCCCTACTCCCCTATAAGTGGGTTGTGTAGATGCTATCTGCCTGATCCTAGCTGAAACTGTATGGAGATCCTTGGAGAGGGGTGTCTTTCCTGACCCTCTAAAGGAGGTGGTTATTCAACCACTCCTTAAAAAGCCCTCCTTGGATCCCGACGATCCAGCTAACTACTGACCTGTCTCTAACCTTCCTTTTGTGGGAAAGGTTATTGAGAAGGTGGTTGCATTGCAGCTGGACAATCACCTTGTGACTCACAATGTCTATGAAGTTCTCCAGTCTGGTTTTAGGAAGAGGCATAGCACCAAAACGGCCCTTGTTTGGGTACTTAATGACCTCCTAATGGTGAGAGATTGAAAGGCTTGTACCATCTTGGTCCTTCTCGATCGCTCAGCAGCTTTTGACACTGTGGACCATTGGGTGCTTTTGGAGACTCTGTGGTTCCATTGTGGACTGTCGGGTAAAGTCCTCGAATGGTTTTGATCTTTCCTTGTAGGTAGGTCTCAGAGGGTAGTCACTGGAATTTATTCCTCTGATGCCCTCCCCCTATCCTGCAGGGTGCCACAGGGCTCCATATTAGTGTCCATGCTGTTTGCAGTGTATATGCTGCCATTGGGAGATATCATCAGACGATACAGCTCGAGTTTTCACTGCTATGCAGATGATACTCAGCTGTATATGTCCTTTGTGCCCGGACAGGTTGATGCCATTTCTATGCTAAATAGTTGCCTCTCCAAGATCAAAGACTGGATGAATTTGAGTTGGCTGAGATTGAATCCGGATAAGACTGAGGTGTTGGTTGTGGATCCAGGTCACCTGGGGGTGGGTTCTGAAGCTGGGCACATGTCAGGCTTGTGGCTTGATGGTGTCCAGCTCACTACGTCAGACCGGGTGCGAAACCTGGGCGTTATTTTTGACAATGGTCTGACCCTGAAATTTCAGGTGTTGGCTGTGGTTAAATCCTAATTTTACCATCTGAGGAATATCACCTGGGTGAAGCACCTGGTTCCACTGGGTGACCTTCCAACATTGGTCCATGCCTTCATTACCACCCGTCTTGACTATTGCAATGCCCTCTACCTAGGGCTACCTGGGGTTGATATCCACTGCCTGCAGCTAGTGCAGAAGGCTGTGGACAGGCTGTTGACTGGCACTTCTAGGACCAGTCATATTACGCCTGTGCTGCGTGAACTGCACTGGCTGCCAGTTCAGTGGCTGATCACCTATAAGGTAAGCTTTCTTACCTTCAAGGCCCTACATGAACAGGGACCTGACTACCTGAAAGATCTCCTGACTCCCAACTCCCCCAGTCGTCCTCTCTGATCCACAAATGATGGATTGCTAGAGGTTCCCAAGGTTCGTTTGAAAACTTCTGGGGCTCGCACTTTTTCATTTGGAACACCAACCCTGTGGAACTCTCTACCTCGCGGGTTAAGAGAATGCTTGACCATCAATAGTTTTAAAACTATGCTGAAAACATATTTATTTTCTCTGGCTTACCCAGATTAATTTATATATTTATGCTTGATATTTTATATGATTGTATAACGCCTTGGTTCTGAAAGGCACTTAACAAATAAAAAGTGATTGATTGATCGATATTATTCACTGTCAGCGCTGCATGTGTGATGTACTTCCACACTGGAACATCAGTCTCTTATGTAGTAGTAAAACTTTATTCATGAATTACAAAATACCATGAACATAGTCAATCCCAATTGAGCAAGAAGCTAATTTTTTATGTGTACCATTAACACATACATATCAACATTTACAAACATGCTGATAAATACAATATTATAATACAAGTCTCAGTTACACTAATGTTCAATACATATAGTAAAATAAAGACTAATTTAAAGTTAAAACCTGACACACACTATGTTTAACCAACATCATAATCAGGGCAGCAGATTTGTGGTTTAGAGCCTTCTTGCACTAGCCAGTTTCTTATGCTGTTAAAATGTACAGGTTTTGCATTAAGATAAATTGACAAAGAATTCAACAAAATTGGCCCCCTGTGAAAAAAGAGGCTCTACCCATGTTTGTTCTAGTGGATTGTACTCAGAATTCAATGCCCATAGATTATCTTAAGTTTGGTCTACTTATTCTAGTTACCATATTTTCCATTATGTAATTTGGCAAAAGTTTTTTATAGGCTTTAGCCACCATGCCTAAAATATGCAATGTTCTGCGATCTTCCAGTCTTACCAAAGTCAAATTCCTATAAGGAAAACAGCAATGTCTTTTATGTGGTGTGTCTAACATGTATCTAGCTAACCTATTGTATAAAATATCTAATTTGTACAACTCTGTACATGCTGCTCCCCCATAGATAATGTCCCCATAATCTATAATAGGCACGAGCACGGTCTGCACAATTCTAGCTTTAGCTTCCATAGGCATTTATTTTTTAACACAATGTAGTGCCCCCAATTATCTAATTATAATTTTAACAGTTTGAGCAACATGTATATCCCAGCGAAAACCCTCATCTATCCATAGGCCTAGATATTTATAGGACATAACCTGTTCCAGTCTGTCCCTGGAAAATGTAACAATGTCCAAGCTTTCATTAGTGGATGATGCTCTACTAGAATTACCAAAAGTCATAACTTTGGAGTTTTTTTAATTTAAAATCAATTTATATCTATAAAGGATATCCTGCAGCACATTACAAGTTTCCTGCAGGGTTTCCTGAACCTGAGTGAATGAACTCCCAGTGGCATATAGTATCATATCATCTGCATAAAGGTGTACTCTGCATATGGTCCATATATCTGTAATGAGTTCAAGCAGATATTAAACAACAGTGGTCCTAAAATGGAACCTTGTGGGACTCCTACCTTAGATGGCAGATAGTTGCAACTATAAGAATTTAAAGTATTTGTTGCATTCTGTTCAGTAATTTTAATGTTACCTTGATTTTCTGAAATGCAAATTCATTTGTCATACTCTGTTTTATTTAATTTGGCACAGTATATTTACCAGGAGATCTAATTAACAATTTTAGGACATCCACCCCATGTTCAAAAAAAAAATATTAAAATAATTAGCTGCTTCACTCCCAATGTAGCCACCTGATTATCTATTACAAATGAGTGGGGCCATCCTATATTGTCTGTAGACTGCAATTTACAGTATGCACTAATCCCCAGACATTTCTAGGATTAGAACCAATAGAAGCCATAAAGAAGGTTTTGTAATAGGTTTGTTTAGTTCTTTTAATTCCCTTAATACAATTGTTTCTGGCCTGCCTATATTTAGTCCAATCTAACAGAGTGTCCGATTTTTTGCAGCTTTCCAGCATTTATCTCATATTTGCCTGTGCTTGTGTAGATCCTTATCATACCATGAGGTATTACATGTTTATACTAATCTCTTTTTTATGGGGTCATGTCTATCACAGACCAACTTAAACTCTTCCCGGAAGAAAGTCCAAGCTTTGTTTACATATGGAATTATAGTAGTTGAAGCCTATTCCATCTAACTGTTTCTAGATCCATCATGAAGGCTAAATAATCAAAATGTTTCCAGGATCTATAAAATACATAATTAGATCCATTGGATTTTTTTATGTTAAATTTAGCACAAGTATTTCCCTGATAGTCACTTAATGAATCTGAAATTACTCCTCAGATTCTATAACTATCTGGTTTAGAGCTAAATATAAGATCCAAAATGGTAGAAGATGTTGGATCCTGATGGTTTACTCTGGTTACTTCTTTAATTAGCTGTGTTAAACCTAAGTTGGAGCCCAGGTCAAACAGTTCATTATTCTGCTCCACTGGGTTCCAGTCAACATTAAAATTGCCGGCCATAAGTATCTCATGGCTACATCTAAAACATGAAAGTGCATCTTGTGAGTCATAAAAAACTATACCATGACACTTAGGGGGATGGTAAATTCCTTCTAACAGAATCGGGATAACTCTTGTCACTTAATACACATGCAATCTAATATTGTTAATTGATATACAACTACACTGTGTACTTATACAGTAAAAATCATTTACATAATTACTTATTACTTACTGGCTTTGTAACAAAGCAAGCAGGTATTCAATGCAGCTGTGTAGCACTGCCCCCCCCTCCCCCCACAGTTTTGGGACTGCATCTTAGGGCCCATACCATGTAATGGTGTAGTCAATAAGTAATTATGTAAATGAAGATTGTTGCTGTTTAAGTTCACAACATAGTTTCATATATTAACAATATTAGATTACATATGTATTAAGCAATAAGGTCATGAAGGACTGATATCTGAAGGAGAATGTACATCATAACTACAGCTTTGACATTTGATAAATGTAAATGTAAGTCTATAGTAGTTATCCGCAGTTACGTTGCAGTAATAATTTATTCCCTTCTTCTTACACATTATTTTGTCAGTTTCTGTGTTCGTACATTGCAAATACATGTTACATTGGCATTAACTGTAAAAACAGTGCCAGAGAAGCTGCATATTCATGCGTATTCACAGAGGAAAGGGAAGGGGAGGGACCACAGCTAAGAAACAGGACTGGAAGGGAGATGGACACTGGTCCATTTACAGAGGAGAGAGTCCTAAAGGAACTCACAAAACTGAAGGTGGACAAGGCAATGGAACCAGATGGGATATACCCTAGAATATTAAAGGAATTAAGGGAGGTACTGGCAGCACCACTGGCAGCCCTGTTCAACAGGTCACTGGATACAGGAGTGGTCCAGAGGACTGGAGAAGGGCTGATGTAGTCCCTCTCCACAAAAGTGGGATCAGAGAGGAAGTTGGAAACTATAGACCTCTCAGCCTGGTCTCAGTGGTGGGGAAACGTATGGAATTGCTGCTAAAGGAAAAGATAGTGGAGCACCTTGAATCTAGTGGAGCACAAGATCCAAGGCAGCATGGATTCATGTCAGGCAAGTCATGTCAGACAAATCTGATAGAGTTCTTTGACTGGGTGACCAGGGAAGTGGATCGGGGGGGAGCGGTGGATGTGGCCTACCTTGACTTCAGCAAGGCGTTCAACACCTTTCCACACAGGAGGCTTGTAAACAAGCTGGGCAACCTGTGATTGGGTAACAAGGTGGTTAACTGGGTTGGGAATTGGTTGAGGGATGGAACATAGAGGGTGGTGATAAATGGAGCTAAATTCGAGGAAGGGAGAGTGACCAGCGGGGTGCCTCAGGATCAGTTCTTGGGCCAATACTGTTTTATATCTTCATTAGTGACATTGCAGAGGGGCTGAAGGGGAAGGTATGCCTCTCTGCAGATGACACTAAGATCTGCAATAGGGTAGACACTCCAGGAGGGGAAGGTATGCCTCTTTCCAGAGGACACTAAGATCTGCAATAGGGTATACACTCCGGGAAGGGTGGAAAAAATGAGGAAGGGCCTAGATAAACTGGAGGAATGGTCAAGAGTGTGGCAGCTATGATTAAATGTGAAAAAGTGCAAAATTATGCACTTGGAGTGCAGGAACCCGGGGAGGATTGCATGAAGGGTGGTGAGTTATTAACAGCCACCAAACAGGAAAGAGATCTGGGGGTGATCATATCTAACAACCTAAAGATGGCCAAACAATGTACCAAGGTGATAGGGAGAGCCAGTGGGATGTTGGGGTGCATAGGGAGAGGTATCACCAGCAGAAGAAAAGAGGTGATGATGCCACTGTACGAATCTTTGCTGAGACCTCATTTGGAGTACAGTGTCCAGTTCTGGAGGCCGCATCTCAGAAAGGACATAGACAGGATAGAGGTAGTTCAAAGAAGGGCAATAAAAATGGTGCAGGGCCTGCACCAAAGGTCATATGAGAAGAGACTGGAGGAGCTCAGTATGTATACCCTGGAGGAGAGGAGGGAGAGGGGAGACATGATAAAGACCTTCAAGTACCTAAAGGGAATAAATAAGGTACAGGAGAGCAGCATCTCTCAGAAAAGAAGATGCTGTAGAACATGAAGGCATGACATGAGGCTGGAGGGGGGTTGACTAAGGTGCAACGTGAGAAAGTACTTCTTCATGGAAAGGGTGGTGGAGGCATAGAACAGCCTCCCAACAGAGGGGATGGGAGCAAATTCAGTAAGGGAATTCAAAACTGCATGGGATAAATATAGGTGGACCCTAGCGATTCCAAAGAGAAGGTAAAACAGGAGATAAAGTAATCTCTGGCATTTTTAGTAGGTAGGGAAAAAGGGTAGACTGGATGGGCCTAGCAGTCCTTATCTGCCGTCTGAGTCTATGTTTCTGTGTTTCTATATTTCTTAATAACTACATCATTGTTACAAAGCCTCTAAGTAATTATGTAAATGGAATAATTTTTACTGTATACGTAAACAATGTAGTTGCAAATGAATTAGCAATATAAGCTTGCATGTGTATTACGTTGTTTAGTTCATAAGAGCCTGCAGTCTTAATGTGAAAGTAGATTACATATACATCACATACAGAGGTACACCATTGACAGTTGACAGATGTAAGTGTATAGTTGTTACCTGCAGTTACATGGTAGTCCTTCCTTAGTTACTCTTCTTATGTTTTATTTTAAGTGTCAGTTCCTGTGTACTTACCTTGCAAATACATGTTAGATAGGTGTTTACTGTGGGAACAAGGCCACAGGAGCTGCACAATTTGTAATAACTATATCACTGTTACAAATTCAGTAAGAGGTTATGAAAATGAATGAGTTTTACTATATATGTAAGTAATATAGCTGCATATCAAGTAACAATATTAGACTGCATGTGTATTAAGTGGTAAGTTCACGAGAAACTGATGTCCAGATATTAAAGTATATTGCACAAACAACATTGACAGTTGATAAATGTAAGTGTAAAGTAGATACATTGTAATCCTACCTTAGGCAAGGCAAAGTATTTATTTTTATACTGCACCCCCACTCAAATGGCTAAGGATGTTTCACAAATTATCATACATAAAAAATATTATGTTACATTACATATTAAAATAATACATAAAACACAGTTACTATAGCAAAAATAGAGATAGTGCCAGATTAAAACTATTAATTTATAGGCTTGGGTAAATAAATATTTTTTTAGTCCCTTTTTGAGACACTGAAGAGGTCTTCCTCAATTGAATGGGGAGAAGCTACAGAGAAAGCCCTCTCTTCAGAAAGTTTCAAATGCACCTTAGGAATGACAAGAAGCCTGCCCTGGGTGGAGTGGAGTGGACACACAGGAGCATAATCAGACCAACAGATCTTTGAAGTAGACTGGCCTCAGTCCATATAGTGCCTTGTTTGTTAACAGCAAGATCTTGAAAATGGTGTTCTACCTGACAGGAAGCCAGTGCAGCTGTCACAGTACAGGCGTAATATGTTCAGAGTAGTTACTATGCTTCTTACACTGTAAGTGTCTGTTTCTGTGCACTTACTGTACCTTCCGAATACATGTTAGGTAGGCATTAACTAACCACAGCATGGTTACAAAGCTGGTAAGTAATTATGCAAGCCAGACCACCAATGCCCACAGCAGGGTCAGATTGGGGTACAGGAGACCTAACTGGTCCACACAGAAAACAGAACTTTAGGAGATCACATGATGCAGCTTTTGAGATGGCAGCCCTAGTCAGAGCTCCCTCTTTCCTCTCCTTTTTCCACTCGCTATCTCCACACACAAGCTCAGGGATTGCACTAATTTTACGCAGTTCATGTTGGGAAACAGTGTCTGCATACTCACCGGGCCCCCGGGTTAACATCGGGCATGATCGGTGAAGAATGGAAGCAGAGATGCAGGCCGCACTCCCACAGCATATGCCACCGAACATGCCTCAAAAAGCTCCGAAGAAAGCGAAGGCCCAAATGGGGTCGACTGGGAAACTCTCAGCGGGCCACTCGGACTCCACTCTGCTCACAATGGAGAAATTTCTTGAGGAGTTTAATCCCTTCCGAGAGGAAACGAGGGCACTTAAAGAAAGCATTTATTAAAAATGTCTCGCTTACTGTGGAAGAGCTAAACTGGCACACTAATGATTGTGAGGCCAGAGTGGTCTCTGCAGAGTGCAGACTGGATAAAATGGACCCCACAATGGCAGAAACTAAGCAGAAACTCCATTGCCTTGAAGCCAAGATCGAGGATCTTGAAGGAAGGAGCCACAGAAACAATTGTGGTAATTGGCCTTCCTGAGCAAAAAGAAGGTGCCAATGCAGTGGTGTTCTCACAAAAACTTGTGGAGAAGTTGGCAGGACCTTCGCCTTTCGGCTCAGCTTATATTACTGAACAAGCCCACCGTGCTTTGAAAACTGTCCCTCCACCTGGAGCCCTGCCCCGAACATTTATTTTTTAATTCCTTAATTTTCAAGAACATCAACACTTCCTGTCTAAGGTCAGAGAAGTTAAGGAAATGCTATGGGATGGAAAACGAATAAGGGTAACACAAGATCTTCCAATCACTGTTCGTCAAAGAAGAGCTACATTTCATACAGTAGTGAAGAAGCTGCTGGCTGCTAATATCCTGTTCAAAATGATGTACCCAGCGATTTTGCAAGTCTCATTAGATGGGAAATGGTGCTCATTCGAGGATCATAAGGCAGCAGAAGAATATCTCAGGAAGGCATTGCCAGATCTGTTCTGAGATGGCTGAATTCTCTTCTGGGAAGTCCTCAGGTTCAGTAGTGGTAACAGACTTATGTTTGTGAGTATGTATGATACAGAGCGGCCTGTTTCGATACCCTGACTTTCACTCTGCATTCCCCAGCAATGCTTTGGGGAAGAGAATCATCTTGGTTTATTTTTAGTTCTGTAGTTATTCTTTGTGGCATGGTGCAAGAAGATTGATGGGACACGGACTCTGGAAACTCTGCCCTGAGTGCTTTATAGACTAAATGTGCAGCTCATTGACTGTTATACCTGCCCTTTTGAATGAGGGGAGACAATTTTCCCTTTTTTTTCTTTTTTTTATAGAAACATAGAAACATAGAACATAGAAACATAGACTTTGACGACAGATAAGGACCGCTAAGCCCATCTAGTCTGCCCATTTCCCTACCTAAGGATAGGCGCAGATCCTAGTTAACCAACAGCCTATTTCTTCCTACCCCCACAAGAATAGCCTTATGTCTGTCCCATGCATTCTTGAAATCTCCACAGTTTTAGACCCCACAACCTCCTCAGAAAGGCTGTTCCATGCAGCCACTACCCTCTCTGTGAAATAATACTTCCTCACATTGCCCCTGAATCTCCCTCCTTCTATCTTTAAATTGTGTCCCCTTGTTCTTGCAAGTCTCTTTTTCTGAAAGATGCTACCCTCTTGGACTTTGCTGATTCCACTGAGGTACTTAAAAGTTTCTATCATGTCCCCCCCTCCCTTCTTTCCTCAAGGGTATGCATGTTAAGCTCCTTTAGTGTGTCCTCATACGGCTTCTCTTGCAGACCCTGCACCATTTTAGTTGCCCTCCTCTGGACTGCTTCTATCCTGTCTATGTCCTTGCAGAGATGGGGTCTCCAGAACTGGACACAGTACTCCAGATGGGGTTTCACCAACTGTCTGTACAGAGGGATAACAACTTCCTGTTTTCTGCTGCTGATGCCTCTCCCTATACATCCCAGTATACCCCCAGCCCTCCCTACTGACTTCTCACATTGCTTGCTAACCTTAAGGTCATCTGATATGATTACCCCCAGGTCCCTTTCCTTTTTTGTTGTTGTTACTACCTCCCCACCCATTGTGTATTCTTCCCCTGGGTTCTTGTTTCCCAGGTGCATTATTTTGCAGTTCTTTGCATGCTCTGCAAAAGTTCAACATGAAGTCTGCTTAAAGAGTCTGAACAATGTATTGTTAAACATATACTGATGGAAAGGTTTTGTTTTGGGGGGTTTTCTCCCCCTTTCCATGTATTCCTTTTAAGGGCTAGGTATTGTTAGACTTGAATACTAAGTCTTTATGGTTACTGCTAGTATTAAGTAAGGAGCCTGGAGGGGAGGTTCCCTTTTTTTTTTTCTTCTCTTTTTTAACCTGGAACTTCTACGTAGGATGCAGTCTTCCACATAGATGACTATATTGAGCTATGGAAGTTCCCGATTCCACAGCACCTTGTGTTGTCTCCTCCACCCCCTTCAGGGATCAGCCTTTTTCTTCACTTTTGGGCAGGGTGCTTGCAGAATTTAAGGGGAGAATGTTAGAAGGCATGTTTCTTATAGATATGGAGATTAGCACTTTTAGGAACGGAAGGGTACAACTGTATCGGGTTGGGGGGATGGTTTAGATGGAAGGGGAGAGGATGAGGAGCTCAGTGCTGTGAAATAAGGCACATCATGTATGTTAAAGTGGGGGGGGAGGGAGTAGTCAGAGATATGTGTTCTGTGTGATTTCGGCATCAGGGATAGTATTTGGTAGTTTGGGGAGAGGGAGGGAGGGAGGGAGGAGATCGGAGAAGGGTTTTTCTGGGGCAGGAACTGGCTTTGCACTGGGGAGATGGTTTCTTTAACATTGTCTATGGAACAGGTTTTTCACATTTAGATTTTTAGTCCCAATATTATGGGATCAATGGCAATCCCTAAGAGGTTTTGCACTTGGAATGTTCATGGGCCAGGAACAAATCTAAAAGGTATCAGGTGTTGAAACATCTGCAACACATTAAAAGTGACATTGTGATGCTCCAAGAAACCCACCTACTGGAGCAGGAAGGTATTCTCTTCCAGCGCCAGTTCATGGGACAGACTTATAGTGCGGGGAATAGTACACAAAGCAGGGGCATCACCATTTTAATTGCTAGAAGAGTTCCCTTTGTTTGTGAGCAAGTGGAGAGGGACCCGATGGGGCGATACATTTTTGTAAAAGGATGTATCGACAGAACCACCTTAGTAGTGGGTAGTGTCCATGGACTGAATGTGGATTCCCCTGACTTTTTTACAGGGCTTTTGCAGAGGTTGGCTCCCTTTGTAGACTGCCCAATCATACATGGAGGGGATTGGAATCTTCCTTTTTCCCCAGACCTGGACAGGTCGGGTCCCAAAAAGAAGGGGTTATCTCCAGCACAAAGGGCCATCAGGGATCTGGGAGACCACTTTGGCCTTTGTGACCCTTGGAGAACTCTGTACCCCACTGCCAGGGAGTTCACATTTAGGTCAAACACTCATAAAACCCATTCCAAGATTGACTACTTCTTAATTAGCCAAACTTTACTGATAGGGTTAACGGAAGCTAAGATAATACCTGGAGTCATTTCAGATCATTCAGTATCGAGTTGTGTACTGGTCTTTCATGCCGATACTCCCAAAGACTCATTATGGAAACTGAATAATCAGTTGTTAAAAGAAACATCTGTTACCGAAAAGATTTCTCAAGAAATCAAATTTTTTGCAACTAATAACTTGTATTCTACAGCCCGCCCAGATTTAGAATGGGGAGTGCTGAAATGTATCTTGAGGGGAGAATTTATAAAATTAGCCTCAGTGAGGAAGAAACAGAGGGAGCGTAAAGTGACATTATTGGAAATCCACAGTCTGGAGGCTTCGCTTTCCCCATCCACCCCACAATCAGAATATACACGATTGGTAGTTCTTAGAGATGAATATGCAGAACTTCTCTGTGAAAAGGCAGAATTTTCCATTTTAAAAACTGGATCAAAATATATAGATCAGGGGGAGAAAGCGGGGCACCTGCTGGCCTTGCGTCTCAAAAAAGTCGAAGCCTCCAGACTTGTTAAAGGAATCCAATTCCATCTGGACGGGACCCTCTCTCTTTCTCCCCAGGACGTTACTGGGGCTTTTGCCCGATACTATAAAGACCTTTATAGCCCCATGGAGAACTTACCAGACCAACAATCAGTCTGGGATTATCTGGATTCTATCCCCCTCCCATCATTACTGGTTTTTGAAGGTGAGCGGCTTATTACTCCCATAACTGAGAAAGAGATCACATCAGCTATTTCATCCCTCGCATCAGGTAAGGCTCCAGGCCCAGATGGGTTCTCCACAATTTCTATAAAAAATATAGTAACGCTCTAACCCTGGTTAAAAGGTTATTTGATTGGATCCTCAACACTAATCCTATAGACCCGGCCCTCTTTGAAGCAATCATAATTGTCCTTCATAAGCCTGGAAAAGACCCCGAAAATGTTACAAGCTATAGACCTATATCATTGCTTAATTGCAATGTTAAGATATTATTGAAGATATTGGTGAACAGGCTTGGATGTGTGCTTCCACAGTTGATTCACCATGATCAGATAGGATTCATGCCGTGAAGAAGCTCCTCAGATCATTTTAGAAAACTGGCGCACATCTTCTCTGCATCCAGAGACCTGGAGATACCACTTGGTTTGATGTCACTGGATGTGGAGAAGGTGTTCGACTGGGTCTATTGGCAATTTCTTTTTTGCACCATGGCAAGATTCCGTATCCTGACTAAGTTTATAGACTGGGTCTCCACACTTTACCAGAATCCACAAGCCCGTATTTACTGTAATGGGGTGCTCTCAGAATACTTCCATCTCCACTGAGGTACTAGGCAGGGTTGTTCCTTGTCTCCACTTTTATTTAACATCTATCTTGAACCCTTGTTATCCCTCCTGAGGGTGGAAGTAGCAGTACAAGGGGTGTCAGTGGGCTCACATGAGTACAAGTTGTCTGCCTATGCAGATGATGTCCTCTTGCACCTGCGACATCCTAGTCAGTCAATACCGGTAGTGCTTTCCGTAATAAAGGGGGTTAATGTGATGTCTAACTACAAAATAAACCCAAATAAAACCACGGTCTTTCCTTTAAACAGCAGGTTACTGAAAGGAGACATTGAACATCTGGGGTTGCAATGGTGTCCCACAAAAATTAAATATTTGGGTCTCTTTTTAGCTGGGGGTAAGCACAGATGAAGTCCCTAAACTTGGACTCATTGTTGGCAGCAATTCAGCAAGATCTGGAGAGGTGGCAATCTCTTCCTATCTCATTATGGGGATGGGTTAATCTGATAAAGATGAACGTCCTCCCTAGGTTGTTTTACTCCCTGAGTATGCTGAACAGTTAGCTACCCCTGGTGTGGTTCAAAAAAGTACACTCAATAATATCAACTTTTATTTGGAAAGGAAAACTCCCTTGGAGGGCCTATAATAAACTGGCTGCTTCTAAACTCTCGGGAAGATTGAGATTGCCACACTTTGGACTTTATTACTGGGCAAGTCAATTGAATAAGTATATGAGGTGGGCAAAACCAAGGGTAGGGATGGATTTGGATTTATATACTCCGGACTGGTTGGTGGTAGAAAGGGAATTTATTTCTAAAGTGGGACTCAATCATAGAACAATGATGTATGTCTCCCCCAAGACTTTGGCGAAGTATTGTATCCCCACTCCTATAATCACTTCACTTAGAATCCATGCGCAACTGTGCTCCTTTTTGAGGCTTAAAAACACAAAGAGGCTCTTATAACCAATAATTGGGAACCCCAATCTGAAGTTAGGGGGGAAAATGATCCCAGATAATTGGATTCCTCAAATGAAGGGACTCAATTTAGGAGACTTCCTCAAAGATAATCAATACATGACCTCGGCGGAGATTCTAGCCAAATACCAGATTCCTGGATCCCAGGTTTTCAAAGTGTATCAACTACGTCACCTGCTGGTAGAGGTGTGCACCAATATGGAAGTGTCAGATAGGCAGGAAGACTGGGTTATCTCTTGGGGAGAGATCAGTGGAAAATCCCATGCCGTTTCCTTACTGTATGCATGTTTGGTATCCACATCTTTAGATGCACAGTATAAGGACCCAAAATACTGGTCTAAGGTTTTCCCTCAGTATACAGAACAGTGGGGGGCAATCTGGAAAGATTTACACCTATATATTCCACAAGATAGACTCCGACTCATCCAGTACCAAGTTATTAATAATATGTACTGGTCCCCAGTAAGACTGCATCGGATGAAGTGGGCCTCTTCTCCATTATGTAACAGATGTAGACTGCAAGAGGGTACACTTCTGCATATGTTTTGGGAATGCCCTCCTATCAAAGATCTATGGGATACCATTAAGGCAAAAGTAGACCCTTTCCTGGGGCTGGAGAATCTTTTTACACCAGAAATTTGTGTGTTAGGATTTTTTTCCTTGATTCCAGTGAAAATTCACAGATACTACATGGCACTAATTTCACTAACCTTAAAGAAACTGGTGCTGCAACACTGGATTGATGAGAAGAACATATCTTACATGGAATGGTTACAGGACCTGTTGTTTAATCTATGGACAGAAGCTGCGAGTCAGTATGTGGGGTTCTCTCACTAAATACAAGAAGGTATGGGAGAGCTTTCACTCTCTCTATACGCTACAACATGGCCCCTTGATCAGGGGTTAACCTGAAACTCAATTTTACAAGGTATAGATGTGATGGACTCTTGGCAGAAGGAGTGGCATGCCTCTCTGTCAGGTATCACAGATTATCAGTGCAAAGCCAGGTGGGAGGGAAAGGGGGGGGAGGGGGACATGACAGTTTTTCTCGTTAGTGATGTTTATGTCAATGTGAGTCTTGTACATCACGATGTCATGCTGTATACCCCAAATTTCAATAAAGTGTGAATTAAAAAAAAAAAGTAATTATGCAAGCCAAATATTTTAGTGTATAGCTACCTATCAATTAGATTGGATGCTTATTAACATAATAAGTTCACGAGGAACTGATCTACAGACATGGAAGAACATCATCTACAGAGTTGTCAGTCAATCTACTTAAGTGTAGCTGACTGAAGTTATATTGCAATCATGTCTTAGTTACCATTTTGTTTCCACTTTAAATTTATCTATGTGATTACCTTTCAAATAGATGCCAGATAGCCGTTAACTGTTGAACCAATGCACAAGACCTGTGTATGTATGTAGTTATGCTTGTCAGAACAAATGTACTACTGGCAAAATAGATCATAGAATCATAGGTGTTGTACGAGTTAGAAGGTCTTTGGACATCTTATTTACTCGCCACTATTCAGTAGGCAAACTCATATTTCTTATTACCCATATAAAAATCAAGTGACTTCTTAAATGATTCCATATTTCTCCTTACTGTTTTATTTACTTCACCTTTCAATTTGATCCCATGAGTGTGTGTATTTTTGGTTGAGCTCTGTTTTATCAAATCAAGTTTCCCATGTATATGGTTGTGGCAAACAGCAGGCACAAGTTTCCTCTTAAAGTTCTGTATTCCATTGAATACATATCCAGTTCTCTCAACCTTTTCCCATATCCCTTATGTTGAAAAGTGCAGATCTTTTTAGTGGCCTTTCTTTGCACTCTTTCTACAAGTTTTCTCCCCCCTACATTTTGCGGTGAACAAACAGGTGAGCAATACGCTAACTGAGACCTGACCAATGATGTACATAATTGCAGAATTACTGAAGGTTCTCTACTCTTGATATTCTTGAATATGCACCCTAATATTTTGTTACAGTGTTTCACCTTAGCCCTTGTAAGTGTGTCAAAAGACAAATTGTTGGTTATTACTACTCCAAGGTCTCTTTCACTTGTTGTTTCTTGTATAGTAGTATTATTCAAGGTGTAATTATATTTATGATTATTATATCCAAGGTACATGACCCTGTACTTGTCTACATTAAATCTGAATTTATTTTCTTGTACCCATAGCCCAAGTTGGTTTATATCTTCCTACAGTTTTTTTGCTGCATGTTGACAATTTATTATTGCTCCTATTTATTATTGCTCCTAACTTGCTGTCATCAGCGTATTTAATCAGCCAGGTACTATCCGAGGTTTGCATTGATGACACAACTATATTAAATAGGGTAGGCCTCAGAACTGAGCCCTGGGGCACACCACAAGTCACCTCTCCCCAATCAGAGTAGAAACCTCTTATTCCCACTTTTTGTCACCTGTTAGTCAGCCATGAGTCCACCCAAGCTGTAATGTTTGGGTGCAACTGTATTCTAGCTAGTTGTTCAATTAATATCTCATGTGATACAGAGTCAAATGCCTTGGCGTAATCAAGAAAAATAACATCATAATAACTGGTCAGCAATTTCTCTCAACGTACTGACCAGGTTGATATTTTCCATAACAACCAGCTGGTTGTTATGACATTCATGAGCCATGCCAGTCAAACTATGCTGCTGCCTCATTGGCCAACATTCTGTATGTGGGCGGGGCCAAACAGTCTCACAAACTGCTGGAGAAAAATTGCTGGCTTGTTATTATAAAAAATAAAAGATGAGGAGGGTGCTTCATAAGAGAATTTAATACACACCCTCGTTGTGGGATGCTTTGATAAACCCCATGGGCTTCGCCCTCGGGGTTTATGTAGCATCCCACAATTTGGGAGTGCATTAAATTCTCATATCAACCCCTTCCCCATCCATTATTCTCTATATCTGGCATGCCTTTATCCAGAGCTGCACTGACTGGCTCAAAAAAGGATAACAGGTTTGTTAGACATGAACAACCCAGGCTAAATCCATGCTGCGTAATAGCGTAACCTTCACTTCGTATTTGATTAATGATATGCTCTTATATAAGCCTTTCAAGTAATTTACCCAAAACCGATGTTAAATTGATTGGTCTGTAGTTTTCCACTTCCTTTTTGTCTCCTTTTTTGTGAACTGTTGTGACTACTGCCTCTCTCCATTCCATTAGTGTATTTCCTTCCTGTATAGATGCATTGAAGAGCCTGGTTATTGGTTGTACCGATTCAGTACTCATTTCCTTAAGGAATCTAGGGCTTAAACCATTGGGCCCTTGTGATTTCAATCCAGATTTAGGAAGAACCAATCTACCGCCACTTCCCTCCTAAGACTCTCCGACACTATCCTCTCGAGGATGGACAAAGGTCTTCTTCCTGCAGCCATCTTTGTCGACCTAGCCAAAGCTTTTGACACTGTCTCCCACCCCGTGTTGCTATCCTGCCTCTCTGAAGCCAGTTTATCTGCGTCTGCCACCGACTTGTTCCGGACATACCTAGAAGGCAGAACTCAGTCCATAAGAATTGCTGATTCTACCTCTCCTTCACTCCCAATAGATACTGGTGTCCCCCAGGGCTCAGTACTCGGCCCCATTCTCTTTTCCATCCTCTTAAATTACCTGCCTCAAACCTGTTCATCTACCTCTATTCACATGTATGCAGATGACACAGTCCTCTTTACCTCTGGCCGTACCCCTGAGGAGGTTGCTACCAGTCTACAGGGAGATTTCAACAAAGTTCAGCTCTGGTTTAGCTCCCACCAACTCTCCCTTAATGCCAAGAAGACAGTCTCCATGACCTTCGGCATTAGGTAGAGACTATCCTGGCTTACCGCACCCCTGAACTTCCACACCCTTGACGGGACAGTCCTTGAGGATGTGACAACTTTTAGGTACCTTGGTGTCTGGCTTGACCGACATCTATCCTCCTCTGCCCATGTGTATGCTATCCCGAAAAAACAGCACCCTAAGCTCGGCGCTCTCTACAGGAACCACAGTTGTCTCCTGCTACTAGTGAGATGTGAAATTGTGCAGAAAATGATATTACCTATGTTCAACTACTGTGATGTAGTCTACAGTGCCGCTCCTAAGTCTACTCTATCCAGACTGGACCCCCTCTTCAATGCTTTCTTCCACTTTGCCCTCGATGCCCCCCCTCGCACCCTCCACTGCGAGCTTTACCATGTGCTGGCCTTCCCCTTCTTTGACAGCCGGCGCCTACTCCATAGTGCAAAATTTGCTTCCAACCTCTGGCTCGGGTCCCTTCCACCCTACCTCACCTCCTCCCTATCTCCCCCCAACCCCCTCTCTTGCCCTTAGATCTACTGACTCCTGGCTGATGGTAATCCTTCACCGCTGGACCACTACAGGCCAATCGGCCTTCTCCTACCACCTCTCGAGGCTCTGGAATGACCTGCTGGCACAAATCCATCACTCCTCCTCTAGGCATTCCATATCCTCAGCCCTGACAAACTTCTACATGGTAAACTGCTCATGTATCTGACCTCCCCTTCCCCTCCTCCTCTTGCCTAACCTTCTCCATTCCCCCCACATCTTCTCCCTCCCCTCTACTGCCCCATCCTAGATCCCATTCGGCCTGACCAGCGGCTTTAGCAATGGCTATAAATGCTGGCATATATCCACCAACTTCCACACTTACCCCCTACTGCACTTCTAACCTCATTTCTCTGTCTAACGTGTTACCGTAGATTAGTAGCTGACAAGTATGAAGTCACATTTTATACCCTATGTCATTATAATTCTTTGTACAATTTTCTCTCACTCCATGTACCAATGTATAAATTCCTTGTTGCAATGTATCCTATGTTACTTCTACTACATGTTCCAATGTGTAATTTAATTTCCACGTATCAATGTACTCAGTTGCTCTCCTCTGTAATCCCCCCCCCCAGATCACACCATGAGACAAGCATCTTTTTGCTCAGTGTGCCTTTCCTGGTGAAACATTTAAATAAATAAATAAATAAATTTGTTGGGTTTCAACTTGTTGATTTTATCCAAGTTCTCCTCAGTAAATTTTAGTTCTCTTTTATTTCCTACACTGCCCATATTGATGGCAGAAGGTGCCCCTGTATGTTGATATATACTTAAGAAAATACCTACTGTATTTAACTCATTGGCCATGTCATATTCATTGCTAAGTAAACCTGACTCCACTTCTACGGGACCCACACCTTTCTGCTTTCCCCATAGGGAGTCAACATAACTATAAAATTTCTTTTTATTATCTTTTACAGATGTTATCATTTGGACCTCAACTTTACGTTTATCTCTTCTAATCAATCTCTTGCACTTGTTTGCTTCTTTTTTGTACTTTACCCAGTTTTCCTCTGTTGGATGTTTCTTGTATTTATGATATTTTTTCTTTTTCCTATTTATAATACACCTTATAGCTTTACCCCACCAAGCAGGAACTCCACCTCGTTTACCGTATTTTTTCACCTCAGGGACCCCGTGTTTTAATACAGTAATCAATCTTATTTTTAAGCTTAGTCCAGATTTCATGCATTCCTAAATCATTTAACTCCTCCTCCCAAACCCATGTGGCCAATATTTTTTTCTTTTGTTCATAATCAGCCCTGTAATTGTCTTTAAGAGTAGTAATTCCATTTACTGTGTCACAGTTCATTATAATTTCCACCAGTACTGTATTATGATCACTGTCCCTTATAGGGTTAGATGTTTTAACAGTGATACTGTCCTGCTCAAGATTACTTAACATTAAGTCCAGTATGTTGTTAAACATTGTGTTCTCATTAACCAACTGTTCCAGACCCTTTCATGCCATTATTTCCATAAATCTTTTTTCAGTGTTAGTATTACCTTCTAGAGTAGTACAGTTAATAGATGTCAGATTTAAATCACCCATAAGTATGCAATCTTCTTTTATAACCATATTATCAATAGCTGTTAACCTGTGCAGGGCCATGGACTGATACAGTATATCCATCTAGAACTCCAATGCATTCTGATTCTGTCGGCAGTCTATGGGTTAAAAAGATATAATTTTCTTCAGCATTCAGATTTGGGGCTCTATACCCCAGTCCCACTGTGATCTGTTTAGATGCCACTTGAATTCGAACCCGTATCAGTTTGGTGTCCAATTCATTGTTACTCTGTTGCTTAATCTCACATGCCTTTAATTGTTCTGCTATATAAATTGCTAAACCCCCACCACGTTTTTGCTGCCAGTTCTTTTGAAAGAAGTTATAGTCCGGTATTTCCATACCCCACTCCCCATCTTTGAACCATGTCTCAGTGACTGCACAGACTTGTATCTGTTCTTGCAGTAGCCTATACCTGAGTTTATCCATTTTATTTCTTAGGCTTCTTGCATTTGTTAGCAAGACTTTTAGTATGTTTCCTCCATTGGTGTTACTGTACGTTTATTGCAAGAACCTTGCTGTGCCATTGCTCTTTAATTTGTTTCTTTCCTTTGGCATGTTTTGTCTTTGACACATTACCACTTAATTCCCTATGCCCCTTGTTCATCAGTTTAAAGCAACATTAATGGCATCTGTGAACAATCTACCGAGAAGGTCACCACCTGTTCTACTGAGGTATAATTTATCCTGGCTAAAGAAATGCCTTTGATTGTAATGTATTTCCCATGATCTGATGCATTTAATGTCCTTCATTATGAACTGGACATCGTAAATATGGGAAGCTGACTGGCCGAGAGGTTTTTGAAGCCATGATGATATCGGGCTACATCATCACGGCTTCAGAAAACCTCTGGTCACCAGCCTCCTCACTGACCACGCAGTCTTCTTCATCTCCAGCAGTCCACAGCAAGTCAGACTTCCAGTCGGCGCTATTTAAAAAAAAAAAAAAAAACAAACTCCCACTAGCTGCGCACAACAGGGTCCAACTAGCATGGCTTGGCTGGAGCAATGCTTTCAAAAGCAACATATCCAGCAGCATGCAAGTGGTAGCAATGGATGAATAGTTTTTTTTTTCTCTGAAAAGGACAAACGACAGACCCGTGCATTGTAGTCATTCTCACACAAACCGCGGCTCCCCCACAAAAAGAAAGTTACGTCCCAGCCACATAGAAAAAACTGCCAGTCTTGTCCCAGACATTCCTAACCATTCTAATAGTAGCTCTTACAATAACAGTCCCAAATGAATCGCACCAAGACTCTACCTTTTTCTCATTCATTCATCAATGGCTCGCTTCTCCAACTTCTCTCTCAGCTTACCAGTCCTCAGCATCCAATTCCTGGAACAAAAATTATAAAAATAAAGTACAATGTAAATGGAGAACACTTTAAAAAAGAAAACTGCAATGGTAAGGAGCAGGTCACCCAGTCACAAGAGCTCCACTTCCTCTACCACAGTCAACAGTGCCACCTGCTGCCCAGAGCCCTCCAGGAACTATTTTATTTAAAGGTATTCCTCCAACACCCCCAAAACACATTTTTAACATGTTTCTATTTTTTTTTTACTTTAAAAAATATTTAAACCACTTCATAATAACAATAATGCACTCCAGGGTGTGGCATATCATGGGATATCGTCACTTCTTGGGTTGTTGGATGCACTTGGCCTGCGGTCTCGTGCCCAACCACCCGAGGAGTGATGATATCCCATGATATACCACACCCTGGAGTGCATTATTGCTTAATTAGACACCTCTGTCTCAGCCATTTGTTAATTTTAATTATTTTCATATTTATTTTCTGACTATACCTGGGTATTAGCAGGATCTCAGAGAACAATATCTCACAATTGTTTCAATTACTATTCTATGTATTTCTTTCAGTCCATTATAAATATTTTCAACTGAAGTGGATCTCACATCGTTTGCCACAATTTGGACTAGTACCAGGGAGTTTCTCTGTACCTTTTCCATTAGTTCTCTGACTATTAATATCATGTCTCTGACATCTGCCCTTGGAAAACTACTACTGGTAACTGACTCTTTGTTAATCTTTGTGGTAGTATGGTCAGTATAACGTATCATAGATTCCCCAATTATATATACATTTTCTTTTAATTTGTTTGCAATATTTTCATTTGACCCATTGTTGTTATTTTGGTTCAAGATTTCACGTTCTGACTGCATCTCCATTACAGAGTCCATATGTTGTACCATTTCCATTAGCTCATTCATTTGTGTTTCTATGCTATCCATGAGATCCTCAAGTGGGGCAAACTGGTTTCTGGTTGGTATAGAGCACGTCATTGCTCTTCTCACTTTTTTAACCTTATTCATCTTTTCACCCTGTAGGGTCTCTTCTTCTGAGTCCATTTACCTCTTACTCACCACTTCTGGGACTTTAACCTTTGTTGACTGCGTACTATTGCTGCTCTTACTTGGCCATTGGCTGCTTGCTTGATTTTTTAAGCATTTCGTTTCTAGTTCCAATCCAATTATTTTTTTTTGTGCCCCCTTGCACACTTGCCAGTCACTCTTTTGGGCCCCATTCAAGGACTGATTCTCATTCCCCGTGCTGCCCCCATCCACCTGCTGCTCCACATCACAGCCACCCAGGGTACCCCGATGTATTCCTCCATTGGGTGGGTCCCCTTCCTGTGGAGGGAAGTGTCTTGCCAGCAGTCCAGTGGTCTTGGGTGCTGCTAAGGCAGCAATTTGTGGATCAGGAGTCCCCGGCGATGAAGGTCCAGGAGGCCATCACCCAGCTGGCCCATGCACAATTTTTCCTGTTTTCTTCTCAGGATCATGATGTGCAGGATGTAAGGCTTATGCTGGCATCTGTCACACTTCCCTGGATATTGGGGCCAGACACACTGCTGTCTCCTGGCCTCCACCAGGGATCAGTATGTGCTGATCCTCTGCCTCATTCTCCCCCCCTGAGAGAAGGCAAGCAGTCATCAGACACTCAAGCCTTCTCTCCCTCGGCCGGTCCTGTGATGCCCCGAGTCCATTCCTGAACCTAGGTCATCACCGCCACAGCGGTGAATCTTTCCTCTGTGCCGGTGGACAGGCTCTCAATCCAATTATCTTAATCCTGAGTTCCCTTAGTTGCTTACATTGCTCACATATAAAGTGTGTGCCATGGCCCCCTGTTGTACTAAATTTATGGCACATACTACACTTGACTCCTATCTCTCCCCCTAGTAGAGTGACAGACATGCTATCCATACCCACCTTTCTCTGTAAGGACAAGTGTTCAAGTCCATTACTAATAGATTACACTATATTCTCTTATTTCTTCAGTATCTATAACAAGTTCTACAGTTTAACTATAACCTGGAACCTCCCTATCACTATCTACCTAGGTGTAGTATGATCTACCTCTGTTTTAACTTCCAGCCTTCTTCCCCTACTTTCCTGTCTGATGCCATCAGATGCTGTTGGTCTATGCCCATGTCACCTCTGCTCTTGACTCTGCTCGCTCAAGCCGAGATCTTTATGGTGCCTGACAGTGATGCTGTCTGGTTGCTACGGCAACACTCGCTGACCATGGAGTGCACTTGGAGGACTTGGGGGTAGTCTGCCCTTAAAAGATCAGGCTAAACCCCACTGGCAACCCAAACAGCTTCTCTAAAACACCTGCAGAACAGGTGTCAGTCCAAGTTACAGAGACCCTTGAGGAGTGGGGGTCAGTGTAGCACTGATAGTACTCCACAGTATCTCCTCACGCTGTATGAATGCTGCCTTCCCCTGCAGCATTTAAAAGTATAAAAAGTGCTAGTTACACCTTCAACACTCAGCATTCAGTAGCAACCGCTGCCTGCCCTCCCCTGCAGCCAGAGTCAAAACAAAAGCTTCATCTTAACCCCTCTCTCTCTGACAAGTTCGCTGGAGCCAAGCTCTTTATGACGCCTGACAGTGACACTGCCCGGTTGCTATGGCAATGCTCGCCAACCGCAGAGTGCACTCAGAGGACTTGGGGGTAGTCTGCCCTTAAAAGATCAGGCTAAACCCCACTGGCAGCTCAAATGGCTTCTCCAAAACACCTGCAGAACAAGTGTCAGTCCAAGTTACAGAGACCCTTGAGGAGCGGTGGTCAGTGTAGCTCTGATAGTGCTCTCCACAGTATCTCCTCACACTGTATGAATGCTGCCTACCCTTGCAGCATTTAGAAGTTTAAAAAGTATTGGTTACACTTTCAGCACTCAGCATTCAGTAGTGACCGCTGCCTGCCTTCCCCTGCAGCCAGAGTCAAAACGGGAGCTTCACCTCAGCCCATCTCTCTCTCTCTCTTACTGTTACAACTTGCAGTTATTATTATATATATAGTTACTTTGTAAGGACAAATTACATAGTTCCAAAAAGGATACTGTGGTAGTTGCACAATAGAGTTGCTTTTACACTTTGCAACAGCTATTGCATGTGTAGCTACACTTGTCAGAAAGAATTGATTAGTGCTGAAAGGGAGACAGTATTAGTTGCATGTATAACTATTTCTTCAGGCAAATTGTGTAACTACACAATTTACAAATGTGAACATGTATAACAAGTAATTCGCTTTGAGCCCTGCTTTACTCCCGTTTGGCAGGAAGTAGGAAGAGAGCTTTAGTCAGGGTAACAATACACTGCCCTACAATACAGCTAATTTAGATGTCTCTTTTACTGAAATATTAACCGTTTTACTTCTGTGGGCTACGAATGAGTAGCCCCTACATAAAAAAGTAAATCTGTCAGCTTGCTTTTTATTTTTAAGCACTTTGTGCTGCGAGGGAATTTGTGACCCCTGTTGGTACTTCCGGGTCGTCACTCCCTTTATTAAAACGTCCCTGCAGCGAGCAAAATCTGTATAACATTGCCTGTGTATGTGCTTACAACTGTGATAGTGAAACTTATGTAACTGATGTTATTTTTGAGTTTTTTTTAAACAAGTAATTCGCTTTGAGCCCTGCTTTACTCCCGTTTGGCAGGAAGTAGGAAGAGAGCTATAGTCAGGGTAACAATACACTACCCTACAATACAGCTAATTTAGCGTCTCTTTTACTGAAATATTAACCGTTTTACTTCTGTGGGCTACGAATGAGTAGCCCCTACATAAAAAAGTAAATCTGTGAGCTTGCTTTTTATTTTTAAGCACTTTGTGCTGCGAGGGAATTCGTGACCCCTGTTAGTACTTCCGGGTCGTCACTCCCTTTATTAAAACGTCCCTCCAGTGAGCAGGGCGAGAGCGTGCAGGGCGCGCAGCAAAGCTCGTGGAGACGCGTGCAGAGACATGCGCGTGTGTCTGCCGTGTCCACCGGGATAGCAGGGATAAGGCCCCTCACGCTGTAAGTAAACAGTAATTGTTTATGAACGCCCTTTAGCTCTGCAACGTGTTACTATGGAGGCTCCAAATAATCTTTGTCTGTCTTGCTCTTTGTATGCTGCTGGTCCTCAAATTACCAACTTTGTGTGCAGTAAATGCTTAATGGTTGAAACCCTCCATGAAGAAATTAATCGTTTACTGGCTTCTACAACAGTTAGCCCTGAAATTGAAGCATTGGAGGACTATATTGACTCCATGCTGGGTCAGTCTTTATCTTTAAACCCTCCACTAACTGATGAGACAGTAGCTATTGCTAGAGACAAGTTTGTTACATCCTCTACACCTGCTGTAACTACTGAGGACCCTGACAGCTGGGCAGTGGTTCCCAAGTATAAATTTAAACATGGGGGAGCAAATTGGTTGCAATGTTTTGCCCCTACCCTTATACAACAAATATGAGGCCCTCAAACACGACATAATTGTTACATCTCAGGATGCTTTACTTAACATCCCTAGCAGTGAACCTTCAGTTTCTAGTCACCCCCGTAGAATGGAGAACAGTTATACTGAGATCCCTACACCTAAACTAAACACAAAAAATGTCCATATAAATGATCAAAACAATGAACCAGTTACCGTATCATCTACTTCTAAACAAATTTTTGTTATTGGCGACTCCATCATTAAACATCTGGACCGCCCTATATGTAATGTGGACAAATTTAAACTCACATGCTCCAGTTTACGAGGTGCTCGTGTATCAGATATTACTTCTACTGTGAAAAACATTCTGAAGGGAGTTGATGAGAACCAGTTGTTCATATTACATGCAGGTACCAATGATATAAATAGGTGTAGTATGGACAAACTGAAACAGGACATCATAGCACTTAATAATGTGTTAGCAGAAAAAAATAGCTTGGTATGTTTTTCAGAGATTCTTCCGGTACCCAGAGCTTCTGATGTTATTACTACAAAAATAATAAACCAGGTTAAAATGGCAGAATTGGAAGCCCTGTGTCAATTGAACAAATATAGACTTATTTCCATTACAGAAACCTGGTGGGATCCTGATACTTCCGGGACCCAGCATATTCTTGGGTATAAACTATACCATAAGGACCGTCAAGGTCAGATGGGGGGGGGGTGTATGTCTCTATGTTAGGGATGACATATCCTCATTTCAACTCCCTATCACTAGTGATATAGAAACCATCTGGGTTAACATTCAGTTTAAAGGGTACCCACAATTGTTAGTAGGGACATGTTATAGGCCTCCAACATCTAATAAGGAATACTCTACCTCCCTTTACAGTGAAATTCTGAACATGACTTCCAAAGATAATATACTTCTATTGGGTGATTTTTATATGCCGACCATAAATTGGAATTCCTTAACTGGTGGTACGTAGGCCGAGAAAGATTTAATTGCACTCATGGCTGATACAGGACTAGAACAAATTATTATAGAACCAACGAGAGTCAATATCTTGGTCTTGTTTATCACCAATATAGGAACTTAATATCAAAATTGTAGTTGATGCCCCACTAGGATCAAGTGATCATAATACTATTTCCTTTCATTGTTATTTAGCCATTATATCACCAACTTCACGGAATTTAAGAATTACAACAAAGCTAATTTTAATGCTATTAATCAACAATTAAATTCAATTTCATGGCAAACTATATTATCTCCCCTTTCCATGGAAGAATCTTGGGACTATTTTAAATTATCCATTTATTATTTGGAAAACCTGTATGTTCCAACCTCAAAAAAATATAATAAAAAGGGGAACATACCCTTATGGTATAATAAAACAATTAAATCATTAATCAAGGATAAACAGAAACTCTTTGCACATGTGAAAAACAGTAAGGGGGAAAAAAGAAATTATTCCTTATTCAATACAGGAAAATTCTTAAATCATTAAAACAAGCCATCTTGCAATCAAAAAAGAAACTAGAGTTTCATCTGGCTCATACCAAAGATAGTTATAAAGCATTATTTTCCTATCTCAACAATAAAAAAATAAATAGATGTTGGAGGCCTATAACATGTCCCTACTAAAAAAATAAATAATAGATACATGGGGCCCCTACGTGTAAATGAAAAAATTGTATCTACAGATAGGGATATAGCAGATACATTTAATGAGCAATTTTGCTCAGTTTTTACCACAAAAGAAGTCCCTAAAATCTTCAAGCATTTAAATAATATTACTCCTTCTTATACTATTACTGAAGAGGACACATTAAAAGCTATATTGTCCCTAAAACCCAATTCTAGTCCGGGACCAGATAATATCAATCCCAGATTCCTAATTGAATCTGCTGCAGCTATTATTAAACCCCTTACTATTATCTTTAATAAATCCCTATGAAGGACTCATTCCCGGGACTGGACATTGGCCACAGTAATCCCAATTTTTAAGAAGGGAAATCACTCCAGACCTGAAAACTATCGTCCATTAAGCCTAACTTCTGTTGTAAGTAAAATCATGGAGAAAGTTATTAAGAAGTTATTAGATTGTGAAACCACAGAGGGTAACATGATTGATACTACACAACATGGCTTTAGACAGGGATATTCCTGTACCACTAATTTGGTCTCCTTTTATAATCATGTAAGTATGGGTATGGACAAAGGTATACCTATGGATGTAATACTTCTTGATTATAGTAGAGCCTTCGATAAAGTTCCTCACGACATACTACTTGATAAAACGAAACAGATAGGTTTCTCACATTACATAATTAATTGGGTGTCAGGTTGGTTAAATAATAGATATCAGCAAGTCAGAATCAATGGCACACTTTCCCAGTCATTGAGTGTGACCAGTGGGGTCCCACAGGGATCTGTGTTGGGGCCAACCCTGTTTAACATTTTTATCAGTGACTTGCAGGTTGGCCCTGAAAGTGTTCTTTCAAAATTTGCTGATGACACAAAGTTGTGTGGTTCTGTTCTAACAGTGTCAGACAGAGAATTTATGAGGAACAATTTAAAATCTATTGAAGAATGGGCAGCTCTAAACAAAATGACACTCAATTCAGATAAGTGTCATGTTATTCATTTTGGTAAGAATAATCCGAGGCAGACCTACTTATTGAACAATGTGGCCCTTCATGTGTCATCTCTGTAATGAGATCTTGAAGTAAACATTAACAACAAGTTATCTCCCAATGATCACTGTACAATGATAGCCAGGAAAGCCAATGCCTTGCTCACCCGAATCCAGCATTCATTTGTGTCTAGGACTCAGGAATGTGTGATCCCACTATATAGAGTTTTCATTAGGCCTCACTTGGACTATGGATCTCCATGCTGGAATCCCTACTTAAGGCAGGATGTGAATAGAATTGAAAGGGTGCAGAGAAGAGCCACCAAAATGGTGCCTTTTCTATCCAAACTAGACTATGAGGAAAGGGTAAAGGTCACGGGGTTACATTCTTTACATACAAGGTGTACAAGAGGTGATCTTCTCCTCCTGTATAAAATTCAGAACTCTCAGGAGTTACTGCATCACTGTAGTTTACATTTTTCAACCAGTTGGAATTCCCCACGGTATCATAACAAACAGATATTTGTTTCTAAAACTAGAACAACAAAAAGGTTAAATTACTTCACAGTAAAAACCCCTAGACTATGGAATATTCTTCCATAACATTTAGTTGACAGCAGCTCCACTCTTGCCTTTAAGAAAGGGTTAGATCATTGGTTGGAGTGGAATAGCCCTGGGGTATAATTATCCCACCAATGTGGTGGGGGACAATCTCGATGGGCAGTAGCCTTCTTTTGTCCCTTGTAACCAAGTAAACCAACTACATAGTAGTTATACTGCACCTACAACATAGCTATACAATAGTTACGGTGCTTTGCAGTGGAATGGGGCGACTTTATAGCTGGTCCAAGACCAAACTCCTTCCATTAGAGAGTGACAGAAAGAATACTCGGATATTAAAAAGAAGCTCTATCTGGCAAGGATAAAATTCCGGATGCAGTATCCAGCGACCCTAATCGTGAAGCTCCAAATGGGGGACAAAAAATATCTAACAGCGCGGGATGCTCTGGAGGGCTTGAGATTTGAGCTTCCATCACTCTTCAAATCTCCGACTTGATCGACCGGGTAGTGGTATGGGGGAAAGTAAACTCACCTGGACAAAATACAGGACATATGGAAATGTTATGTGTTGATTGAATTTATTAAGGGTTGTTAAAGCAAACAAAACTTTGCATATGTTTTTGAGTTAATACAGCTCTGAGTTAAGGGGGGGAGGAAGAGATGTTGAGATTTACAGGGAGGTAATGGGGGTTTTGGTTGGTAAAATATAATGGAGGCCTCCCTTTCCAGGGCTTATATGAGCGGCAGTCAAGCAATTTGAGGGTACAGCCACTAGAGGGCAGATGTGAATTTGTTTACCTTCAAACCAGGGAATTTCAGAAACGAAGGTGGAAGGTTTATCTTTGGGATATAGAAATCCAGGGGGATAACTACTCAATTGGAGCACAGGGGAAGCAGAAGTGACTAATTTTTAGGCTACCCTTTTTGTTGGGTAAGGTGGGGCCCTCATATTACAGACCAGCCTCCATACCCCGAGCGGTGGTGGGGGGGTGAAGAAAGAGGAAGCTCTCTCTGGGGTAACTAAGGGAAGTGACTACATGAGTTGGCTACCTGGGTAGTACAGGGAAATGAGATATATTCGGCAAGGGAGAGGGTCATTTGGTGGGGGGGGAGTGCTGGTATAGGGGTGAAATGGTTGATGGAGTGCGAAGTGGGCTATGACTGCAACCCTTCAGTATGTATTAGGGCATGGCGAAGGACCACCAGGCAGACTAGCCTGATGCTGATATAAACTGGGGATCATCAGTACAGGAATGTACTTCCCTCTGGTCAATGGGGGTTGGGAGAAGGCGAGGGAGAAGAAGTAAAATGGAGGGGGAATAAAAGAGAGTGAAAAAGAGGGGAATTTCCTTCCTGTTTAGATTGGGATTTTGAGTGTGAGCTTGAAGAGGAGGCTAGGGGGGCACTCAGGAGCTGGCTTAGTCATCGTCATAGTTTCAGGAGGGCAATCGGAGGATTGGGGAAGGGGGTAAGGGGGAAGGGAGGGTTAAAAGAAAAGAGAGAGAGTCCACCAATTGGGATTAAGATATTCGCAGACCATATTGAAGTAATGGAAGCCGGAGTGTATATGTATAATGTCACAAATTAAAATCACTTCTTGGAATGTAAAAGGCCTTAGGGGTAAGAGAAAAAGAATGGCGATTCTGAGACACAGTCAACAGCTGGGGACACAAATTGTGACTTTGCAGGGGACTCATCTTTTAACAGAGGAACTAGATTTGCTAAAAAAAATGTGGGTGGGTCACGTGTTTGGAGTAGGGAATACAACAGCCTTGGGAGAAGTACCCATATTAGTGGGGAAGACATGCCCATATGTGGTAAAGAGGGCGGTAATAAAAGGGGACAACAGGGGAATATTTCTCTCGGGATCTATTCTGGGGTCAGAATTGTCAATTGCCTCTATTTATGGCCCAACCCCACCTAACCCGGAATTTTTTGCTTCACTGGAGGTAGAAGTATTCGGGTTGCCAACACATCCGATCATATTAGCAGGGGACTGGAACCTGTGTTTAAATTACTGGGAAGATAGGAATCCACCCTCTAAGACCCCCCTGTCCAGGGCGCAGGAAGCTGTGGGGCGCTTTTTGGAGGCCACTGCACTGGTGGATCCTGTTTGGCTACATGGTAAGGGACCTAGGAACATGACCTTTTTTTCAGGGGCCCACAAAATGCAATCTAGAATTGACTTTTTCCTGGTTAATCAGGAAGCATTGGTGGGTAGAAGATAACTACCCATAGTAGAATTCTATCTGATCACTCTATGATACAGATGACGTGGGAAGTAAAAGCTGTTCCCCTAAACCATATAGGTGGAGATTGGATGAATCATTATTGTCTGATACTACATTGCACGGAAAATTAGAGGAAGCTCTTAGTGAGATCATTAGGGTTCAGCTACCGACATTACAGGATAAGCAACTAACCTGGCCAACCTGTAAGGTTCTTTATTCAGGGATAGCGCAAAGATATGCAGCTAGAAGAAACAAACTTAGACAAGCTAGAGAGGAGTTTATCTCAGGGGCCATAGAATCTTTGGAGCCCTTAGAAATGTCATCAGCAGAGTTGGATGCTGAACTTAAAGAATTGAGGGATGAAATGGCGGACTTGATTTATACTAAGGTAGATTTTTGGTTGGAGAAAATTCAGGCCAAGTACTTAATGCAGGGTGATGTGCCTGGCTGCCTTTTAGCATCTAGAGTGAAAGAATGGGAAGCAGCACGAACAGTAAACTTAATTAAGGTAGAAGGGGAACATATAACTGACCCCCAAGAAATGACTGAGGCCTTCTCGGTTTATTATAAGGGGATTTATCAAGGGGGAAGGAGTGTCAGTAGGGAATAAATACAAGCTTTTTTGAGGAATATACCCCTCTCATTTCTAAATCCAGCACAGGTTCAAAGCCTAGCAGCTCCATTTAGTGAGGGGGAAATTCTAGATGTAGTAAAATCATTGCCGAATGGTAAAACTCTGGGGCCTGATGGCCTCACAGCCAGGTTTTATAAATCACATACCCCAGCAATACTCCCTCTCCTCAAAGACCTGTTTACCAGCATAATGCAAGAAGGGGTATGTCACCCCCCGCTCTATCAAGCATACATCACCTTTATCCCAAAACTGGATAAACTAAAAGAACTCCCCGAAAATTACCGACCGATTGCACTAATGAACCAGGATATCAGGATTCTGACAAGTATATTGGCCAACAGAATTCTGAATGTGGCCCCCACTTTAATTAGTCAAGAGCAGGTGAGATTTATGCCGAGCAGGGGGGCTCATGATGCACTAAGGAAACTGCATCATATCCTTAACTATGCAGTGGATTCTCCAATATCTATGGCACTGATATCCTTAGACGTGGAGAAGGCCTTCAACAGGGTCTCTCACCCTTTTCTTTTTTGCCATCATGGAGAGAATGGGATTCCCTGAAGGCCTTCTCAGGGGAATCAAGAATTTATACGTAACCCCCACAGCTCGGGTGCTATGTAATGGATATCTGTCCCAGGAAATTAAATTAGAGAATGGGACCAGGCAGGGTTGCCCCCTCTCCCCTATTTTGTTTAATATTTACTTAGAACCTCTACTACAGGCACTAAACTTAGAACCTAAAATCCAGGGAATTCAAATCTGGGGGAAGGAACTCAAACTGTCTGTGTTTGCGGACAATATACTTTTGCATTTGCAGGATCCAGCTGAGGGGTTCAAACAGGCATTGGAAATCATACAAAGATATTCTGAGGTATCGAATTATAAATTGAATTTAAGCAAGACACAAATTTTACCCCTTACACCTCATACCTTTAGGGCGGACTTCAAACCCCTGCAGATACACTGGGCCCCTCAAGTAATTAAGTACCTGGGTATTTGGATCACTCCTAATGTTGAGGTAGGAGCAGAGGTTAACATGGAAAAACTATTAACCATAATCCGGGGAGACATCCTCAGATGGAATAAACTCCCATTAAATTTTACAGCTAGATTAGGACTGATCAAAATGAACCTGCTGCCCAGGCTGTTGTATCCGATTCACCTGGCTCTGTATCTCTTTCCTCAGTCCTGGTTTATAAAAGTTAGAAAACTGTTATCGGCCTTCCTATGGAGCTCAAAGCCAGCAAGGAAGAAACGTATGGTTATGCGTATGCCACAGAAGGTGGGGGGCTTTAAGATGCCAGATCTTCAATTATACTATGTGGCAGGGCAGTTAGGAATAAAGGGAAGGTGGAATGGATGGGGGGGGGAGGTTCTATGTACCAGTATGGCTTTGTATGGAGAGACAGATTTTAAGGGAAATGGGGCTTTCCCGATGCATTGCTTTTTTCACATCCGGACAAGCTACCTACAAAAGCAAAGTTAACTACGATAGCAAAAACTGTCAATGCATGGTGTTTTTTTTAACGCCGGCACAAAGGAGGGGACAGGAGAAGGCATGGGAACAACCGATAATGGGTAATCCAAATTTCCGGTTAGGGGGCCAAATTATTAAAAAACAGAGGGACTTAAGTTGGTCGATTGTGTGAAGGAGGATAAGGTTATTTTTCCGCCTCAAAGTCAGGGTCTGCCCTTCTCTAAGAGGATCTAGATTATTAATTTGCTAAACAGGGTAAAAAGAGGGATGGTTGATACCCAAAAGAAAGGGTTCAATTGGGGAGAACTAATTGGGGTGAATTTCATAAATAAACCAATTTCCCAAATTTACAGGATACTCTTAAAGTTCCTGGACTCAAGCGACCCAATCCACATCCCATATTGGGATAAAATTATGGCTACCCTAAGGCCTAATTGGAAGGATGTATGGAATAGTTGTAAATACATAACTATACCTAAACTTAAGAATATGCAATTGTTAATTTCTTCTAATATGTATTATACTGCAGCAAAGCTATGTGCAAGGAACCTCATACAGACAGACCTATGCTGTAGGTGTAACGAGAAACCAGAGGATATATTACATGTGATGTGGGACTGTGCCAAGATTTGGATCCTCTGGCTTAAAATTAAGCAGAATATGGACCCCATCTTAGACTACTCAGAGTTTGTATTGCCTGAGGTTTGTGTACTTGGGGACCTGTCTCAGGTTTCAGGGAATACGTCTAAGTACCACATATTCTTATTCACGGCCCTGGTCAAATCCTTTGTCTTAAAACATTGGAAAGACAGCCTCTTTTATAGTTATGATCAATGGGTAGGGGATTTAATGAGAACCCTGGGAAGGATACAAAAGCATATGTTGAACAAGGGTAAAATGGGATTATATAAAAAAAGGTGTCAGTCTCTGGAAGCTGTCTATTCTATACAGCTAGTAGATACCCAGAGAGAGGGTCTGTCTGTTGGGATAAGATAAGCAAATGAATAATAGCCTGAAAGTTTGCTTAATAGCTAAGCTCTGTCCGTTGTTTGCGTAATTGCTAATTAGTGAGGAAGTACATTTGGTGTGATACTATGTAGGAACATACGGATCTGCAAAGTAGACAGGTGTGGGGGGACTCACTCTCTTTTCCAGGGATACAGCTATGGCTGTTAGTCTGACCTGGGTACGAGGGGTTAGCATAAGCTAAGTGTATTGGTAGGTGGGCAGTGGGCTATTAGACTCTATATACTTGAGCTAGTTGAATGCCCACTTCATTAGGGGGGTTGGACATGCCTTAGTTTGCCTATTAGAGGCAAGGTTATTTTAATGTAGCTGTGTATGTATAAAGTATCCGCAGTCAGTTTTGGGCTGGGGGACCAGGAGTAACTACTGGTTTATATGTGTGTGTCATTGTACATCTTATATGTGTGAAAGTAAAACCAATAAAGATGGTTTAAAAAAAAACAATAGTTACGGTGTAGTTAGTGACACTTAAAATGTTATTGGTGTTTTTACTGGGAGCACTGTGATGTCTGGGAAGAAACTTCTGTTATAATTACTGACCACAGTTGCAATCCACTTCAATCTTTCAACAGCCACTAGCAAGGACACTGGAGCATCAGTGAGGTGATTTCCTTTATGTGCAGTTACCTTAGCCATTGTCCGTGGAAATCTTTTAATACACATTTGGACTCAGGTCATGCAGTCGTTACACAAGGTAATGTTTTAAGGTCCAATTAGGCAGTCAGGTTGGCAATTCTTTTTTCCATTATTTATTTATCGCCAATTCTCCCCGGCAACCCCATTCAGACTGATCCCCAGGCCCATCACCCGGCTCCCTCAGGACTTACCTTCACTGTCGTCTTCTGTCACAGGACTTGTGGCAGTGCCTGGCCACCAGTGCAGAGCCTGTGTGTGGGGGTGGGTGGTGGTGGTGGTGGTGTCAGTCTTCATCATGCAACCTGGAGGCTAGAGATGTGCAATGGGCATGATGTCCGAGCTCCGTCTCTGCAGAGATGGCCCTGGCACCCTGAACATGGGGTCCCTTCCCCTGTGTGGTGGCTTGCATGTTCTGCCACCCAGCCACCGCTGGGTGGCAGGTAAGCAGCATGCCACATTAATCCCCCTCCCCAAAGAAGGAGAGCTGTCCTAGGGACGCTCAATCCTTCTTCTCCTTGTCAGCCTCCGAGTGACCTGAGTCCATTCCCAATCCCAAGTTGCTGGCATGGCAGAAGGTAAGATGCCCAGCACCTCAGCCCTCCACTCCACCAGGCCGGCCAAGTCTGGCAATGTTTTAATACCCAGTTGGGTACCCAGATCACTATAGGCTCACATCAATTGACCCAACTCCTACTTAGAACTCACCTAGCTCATCTGGGTGGGTTTCTTTTGACTAGTTGTATGGTTGCATTTTTGGCAATAGATTTTAACTGCCAGGTGCCTGACCACTGTTTGAGCTGCTCCACATCTTTCTTTATGTTTTTAATTCCTTCTGTTTAGATTATTGTTTATACTATGGTTCCATATGAAGAAGCAGTAAGTAAGTAAGTAAATAAGTAAACTGTTTATTTGTTTCAGCCATAAAATACAAATAGAGTCATTACAGGAAGTTACAATAACAGCCACAATCTATATACAATAGAGTCATTTAAGTTAAAAATAAATTGAAGGAGAGATTAGCCATGAAGCACCTTCATTTCATGATGGCTTCAGATACTCAAAGTACTATACTGAAAAAAAAAGTGCTTTAAATATTATCTGGTCTTATGCACAGGTGTAGTTAAAGGGAAACCCCAGTTAACAGAAAAAGGGCAGCAGTTACTGCAGAAATGCTCGATTAGGGTTTTCAACATTAAAATAAAATTTGTAAGTACTTTTTTCAGATGTGATCTTATTTTGAAAGGCCTGCACCGATTGTCATGTTGCCAAGCCTCCAGTGTCCATCTCGCACACACCAGGTGGTTTCTGGTACACAAGGTATGCCACTGAGGTCTACCAACTAATGGCAGAGTTGATAGCACTCATTACCATGCCCTGTGCATAGGAAGCCACCTGGTGTACATGAGATGGCAGCAGGAGGCTAGACATGACAGTTGGTGCTGGTCTTTCTAAATAAGATAACATCTTATTTTTTTTTCACAGTATTTTTTTCTAAGTATTTTTTCACAGAGAGGGTTGTGGATGCATGGAACGGCCTTCCGGAGGAGGTTGTGGAGTCAAAATCAGTGGGGGAATTCAAGCATGCATGGGATAGTCATAAGGCAATTCTGGGGGTTGGGGGTAGGAAGAAGTAGGCTGCTGGTTAACTAGGATCTGCAGCTTATCCAGTAGGTAGGGAAATGGGCAGACTGGGTGGGCCAAGCGGTCCTTATCTGCCGTCAAATTCTATGTTTCTATGTTTCTATCTGGAACAAGTACTTAAACAATTTACTTTAATGCTGAAAGTCCTAAACAGGATTTCTGCAGCAAGTGCTTCCCCTTTTATGTTGGGTTGCGCACATGCACAAGAAATATAGTGCCACCATACGACTTTTTGGAGGTGTGCGGCCCGCTCTGCCAATGCCCTGATCCATTTTGTAGGTGTGACCACACCTCACCAATGAATGGCTGAGCTGTCTATGACAGCAGTTCAGATGCAGTGGCGTGCAGTTGAAAGAAAACCACCACTGCAATCAGCGGTGGTGACATGTAGGCAATCTGCATATTGATGGCAAGCAGTGGCTGCTGTCTCTGGCCACCTCTCAGTCCCCATGAAAACCAACAGGGGTGCCCAATCCCCCTGTTGCCATGCCCCCTCCCCAGATCATTTGCCAATGGGGTAGCCCAATCCTCATCAGCATAATGTCCCTCCCCATTTGTTGTATGCCGAGGGGGATGGCCAATCCCCCTTGGCTTATGCGCCCCCCAAGCACACTGTATGGCCGATGGGGGTGCCCAATCCCCATCACCTCCAGCCAGCCTGCCAACAAACACCCAGGTGGCATGCTGGGAGCCCACCCCAGTGTGCCAAAAGCCTCCTGCATTGTTGTTTCATTTTTTTTCCTATAAAAACAGAAACCGGTCCCTCACTGTCTCTGGTGCCCACTCCCCCAACCCACACCCATCCTCTGTGCACCTCAAATCCCCGCACCCCCTCGCCCAATACTTACCTCTGGAGCCCGGCGCAATGATCTTCGGTGGAGAGGGAACCCGTCTGCACTCTTCAAAGCTGACCGCAAACTGAAGAAATGTTGGTAAGCTGTATAACGGCATAAATGTTTTTTTCAACTTAGGTGGATATCTCAGTCATCTTTGTGAATTTTGGCACAAATTTTCAACATGGGGTTCTTGGGACCCCACCTCATGAATTCAGCCACTGCCATTTCATTATTCCGTCTCGAAAGGTGATTTCGCGGTCACTGCACAGAATCATTTTTTGGGACTGATTAATGAAATGACAGTGCCACTGTTCATGAGGTGACCTCCCAAAAAGCCTATGTTGCAAATTTGGTGAAAAAATTCCAAAAAATGACTGTGTTATGAGCGTGCGTTGCACAGTTTTTACGCATGCTTGTAACTTCACCAATTTTTAATATTTTCTCTCCAGATTTTCACATTGCCATTTTTTCACATCTCCCTATGAACAGTATAGTTATGATTTTTCACATTCTTGCTAAAATGTGTTTTCACACCTGTGGTGACAAATGACACAGTTGCTGTGCGAAATAAGCTTTCGGGATTGAGTAACAAAATGGTAGTGCCACTGTTCATGAGGTGGGGTCACAAAAACCCCATTTTGAAAATTTGGAGTGAAAATACCAACAAACACCTAGGGCATTAGGGTTTTCAACCATAATGCCCTACTCTGCTGAGACTGACAGGCGTTGATGGTGTGACTTGGGATCGTCGCCCGTAATGCACACACCATTTCACTCTCACACTGCAGTCAGTGACAGGCATCGAGGTGTGCCTTGGAGTCTTCGGCCCCAGCGTTCACCCCATTCTCCTATACTGTACCCATTTCAGCATATTTCCATATGGAATGGGATGAGTGTAAGGTCCGAAGACCCCAAAGCACACCACGACACCTGTCAGTGTCTGCAGGGTAGTGTGAGATGAAATGGCATGAGCGTTATGCCCGTTGATCAAGGCACACCCCCAACTCACCTGTCCCGGTCTCTGCAGGGTGGGGGTGGGGTTGGCGCCAGTTCAATACTTCACTGCCATTCCTATTATGCATCTCTCTAACTCCTGTACTACCAATGCCAATGCCAGCAAGCCAACATTCGGCATTGACAAATGCTTGTTCTATTAACTAGGGTTTCCCTTTAAGTGAGGAACATTAGCTAATGCCCACCCAACTGGGCATTTAAACCTACCAAGGGTGACTGGTAGTCTTGGGAATCCTTACCAGTGGCCCCCTCCCTGGCTGGTTATTTTAAAAAAGTCTTCAAGTGTTATCTGGTCTTATGCAGGGATGCTGTTAACTGAGGAACATTAGCTAATGCCCACCCACTTGGGGCACTTAAACCTACCAAGGGTGACTGGTAGTCTTGGAAATCCTAACCAGTGGCCTCCCCTGTGGCAGAAGAAGTCAAAGAAGCCCATCTGGATTGCCCCACACTGCTCAGTGGTAGAAACTCGGTTTTCACCCTTCCATCATTATCATCCTGTTTATATACCCTTTTAAATGTTTTTTTTTATCCTTGCTATCGACCACATGTTTAGGGAGGCTCTGCTAAATTTCTACTACCCTGTATAAAAAAGAACTTCAACCTGTTTGTTTTAAAATGAGATGTTGTAATTTGTCTATCACGACCCCTTGTCATGCACTCTAATCTGTTTTATCTCTAGATTTAATTCCTTCAATAGGTCTATAGCTTTGCTTATGTCCTACATAGAAAGCAGGTCCCTGTGCAGTCACCTGTAATTCAGTCTCTTGAGTCTCAATTTTTCTGGTCTTTCATTCTATGTCAGTTTATCAGTGCCCCGGATCATCTCAGTTGCCCTCCTTTCACTTTTTCTAGTTTGCCTTTTTCCCTCCCAAGTATGGAGACCTAAGGTGGGAACCATAATCCAAGTGTGGTCTTATAAAGCATCTGTATAACAGGAAAATAATGTTCTGATTCCTTGAAATAAAATGTATTTTTAAACACGCGAGAAGTTGTTTTATTTTGTCAGATACATTTAATATGCCTTGTAACATAAGATGCACCACATAACATAAGATGCATGAGCGCCGCATCAAGCAGACTCAGTAGAGCTGTAAGGCCTTCTTCTGGCAATTTCATATGTTCATATTTGTACTTTTAGTACTTGTACCTGTGTTTCCACCACTCCTCTCAGCTTAGTGTCATCGGGAACATTTTGCACCCAGCAATCCAATTCATCTTCCATATCCATGATACATAACTTGAATAGTACTGGACCCAGAAATTACCAATGGGGCACCCCACTCAGTACATTCCCCACGTTTGAATAAATTCCATTAAGGTTAACCCTCTGCATTCTTTCCTTGTAAGCAGTTTCCAGTCTATTTTATTAGCTGTTTGTACAGACCAATTTAACAGAGCTTAATGCAGCTTGCCTTATGTAGAACTTGATGAAACCTAGGTGTATGATATCCATGGGTTTTCCATTCTCTAAATTCTTACTTACTGGTTTGTAAAATGTCAAGAGATTTGTTGTGCATGATCTTCCTGGTGTGCCCATTTTGTGTATTATACATTATTCTGAACTGCTTTAGATGATATGTTATCATGTCGCTTATTGTTATTTTTTTTATCTTTCTTTACGCCCCTTTGTCTCCAGCTGTCTGACCTCTCTCCAGTGAGGACTCTCAGTCCGGTCTGTTCCCACCTGCCTGAAGTCCCCAGACTCTTCCCCCAGGCCATGTCCATCTCCTCACCGCACCACCTGGCTGCCCGACCCCCTGGCTCTGAGCCCCCTGGGGCGGTACCACTGACTCCTCTGGTGCTCTATCTATAGTCTAATTGAGTGACCAGGGGGTGGAGGGAGTGCCTGAGATTGAGCTGGAAGGCCTGACATTGGGCATGGGGACCTACCACTGGTTCTGCCTTTGCCTATCAGGTGCTGGGGTTCTTTTTCCACTTTTCTGACCCCCCTGCGGAGCTCGGATGTGCAATGATGGCCAGTGTCTGCCGAGCTCCGCTCCCAATGCCATGTGGCTGCATTGCCTATTCCTGGCTACCCCTGACAAACCATCACAGGTCACTCAGGAGCGATGCAATGCCCTACACCCTCCCCAGGAAGGGAAAGCCATCCACCGGATGCTCAATCCCTCCCTGCCCCTGCTGACCCCTGGCTACCAGGACTCGTTTCTGAACCCGGGTCACCGGTGTGGCATGAGGGAAGGCATCTAGTGCCTTAACCCTCAGATCCACCGGGTTAGCCCATGTCTCTTATTATTGATGCCATAATTTTTCCCATAGACCATGTGAGGCTAAAAGGACGTTAGTTGGAGACAGACATCCTGTCTCCTTTTTATGTAGTGGGATTAGCATTGACTTTCTCCAGTCATGGGGTACTTCACCTGTTTCCCCAGACTTGCTTAGGATATAAGTCAATGGGGCTACTAATTCATTTTTTTCCATAATGTTTTTTATCTTGTAGGCTGCAGGCTGTCAGCACTGTCTCCTCTCCTACCAGCTGATGTTTGCCTCCCCTAGTACCACCAGAGCAAATTCCCTATGGACTACTTCCCATGGGGGGGGGGGCAGGAGGGGAAGGGCAATCCTCCCCCTGGTAAACACATATCCAGATCGCTCTGGGAACTGGGTAATGCCTCAGGCCAGGAGAGAGCAGGCAGGCTTCATAAAGCCTGCCTGGTCCCAGTTCCCATTTTCTCCCTTGAGCCCCTGCCATGATGGCATGTATGAGCATGCACGTGGAGGCATGTATACACTACAGAACCATGAGCCCCCTCCCTACTGAGTTGCTGGCACCTGCACTACCACAGGACCTCCAACTGGTTGCAGTCAGAGGCTGAGATGGCTTTCTCCCCTTCCCCAGGAGAAGAGAGCAGCCCCAGGGACGTATGATCCTCTCCTCCTCCTTGGCTGACCTAAATATGCTCCTGAACCCGTGTTGCCAATGTGGCAAGTGCTAGCATTGCCACCAAGCCACTGGGCTGACTTACTAATATATTTCCAATAATCTTGATGGTTTTCATACGTATATTGTCCAGTCCAGTTGCCTTGTTTTGATTTGCTCCCTTCAGTTTATTTCTAACCATGCCTTGTACTATACTTTACTTTGTATCCTAAATAGTATTCTCAAGTCTTTGGATAGTACTAACCGCAGGTGTTACATAATACGCTGCAAATACTTCACAGAAGTAACTGCTGAACCCCTCCTCAATGTCACTCTCCATGATAAGGAGAATGTCATTTGATTTGATCGGTCCCACAATTTTACTAGTGTTTTTAATGGCGTTCACGTATCGAATGAACTGTTTGGGGTCCGTGCATTGGGTTTTTTTGCATGCTTAATTGAAATTTTCCACTTTTCTTACCATATTCCTACATTCCCTTTGCAAGGATTTATATTTCCTTTTAACTCCTCTAGAGCCATTGGGCCAGATTCTAGAAGGGTTACGCCTGGCGTAACAGCAGTTACACCAAGTAGAATGGCACATGTAGCAACTTGCGCCAGCCATTGTGACATGTGCAATTTTACAAAGTGGCCTGCAACTTGTCGCAGGCCACTTGTGCTGAACAGTAGTTATGCTGCATAAACCCCCTGTGACATGGCACTAGGGGGTTTATGGCAGCAGTTTTGCCCCATTCCAGAAGGGCATCAATAAAGTCCCCAATGTTGGGATTCTACAAGAACCCCCAGAGGAGAACCGGCAACGTAAGTTACACCAGCTTGTAGCTGGTATAACTTATGGAAGCCCCTGGTCCTGTGAGACCCATCAGCTGTCTAGCAGTCAGTGCACAGTTCCCTTCCCCATGGCCAGCATACCTCTATGGGTGCCTGCAAGTGCCCCCGAGCCTGACAGTAATAGCCCTGCAGAATGACCACCAATTGCCCCCCAATTCCTATAGTAAATGCCTGCAGACTGCCCACATCCATCCCTGAATCCCCTCTGCAAAGTGCCCACAGGGTGGTGCAGTCAACTCCCCACCCGTGCCCCAAACCCAGGTCACCAGCCATAAATGTGGCATATACCCTACGATGCCCTGGTAGTCTGGTGCCCTCCCAATCGTTATAAAATAAATAAATAGCACCCTGTGTCCTTGTAGTCTAGTGCCCCAGTCATTGTATATTAATTAAATTGCACCCCGTATCCTGGTGGTCTGGTAGCCCCAGATCATTGTAATAAAAAAATAGCACCCCCATTTCCCTGGTAGTCTAGTGGTCCCCACCCCCACCCAGCTGTACCAGACCACCCAGCACCCCCTGTCCCCAGTCGGAGCTGGCACAGCCCACTCTCACCTCCATGGCCTCGGACTCAGTCCTGTGGAGCATGTATTGTAAAGATATTAATATCTGAGCGCATCTTTACAGTACACACTCCTACGGAACTCAGTTGGTGGCTGGCCGTGGAGGTGAGAGGTGGGCTGTGCAGTCGCTGGCTGAGGATGGGTGGGGGTGCTGGAGTGGTCTGTCATGGCTGGGTGGGGGCGGGGACCACTAGACTACCAGGGAAATGGGGGTGCTATTTCTTTCATTACAATGATTGTCAGGGCACTAGACCACCAGGGATATGGGGGTGCAATTTAATTAATTTGCAATGATTGGGGGAGCACTAGACTACCAGAGGTATGGGGGTGCTAACTATTTTCATTACAATGATCAGGGGGCCACTAGACTTCGAGAGAAGTGGGGGTGCTAGATGTTTCATTAACAATGATCAGGGGGGCACTGGACTACCAGGGATATGGGGGTGCTATTTATTTCATTAACAATGATGGGGGCACTAGACTACCAGGGAACTGGTGATCTATGTTTAATGTACAATGATGGGGGGGGCACTAGACTACCAGGGCATCGCTGGGTATATGCCGCATTTGCGGCTGGCGACTCAGCATTGGGGCCTGGGTAGGAGGGTTACCTGCACCGCCCTGTGGGGCACTTTGCAAAGGAGGATTCGGGGGATGGGGGTGTGAGCAGCCCTGCAGGGCACCTATGGCTTGCTGGACATGGAGGGGGCACTTACGTCCTGTGGTGCAGCTTGCGACATCCTCGCCAGGTGCACCCACAGTTCAGCGTACCTGGCCGCATGTTGCAAGTCACAGGACCTTGCTGCAGAGACCCTGCCCCTTCCAGAATACGGCACAGGGTCACGTTGTAGCTATGTAGTGGCGTAGTTGCTGTGGCACCGCGCCACCCTTCTAGAATCGGCCCATTGTCTTCAGTTGCAGGTGGTTTTTATTTGTTTTTTAATTGTTTGTCGATTATAATTATCCTAATGTCCTGTTGTGTCCACCCTCTTGTACAGCTTTGTGTCATCAGCAAATAAATTAACTCTTCCTCTTAGCCCTTCTACTATGCCAGAGATTAACATATTTTAATAGGGCTGGTTTTCCAAAATGGAGGGGCAAAACCACCAGATACAGATGCATGTGTATGAAACACATTTTGTTATGTGAGAAGAAAGTCCTTTAAACTTCTGCAGAAAACTGCTATCCATGGCCTTTTTACCCTTTTTACTTTTATGGAGGCAGTATAGCGCAGTGGTCTAAGCATCTGAGTTGCAAATTTGGTGACATCCAGCAGACCAGACCTGGGTTTGAATCCCACAGCCTCCACTTGCATACTGTGTGACCCTGAGCAAGTCACTTAACCTCCTTGTGCTCCCAGGTCGCTCCTGTAAAAAAGCTTTCAGCTTAGTGTGCTATACCTGGTTAAACAACCCCATAACCCAAGCAGAAAACAAATTCTATCACCCAGTGGCACCCACTCCAGATATTCCTAATGCTTACAGTGGTGAGTGCAGAAATCAGCCCCTAGAACAAAATGACACATTTAATTTAGAATGGTTCACACCCTCTACTACCCATGAGTGTACAACCAGACTGTAATCAGTAATGGACAATAACATGCCCAAAATAACCACTTTTCTAGGTTTAGTAATAGAATTATAGAGATTGCAGTAGAAAATGCCCAGTCTTTATTTTATAGTTTTTATGACCTGGTCAACATGGGGGCCAAAGGAAAATTCTCAGGTGAGGTTAACCCAGGAATTTGAAGGTTTAGACTTATTCTATAACCTTGTACATGCTGTAGTCAATTTAAAAGGTGGGTTGTTTCCCAAACTGCTACTTTTGCCAAAGAGTATGACTTATTTAAATACTCATTAATAATTGTTTATTTTGAAAACAGGATTGAATTTGATTACAATCCATTTGCCCATTTGATTACAGGGGAGATCATTAAACAGAAATGCAGTTAGGGAGGGGGTAGTAACCCACAAATTAATTTTGGGCAGACTAGATGGATCTTGTGGTCCCCTTCTGCCATCACCTTCTATGTTTCTATGTTTCATTCTAAGGCAGTGTGGTCCCTCTAAATGTGACATCTTCTACGTATAGTACCACCTCACTAAAACACAAATAAGATGGTAATGGGTTTAAAAACAAATTAAACAAAAATGAACTCAGGATAGAGCCTTGGGGTATATCAGTAGTAACAGGTAACAAGCATTTGTAAATGTTGAATGTTTGCCACCTGCATTGCTGCTGTACTGGGTCTTGATTGTACTGTAGACATTTTTACCATATATTTACCCAAGGTAGACCAGATGAAATGTAATATGTCATTTGTAATGCATTCTGGATTTTCCATAGTTCTAGACTGCATTTAGCCAGGATAGCAGAGGTGAGATTCAATATCTTGTTTTTGATGTAGTCCTGTTTTCATGATGTATTTTTCTAGGACCAATCATTTCAGATGCAACATTTCTTTTTCAGTGGGGTTTTGTTGTAGGGTAATTTTTTATATAGTTTTGCAATATGTTTACCCAGGATAACCCAGGTGAGATGCAATATCTCATTTTCAATAGGGTCCTGCTTTAACACATCTTTGTACTATATTTACCCAGGATAGCGCAGCCCAGATGCTATCTTGTTTTCAGTAATAAAAAAGAACCAATTCTGTCAGACCCCACTCTGTATACTGATGAAGTGAGTCAAAAGGGGGCTACTGATGGGATCTTTTGGTGGGAAGGATAAAAGAGAGAAGCAAGGAGATGATTATAAAAAAAAATTAGTTATTTTGCAATTGGAAAATGCTCCTGCAAGTTGTGGAGAGAGAGTGGATGGGGGACCTTAAGTACTGAGAGGTTGTAATGGATGGTATAACACCAGAGGTTGGAACTACAGTAAAAAAAAAAATCAGCTGTATCTGACTCTGCTGCTGATGGTTCCACTCATTCAGAGTGCTGGTATTAGTGCACCTGGTCACCAAGGTGCCAATTCAGGATTTTACTGACCCCTGTTTTTGCAGGGGGCTGCACTCCCCACTCCCCCACCCCCTCTTTATTATTATTTTAACGCTGAGGGGGGTGGACCTCAGAGACAGAGCATAAATCCCAAAATAGGTGCCCTGATGTGCCCGCGTACAAATGCTTGTGCTCTTATGGCCAGAAAGGGCTCCCGATACTGGTGGAGTGGATCACAAGGGTGCCACTGATGCTCTGTTATGATGGGAGGGAGAACAAAGAGAAATGGGATGATAATAAAAAAAAGAGTTATTTTGTAGTCTGACCATACTTCTACAAGTTGTAGAGCAGGTTGGGGGGTGGGGAGAGGGGACAAGTGGTGAGAGGTTGGGGTGGGTGGTATGGCACCAGGAGTTGTGAGTAAAATTTTTCTTTCTTTCTTTCTTTCTTTCTTTCTTTCTTTCTTTCTTTCTTTCTTTCTTTCTTTCTTTCTTTCTTTCTTCCTTCCTTCCTTCCTTCCTTCCTTCCTTCCTTTCTTTCTTTCTTTCTTTCTTTCTTTCTTTCTTTCTTTCTTTCTTTCCTTCCTTCCTTCTCTCTCTCTCTCTCTCTTTCTTTCTTTCCTTCCTTCCTTCCTTCCTTCCTTCCTTCCTTCCTTCCTTCTTTCTTTCTTTCTTTCTTTCTTTCTTTCTTTCTTCTTTTCTTTCTACCGGGTGGGCAAACTAAGACTAGACGTCCCTTTTTCAGGGATGATCCAAGTTTAATTACATACAACAGTCAATATAAGCGTCACCAACAAAAATCTGAAGGGCAATTCATGGTAAGGTTTTCCACAGCAACAGCAATGAAGAAAAAAATGGTTATGACTGCAACAACAGTTAAATAAGCAGAAAACATTGACAAGGAGGAAGGGGTGTTTGTAACAGAATTATATGTCAACCTCAGACAGAATGTTAAGGGTCCTCAGCCCGGGCAAGTACATGGACAGTACTTCAGGAGTAGGTCACTGAGAGAAGTTTTAAAGGACCTGAAGTTAGAGCAAGCCTGTGTTCTGGCTGGTAGGTCTTCCCATAGCTTAGGGGCCACAGTGACAAAAGACATTGTGTCAGTAGACATTGTGGATTTTGGGATCAAGATCAAAAACAAAAATCAATTGTATTCCATTCCATTCCTGACCATGGTGGAGCAGGTCAGAAAGGGACCTCTGATGCAGTTTCAGCAGGAAAGAGAAAATGGAGAAGAAAATAAGGGGTGATAATAATAGTAGTAAAAGTTATTTTCCAATCTGACAACACTCCTGCAAGTTGTGGAGTGGGTCAGGGGAGCAGCAAGAGATGAGAGGTTGGGGTGGATGGGAAGGCACCAGGGGTTGGGAGTAAATTAAAAAGGAAAAACAAATCAATTGCATCTGACCCCGCTCCTGATCATAGTGAAGTGGGTTGGAAGCAGGTCATGGATGGTTTGTTTTGGCAGGAGGGAGAAAAGAGAGAAATGGGGTGCTAATAAAAAAACTTTCTTTTGCAAACTGACCATGCTCCTGCAAGTTGTGGAGCAGGTTGGTTGGAGGGGGTGGGGGCAAGCATGGGGTGACAGTTTGGGGTGGGTGGGAGAACACCAGGGTTTGGGAGTACAATACTAAAAAGAAGTTGTATCTGACCTCACTCCTGTCATGGTGGAGTGGGTCAGAAGGTGGCCACTGATGCACTGATTCAACAAGAGTGAGAAAAAGGAAACAAGGGGATGATAAAAAAAAACAGTAATTTCGCAATCTGACCATGCTCCTGCAATTGTGTAGTGAGAGTGGGGTGGGGGTGGGGGTTGGTGAGAGCTGAGAGAGGGGGGGTGGGTGGGAAGGTGCCAGGGGCTGGAAGCATAATACTAAAAAAGAAAATCAATTGTATCTGACCCCATTTCTGATACTGGTGGTGTGGATCAGAATAAGCAACTGATGCTGTTTCCATGGGAGGGAGAAAAAGGAGAAACAAGGGGATGATAAAAAACTGATACAAAAAGAAGTTATTGTGCAATCCAACCACACTCCTGCAGGTTGTGGAGCAGGTCAGGGGGGCAGCAAAAAATGAGAGGTTAGGGCTGGTGAGACATCGGCAGGAACTGGGTATATAATGAAAAAAAATTCAGTTGTATCAGACCCTGCTCTCAGTGGAGTGGTTTGGAAGGTGTCCACTGATGCACTGTTTCAGGGGGAGGGAGAAAAGAGAGAAAAAAGGTGAAGAGGGATAATATTAGGAATAGTGCATGGGTACCCATACACAGCAAGGCTGTATTTTCATCGAGGGTTGAGATGACATCATTGGGACCTCGAAAGTGAAGCTTGAGAGGTTCCGATGTCATCTCAACCCTGAGATGAAAACACAGTTGAGTTCCCATATACTATTTGTTATAGTATGTGGTTTCCCCAGTCTTTTAAAAAAAGTTACATTTGGCAGGATCTTGTACCTTGTGTTCCTACGGCTTTCCCCCTGCTATCAGAAGCTCTGTTTCCTGTAAAGTGAGTCCATGCAGTTCCATTTTACTTAGAGCATCCACAAATTCATGGCTGGACTTAATAAAAAAAAAAGACAAGTGTTAAGTTTGCTACGGTTTGGTAACATGGAGCTGAATATGGCAGTCTGTGTCCAAACCACGTCTGTCTGCAGGTCAGTAAGCACTGCTGCCATGTTTCTTTTGCTTTTTCTATGAAGAGCTATGTTTTGTCAAATCAGGCAGCATATGGCAGACAGCTTCATGAATATTAATTGTGGAACATGCATAATAAAGTTTAGAATGTGCACAACAATGTTTCGAACATGCACAACAACTTTTAGAATGTGCACTTCAGTAGCCACTGATTTCCATACACAATAAGCTTTAACCATATACTATAATAACATATCAATAAATAAAAGTTATTTTGCAATCTGACCATGCTCCTACAAGTTGTGGAGTGTGTTGAAGGTGAGAGCTTGGGGATGGTGGGTGGGAGAGCTCCGGCAATTGGGAATGGGTTGGAAGGGGACCACTGATGTGCTGTTTCAGTGGGAGGAAAAAACTGAGAAGCAAGGTGATGATAGTAATAAAAAAAAGTTATTCTGAAATTTGACCATGCTCCTGCAAGTTGTGAAGTGGATTGGTGGAGTGCAGCAAGAGCTGAGAGGTTGTGGTGGGTGGATTAGCTACTGGGTTTGGAGTGTAATAAAAAAATCAACTGTATTTGACCACACTCCTGATCATGATGGAGCTCAATGGGAGGGGGCCACTGATGCGCTGATTTGATGGGAGGTAGAACAGAGAGAAACAAGGGGATGAGATTAAGAAAAAATAAATAAAAGTTATTTTGCAATCAGACCTTGCTCCTGCAAGTTGTACAGTGGTCAGGGGCTCGACAACAAGAGCTGATAGGCTGGGGCGGGTGTGAGAGTACCAGGGACTGGAAATACAATATTCAAAATAAGAAAATTAGTTGTATTCCACCCTGCTCCTGATACTGGTGGATCAGGTTGGAAAGGGGCCACTGATACACTGTTTTGGCAGGAGGGAGAAAAGAGAGGAGAACCACATCAGACTGATCATGATACTGATCAGCTCTGTTTGTGAGGCATTGTTATGCAGATCAAAGGAAAGCGCTGCCCTATAATTTATGTGGCTCTTTTCTTTGAACTACAAGAAATTTCTGCCCATCAAGACCAGAAGAGTGTCATGATCAGCCTGGCTGATAATTGGTGTAACACTGTTCAGCCCCCTGCAGACTATCCTGCATTGGACCAAGAGTGACACACCTTTCTAAATCCACTATCATAACAATATGTTCACTTTGCGTAAATGCAAGGGCGAACATAAAAATGAAGAGAATCACTCCCTGTTTTCACTATTTGAAAACAATTAGATAAACAGTTCTGGAACCACTGAGTTGAATCGTAAGGCAGACCAAGAGTTCTCAATTTAGCAAACAGGAGTTCATGATCCACAACATCAAAGGCCTTTGTTAAATCAATAAGAAAAGCCCCTGCAATGTCACCCTTGCCCAAGTTCCTATAAATGTTCTCAGTAAGATACATTAACACTATAGTGGTGCTATGATGACTTGTGAACCCATGTTGTAGTAGGGCAGATACCTTGTACCTATCAAGACAGGAACCCAGCAGGTCCTACACCATCCTTTCCAGGACTTTAGACAGAGGGGGAACAGGACACATACTGGGCGATAATTCTCAGGTCTCTTAGGGCCTTTATCCTTGTAGACTGGAACCACCATTGAAGACGACCATGCATTTGAAATTTCCTGAGAAATTAAAGAGAAATTAAATATCTAAGAAATTGGAAAAACTATAGAATAAGTAGACATCTTAAGTAACAACAAATCCATTGATCCACAATCTAGGCCTATTTTTCAATTTTGATTAATACTTCTGAATTTCAGACAGTTTTCCTTGAAATAAAATTGGGGACTAGCCAATGGATTCAGTTGTAGATATTTTTAATTAACGCTTTACATTTATTCCTAAGTTCTTTATACATCAAAAAAGCTTGTGTTCCCTAATTTAGATTAAAACATTCCCAAGCCTTAACATGAATTTTATGGTAGGAATCAAATCAGCATATACCCCACTATTTTCATTACCCTTTATTCTAATCTGTTTCAGCGGTGCAAATTGACCACAAATAGCTAAAAATTCAGAAGTAAAATAATCAAACACCAAGTTAATACTGGGAATGCAAACAAAATACATACAGTGGAGCCCTCCAGGATGCAAAGCAATACTGCATCATTCTGCAACAGGGTTATTGCAGGAAATGAGGTAACTTTAATGGCAGTTATATTTTTTCATTAAGTAACCTGAGACAGTGCATTACGTCATGGTGGTCTCCACTGTATGTACAATTAATTAGGGCAATAGCATTAAAAAATATTTCATTTCAGAACAAAGTTATATTTAGGAAGAACCCTTGTTTTTATCAATAATGGTAGAAGCCTTTTATTTTATTTCTCAGAATCATGCTGCAAATGAATTGTCATTGAGCACATCTGGCTGCATGTGTATGCTCCCCACCCTTTTAGGACCTGATGCCAATACTCAATCCAAAAGTGTGCATGTGCCAATTTTATAATTAGTGCAGTTAAGCTCAATGACCATTTGAATTAAATGCAAACCATTTATTGCATCACTAGTTCTTTTATTTATTTTCCCCAAGTAGTTTACAGTAAAGTATTCTACAAGTGTTTTCCCTGATTATGATTCAGTTGTTTCTGGTACTGAAAAAAGGAATTAAAATCACATTCTTGAGAACCAGGGGGTATGTAAGTAACAGAAACAATCATGTTGTTTTCCCCCCATCTTAATATTCACCACCAAGAAATCACACGCATTTTCTAAATATGATACACTAATTTTGGATGCTGAACAATAATCCTTACAATAAATTATACAACTATCCTCTTTCTTACTGACTCTGTCCTTCTGGAAAGACCTAGCATTCTTGACATTCACCAGCATCCTGAATCTAGGTGTTGGCCAGATCTCTGTGTGAGCAATAACATCAGCATCAATCGAAGAGTGCCAGGTTGTAAATTACACATTCTGGGCAGTAAGCTACAAATATTTAAATTAACTATATGTAGGCTGCCTACACACAAATTAGCTCCATATCGCTGTTGGGGCAGGAAACAGGCCATGACTAGGATGCATGTTGTCAGATAACAACGATAAAAGCATAATAAACATCTTCGGTTAGAGGACCAATGCAAGCGGCTATACTCAGTATAACACAAAAAAGAAGCTGTGTTAAAGTACTTTCTGGTTATAATTCAGGAAAAAGAGACCCACCATGGTGCCAGTTAAAATCAAACAAGCCCATTGGGGCTAGAGGCTAGAGTGATCTGCCTCAGAGTGAAGTCACAAATACAAACAAGCCCTTCAGGGCTAGAGAGATTCAAAAACAAACAAGAACTCTGAACCTGTTTTGTTTGTTCCCTTATCTCCCCATCTCCTTCCCTGTATCAACTAATGTGAGAGAGATACAACAAAATGAGGGTTGTTAGGAAAAAACAAACAGGTTTTTCCTGGCTCCCACAGGCACTCAGAATTCTTCTTGTGCATCCAGACATATGGTCAAAATGGCATCTAAAGTTCATTATAGACAAACAGTTTAATATGCCAGTGAATGGGGAATGGTTTGGGAAAGTAGACATTGTCCGTTGTGTCTAATTATCCATACTAAACATGTACTGTATAAGTGGAGTGCACTGTAAAGCATTTGTTATCTCCATTAAAGAAAGAAACAAGAAAGCCAAAATGATACAATCCCCTCAGAAGGGAGCACAAATGACTCTGGAAACTATTAAGCATTTAGAGTATGGGGTGGGGGAGGGTACAGTGATTTAAATAGGGATTTAGAGGGCATAGTCAAAAAATCTCTTAAAAAGTATTAATTGTACCATGGTGGATATATTAGAAACTATGAAGAGTATTGTAGAACTTAGAAAAGAAACAAAAGGAAACCATGATATGCTGATCCAGAGAACCTCCCCTCCAAAAAAAAAAAAAAAACACACTTAAATTAACTGAAATGAGGATTAAGGAAAAATCTGTCAAAGAAAATGGGACAGACAATCTGGAATTTCAGTTAGAAAGTGGTAGGATTTAGAGTGATGAACTCTGGCAAGAAGTCCCAAAAAACTGAGCTAGTGCAAAAGGTGGAACACAGCTTTGTTGTCTGGGATATGTTTAATGGATTCTACCAAAGCAAACGATGATTGATAAAGCATTCATAGTGGGAAAACATAGAGCTATGGTAACTGAAGAGCACCTGTTGGAAGCCTTTTTGCATAAATTCCCAGCCAAAAAGGGAGTCACATTATTACCATTCCCCAGAAAAGATTCCCAGATAGAGATGAGCTTGTAGTGGTGGCTGTGAGAACCTGATAAATGTCTATCAGTACACTCAGCCCCATCTGCATAATTTATTGGCTTGCTAGTCTAGCTTTCTATTCTGCTGGACTGTGGAATTAAACTAACTGGACTGTTGATTTGATCTGATTTTTTGATTTGATTATTTGTTGCAACCATGATAACATATTTGAAGTTATTAAAATAATTCATAGAGAGAACAAAAAAACACCAAGATAAATAAATAATTTACAATAGCAAAGATATAACTAAAATACATTCTATCTAAAGACTGATTTCACAATTGTGTACACATTTCAGTGCTTGCACATCTTCTATCATAAGAGAGATGACGTAGTTAAAACATTTTTGAGAAGGAAAAAAGAAGGGGTAGAAGCTAGTTTAAGTTCTATGGTACAATACAAGTTCTGTGCATATAAACAGAGTAACCAAAGCAAACAAATTACTAAGTCATATCTACAGCTACAGCACCTTTACTCAGAGGCTTTAATGGCTCAGGATACAAAGCTTTGATTGCAACTTTTAGTTTTCGTTCGAAGGGCCCGATTCTAGAAAGCATACGCAACAGCGTAAGGCAAATGCGCCAATGGAAATGGCGCAAGTCTCAAATGCATCCCGCAAATGCACCAAACACAACTCTACATTGCGATATGCACCATGCCACAACGCAGTATAATTCAGTACTCAAAGCGCTGTAGACATACCACAGGTACACCAATGCACAACTGAATATACGCCAAGAAATGGGAAGAGATACGCCAGGGCAAGAGTCTAGAAGCAGCAGTGCCACAACTTACACCAAGACCAGCCGGTGTAACATACACCAGGTGGGAACAGGTGTAACTTACACAGTATATAAAGGAGCAGAGACAGATAGACTGGAGACACAGCAGTACAGCACTGTGACAGAGAGAGAGAGAGGAGAGAGACAAATTGGATGGACCAGTAGCAATGTTAGGTATGCTGCTACTGGAGGGCCGGGACAGGCACAGGAGGTGACCCAATGCCCAGAACCAGAGACACAGGCAGCAACCAGGATAGCACAGACCTGGTAGACATCATGCACCACGGCTGTACAGGGTGAGGAAGACATACCAGGAGCTGGTGGAGGAAGAATGTATCGCATGCTACCGACTGCCCTGGGCCCTCATAGACAGGATATGTGATGACCTCCATGTAGACCTGCGCAGTGTCACCCACAGGGGGCAGCCAGTCCTTGTGGAGGTGAAGGTAACAGTAGCACTATGCTTCCTGGCAACAGGGACGTTCCAGACACCGACTGGCGACACTGTGGGAATATCACAGCTGGCCACGTCCAGGTGCCTACACCAGTTCCTGAATGCCATGGTGGCCCACATGGACCAGTACATCACCTTCCCCTGGGAAGCATGACAGCAGCAGGCAGTGATGCAAGGCTTCTACACCATCGCCCAGTTCCCATGTGTCATGGGTGCAATAGGCTGCACCCATGTTGCCATACATGCACCAGTGGTCAATGGTGATGTGTACATGAATCAGAAGGGCCACCACTCCATGAACCTGCAGGTGGTGTGTGACAGTCATGGCCGCATACTAGATGTGGTTGCCCAGTACCCAGGTTCCATGCATGATGCCTACATCCTGTGAAACAGTGGGCTACACGAGGGTTACCAGAGTGGCCAGCTCACGGGAGGATGGCTAGTAGGTAAGTGAATACAGCACAGAGTACTGCATACCTAAATGCCTGCACACTATGCAGACATAGGTTCATAGGCCACAGAGACTGATGATGTACCATCTATCCAACATGGGACAGCTGTTATCCACAGATGCAATGGATGATGACACCACTGCACCACACATGCACAGCAGCAGCACAGACATGCTACAATGAGGTGCACAGCCAGACCAGGTGCATTATAGAGCACACCTTTGGGGACCTGAAGGCATGATTCAGGTGTAGTGATAGATCGTTGGGGGTGCTACAGTATAGTCCAGAGATAACCTGCAAGATATTCATGTTTGCTGCATACTGTACAACATCGCAGTGCAACACCGTGTGCCACCAATGGACCAGCTGGATGACGGGGATGAGGAGGACCAGGAGTGGAATGGCGGGGCACACAGACATGTGAGGCATCACCAGACAGATACTGCACAGGCACAGGCAGGCCAACATGCTCAACGCGACCTGATACAGAGACACTTCACCTGAGAGACACCATGGAACAACAGTGACAGCCACCAAACATCAGGTGGTGTTCCCCAATGAAACATCACATGGGTGTGCCACTTGGTGCAGTGCACAGGACACGGTGACACTGGATGATGGCAACCAATCCTATGGACTGTGACCACATTGGGCAGTGCACACACAGCCATGGACATGGAACAGTGTGGGAACTGATACATGTAAACAACCACAACAGGGACACAGCACTGGGTGGCACAGACCGGTGGACAAATGTCCATGCCAGTGGTGCCATCTGCAGGGAACAATGGTACCCCAAGGCAGAAGGATGCAGCACAGGCACCGTGCCACCACACAGCTGGGAGGTACAATGTGAGGTGGCATGGACACCACAGCATGCATGGTGAGCCATCCCCTGCAGAGGCATGTTGCAGCCTGACCCTGCACAATGTGGGTGTGGAGCACTGCATGCAGCCCTGCAACATGTTTGCACCACTTCCCCCATGCAGAGCAGCATGCGGCCACATCCAGCAGGTGCCCGTGGGGCAGTCCCAAGGCCAATCATGGGTGACAGAATGGAGAATGACAGATACCTACATGGACAGTGCACTGTGGTGGCAGGAGTGGGTGGCGCCGATGGCTCTGGTGGCACACCTGGATGGAAAAAGAGTAAGGCATCATAAGCCAGTGGCACAGTTAGTGACTATCAGAGCTGCAGTGATGTGGCAGCGTGACCTTACCTGTTCCTCATCGGTGGTGCTGAATCCTACACAGGGGACAGTGAACAACGATGTCAGGTAAACAGTGCTGTACAGGCAATGGAACAGTGCATGTTGAGCAATGGCAAATACTCACTGAAGACCCGAACGTGTTCGCTGTGGTGCTTGGGAGGCAATGGACATGGGTTTGTACAGTGCTGTAAGTGCCACTGTGGCCTGCTGCCTGTGGGTGCTGCAACCCCCCCAGCTGTCACCAACCCACAGGTATGTCCCCACACATAGCCCAGGATTGCCCCCCGGACACCCTGTCATGACTGACCATGCACAGGGTGGATTTCGCCAGGTGCATGCCTGCATTAACAGTGTGTGGCAATGCAGACAGACCGCTATTGCACACCTGACAGGCATACCGTATAGGGCATTGCATAGGGAGAGTGGTACACAGCCGGCAAGTCAGCCAGCCATGCACGTGTGTGTCAGGCCCTGGAAATGGCCTATGTCAGCCCCCAACCCCTCCCCCACTGTCTGAAGTGAAGCATGGCAACATCTGACCTGTGAGGCGTGAGACAGCTGGGACATGGGCATCCATGTGCCGCACACAGGCATGGATGGCGCTACATGGAATGACCAACCATCAGGAATGGATATGGCACACAGGCCAGCAGGTGGTGCAGCCTACCACTGCAGTGACACACTCCCACCAAACACACATGCACCCAGTTGCAGCAGCACAGTAACATTGTGATAAGGCCATGGCTCCATCCCTGTGGGGTGCACATGATAGAGGCACAGTGTAGATACATGCACTGTCCTGGCGGTGCACATGTCACACCAAGCCAGGTACCACCCTGGGCATGGGCGTGTGTGGCCATGGCCCATGGACACCATGATGCACCACTGTCCTGGGGTGGTGCAGCACATGGGTACTGGTATGCACCTAATGTCCATGTCACCCACAACTGTCACATGCCCCCATACAGTCCTTCCCAGGGGCTGACAACATGTACATAGGTCACCGACACTATCCCCACACCCCATGGGCAGGTCAGTCATACAGCACCTGGGCTGTGGTGTGCGGTCTGGTGTGCACAGAACTGCAACTGTGGGGTGCCATACATGGGGGGGCTGCAGCCAGTGGCATGTGCAGACCTCACAACTGAACCACCATATGTGGTACCATATACAGCTGACAGCACAGTGGCACTCTGCTCCATGACGTGTGGCCCTGGCCCACAGGCAGCACTGTACCGACATTGGAATGCACATATCTACAGTAAACGGTGACACTGCCTGCATAATCACAGCATACCTGTGCAATGGAACAGACCCGCACACATCATGACAGTGGGCCATGCCCCCGAGTCATTGATGTGTATAGGTGTACCCCAAATGGAGCAGCAGGCACACAGTGTGATAGGTGATGTACCATGCCCGGAGACTGATGGATGTGGGGTATGGCCATGGTGAACAGTGTTGTACAGCAGATGCCAACAGGGGCATCCAACACTGTCCCGTGCACATGCCTACCCACCTGGCTGCAGCTGACCATGGGCGTCCCACAGGATGGTACTCCATTGTGTGGCCTGCCCTGGCTGGGGGGGGACACCCCTCACCAGCAATGCCGACTGCAGTGTACTATGCTGGGGTTGCCCAAAGAGACCCATGCACTGCAGTGGTGTAGTGCTGTCCCACAGCATGATAGACCCTTGGTATACAATGGCATGACAGGGACGTGGCACCAAATGGTCAAGCCGGTACTGGTGCCATGTGGGCATCCCAGCACAGCATCTCATGTTCAGTCCCAGCCGTACTGTGCACCCATGGTGGGCCAGCTGGTACTCTGTCAGTGCAACTACACCTACAACACACGACATGTGTAGCACATGTACAGAACAGTCCGTGACATGCCTTTGGGTCTGTGTAGTACAACTTGCCATCATAGAGTAGCAGCAATGCCCCCCAGGGTGTGTGTAATGCAAGGTCACCGCCACACCTCAGGTGTTGGATGCATTCAGCCTGCAGCCTGTGCCAAACCACCTGAGGTGTGGCGGTATGCCTGCACACCACACACCATGACAGCCAATAGTGCCTACCGCAAACACCATATCGACCTGTGTGTGAACTACCATCCCTCAGTGACTACAGTGTGGGGCACACCCATGATGGACAGTGTACTGCGCACAGTGAGGAAGTGCCACACAGTCAGGCTCATACTCCGTACCATCCCACAGCACAACCCAGAGACAGTGTGTGCAACACCAGGGTGCCAGCTACCACAACAGTGATATCTGCTCCAGGACCTGTGCCTCTGGGTGTTCCCAGCATCACTCTGATGAGGACTGCACAGCCACACCCATAGCTGACATGGCAGTGAGAGGCCTATCCCCACCCTGTTGTGGCAGCTGTGTGACCCACATGAGGGACTCAAAATCACCAGGTTAAATTTAAATTTATAGGTCCAATAAAGCCTATATGGCAAAGGTACAGGAGTAGAGAAAGAAAAAAAAAAAAGAATAAAAGAGAAGAGTATCATTTTTTTCTTCTCTCTCTCTCTCTTTCTCTCTCTCCTTTCCCCCTCTAACTTTCCTCCCCTCAATAACACCACATCTCATCCAATTAATTTGGTTACAGAACTTTAGAGTAATAGTAATAATTCATGCTATCACCCAATAAAACTATGAAAATTATTTGAATTTATAAATTCTCTAAACAGGGTCCACATATTTAGGTATTTTTAAAGTTGCTTAAGGGATGTATAATGGACTTTCTCCAACTGGTGACTCACGATCAAGGAGTTAATCCAAATTTTTAAGTTCAGAGGGTTACAATCCTTCCAATGGATAAGAATAACTTTAAAAGCAAGTATGAGGCAGTCTTATGAATTTAATCCACTCATTATTAAAATGGGATGGGGACCACCCGAGATAAGAAGCATCCATTTTACATCCTTATAAAACTGAATTCCTTTTACAAATGTAAGTATTTTAAGTATTCCATTCCACCAATTATTTAAATTTGGGCATGCAATAATCATATGTTCCAGAGTGGCATCCAAATCACAACCTCTGGGGCAGCTATCTGAAATGTTAGCATTGAATTGATGCAATCTGTGAGAAGTATAGTATACCCTATGAAGGATATTAAAATAAATTTGCATCAGCTTTGTAGATTTCAAATCCAGCTCTTTCACATTCACCATCTGATCCCATTGTTCTGAAGTGAAGTTGTAGTTCAGTTTCTTTTCCCATTTAGTTCTAAGTTCCAATATATATATTTATCATATTCTACATTAGATATAATCACTTTATATAAGAATTAGATAATTTTTTTTTCTTCAGACAAACGTAATATGGCCAAAATCTCTTCAAATAATGTGTTGTCCAGAAATGGAGTGTTTGTAGATATACAATGTCTAATCTGAAGATAAGCAAAGAAATGTTTATGTGACAAATTATACTAGAGTTTTAGAGTGTGAAATGTATTGATCTGATTGCCACTCATCAATTGACTGATTATTTGCAAGCCCTTTTCATGCCAAACCTTAACAACAAAATTGCCCAAAGATGATAGAAAGTGCCCATTCATATAAATGGGGGTGATTTTGCTACAGACAATATTTAATTTTATAACTTTTCTTAAATTATTCCATATGAAGCAGAGTCTTGAGTGATTGTAAGTACTCCTTCTGCTTAGCCCTCCTAGGACCACTCAGCATGCAAAGTCCCAGATTGTCACATGGGGTAGAACAGGCTTCAATTTGCATTTCCAAAGAATTATGCCCCTCTTTAAATATTTCATATAAATATGTCAAATTGGCCACAGAGTAATAGATTTGAAAATTTGGAAGGGAAAGGCCACCCTGCTCACTTGAGATATATAGCTTTTCTATTTTTAGCCTAGGGTGATTACCCTTCTAAAGGAATCTTTTCTGCCTTGTGGCCAATATCTTAAAGAATATATCTAATAGCGAAACTGGTAATGTCTCAAATAGGTATAGATATTTAGGTAAAATATTCATCCTCAGTACATTGGTTCTTCCTAGTAAAGAAATAGGAAGTTCTTGCCAATGAGACAGACTAGCCGCAGTTTGTGAAGTTAGTGATGTAAAATTCAGGTCAACCAAATTGGAGAGATTTTGGTCAATAACCACTCCGAGGTATTTAATTTGCACAACTTTATTGATATTGCAACCTAATGGGGGAATAAAATTATGTGAGTGTCCAGTGGACTCCATTAATTCAGTTTTGGACCAGTTTATCTTGAAACCTGAAAAGTTACCAAGCACAGTCAAATTGCTCATGATGTAGAGGAAACTGCCATTCATATTTAATGTATATATTAATGCATCATCTGCATATAAGCTAATTTTATTTTCTGTGGATCCAATTAATATACCCTTAATTAAGTCATCCCTTCTTACTGAAATGGCCAAGGGTTCAATAGCTAAAGAAAAGATAAGGGGCGAGAGAGGACAGCCCTACCTAGTACCTCTAGACAGTTTTATTTGTTCTGAGATGTTTTTGTTAGTTTTGATCCTCACCACGAGACCGGAGTACAGCAAAGCCATCCAAGACCAAAATTTGGGGCCAAACCCATAGTTTAACAATGTTAATTTAAGATACTTCCATTCTATTTGATCAAAGGCTTTTTCAGCATCTAAGGAAATTAAAGAGTAGTTAGAATCTTTGAGTGTCTATAATATCTATTGTTCATCTGATGTTAGATTTTATATTTCTGCCTTTAATAAAGCTATTTTTAGTCTTGATGTGTTATATCTGGAAGGACCCTCTTCAGTCTCATGGCGAGGACCTTGGCCAGGATCTTAGCATCCAAGTTAATTAAGGATATAGGGTGAAATGAACCGGAATCTAAAGTATTTTTATGTTTTTTTTTTAATAATAGAATTGTAGCCTTCTTAAATGATAAGGGTAGCTGTTCCTTACTATCCAGAATAGTTTGAAACAAATGTTGAAGCTGAGCATCCAGAATACTGGAGAAGTGTTTATAAAAATCTATGGAAATACCATAAGGGCCAGGCGCCTTAGACGGGGGGAACTTTTTAATAGCTTCAATGAGCTCTTGAATTGAAATATTGGTTTCAAGCAGCTTCAAGTGTGCTTGTGAAATCTTTGGGACACCAATTTTATTGAAATACTCTTGAATCTCTTCATTTGAAGCTACTTGTTCAGAAGTGCACATTTTTTTCATAATAATTTTTAAAAACTTCATTGATATCTTTAGGGTGGTTTACAGTATTACCTACTGAGTTGCATATTCTGTTACTGTTATTTTCAGTTTGTTTCTTCTTTAGCTGTCATGACAGGATTTTATCTGATTTATAACCAAATGCATACATAAAAGCGTTCCATATAGACAGGCAAGATGCTTCTCAGTTACAATTTAAAGTAAAATATTCATTAATTCTGCCATTCATAAATTGAATGTACAGTTCATCTTTAAGTAATAAAGGGTTCATTCTGAACATAGGGAGGCTTATTTCATATTGTATGAACATGTCCAACAAGACTGGAGAGTGATCAGAAATGATGATATTTTTAAAGGTAACTTCTTTTATCATGTAAGCTAAAGTTTCAGAAACCAAAAAGCAGTCTATCCAAGAATAATTTTGATGTACTGCTAAAAAAAAAAATTGTCTTTTATTGGGATTGTGCATTCTCCATGGATCAATTAAGTTATAATCAGTACTGAATTGTTTCATTTAAGTTGCATTGGTTGACAATCTTTCAGGGCAAACTGAAGATTTATCCAAAATAGGATTTAAAGTGGTGTTAAAGTTCCCAGCCATTATATATGGGGTTTCAAAACTAGCTATTTTTAGAAAGATTTCTCTAAAAAAGTTGGATGAGGTCTCATTAGGCCCATATATATTTATAAGTGTAAATTTATGTTGCCCATAAATAATTTCTGTAATGATAAATCGCCAACCAGAATCAATTTTATGATGCCCAAATGAGAGTCCTGACTCTTTTTTAAGATAGATAGTCATGCCTCTGGTGTTGTTACTATTGAGGCCGTCTCCCCATTTTCTAGAATAAAATGTAAAAGCAACAGTTTGTAAGTGAGTTTCTTGAAACATAATACATTTAATCTTGCTCTTATCCGCATAGTTAAATATGTTTTTGCCTTAGTTCTATCTTGAAGTCCCTTAACATTCCATGTTGCAAATTTCAGCATATGCTCCATTTGGTCTTAAGAGATAGCAAGCAGTGCCAGTGTCCTACATGGTTATAATATGATTTTTTTCCTGCAATTATATATCGGAGTGTTTATGTTTACTGTACAAAGCCCTATCATAAGACTAATAATTTGCCTCTTTCCCTTTATACAAGTAAAAAAAATAATATATTTTACTAACACAAAGACCAGTGACCCCCCTCCCATTCAACTAAACCCTGTGCACAAAAAAAGTGTACCTATTTTCCCCTCCTCCCCAAGCTCCAGTGTACAGTGATATCCCTCTCTTCTAGTTATCAAAACAAAATTGAAACACTGATGCAATAGAGCTATGCCCCATCCATCCAATGTGATGGCTTTATTCTTTGGCCCAGTTTGGTTTGCACATGGCAGGCAAAGTACCTTTATTTGCTTAGACCTCCCTGCTGACTGCACAGAAATTAATATACTTACCAATCAGCATTTTGTGCCCCAGATATAAACTTAATTTACTCTTTATAGAGGCTTCTAAGTCTTAATGCACACTTCACTATACTGACATTCTGGTGGGAAGAAAAGCCATAAGTCAGAGGGGGAGGAGAGAAGGGAGGGAAAGACCTGGGGGCCAAAAAGGAAAAGGAAAAGGGTTCACAGAAAATCAGACTCCAATTGAACAAATCCAATCTTGATATAGTTGTAGCCCATGAACCTCCCAACTCCCCTCATATATTATCAATAACCACTTATTTTCCCCATGATTTTATTTTTCCCTAGTTTTCACCTTCCAACCCCAACTAACAACTAACCAGCAGACCCCCAACTCAAGAACCTTATGTCCAAACCCCTCAGCCCCTGCCCCCACCTAAAGCCATCATCCCAGGCCAGCATTTGCTTCATCTGTTCTAGTCAGGAATTCTTCAGCTTATTTAGAATTATCAAAGATTTGATTTTGACCATGAAGAAAAAAATGGATCTCAGCAGGATAAAGTAGTGTGAATTTAATCCTCTTTTGTCGCAGCAAGATTTTTACATAATCAAAGGACTGGCACAATTGCACTGTAGCAGCACTTAAATCAGGATAAACAGAGAATTGTGCTCCATCCATTGCCAAGCCTTTGTTGATATGAACCTGTCTAAGAATATCTTCTCTGTCCGAGAAATAATGAGAATTGATAAAAACTTACCTTGGTTTGAGAGATGATTCAGAGACTGCACAGGTAGGCCCACAGCGATGTGCTCAATCAAGCCTGATTTTGTTCTCTGGGTATTGTCTACCCATTACCATGGTGAGGAAATTTTCAAAGAACATCAGAATATCTGAATTTCCTTCTATACCTTCAAGCACACCAATTCATTTGATATTTTGGAGTCTGTCCTCGAGATCATTTGTTCTCAGTTGTAGTTCATTTAAGAGTTTTGAATGCTGAACTGTGGTATCCTGCAATGGCTTTCTGCAGTCCTACAAAGAGCTAACACACTGTGCTAAGTGATCACACTGAAAGATGCTGTAATTTTGTGGTAATATCATTTAAGGTTGAAAAAATGTTTGATAATGTTCCGTTAATACCTGAAAACCCAGTTTGAATTTCCTGACTAATTTGAGTTTTAAGTTGGAGAAACATAGCCACATTAACCATTGAGTCACTCCCTGTTGGATTAGACTGCTGAGCAACATAACAAAAATTTTATGGATCTGATTCAGGCTCTGTTAGAGCAATATTTTTAGTCAGTTGAAAATCAAAATTCGCTAATGGCTCACAATGTCGAGTGTTTTCAGGGATTGTCACTATTTGTTCCTTTATTATAGCAGTAGCAAAAACTTTCTTCGGCAGCTTCTGTATCTGGATTTATGTGGTGTTCCTCATCTTCATCAGCCATCGCATATTGCCGCTCTTTGGCGTCCATAGGTGGTTTTTCCATCTGCTGTCAACTGGAGAGTTCTCTGATGCTGTTCTGTGCCATGGAGTTACAGGAGAGCAAATCTGGACCTTGTGGAGACTCATAAATAGGTGAGAACAAGGGTTTAAGGTGGACTGGGGTGAAGTTCAATTTTTGCTGCTGTAGCCTATTTCGCGGGTCTTCGGTCTCAGTGGCAGGTTTGTATAATAGACCCTCCAAGAGCTGATGTTGTCTTTTAGGAGGTTTGAGGTGCTTATTTGGCTGTACTTTTATGTCAGTGTCTGAGCTGTCCCAACCATTCACACCATTCCATGCAATTTTAGACATATTTACTCAAACAATTGCCAAACAAAAGGGAATGTTTTAAGAAAACAAAGGCAACTAGCAGGTAAGAGTCCAAACAGCTACTACAACATGCATTCTATGGCATAAAGAAGAATAATTTTCTGAATCCAACTTGCAGTGTCTGGAATAAACTAACCCATGCAAACAACTGACCATGGCGTTCAGAGCATCATCTCTGTGCAATTATCACTGGCCCACCTGCCCAGACCCAGCTTATCAAAATGCTATGTATATGCTGTGCTGACATTTTTTTTTCAACAGTGATGTTATAACTAATCAAGTCAAAAGCTTTTGCATAATCAATCATCTGTAGTTAATCCTCCCTCTATAGCTACTTGTAAGTCATTCATAAGATTGACCAGGAAATGTGAAGATGAGTTACCCTTCAAATTGCCATACATATTTACATTGGTTTTGCATCTATTTGATTAAATATAGATTGAATAAACAATTGTTTCAGTAATATTACTAGTGATTAATGTTACTGAAATGGGCTGAAAATCCTTTTTTAAAGTCTTTCACTTGAGAGTTTTTGAGATAGGGATTATATCAGCTTCTTTCCAATTTGCAGGAATTATCATACTTACTTGATAGTAATCAGCCAATTATGGTACGGGAATAATTATTTACAAAGTCATATTAATGTTATCCCCTCCTAGTGTGGTAACTAATGTCCAAATATTAAATATCTTTCTTCATATTAATTCTTTCTGGTTTTGTACGTAAGAATGATCAGTGTCACTCCTATATAGGTAATGTTTGTGTTTTACACAAAATTCAATGAAAATCTTATTACACAAGAAAGAAGATTCCCAGAGAAAAGGAATGAAACTGACTACATACTAAATGAAAATGTGGGGTTTCTTTAAACTATTGTTGAACAAAGAATTAACAGATGTGATATAAAATCGGTGTAAAGGTATAAGGCAAATGATAACAAGGGATGGAAGTACTTTTTATTTGCAAACACTTACAATCTCAGCTTTATCCTACTAAGAGAAAGAGAAAAGGCCAAACTTTATGACATTGTCTTAACTAACATAACATCACCTGGAGAACACAAGGGAAAAATAAACAGGAGAGAAACTGACCTGGAAGAGTGGGATAGTATTAAAGAATCTTATAAAATTCCTAACGAACTTCAAGTCATTAAAGTAGGGAGTACTGGAAACAGATCACAGAAAGCCAAGGAATTTGAAAGAGTGAGGAAAACACTAATGGAAAAATAATGAGAAAAGAAATAGAGCAGTCTTTGAGAACTCATTTATAAAATTTTAGAATGTGGAAACAGATTTGATGTATTACCCATGGAAAACTTAGAATGACTGAACACAAAAGAAGTAGAACCGATGGAAAATACAATCTCCCCAATACACTGACAGAAGTATTTAAAATTGTTCATTAGAGCAGGCTGTGGTAATTTTTAAGTTCAAAATCCCCAGCTAAAACTGACATGCTGGGGGGCAGTGTTTCAATCTTTTCATATTACATAGTTGGGTTAAAACAATAAAGTGCAAGATACAGATGTTTTAATACCACAGTATTAACATTCGGACGCTCCATGGACAAGACTTGTACTGTACAGTATCCTATGGAACCCATCCTGTGAGATTTAACTTTTAAAAAATAAATCAATACTAAATCTTTTGGCATTTCAATATTTTAGGAAACTTGGCTTGATGAAAAAGTGGATTCCCGTATAATGTAGATGGGTTGGGGGTGCAGCACACAAATCTCTGAATTTCAATTTCAGTGGGAGGTATCATGTTTCTTATCAAATCTTCTATGAACTGAAATATGGCATTATAATACACCAGGAATACAGTATGATAATGGCCTCCTAAGCACACTGTTTCATTTCAAAATGTGTAATCTCTGGCCCGTTTCAACTATTACATACCCACAAAAAGTTCATTATTGTATGCAGGGCAAATTTGGTTCTGTCTTAGAGAATGTACTGATGATTTACAGGAAAATTATAATGCAATAATTATACTGGGATTTATTTCACTGCATGAATAGGTAGAAATCAAACCAAAGAAAAGAAACTATTAAATAGTGCTGATGTCAATCCAATTCCAGTTAGAATGTCAAAGGACAAAGGAAAAAATAATTTTAGTCATCAACTGCTAGAACTATGGAATATGCAGTGCCACCAGCCAGGATACAGGGCAGTAACTTGCAGTATTACTGCAAAATGCTGCAGCACTGTAAGCTGCAGAGAACAGTGTAATGGCAATTAAAACTTTCCATCATGCAGTGCTTTGTGACATGTCATTTACTGCAAATTACTGTGATGAATTGTGACAAGCTATACTGTAAATGTGGGCCATCACATCTTAATGGGATGAGTAATAGAGAGAAAAGTGGAAATTCTAACTTTGTGGCACCAGGCTTCCCACGTTGTTCAGTGATCAACTGTATATCTATTAAGACAGTACACTAGTATGCTTCTACGGACTTCAGAATGCTGCTTAGACCCCAAAGGGATGCCTTCTTATTTATATTAACATTTTGTTTAAATCAACAACTCCTTAACGCTCAATCAGGCATACAATCTAGAGATAACCAGATTGTTAATAAAAAGTGCCTGAGGTAGAATACCTACCTAGAGGCAGAAATAAAAAACTTCTGTAGATACTTAGCAACCAATCCAAGGTCTAAGGACAGATATTATGTATTAAAAGGATACTGAATAATTCTTTAGTCAAATGGATAAAAAGTACTCATACAGTAGAAGCAGTTAATTCAGCAAGATACCTTCCAACATTCTTTGATGATACTTACAGAAGCAAATCTCTGTGACCAACTGTACTGCAAGAAATCATGTGAAAATATCCTTAGAGGTCTCAAAAAATTTTGACAAATAAATTACCATATCAACTGCTACTACTGTATTGAGCATCCATTTTATAAAGAAACCAGACCATGAATTTTTAATAACAGAACAGGTTGGTTTGATGAAACTTGTAGAAAGGAGAAGTGTAAACTAAAAAAAAAAAAACACTTTAATCTTTTGCAAAAATAGCTTGCCTACAAGAGATGAAATCTTACAAGTAAAAAACTTAAGCATGTCATATAAAGGTTTTTTGAAAAGTAGAAAGAAATAATGAACACAGGGCCTTTGGGCAAAGCTTAAATAGATCATAATAGATATGGACGGCAGTCTTGGGTTGACCTACTACAGGAGTGATGAGCAAGTGGGGAAGCCTCACACTGTGGTCCATTTGGGTACCAATAATCTGGCAGGATGCAAGGTGAAGGTGGTGCAGGTAAGGCTCAAGGAGCTGGGTAAGATCTGCAGGGGGTAGGAAAATCAGTAACTTTCTCTGAGGTACTGCCAGTCCCGAGGGCCAGTACTGTTAGAAAATGGAGGAATTTAACTCATGGCTGGCGGGATGGTGTGAGGCAAATTGGTATGGGCTGGTGGAAGAGTGGGGCAGGACTTGGGAGCACAATGACCTATATGCACCAGATAGGCTGCATCTAAGTAAGGAGGGCACAAGGGTCCTGAAAGACAACCTGGAGAGATACTTGACAGACAAGCCTAGTAGGAATTCAAACAGAAGAGAGGGAGTATGGAGAGGGGATAGTAGGGTTTGGGGAGGTGGAGAGACACCAAAGGATGGCGAGGAGCAAAGAGGGGAAAGGGGTCACCTGCTAGGTGGTGTCCTTGAATGAAAGGAGTCTGGCCAATGACGTGGCAGACCTGCAGGTGATGATGGCAGAAGGGGAGGTGGAAATAGCTGCCATCACAGAGACATTGGCAACCCAGTACCACGAGTGGGACCTCAAGATTCTGGGGTATCAATTGCTCAGGAAGGACAGAGGAAAGGGAAGGGGAGGGGAGGTGAAGTGGCATTATATATAAGGGAAGGGATAATGTGCACCATGGAGGAGGGCTCAGCAGGAGCCCTATGGGTAATGCTACAGAACATCAGTGGGGGAAGGATTCATTTGGGGGTAGTGTACAGACCACCTTCACAGGGCATAGAGTTGGACAGGGAGCTAGGGGACCAGATCAGGAGGGTAGGAGGGAGAGGGAACATTGTAATAGTAGGAGACTTCAATCTACTTGGAGTAGACTGGAGCACCCCAGCTACCTTCTGTTGCAGGGAGCAGCTCCTCCTGGATGCTATCCAGGAGTGTTTCCTAACACAGGGAGTCATAGAGCCAACTAGGGAAGGGGTCTTTCTAGACCTAGTGTTATTGGATGGGAAGCATGTCCAGGATGTAGAAGTGAAGGGTCCCCTTGCAGGCAGTGACCACCGCACAGTGTGGTTTAACATCAACATGGGGAAAGAAGTAGCTAAGTCCAAAACGATAGTAGTGGACTTCAAGAAGGCAGACTTTGATAAAATGGGTAACATACTAGAGGGGCACCTGGCAAAGCTCAGTTTGGAGATGGATGCAGATCAGAAATGGTCCGTCATTAAGATGAGGTTAATTGAGTCCAAAGACACTTGCACGAAGGCTTGTTGAAAGAACTCCAGGACCAAGAAACCTAGCTGGTGTAACAGGAAGGTGGCAGGAAAAGTGAAAGAAAAGTGGGCTGCCTTCCTGAGGTACAAGTGTACCTTGAGGGAGGAGGACAGAGAGGTTTACACAGAGAAAACTAGAGAGGCAGGGAAAGAGGTCCAGGCAGTCAAGGCTGCAAAAGAACTGAGACTGGCGCAGGGGATTAATGAAGGGGAAAGGACTTCTTCCATTACATTAAGGAGAGAAGATCCAGAAGGGATGGGATTGTGAGGATAAAGAGGGAAGGGGAATGGGCAGAAAATGGTGACGATCAGGCAGAGGAACTAAATGAGTACTTTTGCTCTATCTTCACTAAGGAACAGGATGGGCCCATGCCACAGGGGATGCTTGGGGGGAGTCTTAGAGGTGGGGAGGAATATGATGGGGAGATTGAAGTTGACAGGGTCTTAAGGACACCGAGGGAACTGCATGTGAACTAGGCACATGGCCCAGGTGGAGTACACCTGAGGGAGCTGGTGGAGTTATTAGCAGTCCCCTGATGGACCTGTTTAACACCTCGCTGGAAAAGTGGTGTGTGCTGCAGGACAGCACATGTGGTATCACTCCACAAGCATGGTCCTAGGGATGAGCCAGATAACTACAGGCCGGTAAGCCTAGCTTCCATAGTGGACAAGTTGATTGGGACCATTCTAAAGGAAAGGCTGGTGTCCTCCCTTGAGGTAAATGGTCTCCAGGATGACAGGCACCATGGGTTTGTCAGGGGGAGATCCTGTCAAACAAACATAATAGACTTCTTTGACTGGGCGACAAGGACACTGGACAGAGGCAGGCAGTGGAGGTCCTGTACCTGGACTTCAGCAAGGTGTTCGATTCAGTGCCACATAGCAGGCTGATCAGCAAGTTGAGGGACCTGGGAATGGAGAACAAACTGTTGGGGTGGGTCAAGAGCTGGCTGCGGGACAGGAACCAAAGAGTGGTGGTGGTGGGAGGGAACTATCCAAACCTAGGCCTGTAACCAGCAGGGTCCCATAGGACTCAATACTCTGACCTGTACTGTTCAACATCTTTATTGGTGACATAGCAGAGGGGGTCAAAAGTAGGATCTGCCTTTTTGCAGATGATACCAAGCTCTGTGGGAGGGTGGACACAGTCGAGGGGAGACAAGAATTAAAGGAAGATCTGGCTAGGCTAGAGAAATGTTCAGGCATCTGTCAGTTGGGATTTAATGCCAAGAAATGCATGATCATGCACCTGGGAGCCAGTAACCCAGGGGTCAACTACTGGCTGGGGAGAGTACAGGTGACTATCTCAGAGGAGGAAAAGGACCTTGGAGTGTTGGTCAGGGGTGACATGAAGCACTCTGCACAGTGCCATAAGACAGCAACCAAAGCAAAGCAAATGCTGGGCTGCATCACCAGAGGAATCACCTTTATGAGGGAGAAAGTTATTCTGCCACTGTACAGGTCTCTGGTGAGACCACACCTGGAATACTATGTTCAGTTCTGGTGCCCTTATCTGAAGAAGGATAGCAGTCTACTGGAGGGGGTCCAGTGGAGGGCAACCAAGATGATCCAGGGCATGGGAGACAAAACATATGAGGAGAGGTTGTGGGAGCTCAACATGTACTCCCTGAAGGACAGAAGTGAAATGGGGGACATGACAGAAACCTTCAAATACCTTAAAGGCATAAACAGGGTTGGATTGGAGGGCATCTTCAGTTTAAGAAAGGAGGGTATTACAAGGGGCATAGCTTGAAACTAGTGGGAGGTAGATTTAAGAAGGAAATGAAGAAACACTTTTTCACTGAAAGGATGGTGATGGGGTGGAATGAGTTATCGGAGGAGGTAGTTGCAGTGAACACAGTAGCCAGTTTCAAGAGGAGTGGGACAGGGTGGAAAAGAAGAGGGAGGGTCAGGGGCCTTAAAAGTTCTGTGGGTGACTCCCTTGATTCCAGGGAGTCCCTACCTCAGCTCCTGTCCAGAGGCAGCCCTCTGGTCCTGTCAGAGAAATTTGAGCCCTCAGTTAGGGAGCGATCCAGAGTAAAATCAAATGGATCTCTCACTTCTCAGTCTGTTGCACCCGGTGAGCCTGCAGAGAGTAGGAAGGCTTTAGAGGAGTTAGAGGAGGAGGAGGTGGATGAGGAAATATTTCTGGTAAAAAGGTTCAAATTTGCTGATTACCAGGTTTATCAAGCAATTCCATGGCCTTTCCACCACCTGGTGGTCACCACGGCTGACCACACCCCACGTCTGCCTGTCCGTGCCAGAACCCTCTGAACACGGATGGATGGGTTGAAATGAAGTGACCCTTTAAATATCACCTACAGAAGGGCAGTATGGTTGCAGCCAGGACAGACTTGGAGGACCAGTGTCCGAGATCTGCCTGAATGAAGTCAGGCCGAGAGATGGGTAAAGAGGAGATTGCACATTGAATACCCATCTCTGGATTGCCCATACATGTCAGAGACAGTGTGGGATATCATTGAATAAATGAGGGAGGAGTGGGTAATTAAGGAGCAGCCGGAAAGATTGAAGCATCATCCTGGAGGTGGGGGTTTCCCCCTCAGCAGTTATTCCAAAAGGCATGGGCAATGTGCCACACTGCACCAGAGTCCAGACTGACCCTATTTAAAAGCTTTGCTTTGGTGCAGGACTTGGCTGGAACTCACACCAAGTACTATGTGGTGGACAAGGACTCTTTTGGGGATGTTACCACTAAACCGGACCAGGGTTTCTACTTCCCACTTGGTGGGGGACCTGCCACTTAAGCCCTCCGTGAAAGACTCATAAACTGTGCCAGGAAGATTGTTCAACGGAGCAGGCTATGGTGACTGTATGACAATCTAAACGAATAATGAGAGGACTGATAATTACCAACTTTTTGATTAAGAGCCTAATGATAAATGGTTAACAACTGCTATTACACTTAAAATGTTGTGGCTGGTGTGATTGGGAGAATGAATGGGTGTGTGTATGACACGTGAATTTTAAAGTTTTTTTTAATGGGGTAACATGTTTAACATTTATTGGGAGGTGTAATCAAGGAAAAAGGGCGAATGAGTGACAGCAAGGTCTACCTCAATGAGTTTTTATAAATGTTAACTATCTTTCAAGTTTAAATGGTAACTACTTCCCCAATCATTGGAAAAAGCATTTTTTCTCCATGTGTTTTGTTTTTGTATTTAGAACCTCCTGGCACAGGTAAGCTTATCTGAGTCATTTTAAATTGTTTTAAAGTAGGTGATGTTGGGGAGGGCACCCTTTGGGCCGAAGTTCAGGGGGTTCTTTTTCTGGCAGGCTGGGGAGACGCACATACCCAATTTGCTGGTTGAGGCCTACCTGGGCCCCCTGCCATCATTCCCAGGAGGGAATGATTTCCTAAGTGGGAGGAGAATGTAAGCCCTCTCTCATTTGAGAGGGGATTATGCTCCCTTTAGGGACCCCTTTCCCCTTAAGGGGACAACTAGTGACACCACTGACTACCCTTTTTAACAAATCATGGTAAGATGGAGTAGTACCTGAGGACTGGAAGAAGGCAGGTGAGATTCCCCTTCACAGAAGTGGGAGCAAGACAGAGGCAGGATACTACAGACCTGTCAGTTTGACCTCTGTGGTAGGGAAAGTGATGGAATCACTTCTGAAGGAAAGAATTGTTGAGTACCTAGAGGCCAGTGGGGCTCAGGACCCAAGGCAGCATGGGTTCTCAGCGGGAAGGTCATATCAGACGAATGTTATTGATTTCTTTGACTGGGTGACCAAAGTAGTAGACCAGGGAGGAGCTGTGGACATGGCCTACCTAGACCTTAGCAAGGCATTTGACAGAGTCCCACACAGAAGATTAATAGAAACATAGAAACATAGACTTTGATGGCAGATAAGGACCGCTAGGCCCATCTAGTCTGCCCATTTCCCTACCTACAGGATAGGCCGCAGATCCTAGTTAACCAACAGCCTATTTCTTCCTACCCCCAACAAGAATTGCCTTATGTCTGTCCCATGCATTCTTGAATTCTCCCACAGTTTTAGACCCCACAACCTCCTCAGAAAGGCTGTTCCATGCATCCACCACCCTCCTGTGAAATAATACTTCTCACTTGCCCCTGAACCGCCTCTCCTTCTATCTTTTAAATTGTGTCCCTTGTTCTTGCAAGTCTCTTTTTCTGAAAAATGCTACCCTCTTGGACTTTGTTGATTCCACTGAGGTACTTAAAAGTTTCTATCATGTCCCCCTCTCCTTCTTTCCTCAAGGGTATACATATTAAGCTCCTTTAGTCTCTCCTCATAGGCTTCTCTTGCAGACCCTGCACCATTTTAGTTGCCCTCCTCTGGACTGCCTCTATCCTGTCTATGTCCTTGCGGAGATGGGGTCTCCAGAACTGGACACAGTACTCCAAATGGGGTCTCACCAACTGTCTGTACAGAGGGATAACAACTTCCTGTTTTCTGCTGCTGATGCCTCTCCCTATACATCCCAGTATACCCCCAGCCCTCCCTACTGCCTTCTCACATTGCTTGCTAACCTTAAGGTCATCTGATATGATTACCCCCAGGTCCCTTTCCTTTTTGTTGTTGTTACTACCTCCCACCCATTGTGTATTCTTCCCGGTTCTTGTTTCAGGTGCATTATTTTGCACTTCTTTGCATTGAATCCTAGCTGCCATACTTCTGACCATTCCTCCAACCTTGCCAAGTCCCTTTTCATCCTTTCCACGCCTCCTTGTGTATCAACCCTGTTGCAGATTTTTGTGTCATCTGCAAAAAGGCATACTTTTCCTTCCAGTCCCTCTGCAATGTCACTGATGAAGACATTAAAAAGGACTGGACCCAATACTGAACCCTGCGGTACCCCACTAGTAACCCCCCTTTCTTCAGAATGGACTCCATTTACAATTACCTTCTGTGTCCTGTTGTCCAGCCAATGTTTTACCCAGGCTACCACCCTGGGTCCCACTCCCAGGCTGGTTAATTTGACTATTAATCTTTTGTGTGGGACTGTGTCAAATGCCTTGCTAAAGTCTAGGTAGGCCATGTCCACAGCCCCTCCCTGGTCTACTACTTTGGTCACCCAGTCAAAGAAATCTATTAGATTCATCTGACATGACCTTCCCGCTGTGAACCCATGCTGCCTTGGGTCCTGTGCTCCACTGGCCTCTAGGTACTCGACTATTCTTTCCTTCAGAAGTGACTCCATCACTTTCCCTACCACAGAGGTCAGACTGACAGGTCTGTAGTTTCCTGCCTCTGTCTTGGACCCACTTTTGTGAAGGGGAATCACATCCGCCTTCCTCCAGTCCTCGGGTACCACACCATCCTCCCATGATTTATTAAAAAGAGTAGCCAGTGGTTTCACTAGTTCCTCCCTTAATTCTTTTAGAATTCTGGGGTGAATTCCATCAGGACCCATTGCTTTGTCCACCTTCAGTTTTAGGAGTTTTTGCAGAACCCTTTCTTCTGTGTGTAACCCCCCTGCAAATGGGGGTTCCCAAAAGACCTCCAGGAGCTTGCTTGAATGCTCCAAGCCTGAATGGTGTTTGGCATTTAAGCCATTTATCTGTGAGTGTTTTTAGAGCCTCTGGTACTGTCTCTTTAAGAGCTGTCTGCTTGCAGACATAATTAGTTTGTATGGGGGAACTGTGTGTTTCTCTGCTCGAGTACTGCTCGAGCTGCTGCCAATTCACTCCATTTTTGCAGTCACTAGGAGTGCAAAGGGAACCTATCTGAAAGATGTAACTGTTTGCCAGAAATCATTTAGAGTAATAATGAAAATACAGTTTGTCTAACCTGCTTCTTTGCAGTCAGAACTGTGTTTGCCTAGTTCTCCATTCTAGTTTTGAACTGCTGAACTGGACCAATCAGTGTGGGTTAAGGTAGCTCTAAAATGGTGCCTTGGCGAATCAGAACTTGGACTCGTAATCTGAGCCAGCCACAAGAGAGGATTGTATGGGCAGTGACTCTGGGAGATGTAGTTTGGACTTGAGCGCCTTTTTGGACCAACAGGGCAGTCTATTGTGAGTGACAGCCAATCCAGCCAAGAACTGGGAGGAACTCAAAGGAAGTGCCTGGTTTGTCTGCTGGAGTTTCAGTTGAGCTCTGGCAGTGAAGAGGAAAGGAGCCCTGTGCTTTTTCAGTGTGCAGTTTTAGTCAGAAAATGTGTGTAAGGCCCCGAGTTCCGGTCTGCAGCTTGTGTAACTGCTTGTTAGGACTGAATCCGTCCTGTGAAGAGAATCAAATGATAGCTGAAGAGCAGAAACCAGGCTCACCCTGTAGAAGACTGGAGAAATTGCTGAATTGCACTTGGTCTGTCAGGAACTGAATCTGCTGTGTGTTCTCCCGGGTAATGTGCAGTAATTGCGATCGGGATAGAGAAGCAGCCTGCCTGGTATAGTACTTTCTTTTTACCATATAAATGTGTGAGGAGGCTTGTGTAGCTCAAGTGAATCCTGCTGCCATTAAAGGACTTTTGCCTGTTACTGTTTACCATATAAATGTGGGAGGAGGCTTGTGTAGCTCAAGTGAATCCTGCTGCCATTAAAGGACTTTTGCCTGTTACTGTTTACCATATAAATGTGTGAGGGAGGCTTGTGTGCTCAAGTGAATCCTGCTGCCATTAAAGGACTTTTGCCTGTTGCAGTTTGTCATATAAATGTGTGAGGAGTCTCATGGAGCTCAAGAGTAGCCCTGCTGACGTTGAAGGACCCTATCTTGTTTGGAGGTCGTGAGTACTAATTCAGGGTCGCTCCCGGTTGAATTGCCACACTGAATCCAAATGGAATTACTGTACTGCTGACTGTTTAACTAATTTTTCTTTTCTCTGTGTGAAAGGGCCCCTACCAGCTGCCACAGTTTGTACTAGCCACTAGGGCTTGGGTACCCAGGGACAGTAACTGGTAGGGATAGGCCTGTGCACAGAGCCATAGGTAGATGAGTAAAGTGATAAGCTAATTAACCTGATTTCCTCCGTCCTTGTTATATCCTCCTAAATAAATCAGAGCTGCTTGTTTCAGAAAAGTTATACTGCCTGAGATATTTGTCTATGTTAAAGTATTGTACTGTGATTGTTGCACTGTATCTTCTTATTTTACAGGGGGTCCCTGTGCCTGAACCAGTCCTGGGGGTAAGTGTATACTGTGAAGGTAATTCTGATATACTGTGTGGGCCACTAGTGGGAAGAAAGGGGGGTTGCAGTGTCCCAGAGGGCTGTGACCAAGTTAGTTTAACTATTGCAAACCCTGACCTCTGGGTGGAGGCACCCGCCATCTGATCCAGGCCCCTCAACCTGTTAGTGGCAAATCAGGCAGGGGTAGTAGCCCCTGGGATAGCACCATCTAAGGGTTACATGTGAAAGGACTGGGATCGACCCCCCTATCAAGAGTGCTTCTGTTAATTGGATTAGGCACTTCCCCCTCCTCTTTTGTGAATACTGAGCAGAAATATTCGTTCAGTATTCCTGCTTTTTCACTGTCCCCCTCCGCCCACCCACTGTTCATTCTATTCAACCTCACTATCCCTCCCTTTGTCTTTCTACGCTCGCTGATGTACCTATAAAAGGTTTTATCCCCCCTTCTTAACTGAGTTGGCTATCTTTCCTCAGTTTGGGCCTTTGCTATTCTGACTTCCCTCCTGCTTCCTTCTGCCTTAACTGGTACAGCTCTCTGTCCTGCTCCTTCTGTGTTTCCTTATACTTCGGAATGCTATCTTTTCTTCCTGACTTTCACAGCCACCTCTTTTGAGAACCATGGTGACTTTTCTTTCATTTTGATTTGTTCATTTGCTTCACAAAAGGCTTGTTGCCTCTGTGATGGCAGTTTTGATAATTCCCATTGTTGCTCCACACCACCTTCTAGCCTGTTTGCTAGTGATTTTCTGAGGCACTCTCCCATCTTGCCAAAGTCAGCCCTCCTAAAGTCCAGTACCCTCACTTTTGTATGGCTTGACTCTGTAGCTGAGTTTAACATGAACCACACTGTTTGATGGTCACTTGTCCCCAGATGGCAACCCACTTCTAGATCTGAGATCCTCTCACTGCCCCCGTTTGAGAGTATGAGGTCTAAGATTTCTCCCTCATGAGTGGGTTCCAAACTAGCTGTCTAATGTCTGCCACCTGTAGGGCATCAAGAATGGCCCTGCTCTTGGATGTGGCTGCAGCAAATGTGCTCCAGTTAACATCTGGCATATTCAGGTCTCCATCAACAGTATCTCCCCTTTCTCTGCCATTCTAAGAATGCCTTCTATCATATCCTTGTCCATTCCTTCCCCCTGACATGGGGGTCTGTACACAACCCCTGTGTGGATTGTGGTGCCCTTTCCAGTCTCCAAGGTGACCCACAGTGCCTCCTCCCTCCTGTTTACTCTTTTGTTCAGTTGCTTTTATCCTTCCTTTACATAGAGAGCTACCCTCCCTCTTCTCCCTGCCTGTCTCTCCTGTAGGTTATGTACCCTGGTATGTTAACATCCCAGTCATGGTTCTCTGTGTACCATGTTTCTGTGATCACTACGATATCCAGGCATCCCTTTTCATTAAGGCCATCAGCTCAGGGAGCTTGTTGCCCAGACTATGGGCATTGGTACTCATTACCCTCCATTTCCTGATGACCTTACTCCCTTTTGCCCCATCCCTGTCCTTCTTGCCTTTGTCACTTTCTCAATTTGCCCCTGCCCTTCTCCCTATCGACACCTCTATGTTGGTGTTTGCCACACTTACTACCGTGATTATTTGGGGGGGGGCTAGGATTTTCCTGCTCCTTTCCAGTGCCTCCCCGCTTGGCTAGTTTAAAAGCTTGCCAATGAAGCATTTAAACTTATCACCTAGGATCCTGGTTCCTCCGGGACAGATGCAGCCCACCATGCCAGTATAGGCTTGCATCACTCCAGGTGACCCCCAGTCCCCAATGAAGTCAAATCCTGAGCTCCACACCAGTTTTCAACCACTGATTGAATCCCATGGTGCGGAAACCTAGCCTCTCTATGCCATAGATGGGTAGCACCTCCGAGAAGGTTACCGTGCGTGCTACTTGACTAAGGCCCCTCCCCAATTCCACAAACTCTTCCTGCACTTCTCTAATCCCTTTCTTAGCCAGGTAATTTGTCCCTAGGTGGACAATGACATGCAGTTCCTTCCCCTGTGCAGCTGCTCCGGCAATCCTGAGGATTCGCTTCCTGTCCCTGTAAGCCATGGTGTCAGGCAGGCACCTTACCTCCCTCTCCCCTTCCTCCCCCAGTTCTACCTTCCTAACAATGGAGTCCCCCACCAGGAGTTGTTTTCTTCCCCTGCAGGGTCCCCTGCCACCCTCCTGTGGGTCTCCTTTGTGGAGGTTCCCAGCATCCTCCTTGGTCTCCACTGTGGGTGCCTCCATAGAGGAACCACACTTTGCCAATTTGCTAATAAACAAATTAACCAGCCTGGGAGTGGGTCCCAGGGTGGTAGCCTGGGTAAAACATTGGCTGGACAACAGGACACAGAAGGTAATTGTAAACGGAGTCCACTCTGAAAAAAGGGGGGTTACTTGTGGGGTACTGTAGGGTTCAGTACTGGGACCAGTCCTTTCCAATGTCTTTATCAGTGACATTACAGAGGGACTGGAAGGAAAAGTATGCCTCTTTGCAGATGACACAAAGATCTGCAACACAATTGATACACAAGTAGGTGTGGAAGGGATGAGAAGGGGCTTGGCAAAGTTGGAGGAATGGTCAGAAGTATGGCAGCTTGGATTCAATGCAAAGAAGTGCAAAATAATGCACCTGGGAAACAAAAACCCAGTGGAAGAATACACAATAGAGGAGAGGTAGTAACAACAACAATAGGCATTTGTCAATGCTGAATGTTGTCTCACTGGCATTGGCACTGGTAGTGCAGGAGCTAGAGACGTATAATAGGAATGGCAGTGAAGTATTGAAGTGACGCCAACCTCATCCCCACCCTACAGAAACTGACAGGCATTGGGGTGTGCCTTTGGGTCATCAGCCATAATGCTCATGCCATTTTACCTCACCCTACCCTGTAGACACTGACAAGTGTCGTGGTGTGCTTTGGGGTCTTTGAGCATTATACTTACCCCATTCCATAAGGAAATATGCTGAGGTGGGTGCAGTATAGGAGAATGGGGTGAACTTTGTGGCCGAACACTCCAAGGCACACCACGGTGCCTGTCACTGGCTGCAGGGTGGAGGTGGGGGTGGAATGGTGTGATGATCCCAAGTCACATCCTTGATGCCTGTCAGTCTCTACAGGGTGGGGTGCTACAGTTGGAAACCCTAACACTGTAGACGTGTGTTGGTATTTTCACTCCAAATTTTCAACATGGGCTTTTTGTGAGCCCACCTCATGAAGAGCGGCAGTATCAGTTTGTTAGCTGAAAGGTGGTTTTGCACAGCGGCTATGCCATTTGGCGACACAGGGACGAAAACACATTTTGGGCAGTATGTGGAAAATGACAACTGTATTGTTCATGAGGAGATGTAAAAAATAGCAATGTTGAAAATCTGGAGGAAAATATGAAAACTGGTGAAGTCATAAGCATGCAAGAAACTGTGCAACACACGTCCATAACCCAATTATTTTTGGGATTTTTAACCACATTTTTAACATAGGCATTTTGGGATCTCCCCTCATGAACAGTGGCACTGTGATTTTGTTAATTTGTCCCAAATGTTGATTTCCCACAGTGACCATGCCATTGTGCACCACAGGTGCGAAAACACATTTAGGGCAGGATGTGAAAAATGACAGCTGTACTGTTCATAAGGAGGTATGAAAAAATGCCAGTGCTGAAAATCTGGCATGGAAATATTGCAAATTTGTGAAGTTACAAGGGAGCGTGGAAACTGCACAACACACACTTATAACACAGTCATTTTATGGAATTTCACCACCAAATTTTTAACATAGGTATTTTTAGGACCTCTGCTCATGAACAGTGTCACCATCATTTCCTCAAACTGTCCTGAAAACTGATTTTGCACAGCGACTGCGCTATTCTGCACTGGACGTGCAAAACCACATTTTGGCTAGGATATGTAAAATGACAGCTGTACTGTTCATAAGGAGGTGTGGAAAAATGTCAATTTTGAAAATCTGGAGTGAAAATATTACAAATTCACGAAGTTACGAGCGTGCGTGGAAACTGCGCAATGCACGCTCATAAAACAGCCATTTTTTGGATTTTTCCACCAAATTTGCAACATAGGCTTTTTGAGAGCCCCCCTCATGAACAGTGGCACTGTCATTTCATTAATCGGTCCCAAAAGGTGATTCCGCACAGTGACCGCGAAATCACCCTTTCAGGACTGAATAATGCCATGACAGTGCCTGAATTCATGAGGAGGGATCCCAGTAACCCCATGTTGAAAATGTGGTGTCAAAATTCCCCAAAATGCCTGAGATATGCACCAAAGTTGAAAAAAAACCCTATTTATGCCATTATACAGCTTACCGGCATTTCTTCAGTTCGCAGTCGGCTTTGAAGACTGCAGACATATTCCCAGCCCACTGAAGATCATCACACCAGGCTCCGGAGGTAAGTATGGAGTAAGGGAGGTCTGGGGAGGTAAGTGCGCAGAGGGTGAGTGCGGGTTGGGGAGGGGCAGGAGACCACAAGGGACGCTTTCTGTTTTACAGGTAAAACTAAAAAAAAAAAAAAAAAAAAAAAAAATTGCGGGTCTTTTTTTTTTAAACAAGGTAATTTAGCATGCTGGGGTGGGCCCTTGTGTGCCACCTGAGTTGTTTTTTGGGGGCTGTAGCCAACAGGATAGGACACCTGTCGGCAAATACCAGTGGGCGGGAGAGCCGAGGGGATTGGGCACCTCGGCACACAACAAATGGGGAGGGACATTGTGCCAATGGGGAGTAGGCTCCCCATTGGCAGATTGAACTGGGAAGGGGGACTGAAGCCGATGGGGATTGGGACCCCGTCATCAAAGAAAAACTTTTGGGGGGCATGATGCTGAGGAGTTTGGGCACCCCTTGGCACACAACAGAAATGGGAGGGGACATTATGCCAATGGGGAGTGGGCTCCCGCTGGTACATGTGACAGGCAGCGGTAGTCACTGCCGCCATGTTGCTTGCACGTCGGGAGGCGTGTTGTGGTCCCGCTGCATGAGAGCTTCACTCTCATTGCAGCAGACCTTTTCTTAGATCTGGTGGCCATATTAGCTATGCATGGTGTCAGCACCTGCTGCTGGCTTATTGGGGAATGAGGGAAGTACCTACTGATGCATGCCCTGCATTTGCCCACAGTGACCGCACCTCCAATTCTGCTACTACCGCAAGATGTTGGCTAGTGTGCACACGCAAGCCAACATAAAAATGGAAAGGGACCTGGGGTAATCATATCAGATGACCTTAAGGTTGGCAAGCAATGTGAGAAGGCAGTAGGGAGGGCTGGGGGGATACTGGGATGTGTAGGGAGAGGCATCACCAGCAGAAAACAGGAAGCTGTTATCCCTCTGTACAGGCAGTTGGTGAGACCCCATCTGGAGTACTGCATCCAGTTCTGGATACCCCATCTCTGCAAGGACATAGACAGGATGGAGGCAATCCAGAGGAGGGCAACTAAAATGGTGCAGGGTCTGCAAGAGAAGCCGTACAAAGAGAGACTAAAGGAGCTTAATATGTATACCCTTGAGGAAAGGAGGGAGAGGGATTACATGATAGAAACTTTTAAGTACCTCAGTGGAATCAACAAAGTCCAAGAGGGTAGCATCTTTCAGAAAAAGAGATGTACAAGAACAAGGGGACACAATTTGAAGATGGAGGGGGTACGGCTCAGGGGCAATGTGAGGAAGTATTTTTTCACAGAGAGGGTGGTGGATGCATAGAACAGCCTTTCTGAGGAGGTTGTGGGATCTAAAACTGTGGGAGAATTCAAGAATGTATGGGAACGACATAAGGCAATTCTTGTGGGGGGTACGAAGAAATAGGCTGTTGGTTAACTAGGATCTGCAGCTTATCCTGTAGGTAGGGAAATGGGCAGACTAGGTGGGTCAAGTGGTCTTTATCTGCCGTCAAAGTCTATGTTTCTATGTTTCTTGCCCCCAAGAGTTTAGGGTTTTTAACGCTCTGGGGTGCACTTGCCAGCTGCCACCTAGGCAGCAGAGAGTAGGGTTTCAGGGTATAAGTAGGCAGTTTCAGGAAGAACAGGAGAGAGGAGTTGCTACCTAGGAGAGGAAGGACACCTGCGGGCACTGCAAGGGCAGTGCAGGGTGGCTTTAGGCAGGTTGGCAGCTTCAGCAGTGAGTTGCCAGGTTCCCAGGTGGGCATTCATGGGAGGACATCAAGTATAGGCAGCTGCTGCTGTTTGTTTGGGGTCTTGGGCCCTGGGGATTAGTGGGAGAGAACCACCAGGTGTAAGGAGGTGCAAGTAAGGTAGGACCTCTGGGGTCCAGGTTTAGGCCCTATGAGCGAGGGTAGTATTCCTGGGTCATTGCAGCTGCAGTAGGCTGTGGCAGGGCTTCTGCAGCCCGCTGTGGCAGGGCAGCCCAAAGGTACTGGTGAGGGGGACAGGAGTGGTCTTTACCAAAATTGGGGTCCTGCTCTCAATGACAGGCCTGGGTTTGGGCTAAGGTGTTCTGGGTGGGTCCTCGGGCAGACAGGTTCCTGAGGGCCTTTAGGCCAGTTCCTGTCTGGGTTGCACAGCTCGGGCAGCAGTAAGGAGGCAGAGGGTATGGCTCCAATTAGCTGCTGGGTTTGGAGTGCTGCTCCAGGAAGAAGCGGGATGCCTTAGGGAGGTTTAGCAATTTTGGGACCCAGCAGGCCAGGGTATCGGCCTAGGGCAAAAGCAGATTTGGGGTAATGGTGGCGGCTGGTTGTTCTGGTGCCGCACCTTTTGGGGCTGCTAGTAGAGCCAGGGAACAGGTTTTGGGAGAAGCTGTACACTTCTCCATAGTAGGATCAGGGGCCCCATTGCAGTAGTGAAGCAATCAGAAGGTACTTACCAGTGTCAGTTGGAATCAGTGTTGGAGTTTCACGGTCCAGGTTAAAAAGTGTCATTATTATTTCTGGGGAAATCTTTGCTGCTAAAGTTTCTGCTGTTTATTTTATTTTATTTATTGAAGTCTTGGAATTACAACCCTTTGAATCAAAGACTCTTTTGCAAAGGCTAACATCAGATTTAGAAACAGACAGGTTACAAAAAAAAAAAAATTACAAGAGTTTAACACAGTACATTATACATAGGATATGAGTATAGAAAAAAAAACACATTATACATAAGTGCATCGTATATGAGGGCGGAGTGCATGGCAAAGAAACAACATGGCGAGTAGATTTAAGACAGGATATGAAACACTACAGGAAATTAATACAGTACATAATACATAGGATAAGAGTATACAAGTAATGCAGTGCATTATACGTAAGTGCCATCATAACTGAGCATGGAGTACATGATAATGAAACAAGCATGGTGCAGGCAGTGCTAGCTAACTATGTAAACAGACAGGAAATTAAAGAAAAGAAAGGGATACCAGAAGGAAGTCAGTTGAGGAGAGTTGTGAGACAGCTGGGTGGGAGGTAGGGAGAAAAGTTGAGTAGAGGGGTGTAAGGTGTAGAGAAGGAGGAATAGGAAAGAGTGCAGGTAAAGGATGAGTGAAGGGCAGGAGGGGAGCAGAGTGGGGAGGGAGAAATTAGGCCAAGATAAGGTGGGGACTGGAGGAGCAGGGAGAAATTGATGGACAAGCTATGCGCAGTCCCAGACTGACCAGTACAAGCTAGGAGCAGTCACAACTATTCACAGAGAGTAGTTGCTGGCAAAGTTTAGTTTTAAAGGGGCCCAATTTAACTGTATAGAAAACCTGAGGAGGCAGGCCAGGGGCCCTGTGGAAGAACTCTTGCTGCCCTAGGGATGTCTTACAGAAAGGGACTAGGTAAAGGGCCTTATTAGAGCTCCTAGTAGAACAAGGGGTAGGGGCAGGGGAGATGAGCTGCTGGGCCGAGGGAGGGGAGAGTGAGGTGGTAAGCTTCTTGGCCAACAGGCAGGTGTGATAGTCAAGCGTACTCTTAAAGTTTAGCCAGTTCACTTGACTGTAAAGATCACAGGTGTGGGTTAGCTTTGGTGCTCCTGTTATGAGGCAACATGCTTTATTGAGGGAGAGCATTATTCTTTTAAGAGCAGTGTCAGATGCAGATCCGTAGACTACTATACCATAATCCACTAGGGATAAAACGGAACTAGTGACAGCCAGGTGGAGGTCGTCATTTGTCAGGCACCTCCTATGCCTGTAGAGGAGGCTGATTCTAGTGTTTACTGCTTTGCAAACCAGATTAATATGTTCTTGGTAGGAGAGGGAGGAGTCTAAGGTTATCCCGAGGTATTTAAAACTCCTAACCTGCTCAAGTGACAAGAGTTGACTATTTTGGATGTTTAGTGACACTCCTTTGTGTTTGTTCTGGTGGTTTGCAAACAGCATTGCTTTGGTCTTTTTGTAATTGATGTTAAGTTTATGAAAGGAGAACCAGGACTCGATTTGTGTAAAGCTATTTTGCAGACATTGTTCAAGCATAAGGGGTTCAGGATGGCTAGAGAAAATAACTGCATCATCTGCGTAGAGGAGTAGGTTGCCAGAGCAGGCTTGGGGAATGGTATTTAGAAAAAGACTAAACAGGAGTGGGCCATGAATTGGCCCCTGTGGAACCCCTGAGTGAACTGGTTTACTGGAAGAGAGGGTACCTAGGATTTTAACCCTCTGGGACCTCCCAGAGAGGTAACTATCAAACCAGGCGGTAGCATCAGAGGATAGGCCCAGCCCTGAGAGGGAGGCAGAGAGAAGTCCATGGTGGACCATGTCAAATGCTTTTGTTAGGTCTATGTACACAGACTCAACCAAGTGGCCCCGGTCCAGAGCTTTATGTGTAAAGCCAGTGAACTCCAGGAGGGCTGTGGAAGTACTGTGGTCCTTCCTGAAGCCGTGTTGTTGGCTACACTGCAGATTATACTTGGCAAGATATTCAGAGATTTGATCATTCACTATTCTTTCAAGGGCTTTAGAAATAGGGGGAAGGAGAGAGATGGGACGATAGTTACCATGAGCAGTTCTTTCACCACTCTTGTGAACAGGGGTGACTATCGCAGATTTCCACTGGAGGGAAACTGACTGAGACAGACGGACAGAAAGATTAAGAATTTTGGTGAGGGGTGGGAGTACTACATCAAATGTTAAATGAAGTAATTTTAGATCAAGGGAGTCGCCACTGAATCTGGACTTACCCAAGACTCGTGAAAGGTAGGATCTAGCTTCACTTGGAGATATTACTCTGTAGCAAAAGGGAGGGATGCCGATAGGGGCAGATGATGGAGGGGGCGATAGAGGGGTTAGTGAGGTCACTGAAGAAATCTGGAGGGAGAACAGTACTTAGATCAGTAAAAGCATTATTGAATTTCTCTGCTATGAGCAGTGGGTCTTGGGTAGTAACTACATTAATATGTAATGTGGGGGAGGTGTTAGTTTTACCCATTAGGTCCTTAAGATTTTGCCAGAACTCAGTCCCATTACCTCAGGAGGAAGAAAGGTAGGTTGTATAGTACTCAGCTTTAGCACGTCTATCTGCAGGAAGTCCAGACCCCAGAGCCTTGTGCCAAAGGTTATCCCGGTGGGCCATTGATTTTAAAAGGGCCGGGGTTACCCAGGGATTGTCACAGTTTTTCACCTTATGTGTCATGAAAGGCGCAAAAATGTTGCATGCAGAGTTAAAAGTGGAGATAAAGTATGTAAGGGCATCATCAATATTAGTGGCAGAGTCAAGAGGGGACCAATCAGAGTTCAGAAGGTAGTTTTGGAATTGACCAAGCATGCCTTTCTCAAGGGTACAATTTACAATAATTTACAATAAAGGGGCATAAGGGACATAAAAAACTAAGATAAAGTGTAGCTGCTTGGATGGCCTAATAATGGTTAGGACCACCGACTACAGGGAGGGAGATGACTGTTCAAATTCCGGTGGGATGGAATATAGATCTTGCTCTCCCTAATATTACTGCCATTTCACTTGTAAAAAGTTTTAGCCCCAGGGAGTTGAAGTTTCTATTTTAAAGATAAAGGGACCCCTGTAGCCCCTCTTATCATTTGGGTTCGGGAGAAATAAAGTGATTGTTTTAGAAAAAAGAAATCAGGAGTCCCGACTCCGTTTGTAAATAAGGATGATAATGAAATATAAATCCCTAGGTTTTAAAGTACATATGAGTTAATTTCAAGGGGACTTTTATTTGAAATTCCTGCACCTCTGTGTATCTGGGGTCATGAGGGAAACCCATTAGGCTGAAGAATAAAGTAATCCAGAGCTGTGGTTTATCTCTCAGAGATTTTAGGGTGCTTCCAGTTCACGCAGCTGTGAGAAGCCTGGGGTCCAGCCATTCTTCAAGACAGCTCCAGGTAAGCTGACATTTTATTCCATGTCTTGGAGCTGAGGAGAGTTTCTGGTGAGATTTTCTGTCCTGTGAACCCCTTCCCCTGGATCATCGTGAACCCCTAGACATCAGGGAGGGGGGTGACCACAAATGGAAGAGGTGAAGGCAGAGTTTTGTGCTCTAGAGAAGGTAGCAAAGGACAGAGCAGGAGAGGCAACCTTTTCTGAGGTGTTACTGTGGCTGTACTTGAACCAAAGGGAACAGCTCCACATGTTCCAGTTCAATGCATGGCTAAAGGGTTGGTGCAGGGAGGAGGGATTTTGGTAGTATCGCAAAAGGAAAAAGCACTCCTAGACAGTACAACTTGGTTATTTTGGCTGTGCCAAGGGAAATGGTTTTATTCATTAAAAATATCCAATAATTTTGCCACAGAAACTTACCTGAAGCTAAATGAACACTGTGTGTTTTATCACACTGTGTTCTATCACACTGTGTTCTATCACTCCTCTTTCTCAGGAGTTAGCCTGGAAGTGCTTGTGCTTGTCTGTGGTGTCTGTAGTGTGCCCTGGTGTAATGAGTGCAGCAGCTTTCAGGTACTGTGCCTTCCTTATGACTAGCCCAGTTGGTTGTGTGATAGAACACGCAATGTTCACTTGGTTCTATGTGATATTAGTGACCCTGGAATGGCGAGTCCGGAACCGTGAAGCAGTGTCGGCGATGACCCAAACGGGAACTGTTTTTTTTTGGGGGGGAGGGTGCTGAGATCGTAGCACCTCAAGGAGGGGGTAAAACTTATGTCGCCGTTCCTTCATCGCCATCATTCCCTCGTGACAGTGATACACGCTGTTCTGGAGTCGCTAACATTACATGCCACGGTTCACTTACCTGTAAGTCAGTTTTTGTGCCAAAACTACTGGATTTTGTACTATTGAAACTTTTTTTGAAAGCAGCTGGTTTCACAGCACATGTTTACTGTTCTGCTGCTTAGGAGGGATTTTGTTTCTTGAAGGACTGGGACCTGACCTGGATGGGTTGGAGGCTGTTCAAAAGGGATGGCCTGCACCCCAATGAGGTGGGCAGAAGGGTACTGGGAGACAAGTGGGCACAACATATAGCAAGTTTAAACTAGAATGGGGAAGTCAGAGTGGCAAATCACATATAAAATGCCACAAACAAGGGGGCTCGCTGGCCTCCCCCCATCAACCAACTAATCAGGGTCTAGTATACGCTGGGAAAAGGAAAACAGAGGGAGCAGGGAGAGATGTTGGAAAATGATATGCACCAGTGCAATGAGTCTCGGCAACAAAATGCCGTAAGATCAGGCAGTGATCATGGATGGAGGACTTGACCTGGTGGCAGTTACTGAGACGTGAGTAGCCTCGAACAATTAATGGGACGTGACTGTACCAGGGTACACACTATTTAGAAAGGACAGAGCAAAGGGCAGTGGAGAAGGGATAGCACTGCATGTCAAAAAGGGGATTGAGGCAACAGAAATAAATAGCCTCGGGTGGGTCAGGTAAATTTGAAGTCCTGTGAGTACTAGTAGTAAGAGAAGGGGAAAGCAAATATGCATTGGGGTGCTATACAGATCACCAGGACTGGTCAAGAGGCAGACAAGAAATTGGGAGAGAGAGACTTTAGGATGGTGGCCAGTCTAAGGGAATTGATAGTAGTTGGGGATTTCAATATGCTGGATGTGGACTTGAAAATTCCAATTGCGGCTAGTACTTGGAATCAGCTCCTGGTGGAGACATGTCAGAAGGCATTCCTAGGGCAACTAGTTCAGTGCCCAACTTGTGAGGAAGCCCTGCTGGATCTAGTGCTCACCAACAATGAGACAATTTCAAATGTAGCTGTCCTGGAACTACGCTTTTCCAGCAACCACAGAATAGTAATGTTGGAGGTGCAGGTAGGCATAGTCAAAGAGTCAAACAGGTTAGGGGTGTGGGAATTCAAAACAGCAGACTGAAGAAATAAGAGAACAATTGGCAAAAAGCATGCAGGATATAGAGAAGGCAGAGGGTGCAGAAGAGAAGTGGGTAGTATTTAAAAAGGCAGTGATAGAAGTGGCAGATTGCTCAACTGCATAAGGTATCAAAAGGAAAAAGAGCAAGGGGACTAGTGTGGTTCAAAGGTAATGCAAAGGCAGTTGTGACAAACAAAAGGAGGGCATTCTCAAAGTATGAGTGAAGATAAAGGGAGAAGGACAGGGAAAAGTGCCAGGAGGCAACAAGAGAAGCTAGCAGGAAGGCGATGGAGGCTAAAGTGAAGATGAAACTTTGTTTAGACCTGGGTGTGAAGGAAGGGGAAAAGGTGTTTTTTCAATATGTCTGGGAGAATCATATGGTCAAAAGTGGTACAATGAGACTACAGAGTAAAGAGAGTGAGAGGAGGCAGAGAAGGAGAAGGTAGAAATACTGAACAATTATTTTTGCTTGGTATTTACTAGGCAGAAAGACGGTCCACTGCCAGAATGTAGGGTTTAGATGGGATAGAGCAAAGAAACAGGAGGACTGGACCAGATAATGGAGAAAAGTGTGTTGGAAAAGCTAGCAGGGTTAAAAGTAGATAAATCTATGCGATCTGATGGCTTACACCTAAGAATGCTAAACGAGGCAGAAGAGGTTATAGCAGGGCCACGTGCAAATAGATTCAGTATCTTGCTGGCCACTGTGGAGAGGGGGGGCAAGGGACTGGAGGACAGTAGATGTGGGCCTGTTGCACAATAGTGGGAAGAGGGATGAGCCAGGGAACTATAGTTCAGTGAGTTTGATGTCTATAGTGGGGACAATTATGGAGTCTTTACTAAAGAAGGAGCTGGTGAACTTCCTAGGGGGGAATGGGCTGCAGGGTTCCAGACAACATGGGTTCATGAGGGGAAGATCTTGCCAGAGGAATCTGGTTAACTTCTTCAACTGGATAAGCACATCAGCAACAGACAAGGGCCAGGTAATTGATGTAGTATACCTAGACTTCATCAAGGCCTTTGACACAGTCCCCCGCAGATGGTTGGTGGAAAAAGAGTAGAGACTTGGGGTGGGGGAATACGTCACAAATTGAGTGGAATGATGGCTTATGGTAAGAGCACAAAGGGTAGTAGTTAATTGGGAGTTCTCAGTGTTAAAGGAAATAACAAGTGGAGTACCTCAAAGGTCGGGGCTGTGCTGGTTCCAGTCCTGTTCAATATATTCACTTATGTCATAGGTGAGTGCATCAAGGGTATGATCTGCCTCTTCACAGATGACACAACGATCTGCACAAGGGGAGACAAGGAGAAAGGGACAAGGGAACTTGGGAAGGATCTGGACAATCTGTAGGGCTAGTGAAAGATCTTGTGCCTGTGCTTCAACAATATAAAATTTCAAGTGATGCAAACTGTGAAAAGAAACCCAAGACTGCTATATGAAATGGAGGTGGTGGTGTTGGATAGCACAGTGGAAGAAAAGGACCTAGGAGTATCAATGATGGAGAACTGAAAAATGACAGCACACCACAAAAGGGTGGTGGACAAGGCAAGCAGGGTGCTGGGGTACATAGGGAGTGGGATAAGCAGTAGAAAACCATAGGTGATCTTCCCACTGCACAAGTCTCTGGTGTGACCACACCTAGAGTACTGTGCAAGGTACTAGAGTTCACACCTCAGGAAAGCCTGCAACAAGATACCCCCCCCCCCAACGGTGTCCTCTTGTCTCCCCGACATGCCTCTCAACACCTGGTCACTAAATGGTTCTGTACTCCCTCCCTCTCTCCTCCCTCCTAGCTCCGCGCCTATCTGACTGCAGCCTTGCTCATATCCCCCACCCATTCTCCCATGCCTTCACCTCATCCTGGAGCAAACATCAGTCCAAGCAAAACTCTTGTTGGCCTGCTTGCTGGTAGAGGGCAACATCAAACCCAACCCAGGCCCTGCCCCATCTCTCCAAACCCCTTTTCCACATGGCCTGAAGCTTGCTTACTTAAATATCTGGAGCCTTCTTCCCAAATTCACCCAGCTCCAAGCTCTCACTCTCACCCTTATGCCGGATTTATTTATCCTGTCTGAATCCTGGCTAAATGCCAAAGTTCCTGTTGGGTACATTTCCATTCTCGGGTACTCCAAGAAGAGATGGTGGGGTGGCCATATATATCTCATCTTCCCTACAGTTTTCCCCTGTAGTTGCTACCTCCCTCCCATCCGCCTGTGAGCTGCTTCTTGTAAAACTTTTTCTCCCTGTCTCCCTTCCCATCTACATTGCAGGTGTTTACTGTTGCCCTGGCCTCTCCTTTGCAGCTATCACTGATCTACTAACCACTCTGCTATCCCATGCCTCTCAGGGTGAGCTTCAAATATTGGGTGATTTCAACCTAAACTGGCTTGCACCCAGTCATGCCAAAACTTTTTGTGATATAACATCCCTCAATTTCTCCAAATTAATTAATGAACCCACCTGCCTAAACTCCAAATCTCAAAACCATACCCTAATCAGCTGGCCTGGTGGTGCTGAGGGTTGAGGTGCTGGATGCCACACCTCGTGCTATGCCGGCAACTCAGGTTCGTGAACGACCTTGGGTCCTCTGGGTGCCAGCATGGGGGGGAGGGCGGAGCAGGATTGAGGATGCCGATGGGCAGCTCTCCTCTCCTGAGGGTGGTGAGGGTGGGTTGGCACACACCCCCGTAGTTCCACTCCCAGTACATGGAGGTGCAGTGGGTAGCATAGGTGGAGACGGGGCAGCAAATAGTTACAGGAGGTGAAAGGGGCTGAGCTGGCACCATGGGGTGCATAGCGTGCCTCCACAAGCTCAGACGGCTGTGTGCTGGGACCTCGGTAGGGCCAAGGGAGAAAACCTGTAAAAATACCTATATCCCTGTTGCCAGTTGGCAGGAGGAGGCGATGGGGACCAAACAGCTATAAAAAACAAACAAACAAACAAACACAAACAAACAAAAAAAACATACCCTAATAGATTGGGCTCTCAGTTCCCACCCACACCACATCATCTTTGCAGGAATCCTTACAGATGCCTTAAGCGACCACCACCTGATCTACTCAGTGTGTAAAATCAAACTCCCCAAATCTTTCTCAGACTCCTCCTCTGCTCTTATAAATTGCTTGACCTCACCCCCACCTCCTCGAAGAGTTATCTAACACTGACTGATCACCCATCCCTTTGGCTTCATCAGTTGTTCTTGCCCTCGAACACTTTGTATCCAAGGTCCTCGCTGCCTGTAACCACTATGCACTGCTAAGATGCATCAGTGTGCATGGCTCCCATCTCCTCTGGATTTCTGCAGAATTGATAGCTTGTATATGTGCCCGGGATCAAGCTTGGAAGGCAGATAAATCCTCCGGCTCCCCTGCAGACCTTCATAGATACCGGTCCCTACAGAATGCCTGCGCTAGGGCTGTTAGACGTGCCAACGCTTATTACTTATCCCTAACCTTCCAGTCTAAAATTAACCACCCCTCCAAATTCTGGAAGGTGGTGCATGCCCTCTTCTCTCCTCAAGCCTGGCCCCCACCCCATTCCTTTAAGTGGGCAACACCTGAATATCTGATCCCCTCTTGGTGGCTACAGAGTGTAATAATGTTTTCACTTCTTGTGCCTCCTCCCTTCTCTCCTCCCATTCCCTATCCCCTTCCCCCCCTTGCACCCTCACAAACTTCCCTCCTCCATCCCCTCTTTCTCCTTTTCCCTGAGTCCCCTCTGACACCCTTAAGGCACTCCTTACCCTCAACCCCTCCAAGGGAAAGTCCCCTGACAGCCTTGACCCCAAGCTCCACTTCCTCTCAGCCCCCACTATCTCCTCTTCTCTGGCATCTCTTCTAAACCTCATCTTCTCTCTGACCTCCATCCCAGTTGTCTGGAAGCAAGCCACTGTTATCCCTCTGCCAAAAGGTGGCAACCCTTCTGTTCCAGGTAACCTTTAACCTATCTCTCTTCTACCTATCCTTGCCAAGCTTCATGAATTTCTGGTGTTATCCCAGCTCTTCCCTTTCATTGACTCCTCCTCTTTCTTCACCCCTTTCCAGTCTGGCTTCCAGAAGATTCACTCCACTACCACCTCCCTTCTCAGGCTCACTGACTCCATCCACACCAGCATGGACCAGAGCATCCTCACCATGGCCATTTTTGTTAATCTGGCCAAGGCATTTGACACTGTCTCTCACCCCCTCCTCCTTTCCAAACGTTCTGCTCTTGGGCTCACTCCCACTGCCACAGCCTGGTTCCAATCTTACCTGGTGGGGCAATCCCAATCTGTGTGGATTGGTAACTCTCTGTCTTCCCCCCGTCTATCAGCACTGGTGTCCATTAGGGCTGTGTACTTGAGCCACTGTTATTCTCCATTTTTCTCAATGACCTTCCTAAGGTGTGCTCATCCTCCTCTATCAAGCAATCAATCAATCAATCACTTTATTTAACCAAGCATAAACACCATTGATCAAGCTCATTTTCAAGGTGGTCCTGGGCATTAAAACAATACAGTACACTTCATAAGATTACAATTACAGTGGACAGCAGTGCAAAAAAAAAAAAAAAAAACATTATGACGGTGCCAGTCAATATGGGCCTATACATACCGGTCAATATAATTAACATGCAAAGGTACATAATGATAAGCTTTGCTGGAATGAAAAGAGACAACAATCCCATATAGTCTCCGCTTAATAAAAGCTCATACCTAAATGATAAAAAATAAGGAGGATTAAGGAATAGGGTAGAAATTGGGGTGAAAGAGTAGGAAGCCAAGAGGGAGGCCAGAATAGGTAAAAGGTGGAGAATAGGCAGGGCCATCTCGGATTAAGGGAACTAGGCTTGTAGATCCTAGGTTTCTGTTGTTAGGAATGTGGGATGGATGAGATACTTAGGCGTAGGATTTGAGAGTGGCACCCAGGGCTTAGGGGTCATGGTGTCTGAAACAGTTGCATGATTCCTTCAGATAATCTGTTAATAGAGCTTTGAATGTGAAAATGCTTGGAAGTGAGGATAATTTTAATAAGTCTTGTACAGTGTTCCAAAGTGATGGAAGTGAGAAGTTGATTGCTGCCGAGCCAAGGGTAGTTTTCACTCTAGGAATCTGGAAGGAGATTATGGAGAAGCATCTCAGGCCATAGGAACCTTTAGCCCATTTGAAGAGGTTTGAGATTTATGTAGGGAGGTTATTAGATAATGCTCTAAAAAACCAGAGGAGAGCATTCCTTTTTCTCTTAGTTGAGAGTGAGGTCCATCCCGAAACCTGGTATAGATGACAGTGATATGTACCACGGGGTAGATTTAGGACAAATCTTAAAGCCCGGTGGTAAAGGGTGTCTAGTTTGTTTAGCATCGTTGATGGGCAATGACTGTAAAGGAAGTCAGCGTAGTCCAGTACAGGTAGTTATGTAGTTTGTACTAGTCTCATTCTGGCTTCTAACGTAATTAATTGTTTAATGTGATAGAATAAACCTAATTGCTGTCTTAGTTTCTTCGAGGTTTCATTTAAGTGGCACAGAAAGTTGAGCTTGTTATCCAGCCAGAACCCTAGATATTTAAAGGTATCAACTACTTCAAGGGGTTCATCTAAGAGTGTTCAGATCTGTGTGATATGTGGACATCCGGAAGTAGGCTATGGTGAGAGAATCATTGCTTTAGTCTTTTTGGCATTGAGGAAGAGCTTATGAGTGATAAGGTTGTATTGGAGGGTGACAAAGTCTTTCTGTAAGTACTCATGGGCCCAATGCAAGGATGAATTTGTGATATAGAGTACAGTATCATCTGCTAATAAGTGCACATTGGCTGTGCCCAGCTGCGAGTCCAGATTATTGATGTATATTGCAAAGAGGATAGGGCCCAGGATGGAGCCTTGTGGGACTCCTCATAACAAGGATTTTTGTGGGGACAGATCTCCTATGGCTTTGACTTGTTGTAACCTATTGGTTAGGTAGCTGGTGAACCATTTAATGGCAGAACTATCAAGTCCGATGTTATTTAGTGCAGTAAGCATGATGGTATGATCCACATTATCGAAGGCTTTACTTAGGTCAAAGAAGAGGGCAAATGCATGCTTCTTAGAGTCCAAGGCCATTTGCCAGTCTGTAGTTACTTGGCAAGAGCTGATACTGTACTGTGTTTGGCTCTGAAGCCAGACTGAGCCAGGTTTAGCAACTTTTGTGAATCCAAATGTTCTTTAAGTTCTACTCAGATTTATGCAGAGGACACCATTCTGTATACCTCTTACTTCTCCCCTGCTGATGTGGTGTCCATAATTTAGGACTTCAACAAAGTTTAACTCTGGCTATGCTCTAATCTGCTGTTCCTTAATGTCAAGAAGACAGTCTCAATGACCTTTGGCACAAGGCAGAGACTTTCTCGACTCCCCCCCCCCTCCACTCCCTGGATGGGTCTAAGCTCAAGGATGTCCCCTCCTTCAGGTACCCCAGGGTCTAGCTTGATCCTCACTTTGACTTTTCTGGGCCCGTTGATACAATCCACAAAAAGCTGCACCCCCAGCTAGGTGCCCTGTTTAGAAATCATGGTTACATTTCCTTAGTGGCCCACTGTGAGACTGTCCAGAAAATGATCCTCCCAGTTTTTGACTACAGTGATTTAGTCTATAGTGCCACACTCTGGACTTCCCTGGCCAGACTGAACACTCTGTTCCACTCTTTCTGTTGTTTCACTCTTGGCTGCCCCCCATGCACCCACCATTGTGCCCTCTATCCGTCTCTTTCCTTCAGGTCCCTTGAGGGCAGATGCCTCGCTCACTGTGCCAGTTTTGTGGGCAAATTCTGGTTTGTATCTCTCCCTCCCTACCTCCCCTCTACTCTCTCCCTCCCCCCTCCTTCTCACACCCTAAGAAGCATTCATTTTCATTCCCTAGCTATTCCCTCCAGGTCTACCTCTGTTGGGCAGGCTGCTTTCTCCCACCACTTCCCTAAACTAGCTAACATCCTGCCATCCCCTATTTGTCATGCATTCTCCACCAGAGCCCTCTATGCCCTTCTCCTTGAACACATTGCCCCCTCTTGCACCTGCTCCTGACCCCCCGCCTCTATCCCCCCTTTCCTCTCTGTTTCATCCCTTCCCCCTCTCTCCCCACCCCTAACCCCTACCCACTTGTCCTCTCTCTTTGTTCTCTGTCTCCCTCACTCTTTCCCTGGCTTCTTTGCTTTTTGGTGTTCCTGCTGTCACAGCCACTGACATTAGCCATCTCCCAGATCCTGTACTTGTATCTGCTACAGAGCTGGGCACTTATGCTGATACTGTGAATTGTTGAACGTAACTGTGCGCTTAGCTTAAGACTAACTTTTATCATGTTTCTTCATGCCATGTGGGTTAGAGTCTAGCTCCCTGTACCAATTGTACTTGACACTGTAACTGTGTACCCCATTTATCAAAGTTATTTCTGTTGTTAACTGTGTACTGTAAATATTGTTATTTGTCCCTCTCCCCTTCCCTCCAGGACCCATCTGGAAATGAGCAGTCTCTGCTCAGTATGCCTTTCCTGGTGAAACTCTAGAAATAAATAACTAAAGGTGGAGACAGTACAGTGTAGGGTAACAAGATGATCCATGGTCTTGGGAATAAAAGATACGAGGAGTGGCTGCTGTACTTAAACATGTACACCACTGAAAAACAGAGGGATAGGGTGACATTGTAGAGACTCACAAGTACCAGCATGAGATAAACAGGATAGATGTTAAAGAAACTCTTCTCCTTGAATTCAAATATGGTGACGAGAAGGAATTCACTAAAGCTTGCATAGGGAAGTTTTAAAAAAGGATGTACTTATACACTTCTTCACTGAAAGGGTAGTGGACGAGTGGAATAAGCTGCTGGATGAAGTTGTACAGGACAAATGAGTCAGCGGCTTCAAGATATGACGAGACAGGCATGTGGGATTAGGTATAGGGGAGGGGAGTAAATGAAGGTGAAGAGTTCCACTTGGGCAAATGCAGAGTAATTAGGGAGAGTGGGCAGACTGGATGGGCAAAAGAGCATTTTCCTGCTGTCAATGTCTATGTAGCTATGAAGACTGAAATGGCATTATTATGGTCATACAAAGCAGCCACTTACTATCCAACTAGAAAATATACAGTCACCTGGGAATCATACCAATGTTTCATTCTTCATCACAAAGGGCCCAATGTAAGAAGGCACTTGTTATATGTGCGAAATCATGTAAAGGCAGTGTACAGCTATTCAGAGTGTAGTGCAACCCCGCCACGCCATAGGCACTAATGGCATGTGCATCACGTGGCTGAAGGGGTGTGCTGAAGTGACCCATGTAACGAGGTGCATAGCAGAGCAGGACCACACCTTGACCCACCATATATGGCAGTACACCCCGCTCCATGCTGCTGCATGAAAGTGACTACCGTGGAACACAGCAATGTGGAAACCATGCCGGAGCTGGGCCAAGGCATGCAGGCTGATATGCAGGCCACGGAGCAACCCCAAACCCAACAGGTGGAGCAGGTGACCGGCTGAAGGTGTGCCCATGCGAGGGTGAGTGCTGGTGGCTGATCCCGCACCCTGAACTTCCCGGGGGGGGGGAGCCAGGTTGCCACAATGGTGGTTGATATCTGGACCCACTACAGGTGGCTGTACAAGTCCCTCTCCCTGAGCACACCCGCTGAGGTGAAGGCCTGCCTGAGGTTAGAGATACAAGCTGGGGTCAATGCTGAAGGACCCAAGGTACAGACCCCCGAGTCCATTAAGCACAAGTAGCAGGACCTAAGGGCCACTGTGAAGTGTAAGGTTGCCAATGCAGCATGGGAAGAGCAGAGCACTGGTGGCAGGACCACCTGGTGATGACAGATAGCTCACACCGGTAAAGCGCATGGTGGTGGACACCCTGACAGATGTCGGCTTCCATGGGTAAGTGTAAGGTGTGGACACTCTAGATGGTATGTATGCAGATGACAGACAGGCGGACACATGAACATTGCCAAAATGAATGCCTAACTGTATCCATCTCAGCCCCCAGACCCAGCGGGGTAGGCAGGCACCACAACATTGATGGCCACGTGATGGAGGGAGACTGCGGGTACTGCACCTGTGGAGGAGGTGGCTGGCCAGGAAGGCCATGACACTGTTGTGTTATGGTGCCAATAGCACCCCTGTGAGACATTCACCATGTGCCATAGCCACCCTGACTAACTGTACCCTGTCTCTCACAGGTACCATGCAAGACAAAGAGGTCTCCATGGAGACTGACAGTGAGGAGGAGTCCATATTTGAAGCCCCAGTGGAGGATTCGCAGGCCACCGCCATGGACTGTATGGGACATGTCAACATTGGACAGTGCCAGCCACACATTGTCTATCGACACCAGAACAACAATGCATCCTCCATGTTCTCCGCACCAGCACCACATCCTGTGCATGGTGGTCACACAACCGATGCCCCATCCCCTTATGCCCTTGAGACACTACAGGTAGAGTACTGTCCTGGCAAGGGACCCTTGAGCCATGTGCCAACACGCAGCTGCAGGGAGTGCATACAGGCCACCCTGGCAGACAGGTACAGGGAAGCCCACCAGCTAGAGGGCGAACGGTTTATGGTTTATGGTACAGCTCCGTACCACAGAGGCCATGCATGAGCTGACCACTGAGGTGCATGGCATACAGCATGACATGGCTCGGTTTGTGAACGCAACAGAGTGGATGGTCCATAATGTGGCGTACCATCGCGTTGATCACACACACCTTGCAGTGCACCCACTCACCCACTCACCCAGGACAACACGGGGACACACATGCCAGTGGGCCACACTGGAACAGTGCTGGATGACACAGACAACCCTGGTGATGTGGTCACACAGCAAGCAGCAGAAGCATTTGGATGTGGTGCACTGGCACAAAGCAAAGACCCAGTGGACATGTGCACCAAGAGCACTGATGAAGACAGCACAGGACTGTGATGGACCATGGCACTGACACCATGGTGGACTAGCCTGGACAACAGGCTGATTGTACCTCTGTCAAATGGTGGGCACAAGGCATCGGCAGGCACCAGGCACCAGCACAGTGATCGAGGATGCCCACCTTAGCACAGCTGCAGGCAAAGCCCGCCAATACACAGTACTGGTAATATGGACCCCCACCCACCATGGTCTCACACAGCAAGGGACTGTGCCAGTACTGCACCAACACAGGCCCCTCCCATATGTTACACTGCTGCCATGATTGCACACCCCAGCACACTCAATCATGATGATGGTACAAGACACAAGATGGCCCACCACACCATGCCCAGCAGCACTGCCCTCCCCCTTGACATGCGTAGAGTGGTGACACAACATCTGTGTGGCCACGGCACACTGGGTAAGCAGCTGCCCCATGCACAGATGACAGTACGGCAATGGTATCACGCCAGACCGCCACCACACAGTGGAGACCCAGGTCACTGGGTTGCACCGGGCATCCCCCCCAAGAGTGCACTCAGTGCTGGTCTCATCACCGTGCACCCTTCACCACCCACACTGGACGCACACACAGGGCATGCTCCAGGATGCCCACATGGTGCCTGGCATGGCTGCACATGCACAGCATCCCTGCAGACCCACACACACACACACACACACACACACACACACACACACACACACACAGCATCACTCCCCAACACACACCCTGCCATGCCTGGCATACCCATCATGCAGCACCTACCGCCAGAATGTACCCTGCATGAGTGCCACCATAGCCTCCCAGCCCCTGACTGTCTCCCGTCCCTGGCATGCGACCACATCACCATCCCCATGTGGACCCTGCGGTGGTGGCACAGCACCCAGAATAGGCACATCACCACACAAGGCGAGGTTGTGCAACATGGCACACACTGTGAACACCCTGCATGCTTTCCCCAATGCCAGCGTGATCATTTCTACGGTATGGTCCAGGCAGCAGAAGCGCATATTCAACAGGCCGATGCTCCACTCTACAATATTCCTCATCTTACGATGGGTATGGTTGTAGACCTCATCTGCAGCATTCTCGGGTGCCAGGGTAGGTGTTCTCAGGTTTGGGTGAAGGGGTATCCACTGTGACCTGTGTGAGAGAGAAGTAGTGGTGTCACGGGCATGCACACATGCCACTGTACATCGAAAACACACATAGATGGATGGTACCGTACTCTCCCAGCAGCCACCCATTGATGGCCCCACATGGAGCAGGCCATCAATGCATGATGTGTCCAGGATATAGGCATCATGGCATGACCCAGGGTACTTAGCGCAGACAATTGGGGAACATGTCATGTGCATCACACACCACCTGGCAGTCCATGCTATGGTAACCCTTGCAGTTCTGGTATGCCTTCTCCTCCATAGGTGGCACCAAGATGGTGATGTGGGTGCTGTCAATCACACCAAACAAGTTGGGCACCCCATGCATCTTGTAGAATGCATGTTTCATTTGGAGGACATCATTGGCGGTCGACGGGAGTGTGATGTTTGTGTGCATGTGCATCAGCATGGCACTCATAACCTGTCATGGCCCGGGTCACTGAGGACTGGCACACACCCACAGTGTTGCCAGTCACCCTCTGCAAGGAGCTAGTGGCATAATATGTAAGTGCACAGAACACCTTTGTCTCGATGGTCATTGCCCTCGAGTGGCGGGTCCATGGGGTGATGTGCTCTCGGACCATGTCACACAGCGTGATGATAATGGGCCACTGCAGTTTGAAGCACTCGATGCACTGCACCTCCCACAGCATGAAGTCATCCAACAATGTCCTGAATACCTGTGGCCATGGCTACCTCAACATCTGCAGCTCCCCGTGGAGCAATTTCAGGCGTAATAACACTCCTGGACACATCCTGAAATGCCATACCATTTCCGGTGTACCGTGCCTGTGGATGGTGCAAAACTGATATACTGCCATGCATGCATGTGCCTTTAAGGAGGCGTGCCGTGCTGCATGTGTCTATTGGCTGAGCATGGGCGGTGGACACATACAGGCACACGTGCTCTCTGCCCATTGCATAACGCATCACACACAGTGGATGGCTGGGATGATGGTGGCAGCAGCTGAAGCAGTGGAAGAGTGGTTCCCCCATGACTCTGGAGGGTCACTGAGTTGGAGTTTTGTGGCTCTAGGGGGATACAGGACCTTGTGGCAGGTCCATGGGCATGATTGGATGAATACCTGTCTGTCTGTGTGTGCTTTTATGGGGGGCTGGTTGTGTTTGTTGTATCGAGAACTAACCACTGTGTACTCTCTCTGTCCTTCTCCCCCCACACCCAAACAGAACAAGACTGGCATGCTGGGAAGAATGGAGCTCACATGGGTGGAGCAACAGAATGGGGTCCCAGTGATGGTGGTGCATCCCAGGAGTCTGTGGCGGTGACGGGTGGTGTCTCCAGTACTCACAGTACATGGGGCACAAGGAGGAGGATGGTGATGCGCTGTATGAAGGGAACAGGATTATGTCAGGACATAACCCTCTGGAGGGTGAGCATCCCATCATGGACAAGCACCTGGTGTGTGTGAGTGTATGCTGCAGCTGGGGTGCAGGGTGTGCACGTGCCATTTGGCAGCAGCCCATCATGCTGCCACATGCAGGACAATGCTATTGGGCCTGTGGGTGCAGTGGATACTGCAGCTTGTGTGGGATTGGGCCATACACATGGATGCTTGTTGGGCCTGCCACCATGCTGTGCTGCAATCTCCCCCAGAGGGGGATTGCTGCCGGTGGACGCTGCATGTCCATGCGACACAATGTCAAGGCATGGCCTAGCATGCTTTGTGCCATTGTGTGGGCATGGTGGCTGTGGTCCATGCCACTGGCACAACTGGGCATGTGGGGGGCATGGCCATGTTGGTGTGATGCTGCAGGCGATGATGTGCAGTGGTGTCAGACACTGTGGGGGGCCCGCCGCATGGCACATGCCATGCATATGCACAGGGCCTGTCTTTGCTGTGTGTGTGCTGGGCATTGTTTCATTGCCTTTTCTCCTCTCTCCACAGTGGTACCATGGACCCTTATGAAGACTGATGCTGCAGTGCATGGTGAAGCCACCGTTGACACCTGAAGGTCTGGAGGACAACAGCGATGAGGAGTGGCCATGGGGAGCACAGCTGGGCCATGCCAGGGAGGGCACTGTCGGCATGTTGGGCCAAGTCTGACCCAGTACCACCAGTAATGTCCAGTGACCCCCCTGCCCTGTTTGTTGTTTTTCCACAGTGTTATCACTGAATGAATAAATATATCAATAAGTCTGCTTTGTTTGTTTGCAACAATAAATAATTGTTCCGTGCAACCTTGTGTGGTCACTGACTCAGTGTGTGTGTGTGTGTGTGTGTGGTTGGGGTGGGTGGGTGGGAAGGGCTATGTCCTTTCGGTGTTACATGGTGTTGTGTTGGTGGGTGGGTGGGGGGCTCAGTTGCATGACCAGGGACTACTACAGTGTTTTGGCTGTGCAAGACATGGGATGCACACGCGTGGCATGCAGGGGATAGTGTTTATGCCCGGGAGGCCTGTTTGGCATGGCAATGTATGCCATATCCCCTGTTGGTGTGATGGTGTACCACCCAGTGGTGGTGGCTGGCATGGGCGCGTGCCTTTTGGTGTCTGCCTGGCCCCGTGCCTTGCCCATGACTGTGCCCATCCCTGCTGTATCATCCTGCCTCTGCAGACAGGCTCCATTGGGTCACGGTCCAGTGGTGGTACGGTTGGGGCAGGTATGTGTGTGTGCTGCATGCTCGGACATGGGCTGGTGGCATACACCAGACTCAGCCGATGGGTGTGTGGTGCTAGCCTCCCTCGCTGGACAGGGTGCTGCTTGGACAGTTTCACTGCTCCCACAGTGTTCAGGCTGTGTGGGTGCTGTGCATCATCTCTGGGGTTTGTGAGTGGGACTTGCTGGGCTGGGCAGCAGCCTGCACCTGAGAGTCCAGTCACCTGGCAGTGTGGCATATGTACGTGGGCACTTATGGCAGCCCTGCAGGCTGCATATATGTGTGTGTGTGTGCTCTGCGCCATGCACCTGATTTTGGCCACAACTTTGTTCATGTGCTCAGTGGTCATCTATGCGTGACCCTGCGTGGGCATGTCCCTACGTGCATGCCACATGGTTGGACCACGTTTCTGGTTGCTGCCGCCTTATGCGGTGTGCTGCATGCATGTTATGCATGGCACTCAGTGGTGGCATGCGCACCTGATGTGCATAGGCACATCGGGGTTGCACTTGCGTGACCTATGCATGGCATGCAGGTGTCGCGCATAGGGTCCAAAATGAGGAAAGCTTTACTTGGGCTAAGGATGGAACAACAATTCTCCACCTACATTGGGGAAATATAGTAAAACACTAATAACAAACAGACTATGCCTCTGTTATCTCAAACCCTAGATACTGCTATGCATTATTTATTGATCTGCCCACTCCTAGAGGAAATCAGAACTAGACATTTGGGTTCCCTTTTGAACACATTTTTACATGCCCTAATTGGACTCATGTATTGTGTAGACTTCTATATGGCAGAATGAAAAACTAACATGCACTTTTGCACTTTATGCTTTAAATGTTGATAGACTGAGGAAAATATAGATAAAAAATGAATTACTCCTAATGTCTCTGAGTTGCAAATAGAATTGTACTATGTGTAACATATTATACTGTATCATCTACCATTTTAAAATTATAGTTATTCTTTATTATGCCAAGAGTTTAAAAGTCACTAAAATTGAACTTGAACATAGGGTCTACCATTGTCACTCTCCAATATCAGTATCCCAGGAATTATTTACTAAATTTCATAGTACAAAGCAGTCCAATTTAAAACATTTTCATGAAAAACATATCAAATTGAAAACTAGTAGAATGTCTTTTTTCAATTATGCCCTGTTGCTATTAAACCATTTACCATGAGGAATTGATGTGAATAGTAGCCCAAACATCATTAAAAGAGTTAGTTCTATAACATAACCTGAGTTTATTAGACACATGCAGATATTTTGATGTGACCTGATACTTAATGGCATTTTACTACAGTTAGCATTTAAACCATGATTGTATTGTATGTCCAACTATCTGTAAACCACATTTGTTTTTCTTCATATTTTATTGATGTGTAATTTTATGTCAGACATGACTGAAAAATGACATTTCATCCAGCCCACCAACTGGTGAAAAAAAAAAGAAAGTTAACCATTCCACATAAACTACAACTAACAGCTGTCCAAGCCAACCTTGAACTGTTTACGCACATGGGCATATCTGTGTGTTCAGATTTTTTTGTCTAACCAGTTACAGTACACAGACTTTCCTGTCTTTTACCCCCTTCTTCTCCTCTAAGTCCCCCTTTGTACTTACTGTAAGTCCCATTTCCCTGGTACATCTATTTATAGCTTGACATGTCCCCACACAACCCACCTCCACTTATAGCAACATTCCTTTTATAATACCGCCCTTTTACCTGACCCAGAATGGCTTACTCACCCTTCCAGTCCTATTCTTTGTAAATGTCAGCCCTTCCAGCCCTTGTTTTGTCCCTAGTCCCACTATTACATGGTAAGCAGAGCCTTTTGTAATAGTCCACTCTGGTGACAAAGTAGAGGAGAAGAAAAGACGGAATAGGCAGGGGAAGTGGGTCTCATACTTGATGGACAAAATGTGGTGCACTGTTACCCTGGGGCTACAGCAGACTTACTCAGACCTATCATGATGGAACTCACAGAGGATGAGGGAGGGAAACTAGTATTCATGCAGCCATAAATGATCTGAGTAGGAGAAGCATGGAGGAGGTAAAGCCAGATTTCCATACTCTAGGTCAGGTAGTCAAGGAAATAAAGGGGATAGTAACCTTCTCAGAGATACTCCCATGAGTGGTGGTGGTGGTAGTGGGGCGAGTCATTGAGTGTTTAGTTCAGAGCTCTGATGTGAATCATCAGCCCAGCCACTGACATCAAGGTAGCCCACTCATCAACTGGATTCTTATTCTAAAAGTTGGCTCATTTTTTATGTTTGCTTGCACGCATGTGCAAGAAACATTTTGTGGCAGCTTAGGAGAGAAGTGGGTTGTGGAGGTGCGGCAGTGTGGTAGCCAATGGAGGCATTGTATTTGGTGGCTTGGCACTGGTGGACCAATGGAGGCACAGTGTGCTGATGACACTGGCTTCCAAAAGTGCCACCAACTTGCAACATTTTTGCCGCAGCAATCAGAGGCTGCCTTGTCATTGCAGTGTCAGCCATCCTGCTGCAATGAGGGAGTGACCCGTCATTGCAGGGTGGAATGTTGCATAGTGTAATATTGTTTGTGAATGCGGCAGCAAGCCACTGCCATATTCACAAACAATATGAGATAGCCCCCAGTGCCGAGGGGGTGTCCAATCCCCCTCGGCATCATGTGTCGCCCCCAAAACAGGTTTTGTCCTCCGACGGGGGAACCAATCCCCTTCAGCTTCATTCCCCCTCCTTCCCAGTGTAATTTGTCGACAGGGGAGCCCACTCCCCATTGGCATAATTTTCCCCCCCTGTCAGTGTAATTTGCTGATGGGGGGCCCACTTCCTGTCAGCATAATGTCCCCCCCCAGAAAAAGGTTGGTTTTGTGCCGAGGGGGTGCCCAATTCCCCTCGGCTCTTGCCACCCGTATGTGCCATCAGGGGCACCCAATCCCCTGTTGGCTACAGCACCCATCAAAAATAAAAGCACTCAGGTGGCACACTGGGAGCCCACCCCAGCGTGCCAAATGTTCCTGGTTAAAAAAAAAGTCCTGCAATTTTTTTTCTTTTTTTTCCCCCTGTAAATCAGAAAACGGTCCCTCATTGAGTCCAGTGGCCCGGCCCCCCAATCTGCATCCACCATCTGTGCACCCTGTCTCCCCACACCCCCATCACCCCATACGTACCTCTGGAGCCCAGCATGACGATCTTCGGTGGACTGGGAACACGTCTGCCCTCTTTAAAGCCGACCATGAACTGAGGAAATGCCGGTAAGCTGTATAATGGTATAAATAGGATTTTTTCAACTTTTGTGTATATCTCAGGCATTCTGGGGAATTTTGGCACCAAATTTTCAACATGGGGTTATTGGGACCCCTCCTCATGAATTCAGCCACTGTCATGGTGTTATTCAGTCCTGAAAGGTGATTTTGCAGTCACTGCATGGAATCACCTTTTGGGACCGATTAACAAAACGACAGTGCCAGTGTTCATGAGGTGGCCTCTCTAAAAGTCTTTGTTGCAAATTTGGTGGAAAAAATCCAAGAAATGACTGTTTTATGATCATGCATTGTGCTGTTGCTATGCACACTTGTAACTTCGCAAATTTGCAATATTTTCACTCCAGATTTTCAACATTGCCATTTTTCTGCACCTCCTTATGAACAGTACAGCTGTCATTTTTCACATCCTGGCCGAAATGTGTTTTCAGACTTCTGGTGCAGAATAGCATGGTTGCTGTGGGAAGTCAGTGTTCAGGACACATTAAGAAAATCACAGTGATACTGTTCATGAGCAGAGGCCCTAAAATGCCTATTTTGAAAATTTGGTGACGAAAGACCATAAAAAGACTGTGTTACGCGCATGCGTTGCGCAGTTTCCATGTATGCTCAGAAGTGTGAGCATTTTTAATATTCCCACTACAGATTTTCAACATTGCATCTCTTCACACCTCCCTGTGGATGGTACAGCTGTCATTCTTCATTTCCTGTCCAATCTGTGTTTTTGTACATGTGGCGCAGAATGACACTGTCGCTGTTGAAACTCAACGTTCGGGACACATTGACAAAATCACACTGCCACTCTTCATGAGAAGAGGTCCCAAATGCTTTCATAAGGTAAGGTCACAAAAAGGCCATGTAGAAAATTGGTAATGCAAATACCAAAAAATGCCTGAGGCATTCGGGTTTCTAACTGTGATGTCCTACCCTGTACAAACTGACAGGCATCGGGGTGTGCCTTTGGATTGCTGACTGTACTACTCATGCCATCCCACCCCTACCCCCAGCCGCTGACAGGCATCAATGTGTACCTCGAATTGTTCGGCCCCAGACTTCACCCCATTCTCCAATGCTGCACCCATTTCAGCATATGTCCTTATGGAATGGGTTGACTGTAAAGCCAAACACCCTAAGGCACACCTCAACACGTGTCGGCGTCTGCAGAATAGGGTGAGGTGACATGGCATGACCATCATGAGCGACAACCCAAACACTTACCCCAATGCCTATTCATCTCCAAAGGATGGAGGTGGGGTTGGCATGAAGTTCACCGCCATTCCTATTCTGCATCTGTCTAACTCCTGCATTTCCAACGCTAATACCAGCAAGCAAACATTCGGCATTATCAAATGCTTGTTTTAACTGTATTTCCCTCCGGTCACGGTCTATGGGGGCCTCTCCTAGGCATCCTGCTTGTTCCTGCCCTGCCTGAAGTCCTCTAACCTGAGCCTTCTCTCTCCTCCCCTCAGCCCACAGCTGGCACCCCTGGCTTAGCCTCTTAGGGGTGGGGTCACCCCTCCTTGTTGGATGCTCTTGCAGACATAGACTCCAGCCATGGGTGAGGGCTTCGGGTGGAGGAACCTGGAAGGCCAGGCAGGATGGTCCCAGCCGTGAGCATGGGGGCAGGTGCCGTTGCCTACCCTACAGACTGGGCTTTTCCATTTGTTCTGGTATTTGCTCCCCTCCATGCGTGGTGCATGTCATAAAGCAAATGGTGCAGAGCAACCTTACCCTTGCATCAGCCATGCTGAGTGCATGCTGCCCTATGTGCTGCAGTGCCCCCGGTCTCCACTGGGAGCCGCTGGCATTCCAGGCCATCCCCAACCCTCTCCCCAGGGAGGAGAGCAGCCCAGTGGGTGCTCAGTACTTGACCTGCTCCTGCCGACCCCTGGCACCTGAGCTGGCTCCCGAACTTGGGACGCCAGTGTAGTGCAAGGTGTGGTGTCCAGTGCCTCAACCCTCAGTGCCACCAGGCCGGCTAAACATTGACTCATTTTAAATAAGGTGCACTGCCTTACTTGACTTCAAGAGAAAGTCCCCATAACCTATTTTCTGTATACTTGTGTAGTTTGTAGGCATGAACAATAATTTCCTCTCTTGAATCCTCCTAATTTTATCTTAATTTAAAAGAGGTTGCTTCACTCTGCTTTGCCCTACTGTGGAAACCTGTTGGTCTCAATTGCAAATATCATGAATACAGTCATGCATGGTGTCATGGGAGTTGATGATATGTACCTGCACAATTTTATTTATTTATTTGAAAAGTTTCACCAGGAAAGGCGTACTGAGCTACAATAGCTAATTACCAGATGCGTCCTGGGGAGAGGAGAAATGGAATACATTTGAATAAGAGAACAAAGTAAATATACATAAATTTAAGTCTGTATGTACATAAAGCTAGCAGGCATCATGCGAGTTGATGGCATGTACCTGCATAAGCCAGCAGAAATTATAGGGGATATGTGATGGGGGGCCATGGGATAAATGATTTATTTTCATGAGTCCCCAGTGACCTCGGGTAACCTCATGAGTGGCAGAGCATAGTGGAGCCATGAGGTGATTTACCGGGTTACTGAGAGATGACGAAAATAAATAAGTTATCCATATTTATCATTACGATTATGCAATAGGCTGTTATTTTCTGTGTATGTTTTTAAGTTGTTTTTTCATGTTTTTTATTTACTTTTGAGTTTTTTTCTGTGGACTTTTTTGTTATCACGGTGATATTCTGCCATTCTGTGGTGTAGGTGCCATTTTATTGAATGGGTTTTTGTAGTGGATTTTTATTGGTTGTAGGTGGTGAATGGGATTTCATAGTGGATGTTGATTGGGTGGGATAGCGTGGGAAAATTACTGTGATTGGTTAGGGGTGTGGTTAGGGGTGAGAGGGTTATTTTGACTGACATTTTGGGTGACTTGTGCAGATTGGTTGTGTCCTGTGTTGTATAGATTTTGATTAGTGTGGGGGCGTGGCTTGGAGTTTTGGCATAGTTTTGTTTGGGATTCTCTTTGAGGAAGGGGTCATGCTGGTGTCTTTGTATTTTGGGCCTAGTGGAGAGTGAGACTTCTTGGAGCCTGTTGTCAGATGCAGTGTTGTTTTCAGTGGTCGTCAACTGGAGTATCGGTCACTGGAGTTTGAGAAGGTGGATCCGGTGTCTTCGTGGAGCAGGGAAGAGGACTTCTGCTGTTGGGTCATCGAAGATTCCGATGTGGATTTATTTTGCGGTTTTGGATTTTATCTTTGGTGGATTTCTGTGGACTTCTTTCTGTGGATCTATTATTTTTTTCACTTTGGTGGATTTCTTTGGGAGTTCTTGTAGGAGTCATCGTTTTGTTGTGAATGTATCCTTCTTTGATCTTTATTCTGGGTTTCCCTTTTGGTTATGTTTGATGCCTTTGGATTATGTCTTTGAAGAGTCATTTTCTTTTATTGTATGGATTTTTTTATGGGTCTATTTCATTTTGGATTACTAGTTGGAGTTAGGAACAACAAGGTAAGGATTCTTAAAGTTTTTTGTTGTGCCATACGACAGAATAAGAACATTGTGAAGTTTCAGTGTTGAAAATTAATAAAATGTGCATTTTATGTTTAAACTTTGTTAAACTAGTACATTGGGGTATGGGAGAAGGTTCTGGGGTAAGGGTAGGGAGGTACAGTAGCGGTAAGAAATAGAAAGTTGAGTTTTTTCAAGAACAATTCAAGTTTTTCTGGTACTGTAATATGAAGCAGTAAAGATTAATTTATTCAATAAGACTTCAAGGTTTTTAAGCACTACAATATTTTTAAGACTTTAAAGATTAGTGAAACTGTACTTCTTGCAGAAAATGAATCAGTTTTTTGTTGATCATTTCTTTTGGAATTCAGACCTTCTTTCCACTATTTGACAGTTCATGGTTTGTAACAGATTTGACATTTACAGTCTTTTGTGAGTGTTACTAGATGATCCGGAAGTTCTTTTTTTTCCAGATCTTTTTTTTGCTACAGGTTTTGAAGTATTACAAGTCTTTCTTTGCAGAAAATGGTTTCCGTTTTTAGTCTGAGTCACTGTCAAAAATAATCATAGGCATTTTTCTGATGTAATTGTCATACTTATTTCCTGGTTGGGGGGGATGAAAATAGAGTTGTTGAGTAAACATTTTTTTTAAATGGGTTGCAATGGGAGAAATAGTTATGTTTGGGGAGGTAGGGTAGGGAGGTTTGGGATATATTGTAAAGAGTTGTTATTCCGTTTATCTTGTATAATGTTGAATGTGACTTGCATGGCGTTTATTGTAGGACTGCTGATGCAGGTACCTAGGAGCTCTTTGTAGTTGGATGGTATTGTGCTTAGTTGTAGGTCTTTCTGTTCAGGGCTCATTTTCTGTAGATGTTTTCCACTTAGTAGTGTACTAATTTCTTGTTGCTTGTCTTCACTTAGTTTTGAGTATTCATTAAGACTCTAGTTATTTGTGGCCTGAAATCTGTATTATGTCCGTTGGAGCAATGCCACTATCAACAGGTTTTTGTACAAGATGTTTTCATACAGAATGATTGGTGAGACTTTTGTTAGTTTGGATTCCAGCGTTAGATACCATAGTTTCTACAATTGTGGAAAGTTTATTTATTCCAGCTGCTTGATTTTTGAACCATTTTGCAGATGCGGAGACCTGTGTGTTGGAGTTCACAGCAAGGAAGAAATGTGACTCAGGATGGCTGTATTGCTCTGGTTTGTGGCCTCTGTAAATTTGACAATTTTTGACTGGGCATTTGATGGGGTCATTGTTAAGTTTATATGTCAGTGGCTTCAGTTTTCTGGTGTCCCTCGGGTTTGTGCCAGGTCTTGTTTTTGTTTGCCTTTCGTTGGTATATTCTTGGTAGACTTTGTTGTTTTCATCTTTTTTGATAGTAATGTCTCCCCATTTTACTCCTCTCACTTCTGTCACTCCCCTTACACCAAAACAAGGCTTATTATGAGCCACATTGTGTTCTGAAGGCTGTCGGGTGTGTATGGACCCAGTTGATGGGATTCATACAGTTTATTTATTAGCGTGTCTGTTAGTTCATCTACTGCTTTTGACATATTGCTTTTTCCATAACTTTTTAGGTGCTTCTGTTTGCATTGGAGCACTTCTCTTGCAGTTAGAAATGCTGGTGAAGTGGACATTGACTTGGGGTACTGTTTCCCTTTAAGGTATCTTTCCAAGCTCTGGAACATAGTTTGGAGAGTCAGGGGTTCATAAGGTGTCCCATCTTTTTTTGTACAGTTCATAAAGTATGCTGCAAGTAGATTGTTCAGGTCTTTGAGTGGTAGGTTTTCTAGGGGAGTTTCTTTTTTAGATGTTTTTTATGTAATTCTTGAAGGTACTGATGTCAATTTTTTTTTCACTGTGTTGGGGTTTCTTCCAGATTCAATGTAGTTTGTATGGCAGCTTCATCTATAAAGGATGCTGTGCTTGTGCTTGGCTGAGGATCTTCTTCTTCTTCATTGATGTGGTGGCTGCTTTCTGTTTCTTTGTTCAAGTAGAGCTGGGCAAGCCTTGATTTTTTGAAGAATAACTGAGCCAGAGCCAAGCCAAGGCTCTGGCTTGTCTCTTAGACCCAATCACAAGCTGAGCCAAAGGTTATTGGAGGTTCAAAAACTGTTTTTTTTTATAGAGTTTTATACCTCAATGAATTCCTACAAGGTATTTTGCATACTGTAGAAAATGCTTCTAACAGTGTGCCATAATGGAAACTGTACTGGAGTAACCTGATTTAACACACTTAAGATGCATTTAAGGATGTCCATAATAGATTTTTAATATAAAAACAAAAAAGAAATATGATGAATTTTGTTACCTAGTAACAACTAGAGATGCAGTGAAGTTTAAATCTGCCCGCGTAGCGTGGGTGAAGCAACCCACTTCGCATTGCCCTGTAGCTATGTGAAGCACCCATGGAAACCCCTCACTTCACCACTTCAGCTTATAATAATGAATTTGCGTTGCTCACTCCATCTTACTTTGCATTAAAGGTGGAGTGAGAATAGCCCACAGATCACATGGCCCACACAGTCTCAGAGTCTGCAGGTCACATGCTTCAGGCAGGAAGTGAATCATGCAAGAAAGTGAGTTTCACTTTTGCCTTGTAGGAAAAAGAGCTGGTTGAAGAGAGAGAGAGAGAGAGAGAGAAAGAAAGAGAGAGAGGGAGGAGACTAAATCCAAAAAGTACTATAAACCTTTTAATTTTTCTGTTAATTAGCTGATTTGTTTTGTATTTTAAAAGCCTATTTGTTGTCTGGATTTGTGTTTGTGCAGTATTTCAGTGTAGTATTTATTAATTGTTAATTTTGTGTGTGTGTGTGTGTGTGTGAGACCAGAATGGAGGAGGAGAGAGGTGGTTTTTGCTGATGTAGTGGAGGAGATTGCATAGGTATACGCAGACGTGGTGGCAGGCTGCATTTGAACCAGAGCACCATCTTGAATAGTATCCCCCCCCGAAGCAGGAGGTAGTGGACTTGGTGCCATGGAAGCACCACCTCCAGTGGCACCTACCAGTGCCCCCCATGCCACCACCTGTTATGGCCCCAGTGCCAGTGGCTCGCAGCAGGAAGTCAGGGAGCAGGAGCTGCAGCAGTCACAGCAGCAGTAGCAGGTTTCCTCACCCCCTGCCCCAATTGTGCAGCAGCAGCAGCCACCAGCTCCAATAGCACCTGGGGCCCCCTGTCTGTGTCCAGTCCTCTCAGCACCTCATTAGTGTGGGAGTTCTTCACCACACTGCTTGGGGACAGCAGTGTAGTGAAATTTAATCTATGTGGTGTGGTGATGGGCCGTGGCCCCAAAGGAACTCACCTTGGCACAGGTGGTCAGTGCACCCACCTGTACAATCACCACTGTGTAGAGTGGCAGGCCAAGGTTGTGGAATAAGGCAGGAATGCACCTACTGGCCCCACTGGGCAAGAGATGGCAGCACGGTGTCTACCTGCACTTGGTGGTTGGAATCAGGGAAGGGCCATGGATCAAGCGGCTGCTCCACCACCACAACCTGCAGCAGGTGACGGTGGCAATCCTCTCCAACTACCTGCCACACAGGCCAATTTGGGCCTGATGTGGAGTGAGCTGGAGGCTGTTAACTACTGTCTTGACAACTTTGAGATGTGGTTGGAGCAAAATGAGGGGCACCAGCTACAAATTATGGGGATGCTTCAACTGCTGCTGTCCCAGCATAAAGCTGATCATTAGTATTAGTTTGTCCTTGCACTCACCACCCTCTCTGTGGAAAAATAGTTCCAGATGTTGCCCCGATCCGTTCTCCCACTATCTTCAAATTTTGGCCCCTTCTTTGTACACATCTCTTTTTCTGGATGATATTGCCCTCTTGTATGTTGTTGATTCCCTTTCGGTACTTGATAGTTTCTCTCATGCCCCTTCCCCTTTCCTTGCGGTTATACTTAATGTCCTTTAGTGTCTCTTCGTCTGGCGTCTGGTGCATACCCCATATCATTTTAGTTACCCTCCTTTGTACAGCCTCCATCCTGTCTATGTCCTTGCAGGGATATGCTCTGCATAACTGCATGCTGTACTCCAGATGAGGTATCACCAAATGTCTGTACAGAGGGATAAGAATGTCCAGTTTTGTACTTGATTTTAAGGTAATGCCTCTCCAATGCATCCCAGTATCCCCACAGCCCTCGTTACTGCCTTCTCTCATTTCTTGCCTACCTTTAGGTCATCTGATACAGGTCACTTTCCATTTTTGTTGTTGTTAGTACCTCCCTCCCATGGTGCACTGTTTGGTGTATAATTGTAAGTTTGCGTTCCGTCTTTCTTTCTCATAACCTTGTTTCCCCAAAAAACATTGTAAGAACTGTGCCCAAAAACAGTTTAAAGAAAATAGCCTTAAAAATGGTGTCCTTTCCTTCCTTATATTCCTACTTAATAAGCTCTGTTTACCAACAGGAAATATTTTTTTTGGACTCAGTAATGTTAAGAAAATTCTCAATTATTTCCTGACACACTGATGCATGCGTGCAGTGCATCCACTTTGTATAAGTGCGGCCCCACAAATGGCTGCTTTCACTGTGTCCTGAAAATGCCAGAGTAGAGATGAAGAGAAATTACATGATAAAATGTTAATAAAATTCTCTATTTCCTGACACACAGACGTATGCGTGCAGTGCACCCACTCTGTATAAGTGTGGCTCCAGAAATGGCTGCTGTCACAGTGTCCCAAAAATGCAAGAGTCCAGATGAAGAGAAATTACATGATAAAATGTTAAGAAAATTCTCAATTATTTCCTGAGGTACTGATGTATGCATGTACCCACTCCCACAACAACTATAGCATCTACTGCTGCTCCTGTACTTCCATCTTCTGCTGCCTGCGCTGACTGGGCTGATGCACAGTGTCTTGCCAAATGATGATAGCCACAGATGACCATTGTGTGAACAATGATGTGATGATGCAATAGTGGGCAGAAAGTCTGCTGTGCTGGCTGTAACATGATGCCCTATATGTGTGTGTGTACTAATACTACCATTGGTAAGTTACTGTATCTTGCGCGCTCATGTTTTTACACAGAACCAGATGCTAAATTTACACATATATATATATTTATATACATAAATGTAATCATTGCTGTTTTGCCTCTCAGAGGTCACCCTGGCATACTTTGGTTGCACATTTTTTGGCTTGCTGAGGAATTTGCTGTAGGTAAACTGTCAAGCCAGGAAAGGTAAGGAGGTGATCATTTGTAAGCAAGTTTCATGACTAGCTTTGTTTTGACTTCTTTACAGGTTTTCTGTGTATCCCCCAGATTCATATCAGTTGCTTGTGTTCTTATTTGAAGAACGCACCGATGGCAACAGACATCACCGAAATGTTACCTGCAAACAGACAAAGAAGAAATTATTCTTACTTCATTGCACTAATACATTCTGTTCTAAGTGTGGCAGTTACTGTCTGGTATATCCTGCTAAACAGATACCAAGCTATTAGTAAACCACACCAAGACCAATGACAAGTTTAGTGCATGTGACATGCACTGTTCCAGTGTATTAAATTACATTCCGAAACATCTTGTCATGACCAGGATAAAACTTTGTTCAACCCCATGGCATGCTGAAGTAAGCCAGTGACTGATGTGCACGAAAAATATATTATCTGCCATACATATCACCTACTTTGTATGATTTACACTGTCTTGAAAAAATTAAATACCTAAAAGAAGTTATGAAATAAGATTGATATACTTACCTGAAACTGATATCCTATACAGTAGGTGGTTGTAGACAGTACTGCAGTACTCCTGTCCTTTGGTCCATTACACTGTTTGAAACTGGAAACCTGTAAAAAAGGAAAAAAGTTGACTGTATATGTTTCTCAAGTGCATCTCTAAAATGTTAAAGAAAGCATTCACACAGCTCAAGAAAATTCCATAGTATGACAAATAAGTACCTACTCACTGTAAACCACTGATAATATGAATCATGGTGGCTGTGGCTGGATGCAGGCTCCTTCGGGCAGGTCCTGGTCACAGGAACACATTCCCTCTCACTGACATAGTGATTGGTGGCTTTGGCTGGCTGCAGATCACTTCTGGTCATGGGCACAGGAACACATTCTCTCTCCCTATTAGACAGATCGGTGGCTTTGGCTGGCTGAGGGTTACTTCTGGTCATGGACACAGGAACACATCCTCTCTCCCTATTTGACAGATTGGTGGCTTTGGCTGGCTCAGGGTTACTTCTGGTCATGGGCACAGGAACACATTCTGTCTGTCCCTATTAGACAGAAAATGAATACTGAGTGTGCATTCCATTAATCTGTTAATATGTGATATTTCTGTGGCTTTTAATACTATTTAGAGATGCCATGCATAAAAATAAAAGCAGCTGCTGTAGTAACAGTCACTGTTTACTGGAGTGGTCGCTTTCATTTTTCCAAGTGGCAACTCTAAATAATACTAAAAGTTGTTGACAACATGGCACTAATACAGGTCTATAGAGCACACACACAGCCTTCATTTTCTGACATCACAAAAAGGGGCTGGAGGTACATCCCTGGGTGCATGTCAGGGATGGCTCTGTTTTTATGGGGGTGCACATTTGGGGTGCTATAACTTTTTAACTAGAAGGAAGTGCATGGAATGTTTATTACACCACTCAATAGTGGAGCAGGTCAGCTATTATATATGTGTAAGGGGGGCTGGGTACCTGACAGTGGGTACCTGCTCTTTAAGTGAAATCAGAAGATATATCAAGGGGAAGGTAAAATGGAATGATTGTGATGGGGCATTATGTGTGCCAATCTGAATTATGGAATGAGACTGAGTCAAGAACACCGGTTTTATTTTATGAAAAACAAAAAATGTACCATTAATAAAATGTGGGAACATCCACCTCATCCTCATCAGACAGAAAGCTGCCCTCACAGTCATCAAGGTCGGAATTGTGCCCAGTAGAGAATTCTATGTCCATGATTGCATCGTCAACGTCAACAGTTGCCTGGTTAACGCTGCCACCAGGATGGTTTGCTTCACCCACATCATCCGCACAACTATCAATATGATGGGGTATGAACACAGATGTGGTAGGTTGAGGTGGTATGTGACCTTCATTCATTTTTATGAATGTCAGCATGCTGACATTTGTCGATGAGAGGTTGGTATGATGGTCATTAACTACTGCCCCCACAGAACTGTATGCCCTCTCCACACTTACACTGGAGGGTGGGCTGGTCAGGTACTTCAGTGCCACTAAAGTCAGCTCTGGCCATTCACTCACCTTTCCACTCCAGTACAGCAGTGGATTGTCAATTACTGACAGATGCCTTTTTTCAGACAAATATGAATCAACCATTCTCTGTGCTGCATGCAGTCCAGTTGTTGACTCATCTTCCTGTTCACTGGATTCATCGATGTCACAGATTCTCACTTGGGACAAGGCACCCCAAAGTGGGTTAATGGCAACTGGTTTTGCTGACATCCCACCTAGATCCACAGCCGCCTTACTGGATATGCCAAGTAGTCCACAGGACCTTCAGCCTTGTCATGCTGTGATTTTCTGAACTTGGCACATGACTTCTGTGCACCATGAACCAATCGCACCAGTTCTCCACTGAGATTTTTAACCTGTTCAGGCCCTTCCTCCCTCCAGTAAGAATGCAATTCCACATTTATATTGTGGGTCCAGCATTGTTGCTATTCCAAATTTGGCACTTTGTAGAATACTTGCAATGTAGTGATTGTGGTCCAGTACTGTCAGCATGTGTTTAAGTTAACTCACTGCTTGAACAATCTCCGGACACATCAAGGCTATGCATCAGATTCAACAAAGTCTGCCTCAAGACCCACAGCAGTGGAATGGCTTGGCTTATGGAGGCAGTGTTGCCACTCACTGCCTATGTGGCATGTTCAAATGGCCTCAAAACTGATATCACCAAGTCCATGAGATGCCACTGTTCTGTTGTCATAGACATTGAGGCCCACAAATTGTCACAGCTAGTGTGCATGATTAAGTATTCTGAAATGGCTTTGTACTGTTCATACAACCTCTGTGCCATGTAAAGAGTCGAGTTCCAGAACGTGACAACTTCCAACTTGAGGCGGTGCTGAGGGAGGCTTTTTTGAATCTGCAGCTGCTGAATCTGGTCACAGGCCTTTCCAGAGTGTGAAAAGTGTGCACAGATGTGGTGTGCAACTGTCAACATTTCCTTGATGTTAGGGTGCTGCAGAAACTCCTGGACCATGAGATTTAAATAGTGGGCCATGCATGGAACCTGAAGAAAGTCACCATTGATAATACATTTCACCATGTTTGAGCCATTGCCACTGGCTATAAAGCCAGCTTTCATGGACAGGGGGTGCAGCCACTTATCAATTTTGGTCAGTAGCAAGTCACACATGTGTTCACCAATGTGGGAACCAGCCACACTGCGCATTGCAAGCTTTGCATGCTACCAAATTCCAGGAAAGTTACTACCATGAAAGTCAGCCTTACTACACTGATTTCCAAACCGCCAGCACAGACAACCCCCGGTACCTGTGCCCAATGTGCAGTAATACACAAATATGAACTGCCTGCTGGTTTGCCACTTGTCCACATATCCATACTTAAGTGGATAAATGGTGAGGAGGAATGTTGAAGGGCATGTCTTACAGACTCTGTCACAGTCTGGTATAACTCTGGGACAGCAGGGGTGGAAAAGCATGTCCTGGATGAGACTTTCCATTTGGGAGAGGTGCGTGCTGCAAAACACCAGAATCCAAAATTCTCCACAAAGGAGAAGAGCAACAGGCCAATTGCCATTTCCACTACAGCAGCATTCAGTTCATGTGACACCACATGATTGGATGGGTATTTCATGTTCTGGGCAAAAAGACTCTGCAACGTGGGCTGAGTTGTTACCCATTTTGCATGGGGTGTGTCAAATGGCTCTGCTCTATGAACGGTCATGGGTGGGGTGCTTTTGATGTGTGATGAAGAGGGGTGCACAGGTGACAAGTCCACAAATGAAGTTATTTTCCCATCTTAAACACAGGGGTTGATGCTGGACTAGAAATACTGCTGCATAGACCACCACTACTGCTGTTACTCTGACCACCATTTTACAATTCAAAATCATCCTTCTCCTCATGCCTGTAGTAATCCTCAGCTGTTATTTCACCACTACTGCAGACGTGGCTACTTGGGCTACTTACAGTCATGGAAGGGGATACCATGCTTAATAAGGTGGATGAGGGTGAATGCCCCACTATGGCAGGATTAGCTCCCCTCTGGTGCCAAGTCCACAGTGCCATGTACCTGTTCTTCAAATGTGTATGCTGGCCCCCAGTGCCCAGATGACTACCCTTTTTACCACATCTGACACACACTTGGCAAAGCTGGCAGATTGCCACTGCTTCATCACTTGGATCTTGTACAAACAAATCCCAAGCAAGGGATTTAGTCCCATACTTTCAGTTTTCATAGGTCCCTGATGCTGCAGATTGGACACCAGTTTTTTAGACAATGACATGGGGGTGTGCTACTACATGATTTCTGTTGCTGGCCACACTTGGGCTGTACTGGCTTATCACTATCTATGATGACTACTACTGGGTCATCATCCTCAACAGAAACTGCCACATCACAGCTTTGCAGAGGAGGTGATTTAGCACTGAAAGACTGAGAGTGTTTACACACAACCACCTTTAATTTCTTTTTCTCCAGTTCCCAACTGGGGTCACTAAAATCATCATCATATTCCTCATCTGCATCCACAATGTCAGCTTGGATGCTGTCCTGTGGATTAACAAGTACCAACCACGGCATCATTATGATCATACAATTTTTTTTCTCTCCAGCATTTGAAGGGTTGGATGGCACAGGCGTGACCTCATCAACAGCACTGGGAACATGAGATTGTGATGACTCTTCCTCAGCATCAGAATCATGTTCAACCAATGCAGGGACAGGGATGGGGATGTCTGGGAGTGTGACATCTACTACACTCTGAGTCATGGTCATGGCTTTAGACTCCACAACATTTTGGAAACTGGTTAGCTTGCAGTCATGGGTTGAACTTGGGGCAATACTCATGCCATCAGCAATTTCACTACCACTACTGAATGACAGTGAAGTTTTAGTGTGTGTGTGGGGGGTGGTCTTGATTTCTCCCTGCATGTATCTAATGTTTGCAGGACAGTCAGGTCTAGATTAGGACTAACATACAGGATAAGGCACAACCTGATCTCAAAAGCTTGCATGGCAATTGCCCAAGGTATCCTGCTACCTAAACTAAATTACAGTGCTTTAATCTATTGCAATACATCTGCAGCTAACCTGAGAAGGTGACATAGCACTTACAGCAACAATGTACTTTTGCTTTGCCAACAATTCTTTATTTATATTTTATTCTGGCCTGGGCTGGCTCTTTTCAATTCTATGTCATAGCATGGGCTGGCAGTGAGGAGGTGCAACATTAGGCATATGGGTATTTTGGTTGGGGTTACTGGTGTGACAAGTGGTTGTTTGGAATATGCACTGGTAGGACATTTGCAGAGGACCCAGACTTTTGGGAGACACTGTTTGGTGTTTTGGGCTGTAAGTACAGGCACTTGACTTGAGGATCAGTGTGTCTGCTTGCTCATGACACAGTAAAGCACATTTTGAGCATCTGCCTTTTGTTTCATTATGTTTTGCACACTAAATCTTTGTCTTCTTGTACATGGTGTTTTGTTCAGTGCTGCACCTTGATTCCTCTGTACTTGGTTTTCTTGGCTGTCTGTTCTTGGTTAGGAAACTACCTTGAAGATGTGTTTATTTCTTTTTTCTTTTATTTTACAGTTGCTGGCCATGAAATACACACTAAGCCAAGGTTTGTTTCCAGGTGCATCCTTGGAGCACAGTGCAGTTAAATGACTTGCTCATGGTCAAACAGCATGCAGGTGGTGGCTGAGGAATTCAAACCCAGCTCTTGAAAGGTTGCAGCTCAGTGCCCTTAACCACTATAATATACTGCTTGTACTTCCTATACTGTGCTGTCACAGGACATCATGTGTCATAGGTCATGTAGGCCCAATTCTGTTTGTGTGCATCTGTTGAGCAATATATGTATTACCCATATACTAATATGTGAGTTATTATTGAGGTGTGTGTGCAGTGTGAAATATGTGAATATGGCAAATGGTGTGACTCAGTTACCTGAGCGTACAGACATGTGTGTTAGGGCACATTTATGGTTAATCAGATGATAATGTTGCTTGTGATGGCGTACTGGTATGGGTTTTTCTGTGCTGTTAATTTTTGTATTCAAACCATCACACTGCTACTGTTACTCATCTGGTGGTGTAGTGTTATGGCCTGTGATCTGTATGTGTGAACCCTTACAGTATCTCACACTGTAGATTGGTGTCCGGGTGCACTTGCAGTGCAGATTCCAGGAATGCCCATGTGCAGAGGTGTGCTGGCATGCAGTGTGAAAATACTGAAGTTTTAGACCTTTGACATATTTATTTAATAACTCTTTGGTCCTGTTTTACATTCCCCAGATCAGGAAAATTGCAACTGTGGTACCAATGTCTAAAGGGGATGTGACAGAAATGGTAAGGATGGAGTTAATGGTTTGGATTCTGTAGGTGCCTTATTTTTTTAGCATTCTGAAAAAAAAACACACTCATGCAAGCTGAGAAATCCAGCTTGTGGAATTCTCAGTCCTCCCTAGCTGCTAGATAAGAGCTTGGTCATAAATCTCAAGTGGATATCTACACACACACAGACCTGTCCACATACATAGGCCAGTTTGAATGGATTGGTTCATTCAAATATAAACTTAAGGTTAAAAGGGAATATAATTGGCCACCAATAGGTGTTCACTCTGATTGGGACAATTAAATACATACATGTTAGATGGTTGGTGCATTCAAAGGGAGACTAGGAATGACCTATCCTCCAGAGAGTATATAATCTTCTAAAAGACAGAGAAGGGGGTTCCTCTTGCTTTGGGAAGCTGGAAGGGGAAACATAAGCTGAGAGCCTACCCTTTTAGCTATGTCTGTGGGAGGTGGCAGTTAGCACAGGCTCTAGTCTAGTCAGTGTCAGTGGCTCAGTAGGTAGCACACTCGCCTCTGGGGCCGGGAGATCAGAGGGCTGTGGGTTCAGTTCCCACATCTGGCACTTGGGTTAATATCCCAGTACTGACACTGTAGTGCAGCATGAGAGGGATGCTGCACTTCTGAGGTGCCGTCTTTCGGATGAGACGTTAAACCGAGGTCCCATCTGCCTGGATTGGTGGTAGTTCAGGTGGATGTTAAAGATCCCATGGCACTTATCGAAAAGAGTAGGGGAATTTCCCCAGTGTCCTGGCCAAATTTCCCTCATTCACTAAAAATACCACCAACAGCTTAATCTGGTTCAAGGTCAGTTGGCATTCATCTGTATCCCCCTCCCCCGGGTCGTGCCTGAAAATAGGCAGGATTTGTCTAGTGCACTTACCCGGTCAACAAAAGCTAAATAAATAAAAAATAAATAGTGTCTCTGGTAAGGACAAGAAGGATACGTTTAGTACTAGCATAGTGCAGTAATAGCCTTTTTCTTTTTCCATCTATTGTTTAAAAACATTTGTTTACTTTTCCTGTAGCAGTGTTATTCTCTTGTGTTGTAAATATATATCCTGTAAATGCTCAGTGTACTTTCTGTTAAGTAAAAAAGCTATTTATTTGCTCAACAATTGTGACTGTGATGTCATTTTTCTAAGGTAATATTTGGTTTCCACTGGCTGAGGTAAACTCTATGTAGCACACATCACCCGAGAGAGACACACTACCAGACTTTAACTTGTGCAATTGCACATTTGATTATTCAAGTTTGTAAGCTTGAAGGAGGTGCCGGAAGAGAGTCTGGCTGGTGGCAGCGAATACCTGAGGACAGACACCTCTCTAAAAGCTGTTTTAGCCCAGAGGGAGAGGTGGGTTGTCACAGTGGAGCCCTCAGACAACTAAATAATTGTAGGCCAATTTTTGTTCTGCCTATAGCCACTAAATAGTTTGAACATGTGCTGTACAAGCAGTTGTATAACTTTTTAAAATGAGGCTCCCTGATGGATAGGTATCAATCTAAATTTCGGTCAGGGCACAGCACTGCATCTTCCGTGGCTTAATATCAACTTAACTGCTGGCAGTGATAACATCCCTGGAACTGTTTTTATGGATCTGCCAAGGTCCTTCAGCAGTTGAACATGGAATACTGCTGAGCAGACTCGCTTAGCTAAACCTAAGGTTGGCCTATAATGGCTCCTCAGCTACCTTGATAGTACATGGCAAAAGGCTACTTTGCATGGCAGGGAATTTTAAGTCCTTAAGGTGGTAAAGGGGGTTTCTTATGATGTAGTCATTGCTGTTCTCCCTTTCTCTAAAAGATGTGGGGCTGACTGTTGGAGGCCTAAGTATCATCTTTATGCTGATGACACAGTGCTCTACGCCTCTTGATTATTGATCCTAAAAGTTCAACAGACCATCCAGAATGGCTTAAAATGCCTATAATACTACGTTAAAGAGACCAATTTTTATTAAACAGCAACAAATACAAGATGATGGTTTTTTGCTCAGCCCCACAGCTAAAAAAAATCATATAAAATGGTTACAAAAACGGACTAAATTGAACAACTTCTTTGATTAAAACACATCACTTGACTGTTGACTATTTACTTAGAAACTGCACTGTTTATAACTAACCTGCCCTAATCTACCTGGCAACAACCTGCTAAATGAAAATAGAACTATTTTCCAGTTAATACATGATTTTTTTCCCACTTTTTAAACACAAAACTCTACAACAGGGCATAGGTTTCTTCAAAATAAATGCAGCTCCTGGGTTCATTCAAGGCCCTTGTTACCAAACCCACCTATTCTACCTAGTAACAACCCAACTAAATAAAAATAAAACCTTTTTTCATTAAAAAAAATCTGCATTTTATAAGTGCAATAACCCATTCCTGGGCATGGGTGTCTTGAGAATTAATGCACACCCCGATGCATTGAAAGTCACTTGGCCATTGGCCTCGTGCTTTCAGATTCACCCAGGGCATGCATTAATTCTGTAGAAATGCATGGCCTATTGTTGGTTATTGTTTACTTATTTACCTCAATCCTATTAAAACTTCCTTTTTCAGTGTTGTTGTGTTAGAAGTCATAGAAACGTACACATACTTGGTGTTGTGGCTCAGTCCTCTTTGCTCAAGGAATACTCATGTTGCAAAATTATTAAAAAAATGTGGATCCTGAAATTGGCTTCTGATACAGAAATAAAACATTTCTATTGAGAGAAAGTGGACTTAAGCTAGCTCAGTCTCTGTTATTTTTTTCATTTGATTATACTGCTCAGTTTTCTGGTAATGCCTCTAACTGGCTATCCTATATATTTTATTGAACATCTTATTTTACTATTCTTTATGTATGAAGATGTGTATCTGTACTTTACACAGTTAGTTTTTGCTTGCATTTGTTTTGATTCCTTTCTCCTGTGTAACTCCTATCTCAGGGTTTCATCTGGAAATAAGCTTCGGATCAGTGCACATTTTCTGGTCACCAAAATAAAAAATATAAATAAATAAACATTTGAGACTTCATGTTGTAGACTGTTGTTTTACTGGTTCACAGGAGAATAGATGTGCTTTGTAGAGATCCATGTTGTGAATTTTGTAGAGCACCAGTGAGTTTCCAAATTTTTTTTTGCTCTCTTCTGCGTAGAATACTTTGTAGAAAGGTAATATTTAATATAAAGGTGATGTTTCATTGAGAGTTCAGTTGAATTTGTTTCTTTTCACAAACTTAATTGAAACAAAATTAGTGAAAAGAAAACAAAAGGAAGTTGCTTCAGATGCTACGTGTTGGAACTGAGCTCTTTTCCTTTGAATACTTTCTTGCAGGAGATTTTGTGTTTTTTACAAGTTAAGTTCCTTTTATTGACCTTTTGTATTTTTATACACCCCCTTACAGTTCAGTGTGGGTATATTATAATGGCGTGGTAGTACCAGTATAGTTAGCATTGAGTAAGGTGTTTGATGTTAAACTTTAATGTTTGTACCTTAATAACGTTGGTGTTGCTTGACAAAACAGACCCAAATTTGGCATGCACAGTCTGGCTGGCAGGGTCTCAAAATGTGAAAAGTTTTGTGATGGCATCTTGTGCATTTTCCAAGATACAGAATGTTGATTTTGAATGAAGTGTAATGTTTTTTTCCCTATATTTAATAGATGTTTATTTTGCTCCCATGGGCAGCCTAGATGGTATACAGTTGCTTTCAAAAACTTTTATGATAGAAGCAGCCTTTGCCAAGGTAGTGCCTTTTGAAGGCTTCATGAAAAAATATTAATTGGGTCTAGAGTTATAGGATTAAAAGTTGTTTTTTTTGAGCATGCTCAGTAGGATTTTCAGTTAACTCTGAGCATTTCTGGTTTGTAGCACTTAGTTGTCATGAACCAAACTTTATTTTTTTGGGTTTGGGCCACCATTTTGTTTTCAACTGAAAAACATGAACAATACCTAAAACTTAATTGTTTTCAATAAGTAAACACCTGACTAAATGGAAGCCATTTAGATAGATTCTGGTGTTTGTTTGTTTTTTAAACTATGCCCACAAAAACCTTTTCTGGGCACTACAAAGGAAGCCATAGCCAGCAGTGAGGAAACCATGTTCTCTGTATGAGAATAGCAGGACCTTCCTCACTACTGCAGCCACTGATGAAGACATGCTGCTGGCCTGAATGCCAACAGTGAGCTGACAGTCTTCCTCACACTCCTGTGCATCTCTATGTCAGCCAACTTCTTTCTATGTTTGTCTGTTTGTCTCTGTCTGTCTGTCTGTCTGTCTGTCTTCGATGAACATTTAAACTAGACAAGGGGGGGTGGAAGAAGGAATTGGTTAGTTAGAAACTGCCCAACCCCACAGACTGAAGTAGAGAGTAAGGAGAAACCAAGAGGAGATGAATCCCCCAGGGTGCAAATTAATAAAGTAAGCAGGGTCATAGAGATAAAGGGGAAAGGAATGGGAGCATTAAAAAGAGAAGGTAGAATGAGAGGTGGCAATAAGGAATAATGGGGGTCAACATGCAGAGTGGAAATAAAATCTGGAAGGCCACGTGTGCAAATGCTGGAAGTCTAGGAAATACGATTCTGGACCTAGAAGCCCCAGGGGCTTGGGGGCATTTGATAAAATCTTCTCCCTGTTCTGGAGTCCGGGAACCTTTTCATGGAGTACTGTGTCATATGAAAACATTTCTCCCTAACTGTTTTGGTGGATGCTCCCCATCCCCTGGTGTGGGTGATTCCTAGGGATTTTTGGGCTGTTTTTGGGAGGAATTATGGGGGATTTTGGCTGTAGGGCTGCTTTCCTTTGTGGTTGTTTGGTTGGGTGGGTCTCAGCGGCTGGTGAGTGGCTGGGATCACAGGTTTCCCTCCTAGAGTGGCCTGCTTTTCTGTGGATTTTACTCCTGTGGGGGTGGGGGTTTTGCATTCCCCTTTGGACCTTGGCTCCTGGGTGTGGGATCGTGGCTGTGTTGGGTTGTTCTGAGGGAACTCTGGGGTTTATTGGTGGTGTGGATTTTCCCTGGGTTCCTATGGTGTCTCTGTAGTGGGAGCTATTGCTACTGCTCTAGGGCCCTATTTTAGATTACAGCCCTCTGGCCCGATCTTAGCTTAGGTGTCTAGGCCTGGGTCTTGCTATTGGAGAAAAGCTGGTTTTCCAGAGGAACTTTTCAGTGATTGGATTAAGAGCGGGTGAGAGCTCCTCTTGCTGTTTGTCCAATTTCATCTGGAGGAACTTTTGATATTTGGACTAAGAGGGGGTGAGAGTCCCTCTTGTTGTCATCTGGATTCTAGATCTCACTGTGGAAAGCTGCTATTTTGCCCTTTGACTCTGACTTTTAGAGACTATTGTGTGATTTGCATTTATGATTTCTTTTAGAATTTAAGGGAGGGTGAGAGCCTCTTGATTTGTGGTTTGTGAATTTTGGTTATTTGGATTTTATTTGATTAATTTGATTTAATTTTTTGTGTTTATTATTATTTTTTATTTATTTACTTTGTTTTATTTTGGGTTATTGTTTGGGTTTGGTTTTATTATGTGTAGAGGGTCTGCCACCATGGCCGTACGCTATTTGTCCTCTGTTCTCCATGCCCTCCGCCCTTTCTCCCCTATGCCATTACAACTGTCAATGTACCAGCACTGTAGAGCACTGGGGATTGTACAGAGGGGGAGGAGAGGTTTTGGGGGGTGTGGACAGTGGAGGCCGAATGAGCGGCAACATCAGATTGGGGTTGTGGAGACCAGAAGATGCCCCGGGGATGAAATGGAATCGAGAGCGAGGTTCTCCTTGTCTGGTTTCCATACCCAAGGGCACCTCTACTGTTAATGGTATTGGGCAAGTAGTCTGTCCCACTTCAGTGACCTGTCCAACCCGAGCAGTGTTGTGCAATGCCAGATCCATTAGGAACAAAAGTGCAGTTATTGCAGATCTTGTGGAGTCAGTGGATCTGGCTTGCATTACCGAGACCTGGCTGGATGGTAATGCCGGTCCAGTTTTGGAGGCAGCAATTCCAGCTGGGTACTTGGTGTTACACCGCCAGAGGTTGGATCGTGGGGGGGGGTTGCGGTCTGTTTCAAGACCGAACTGGGACTCACAAGTGTATCAGTTGAGGAGGCGGAGTTCTTTGAGTGTACCACTGTGGCAGGTGTGGGATGTAGAATTGTTCTCATCAACCGTCCACCAGGGGATGAGAAATGTTTTCTGCAGGAAATAGCTGACTTCATCATCGACATGGCATTTGAGTCTCCCAGGCTGATGGTCCTGGGTGACTTCAATGCCTGGATCGATGATGAATATTCGCAGTTTGGACAACATTTTCTCCAATTAATGACATCTTTGGGTCTCACACAAGTGGTTACTTTTGCTGTGCATAAAAGCGGTCACTCCTTGGACTTAGTCTTCCTCCTGGGGATTGAGGCCACTGATGTGGGGGTGGAACCCATCAGTTGGTCTAATCATTACACTGTGGGCTTCAGTTTTTGCAACCCCCCTTGTAGGCCTACCCCTGTGGAGATGGTTAAGTGCCGCTCTTTAAGAGATATTAGCTCTGCAGGCCTGGTAGCAGCACTTAACCTATCAGAGTTTTCTGAAGTGAGCAATGATCCTGATGCCTTGGTGCTGGCCTATAATAGGGCCATCTCCTCGACTCGGGATCAAATTACTCTTGCCCGTGTTTGTCCTCTCTGCCTTTGACCTCAGTCTCTATGGTTTGATGAGGCCTTGAGAGAGAAGCGGTGACAAGGATGAAGATTAGAGCATTGTTGGCGGAGAACTGCCCTTGATGCCGACCATCTTAGACTGATGGAACATTATCAATTCTATCATTCCACTATCTCTCGTAAGAAGGCAGAGTTCCTGTCCAGAGAGATTGCAGCTGCTCAGAGCCAACCAGCTCAGCTTTTTTGAACTGTTGACAGACTGTGCAACCCAGCCTTTCTCCAGGTTCGGAAAGCCTTTTTACAAATAGAGTGTGTCGAGCTTGCTCGCTTCTTTGCAGATAAGGTGGTCGACATTAGGTAGCACTCCAACCTGCTCCTTCTATTGGAGTTGTTTCTGATCGGCATTTGGTTGCTCCAGCCAGTCTCTCCTGGAGTACCTTTGACTGTCTTGAGTTCATTGATGTCATGAGGATTGTTCAAAGTATGCACCCCACATGCTGTAGTTTAAACCCGGGCCCAACTTCCCTGATAAAGGGTTGTCTTGAGACTATCGGCCCAGTTCTAGCATGGATAGTCTGGTGCTCCCTTGATATGGGTGAGTTTCCTAGCTCCATGAAGGAGGCGGTGGTTTTCAAAAGAGGCATAGTACAGAGACAGTGCTGGTTTGTGTGCTCAATGATCTTCTGCTGACTAGAGATCAGAAGAATCATTCCATTCTCATTCTTCTTGATCTCTCATCACCTTTTGACACTGTGGACCATTGGGTACTTCTCATGCACCTGGAGTTTATCTTTGGTCTGTCAGGGACAGTCTTCAGTTGGTTTAGATCTTTCATCACTGACAGGACTCAGACAGTGGTGTCTGGATTAAATTCTTCCTGCCCACTCTCACTGTCATATGGGGTACCCCAGGGCTTGGTGTTGTCTCCCATGTTGTTTGCAGTGTATATGCTGCCCCTCAGAGACATTGTAAGAAGGTATGGGCTGAAGTTTCACTGCTATGCAGATGATACTCAGCTCTACCTGTCTTTTGCACTTGACCAGGATAGAGCTCTCTCAGTCACTAACAGCTGCCTCACTGAAATTCAAGACTGGATGAGTTTGAGCTGGCTAAAGTTGAACTCAGAGAAGACGGAGATATTAGTTGTGGACCCAGGTTGCAGGGCAGAGGGGACGGGAGCTGGTTTATCCTCAGGTTTATTTCTAGTTGGTATCCAGCTCCCTACCTCTGAACGGGTGAGGAACCTGGGGGTGATTTTTGGCAATGAACTGACACTGCATTCACAGGTGTCAGCAGTTGTCAAGCTTTCCTTTTATCATCTTAGGAACATCGCCAGGATTAAGCACCTTGTTCCGCCAGCTGACCTTCCTACACTGGTTCACACTTTTGTGACCTCACACCTGGATTATTGCAACTCCATTTATCTAGGGCTTCCTGGGGTTGATATCTGCTGCTTGCAGCTAGTGCAGAATACTGCGGCCCGATTATTGATGGGTACATGTCATACCTGTCATATCTCACTGGCATTATGCTATCTGCACTGGCTGCTGATTCAGTGGTGGATCACCTTCAAAGTAGGTCTTTTGACCTACAAAGCCCTACTCAGACTAGGTCCAGACTACTTGAAAGAGCTTTTGGTTCCATACCACCTTGGGCAATCTTTCTGCTCGGTGGACGAGGGGTTGCTAGAGATTCCGAGGGTTTCTTTAAAGTCATCAGGTGCTTGTGCTTTTATGTTCATTGCTCCAACCCTCTGGAATTCTCTACCCCATCCGCTTCATCAGTGTGCAACCGTGGAGGAGTTTAAAAAAGCCCTCAAGGACTATTTATGGTCTAAGATTAATTTTAATTAATTGATTGTGAATTGTAGCTCGGATCTAGTGTTGTACAGATTTAGTGTTTTATAAATTAGTTATGGATTTTTATTTATTTATTGTTTATTGTTTCAAATATTATAAGGCACCTTGGTTTGAGAAAGGCACCATATAAATAACGTTTCATTTCATTTCATTTCATCATAAGAGTGGCCAAAATGGATATCGTTGTCATTATTGAGTCATGGTGCACTGAAAACCATGACTGGGACATGGCCATACCAGGCTATACTCTGTTCAGGAAGGACCGGGTGGGAAGGAAAGGAGGGGATGTGGTGCTTTATATGAGGGAAAGCATAAAAGTGATGGAGATACAGGGAACACAGGGGAGGCAGAGGTACTGTGGTTTTTACCCTGGAGACAGGTAATGGAACCACTATTTGTACTGGAGTAATCTGCAGACCTCCATCATAGGGGGGAGGCATTAGACAAAGTACTGGTGGAAGCCACTGGCAGGATAAAAGATTAGGGGGAGGTGCTGCTGGTGGTGCACTTCAACCTGCCAGATGTAGATTGGAGCCTCCCAGCAGCAGTTTCAGCTAGAAGCAGGGACATCCTGGACTATCTTCAGGGGGAATTCTGCAGGCAACTAGTCAGTGAATCCACTCATGATGGGGCAATACTGGACATGGTACTCATTAACAGGGACAGTGTTGCAAACATCAAAGTGGGAGGTGACTTGGGGACCAGTGATTACCATACAGTGTGATTCCATATAAAGATGGCTGAGGAACTGAACCACACAGGGCTGAAGGTCCATGACTTCAGAAGGGCAGATTTTATAAAGATGGGTGAATGCCTCAGGAATGACCTGGCAGGGGGTGGTGGCCTGGGTGTGGTGGAGGAACAGTGGGAAAAGATAAAAGGCAGCATTGTAAAGGCAATAAACTTCTGCATCAAACAAGCGAGCAAAAGCAAGAGGATAACAAGATTGCAATGGTTCTCAAAAGAGGTGGCTGAAAAGGTAAAGGCTAAAAGAGCAGCATTCAGAAGGTATAAGGACATGCAGAGGGAGAAGCATAGGGAGGTGTATCAGGGGAAACAGAAGGAAGCAGGGAAAGCAGTAAGGAGTGCAAAGGCACAAACTGAGAGAGAATAGCCCTGGAGGTAATGAAAGGGAACAAGGTATTTTCTAGGTACAGTATGTAAGTGAGAAGAGGAACAGGGTGGGATTGTAAGGTTAAAAAGGGAAAGGGGAGACTGCAGAGGGAGACCAGGAAAAAGCAGACATCCTGAACGAATACTTTTGTTCAGTGTTCTCAGAGGAAGGAGAAGGGAAGGGGTCACAAAAATGTAACAAAAATCTTTGGAGGGAGGGAGGCAGACAGTAGTTCTTTTTTGGAGGTGAGAGTCCTGATTTGCTAATCCAAAGGTAGATAAAACAATGGGGCCAGATGGGGTGCATCCAAAGGTATTGCGAGAGCTCAGGGAAATACTAGCAGCATAGCAGCACCTCTGACAGTTCTATTTAACAGCTCATGAGAAACAGGAGGGGTTCCAGAGGACTGGAGGAGTCCCACTACACTAAAATGGTAGCAGGGAGGAGGCTAGCAATTATAAGCCAGTCAGCCTGACATCAATGGTGAGAAAGTTAAGGAATCACTGTTGAAGGAAATGATTGTGGAATATCTTGAAACCAGTGGGTTACAAGACACAAGGCAACATGATTTCATGGGGGGGGGATCATGCCAAATGAATCATAGATTTGTTAGACTGGGTGACAAAGCATTTAGATCAGGGTGGAGCGGTGGATGTGGCTACCTAGATTTCAGTAAGGCTTTTGACACCATTCCACATAGGAGACTGATAAGCAAGCTTAGTAGCTTAGGAGTGGGTCTAAAGGTGGTAAACTGGATAAGAAATTGGTTAGTGGATAGGTGACAGAGGGTGGTGGTAACCAGAGTTCATGCCAAGGAAGGGAGGTTGACCAGCAGGTGCAACAGGGATCAGTGCTGGGACTGGTCCTCTTTAATGTCTTTATAAGTGATATTTTGGAGGAACTGGAAGGGAAGGTCTGCAATAGGATGGACACTCCAGGGTGGGTGGAAAGGATGTGCAGAGACCTGAGAGAACTAGAGGAGTGGTCAATGGTATGGCAACTGGATTTCTGGGAGACTTTAATTTAAATTGGGTGGGTTCAGAGGTAGCTAAATTAATTGGTATCTTGGCTCCTTCAGATTTACAACAACTTATTATTTTACCCACAAGGTTAAATGTTAAATTCAGTGCTTCATTGGGTAATGACCAATAAATCAAATCACATTTTAAATTGTGGAATAATAGCAGACTCAATGAATGATCATCACCCCACCTTTTGCTTGTGGAAGCATGCCTGTCCCCAAAAAACAAAACCTTTTATAAAAATAGTTAGAAATGATGCTGATTTTGACTTAAAGGGTTTTTGTGATAGGTTGAATGTTATAGACTGGATGTTTATGAACTCAGTTCCTGATGTTAACTATGCACTGGACTTTTTTAACAACAGAATTTACTACTGCACTGAATCAGTTTGCTCCTTATCTTAAAAGAAGGACTACAGGTAAAAAGAGTAGTTGGCTTACTTCATCCTTGTTAAATCTAATGAGGGAACAAGATAGGGCTTGGAAAACATAAAAAGGATGGCTTATTTACTATGTATCAAAATTATTGTTTTCTTCGGAATAGATGCAAAACCCAAATTAAACTGGCTAAAAGGAATTTTTTCATAAGAAAACAGACTAATGGTTTGACAGATAATAGAACATTTTGGGATACTGTAAATAGTCTAATAAATCCAAGTTGTGAACCTGAGCCAACAATGTAATTAGAGGATGAACTAATATCTTGCCCACAGAAAAATAGCAAAAATGTTTAATTGTAAATTTACAGACTTAGATAGATTCTTTGGGACTGAAAATAATTGTTTTTTGAATAATGATAAGATGAACATAAGTAGTAGACCAAACTTTTATCTTAAAGTAATATCTCCTAAAGAGGTACAAAATCTACTTAAACAGATAAAATCTGACTGCTCTGCAGGGTATGATGGACTTCCACCTAACTTACTTAAAGATTAAACAGAGGTGTTGTCTTATCCTGTTAGCATTTTATATAACTAACCATTTATGACAGGTCAAGTTCCTGAATTATGGAAGTGGTCTTTAGTAGTGCCAATTTTAAAATCAGGTGAGGCTCAAGATTTTGCAAACTACAGACCGATCACCTTACTATCTGCCCTGGCTAAAGTACAGGAAAAGCTAGTTTATAAATGGTTAATAGTCTATGTGAATGAGTATGGTCTGTTGTCTCAAAACCAGCATGGTTTCAGAAAGGGATATGGAATGGAGACTGCCTTGGTCGAGTTTGTGAGCGTGGTCCTAGAGGGAATGAATAGTGGGTGGTTGACTGGGGCCACATTTGTGGACTTGACCAAGGCATTCGACTTGGTTGATCATGCATTGCTTATCTCTAGGTTGGGTACATTGGGAGTGGGGAAACTTTTCACTTGGCTGGTCTACTGATTATCTTACAAATAGACAACAGATGGTGAAATATTGTGATAGCCTATCAGATAAAGCACATGTGAAGTATGTAGTCCCACAGGAATCCATACTGTGCCCAATCCTGTTCTCATTTTTTGATAATATATCTTCAGTTTTACTTTATGCTAGCATTACACTTTATGCAGATAATGCAGTAGTTTATTTTCAAGCTTATATATTAACAGCTGAAATGAGCAAGGTGCAGCAGTGGCTGACCACTAATAAATTAATTTTGAATAACATTAAAACTAAAACAATGGTTTCTGGAACTGTGACAAAGTTAAGAGATAGGGGGAGGAGTTTGCAAATTCAAGCACCTGTTGATACAGTGTATGAAAATGTAGATATTTTTTAATACTTGGGTGTATTGTTAGATTCAGCATTGAGCTTTGAACCTCATTTAGCAAAAATGACTTCTAAGATTCATGCTAAAGTTGGTGCCTTATATAGATTGAAATCCTTTTTAACACCAGAATCTAGATTGGCTATTATCAAGCAATGCTTATTTCCAGTAGTTAATTATGCTTCACTTATTACAAACAATGTATCTATTTCTATTTAGAAAAAAAATCTGTTTTGTTGCAACTTCTGGGGAAATTTGCATTAACTGTTCCATGAAGAACCAGTTACCTTACCATTACACAGTTTTGAATTAAAAGGGTTGGTTACCAGTAGATTTAAATTTCAAATACTTACATGCTAAATTTACATTTAGAGTAATTAGAGATGAATTCCCTAAGAATTTATCTGGTCTCTTACATAGATATGACCAGTTTTTTTGGCCCAGGGCTAGGGTAGATAATGAGTCACTGAAATTGCCACTAATTAGAACTACTTATGGTCAGTGGTCTTTTACATATGCAGCTCCTAAGATTTGGAATGAGGTTCCAATAGTAATAAGAAACTTAACCACAGTTAATCATTTTCTACTTCTCTTTACCAGCACTTTAAGACATTATCTAAATACCGTTGTTTTAAATTACTGCATTTGTACCTAATGAAGTGGAATTTATATTCCTATTTTTTTATGAATATGTATGCAATGTTTATTGTACTGTATTGTGTTGTATTGTGATTTTTTTGTACTATGTTTTTTGTGGGTTGCACCTGAAAATAGAACTTGTTTCCAGTGTGCTTACCCATGAAGCAAATAAACAAACAAACAATGTGAAAAAGTACAAAATAATGCAGTTAGGGCATAGTATACAATGGATGGAGTGATATTGATGACCAACAAGGAGGAAACAGAGCTGGGGTTATCATATTGGATGACCTAAAGGTGGCCAGGCATCATGACAGTGCAGTAGAGAGGGCTAATGGGATGCTGGGGTACATAGGGAGGGGTATGAGCAACAGAAAGGGAGAGGATGTGTTGCCTCTGTATACATCCTGATAAGACCCCACCTAGAGTACTGTGTCCAGTTTTGGAGACCACATCTCTGGAAGGACATAGACAGAGTGGAGGTGATCCAGAGCAGAGCAACTAAAATGGTGCAGGGTCAACATCAAAAGCCCTATGAGGAGACACTAAAGAACCTCAATATGTATACTCTGGAACAGACAAGGGAAAGGAGGATATGACAGAGACCTTTAAATACTTCACATAGGTAAATAGGTACAGGAGGGAAGTATTTTTCAGAAGAAAGATGCTCAAGAATGAGGGGACATGATATGAGACTGGAGAGGTTAGATTTAGAAGGGATGTGAAGAAGTATTTCTTCACAGAAAGAGTGGTGGATTCCTGGAGCAGCCTTCCAGCAGAAGTGGTGGGTGTGTAAACAATGGTGGATTCAGGAATGCATGGGATAAGCATAAGCACAAGGAAATCATAGTGGAAAAGAAGGGGAGAGGGAGAAAAAGCTATAGATTGGGCACAGTCTGTGTCAGTACTGTAGGTAGGGAGAAATGGGCAGGCTGTATGGGACAAGTGGTCCTTATCTGCTGTCAAATTCTATGTTTCTATCTGTCTGTGTGTTTGTGTCTGTTTGTCTGTCTATCATAAGGATACTGAAGTGTTTTGGTAGAATAATCACAAAATAATCACATGGGACTTGGGTAGTTGGTGCAAGTTTCCTTTGTTATGCAGTCAGACAACATAATAGTACAAAGCATAGCATCATCCCATAGACTGAATTATGCAGCAGTTAGCTTTCAGAAAATAGATGATAAGGCCTAGATTACTTTTCCTGGGAGACGGGCAGCAGGTAGAGGTCTTCTTAAGACGGCACCTGAATCTCAACTCCATAGCTATCTCTGACCCATACTTATAACCAGCTTCATTTATAGTTGTGTGACAACATACACGGACCCTCATGAAACTAAAGCATTTCTGCAAGGATCATTTTGTTCTGTAGCATGTGAGATGCCTCTCACATGCCGGCCTTGGGTATCCAGCACTTCTTCCCCTTATCAGTAATGGTAGCTAAGCAACCAGCATCATTCTCCTGCTCGCTTCTCCCATGGATACTTAACTCAGGCATGTGGAAAACAACTATGTTCTCGTAGACAACATGTTTTTGCAATTCTGTTAAATGTCCACTTCTGAGTTCCCTGAAAATAGGCAGTGTGTGTGTGTGCATGCATGTGTGTTTAGAAAACTGACAATCCAGCTGCCCACACAGACTGAGAGAAAGATGTAGGCTAACCGTGTGCAGTTTGTTTTAATCCCTCTAACAAAAGCCATAACATGCTGTTTGTTTCTTACTAATATTTATTGGCAATATCTTAAATGCAGCAAAACAGAACTAATAATCTAATGAGCTGTATGCCTATACCCCCCTGACACACTTTACAAAAATATAAAATAATTTTGCAAAATGGTATCACGAAGAGAAAATGATGTTATGTCACTTAATCTGAAAAACATGAGAATATTTTTCCATGCTCAATTCTGTATAGTGTGTATGTAAAAGACATCTAAGGCAGCATACAGTAGCATAGTAAAGACAATTAGCATTAAAATAACTTGTAGCACAAGTAACAGTTTAAAACTAATTTCTATCCAATATGCACATTGAATGTTGATTGTAATTAATGACATCTTTTTGATGACCAGGCTCACTCAGAATATATTCTTCCTCATGTAGTGGCACTGGTAGAATAATTGTTTGCCCAATGACAGTGCAAGCAGCAGGTGTAAAACAGAAGTTTGGAATAGTTACTGGACATGTTAATGTCCCATATGTGAAAGATTTATGATTTGTAACTACGCAGTACTGATCAGTCATGTTGTAGGTAACCTTAACCATAGGAAGGTGCCATTTGGTGAGCCGTACCAGACAGGTGCAAGTTTGTATTGAATGGATGCTTATGTTTTGCTGAATACCTCCATCAAGGCCACACACAAGTGTTACTACATCAAAGACATCACAACAACAGATATGGCTATGTCTGCTTACTGAGTAGCAAGCTGTATGTGGAACCTGCCACAAGGCTGTAATGGGATTATACACTACTAGGGAAGGTGTGTCTACCTTCTCCTTATAAATGTTGCCTTGCAGGCAGGTAACCCACAGAATGGACTGTGGCCAATTTGTCAAAAAGAGCGTCAGTAGGGTCAAATATTGATAAAGTAAATGTGAAAGAGATGTACAGAGTACCTTGTCTAGAACTGGACCTACTGGTGTAGCTAGTTCCCTTGCTGGTGTGCAAGGTGACATACCCCAAGTTTCTAGCTGTCACAAAGAAAAATGTTTGACAAGCTTCAAGGCATCCAGTATGTATGTGTTGTGACCTGGTTACACATACTGGGCAATACCACTTGGCCAAGTAATTATCAGAGATGAGATCTAAGAAATGACCTGATTCCACATCCCTGAGCAAATGTGTAATCATTGTTAAAATATAGTTGCCATAGGCTGTGCATATTATCTCTTTTCCCATATACTTGTATTGAATCTCTTTATTGTTTGTAGTAATTAAGTCATTCATTTTTGTCTGTGTTTCTGAAAACAAACGTGCAATCTCATGCATATCATACACAGCTTATCTTTCTTCAGTTGCAAGACCCTCTATACCTAGTGAAGCAGGATTCAAAACAGACTCAACAGATTGGTACTCAAAATAAATAATATGTATTTTGAAGGTTTAAAAGTCTGCTCTATTCCCAATTGACATACCAGAGCCAAATAACCCTGAGAAAACTACCACTATGCCATCCAGGCTTTGAGGCCATCTGGAATGGTACGTGTCTTCCTGCTGGGGAAATAGCTTGTTACAAGTGGATCCTGAGCTTTAGCCTGATGAGTTGCAATATCTAAAAGTAAAGAAGCATAGAGCATTGAAACCTTTGTTACCTCACAGTTCCCATATTACATCATATCCCAATGTAAAACATCAAAAACAGAATGCACATACATAAATTGTTTAGATTGCTTAGCTGACCCTGCCCCACCCCTGGCTTGAAGGTTTGCCTGCTCCATTGCTGGGCGTTTAGTTAGCTCCTCTGAAAAATCTGTGGTTACACAGCACTCCTTACACTCACACACAACTATACTGCAGTGGAAATCCAATTCTTTAACCTTCACTAATGCAAGTGCAACTCAGATCATTTTTATTTTATTCCCCCTACCTGCTCTAAAGGGTTATCCCCCTGTAACTACCCCACCATGTTTACAGCTCCCTTTCCTTTGGTCTGACTCCTGGCTGCTTGTTTTCTCTGTATCACCCTGCCAACACAAGTAACTACTTCACTCTCATACCCTTTGCCACCCTACAGCCCACCTTATCTCACCCCTTCCTTCACCACCCTACTTGATTTACTGTCCCCACTGTCCTCCTGTCCCACGCTTCACTCCTGCCTGCCACTTAGCTCCCTCCTCACATCAGCTTTTTCCTCACTTTCTGCTGGTCCCTTCCCCCTCTCACCCACTCCTCTCATCCACCCTGCTTTACTCCTCTCCCCTTTGTTGAATTTAGAGTTCATGATTCACTGCATGATGCCCTGCACACCACCTTCCTCTCATATCTCCAGAAAGCAAAAATATTCTCCACACCTGCCACTAGTTCTTCTCCTCCTGCTACTCTCATCAGACATACAACCCAACCAAGGCCCCCCCAACACTCTCTACTCCCTCCCTCACTCTCTACTATTTCAGGCCCCCCAGCACCCACATCTGCACTCCTCCCAAAGGACCTTCACATCTTTCACCTAAATGCTACAAGACTTTTCCCTACAATGGCCGCCCATAAGGTATGGATAGCTCAGCAATCCCCCAACATTCTCTACATCACCAAAACCTGGTTATCCACCCAAATTCCTAACACCATTGTCTCCTTACCGGACTTCAACTTCTTCTGCCAGGATCACAGCAAGTGAGGCAGTGGCATAATCTTGTTCACTAAACTGTCCCTCCCCTTCTCCATCTGTCTTAAAGAGGCACACCCCTCCTCCCATGAACTTATCATCGCCCTTTTATCCCTCCCCTCCTCTACCTGTCTCTCACTGTATCCATCTCCCAAAACTCTGCCAGACTCCCTAGTCAACACCATCTCTTCCATTTCCTCATGTGTGGAAAATGGTGAATTCTTACTCTCAGGAGACTTCAACCTTGACTGGCTCTCCCCATCCTCAAAGCCCACCCTCTTCAGGATAAAGTCCCTTAACCTCACCCCCAGCTGATTCTCGAACCCACTCATCTGGACCATTTCCCCCCAAACCATTCCCTGCTAGATTGGGTGCTCTCCTCACACTCCCACAGGATCATAGCTGTTGGTGTCTTTCCTAATGCCCTTAGTGATCACTGTATCACTTATTGTGTTAGGAAAATACAAGTACCCCACTCCATCCCCAAGTACATCTGGACCCACCATCTCCATGACTTGGACACTGGAACCCTCCCCCAGGACCTCTCAAATGCAGACTGACTGCAAGTTTTCTCAACCCTCGATGTTGACTCTGCCCTATCCCTCTTTGTTAGTACATTTAACCACATCTGGAACCTCCATGCCCCATTAAAAAAAAGCCAGAGTAAAGCACCACCATCATCCCTTGATTACATTCGATCTTCTGGCCTTATGCAGATCCAGTGATAAAGCATGGTCACAGTATAAAGCCTTCTTATTCCAGACTGGCATACACACCTATGAAACACTTAGGAACAAATGCACCAAAGCCATCCACCTCTCCAAGTCTCAATATTTTAAATCCCACCTACAACTTGAACAACTCACACCTGCATTGTTCTGGAATGTTATTCACTCACTCCTTGATGCTCCTAATCAACTTTCCTCCCCAGTCCTCAAAATTGATGGCTCTCCTGTCTCTGACTCCTCTGCAGTAGCTGAGATTTTCAACAAATTCTTCACCACCTGTGCACTCCTAGAAAATCCCTCCCCTATCCCCACAGCCTTCCCCACCTCCCCTACCAACTTCTGCACACCCCATCTCCACCCAAGAAGTCCACACTGCCCTTATTGTTCTTGACCCAGCCAAAACTAGCCCAGATGGCCTCCACCTCAGGATCCTTATCATATCTGCCCCTGACATAGCTTCCCCTTTAACCCATATCCTTAACCTCTCCCTCTCTACTGTCCCAAAAGCCTGAAAGTTTGCTAATGTGCTACCTCTCCACAAGGGTGGTGATTCCTCCACTCTGGGAAACTATAGGCCCATTTCACTCCTACCAACCATTGTCAAACTACAGGAGTCTCTCATTCACTCAAGGCTCACTGAGTACCTCTTCATCAAGAACATCCTCTCTCCCATCCAGTCTGAGTTCAGAAAGCAGCACTCAGCTATCCCCTCATTGTCATGGGTTACAGATTCTATTTTTTCAGCTATGGACCAGATTCATAGTACTGCTGCTATATTCATAGACCTGATCAAGGCTTTTGATTCTGTCTCTCACCCCCTCCTCCTTCACAAACTAAACTCTGTGGGTCTAGCAGCTCAAACTGTAAACTGGTTCCACTCCTATCTACAAGCTAGGCAGCAATCTGTCAAAATAGGTGATGTAGTTTCCCCCATTCCTATCCTATCTGGGGTCTCTTAAGACTCTATTCTTGGCCCCATCCTATTCTCCCTGTTCATTAATGACCTCCCTCTGTCTGCACTTCCTCCCACATGAACATGTATGCTGACTATGCAGTTATTTTCCCATTTGGTCCCTCACCTGTCAGTGTGCAATCCCCTCTCCAAAAATACTTCAATAGTGTGCAGGCCTGGTTTCAAAAGAACCAACTTGAACTAAACACAAAGAAAACTGTTACCATGACTTTTGGCACCAGGCAGAAATTGTCTGCCCTCCAGATGCCCCAATTTTTCACTATTCTAGGTGGCTTGCCCCTTGAATCTGTCACAGCATTTAAGTGTGTAGGGGTCTGTCTGGACAACCATTTAGATTTATCGACCCACATTGATGCCACCTGTTCTAAACTCAGACCAAAACTTGTAGTTCTATACCATCACAAGGACAGTCACTCTCTCCCCACCCATCCTGAGCTTGTAACAAAAATGGTCCTGCCAGTTCTTGATTACACAGATGTAGTCTATAGTTCAGCCATTGTCACATCCCTCTCTAAACTTGATACCCTCCTTAATTCTTTTTGTCAGTTTGCCAATGCTGTCTGGCCCCTCACTCACCACTGTCCCCTGTATTTTGCCCTCTCCATTGCTCCCCATCCCAAAGAAGACTGGTTCACTGCACCTCACTTATTGCCAAATTATAGTTTGGGACTCTCTCCCCCACACCTCCTCCCATCTATCTCAAACCAACACCTCTATGTACTCCCTTCATTATAGAGACACATGTACCTTAACTATCCTGCTTCCCCTATTGGCAGTGAACCAGTCTGCTTTCTCCTACAGCTTTCCATTATTGTGGAACAAGGTCCCCACTGACCTTTGCCTGTCCTCCTCTATCTCTTCAGTCAAAAGACTCCTCAGACTTCTTTCCTCCCCCAATGTGCACTTTGCACACAAACATCCACAGCAATCCTGAGCTGCCCACTCCAAGACTAGGTAAAATCTTACAGTTTATTTGTAGCTAGCAGTATCCCTATCTTGTTTTGTTCTTGAGCTAGGTTTATTGCATGTATTAATATTTCACACATTTCCTTATTTTTGGCTCAGTATACAGGGTGTATTGTGTGTTTTTTTTATCCCTGCTGCTATTCAACAAATGTACAAACATATATCTTTTTTTTCAAAATTTGACAGTTTTGCAAACCATATATTGTTTTGTCTTTGTATATTGATTTGTATTTCTCAAATATTGTACATATGTGCTATTGCTATGTATCCATCTCCCCTGGGTTGTACCTGGAAATGAGCATTGGTTCAGTGTGCCTTTTCTGGCCATCACATTTTAAATAAATAAATAAAATTATACATTATTCAGTAAAGTTCCCAGAAAAGTAGCAGTATAGGACAATGTTCAGTTTATACAGAGATTTGTGGCACAGGTGGTGATGTGTTATTGGGAAATGACCCAGTTGATTGTAAAACTTTTAAACTGATGCTTTTTACCACCTCAGTACTGTATTGCACAGTACTTGAGTTGTCCTTGTATATGTCTTTAATTGTCAATTTATAAGTGCCCGCATCTGAGCATTGCACTGGGTCAACCATCACGGATGCATTATTATGGAAAATATGTATAAAGGTTCTATGTAAGCACAAACAATATTTTTCAAATGTCTGGCTCCTTTCCTTAGAAAATCTGAAATGTCTCTTAGTGAGTCTCTATGAAGACCAGTAGGACAGTCTGTGACCAAAAGTATTCTTCATAATTATTAGGCAGTCTTTGCCACCACAGCACATGAGAGAAAATGGATGAATCATAGGTGACAGGCAGCATTGCCTGTTCTCCCTCAGATACTGTCACCACTCGTATATGCATGGTTACTTGAAGTCCCAAAGTTCTGTAGCTTCCAGTCACATATCACTTAATTTCTGAAAGACAAAACAAACAAAGAGAAAGGTGTCAGCCCTTCCTTCACTTGCAGGTTAGTTCTGATCTTTAAATGGTTTTTCAACTGATATCTATATCTGGCCACTGTCTAACTGTCTTCATTTTCGAAATATGTTGTTTGCCCCTGATGACCTTCCAAGGGCACATCAGGTACTGATGAAATAAGTTCCTGGACCTGCATAAAGCAGAACTGCAGTCTCTGGATGACAACTGCTGTTTCTTTTATGCCTTTTTAAATAGTTAAGAATCAGCTACTGCTTTAAAGCAGTTAGTTAAATGGGCTTAATTTGTTTTTCTGTGAAGCTTGCTGCAGGTTATGAGGGTATACGGAAGGTCCATGTCTCCCTCTTCTTGATCAGTTTACTAAAGACAGTGGTTTTTAGTTTTAGTCATGTAATATCATTTACTTAAAAGTGACCGTCTGTAATAAAACAAAACAGCATACACTAGGGGCTTGCCATATGAAGCAGTTAAATTATTATACCTCCAGTCATGTAAAAAACAATTCTATCATGGAATGGCTACACAAAGGTTTGGGGTGGTTGAGACCCCCTTTGAGACCTAGTGTCATGTGCATACTATGGACAGTGTATGGACAGAACAGATTCATGATAAATGTTAAAACCTTAAAATGCTGAAATTAAAAGGTTAGTTTGAGAATATAAACGTCATTTCCCTGTTTAAATAAGGCTTTTGTTCCTGAGAGGAATGGGTGTTTGCATTACAGTGTACTGCATTCCAAGCTACAGCTGAGAACTCAAGGCCATCAGATTAACCTATAATGAGACAGTTTAGTTTAAACATGCCTCTTTTGGAAATGTGGCTTTTTCTTCACTCTCCTTCTCGGAGAAGTAGAGTAAAGAAAAACAAAAAGTAAAAAAAAAATATAAATCTCTTATGGGTAACAAGCAGTATGATACAAGAAAAACAAAAACAAATTGCAGCTTGCACAATATGGGTATACCAAGTTGGAACTCCCTTGCAACAGAGATGGCACCAATGTGCTAATGCAACAGAAAAGCTACAAATAACTTCAAACGAGCAAACATTAACTACTGAAGGAGAACCCTTATTGTGACTGTTCACATTTAAACATTGTGCCCTCCTTCACTAGGTTCAAACCAGTAAAAGTTGTGGCAGGCTGGCATCTGCCTGGACTCCATGTCACTGAAGGAATGATTTCAGTAGGTACATAGGGTAGGGGTTTAATCACATTAGTTCATACCACACTATACTTTGGCATTAAAACACCTCTTTGTACTTTCATAAGACACATACTGCACATACACATTCAAGCACAGAATAATGCAAAAATATTCAAAGCAGAATATCACATGGTGCTATTACCAAAATCATCAATGTCATCACATATAAGGAACGGCTTTAAACTGCAAAGCAAAAACATATCTTTAATTGCACAACACTCTCCGTCTCTCTCACAAAAATCTCTCTGTACTGATTGAGATAATGTTCTGAAAACATTGCATAGCACTGATTGATTTACTTGCTACTTAGAGTAGAAAAATAAAACCTCAGTCCAAATTCACACAACACACAGCACTATGATGACATCTAAGAATTTGTAAAGTATGGAATGACATAACATAAAATTAATTTAACCTCCATCACACAGCACTGAGAACCAATGCGTCTCCTATCAGCTGCACTTCTAAAGTAGCATGTTTGTGTGTATGTGTGTGGAGAGAGAGACAGGTAAAAAAAAAAATAGAAGATGTTTATCCTGGGCGATCAAACCAAGATAGATAAAAAATAAGATACAAGGGGAGATAAGATGAAACAGGAAGAACACTATCAGAGGAATGTGGATGGCCACCCAAAATAGAGAAAGGTGAAAGTAAATTTAAAGGTTAAGGTTATTTGGTATACTGATGTTTTCCTTCATATCACTTAAAGCTTGCACTTGCAATCTCCTATACATTTCACAACATTTTGAAGTGTTAGTCTTGGTCTCCTTTTCGTGTTCCACGTGCATGACTCCTTTAAGGGCCATGCATTTCTGCTTGAAACTGAACTTATCACAGGTTTTACATTTCAAGTGCACTTGCAGTCTGTCTATCTCTTGTTTCTCAATTTCCTTTTGCAGTTTATAGTTAATTTTCAGCTCTGTCACATGTTTGCTAACACATTTGACTTTATCCTGCAAAGTCAAAACAGTATCAGTATTCTTATCTGATTCTAAACAAAACTGCTGTTTAACACATTTCCAGGGGTCTCCTTTATGTTTTGCTTCCTTGCTTAGATTCTGAGCCCCATGGGCAGTCACAGCAAAAGCAACAGTGACTTCCCCTATCTTGCGTAGCTAAAAACGTCCTTTTGGACCATGAAACTAGACGTCCCAGCATCTTGGGTGTACATAGTTTTTCCCCTATGAGCAGCAAGAAAGTTGCAATTCTTTAAAAAGTGCCACCTACACCTTGTATTGCTAATGGCACAACTATATTCGGGTTCAGAACCCCCCTTTTAATTTACATTTTTGGGGTTGCACCAAGAGTCAACAATCTGTAAGGAAACTGAGGTGTTTTGATAGAATAATCACAAAATGATCACACGGGTCTCAGGCAGTTGGTGCAAGTTTCCTTTGTTATGCAGTCAGCCAATATAACAATACAAAGCATAGCATAATCCCACAGACTGAAATTATGTAGCAATTAACTTACAGAGAATAGATAATAATCCTAGATTACCTTCTCTGGGAGATGGGCAGCAAGTAGGGGTTTTCTTGAGATGGTATCCGCATCAGAATTATAATGCCGGTACAACAGCAAAGTTGTCGACTGATGTTACAGTGATGGATTTAGGTCAACTGCAATTGCGGTCGGCATATACCCATTGAAAGAAAGTTACTTTTCTTTATGGGGCTTTTCCCCTGAACCACCATGTGGGGGACTCTTCCCCCAACACTCCCCATAATATAGATAATTAACTTCAAGTTGAAGTTGATTCGGGAAGGGGTGCAAGATACCCAGAGAGCAGTGCCGGGTCCCATGGTGACATTACAGTGGCAACAGTGAATTGTCACTGTAATGTCATTTGATTTTGAATTGTCACTGCTTGGATGGCATACCTCTGCATCGCTGCTCCCTAGCTGTCTCAGACCCACACTTACACCCAGCTTCATGTATGGTTATGTGACAACATACACAGACCCTCATGAAACTAAGGCATCCTTCCAAGATTACTAGTGTTGCACAGCATGTGAGGTACCTCTCACATGGCAGCCTTGGGTATCCAGCTCTCCTTCCACTTATCAGTAATGGTAACTAAGCAACCAACATTATTCTCCTGCTTGCCTCTCCCAGGGATAGATAACTCTGGCATGTGGAAAACAACTATGTTCTTGTGGACAGCATGTTTTTGCAGTTCTGGTAAATTTTCACTTCTGAGTTACCTGAAAATAGTCCATGAGTGTGTGTGTGTGTGTGTGTATGTGTGGTTAGAAAGCTGACTGAGAGAAAGACCTAGGCTAACAGTATGCAGCTTGTTCTAATCCCTCTAACAAAAGCCATAATGTGCTGTTCATTTTGTATTAATATTATTAACAATATCTTACATACAGCAAAACAAATATAATGATCTAATGAGCTGCATGCCCAAATCGGGTGCCCCATCACTCTCTGCTCTCTAACATATTACCTCCAAATACCATATAAACACTACAAACAGATATCTGCCGCTATCTCTGAATTCAAACAAAGGGGCAGAGGACACTGCAGAGCAGGACACTGCAGCACAGGAGCTAGCACAACAAAACTCACCCAAATCAGGAACCAAAACAAAAAAAGCAAAAAGGAAATCCAAAAAACTTCTGATCATAGGAGACTCCATGATTCGGGGAATTGATACCCATCTCCAGCCAGGGGTAATGGTCAAATGTCTCCCAGGTACAGCAGCTTGGAGAGACACTGACCGCACTACTAAAATTGTTCACAAAGCAGGAGAAAACATTGATGTCCTGGTACACATAGGGACTAATGATCTCATCAGTCGGTCAGTTGTGGAGACCAAGGAACACCTGACCAGGCTGGGTGACAAACTATCATCTGTTTCATCTGGCATCTCCTTCTCTGAGATCCTGCCAGTCTGGGAGAGGGGGGCAGATGGACAGAAGGTCAGAGAAGGGGAGATAGTGGAGCTAAACATGTGGCTCAAGGGCTGGTGCCAGGAAAAAGGACACAGATTTGTAGGGAACTGGCAACAGTTCTGGGAGTGAAAGTTCTTTAAATTTGATGGACTGCATCTAACTAAGGAGGGAGTCAGTGCATTGGGGCAGAAGTTTGACGTCTTTGCAGAATATTTAAACTAGCAAATGGGGAGAGGGGTGCAGCAGCCCATACGTCGAATGGGAAGAATACTCCTCTCTCCTCAGCTAGTGTTCAAACAGAGATTCAGTATGTTTGCAGTTCATTTGCATCACCAGGTAAGAAAAAAGGTCCGTCTCCCCATAAAATGCACAGGAGAAATGCCAAACCTCACCCAACAACTAACACACTGAAATCTGGCCAATGGAAAATCATGTACACAAATGCTCACAGCCTGGGAAATAAGATCCCAGACCTTCAGGCAATAATGTCAGAGGCTAAACTGGACATAGCAGCAATCAGTGAGATGTGATTTACCGGTAACCACACTTGAGAGACTTCAGTATCTGGCTATGTATTATTCAGAAGAGACCGAGGTGCAAAAGGGGGGTGATGTGGCCCTGTATGTCAATTAAAATATCAAAGCTACAGAAATTCAGAATACACATAACCAGAAAAACTGTGGGTCACCCTGGAAACAGAAAATGGGACAGCCATAAGAACCAGGGTTGTCTACAGGCCCCCAGACCAGGGGGAGGACATAGACACATTACTGCAAGAAGATATACAAAACATGACAGCTAAAGGGGAGGTTCTGATAATGGGAGACTTCAACATGCCGGATACAGATTGGTCAATACCAGCAGGAACATCTGCCAGAACTAGACACATGGTGGATTCCCTGCAGGGGGAGGGCCTCAAACAACTGGTACAACAACCCACAAGAGACAGGGCTATCCTAGATCTAGAACTGACTAACAGAGAAGGGATCACTGATCTCCAGGTAGAAGGTCACCTGGGGGCCAGTGATCATCACATGGTATGGTTCAATTGGCCACTACATCTAAATTATCCCATTCCAAGGCAAAAATATGGGACTTCAGAGGAGCTGACTTTGATAAGATGGCCAACAGAGTTAAGCTAGCCCTGGCAAAAAGAAACACAGGTGAGGGGGTACTGGCAAAGTGGGCAAGCATTAAGGATGCAATACTTGAAGCAACATCCCATTGTGTTAGAAAAGGAAGTGCAAAAGAAGAAGGAAACCACTTTGGTTCTCAAATACAGTTGCAGAAAAGGTCAGAGCCAAAAGGCTGACCTTCAGGAAATATAAAGGAACACAGTGGGATGAAGCTAGGAGGCATACCAGATGGCCCTAAGGGAAGCAGGGAAGGCAGTAACGCAGGCAAAGTACCAAACTGAGGAAACACTAACACGAACAGTAAAAGAAGGTGACAAGACTTTCTATAGATACATTAGTGAAAGGAGAAAGTCCAGAGGGGATATTGCTAAGCTCAATGGAGAAAAGGGGGCATGTAAGGAGGAGGACCCTGTAAAAGCATCTATCCTAAATAGATACGTTTGCTCAGTATTTACTGAAGAGAAGGTAGGGTAGGGCCTACAGCTCAGCACCATGGACACAGGGAGGAGGGAGGTGAGCACTACTCCCTTCACAAAAGAAAGGGTCTTACAAGAGCTAGCTAAGCTCAGGGAGGATAAGGCAATGGAACCTGATGGCATACATCCCAGGGTACTTAAGGAGCTAAGGGTGGAACTAGCAGAGCCATTAGCAAAACTTTTTAGTGAGTCTCTGAGCACAGGAAAGGTCCCAGAAGACTGGAGAAGGGCTCATGTGATCCCGCTCCACAAGAGTGGTAGCTGGGAGGAGGCAGGGAACTACAGACCAGTCAGTCTTACCTCAGTAGTGGGCTAAATTATGAAGGCACTCCTTAAGGAAAGGATAGTGCAACACCTTGAATCCATAGGGGCACAGGATCCAAGACAACATACAGTAGGTTTACAAAAGGAAGATCCTGTCAAACTAATCTCATAAATTTCTTTGACTGGGTAACCATAGTGGTGGACCAAGGGGGAGCAGTTGATGTCACCTACCTTGACTTCAGCAAAGCTTTTGACACTGTTCCACATAGAAGATTAATAAATAAGCTGGGTAGGCTTGGGGTAGGTCAGAAGTTGGTCAACTGGGTGGCAAACTGGTTGACAGGCAGAAAACAGAGAGTGGTGGTAAAAGGTATACAGTCAGAAGAGATGCAACTCACAAGTGGGGTACCTCAGGGATCAGTCCTGGGGCCAGTCCTCTTCAATATCTTCATTAGTGACCTTGCAGATGGATTAGAGGGTAAGGCTTGTCTGTTTGCAGATGACACTAAGATCTGCAACAGAGTAGATGATCCAGATGGGGTGGGCAAAATGAGAAGAGATCTGGATAAACTAGCAAAATGGTCAGAAGAGTGGCAACTGGGATTTAATGCAAAGAAGTGGAAGATCATGCACATAGGGAAGAGAAACCCTGAAGCCACCTATAGGCTGGGAGGGGAGTTGCTGGCAGTCACAAAGGAAGAAAGGTACTTGGGCATCATCATCACTGATGACCTGAAATCATCCCAAGTAGACCTCTAAAGCAGTAGGTAAGGCTAGGGGATGTTAGGGTGTATTAGTAGGGGTATCACAAGTTGTAAGAAGGAGGTAATAATCCCTCTTTACAAGACACTGGTTAGTCCCCATCTGGAGTACTGCATGCAGTACTGGAGGCCACACCTTCACAAGGACATTAACCAAATTGAGGCAGTCCAGAGAAGGGCAACCAAAATGGTACAGGGACTGCATCAGGAGACATATGAGGATAGATTAATGGAGCTCGATATGTATACCCTTGAGCAAAGGAGGAAGAGAGGTGATATGATAGAGACAAAGAACCTCTGTGCGCAAACACTGAGGCAAGGGTTACCCCAAAGGGCATTTGGCTGGGAAACCAAGTTTCAAGAAAATACAAAATCACACATGCCCCCCACAATGCAAAGCATCATGGGCTGCATATGCAAATCACCACAGAATGTTATGCTGGTCCAACTTTAAGCAGAATTGCATGGTGCCGAAAGGCCTCTCACACAGTTTGCAAAGGGTGCTAACAGAGACATTCAAACACCTTAAGGGCATTAACAAGGTGAAAGAGTCTAACAAGTTTCAATATAAGAAAAATAGCAGGACAAGAGGACACAGCATGAGATTAGAGGGAGGCTGATTAAGGGGGAATGTGAGGAAATTCTTTTTCACAGAAAGGGTGGTGGATGCATGGACTGGCCTACCTCAGGAAGCGGTGGCTATGAATACAGTGCAGGGCTTCAGAAAAGCATGGGATAGGCATAAGGGAGCAATACAGATGAGTATGAATAGATAGGCCACTGACAGAGCAAAGGCTGATGGCACATTTATAAGGTAGAAAAAGAAATGGGCAGACTGGATGGGCCTTGCAGTCCTTATCTGCCATCAACTTCTATGTTTCTATGTAATCTGTCTGTCTGTCTATCTATCTATCTATCTATCTATCTATCTATCTATCTATCTATCTATCTATCTATCTATCTATGTCTCCTGTAAGCAGACTGGGGTGCCCACCCATGGGACCACTGTATTGTACCCACTCCTCTCCAGGACACTCCCAATATATAGGTGCCCACTCCCAATGCTGCTGAAGAGTATCCTGATTCCCAACATGAGTACCTAATCTATAGGGTTGACTACAGTCCAGCTGTAAAAAGGAAAACCATCCCAAATTGATGTTTTTGTATTTTTTTGTAATACACCTGCAAAGAAGAAAATGGTACCTCACCAATCTAACACTCCCACACCTCTCCATTCCTCACTCAGTGGCCATTACACCACACACCCCCATACACCCTCACTCACCTAAACATGTCCCATAACATAGATCTACTATCTGATACAAAGGATGTCTTGCTGCTGGAACCAGTGACTGAGATATGAGAAAATAAAGCAAGGCTACATAATAAACAGCTAGAAGTGAAGCCAGTTAAAACTAATAAAATGAATAACTTTTTTCCATAAGAGCACCCAGAATTTGGAATACCCTGCCCCAAGATCTAGTTGATATTGAGAATTTTGACTCATTTAAAAGAGGCCTAGACATCTGGTTAACCTATAACTTAACCTGGAATTAATAGTTCACATTATGTGGGGGACAATCACGATGGGCTTCTAGCCTGCTTTTGTCCCACATTACCAAGTAAACCAAGTAAGTCCAGTTAATGTATTTCAATGCATTTTGAACTTTTATTCATAACTTTGTAATTTTTCAATACCTTTTAACCAAATTTTCAACATGGCCTTTTTGGGATCCCAGTCTGTCCAGAAAGGTGATTTTTTATGTCATTCCACAAAAATCACCTTTTGGGTGCAGTTTGAAAATTAGCACCTACTGGGTTCATAGGGCAGAGTCATAAGAAAACTATGTTGAACTTTTGGTGGAAAAATATGGTAAAATAACATGTTATGAATGCACATTCAAATATTTCAGTGTTCACTCATAACTTCATTAATTTTTAGTATTTTTACAGCCAAACTCTCAACATGGCCTTTTTGGGACCCCACCTCATGAACATGCAGGTGAAATTTTTCACATCCATGTTGAAAGGTGATTTTGCAGTCACCCCACAAAATCACATTTCCAGTGGGATTTGAAAATTTTACACCTACCTCGTTCATAACATGGGGTCATAAGAATGCTACAGCTGTGCATGAATACTGAAATATTTAAACATTTACTAATAACTCCATTAATTTTCAACATGTTGACTCCAAACTCTCAACATAGACATTTCTTCACACCACTTCATAAATCTGACATGTATTGTTTTTCAAATCCTGGATGAAACATGTTTTCACTCTTGTGGTGCAAAATGACATTTTGGACAGCATTCTTTAAGTGTGACATGTCAGGTTTATAAGGTGGAGTCATAAAATGACTATCTTGAAAATTTGTGGTCAAAAACATAATCATTAAGATGCATTCTGTGTAGTGTCAGCCTTCAACCCAGTGGGTAGTGCATTGTCATCCCATGCCAGTGAGCTGAGTTCAGGGGTGAGCTCAGTAAGCCAGCTGGATAGGCCAAAGCGGGGGTAACTGCACTGTCATGTGGCACCACCCCCCAGCCTGTGATGGGAATGTGCAGAGTTGCCTACACAGGCCCAAGTATCATACAGTAAAGAGAAATCTTCTCTGGGAATAAGGCACTGCACCTCTGCACCTGTGGATGTCACAGGGCCCTGTGCTTCAGCTGACAGATGGATTCTTTGACTTACATGTTTATACCTGTAGCAACATGCCTGCTAGACAGCCCCACACATTTTTGACATGTGTTGCCACACACAGATTGACTCTTTTATTAGCTGGGTGAACAAAGTGCTGGGTCACATGGCCCTTCCACAGGCTTGACTCTTTCTTTGGTACAGAGCCCAGAGGGTCCGGCATGAATGAGGATATGATTACATTGTCTCAAAAAGAAAGGACATTCTTTGTAAAAAAACTGTGTTAATGCAGCAGTTAGAGTTTAAGTTAAAGCCACAAAAGTAGGGAAATGTGTCATTAGGGTTTCTAACCCTAACTTCCCCACAAGCAGCAGAAGAACAAGACCACACAAGCAACTACAGACAGTCATCAGGACAGATAACATACAACTGTTTCCAAATGACACAGATGTGCTACAGTTGCTGCTGAAGAGGTGGCCAGATAGTTCCTGAAATTTCTGAGATATCTCTGGAGAAATTACATGCCTGCCTGCAGTATCACTGTGGGCCAGCAGAGAGAATATTTTAGATATATTGCAGAGTGTCAGGAAATATCTGACCATATCAATGGTTGCAACTGTACCTTCATGGATTTGTATCTGTGGCTGCATAAGCACAGCCCCACAGGAACATGTGCTTATGCAGCCACACTGGTGTGTATATGTTGCACAGTGTGCATGAGTACCTGTGGCTGCAGAAATACAGGTCCAATGGAGGCCTGCACCTCTGCAGACAAAAGTACTGTTGCAATGTGAGTATCATGGTTTCAGCAGTGAATCTAGATTTTTTCTTAAGAAAGTAGGAGTTTTGTTGTGGGGTACTACTTTCACCCAAAAAATAAAATATTACCTTTGAAAGCTCAGATTAGGTTAAAACAGCTATTTTTTTCTGGCCTAAGAGGGCAGCAGGTGCTACTTTGCTACATAGCAGGTTTCACTAATGCATGGTCTCCTAGGCCCCACAGAGACCTACCCTTCAGCAGCCAGAAAACAGTGTGTATATCTTATGCCAGTGGCCAAAGAGACAGAGGCCCCACAGGGACTTGCACTTCTGCAGACAGAAGTACTGTTGCAGTTTGGTGGTATGGATGTTTTGGTGACTGTGCTTCTGCAGCCAGAGGTTGGTGTGCATGCCTTACACCTACAGCTGCAGAAGTGCAAGCCCCTTAGGGGCCTCTGCTTCTGCTGACATAACTGTGCATACATCTCACAGTGTGAATGACTGAGGCTACAAAAGCACTGGCTCCATAGGAGTTTGTGCTTCTGCAGACAAAAGAACTCTTATAATTTGGGGGTCATGGATTTGTATTGTGGCTGCAGGAGCCTGTGTTTCTATACACAGATGCAGTATTGTGGCTTTCTGTTTGCAGCCAGAAGTGGCTTTATATGCCCTGTCGTATGCATACCACAGATACAAATCCACCAAGGTAGCACATCAGTACTACTACATTTGTGTCATGTGGAAATGGTTGAACACTGTTTGCCTTACTTGATGATGGCTTTCAATGGTTGCTAATATGGTCTTTTCCTTTTGATAGTTTGGAGGAAGGAGGGAGAATTTAGGGTCTGAAACCCTAATGCCACATTCCTCTACTTTTGTGGCATCAACTTGAACCTACTGGTGCATTAATGCTGTTTTTTGCAAAGAAAAAACAGATATGTTCCTGTGCAGTATATCATCTTTTAATAGTTGCATCTGAGGCAGCTGTTTAAGATTTTCACAAGGGTGATACATGACAGTCTCTTTTTTGGGAGATTTGAGCTATTAATTGGCTGACAAGCTATTTGCCTGATATTGCTGATCTGTTGCTGTATTGAAGGTTAGCCATGTGTGACTGAATGCTTTTCTGTTGCCTCGGTCATATCGTACTCTTCTGCACTCATAACATGGGTATGATGACTTGGTTCCTGTACTTTTGGCCAAAAAATTCAGCACTGTAAGAAGCTGTAGTTTGCTATGAAAGAAATATTCAAGGTCAGGAAGAGCATGTCAGAAAAAACACTGAGACAGTTCTTAGCTGCTGTAGGATTAAAACAGTATAAGACTTTTTTATTTGAAAAGTTGAATGCAGATTGGAAGTGACTACTATAAAGCAAGGCAATGTAAAATTAATAAAAGCAAAGAAGGCCAAAGGACTATTGTGATTAGTTTCTGAGCCTGAGTGTACAGTGTGACAACCATTTAGAGACCTTAGCACTTTATCTGGTTTTGAGTTACAAGATGAAAAAAGTGAAAAGTAGAAAGTAGTAATAAAAAGGAAAAATGCCTCAGTGGTGCACTTTGTATGAAAAGCCATGTAAGTGAGGAGAATATTACATTTAGCATATTTTTGAACATGTACTTATATTTTTTTGGGGGGAGATATTGTATAAATATTGCACTTGTTAAACATTAATATTAAAATGATCATTTTCCATTCTAGAATGTTGTTAGACTTTTAATTAATTAGCATTTAATTTAATATTACTAACACTGTGATAGAATGGGTGAGATTATGAGTAATTACTAATTAAGTGCATCATGTAATTATGCACATAATATTATTCCTGTTGTTATTAGTTTTTTCATAAGCCTGAAGCCTAACATTCAAAGCTTAAAGCTGAAGTGCCTCTTACAGCATCATTCCCATTTTCTACATACAGTAGCAGTGCCATAGCAGCTTGCTTTATGCTTGTTAAACTGGATAAATGAGCAAGGCCCATAGAAGTGGAGGGCATCAGTTTGGTGAGGAGCCACTGCATTTTGCTGGTTCTTTGGACCTCTTAACTTAAACACGTTTGAGAGTGCATTTGAATAGGACATCACTACCAACAGTATGATCATCAGTAACATTTCAGGATAGCAGTGCTTTTAAACTGTTATGATGCTGTCCTCTTTTCTTAAATTCAGTAGTTTGTTTGCAGGGCTGGCCTTAAAGAAAGGTGAGCTAGGTAGCCACCTAGGGCACTCATTAGTAGGGGCACCAAAAACACATTTGCATCAATTCCGTGTAGAAAAAATGTTTGGTTTGTTTTTCAACCTGGGGGTCTCAAAACTATAATTATATATCCGAAAGATTTTTGGGGGGATGGTTGGAGGTCATGAAGACTCACAGTTGTGTTGGGTTCAAGGCCCTGTCCTGTGTCTGCCCATGCCAGTTTGTTTTCATTGAAAAAAACAGGAAATTCTATCATTAGATCTACTACTACTGTCTGAATGTTAAACAGCTGATAGCAGCATGTTGCATGCTGCCAGCATCTCTCTGCGTGCCCTTCCCCTACACCTAATGGATTTCAGCACCAACTAAGCAGGTAAACAAGCTGTGTTCACTGTGCAATTGTGAATTTGTTGTGATTAAAATGTTTTAGATAAAGTCCAATGTTCACAATGGCACTGTCTGGCAGATGGGCAGACAGAGGCAAAGTGTGCTGCCACTCCCTTAGGCAGGACAAAAAAAAGGGAGGGTTGAGTGGCCGGGCCATGCTATTGTCTCTCATTGGTTGCAGCTGGTGGTGGCACTGTGCTGGCTCTGAGGAGAACAGTCAGTCTCTCCCTGGTCCTGGCTGGAAGACAAACTGCTGGTCTGGTGTTCACACCTTGATATACACCCAAGTTCAACAAGAAAAAACAGTTCTGCAGCAGTACCCTTTTTCAGGGTGAGTGAGCAGTAGTGAGCTAATAAGAAAAGCAGGAAGAACAGGCGGTCTCAATTCATAACAAAAAACCTGTTGTGTGTGATTTTTTTATTATTTATTTTAAAACATCTGTTCATGTTAACTACATTTTGGCATGCTAGCTGCTATGGTCAGGGACAGTACCGATGTTTCTGAACATCACAAGGACATGGCAGAAATGGTTGAAATGCTTTTTGTGCCTTTTTTCTGAATTCTTTTAAATAACTTTTGTTTGAATTCTGTGGCAATTCAAAATGCAAAGGGAATGATAGATGAGTGTGTTTACAGTGGCTATGTGGCCACCACCAGGTTTGAACAAATAACAGAGCTGTTTAAAGAAACAGAGAAAAAAGATTCTGGGCATAATTTTCAAATGTATTAGATCACTGGAAGCCTTGGTGCAATGATGATATGGAGCATGGGCTTGCAGCGATCTAACAGGATTTTCTATCCCATGTGATAATTGCCACAAGGTAGACCAACTTTCTCTGGTCTACCTTGTGGCAACCCGGGGGCCCTTGTTGTGGAGCTTGTGCCAGATATTTGGTGCAAGCTGCTGTAACTCATGGAAACTGTCAGAACTGCACCCGAGATTGGAAAATGTGATACCGTTGCAGCAAAGGGTTTGGCACATAGCCAGAACCCAAGTGTGGTGACGCAGGTCTGGACACAAGCCCTGCACCTCCCTACAAAAATCCTGTCCCTCTGTCCTTGTTATTACAGCAGGGATCATGCCCATTAACTTTCAGCGCAGTCCAGGAAATGAAAAGACCAAGTGGCCTCCTTAGTGGGGACAGGATGCTCCTTTTTTAAATAGCTTCATAAAAGCCTGTAAACACTTCCCAAACCAATGAGTTAGATACTGTTAGTCAGGTTACAGTATGCAGACACAGTGTGGCAGTTTGGATGCAATATAAACCCTGGAAAGGAAAGGTGATGGGAGAAGAATGTCTAAAAAAATTTTTCCAGAGGGTGGTCTTTGCAGGTTCACCTAGGAGTGTCACATACTCTAAGACCGGCTCTGTTTGTTAGTTTCAGTCTTATTAGCTGGGGGAATTTAAATTCAAATACAAAATTTCAGTGTCTCATTTTTGCATTATTTTTCTTTGCACAGTACTATACCTGGAAAAGGAATGATCTAATTAGAAAAAAAATATATATATATAACTTTTTTCTACCTATTCTTGGAGATTCCAGCCAGAAAGCATTTTTTTTTCAGAATGATCCTTTCTAGTTGCTTTTCAGTTATTTAAAAACTTGTCACGTATATTTACTGGAATAACAGGAGTAGATAACTTTGGTTGGCAGACTTGTGGGTAACTCCAAGAAGGAAAAGGTCTACTGGCCTACAAAAAAAGAGTAAAGGAATCTGAACTCCACTAGCAGGTTCAGGAATTCTGGTATATAGAAAGTGAGACAGGTGCAGCAAATCCCCATCTGCAGTGTAAATGTGATGAAGAGGAGGAGTTTAGCAATTGACTGTTACAGACAGACTTAATGTGAGATTGTAACTATACACCTACTGCAAAGAATTTGAATGGGCACTTATAAACTGTCTAACAGGCTCTTAAAGTTTCTCATGCACTGTCTTGTTATTTACAGAATTCTTACAGATTTGGTTATTTAAGTCAGGCTGAATCACTGAATTTGGAATTCTCATTGGCTTTACCTACTAGAATTTATTTAATCTTTTAAAGGTAGATAAAATGACATTGAATCTCCTAAGGTTACTCAGATCCACAGGGCAGGGTTTTTAGAAGGGTGGCACATACTTGCAGCACACTTCCAACAGGATTCCACAAATCACAGCTGACATTTAAGTCCTGCCCACATTAGGGGTCCTGTAACATTACAGGCAAGCAAAAACATTGCAGGACCCTCCAAACATGGTGCGCATCCACACTGAAAATGGTATGGAACTGTGTTTGAAAACTGTGCACAATCACTGATACTATCAGGGTTTTAGGATGGTTTGTTACACGGTTCTTTTGAAACACGCTTACTTCAATGGTGTGGATGGGAGTTTGTAGCGTGTTTCATATGGAACGGTTGACATGACATGATCGCCTCAACATAGTTTACTACAGAGTTTAACCACGGAACACACAGGATTTGCTGCAGTATGGACATGCTAGCACAATTTTGTAACCTATTTTGGTGTGCTGTAAGTGGGCTGATTTGCCTTGTTGTTTCACTTGGTAGCAGGCTAAGTTTTTCTTACTTCATAAAAGGGGCTAGCAGGGAACTGTTTGGGAGCTGTTGAAACTTTGAAACCTATTTTGGTGTGCTTTAAGTGGGGTTGTCATTTCTTTAAATTGGAGGTCTGTTTCTTCTGATTTCAAACCTATTTTGGTGTGCTTTTATTGGGGCTGTTCTGGTGGGGCTGTTTCTTTGCATTGGAAACCTATATCTTCTAATTTCAGGCCTACGTTGGTGTGTTGGTGGTGAGGCTGTTTGAAATGGAGACCTGTTTCTTCTGGTATCAAGTCTATTTTTTGTGCTTTTAGTGGAGTTGTGGTTGTTTTTTGCTGTTTTCACTAGCTGCAAAGTTTAGTGCATAGTGGGGGAAGGGTGCTAATTGTCTGGCCAAGGGCCTCAGCCACCCGATTGCTTCTGGAAGGCATGGGTTGGTCCCACCCTCCCTGCCCATCACCCCACCTGCCCCAGGTACATCATTTATTTTTTACTGGGGGTTCTGACATCACTTCTCCAAAAAGGCAAAGGACATGCACCTGTCATAGCAGAAGCAGACATCCAGGAAAGGAACAGCAGCGAGTGGAGAGGGGACTGCTATCTCTGTGGAAGGGAAGTAACTGTGACACAAGGAGCTTACATTTTTACCTGTTTGCATTGGTGTTTGCATTGTGGAAAGGAGGGGTAGGAGTTAGAAGGAGGCTGTGCAATAGTTGCTTACGGTTTCTTTTTTGGTGTGGATAGAAGGGATAAGAACTTAAAAGGCAGCTGTTCAATCTGTCTGAAGTGTTTGACAACAGGGATAGGGGAAATTGAGAAAAGGAGAAGAATGTTTTGCAATGATAGAGGGGAAAGACTTGGGGAGCATTGCATATCCTTCATCTGGAAGGGTGAGGGGTCACTGGTGGGCAACAAGAGCAATGGGTAGGGTGGGAGATTGCAATAACTGCAGTGCACCAATCTTTCTAAAAATTGCATGGAGGGTGGGGGGATGTTTAGTGTGCAACCAAATAGAGACACATAAAATGGAGATAGAGGGTCTGCAGGAGGAGCTAAGACAGGCAAGGCAGACTGGAGGAGGTTATAGGCCAACACTGGAGGGAGGTAGGAGGGGAGATGAAGAGCGAGGGCTATTTGGGCCAACAAGGAGGAGGAGAGGTTCAGAAGAAGGGTAGCAGAGGCAGGGTGGCCCAGGCCAAGAAGAACAGTGTCAGGGGAAACCAGGTCAAGGGAAAGAAGACAACATGCTAGTGAGGCCCCACCTGGAGTACAGTGTACAGTTCTGGAGACCATTACCTACGTAAGGACATAGACAGGGTAGAGAAGGTTCAGAGGAGGGCAACAAAGATGGTGCATGGATTGCATCACAAGTCCTATGAAGACAGGTTGAAGGAACTGAACATGTACTCCCTGGAGGAGAGGAGGAGAGAGGGATATGATAGAGACATACAAGTATCTTACAGGGAGGAACAGGGTGCAGGAAAACACTATTTTAAGCAAAAAGATGTTCCAGGACTAGAGGGCATGGGATGAAGTTGGAGGAGGACGATTCAGAGGAAACATGAGAAAGAATTTCTTCACAGAACAGGTGGTGGACAGGTGGAACACCCTGCCAGAGGAAGTGGTGGGGGCTGAAACAATCATGGGATTTAAGAATGCATGGGATAGACATAAAGGAATTCTGGAGGTCAGGGGTAAGGTGCAACAGACTTCTAGGAAAACAAACTGAACTTACAAGCTCAAATGGGCAGACTGGGTGGGCCACAGGCCCTTATCTGCTGACACTGTCTATGTATCTATGTAACAGAAAGGAGGAGAAAGGGACTAGTGAGGGGAGGAGGAGAAGTGGCAACAGTTATGGAGTCAAAAGGAGGGAATGGGCTACTATGAGGAGAGAAGAAGTGGGCATTGGAGAATAGTCTTCAGAAAATCATTTTGCAGTACTAGAGGGAAGGGAGGAGGAGGGAGGTGATGAAATTGGAGAAGTAACTGATAGGAGTCTGAATGAAACTGGAGTGAGGGAAGTTCTGCTCTGGGAATTACAACAGGAACAGAAGGGGGAACTACTGTGCAGGAGGAAGAGGAGGAGCCAGAAGTGAGAGGTGGGGAGGAAGGGAAGGGAAGCAATCAGTTAGTAAGAGGGGTGGAATCTTAGTGCTGGGGGACTCAATACTAAGAGGAGTCAGATGGGGTAGCAAAGGGGAGAGGCAAAGTCACATTTGGGTGGAGGCCATGCTGGGAATGACAGCAGAAAGGGTGGGACAATCTGTTCTAAAATATGCTAGAAGGGGTAGGGAGAAACCTCATTTAATTATACATTTGGGGATGAATGACCTGGCTGACAGGATGGTAGATCTAGTCCAGAGGAAGTTTGAGGAACTAGGACAATTATGTGAGGGGTCAGGAAGATCAGTAACTTTTTCAGTGCCCAGGGCAAGCTCAGCAAGAAAGCTGAGAATAGAGGATTTTAATGAATGGCTAAGAACCTGGTGTCATGCTAAAGGGTATGGGCTGGTGGGGGTTGGGGTGGGGGGACCTGGGAGGACAATAGTCTCTATACCAAGGATTGACTTCACTTGAGTGAGGAGGGAAAGAAAGTGTTGAAACAGAGGATAGAGAAGTACATAGAGGAAGTTGGGAATTTAAATTAGGAGCGGGGGGTGCATGTAGAGATCACAGTTTGGGAAGCCATATGAGCTTATCCCCATAACAGAGATGAAGGGCAAGCACTAGTGGTGATGCTAATAAGGAAGAGCAAATGGGGAAGGGGTGGAAGGTGGTCACCCTGAATGCTAGGAGCCTTGGAAAGAAAACTGCAGAGCTACAGACTCTCATTGTGGGGGGGGGGGTGGACATTGCAGCCATCACTGAAACATGAGCCACTCAATACAATGACCGGGACTTGTCAATACCAGGGTACAGGATATTTTGTAGGGACAGAGGGATTGGAAAAGGAGGAGGGGGTGGCACTCTATGTGAGGGAAGTACAGAAGTGTGTATGGCAGAAAGGGGATTAGGATAGTACAGAGTCACTATGGATGCAAATCCAGGATTCCAAGTATAGGACCGTCAGGATGGGAGTGGTATACAGGCTGCCCTCTCATACAGAAGAGTTAAACAGGGAACTTGTGGGACAGATCAGAAGGACCTGTGAGAAGGGCAGTGTGGTGACTGTGGGGGACTTCAACATGCCAGGAGTGGATTGGAATACCCAAAACCAGGAATAGAAATGAGCAGGTACTACTGGATGCCTTCTAGGACAGTTTCCTGATGCAAATTGTCAGTGAACCAACCAGGTAAGGGAATACCCTTGACCTCGTGCTGGCAAATTGGGAGTTTGTGAGGGAAATTAGGGTGGAAGAACCACTGGCGGGGAGTGATCACCACTCAGTATGGTTCAACTTGGATATGGGTAAGGAAGGAGTGGAATCCACACAAGGGTGTTGGAGCTCAGGAGGGCCAACTTTAGGAAGATGGAGGAAGTGGTAAAAGGTTCCTGGCCAGATATCAACCTAGTATGGGCACTAACCAGAGATGGGAGCTCATAAAGCTGGGGATAGTGGAGGCAGCCAGAACCTGCAGCAAGGCACAGAGCAAGAAGGCTAGGGAAAAGAAACCTAGCTGGGTGAGCAAGGAGGTCATGGAAAAGGTACGGAGGAAAAGAGCTGACTTTAGGAGGTACAAAAAAATGGGGAGGGGGAGGACAGGGAAGAGTACCAGAAGGAATTGAAGGAGGTGGCAAGGGCAGTAAGGGCAGCCAAGGTGTCTACGCAGTTCAGGCTGGTGCAGGGCATTAAGAAGGGGGAGAAGGACTTCTTCAGGTACATCAGGGAGAAAAGGAACTGTAAGGACCATATAGTAAGGATTATGAAGGAGTGGGGTTGGGTGGAAGCAGGGGTGATAAGGCAGAAGCACTAAATGATTACTTCTGCTCAGTATTTACTAAGGAGAAGAGGGGGGTGATACCCAAGGGGGAAAGGAGGGCAGAAACAGAGGGAGAGGTGATGATGGATGGGGAAATCATGGAGGGCAGGGTTCTGGAGGATTTGCTGGCACTGTGGGTGGACAAGGTGCCAGACCCAGGTGGCATCCACCTCAGGGTACTGAAGAAGCTGGCAGAGGTCCTATCAGGACGCTTGGTAGACCTATTTAATGCCTCACTACACTCAGGGTGTGTATCTCCAGATTGGAGGATGGCTGATGTGGTGCTCCTCCACAAGAGTGGCCCCAAGGATGAACCGGAAAACTATAGACCAGTGAGCCTCACATCCCTCATGGGTAAGCTGATGGAGACTATTCTGAAGGAGAGACTGGAGGTCCTCCTGGAGGCCAAAGGACTACAGGACAGCAGACAGCATGGCTTCATAAGTGGCAGATCCTGCCAAACCAACCTGTTGGAGTTCTATGACTGGGTAACCAGGCAGTTGGATTTGGGCCATGCAGTGGATGTCCTGTACCTGGACTTCAGTAAGGCATTCTACTCAGTGCCACATGGGAGGCTAGGAAATAAGTTAGAAGGCACAGGGTTGGGTGCAAAGCTGGTGAGATGGGTAGGGTACTGGCTTCAGGGAAGGCAACAGATGGTGGTGGTGGGTGGGGAGCTCTCATCCCTAAGGGTAGTGATGAGCGATGTTCTGCAGGGCTTGGTGTTGGGACCAGTGTTGTTTGGGATATTCATTGCAGACATATCATTGGGCATAAAGAGCAAGACCAGTCTGTTTGCTGACAACACCAAGATGGGAGCAGTGATGGATGAACTAGGGGGATGGCAGGGGTTGCAGGATGATCTAGCAAAGAAGAAAACTTGGTCAGACACATGGCAACTGGGGTTCAATGCCAAAATGTGCAAGGTGCTGCATTTTGGGGCAAAAACAAAAAAAAAGGAGTTACCAGCTGGGGGAGGGGGGGTGCAGCTAGCTGAGACCGAGGAGGAGGAGAAGGATATGGGGGTGCTCATTATGGGGTCAATGAACAACTTGGCACAATGTAGGAAGGTATCTGCAAAGGCCAACAAAATGCTGGGTTGCATTGCAAGTGGTATATCCTTGAGGAGAGGGGTGGTAATTCTGCAACTGTATATATCATTAGTTAGACTGCACCTGGAGTACTGCGTGCAGTACTGGCACCTGTATCTGAAGAGAGACATTAAGTTACTGGAGGGGGTGCAGTGCAGGGCAACAAGGATGATCAAGGGGCTGGGGGACTTACCATATGAGAGAAGGTTGAGGTAGTTAAACATGTTCTCACTGGAGAAGAGGAGGGATGAGGGGCTATGATTGAAACCTTCAAGTACATGAAAGGAATAAAAAGACAAGTACAGAGGGGCTGTTCAAAGTAAAGGAGGGGAGGGACACCCAAGGCCATGATGTGAGACTGGAGGGAGGAAGGTTCAGGAGGCAGATGAGGAGACACTTTTTTATGGAGAGGGTGGTAGCTGGGTGGAATGTGTTACCGGCAGAAGTGGTATCCAGTAGAACAGTGGACTGCTTAAAAAGGGGCTGGGATAGGGCAAGGGGAAGGGTCAAAGGAGCAGAAGGGTGGGAGGGAAGAGCAGCTGCTGAATAAGGAGTGTTAGCTGCACATTTGAGAAGACTTGATAGACCACTAGGCCTTTATCTACAGGCAAATTTCATATGTTTGTATGTTTATAAGCCCTGCAACATTATTGAAAATTTTACCTGACTACTGTTGCTGGTGTGGACAGAGCCTTAGACCACCTATGAAGTGGTTCAACCTTCAAACATGGTTGTAACAATTTGCAGCAAATATGGCACTGCTTGCATAAACAAATGACACATGCATCATTTGATGCAAGCTGCCATAAGTCATGACAAGGGTCATAAAAACTGTCAAAAAGTGCCTTGTGTAACCTCCCCTTTGAAACTCATGGCTTGGGTGATTACATTATGTTCTCAAAAGAGCATGTATTGTAATTATGCATTCACCTAATCTAGTATTAATCCTTAATATGATAATTAATGAACTAGCTAATGACTCTGATTATAGGTCAGTCATCATTGTGAATACTCTACCAAGTAATGTAAAATAAGTAGTATTTGTTAGTCAACCAAAATGGCATCATATAGTTTTTTTGTTAATTATAAATCATGACATTGTTTGCAGCCAGTTAGGATTATTTATTTCTGAACATTCTAGGCACTCATACTGTAACTATAAGAGGGTTACCCATGCAAACTGTTCTAAAATAATGAAATTCTTAAGTTTAGTTGGCATTGTCTATTTCCTATACATGGATTACTCTTATTTGTGTTTTGCAAACTAAACATTTGGATTTTAAATTCCAGTTCCATTTTTCAAAAAGAAGTTTTTAACAAGATTTATAATAATGTTTATTACATAACTGTGTGACCTATCTTCCCTTTTTGTTTGTGTTTGCATTCTGTAACATATACCTAGTTTATGATATTTGTAATAATATTTGTTGTAAGATGTATTATCTACATTTGTGGTTATGTTCATACGTTTTATTGGAGTAACTTAAGTACACATAAAAACAGGACTGTCTTGTGAACAGGATTGTGTGAATCTTAATGACTAGTTCTCTTGTGTAAAAATAAAGTTTTTATCTATCTATATGTACAGTTCCCGTATCTCCTCTGAGTATAAGAGCACCTACTAAAGTCCTCTGTCTGCCAGAATTGTACAGCTTTTCTTCATAGTTCTCTCACCTAAAGAACTCAAGAAGACACTCTTAAAACCATAAGAGATGCTGAAACTGTACAGATGAACATATATTACTTTTTGACATCCTTAGATTACTCACCAGTATAGTTTTAATTCCCTCAGATATTTCTAAACCAGTGTTCATTACTAGTTTTGGTAACTAATTATGAGTTATTAAATATAGCTGCTACTAGTAATTTTTTTAAATCTCATCTGTTGAGACTACTTTTTGACTATAAACTAGATTCATACTGTGGATGTATTAAGATGATTCTACAGTAACACATATTGCTAATACTAAACAACACAGAACCACATCAACATTTAATGTTTTCACGGTGGATGAGGGAAGAGAGTGAAATTTAAAAAATTTCAAAACCACAAATCTCAGCTCAAAAATTTAAAATAAAAAGAAAATGGGCATATCGATGTTTTTGCAGAAAATAAATTACTGCTGAAAAACTATAGGCCCCATAATTGAAAGATGATTGTTACACTGATCATATTTCCTTCCTTTAGCGTTAACTTTGTACAAAGTACAAACGCTGGTATTTTCAGAAGCTGGAACATTCTTGGTTGAGATCTCAGTCCAACAAGGACAAATTGGAACTAAATACTCACTGTGGTTAGTATCAGTGAGGCACCCTTAAAAAAATAGAGCTCTTGTCAAGGGTGATTGACATTAGATGAAATAGGCCATTTTTGCTCTTTCTCACTGTAGACGGGTTGACTAATCCCTGCATCTGCAGTCTGAAAGATTCATTTCTACAGAAAAGGGCAATGAGTATAACCAGTTCTTCACTGACAAGGTGTAGATTCATACAATACTCTCCTCATTCGGCCTGCCATGGGTCGGCAGCACCCGGTCATTATTGGGCTTAGACAATCTATTGTCCTGTGCTGAGTTTCATCTGTTTGATGTATATGAGGTGCTCAAGGTGACCTTGGGGTTCCCCTCATCTGTTGCACGCTGGACTCTGGGCCTAGCTGGCTGCTGCTTGGCTGCCAGGAATCCCTGGTGCCAATTTTCACTGAGACTGTAGGGTGTTCCTAGAAGGAGTGGATCTTCCCTGCATCCTTGAAAAGGGATATGGTTAGGCCCCTCCTGAAAAAGACATCTCTGGATCCTGGCGATCTTGTGAATTACAGGCCTGTCTTAAACCTTTTCTGTTTGGGTAAGGTGATTGAGGTGCAGCCTCAAGTTCATGTGGAATATTTTGAAATCTATAAGACTCTTCATTTGGAATTTTGGCTTCACCACAGCACAAAGACTGCATTCATCAGAGTGTTCCATGATCTCCTCACTGCAAGAAGTCAAGGGCTCTGGTCCATCTTGGTCCTTCTGGATCTCTCACTGGAGATTGACATGGTGGACAATGGTGTGCTACTTGATGACCTGAGGAACTTTGTGGGGATCATCAGCACAGTTTTGTGCTGGTTTGAGTTCTATCTTATTGGAAGTGCACAGAAGGTAGTTGCAGTATGGGAAATTACACTCTAGAATTGCTGTGCTCAACTGTGGTGAGTGTTCTGGCTGGATCATTGCACCCACGCTGTTGCTGTATACATGCTGCCACTCAGTGAGATCATAAGGCGGTATGAAGCTGAGTTTCACTGTTGTGCATATGATACTCAGTTACTGTATAATACTTGTCTTGGGCACCTGATAGCCTCTGTGTTGGAACTTTGCCTTCTGGAGATCAGTGATTGGATGGCTGCTGACTGGCTGAGCCTTAACACTGGTAACACAGAAGTGATGATTGTCTAACCTGGTTCTCATGGGTCAGCAATGAATGGTGCAGATGACATATTTCCAGCTTTAAATGGAAATACACTTCAAGCTATGGATGCAGTTAAAGATCTAGGGGCCATTCTAGATTGCAATCTATCACTAGAAAAACAGGTAGCCACTATAGTCTGAAATCGTTTTTTTTTTATCACTAAAACATCACCCCTGTTAAACCTTATCTTGTGCCCAAGGACCTGTTGATGATGGTTCACACCTTTATTACTTTGATACTGGATTGCTGTCATGCTCAGTACTTAGGATTATTTGTGGGTTGATGTGCCTCATGCAGCTGGTCTAGACTGCTGTAGTCTAGCTAGTTGCAGGAACATCTCGTAGGGACCACATTACACTGGTGCTATGCACTCTGTGCTGGCTGCCAATTTGGTAGTGCAAGATATGCTTAATAACATGCAAGGCCCTACATGGTTTGGATTCTGATTACCTAAAAGATTTCCTGTCTCTGTATACCCATATCTGTCATCTCCACTCCACCAATGCTGGCCTGTTGGAAGTCCTCTAATGTAGGCTTAGGTTGCTGGTGGACAAGGCGTTTGGGGTTGCTGCACTGATTAGCTGGAATTTCTTCCACTCAATGTTCATGCTGCCCACACAGTGGAGGTCTTTTATGGTGTTTTGAAAACCCACTTATGTAATGATATCTGTGGTTTTAGTTAATTAGTGTATTACAGTATATATTTATTTTGATGAATTGTTTGTTTTATTGAATTTGTTTCTGTACTCTTATATGCCCCCTGAGCTGTTGGGAAAGGCTGTCTTAAAAACACACTTTGCCTTGCCTATTTGAACAAGTGTAGAACATACTGTAAGCATACAATATGTGCTCCAATTTACCCCCTTTTGCAGCACAAAGCAATGCACTGACAGCTGCTCAGTCACAACGCACAACCTCTTCTGGTTACATTAGGTGTTCTGGCTAGTGTTAAGCAATATGCTCCCAGGAGCACATTATCTGTTAGGGCATCCCAAAGGTGTTTGTGTTGTTGTGCTAAGCTGCTGCTTATTTATGTATTTTTTATTTAAAAGTTGGTAACTCAGAAAGGCACACTGAGCCAAGGTTCATTTCCAGGTGTGAGGTAGAACACATACAGGGTAAAAAGACAAATGGTACAGTACAGAAATTTATACCAGTTTAGAACAAATTACAGAGCACAGGTATATTTATAGGCATCAGAATAATACACTGATATATGTTAACATCAGTAGAGCATTTATGTACAAAAAAATATTGCGGGTATGAAGAATCAGTGCCTAGTCAGACAACGACAGTGGGGATTCACAGTTGAGGGAACCAAACATTTCAGAGGAGGTCAGACCAGGGTGAAGCTAAACAATTTAAATGGGGTTTGGATCAGGGAGTCTGGGACTCCTTGGATTGGCAAGGAAGCTGTGCCTGTAAAGGGAGAGGAGGATGGATTGTGGGGGAGGAGGATAAGGAATGTTAAGGGCATGTTGTGGCAGGAGCAGTTCAGAACAGGGATTTGAGGGCAGAGAAAGCAGGGGAATGGCAAGTGTCCCAAGGAAGTTGATTCCAGAGGTGTGGGAGACAGTAAGTAAATGCTGCCTGGCCTGCGCATGTACTGTATGAGGGTGGAGAAAGGAGAACTTCGAGCATCCCTAGAGCAAAGAGAGTATGTGGGGGAGCTAGCTGATGATAGGCAGGTGGGTGAGGTGGGGGGTTGTCCCAAATCAAAATTTGCCAATGAAGGTGAGGCTATGTATCTGGCACCTGATGAGAAGAGGCATTAGGGAGAGGGAGGAGTAGAGGGTACAGTGGTGAGCAAGGGGGGAGGTGGAAAAATGACAAAGTGAGTTGAGTAAGGTATCTAGTCTTGCTAGGGAAGTAGCAGGAGCAGAGCCATAGACAATGTCAGCATAGTCTATTACAGATGCACTCTACAATGTAGATTGGGTGGGTGGAGAAAAGGCAGAGAAGGACAGTAAGAAGCACTTGGGAGGTGGGGCGGGCATCTCAGAGGCAGATGGAACATGAGAAGGATTGGCTAGGGTAGATAGCCATGCTGCCTCCACGCTTATCGTGGTCCTGCTGTATTTGAGTGTCTCCATGCAAACTACCTCATTCTTTATGCAAGACCCTATTATGGGTCCATTTAACTATTAGCATTAGCCCTTTGCCCATTGGATTGCATGAAAGCTAGGCACACTGTTGTGAAAGATCCCCCCATAGCCTCAGTAAACAGGGTCATTGTGGAGTTGCAGCACATCACTGTACTAATAAGAATAGAAATTGTGGTGCTGTGTTTAGAGTGCAGTTCATGGCTCTGAAACAATAACGTATTTTGATCATGTGCTGCAATACGTAGTTCTTAAATTATGGTATTATTGTGTACTTAGGTCTCAGTTTACTCTAGGATTTGTTGGCCCTGATCTCTTCAACCCTGAGCAAGAAAAGAAGACCTTCCACATATTTAGAAAAATGAAAGGTAGAGTATCTTTATTTACAGAAAAATGGTTAAATGAAGGTGTCTTAGTAATCTGGATCTCAAGGCAACTGGCTGAACAAGATAATGCTGTGGTTCTGAGGTCACTGACAACCTGGGTTGTTAGGCAGGGTGATGCTGCAGCTCTGAGGTCAACCTGGGTTTCTAGGATGGATAGTACTGTGGTTCTGATGTCTCCAAGCAACTTTGGTCTCTAAGCAGGATGGTAATTTAGTTCAGATGATGTCACTCCAGATAACAAAAGGAAGGGGACTGGCAGCAGAAGAAATGAAGGGATTCTGCCACTGTATAAGTCAATGGTTCGATGTAACCTAGGAATACTGTGAACAGTTTTCCCATATTTAAATAAGCATTGGTTATGCCAGTGATGTTTGATTGCATGGTTTTATAATGCAAATGTGTGTGCCATGCAACAGTTTCAGTCAGTACAGGTGCTGCTGATGTTTGGGGGGGGGTTGGTCAGTGTGAAAGAAGTGACACATTGTGTACACTGCAGCACCAGTAGTCGTGCTGCTGATGTTTGGGGGTTGGTCAGTGTGAAGAAGTGAACATTGTAGTACACTGCAGCACCAGTAGTCATGCTGCTGATGTTTGGGGGGTTCGTCAGTGTGAAAGAAGTGACACATTGTAGTACACTGCAGCACCAGTAGTCATGCTGCTGATGTTTGGGGGGTTGGTCAGTGTGAAAGAAGTGACACATTGTAGTACACTGCAGCACCAGTAGTCGTGCTGCTGATGTTTGGGGGGGGGGGTTGGTCAGTGTGAAAGAAGTGACACATTGTAGTACACTGCAGCACCAGTAGTCATGCTGCTGATGTTTGTGGGGGGGTGGTCAGTGTGAAAGAAGTGACACATTGTGAGTACACTGCAGCACCAGTAGTCGTGCTGCTGATGTTTGGGGGGTTGGTCAGTGTGAAAGAAGTGACGGATTGTAGTACACTGCAGCACCAGTAGTCGTGCTGCTGATGTTTGGGGGGTTGGTCAGTGTGAAGAAGTGACACATTGTAGTACACTGCAGCACCAGTAGTTGTGCTGCTGATGTTTGGGGGCTGGTCAGTGTGAAAGAAGTGACACATTGTAGTACACTGCAGCACCAGTAGTCATGCTGCTGATGTTTGGGGGTGGCTGGTCAGTGTGAAAGAAGTGACACATTGAGACACTGCAGCACCAGTGTCGTGCTGCTGATGTTTGGGGGAGGTTGGTCAGTGTGAAAGAAGTGACACATTATAGTACACTGCAGCACCAGTAGTCATGCTGCTGATGTTTGGGGGGGGTTCGTCAGTGTGAAAGAAGTGACACATTGTAGTACACTGCAGCACCAGTAGTTGTGCTGCTGATGTTTGGGGTGGGGGCTAGTCAGTGTGAAAGAAGTGACACATTGTAGTACACTGCAGCACCAGTAGTTGTGCTGCTGATGTTTGGGGGGAGGTTCGTCAGTGTGAAAGAAGTGACACATTGTAGTACACTGCAGCACCAGTGTCGTGCTGCTGATGTTTGGGGGGGGTTGGTCAGTGTGAAAGAAGTGACACATTGTAGTACACTGCAGCACCAGTAGTCGTGCTGCTGATGTTTGGGGGGCTGGTCAGTGTGAAAGAAGTGACACATTGTAGTACACTGCAGCACCAGTGTTGTGCTGCTGATGTTTGGGGGCTGGTCAGTGTGAAAGAAGTGACACATTGTAGTACACTGCAGCACCAGTAGTCATGCTGCTGATGTTTGGGGGTTGGTCAGTGTGAAAGAAGTGACACATTGTAGTACACTGCAGCACCAGTCGTGCTGCTGATGTTTGGGGGGTTCGCCAGTGTGAAAGAAGTGACACATTAGTACACTGCAGCACCAGTGTCGTGCTGCTGATGTTTGGGGGTTTGTCAGTGTGAAAGAAGTGACAATTGTAGTACACTGCAGCACCAGTAGTCGTGCTGCTGATGTTTGGGGGTGGCTGGTCAGTGTGAAAGAAGTGACACATTGTAGTACACTGCAGCACCAGTAGTTGTGCTGATGATGTTTGGGGGGCTGGTCAGTGTGAAAGAAGTGACACATTGTAGTACACTGCAGCACCAGTACAGGTGCTGCTGATGTTTGGGGGTTTTGTCAGTGTGAAAGAAGTGACACATTGAGTACACTGCAGCACCAGTAGTCATGCTGCTGATGTTTGGGGGTTCGTCAGTGTGAAAGAAGTGACACATTGTAGTACACTGCAGCACCAGTAGTTGTGCTGATGATGTTTGGGGGCTGGTCAGTGTGAAAGAAGTGACACATTGTAGTACACTGCAGCACCAGTAGTCGTGCTGCTGATGTTTGGGGGGGTTGGTCAGTGTGAGAAGTGACACATTGTAGTACACTGCAGCACCAGTAGTCGTGCTGCTGATGTTTGGGGGGTTCGTCAGTGTGAAAGAAGTGACACATGTAGTACACTGCAGCACCAGTAGTCGTGCTGCTGATGTTTGGGGGGTTCGTCAGTGTGAAAGAAGTGACACATTGTAGTACACTGCAGCACCAGTACAGGTGCTGCTGATGTTTGGGGGGTTCATCAGTGTGAAAGAAGTGACACATTGTAGTACACTGCAGCACCAGTAGTCGTGCTGCTGATGTTTGGGGGGTTGGTCAGTGTGAAAGAAGTGACACATTGTAGTACACTGCAGCACCAGTACAGGTGCTGCTGATGCCCGTGAGCAGGGATGGGGTGCAAGAAGTGATGCACATGGCTTCAGTATTTTGGTGCAGGCCAGCAATCTTTCAGAACTCAACATGACTCTAACCATTAAACCACACTGCTAGGGGGGTGGGCAGGCCAGGCCAGGCCAGGCCATCAGCTTCTGGCAATACTTTGTCTTTTTAAAATGTATTTAGCAAGGATAGCCTAGGTGTGGACGGAAGCACTGGGAGGTTAAAGCAACAGTGCATGTTTGTGGTGGCAATTTTGACCAATACTTTTTTATTCTTTGTTTAGATTGTCCTTTACAGTAGCCTTTCTTTTCCATTTTGAGTTTGCTTTAACATTTGAAACATTGTAAGGAGCAATCCATTAAATCTGGTGAGCCACGTAATCTCATCAGTGTTCTCTGCTGTTTTTGAGCACTCATTTTTGTACTTCACTTTTCTTGTGACTAAATTAAAGTAGCAGCAGACAGCTTGCAGTACAGAAAGAGCTGAGAATGCTGATGAAAACTTGGGCATAGCCATACTGAAAGATGTGCTTTCATTATTTCAAATGTAAGAAAGTGCTGAAGCACATTAACAATGGGGGAAAGAGTGTTTTCTTACAAGACAGGATATAAGGGGCAAACTATCTAAAAAGGAATAAAACAGTGAGGTAAGCATTTTTACTGTGAGTTACAACATCTCATTGACAGTGGGATCCTGCTTCTCCTACCATCTGAACTACAGTAGCCCCTGGTAAGAAAACTCTAGAGCACACTCGGCGGTCCCTTCCATTTAGCTGGCACACTGACCACCAGTTCTTTTCAATCACAAAGCAAAACAAAATCAATTATTTTAAAATTCAAACGTCCCTTTATGATTTTTGTCACAGCGACACAGTATTTTGGCACAGTCCTCAGATTTCTTAATGAACTGCCAACCTGTTAAGTTGAGTATTTAGAAAAATAGCAAAAGCCAAAACCCAAGTTGGGTGCCTGGTGTTGGCACTTAAAAAAAAATAAAAGCCAACACAAGAGATGGCCTCCAGTGTTTGCGGTAAAAAGGCAAATGCTAACACCAGGAGATGGGTTTCTGCTGTCAGCATGAAAAAAAAGTAAATGAGCTGGCACACTGGCATGGTGGCAGTGCTTCTGTCTGCAGCACCAGCAACCTGGGCTCAGGAACAGACTAAGGTTTCTCAAGGGTCAGCTAGAGGAAGGAGGATCAATCATCCAATCATCCATATACAGCATACAGCTCTTCTCCTTTGGGGAGTGGGAGACAGCACATATCACTGCTTGGCTGCCGCCAGTCTCAATGGTGAGACACAGATGTTGAGGCATGCTACATCTTCACATAGTCTGTGTGTGCCCCTTGCACCACCACCCGTGGCACCCACTCACCCATGGTGGTCAGTAAGTATGTGGGGTAAGTCCCAGAACAGTGGATGATGGGGCTGGGAGATGCTATTGGAAGAGGGAGCCAGCTGGGAGGAACAAGAAGAGAAACAAATAATGAAAAACAATAAATGCTTACAGCAGCGATGGGCTTCCACTATTGGCATTTAAAAAAAGTGAAAGGTGACACTGGGAATGGTCTCCTCATGTTGGCATCCGAACAATCAAAGCCGACACCATGTAACAGGCATGGCTGAACTGTTACAGCACACCCACCTAACTTATTTAATAAGTACAAGATCTCTTACCTGTGCCCTGGAGAGTCTGGGATAGGGTATTTGGGCAACATCCAGTATACCTGTAAAGTAAGAATAGTTATGGGATTACAAAGAATCCATAGTTCTTTAGGGAGAAAGTAGGGCAGATGGGAGGGGTTAAATATAAAACAATACTTGTCTGATAGGTGAGGATCAGTGTCCTGTCAGAGCTGTTGAAATAAGGGGACAAATGTGTTAGTATGGGGGAAACATAGCGAGAGTAGAAACAATGTAGTTGAGAGATACAAAAGGTACGTGGTTAACATGGCAATGATGTAAAAGGCATTTGAGAGAACATGGGCAGTTAATGGTGAAAGTGAGTGAGAAAAGGGAAAATAGAGAACTAAAAGTGAGAGAGAAAGAAATAAGGAGCTAGAGAACAGAGGCAAAGAAATGAAGAAACAGTGGGGAGGTGGTCAGGCGTGACTTTCAGAACCCTATAGTTAAATATGATAGAGCCCTGGTGGTCCAGTGGCTTAGTGTGGGCCTGCTTTGGGCAATGGGCCCATTTCTGTTAAAACAGAGTATATGTGGCATCTAGTAGTTCCAGGAATACCTACAGTAGTCATACAGGAGAGATTATCAAGTGAACCATAGCCTCTTGGGCGCGCAGTAGCCAATCCATGTTTAGCTCAGAGCACACATGACAGTAAGCACCAAACTTGCATGTAAACACAGCAAGAGCAAAATGGTGCCAGTACTGATTGCAGGATACATTTATTGCTTGTGAGCAATCTGCAGTGTTCCCTCATGTACAAGTTGCAGGACCTTGTAGGCAGTCCGGTGGATCACTAAGGAGGGTTGGAGATTAACAATTCAGTGTCAAAGCTGGAAGGGGGGAGTGGGGAAAGAGATCCTGCTGGTGTTGGAATGGGTGAACAGTAGACCAAGAATGTCAGTGTTCAGCACTGCAGAGCCACTGCCTGGGAAAAATGACCCCCTCTCCTGAAGGGGCAGACAGGATTGGCTCTGAGCCATGGCACCAGAAACATGCCCCCCAGAGGAGAAGGGCAGAATCACTGTGGGTCAGGAAACATGGCCCTGATCTCCTTAGGGAAGTGGTAGAACTGGCTTAGGAATCATGGCTCCTCCCTCCGAAAGGGGCGGGCAGGGTATCTGCCGAGCTGTGACACTGGAAACATGGCTCCTCTCTCCCAGGGAGTGGGCAGGATGGCTGCCAAGTTGCCAGTTGGGAATCATGCCCTCCCTCCTGAGGCAGAAAGGCAGGGTCACCACTAAGCTGTGGCTTGGGAAACATGGCCCCACCTAAAGGGTGCAGACAGGATCACCACTGAGCCACTGCTTAGGACTGGGATGGCTCCTTTATGGGACTGGACAGTGAGGGTTTGCTGAGTGGGGGGTGGGGTTGCTTTATAGTACAAAAAAATATATATATATATATATATATATATATATACCAGAGATCAGAAGGAAGGGTTTCTTCCTCTGCTGGGACTGTAGTAATGGGACAGGAAGTAGCGTTGCAGCTGTGGGGAGGAGAGGGAGTGAGTGTTGGCTGCATAACATCATCAAAATGGCAGAAGTCAGCACACTTATTGGAGCAGTCAAACTCCTTTGAAACGTCAGTGTGTGCTTTCTAATGGACACCTACATCATTGGCTGACGATTTAAAATACAGTGCACCTTCTATTATCCACCAGCTTTGGTGCACCAACTTTTTGGCCGATAATAGAGGGTGATGAACAATAGAGGTGTCTTATGTTGCACTGGAAAAATATGGGAAAATTAGGAAAAGACTACATTTGGGTGTACACCATTCAGTTTCTTTAATCGTGTACAGTTTGGTAATAAAAACACTTGAAAATAACACAGTATGGCTATTAAAATCTAGTTTAGTTCATTTCTCATTTACCATCAATCAACTTTAAAGCAATCAAAAATGGGCATCTGTTTGGCTTTATTTGTCATAATTAATTTCATGTAAGCATCCAAGTCCTTCCCTGTCATTTGCCTGCAAGGTACACAGCTGGGAGAGTGGGAAGATAGAGGAAGAGGGAGTGACTATAGGGAGGCTGAGATAAAACCCACCACCTGCATGGCAGACAGTATACACCTCTTAACATTTTGTCACTGAAATGTTGGGCAATGATAGTCAAAATGTAGGAAAATGAGGGACTCTGGCATTAACAATGTGGGGAACATCAACACACATGCAGACACAAATTCAAAACACTGGAAACTAGTGATTTAACAGCACTCCACCTCTGATCACAGCTTGGACACTAGTTGGAAACCCTAATAATGGGATGACAATGAGTCACACTGTCTTTTGGGCATGAGGTCAATATGTTCCGGTCAAAAACACTTGCATACTGTGTAACCATGAGCAAGTCACTTAACTTCCCTGTGCTCCCAGGTTGCACATGTAAACAAGCTTTCAGTTTAGTGTGTTTCGCCTGGCTAAACAACTGGGAAAAAAACAAACAAACAGAAAAAACAGCGCAGCAACATACCATGCTGTCAATACAGCATAAACATCTTTAGCCCTCGGTAAAAATACCTAGAGGTAATAATATCGAACACCCCAACTAAACTTTGCTTTTTGTGGGAGCTCAGCTCTCTGCAGCCCCCATTATGTGGAGCTGTGACTCCTGAACCTCCCCACATTAAAATAGCCACCTCCGAGGAGGAGGCAACTCTGGGATGGGGAGAAACCCAGGCAGGGGAGAACTGTCAACTGCACATCAGTTAAAAAAAATATATATATGACACACAGGCAGTCTGGGGCCAGGACTTGAACCCCAATCCATAGACACTCCACTGCCCCCCACTGCTGGCAGCTCTACCCTCTGAACCACATCAGCTGCTTGGAGGACTGCCACACAGCAGAGATCTTATCCTCTGCATCACTGCCTCCAAGCCAAGAGCTACAGGGGTACAGTACCACTCATTCACCATTTTTTACATGTGGTATTTTGTCCCTGTAGCTATTTTATCACACACTGTTCATGCTGCGCGATTTTGACTGCAACATTTTCTAGTCGACTTATTTATTTATTTATTTTTTTACCTTCTTTTTTGTTCTGGCTCCCCTGGTCTGCTCCTTTCATCTGGCAATTGGAACTCCAGGCACCGTCCATCCATCCACACCTGAGCTCCCTTAGGTCCCTCGCCATCTTCCCCTGTGGCTTACCTCCTCCAGGAGGGTGGCGGGGAGCCCCCAACTCTCCCTCCATTTCTGGATCCAGTTCAGGCAATGCCCCCAGAGCAAGTGCTTCTGTCGGACAGCCATCAAGCTGCTCAACCAGGTACTGTATCCTGTTTTTCTCGCTTTTCTCCCCTTGGCAGTGGAACATACAATGCCATCTAGGGATGTGCCATGTATGCATCTACACACAACACATTCAATGGCAGCTCCTCTGCCACCCCATTGTAGGCACAGCATTGGTGTGTCAACCCCCAGCCACTGCTAGGGGTCAAGCATGCACAGACTGCTGGGAACCCTCCCATCCATGGAGAAGGAGAGCTGTCCAGGGATGCTCCATCCTTCTCCACCCTGTCAACCCCCAGCAGCCCACGCATGCTTTTGAACATGGGATGGTGGTGTGGCGTGAGGTGTAGCATCCAGCGCCTCAACCCTCAATGCCACCGGGCCGGCTTCTACTCAACACAATCTTTTGTGGGGTTCACACCTTGCACTGCCAGATACATTGTAACTGCAGCTCCTAAAGAGTGATTAATCATACTTGGCCATCTGAGACAATGAAGGAGATTAGCATGATGACTAGACCCTACTAAAGTAGGGACTTTTTAGCTTCACTTGCAACCGCAGAAGACCTGCATTACTCAAAATAAACAAGCAGAGGGTTAGTTGCACTAGTGCAGGCTCCAGACAAGCAAAACAATGTTAAAATCCACCATTGCTTCTAATATAAAATCTTCCTTTTCTTTGTCCCTAACAGTTTCAATAATCTCTTCAGAAATGTTGTTGAAAACTTCAGTTCCATTCTCAAAGGTAATACAGTCCTCTGCAGTGCAAAAGTATTACTGATTAAGACATTTACAACAACCCAAAATTCGGGTCTATAATGCACTTAGTGCAAGTGACGTGGCAGATAATAGAAGGAAAATAAGATGAGAAAAATGCAGCCTGTAACACCAGAAAGTGCTGTCAGATGGTGGATAGAGATGGTGGCAGAAAATAGAGGGTATTTTCATAGAGCGAGAATGATAAAGGAGATCAGGCTGGCAGATAAGGAGGGTGGCGGATAATAGAGGGGTGGATAATAGAGGGTGCACTGTATGTCAGTGCAGTTTTAAAGTGTATCAATAACTCTTGAACCATTATGAATAGAACATTTTTTTCATTAAATGAAAACTTGGAGTCAAGACAATAATGATCAGGTTTGTTGGTACGATTCTAAACGAATGTATCAGAATAATACAAATAATGTTGATACAGTGGGAAGTGACAATTCCTTAAATAGCTGGTGTCAAATATTTGTTTATTTAGTTGTTTTTTTCACCTGGAAAGGAGGACCGGATAATAATCTATATTTCAGGTACAGTCGTACAGGGCTAAACAGATGTGGTGTGAGCGACTGTGAGTGTATGTGTATGGGGGGGTGGCAGAAACTGTATCGCAAGACAAGGGAGTGCTAGGGGAGCAGATGATAGAGTGTTCATTATCACTGAAAGATGGTCATGGTAGCATGAATGGTTAGGGGAGCAGTGGGAAAAGTATAAATGAAAATATAACTAGAGGCTAGGGGAGCAGGGAGGCTGGGAGGAGCAATGGAAAGGGGAAGTGTGTGTGTTAAATTATCGCTGGATAGTAGGGGAGAGGGGAGTCTGGGAGCAGCGGGAGGGATAGGTAGGGCTTTTGCAGTAAAAGGTTACTAAAAGAGTATTGAATTTTCTGTGGAACATTGCATGCAAAGTACTACTAAGCAACCAGATTACATTTCTCTTGCAAACAGAATTTTCCATGCATTAAATCATTCACACAGTCAGGAAAATATTAACAAGAAAAGTGTAGCCAAAATACTAGACAACTGTACTTTAAAGGGACACTGCCAGCCTCATTAGGCCTCAAAGTGGCCCTAGTTAAAAAAAACACATTCTATGATTCTTATCATTCTGTAAAGACTGCTGATGTAGGTGGTAGTCTGATTCTTTTTTGTTTTAAAAAGTGAAAGACAGACTACTCACCATACTGGTGTTACCACACTAAAACAAGTTTGTTTACATTCCCTGATCAACTCCCAATGCATCTTTCTTGGACTTAGGAACACCCCCCAACACAGTCTAGCCACTTGTAATGCAGTGGGAGCAAAGAAGACTACTGCATCATGAATAACTGCACTATACTATATGGACAATGTCTATTAACCCCTGTTTTCAATCAGTTTATAAACTGCTAATCCCATCGTTATGACATCAGTATGCTGTAAACTGTGTTTAACTATGTCATAATGATGAGAGTACAGGGTAGAATGTCACCACCTGTCAAAATTCTTTGAAAGAAAAGGTGATCTGCTGCTTGAACATTCATTCAAAACACACACATTCCGTTCAGACAGTTACAGACCCACTGCAGTATAGATTGCAATGGCTAATTTCAGCACTTCAGTTGCTCAACATTCAAACCAGGAGGCATTCCTAGCCAAGCAGGAGAACAAATGCACATTGACAAAAACTGTATTTTTTCCCCACAGTGGCTTGTTTTTCCATACACTATAAAATACAATGCCTGGGTAACTGTGGTCAATCACAGATGGAATCATCTCTCACAGTTGCCATGCCAACTGTAAACCTCTCGAGCTGTGCTCTCAAGGTTTACTTGGTTGTCCTGGAAACTGCCTGAGGTGATTACATTGTGGTTAACCACTGTTACTCAGGCATTGTCCTCTATGTATGAGGCATTTCTAATGTTCAGGAAACATGGAATAAGAGCAGATAAAGGATTTGAAACAAAACAAAGTTGGGTATAACTATACATTAGCATGCATTTCAGTTGTACTAAGCAAGGAGGCAAATAATACAAACAGAAACATTAATTAATTTTAGAGAAGGTAGCACTTATAAAATGAGGGGTTTTAACTAAAAATAATATGGTGCAGAAAAGGATGACAATGTCCCTTTAACTTAAAATGCTCTGTTTAAGATAATCCCTCATGTCACAATATAGAATAACAAAAAGTTTAAACTGCATAAAATATATTATAAAATATCATGTGTAATTTTTCTGACTGCAGATGCAGCCGTTTAAATTCTGTCTGCAAGATACATGTAATTCAGTGACTCAGTAGTGCTATGAATGTGCCTTTAAATAGTTTTGGCACCCCTTTACTGGAGAAAGATCCAAAAATGACATTATTACTGGAGGAAGTGTTTGGGTCATGGCTAGTGATGAGAGTTACTGTTATTGCTGCCTTTTCTTTCTGTAACTCCTTTGTTACTGCTAACTTTTCTTTCTGTTATGGCTTACTGAGCACAAGTGTCAGCATTACATTGATTTACACATGGATTATCATTGCAATGAAAAGGGCTACACACAACTGCAAGGCATTTTATAAAACCAGGGGAACAATTTGGGACTTTAAATGAAGGAATTATATATAATATTGTTTTTTGTATTCTGAAGAACAGAAAAGGATTAGTGATAAACATATCACAGCTATATCACTTCCTAGCCAAAGCTAACAACTCTCAAATGAATCATGCAAACCTAAAATGGGCAGAGGAAGTAGTATGGTTCTGGGAGAACAATCAGTAGGAAGCATATGAATTATAGTGGACAGTACCCTTCAGCCTTGTGGCAAAAAATTCCAATAAAAATAGTCTCCCCTTATTTTAAACCAGACATTACTGTGTCTCTTATACAGATTTATATGTTGGAGTTGATGTTGTCAAGTGGGGATGCACTTCTGTATAGTCTGTGAGTGCCAACACTACAGCCCTTCTGGTCTCAAGTTGAGTCATGTATAAAAAACAATTTCCAAACAACTGAGGACTTTTCCAGCCTAATTCTGCAACTCACAAGGGTCAGTACACCAGTTCTCAGGGTCCATCCAAGAGCTACTCCTGGAGAACAGCCAGACGCCATGGTCTTTCAAGCAGCTCACTTCCACCTTCACAGCCACAGCATTGCCATCTGTCATGACCACCAGCAGCAAGTTCCAGCAAGTGCTCCAAGCAGAAGCACTGCCAGTCTGGCTGGTAAAGGGGAATGACAACTCCCCAGGTCAAAGTCACCCATGTTGCTCACTACTAACTCTCCGGTAAGTTGGGTAGGCAATGCCCCCCAGAGCATCCACAGGGGACTGGCAGCTGCATCCCATGGGGCTCCAGGCCCTGCCATCTGCAACAGAGGCCACTGCCTGGTGGCCACCTTGCCACTGTGCTCTACCTGTCAGTGCTAAGGCCTAGCTTGTCCTCTCACAACGACTGCAAGCAATGCAAACTAGCTTCACTCTCATGGGGTGCACTCCACAGCCACGGTGAATGGTAACAGGCAACAATCTCATTTCAGACATGGAACTGGGCAGTGCCTGCCTTGCCAGCTTCCATCACTGTCACATGATGCTATGTGTAGAGGGTGGGAATAGGAGTTGGAAACAAACAAAAAAAAAATAAATAAAAAAGGAACTCCTGAAGAGCACTGATAGTAGTAGAGTGAGGTTGCTGGAGGTTAGCACAAATGCTAAGTCCTCAGTACTCCAGAGGCACCAGTGGAGGTCAGGGGTCCCGTTCCTTGCTGTGGAAGACCTGCATCAACAGCCAGATCAACCATCACTGGCTGCAGTCTCATTTCCAGCCTTGCTGTTACCTTAAAGCCTGACACACCACCAGAGCCTGCTCTTTCCACTCAAGCTATCTTGTCATGTTTGATTTGCATTCTGCAATCAAACATAGACAGGCACATGCATATTAAATTACTTGCTTAGCTAAGGTGCATTATTGATAATGGAGCCTTACAACTGATTTACAACAGGAACACTGAGAATGGTGTGATATAGTAAATAAATGTCCATGTATTACTCTGCTTCCTGATAAAAAACAAACAATAAAACATCATTATTCAGAGCACCTATAAGGAACAAATGCTTGACTGAGCTCTGCGCAACGTACAGTACAGGGACTCTAAGCCTCTAAGCACATAAAGGATAAAAAAAGTATGTACTTATCCCACTAAAAATGGCACCAGCTCCATAAGAGCATTAACTCTTGGAGTTACCAGGGCATTAAGGATACTGTATATGTTCAGAGGTTTTCTCTGCATAGTAACAGATTTCAAAAGTCTATTCCCCTTGGGCCCAATTGAACTGTTGCAATGCCAGCAAAATCGAAACTGTGTTACTGGCCATTATGTTTAATGTGTGTGGTCAAGACATTCCCACCACTGCTCTTTTGGATGTGTCTTAAGTGCTCAGTTCTTGAATTTTTAATTTATGCTGGTTCTTGCCCAGGTTTTGTAAAAGATCCTCACGTGTAGGTTGCCATATAGAAAACTGTGGCTGTCTTAAAATTCATGAATTTTCAGATGGCTTACTATTGTTTAGTGATAGGGTGTTCAAAAACAGTAGTTGTTTGAATTACAGAGCAAAAGTGGCAATCCCCACATTTATGCTAACTTGGGGGGAGCTGCAGTTTGAGAAATAATGCCCTCCTCTCCCAAGTGGGTATGGGCAGGATGGCTGCCGAGCTGAAGCTCGAGAATCATGGTCTCCCTCTCCTGAGGGGGCCAGGCAAAACTGCCACAGAGCTGCGGCTCAGGATTCATGCCCCCCACTGAGGTGTTGGGCAAGAACACTGCAGAGCTGTGGCTTGGGAATCATGACCCCCACTCCTGAGAGTGGTGGACAGGATGGCTGCTGAGCTGTGGCTTCAGAAACATGGCATTCCTAGGCTGGACAACACCAATGAGCTACATCTCCAGAATCATTGCCCTCTTGTTCCAAGGGGGTGGGCAGATGGCCACCCAGCTTTGGCGTGGGAATTGTGCCCCCCCAGAGGACTGGACAAGACTACAGATCAGCTGTGACACAAAAAACATAGTCCCTCACCTAAGGGGGCCAAGCAAGACCACTGTCAAGCTGCAGCATTGGAAATATGGCCCCCCTCTTCTGGGAGGGACAGACAAGGGGCATTGGCTGCACAGCATCATCAAAATGTCAAAGGTAGAACACTCACTAAAATAGTGAAACTGCTTTGAAAAGTGTGCTTTCTAATGGCAAAGCTGCATCGTCGGCCAGCTCAACCACCACTGACTGCAGTCATTGGCCAGATCAACCACCATTGACTGCAGTCTAATTTCCAGTCATATCATTGCCTTACAGCCTGACGCTCCCCAAAGACTGCTTTTCCCATTCAAAGCTATCCCATTATGTTTAGCTTGCATTCTGTAATCAGACATAAAACGGACTGGGAAAGGATGGAGGCAGTGCAGAAGAGAGCTACAAGAATAACTCAAGGACAATAAGGAAGGGCTTATTAAGAGAGGTTTTCAGATCTAAATATGTCCCCACTGGAGATGAGAGAGAAGAGAGGGAAATGACTGAAATGCACAAGTACCTCCATGGTGTGTATAAAGCGGAACTGGCAGATTTGTTCAAAATGAATGCTCACACAAACACCAGAAGTAACACCATGACATTTGAGATTAGTACATTCAGGAATGATATCACAAGCATTATTTCTCAGAGAGGGTCATAGATGGAGGGATAGGCTGATGAAAGGGGTGGTTTGTGCAAAGACAGTAAAGATGAACAAATGTGGGTGGGACAGGTATAAGGCTATAGTAATAACAGCACCTACAGGGAAAGGGGAGAGGGTATGCGGAACAATTAGGGTTCTCACATGTCCTCAATAGATGGGTAGGTAGGTATAGGGTAGATGCAATGGGTCATTGGGCCTTTTCCTGTCAACAAAGTCTATCCTTCTCTACTAGCCAGGTCCACTAATATCATTTACTGTGCTACAGGCATGGATTTGCCTGAATTGTTAATGATTTATCTCACTACTCTTGTTCCTATTGTGATATAGCATCCTTGTATGCTCCTATACTATCCTGTATGTTTCTTTATGTAACTAATTCCAGGTTGCCCCTGAAAAAGGGACTTTTGTTTTAGGAGGAGTGAGGAAAACCACTAGTATTACATTCATCACCACTAGTCGGTGGTGTAACTGATCTCAGACTTTCAAGCTCATCTCTTTCTTCATCTGTCACTCGTGCTTGTGCTTCCCCATGCCTCCCCTCCTATAATGCCTTTCCTGTGCTCCAAATCTTCTAGTGCTTTTCCCCACTCCTCTTTCTGTCTTGCTCACTTTCCTTGCTGACCAGGCTGAAATGAACAAAATAAATATCTGATAAATTTCTAAACTCCACGGGCTTTTCTGAACAGCAAATTAAACCTTATCAAGTGCTTATTTCTGCCAACATATCGATTCTCAGACTACTGAACTTCTCACTATATTTTATTTGCATTGTTTCAGCACATGTGATTCATAAATGTTGTACATATCAGGACATCTCATAGTTAAGTAAACAGACCTAATGGAACTTTTATAGCTTACCTTTCATTTTAAAGTCTATGTTGCTCAAGTTGCGGCATTCAGCACCATGATTACTGCTGCCTTATTGACTTATGGCAACCTGTATATCAACAATGATCAGTAAATGACACTGTGCTGCTATCCTAGAATGTTCTCACTGACTGCATGATTGCACTTTCCTGTCTAGTCCTCTGTGCTGTGCAGAGCAACCCTTTGTAGTTAGAATACCAGCTTCCAAGGCAGACAGATAGACAGACAGACAGACAGACAGACAGACAGACAGACAGACAGATAGATAGATAGATAGATAGATAGATAGATAGATAGATAGATAACATTTTTATTCTTATACAGGATAACAAAAGCATGTCATTAGGGATAAAATCCCTGTTCACAAGACAGTCCTGCAAGATGTTACTATATGAAAAATGTTAAATTGCACAAGTCGAATGTTAATACTTAAAAATATATATTGCACAATCAAATACTTATACAGACAGAACATACAATAATGAATTTAAGATACAGACACATTAAGGCAAAGTCATTAAAGAAAATTAGAGGACCCAAATATGCATAATTAACAATAGTCTCATAATATTACTCTTCAAGTTTTCCATTCAAGGTTAAATATATTTAGATAGTCAGAGGACTAATCACAAGAAAATATACTGCATAAAGCATAGATGGTTGACTATTGATAGATGAGTAACTATTGTTAAACTTAAGAAGTCGCATTTTTCTCCTTGGCACTTAAGGATCAAAGAAACTATTGAAAAGGAAAACGTATTTGGTAGAAATGCGTGACCCAAGCTTAAAAAAAGCATGGACTGCACTGAGACTGCAGACCATTCTTCATAACATGTTGCATACATAGTAACATTTAAGCAACATAGTAATCTAAGGTCGGAAGGGACACTACAGTACTGTAGGTCCATCAAGTCTGTTCTCCTTGATTCTAAAGCAGGGACATAGAAACAGAAACTTATAAAATGATAGTAGATAAAGGTCTAGCAGTCCAGCCAGTCTGTCTAAATATGTTGTGCGAACCAAGTATGCTGTGCAGACATGCACTAATTCATAGATACATCTCACCTACACAGGGTACACTGTGATTTGGATAGGTTTAAAAATATGGAAAGAGAAGAGAGATTTTGCATTTGAGAAATTAATGTTATAGAAGTCTTTGAACCTTATCTGTTACACTGTCCTTTTCATACCTGTGTTTGGAAAGTCTGGCTTGATCATGTGGTGGACAAAGGGGCAGACCATGGCTCTCAGAAAACCCAAAGTATCCTAATTTGGAAAGGTCAGAATTTTACTCAGAAAGAGGTGACTCTTTACTCTCAGAAAGAGGTGACTGTTAAGGAACTGGTGGAGGAGATTAGAAGTGCAGCAGTGTGTGTGTGTGTGCTGCTAATAAGAGACTTCAATATGGCAGATGTGGACTGGAGTATCCCAGTGACAACAAGTGCAAAGAACCAGTTGCTAGTAGCAGCATTTCAGGAGGCATTTCTGTTACAGAGTGCAGAGGAACCTAGAAGGGAAGGAGCCATACTTGATTTGGACCTCACAAACAGGGACAGTATCAGGGAAGTCACCATTCAGATCACATTGGGGACCAGATATCACTAGAATGCATGGCTTGATATTAAATTAGAGGCAGATAGAAAGCAATCATAGGCAAAGGTTCTGGACTCCAGAAGGGTACATTTTGGTAGGATGGGGAGGTGCTGAAAAATAAATTTGAGGGGTGGGGCAGCAGGGGAGGTGAACAAGTGGGACTTAATCAAAAATGGGGTATTAGAGGCCACAATAAACTTTGCAAAAGGGCACTTGTTGCTCAAAGGTTTCCTAACAACAATAAAGTCTCTATGTAAGGGTGGTAGGAAAGAGCAAGCAAGGAACGAAACCATTGTGGTATATAGGAGAGGTGCGTAAGACAATGAAGGAGAAAAGGAAAGCTTGTACAGTACAATGTATAAAAATAGCCAGACAGAGGACTGTAGGGAAGAGTTTCTTATATAGATGAAGGAGGCTGACCAGCCCGCCAGTGCAGCGGTAGGGCTACCGCTCATGGCACCAGCGACCCGGGTTCAGGAACGGACTCAAGTGGCTGGAGAGCCGGCCTGGGGGAAGGAGGATTGAGTGACCAAAGGGGCCACTCTCCTTCTCTGGGGGAGGGTTGGTTGCTTACTCCACTACCACACTGCCACCTGGGTGACCATGGGTGGTGGTGCAGCGGAACAGCCTATAAGGGAGGGAGGACGTCGGCTGGAGTCAGAGCATCAGCGAGTCATCACGTGGTCCTCCCCATGCCCCCTTTTCATGCCAACATCTGTGGGGATGGCACCAGAAACAGGGAAAATGGACCCTTGAATGCTGGCGTAGATGGGGGATCTAGCTTCCAGACACCATAACCTGGCTCTCATGGGGGACCAACTGAGATTGCCTGACACACAATCTAATGGACTGGAGGGAGGAAGTCTGTGGATCCCCTTCCCCCCAGCCCAGGGGTGTAGGCTGAGGCAGCATGGAGGTGGATCTGGGGGCTCCCTGAGAGGTACCGGGGTGGACAGAGTGAGCACAAGACTCCCAGAAGAGAGCAGCTTCAAGGCGAGAAGGGGACAAAAAAAAAAGATGAAGGAGGCTAGTAAGACAATGAAGTGGTTGAAGTTGAACACTGAACTGAGGATAGCAGAGGGAATAAAGAAGGTGTCAAAGCCTTCTTTTATTACATAAGGGAGTAGTTCAAATCCAAAGAGGTGGTAGTCAGCCTGAGGAAGGGGGACAGGTGGGAGGAAGAGGACACATGGTGGATTCCCTGCAGAGGGAGGGCCTCAAACAACTGGTACAACAACCCATAAGAGTCAGGACTATCCTAGATCTAGTACTGACTAACAGGGAACGGATCACTGATCTCCAGGTAGAAGGTCACCTGGGGGCCAGTGACCATCACATGGTATGGTTCAATTTGGCCACTAGAACTAAATCATCCCATTCCAAGGCAAAAATATGAGACTTCAGAGGAGCTGACTTTGATAAGATGGCCAACAGAGTTAAGCTAGCCCTGGCAAAAAGAAATACAGGTGCGGGGGTACAGGCAAAGTGGGCAAGCATTAAAGATGCAATACTTGAAGCAACATCCCACTGTGTTAGTGAGAAAAGGAAGTACAAAAGAAGAAGGAAATACTTTGGTTTTCAAACACAGTAGCAGAAAAGGTCAGAGCCAAAAGGCTGGCCTTCAGGAAATATAAGGGAGCGCAGCAGGATGAAGATAGGGAGGCATACCAAACTTCCCTGAGGGAAGCAGGGAAGGCAGTAAGGCAGACAAAGACCCAAACTGAGGAAACACTGGCACAAACAGTAAAAGAAGGTGACAAGACTTTTTATAGATACATTAGTGAAAGGAGAAAGTCCAGAGGGGGTATTGCTAAGATCAAAGGGGATAAGGGAGCGTGAGGAGGAGGACCATGTAAAAGCATCTATCCTAAGTAGATACTTCTGCTCAGTATTTACTGAAGAGAAGGTTGGGCAGGGCCCACAGCTCAGCACCATTGATACAGGGGGAGGGAGGTGTACACTAGTCCCTTCACAAAAGAAAGGGTCCTACAAGAGCTCAATAAGCTCAGGGTGGACAAGGCAATGGGACCTGATGGCATACATCCCAGGGTACTAAAGGAGCTAAGGGTGGAACAAGCAGAGCCATTATCTAAACTGTTTAGTGAGTCTCTGAGCACAGGAGAGGTCCCAGAAGACTGGAGAATGGCTCATGTGATCCTGCTCCACAAGAGTGGTAGCAGGGAGGAGGCAGGGAACTACAGATCAGTCAGTCTTACCTCAGTAGTGGGCAAGATTATGGAGAGATACTCCTTAAGGAAAGGATAGTGCAACACCTGGAATCCATAGGAGCACAGGATCCAAGACAGCATGAGTTTACAAAAGGAAGGTCCTGTCAGACTAATCTCATAGATTTATTTGACTGGGTAACGAGAGTGGTGGACTAAGGGGGAGCAGTTGATGTTGCCTACCTTGACTTCAGCAAAGCTTTCGATACTGTTCTACATAGAAGATTGATTAATAAGCTGGGTAGGCTCAGGGTGGGTCACATGTTGGTCAACTGGGTGGCAAACTGGTTGATGGGCAGAAAACAGAGAGTGGTGGTAAACGGTATACAGTCAGAAGAGATGCAAGTGGGGTACTTCAGGGATCAGTCCTGGGGCCAGTCCTCTTCAATATCTTCGTCAGTGACATTGCAGATGGACTGGTGGGTAAGGTTTGTCTGTTTGCAGATGACACCAAGATCTGCGACAGAGTAGATGATCCAGATGCAGTGGGCAGAATGAGAAGAGATCTGAACAAACTAGCAAAATGGTCAGAAGAGTGGCAACTGGGGTTTAACACAAAGAAGTGTAAGATCATGCACATAGGGAAGAGAAACCCTGAAGTCATCTATAGGCTGGGAGGGTAGTTGCTGGCAGTCACAAGGGAAGAAAGAGACTTGGGTGTCATTATCACCGATGACCTGAAATCATCCAAGCAGACCACTAAAGCAGTAGGTAAGGCTAGGGGGATGTTGGGGTGTATTAGTAGGGGTATCACAAGTCAAAAGAGGGAGGTAACAATCCCTCTTTACAAGACACTGGTTAGGCCCCATCTGGAGTACTGTGTGCAGTACTGGAGGACACACCTTCACAAGGACATTAACCAAATTGAGGCAGTCCAGAGAAGGGCAACCAAAATGGTGCAGGGACTGCATCAGAAAACATATGAGGACAGATTAACTGAGCTCAATATGTATACCCTAGAGCAAAGGAGGGAGAGAGGTGATATGATTGAAACATTCAAACACCTTAAGGGCATTAACGAGGTGAAAGAGTCTAACATGTTTCAATATAAGAAAAATAGCAGGACAAGAGGACACAGCATGAGATCAGAGGGAGGCCTATTAAGGGGAAAAGTGAGGAAGTTATTTTTCACAGAAAGGGTGGTGGATGCATGGAATGGCCTACCTCAGGAAGTGGTGGCTATGAATACATTGCAGGGCTTCAAACAGGCTTGGGATAGGCACAAGGGAGCAATACAGATGAGTATGAATACACAGGCCATTGACAGAGCAAAGGCCAATGGCACATTCATAAGGTAGAAAAAGAAATGGGCAGACTGGAATGGCCTTGCGGTCCTTATCTGCCACCAACTTCTATGTTTCTATGTTTCTATGGACATACCGAACCAGTATTTTTGGGTTTATTTAGTTTTTATCAACTAGGTAGGCACACTAGAGAATTAAACAGAAACGGAAACATAGATGTCGACAGAAAAAGACCTCTCAGCCCATCTAGTCTGCCGTATAGTTCCCAACTTACAGCTACACTGCAGACCCTACTCAGTCTTAAGTCTCCCCCCCCACCTTACTCTGAGGATTCCCTTGTACCTATCCCATGCATTCTTGAATCCTGTAACAATTTTAGCCTCCACTACATCTGCTGGGAGGCTGTTCCATGTATCCACCACCCTCTCCATGAAAAAGTGCTTTCTTACATTTCCTCTGAGCCTACCCCCTTCCACCTTCATAGTGTGCTCCCTTTACTTCTTTATCTTTAAAAAATGCTGCCTTCCTGTACCATGTTTGTACCCGTAAGGTATTTGTATTTTTCTATCATATCCCCCCTTTCCCTCCTTTCCTCTAGTGTGTACAAATTCTGCTCCTTGAGCCTTTCTTCTATGACATCTGCAGGCCCTGCACTATTTTGGTTGCTCTTGTCTGTACTGTCTCCATTCTATCTATGTCCTTTCAGAGTCTGAGCCTCCATAACTGGGCACAGTACTGTAGGTGTGGTTTTACCAGTGACCTGTAAAAGGTTATCACTACATCCTTCCTTCTGCTGGTGATTCCTATGCCTATGCAGCCAAGCATCCTATTAGCTTTTCCTACTGCCTTGTCACACTGTTTATCCACCTTCATATCATCAATTCAATTCAATTAAATTTGTATTTTTATACAGGAAAGTATATGAGCAAAAATGTCCATTTTCACAAACGTCCTGTGGTACAGAAAATTGATAATACAGAGAAAAATGTAAAACAAACTTTGCAAAATGTTATGGTATTTATAGTAGGAACAGTGTATATGACAGGATCATCTAGATTAGAAAAAAAAATACAGAGCACACAACAAAAGAGCCAATACACAGATACATATAAACTCTAAGGTAACTCAAGGGTTGGTAGACATTCAGGGGGGTTGCCTACTGGGGCAGGCACAAGTGGAGAATTGGAGGAGGTGGTCCTTGAGGGAGGAGGTGAATGAGCCAATTGAACTACAGGCCTGAAGTTCAGGGAGCAGTTTATCGTAAATCTTACGGCCCTTGTATGTGATGGAGTTCTGCACATTCTTGATGCAGTAAAAAGGGGTGTTGAAGATATGACATGCAGCCCCTCTTGTACTGCGATTGGGAACCGATAAGGGGAAAAGGGAATTAATGCTGAATTTCAACAGGTTACGGTGAACTTTGTGTAAGAAAGAGAGCATTTTAAGTTGGAGCCTGTCTTCAAGGGTGAGACAGTTGAGGGAAGCATAGCCGGTACAGTGATGGGTCATCCAGGGGAGGCCAGTCACGAAGCATGCAATAATATTTTATGCAGTCTTGAGTCTGGAGAAAAGGGGGGGATGTGTTAAGAGGAGTATACAATAGAGCCATAATCAAGGAGGGCAAGAGAAGAGAGCTGGTGAGGTGCAATCTGGAGATGGGGATAAGGAACTTTCTGATTCTGTATAAGAGACCAAGCCTCAAATGGATTTTCTTGATGAGGTTGGTAATATGGATAATGTAGGTCTGGTGAGGGTCTAAGTACAGTCCAAGGTATTTGAATTTGTAGACTTGTTCTATGACATTACCAGGACTGTCTGAGAGGGATCTGCCCATGGTTGGGGCTTTTCTTGGACAGAGAAGATCATAAACTTGGTCTTCTTGGACTTGAGAACTGTGTCTTTGGCAGAGAACCAAGTGTGTAGCTTCCTGAAGTCAGCCTGCAAGTTACTGAACATTGTATCCAGGTTAGTGTCACTACAGTAGAGGGCCATGTCATCAGCATAAAGGACTAGTTGGGTGGTTTGGCAGATGGAAGGGTGGTTATTGATGAAGAACAAGAACAGGAGTGGGCCCAGGATGGAGTCCTGGGATACACCATATTTAATTGGACATTCAGCAGAAAAGTGTCTGTTAACATTAGTTTTCTGAAAACCACCAGAGAGGTTGCTTCTGACTCATTTGACAACATTTTCAGATATGTGCAAGCCCTTAAGGGTGTCCAGAAGAAGGCCATGGTCGACCAGATTGAACACCTTGGTCAGATCAATGAAAACAGAGCCTGTGCACTGACCCTTATCGCTTGCCTTGAGGATATCACTGGTGAACCTGACCAAGGTGGTTTTGGTGCTATGTCTGGATCTGAAACCATGCTGGGCAACAGAGAGCAAGTTATGACAGTTGAGGAAGGTGGTGAGCTGGGTATGAACAACTTTTTTCAATGATTTTGGAGAGGGGTGCAAGGAGGGAGATAGGTTGGTAATTCCCTACTTCATTCCTTGACCCAGGCTTGAACAATGCTTTGATGGTGGCAGTTTTCCAGGTGCTAGGGAAATAGTTGGAGCAGAGTGAGCAGTTAAGTATGTTGGTGATGGGGACCGCTAATGAATTAATGGGCAGGTTAAGGATTTTAAAGTCAATTCCGTACGCCCCTTTGCTGGGTTTAGGCTTGCTACTTTGGATGAGCTTTATGGTATCCGAGGGTTTTAGGATCCTAAAACAGAATCTGGGGCTGGGCTTGGACGTAGTATTGGGGCAGGTGGGGTAGGCGGTGGATGAAGGGGGAAGGGGAGAGGAGGGGGGGGAGGGTTTATAGTTATCAAGATCATCAAAGAATGAGTTGAAAATGTTTGCTACTTCTGAGGGGTTGTTGGTCTGCTTTCCACCAGGGATAAGAGTGATAGCTTTGATATTCTTGTGTTTCCCAAGTAGTGAGTTGAGTGCAACCCAACGTTGAAGGGGATTGGATATTTTCCCATAGTTCCCATACTAATTACCCCTAGGTCCCCTTCCTGCTTTGTGACTGCTACTTCTACTCCTCCCAGATGATATGTTGCCCTCAGGTTTCTGTGCCCCAAGTGCACTATTTTGCACTTTTTTTCATTGAAACCCAATTGCCAGACCTGTGACCATTATTCCAGCTTGTGTAGATTACTCCTCATTCTTTCTACCTCCCTCACCTGGTGTGTCAACCCTGTTGCAGAGCTTTGTGTCATCTGCTAATAGGCTTATTTTCCCTTCCAGTGCCTTTGTAATGTCACTAATAAATAAAGAGAACTTGACCTAGCACTGGCTCCTGTGGTGCCCCACTGGTCACCCTGCCCGCTCCTGAGTGTATGTCATTTACTAATACCCTCTGACTCCTGTTTTCTAGCCAGCTCTCTACTCCATTAACTATTCTAGTCCTTACTCCCAGGCTCTCCAGTTTGTTTATCAGTCTCCTGTGAGGAACAGTGTTGAAGGCTTTGCTGAAATTCAGGTAGCCCACATCCACAGCTCCTCTCTGATCCACCTCCATGGTTACCCAATCAATAACTCAATCAGGGTAATTTGGCAAGACCTTCCACCTGTGAAACCATGCTTCCTTGGGTCCTGTAGACAACTACCAACAAGGTATTCCCCAATCCTTTCCTTCAGTAGTTGTTTCATTACCTTGCCCACTACTGATGTCAGGCTGATGGGCCTGTAATTTCCTGCCTCCTCCCTATTTACACTCTTGTGGAGTGAGACTACATCTGCCCTCCTCCAGTCCTCCGATACCTCTCCTGTTTCCAATGACAGGTTGAACATGGCTGCCAGAAGTGTAGTCAGCTCCTCCCCGAGTTCCTTCAGTATCCTGGGGTGTATCCCGTCCAGTCCCATTGCCTTGTCCATTTTTAATTGCTCTAATTCCCTAATGACTCTATCATCCATAAAGGGTCTAGTGTCCACCTCCTGTCCCTTAATGCCCTTGTTGTTTACCAGTGGCCCATTCCCCACTCCCTCTTCTGTAAATACTGAACAGAAGCATTTGTTCAGTATGTCTGCTTTTTGGTGGTCCTCTGTCATGTATATTCCTCTGCAAGAGCCTGTGTGAGAGTCTGGTTTGTGTTTCATAACATCCCTTATCTTGTTGGACTACATAAAAATCATTTACAATTCAGTGAGCAGGGGGCTTGTGGGAGCTGGCTGCTGAGGTCACTGGAGGGACGGAGTTAAGCTCTTTAAAACTCTGCACCACTCATAAGCAGGATCATTAGCACAAGCATTTACTGAGTGGTGCAAGCACCACTCCATCCCAGAAAACTACTTGGAAGTTTTGAGTTTACACCAGCGAATAAGGTATAGGCACAAGTAGCAGAAATTCAAAGAGCCTAACTAATAATAAGTTATGAGATTTACCGAGAGAATTGGGGTATGTTTAAAGTGGTGGAAGAAAATAAATTTGTATTTATTAGATAACAAATTTTAAGATTTTTACTAAATGTGTTGTAAATTTGTTTTGCCTATGTATAATATCTTGCTTTAAAGTATTTGATATTATGATATTATGAATTGCTTGAGCATCATGGTATTTTTAGTATTGTGTGTGATGGGAAGCATTGGTACATCTAAGCATGAATCAATGAAGCAATTAAAGTTGTGCCAGCCTATAATCAAACCCAAAAGTAAAAATATTAATTTAGGGGGAGGTAGACAAATTATGAGGTATGGATTTTCCAACAATTGCATTACATTTTGTAAAACTGGTCAGGTAGAAATGTCAAACACATATTGTTTGCCTAGAGGACTACAAGAAAGCAATGTGTTACATGCACTATTACTAATTATTGGTGGGGACATTGAGATAAACCCAGGACCTGTAGAAAATAAGGACCAAAGTGTGAGAATTGTATCTTACCTACAACGATTGGTATCCTATTCACTATGGAATCTGAATTGAGACCAGATACAATAGGCTTCTCTGAAACCTGGTTACCACAAAGGGTGGAAGATACAGAGATAATTGTGCCAAGATTTCAGCTCTTGTGATCAGATAGGGAAGGAAGGGAAGGAGGAGGTGTAGCCCTATATCTGAAACACACTCTGGGACCACATCAGATATTAACCAAGGGGAGCTTAAATAGTATTGACTTCCTATTAGTATATATGCCAAAAATTAATGTAGCAATAACCATTGTCTATTCTCCACCAAGTACCCAAATGAATAAAATTGGACTAGTCTTAAATAACATTCTGGACAATTTGGGGTACAAACCAATAACAATGACAGGAGATTTTAACTGTGACTGACATAATGTGAGGGGGAAAAATTAAAGGAGATGATAGCAATCTTAGGGGCAAAACAATATATTAAAACCCACAAGATATACTAATTCACTAGCTAAAGGTTCAAATTTGGACTTATTATTTGTATCTTCACAAGTCCAGGTAGAGGAAGTAAAAGTTAAGACACCTTATTTTGGTGATCATAACCTAATTCAAGCAACTCTATTATTTAAGCAACAGGAGCACATTATTGCTAATATGAGGTGGACTAGGAACATGAAATGCTTTTCACCTGAAAGATTTAAATTGGACATGCAAAAAGAATGCTGGGATAAGTGTAAATTAATTTCCTGATCTGGATCTAGCAGTTAAATACTTTACTGATACCTTTCAGTCAATTTGTAATAAACATGCTCCAATAAGTAAATTGTGAAAGAAGGTTGCTAAAACACATTGGGTAACAGAAAAGTTACTTAAAATAATTATGATTAAAAACAGGTAATGGAAAATAGCTAGGAAAACTAAAACACACTTAGACTGGGAGAAGTTTAAAACTTAGAGGAATGCCTGTAACAGCTTAATTAAAAAAAAAAAAACAAGAGAGAATTACTTTAAGTCTACAGTGATAGGTAATAAAGATACAAGGCTTTTTTGGAAAACTGTGAATAGCATAACCAATCCAGGGAAAAGTGACTATCACATGATAAAACAAATGAAATATGGGGATAAACAGGTGGAAGACCCCTCAGAAATATCAGATATGGTAAACAAACATTGACCTCCCAGGAGTGGTGGCAGATGATAGAGTAGATTCAGATATGGAGGAAATGATAGTAGGCAAGGAAAACATTCCTCCATTTAGGTTTAAAAATTGACTGTCACTCAAGTTAGGAAGGAATTAAGAAACATTAAGATACATATAGCATCAGGCCTAGATGGTCTTGAAGAAAGGTTCTTGAAATTAGTCAAGGAATATATTGCACCTACTGTATATTAACTTACATATTTAATTGGAGCTTGTGTTCTGGAACATTCTCCACAGTGTGGAAGCAAAATAAAATAGTTCCCATTTTTAAGAGAGGAGGGGGCACAAAATGATCCAGGAAATTACTGCCCTATTACCCTATTACTGCTATTATCTAAACATCTAGAGAAGCATGTTCACTCTCAAATCATGGGTTATCTGGAAATATATATAAAATTCTAACTCCTTTACAATCAGGTTTTAGAACCGGATATTCTACAGCTTCAGCATTGATTGAATTTAATGATATGGTGTCTACTTCTATGGATGCTGGATTTGAGACTGCTGTATTGTTTGTGGACCTACCTAAGGCATTCAATCTGGTGGACCACTCCATGCTACTGAGGCAAATAAAGGCTATGGGTATTATAGATGGACCTTGGGAATGGGTTAAGACTTACCTGGAAGGAAGGTTGCAGAGGGTATTAGTGTCCCAGATATTGCCCCAGAGTAAAGAAATAAGGTGTGGGGTACCTCAGGGATCTATAGTGGGTTCAGTGTTGTTTTTGTTATTTATAAATGACCTTCCTAGGAAGGTGAAATATTCAACTTTAAGACTTTATGCTGATGATATGGCACCGATAGCCACAGGGGCAAGTAAAATTGAGTTAGAACACAGACTTCAAAATGATTTTAATGCTATAGAGGAGTGGTTCACCAGGTTGAGGCTACAAATGAACATGAGGAAAACAAAAGCTCTTTACTTTGGAGCTAAAAAAGAACTGGAATTAAACTTAATTACTTTGGGTGGCACAAAACTGGAGCAAGTAGTAGAATACTGCTTCTTGGGTAATATATCTGACACTGAACTAAATTTCACCCAGCATGTCTCAAATCTGCTTGAGTAACAAGTAAAAAATTGGGGGCCTTAACATGCAACTCAAGGTGCCTGGATATCAGGACCCTAGTAGAACAGCAGGTTATGCCAGCCTTAGAGTATGGGAATGATATATACAGGGTGGCAAACTAAAACATGTTGACAAAATTAGATAAACTTCATTGTAGGTTAGCAAGGTTTATATTAGTATGTAGTTTTCATATGCATCATTGTAATTTGTTGAAAAACCTAAAGTGGCACACCCTTGAGGCAAGAAACAGCATGGCCTGGCTAAGTCTGCTTCATAAATATCTTATCAAATATCCAACACACTATATTTCTACCACTGTAATGGCCAGTCCTAATCCCATAACAGTACTAACCAGATCAGTTCATGAAAATGAATTAGCAATTCCCAAAGGACCAGGTTTGGAGCTAAAACTAAAATATCAAGCTTCTGTCAGATGGAACAGACTACCCCACTCAGTGTGCATTTTAACATCTTACGGTGAATTCAATAATAATTTGAAATCCATTTTTATCACAGAATGTCATTGTTGAAATTATAAGAATTGTGATGTCTAATTTTAAATATGCGTACGTTAATTGTAGAGATGATATGCATGTTGATTATGTACTGATTTTGTGTTGCTATAACATCTGAAACAGGACTGTTATGAAAACAGGGTATCTACCCTTATGACATTAAATTTCCTGTATAAAAATAAATGGATTTACTACTACTACTACTACTGCTACTACTACTCCTTTCAGCCTCAGTATCCCTCCCTTGGTTTTTCTCTTTTTGCTTGTGTATCTAAAAAAATGTTTTATCTCCCTTTTCTATTGAATTTACAATATTTTCCTCTGTTTGTGCTTTTGTTGCCTTAACCACCTTTTCCTGCCTCCCTTTGTTTCTCCTGGTAACTCTCCCTGTCCTCCTCCCTCTGTGTCTGTTTGTACCTACTAAATGTCATTTATTTGCTCTATTTCTGCTACCTCTTTTGAGAACCAGAGTGGTCTCTTTTTCTTCTTGCTCTTGCTAACCTGCTTGATGCATAGGTTTGTATCCTTTTCGATGCCCTCTTTATTTTTAGCCCACTGTTTCTCTACTCCCCCAAGTTTCCCAGTCCCTGCCAGGATGTCCCTCACACATTCTCGAATTTTCTTAAAATCAGCCCTCCTAAACACCTATTTTTGAGGTATGACCCAGGAAGTTACAGGGTGAAGAGGCAAACAAGTTACTATAGCACATCAGAAGAAACAGAAACTTTTTAATACAATGGCAATACAGTCAAGGGTACAGTATATTAAGCTAAAGGCATGTTATACAATTTACATGGATAGGATCCTAAACAAATCAAGACAATACAAGAATCCAGAATTGTTTAGTGGAGGCAGCACCAATAACTAAGTGCGATTGCAGGCTGAGTCAGCCTTCAGGTAGATCCACAAGGACCTTCTAAACAGGTAGTGAGAGTGGGCACAGCAATCAGGTAATGGGAGTGAGTTCCAGAGCCTAGGTGCACAGACAACAAAGACCTGGTCTCCCATAGCTGTATGGGTTTTTTGGGACAGCAAGCAGGGACATAGCGCTATACCTAAGAGCATAACATGAGTTGACAACCCTTAGCTGCTCAGCCAGGGTAGGAGGAGTGGCAGTTCTAATCACTTTATCAAAAAAACAACCCAATACAAATACATGACTATCCACTGGAGACAACCATCCTAGTTTTCCATAACGTTCAGAGTAGTGTGTGAGGCAGGCTGCTGAGAAGGCAAATTGGCAGAAATTTTTATAAATCACATCCCACTGAGACACAGAGGATTTTGTAATGTGGGTGAAAGTAAGAAGCCCTTGTTTTAGGGTGAGTAAGAGCACTCTCCTCTAGCAAGGGCGAGATGCACCACAGGCCTGAGGATGTGTTTAGTCCTGAGGCCATTCCAGCTTTGTTATTAACTGCCCTGCACACATTTGGGATGTGCAGTGAGAAATGAAGCTGGGGATTAAGGGTAACACCAAAATATTTAAAGAGTAGACTGTAACAATGGAAGCGCCATCAGCACTTGACATATCCAGGGACTCAGAACATGATCTAATTTTAGCCTGGGATCCAAACATCATAGATTGCATCTTCTTTAACTTAAGAACTAACCTATTCATCATGAGTCAGGATTAGATTTTGTGGAAGTCAGCTTTCAGGTGGAAGTTTATGGCCTTGAAATCATGGGAGTCAGATAGTAATGCCTAATCATCAGCATAAAGGGTGGAGTTGCAGTAGGCAAGCACCTGGGGAAGGTCATTTATAAACAGGGAGAATAAGATGGGTTCCCTGATAGAACACTGAAGGACACCAGCTTCAACAGGAGTCAGCTCTGAAAGTGTTCTTTTGTATTTGACCATTTGATGTCTCTCCTGTAAACAGTTTGTGAACCAGGCTAATGGCTGCTCAGACAGCTCAATGGAACATAGTTTGCTGCTGAGAAGTTTATGGTCTACCAAGTCGAAAGCTTTGGAGAGATCTATGAAGACTGATTCAGTAAGCTTGCTATGGTCCATCACAACCCTAATCTCTGAAATGACTTTGACAAGGACAGTAGAAGTACTATGCCCTCTCTGGAAACTCTGCTGTGCCAGAGACAGTAGGTCATATTTATGGAGGTACTCAGTTAATTGGCATGCCACAGCTTCTCTAGATGTTTGCTGATGTCAGACATGATAGCTATAAGAGGATGGTTTTCAGTACATTTTGGGTCACCTTGCTTAAATACTTGAAGATCCCTAACTATTTTCTACATATCAGGAGCTACATCAGTAAGAGAGGATACATTAAAAATATGGGAGATAGGTAATGCAAGAAAGGTGGTACCCCATCAGATGAGTTTTGGCTCCATATTATCATGGCCAGCACTGACATGAGAGGAGAGACGAGCCAGGAGTCTACCAATTTCACCTACTATCACAGTTTTAAGGTGGGAGATGGAGGGAAGGAACAAAGGAAGAGGACACAGACTTATCTTGCGCAGGAGGGCCAGAAAACCGAGAAGTAAGGGCAGAGAGGTCAAAGAACGGTCTATTAAACTCATTTGCAGTTGTATCAGGGTTATTATAATAACCCCACCAATGAGGATGTCATTGGTTTGATGTATGAATGGCCACCAAGTGCACTTTTAATAATCTGCTGGAAGCTCTGGGGATCTCTGCCAGAGGTCTGTAAGGTGTATTTTTAGAATCCACTCTTAGCTGCATGTATTGCTTTTATGCAAATCTTCATGAGATGCCTATACTCAAGAAAGTCAGACAATGCCTTGGTAGACTTAAATCTAGCCCAGAACCTATACCTAGATTTCATAAGAAATAACAGGTCACTGTGGAGCCATTTGATGACAGTGCCCCCCCCCCAACTCCTCATTTGATAAGAGGGGCATGCTTATCTTGCAAGGGTGAGAATACAGAAAATTGGCCAGGGCAATTGAGGCATTCACAGTGGATAGCACAGTAGACCAAGCAGAGAGGGCAACATTACTATGAAATGAACCAAGACCTAGCTTGGATAAGTCTCTGAAGAGAATGACTGGGGGATTCTAGGTGACGTGACTCTTCAAATATAGTAAATGAGGGTATGATTAGAAATAACATCTGGGAAGGTTCAAAACAGCTGAATTCTCATAGTGGTGGATAAGGATCACTGCCTGAATGTGTCAGGACAGAAAGGGAGGGGATGAGGGCATCAATATAGAACTGATTACACAGGGGTGGGTATTGAAAGGACTAAGTGCACTAAACATGGATGAATCAATTAGTTTCAGTAATCAGTTTCAGTGTTGTTTATTAGCTGTATAAACTACAGCTAATAAACAACATTGAAACAAATTACTTGGTTATAGAAGACCAATGATTGATAATCTTGTCAAATGGAAGTCTAGGACATCTAATGTGATTGCATTGAATGTTATCATGCTGACACACATCACAGAGGGGCTATCAGAGTACATTATCCCTTAAGTCTATAGCGCTGGCACTCCTGCTCAGTATGGATGGGGTACCCAGGCCAGTGGGCTATTTCATAGGTGTAAGTAACTGAACAGAATCTTTATGAGCAAGTACAGTTTTGCAGCAAAACTTGTTTATTTCAAAAGTTTTACCACAAAAGTTGTACTGATCTGGTATCATCTTGTTTCCAAATGTATTGGGGGAGGGGGAGCACAGAGAACATTTGAAATACAAAGTACAATTTATAATTTAAAATGATGAAATACTTACAGTAATCAGGCAGTTATATATTATTTACAGCCAAACGATGTGAGAAGTCAAACAAGACTGTGTGAGTAATGCTTTTGTTTGGCAGATATTTATTTGTAATTAAGTTGTCTGAAAAATAAATATATTTAACAGCTTCATATGCTCCTTCCAAGCTATGCAGTATTTAATGCAGTAGTATGGGATGCAATAGTTTTCAAAGGTACATAATATAATACAATGTTTGAACTTTATTAGAGATTAAGCAATGTTGAAGGTTTATTATCTTTATAACACAGAGAGTGTGTATATCAGTACAAATATTAGATACTGTTTAGAATATATTGTTTATATGGCTTGTGTTTGAAAGCATACATCGTATGTTGAATATATATATATATATATATACACACACACACACATATATATGTATAGAAAATCTTATTGTTAAAAAACTGGGTATTGTCATGAACTACATGAACATTGTATGCACAGGTGTGAGGTATGTTTGGGCCCGGTATTTACAGATGGAGGTCATAGTTTAGTTTTATAATTACTTGGTCAAAATTTACTTGTAATACCATATAATTAAGTTTTCAATAAAGTACCCAATTCCATGCAAATGAAGTTTATTTTCCCCCAAAAACATTGTTGGTGCATTTGGCCTTGTATGTAGGTTCAATAATAGATACATATAGGTTCAATAATAGATATATATATATATATATATATATATATATACACACACACACACACACGCACACACACATATATATATATATATATATATGTAGATATATATGTATCTATCTATCTATCTATCTATCTATCTATCTATCTATCTATATATCTTTACCGTGCCAGTATAGTTAGGGTTGCACAGCCACTTCTATGTTAAACCCCAAATTTTGCACTTTAATAACTTTTGCACCATATGAGGAGGAATTTGCCATTAAATTTTGCATGCATGGTCTGGTACCATAGGTCTCAGGATGTGGCAAGTTGTGTTATGGTCAGGTGAGCTGTTGTGGAGCTGCAGAGCACCAAATAACATACTAAAATTAGTTTTTTGTGTGTTTCTTTGCTTGGTGCTACAGCCCACACGATTTGTCCATCTGGTCTGAAATCTTCAGAGAAGATGCAATCTGAGTCACTGAAGTGCACTTTGAAGATTTGGTGAAAAAATATTAAACTGTTCAAAAGTTATTCAATTTTTAAGTTTTAACATTGAAGTCAATGGGGAAAAATATATGTGCCTCTCAAAACTGTCACAAAACCACTTTTTGCTGTTGCTAATGCACTTTTTACTGTTGTGCTGCCACTATCTTGTTTCAGCTGGTGGTGAAGATAAATGACTCTAGTTCAAATTCTAGTGCCCCTAGGTAAACACTGAAAGTTGTGTTTTACCTAAATGGAGTCTGGGGAACACAGTGGTGCCATCCGTTTTTTTTTCTAGGTCCCCCGTAGTGTTGCGAATCACGACAGTACATTTGTGACACTTTGACAAATCATGACACTGTCGCATCTGTACTGTCACAATTTGTGACACTACTGCACCAAAAAATACAATTTCTTTGCCACACCGCTACACCTAAATGGATGGTGCTTTTTGGCTGAAATTTGCAGCGTGGCAAGCCCTGGTCCCACAGATGTGTCTTTTGGTGGCTTTGGTGGTTTTGTAAAAAAACTTTCAAAGAGTTACAAAGTTACGGTGTTCCAAAGTTGAGAAATCTCCCATAGGATAACACTGCGGCACCTGCAGTGCCTTTCGGCACTTGTATCTTGAAAACGAAGCGAGATACGGGTTTTTCACTAGCCACAGATTAGATTAGTGATGTAAGCTAAAAAAAAAAAAAACAAGTTTTGAAGTCATAGATTACACCTGCAGTGGATTTTTTTTCCTACTTGCTATGGTTATGGAGATATTGGCAAAAACGTGTTACAAGGATTCCTTTGGAGTACTATGGTGCTGCTGTATGGCTCCATATTAATGTGTAAGTGGGAGGACTGGGCTCAGAGGGCCCACACTCCGACTAACACATACTAGTTACCAGTTACATTACACTTTCTGAAAAAGAAGGGAAATTCATTGCAAAAAAACTCTGTTAATGCATCAGTTAGGGTTGATAGCACAGCAACAAAGTATGGAAATGTGATATTAGGGTTACACCCCTACCACCCCACCCCTCCCTCCCAACCCTCCACTCACCAACAGATGTTGGGGTGAGCCATGTGGTCATCAGGCCTAACTCTCACCCCATTCTCCTATGCTGTAGCACGTCAGCTTGTTTACACAGAATGGGGTGAGAGTTGGGCCTGATGACCCCATGGCAAATTCCGATGTCTGTTGGTGTGTGGAGGGTGGGAGTGGGGTGGTAGGAGTGTAACCCTAATATCACATTTCCATACTTTTGTCACTGTGCTATTAACCCTAACTGGTGCATTAACTGAGTTTTTTGCAATGAATATATATACTGTATATATATATATATATATATATATTTTATTTATTTATTGAAATGTTTCACCAGGAAAGGTACACTAAGCAATAAGATACTCGTCTCATGGTGCAACCTGGGGGGATACAGAGGAAAGCAGTGAGTACATGATACATAGCATTGAGTTATACTTTGGAGACATGACTAGGAAGTAACATTACCTTAACTGATTACATACTTCCATTACTTAACATTAGTTACATTGAATTGAGTTAGAGTTACACATTGTTAACAGGGCTTTAACTGCCTTGTATTTGGAGGGGGTACATGAAGTAGGGAAACAGTATAGGGAAGGTTTAGAAGTGAAGGGAGAACAAGAAGTAAGGTTTAGACCTGGATTGTGATAACTATACATGGGTGACAGTCACTGACTTAGGGACTACGTTTGACAGGGAGACAAGGCAGAAGTGCAGTATGGGGTAAGTGCGGAGGTTGGTAGTAATATATGCCAGCATATATAGCCTGTAGCTAAAGCCGCAGGTCAGGCTGTGCAGGATGTAGGGGGAGTGATGGGTGGGTATTAGTAGGAAAAGGGGGGGTTGGTTGAAGGGTTGGGAGAGAGTAGGTCAGGTGCATGAACAGTTTACCTCATAGTAGTTTAGGAGGGCAGAGGATAGAGAATGCCTAGAGGAGGAATGGCGGATTTGGACCAGCAGGTCATTCCATAGCTTTGGGAAATGGTAGGAGAAGGCTGATTGGCCTGCAGAGGTCAGACGGTGAGGGATTACCAATAGTCAGGAGTCAGTAGACCTGAGGGCATGAGAGGGGGTTGGAGGAGAAGATAGGGAGGAGGCGATGTAGGGTGGAAGGGACCGAGCCAGAAGTTAGAAGCAAATTTAGCACTGCAAAGTAGTCTCTGGTTGTTAAGGGGTGGGAGGGCCAGTGAATGGAGAAGCTCACAGTGGTGGGTGTGGGGGAGTGTATCAAGGGCAAAACACCAGAAAGCATTGAAGAGAGGATCCAGTCTGGATAGGGTGGACTTAGGGGCAGAACTGTAGATTATATCACAGTAGTCAAAGGTAGGTAGTATCATTTTCTGCACAATTTCACGTCTCGCAGGTAGCAGGAGACTACTGTAATTTCTATAGAGAGTGCCAAGCTTAGGGCACAGATTTTTCAGGATAGCGTCCACGTGGGCTGAGAAGGATAGGTGTCGGTCAGGCCAGACCCATAGGTACCTAAAGGAGAACACATCCTTGAGGACTGTCCCATCAAGGGTGTGGAAGATCAGGGGTGAGGTAAGTCTGGATAGTCTCTGCCTAGTGCTGAAGGTCAAGGAGACTGTCTTCTTGGCATTAAGGGAGAGTTGGTGGGAGTTAAACCAGAGCTGTACCTTGTTTAAATCTGCCTGTAAACTGGATGCGACCTCCTCGTGGGTCCGGCTGGAGGAGGAGGAGAAGAGGACTGTGTCATCTGCATACAAATGAATTGAGGTAGAAGAGCAGGTTTGTGGCAGGTCATTTAGTAGGATGGAAAGGAGAACTGGGCTGAGAACTGAGCCTTGGGGAACACCAGTGACATTAGGGAGTGGAGGAGAGGTGGAATCAGCAATGTTTACAGACTGGGTTCGGCCTTGGAGGTAGGCTCTGAACCAGCTAGAGGCTGTCATGGATAACCCAGCTTCAGATAGGCAGGATAACAACAAGGGGTGGGATACTGTGTCGAAGGCTTAAGCTAAGTTGATGATGATGGCTGAAGTAATTAGACCTTTGTCCATCCCCGAGAGGATGGAATCCGTGAGTCTTAGAAGGGAGGTGGTAGTAGAGTGTTTTTTCCTAAATCCAGCCTGGAAAGGTGTGAAGAAGTTGGATTCAGTGAGGTATTGGGAGAGTTGTGAAATCACGAAGTGCTCCTGAAGTTTTGCGAGGGCGGGGAGGAGGGAGATGGGGTGGTAATTTGCCGCAGTGGTGGGGTCCCCTCCTTTTGGTAGTAGAAGGACTGTGGCATGTTTCCACTCCATAGGAATTGATTCAGTAGCAAATGAAAGGTTTAGAAGGGTGGAAAGGGGAGATGAGATGGCCGGGGCAGATAGGTAGAGGAGTTTGGTGTCCAAACCATCAGGGGACTTACCCTTGGAGGGGTTCAGAGTGAGTAGGGCATCTAAGGCTTCCATGAGAGAGATGTTCCTGAAGGAGAAGGTGTTCTGGCCAGGAGGTATCGGAGTTTCAGCAGGGTAAGTGGGCTGGGTTACAGTTGGGATGGAGGCAAGGAGGGTAGTAGCACATGTGGTGAAGTAGGAGTTGAATTCAGAGGCAACCATGAGAGGGTCTGAGAGGAGAGTCCCATTTTAGAGCAGAAGATGGGAGGGATTTGTTGATGGGGGGAAAAGAGGGAGTTGATAAGTTTCCAAAATTTTGATGGCTTAATTGGCTTTAAGGGTGTTGTTAAAATATTCAGCTTTGGCTATATGGGTGGCCTTGGTGCACTTGTTTTGGAGCATGCGGTAGGTGATGTTGTTGCCTGGGAGGAGCGTAGTTTTGTAAGTTCTCCATGCCTTGTCCTGGGCATTTAGGCATGCTATTAGTTTGGGAGAAATCCAGGGGAAGTGTGTCCCCCAGACTCTAATGCAGCGCAAGGGGGCATGATTATCCCAGACACTGAGGAAGGTGTTTCAGAAATGTGTAAGCGCATCATCTATGTTATTACTTCTAAGGTGGAGGCCCCAGTTTGAGTGAACTAGTTCTTCCAGGAGGGGGGTGAGGTTCAGTGTTTTGAATAACTGTTGCAGTAGAAATTTGGGAGGGGATTAAATCTGATGGATTCTATGGACTAAGTAGGTGATATGATGCTCACTTATAAAGTCTGGAAGCAGGCTGGAATTGACAACCCAGTGGGGGTGGGAGGTGAGAGCCCAGCCAAGTAGGGAGTGATTGCCAGTCTTGTGGTTTGATCGGGTCAGTTCCAAGATGACCTGGGTAAGATTGAGGGCTGTTATCTCGGAATGAGCTTTGTTGAAAGAGGGAGCTGGCCAGTTGTGATTAAAATCCCCCATAATATAAAGTTCACCTGACGGGGCTAGGGAGGCTAGCTGGCTTAGAAGGCCAGTGACTGTTGCGGTCGGGGTGCCAGGGCAGCAGTATATACCAGCAACATAGATAATATATATAAAAGAGAAAGAACCTTAGTGCATAAGCACTGAGGCAAGGGTTACCCCAAAGGACACTGGCTGGGAAGCCAAGTTTCAAAGAAAATACAAAATCACACATACCCCCATAATGCAAAGCATCATAGGCTGTATATGCAAATCATCACAAAATGTTATGCTGATTCAACTTTAAGCAAGAATGTATGGTATCGAAAGGCCTTTCACTCAGTCTGCAAAGGGTGCCAACAGAAGACACAGACATGTGTTTCATCCTACCAGGACTCATCAGCGTGCCTCATCTGTATGACACCCCCAGTGGAATGAATAAACTATCCTAAGTTGGTCTGTTGGGTTTGGGTTGTGTTGAGCCCAATAAAAACCAAAAAACAAGCTGAAAGTCAAAGAACCTTAGTGCGTAAGCACTGAGGCAAGGGTTACCCCCAAAGGGCATTGGTTGGGAAGCCATGTTTCAAAGAAATACAACATCACACATACCCCCATAATGCAAAGCATCATAGGCTGTATATGCAAATCACCTCAAAATGTTATGCTGGTTCAACTTTAAAGGGACACTGTCAACCCCCTTAGGTCTCAAAGTGTCCCTAGTTTAAAAAACACATTTTATGATTGCCAGCATTCTGTAAAGATTGCTGATGCAGCTGGTAGTTTGATTCTGATTCTTTTTTCTTTAAACAAAAGTGAAAAAATGACTGCCCACCATACTGGTGTTACCACACAAACACAGGTTTGTTTACATTCCTTAATCAGCATCAACTGCATCTTTCCTGGACTTGGGAACATCCCCAACACAGTCCAGCCCCTCATGAAGCAGTGGGGGTTTAGGAGGCTACTGCCTCATGAGTGACTGCACTGTTTGGCTGTGTTTCTAATGCTCGGGAAGTATGCAGTAAGAACAGATCCAGGATTGTAAACAAAACAAGGTTGTTTATAAATATAAATTAGCATGCATTTCATTTCTGCTGAACAAGGAGACAGACAAAACAAACAGCATCGTCAATGAATTTTAGAGAAGGTAAGCAATCATAAAATGTAGGTTTTTAACTAGAAATAATATGATGAAAAACAGGTTGACAGTGTTCCTTTAAAGATCATGTGCAACGGTTTTTACACATTTTTTTATAAAAGCTGGAAAAGTTTAAATTCAAGTCCCTGTGTCATGATTAGTGTTTCTTGAAAATTTAATGCTGTTTGGTTTTGTAGTTTTCTTTAAATCAGTATTTGTTAACTTGCTCTACATTGGCTGAATACAGTGGAGTTATTTCTGTCCTCTCAGTCAAACTTAGAGTGCATTGACATCTTTTTGGAGTAGCTTGCTGTTTCAGATTCCCAATCAGAGCAGTAGTTTGTAGAGTTAATGGTTTGCTGAGCTCTCCAAGTTTCTTACAAACCCAGTCTCTGGCTTGTGTTTAGATAGGTCAGCTTAAAATATATCATCATGTTCTTATAAATAGCTGATCATTTTATTTCGATGCTGAAATGAAGTAGTGGAGATCTTTCTCTGTGAGAAATCGGCTTGTCTGTATCACAGCTCTCAGTTCTTTCTAATCAAAACTCAGATTTTTTTCTAACTATATAACACAGGGCTATTAAATGAATATAAAACTCATCTAAATTTTGTTCACCCACAGAAAGTTTGTCTTTGATGTAGCCTTCATAAGTACAATCATGCAAGAACATTTTTTTCATGTCAGATTGACAAACAGTACATGTGCTTGAAATACTGTAGCAGAGTATGACAGGCACCTGTCAGAACTCATAAATTTCAGTTCAGTTCTTTGGTGATTTCTGTGTGAAAATACATCATGTTAGGTATAACTAGAAACACTATGCGGCATCCTGATGCACCGTGCCTCTGCCCCACAGTTGAGGCAGCTGCATTCTATTGCCACCAGTCCCTGCCCCACAAGCCCCCTGCCTTCTGCTCCACATTTGAGGTTGCTACATCCTGCTGCCCACCACCTTCTCCCACAGTCAAGGACTGTGCACCCTGCTGCCTCCACCCCCTGTGTAAAGAATCAGGGCTGCTGTACCCTGCCGCCCCCTGCCCAAACAGTTGTGGTTGCTGCATCCTGCTGCCCTCTCTCCCCCACCCTCACAGTTAGGGAAGCTTCCTCTGTTGCCCCTTGTTCCCTTGTTCCTGTCTCCACAGTCAGGGCTGCTGTGCTGTGTTAAGTTCTAGAGTGCCAGGTTCCTTGCCTGCACAGCTGGGGCTGCTGTACTATACTGCCATAGCCACCAGAGGTGGGGCATTTGCTACATCCTGCTATTTGCTTCTGTTGCCCCAAATGGGCAGGGCTGCTGCACCACCTGTACCCCATCTCACAGTCAGTGCTGCTGTACCTTGATGCCCCCTCTGTTCTGCACCACAGTCAAGGCTTCTGCATCATGCTGTCCTCTATCCCTTGTCACCAGAGACAGGGCTGTTGCACCCTGCTCCTTTCTACACAGTTGGGGTTGCTATGGCCTGCTGTGCTGTAGAGCCCCATGCCTCTGCAGTTTGGGCTGCTGCACCATGCTGCCACTTGCCACAAGATTCAGGGCATTTGCTGAATCCTGTTGCATGCTCCCACAGTTGAGGCAGTTGCACCCTGCTGTCCCCCTGCCACCAGAGTCAGATCCTTTGTGACACCCTGCTGCCCACATTCCTTGTCCCAAGCAGGCATAGCTGCTGCACCCTGTCTCCCAGTTTGGGCTGCTGTACCCTGATGCCACTCCTATCTCCTGCCTGAACATTCATGGCTGCTGCACCCTGCTGCCCTCTGTCCCCACCCCCACAGTCAGGACCACAGCATCCTGTTGCTCCCTGTTCATATCTCCACAGTCAGGATTGCTATGCTGTGCTACACCCTAGAGTCTCATGTTGCCTGCATCCACAATTGGGGCTGCTGAACCCTGCTATGCACTTCCATTGCCCCAAAAGGGCTTGGCTGCTGCACAGTGTGCACCCTGTGCTATTGTCAGGGCTGCTGTACCCTGATGCCCACCTGTGTCCTGCCCCACAGTCAAGGTTTCTGCACCATGCTGTCCTTTGTCCCCTGCCACCATTGTGCCCTGCTGCACCACACAACTCCTTGACTCCACAGGCAGAGGACAGGGTGCAGCAAATGCCCTTATTCTTGTGCTGCACCCTTCCCAAACAGCTGGTGTTGCTGCACCCTGCCACCCTCTCTCTCTCTCTCACATTCACAGTCAGAGACACTGCACATGTTGCCCCCTGTTCCTGTCTTAGCAGGGTTTAGCAAAGAATCTGACTCCAGTGGCAGGGGACAGCAGGGTACAACTGCCCCAACTGTGGAGGCAGTCAACAGGGTGCAGCAAATACCCTGAATTTTGTGGTAAGTGGAGCATGGTGCAGCAGCCTTAATTGCAGAGGCATGGGGTTCTAGGGCACAGCAGGCCACAGCAACCCCAACTGTGTAGAAAGGAGCAAGGTTTAGCAGCCCTGTCAGTAGTGACAGGGTATAGAAGACAGCATGGTGCAGAAGCCTCAACTGTGGGGTAGAACACATGGGGCATCAGGGTACAGCAGCCCTGACTGTGAGATGGGGTGCACGTGGTGCAGCAGCCCTGGCCATTTGGAGTAATGGAAATAGGTAGCAGGGTGCAGCAAAAGACCCACCTCTGGTGCTAGGGCAGCATGGTGCAGCAGCCCTAGCTGTGGAGGCAGAAAACCTGTCATTCTAATGCTTAGCACAGCACAGCAGCCCTTACTATGGAGACAGGAACGGGGCAAAAGGCACAGCATCCCTAACTGTGAGGGTGGGGGAGAGAGGGCAGCAGGGAGCAGCAACCTCAATTGTTTGGGCAGGGGCGGCAGGGTGCAGTAGTCCTGGCTCTTTAGGCAGGGGATGGAGGCAGCAGGGTGCATAATCCCTGACTGTGTGGGAGAAGACTGTGGGCAGCAAAGTGCAGCAGCCTCGAATGTGGATCAGAAGGCAGGGGGCTTGTGGGGCAGGGACTGGCGGCAGTAGACTGCAGCTGCCTCAACTGTGGGGCAGAGACATGGTGCATTGGGATTCCACATAGTGTTTTTAGTTATACACGTACATGATGTATTTTCACACAGAAACCACCAAAGAACTGAAATTTGTGAGTTCTGACAGTACGGGTGCTTGAAATACTGTAGCAGAGTGTGACAAGCACCTGTTTGTTAATCTGACATGAAAAAAAATTCTTACATGATTGTATTTATGAAGGCTACATCAAATACAAACTTTCTGTGAATGAACAAAATTTGGATTTATTTTATATTCATTAAACAGCCCTGTGTTATATAGTTAGAAAAAAATTAAGGTTTGATTAGAAAGAACAGGGCTGTGATATAGACAAGCTGATTTCTCACAGAAAAAGATTTCCACTACTTCAATTCAGCATTAAAACTGAAATGATCAGCTTTTTAAAGGAAGAGGATGATATATTGTAAGCTGGTCTATCTAAACACAAACCAGAGACTGGGTTTGTAAGAAACCTGGGGAGCTCAGCAAACCATTAACTCTACAGGGTGCTGCTCTGATTGGGAATCAAACAGGAAGCTACTCCAAAATGATATCATCATAAGCTTGACTGAGAAGACAGAAATAACTCCACTGTTTTCAGCCACCATAGAGCAAGTTAACAAATGCTGATTTAAAGAAAACCACAAAACCAAATAGCATGAAATTTTCAGGAAATGCTAATCATGATACAAGAACTTGAACTACAACTTTTTAAGCTTTTAGTAAAAATATGTAAAAACCATTGCACATGATCTTTAAACAAGAATTATGATGCTGAAAGGCCTCTCACACAGTCTGGAAAGGGTGTCAACAGAAGACAAAGGTATGTATTTTGTCTTACCAGGACTCATCAATGTGCCTCATCTGTGTGACACCCCAGTAGAATGAACCAGCTACCCTCAGTTGATCTGTCAGGTTTGGGTTGTGGTGAGCCCAATAAAAACAAAAGACAAGCCAAAAGACAAAGAATCTTAATGTATAAGTTCTGAGGCAAGGGTTACCCCAAAGGGCACTGGCCGGGAAGCCAAGTTTCAAAGAAATACAAAATCACACATACCCCCATAATGCAAAGCATCATAGGCTGTATGTGCAAATCACCACAAAACGTTATGCTGGTTAAACTTTAAGCAAGAATGTATGGTGCTGAAATGCCTCTCACACAGTCTGCAGAGGGTGCCAACTGAAGACACAGACAAGCGTTTCATCCTACCAGGACTCATCAGTGTGCCTCATCTGTATGGCACCCCAGTGGAATGAACCAGCTACCCTAAGTTGGTCTATCGGGTTTGGGTTGTGGTGAGCCCAATAAAACCAAAAAACAAGCTAAAAGACAAATAACCTTAGTACATAAGCTCTGATGCAAAGGTTACCCCAAAGGGCATTCGCCTGGAAGCCAAGTTTCAAAGAAATACAAACTCACACATACTCCCATAATGCAAAGCATCATAGGCTGTATATAAAAATCACTACAAAATGTTATGTTGGTTCAACTTTAAAGGGACACTGTCAACCCCCTTAGGTCTCAAAGTGTCCCTAGTTTAAAAAAAACACATTTTATGATTGCCAACATTCTGTAAGGATCACTGATGCAGCTGGTAGTTTGATTCTGACTCTTTTTTCTTTAAAAAAAGTGAAAAACAGACTGTCCACCATACTGGTGTTACCACACAAACACAGGCTTGTTTACATTCCTTAATCAGCACCAACTGCATCTTTTCTGGACTTGGGAACACTCCCAACACAGTCCAGCCCCTCGTGAAGCAGTGGGGGTTTAGGTGGCTACTGCCTCATGAGCGACTGCACTGTTTGGGTGTGTTTCTAATGCTCAGGAAGTATGCAGTAAGAACAGATCTGGGATTGTAAACAAAACAAGGTTGTTTATAAATATACATTAGCATGAATTTCAATTCTACTGAGCAAGGAGACAGACAAAACAATCAGCAACATCAATACATTTGAGAGAAGGTAGACAATCATAAAATGTGGGTTTTTTTTGAAGTTAAAGATTTTATTGTTATTTCACACAGGACGAACCAAACAAAAGTATAATGTTGAAAGGTTACATACAACCATAGCGCAAGCTTAATACACCCATCCAGGATACTATATGCAGGATACACAAAAAAAAAAGAATAAAGAGTACTGTCATTGGTAATGATCCAAACCTACCTAGAGTCTCCCACCCAAAAGAGTGGAAGCCATAAGATATAAATTGAAGGGCCCAAAGAAAACAAAAAAAAAGAAAAAAATAATAACAATAACCTATAGGGCCCAAGGCAATGTATGGTAGAAGTGGTTACATCCTGGAACAGGCCTACTACTAATTAGAACTATATACACCAAAAACTGGGAGAACAAAAAGGCAGACTGCTTCTGAGATACAAAAAAAAACTTGACAAGTATCGGGAAAGCCTATAACTCAGACCAGACAAGGGTCCCTCGGGAATTACTGACCACCTAAGGTTGGACATCGTGACAATACTTAGACTGGAGATATGGTTGCCACCGTCTGTCAAATTGGACCAGAGAACCCCCTGCAAAACTAGAGAGCCTCTCATACATAGCTCCTAGGGCTAGAGCCTGAAGGAACTCTCGGAAGGATGGAACCTCTAGGGACCGCCACCTCCTTAAAATAAGCCTTTGGCTATCGCCCCGACAGCGGTAACCCACTGGGCCCCCGGACAGTGCTTGGGTGTATGGGAAGGGGCACAACCCAGAAGGAGAAGAGGGGGATCCAGTACTATATGAGGGAACAGAAAGGTACACATATCCTGGATTGTTGTCCAGAAATGCTGGCGATAAGGACACTCCCAGAGTACATGGAAAAGATGGGCACCTTGAATACCACATCTCCAGCAAGTGTCCTGCTGAAGGAGCCCCATCTTTTTGAGTTTGACCGGATCCCTGTACCACCTATGAAGGGTTTTGTTCATGATGAGATGGGTGCGCCCATCTCTACACACCATATGCAGTCTCACCCAGGCATGGTCCCATTGGGGCTCGGAGACAGAAGAATTAAAATCCTTTTCCCATTGGGCTTTAGCTGACAAAGTAGGGTTTGCAGCGGCACCTCTAAGAGCCCTATAGATCTCACTGGCTCTGTTCCTGGGATGACGTAACCAGCAAGTAAGAGGATGGGATCCTGATTGTGACCCTCTATTTCAGGGGAAAATAGGTAGATGGGAGATAGCATCTCTGATCTGGAGATATCTCCAGAAATGAGAGGTTGGGAGATGATATCTGGATCTTAAAGCCTCAAAAGTATCCAATGAACTAGAATCAGGAAGCAGTAAATCCTGAACTAAAAGGATTCCTTGTAACTCCCATACCTTCCAACGGATCACACTCCCACCCACTACCAAGGCATGGTTGTTCCAAAGGAGCAAAAACCTCCAGGGAGTTATGTCCTGGCCAAGCAGAGTTAGAACTCTTTGTCAGTATTGGATGGATAATAGAATGGGAGGGGGAAGATTAAAGGGAAGGTTTTTTTACTATACAACGCCACCGCAGGGGAGGGAGCCTGTAATAATGATGTCTCCAACGGGAGCCAGGTAGGCGAGGTGGGGCCAATGCTAGAGAACCATAAAGTGATCTGAGCCAAGATAAAGGCCATGTGGTACCCCTGAAACCAAGGTAGGCCCCAGCCCCCCTACTCCAGTGCTGACGAAGTTTAAGCTTACTAAACTGTGGACGGGAGCCCTCCCACAGGAAATTGCCAACGACTGCATCCAATTTTTGAAACCATTTCGACGGAATAGGTATAGGAAGATGGGACAACAGATACAATATCTTGGGGGCCACCATCATCTTGATAGAGTCTATTTTCCCAGCTAATGAAAGCCTTAAGGCTTTCCAACGAGCCATGTCCTCCTTAATAGACTCCACTAGTGGAGAAAAGTTAGCTGTGAGCATTTTGGACAAGTTAGGGTGTAGGATGATACCCAGATACTTTATGCCATTGGGGGACCATTTGAGACCCTCGGCCACAACATCTATGCCAGAGGGCATCGAGAGAAGAGGGATGACCTCTGTTTTGGTATGATTGATCCTAAGACCAGAAATTCCAGAGAATACATTCAATATATGCAAGATGGATTGAATCACCTGTGGAGTGCATTCTGTAGTGACCAGCAGGTCATCAGCATACAAAAAAAGTTTTAAAAGTAATGCCTCCCATTGTTATTCCAGGGATAGAGGGCACTTCCCAAAGTGCAATGGCCAGGGATCAATGGCAAGAATGAACAAAAGGGGGGAGAGCGGGCAACCTTGTCTTGTACCCTTCTGCAACTGGAAGGGTGCCGATAGATTGCCATTGGTCAAAACCCTAGCCAGGGGAGAGGTATATAATAGTTTGATCCAGGAGAGAAAATCAGGTCCCACCCCCATGGAGGAAAGGGTATGAAACAGATAAGACCATTCTACCGAATCAAACGCCTTCTCAAAGTCCTCGGCAAGGGCTACAAAGTGTTTTTTTGACAGTTGGGAATAATGCATTATTGAAAGGAGGGTTCTGTGATGATCAGATCCCAGATGCCCCGTAACAAAGCCAGCCTGGGATGGGTGAACCGGCCCTGATACAAAAGGCTCCAGTCTACTGGCAAGAACCTTGGCCAGAATTTTGGCATCTGCATTGATAAGGGAAATGGGACGGTAATTACCCGGGGAAAGGGGGTCCTTCCCCTTCTAGGGAGTACAGTTATAGTAGCTTCCCTTAGGGACAGGGGTAAGCTTCCTGAGAGTAGAGAGTGCCTAAACATCCGGACTAAGTACGGGGCAAGGTTAACACCTTGGACCCTATAGAAATCTATGGGGAGTCCATCGGTCCCAGGGACTTTACGAAGATTCATGGATTGGATAACCCTATCCACTTCTTCCGCAGTGATCGGGGCTTCCAGCGCTGTAACTTCCAATGGGGAGAGCTTAGGGATGGGCAAAGAATCCAAAAATTTTTGGATGGAAAGCAGGCTGGGGGTGCAGGGGAAGCATATAACTGCCTATAAAACTGAGCCATAATGTCATTGACCCCAACTGAGGAGTAACACGGGACCCCAGTGTGATCCCTTAAAGCATGTATCCTCCTGGACATTTGATGCTGTTTGAGGCGATATGTCAGGAGTTTACTAGCCTTTTCCCCACCCTCCCAGTAAGCATGACGTACCCACCTAAGATTCAATTCAGCCTGGTGGGTGAGGTGAGCATTCAGGGAAATTCTGGTACTCACCAGTTGTGTGAGTAAGGACTGAGGTGGAGGTCTGTCATGAAATAATTTATATTGCACTTCCAGGAAATATAGTTGTTTTTCTAAAGCCCTCTGATCTGCCTCATGTCGGCATCTCCTAGCCGAAGCGAAGGCCATTATCCCACCCCTTATTGTAGCCTTGAAGGCTTCCCATAGGGTGGTGTCCGAGACCTCCCCATTATCATTGTTAGTCCAATACTCAGCAATTGCAGGCCCCAGCCATTTCTGAAAGTCCCCGTCCTCCAGGAGAAGGGAGTCCAAACACCAGGGGGAGGAAGGAGGGTGGTCCTGTCCCATTTTAACCTGAATTCCCAGGGGGCATGGTCTGAGACATAAATCAGGTGTATACAAGAGGTAGACACTCTGTTAAAAAGTTCATTAGATAGTAGCCACAAGTCAAATCTACTGGATGAACCATGAGTCTGCGAGAAGCATGTGTAACCCCACTCCCCAGGGTGTAGGGGCCCTCCACACGTCCAACAGACCATGTTCATCCATTAACCTCAGGAGGGCTTTCTTGGCCTGCCTATGTGGTTCAAGAGCCTTGTTGCTTCTATCCAGAAGGTGGTCAAGCACCAGATTAAAGTCACCCCCCAGTAAAATAGGGACTTTGTGGATGTTGAAATCCGTAAGGGCCTGGTTAACCATATGGAAAAAAAAAGGGACAGTCCTGGTTAGGGGCATATAAATTAACTAAGACTAGCGGGCCTTCTGGGGTCACCATTTTGGCCATGATCCATCTCCCCTCTGCATCATGAGTGTATCTTTTAACCTTCCACCCCAGAGATTTATGTAGGAGTATAGAGACCCCACACTTGTGGGAGTCTGCCACACTATGTATCTCTTCCCTTACCCAACCCTGTCTAAGCGTTCTAGCTTCAGCTGAGGAGAGTTTCATCTCCTGAAGGAGGGCTACCGAAGGTCTGAGCTTCTTCTGATGGAACAAGACTTTCTTCCGTTTAATGGGAGAATTAAGTCCTCGGACATTCCAGGAGATAAAATTAGTCTCCATTCGACCTGGATAGGATCATGGCAAACCCTATATGCATCCACATACACCAAGGCCAGAGACCCAATCCCCCAGGAAGGAGACCTTTTCTCTTGAGACAGCCTTGATGAAAACAGATCAGAATCTCAGAAGTCAGAATGCCTAAACTACTAACAACATACAAAACTGAGTATTTCTGAAAGGGGCTCACTAGGCCCTGAACATTAACTACAAACAGCAACCATAACTTTGAACAACCACAGATGTAAGACACCCTTTCCCCTCCCCACCCTCCCCAAATCCCTTCCCCTTAAACAGATCAGCTCCTGCTGCACGCATTGACCGAATTACAGCCCAGATACCAGCAGGAATCACTGGGAGGTAGGAGGTTAACTAACTGCAGCGAAAGAGAGGTAGGACAGCCCACTGCCCAAAAGACTCTCTCCACTGTATCCCACCAATACAGTGTGCCTGCACCAACAAGTCAGCTAAAGTAGCCACCCTCCACCTTAGGTTTGTTTCACAGGCATTGAGGGACTAGCCCCCCGCCCCCACCCAACATACCATACATTAGTAACCAGAAGCAGGGTTATAAAGAGCTCAAATGTAAACAGTGAGGGGCTGTCCCACACTGTAAAAGACTAATTGACACCTGATCATGCCCCCTCTGAGAGGGAATAGAATAACTGAGCGACCAGAGTGTAAATGGTATTGCTGGATCCCCCCCCCCGCCGGCAGCACCAGGAAGGCCCCGGTGTACTGGGCATATACCAGGGGCTTAAGATCGGTGCTGACCGCCAGTACTAATTATAACAGGAGGGAGAGAACAAGAACACAGAAAGCAGCACAAAACAGTCTCAGTCACATTCAGCCCGCAGATTTAGCAGGGGCCACCGCAGTGCCAAAGGGTGTTTGATAGTTAGAGGCCGCATCCATAGCAGTGGAAACCTCTGGTGATAGTGACTCTGCAGCATCTGCCCAGGAAAGTGATCGCACAGCCTGGGATTTATTCCCCTTAGGAGATGGTCTAGGCAGCAAAGGAGGGTCTAGCTGGGATCCGTCTGTTGGAAGGTCCATCAGGGCACAGAACTGGTTGTTGCTCATGTTGGGCTGTATAGAGGAGTGAGAGGCCACGGAGTCAGAACTGGCACTGCGACTCCGGGAGAAAGAACGGAACTGGGGAGTCTTATCAATATGAGCCCCATCCAGACGAGCCCTCCTTCTGTTTTTCTTTTTGCTCCCCGGAGATTTCTGAGGGGCAGAGTGAGATGGAGTCCTAGATTGTATGGTTGCAGGCTGAGTAGCCCTGGGGGGGGAGTTGAAGGGGTTAGTGCAGAGGTCTCCATAGCTGTAGCCCCAAATCCATAGATTCCCTGGGCTCACTCCATGTAGCTTGGGAGCTTGTGATGCCAGGAAGTTCTCAGCAGCTGCTGGGTTGTCAAATAGCCTTGGTGATCCATTCAGGATGATACGAAGACAAGCTGGGTATCTCAATGAGTACTCTAACCCCAGGTCAGCACAGGCCCGACATGCAGCTGTGAAGGCCCTACGGCGCACAGTGAGTTCTTGGGAATAGTCTGCAAAAATCTGGATCCTGTGGCCTCTCCAAATGAGTTCCTTCCTTTGGCGTGCCAGCCTGGTAATGGATTCCCAGTCCTGGAACCAGAGACAGTGGGCCAATATGGTGCGAGGACACTCCCCAGGAGCCGGGTGGGGTGCCAACATTCTGTGAGCCCTGTCTATCTCCAGAGGATGTTGCAAGTGCCAGTCCAGCATGAGGGGGAGCTCCTTTTGCAAAAAGCCTATAGCATCTGATCCTTCACAGCTCTCTGGGAAGCCCACAAACCTCAGATTATTCCTTCTGCTTCGGTTTTCTAAGTCCTCCACCCTGGTCCATAACTGATGAATAAGCCTATTGTGGTCCAGCACTCATGCCCCAGTTCACCGGCAGCCATCCTCTGTCTCTGAAAGCCTGTGCTCAAATACAGTAGCTCTCTGTGAAAGATCTACTATGTCAGCAGTGTTCTTCCGGGAAGCACTGTCAATATGATCCATGCTATTCAAGATTTCGGTTGAACATCTGCTGAATTTCAGCCAGCCCGCCCTCTGAGGGCACAATGGGAGAAGCAGGCTCCATCCTTGCAGTAGGCCCGGCCACCAGATGTGTCAGCAGGTGTCGGAACAACAGAGTACTTCCCGGGCGGAGCGGGGGTCCGGAGCAGTATTATCGAAGGGCGGAACACTCATTTAGTCAGCGGAGCAAGAGAACGAGTGACAAGAGCAGGTACGGAACAGGCTTAACACGGATGTGTGGTGGGAAGGGGAGAGCTCCTCGATTAGGCGTCCATTGCGTTCGGCAGCTAATCACGCCCCCCCAAAATGTAAGTTTTTTAACTAGAAATAATATGATGAAAAACAAGTTGACAGTGTCCCTTTAAGCAAGAATGTATGGTGCTGAAAGGCCTCTCACACAGTCTGGAAAAGGTGCCAACAGAAGACACAGATGCATATTTTGTTCTACCAGAACTCATCAGTGTGCATCATCTGTATGACACCCCAGTGGAATGAACCAGCTACCCTCAGTTGGTCTGTTGGCTTTGGGTTGTGGTGAGCCCAATAAAAACAAAAAACATGCTAAAAGTCAAAGAACCTTAGTAAATAAGCACTGAAGCAAGGGTTACCCCAAAGGTCATTGGGCAGGAAACCAAGTTTAAATGAAATACAAAATCCAATGTACCCCCATAATGCAAAGCGTAAGGACTGAGGCAAGGGTTACCCCAAAGGGCATTGACCGGGAAGCTAAGTTTCAAAGAAATACAAAATCACACATACTCCCATAATGTAAAGCATCATGGACTGTATACGCAAATCACCACAAAATGTTATGCTGGTTGAACTTTAAGCAAGAATGTGTGGTGCCAAAAAGCCTCTCACACAGTCTGCAAAGGGTGCCAACAGAAGACATAGACACATGTTTCATCCTACCAGGACTCATCAGTGCGCATCATCTGTATGACGCCCCAGTGGAATGAACCAACTACCCTAAGTTAGTCTGTCAGGTTTGGGTTGTGGTGAGCTCAGTAAAAACAAAAAACAAGCTAAAAGACAAAGAACCTTAGTAAATAAGTACTGAAGCAAGGGTTACCCCAAAGGTCATTGGGCAGGAAACCAAGTTTAAATGAAATACAAAATCCAACGTACCCCCATAATGCAAAGCATCATAGGCTGTATATGCAAATCACCACAAAATATTATGCTGGTTCAACATTAAGCAACAATGTATAGTGCTAAGGCCACATATATATATATATATATATATATATATATATATATATATAATAATAGATATATATATATATATATATATATATATATATATATATATATATATATATATATATATATATATATAGATATATATATATATATATCTATCTATATCTATATGTGTGTGTGTGTGTGTGTATATATATATATATATATATTATACTGGCACAGTCATGCCAGTATAGTTAGAGTGAAAGTGCACTTCTATATTAAAGTTCAGAATTTGAGGGGTAATAACTTTGGAGCTGATCTATGGATTTGTATGAACTTCGGCATGCATAAGCTCTATGGGTAGATCTCTGGAACTGCCACATTTGGTGGGAATCCATTGAGTGGTTTATGAGATATAAAGTGTTGAAGAAACAGAAAAATGTTGATTTTTTTTGACATTTCTTTGTCATCCTGGATCTCAGAAATGGCTGTATGTTGTGGACTGAAATTGTCAAGGTAGAAAGTCTTTGGATTGCAGATGTGCCTTTTGAAGGTTTGGTGAAAAAAATATTAATTGGTGCAAAAGTTAGTAAAGTTTTTAATTTCCCATTATTTCGTATGGTAAAAGTTAAGTGTTTAGCACAAAACAGATTTTTGCAAATATGGCCAATTTGCAAAAACAAGAATTTCTCAAACATGATAGATTTTCGCAATTAAAGTTCAGACTTTGAGGGTTAGTAACATTGGAGCCATTCAATGGATTTGCATGCAATCTGGCATGCATAATATCTAGGGGCAGTCTCTAGACCTGCTAAATTTGATGGGAATCTGTTGAGTGGTTACTGAGATATAAAGTGTTGTAAAAACAGAAAAATCATCAGTATAGTTAGGGTAAAAGTGCACTTCCATGTTAAAGTTCACTTTGAAGGTTAATAACTTTGGAGCTGTTAAATGGAATTGCATAACCTTTGGCATGCATAATCGCTATATATAGGTCTTTTGACCTGCCAAATTTGATGGGAATTCATTGAGTGGTTTATGAGATATAAAGTGTTGAAAAAAAAACAGAAAAATCATCAGTATAGTTAGGGTGAAAGTGCACTTCTATGTTAAAGTTCAAACTTTGAGGGTTAATAACGTTGGAGCCATTCAACAGATGTGCATGAAATTTGGCAAGCATCATCTCTAGTGGTAAAGTGTTGAAAAAACAGAACAATTTGGATTTTTTGACATGTCTTTGTTATCCTGGATCTCAGAAATAGCTTTATGTTGTGGGCTGAAATTTTCAGGATAGAAAGCCTTCGGGTCACAGATGTGCCTTTTGAAGGTTTAGTGAAAAAATATTAATCCATTCAAAAGTTATTACAGTTGTTAATATCCCATTGTTTCCTATGGGAAAAGTTAAGTGTTTAGCATGAAACTGAGATTTTCACAAATATGGCTGATTTGCAAAAACAAGACTTTTGCAGACATTCTAGATTTTCACAAATAACTTGAGATTTTCGTAAATATGGCCGATTTGCAAAAACAAGACTTTTGCAAACATGCTAGATTTTCGCACATGTAAGTTTAAACTGAGATTTTCACAAAATATGGGCGATTTTTGAGAATGAGGCTTTTGCAAACATGCTAGATTTTAACAAATGTGCTAGAATTATCAGCCATCGATTTTCACAAATGTGGTAGACTTTTGCAAATGTATGATGTTTGCGAAAACGATAGTGACTGGGAAAAGTACACATTTGTTCCTGACAAGGTCTTCTAAAAGAAAAATAAACATATGGGGGAATTGAGCCCTCACACTGTTTTCAGATGCTTGTGCTAAGTTTTCATAACTGCTGTTCCCTAACACTGGGAGTGCAGAGTCCAAAGGACCCTGTACTCATCAGACCCTGTGCTCTCACCATGACTTATGGGTACTGTTGTACTATCCTGATGGAGGAATGGGATTGCAGGGTCCAAAGGACCCTGTGCTCCCACTGTGACATATGGATACTTTTGTACTATCTTGATGGAGGGATGGCAGCACAGGGTCTGAAAGACCCTGCACTCCCATAGGAAAATGAGGATACAATTATTCTATCTGAAAAAGAAGGGACATTCTTTGCAAAAAACTTTGTTAATGCATCAGTTAGGGTGAAAAACACAGCAACAAAAGCAGGGAAATGACCCACCGCGAGGGTTTCCACCCCTACCACCCCACCTCATCCCACACCCTCCACACTCCAACAGGCATCAGAGTGTGCCATTGGGACATCAGGCCAAACTCTCACCCCATTGTCCTATACTGTAGTGTGTAAGCTTGTTTACACATGTAATGGGAGTGAGGAAGTTGGAGCCTGACAACAATAAACATACCTCAATGCCTGTTGGTGTGTGAAATAGGGATTGGTGGTGAGGTGGAACCCAGAGTAGGGTGTTAGGGTTGAACCCTAACACCTCATTTCCCAGCTTTTGTCACTGTGTATTCACCTAACTGATGCCTTAACAAAGTTTTTTACAAAGAATATATATATATATATATATATATATATATTAGAGCAAAACTCCATTTAATGCATCAGTTAGGAATTGTTCCACAGTGACAAAAGTGAGGAAATTCAGTGTTAGGGTTGAAAACCCCCTTGGACTCCCAGCCCACCCCTAACTGGCATCGGGTGCACATTGGGGTCATCGGCCTAACTCTCACCCCATCACATGCGTAAAGAAGCAAGGTATAGGGAGAATGGGGTGAGAGTTGGGGCAGGGGCCCCAATCTTGCCTGATGCTGGTTGGGGGTGGGCTGTGAGGATTTCAGAGAATCTCAACCTAACAAATTCCTCACTTTGTCGTTAAGGGGTAACTGTTGAATGCTTAAATGGGATTTTTACCCTCTTATTCCACGTCTTTGAGAATAGTGATGACAAATAGTGAAAGTAATGCAGCAGCGGGTGCAGGGCCCACGTGATGTCTTGTGACATAGTAATAGGAACAGCAACACAAACAGAAGTGCCAACAGTGGAGCACATAGTAGCTGAAGCGTAAATGGTAAAGGAAGCGTTTAATAAAGCATAGCGCAAAAGTGATGCCAAAGCGAACAGTGGCGCAAAGCGGACATTGAAGCATGTACAAAAACACAACTGGTAACATGGACAGTGATGGCAGTGGTATTTTAAATGGAAATGTTAAGTGTCACAGCAAAAAGAACGCGAAAGGGAAGAGAAACGGAAACACGAACACGAGCGCACATGCAAACTCAAACTGTAATGCGCACAGCCACGGTACTGCAATAGTAAATGCAAATGGTAAAGTTAACATGAAGAATAATGCCAAAGGAAACAGAAATGGAAACGGAGGCACGTATGAAAACACAAACCGTAATGTGCATGGTCACGGAACTGCAATTTTTAACGCAAATTGTAATGGTAACAGCAACAATAACACTAAAGGAAAGAGAAATGCAAATGCAAGCGAGTACAGAAATGTAAACTGTTACGTGCATGGTCATGGTACCGCAATTGTAAACGCAAATGGTAACAGTAACAGCAAAAATAATGCCAAAGGAAGCAGAAATGAAACAGAAAAGCAAGCGCATATGAAAACGCAAACCATAACACACGTGGATGGTACCGCAATTGCAAATGAAACTGGTAATGGTAACAGCAACAATAACACCAAATGACACAGAAATGCAAAAGCAAGCAAAAACGCAAACCGTAACGCACACGGTGGTGTAGACAGTAATGGTGCCACAAACGGTAACAGAAATGCAACTGGAAATACTAACTGGCACAGTAACGAAAGGGCACACCCTTCTTTTCCCCAAAAAATGCATTGGAAAACAGTGAAAACAAAGAATGTATACATAACAATGGGCCTCAGAGCAGAAAATGAGGACTTGGAATATTAAATTGCTTATATCTCAGGAACTGTATGACATAGAAAAAAATGTAAATTTCATAAGAATTATGACTTTCCTGGCTAGTTTAGTACCTAGCCCCCACTATAGAGCTAAGCATTTTTGTGACAAACGGTCTTTATCTCGCACCGTTTCCGAGATACGGGCCTCAAAAGGCGCGACAGGTGCCATAATGTTATCCAGTGGGAAAAAGCATTAAATTCACAGTGCCGTCACTGTGCCGCCCTGTAATATTTTTTCACCAAACAACCAAAAGGCACATCAGTCGGATATTGGCTTTCTTCCCTCCAAATATCAGCCCAAAAGAGCAAACCGTTATTTTGCAGCAGGGTGGCAAAGGATTCCTGTAATGCGGCGAATGCCGTAATGTTATCATATGGCAAAAAGCATCGACTTTGGAGTGCTGTAACTTTGCTGCCCTGTAATATTTTTCCACCAAAACATTGCAAGGCACATCTGTGAGATGTTGGCTGCGTTCTCTCCAAAGTTCAGCCCCAAAGACCAAACCATTCTTTTGCAGCAGGGTGGCAAATAATTGCTATCATTTTGCCATAGCCTGGAAAAGTAGTGTCGCAATTTGCGAAAACTTTTGCAAAAATTTGCGACACTTTCATGAGTGCGACACTACTTTGCGAAAGTACTTTTTCCAGAAACTTGAAAAACATATTTCTAGGGTGTTTAACCTCAAAATAAAGACATGCCTAGCATCCTCAGAGTCTGACTAGTTAAACACAAAAAGAATTGTGTTGCTAGAGGGTCCCAAATTTAAATGCCAAACATTTTTCTGATCACCTACTGAAAACAAAATGGTGGATTTACGAAAGTAAAAGGGCCATTTGCGAAAGTAAAAACTGCATTTGTGAAAGTGTTGAACTTGTTGTTAACTTTTCCCATTGACTTACAATGGGAACTTGTTTTTTGAATAACTTTTGAACCGTTCAATATTTTTTAATGAAATCTTCAAAAGGCACATCGGGGACCCCAGCTGCATGTTCCCTGAAGTTTTCATAATTGCACAATTGGTTGTCGCTTAATATCTCCTCAGCTGTATATCCAACTGGTAAGTAACTTGGCAGGTCCCAAAATCTACCATGCCCAATTGTGCATACCAAATTTCAGGCATATCTGTTGAACGGTGGCAAAGTTATTAAGGTGCAAAATTTGACCACTTAACCTTAAAAGTGCTACTCAACCCTAACTATGGTAGCACTATAGTGTCTATAATATATATATATATATATATATATATATATATATATTCAATGTAAAATGTGTTAATGCATCATTTAGGTTAAAGCATAAAAGTCAGGAAATTAGGCCTTAGGGTTGCCCCTCATCCCGGCCCACCCATCATCCCAAGACTGACAGCAGACGGGTGTGTCATTGGGGTTGTGAGGCCTAAATGTCACCCTATTCCATCTGAAATGACATTCACAAGTCACAGTAAATAAGAGTAGGGTAACATTTAGGCCTCACAACTCCAATGACACACCCCATCAGCTGTCAATCTTGGGATGGTGGGTGGGTCCGGGGGAGGGGCAACTCTAAAGGTCTCATTTCCTGACTTTTTATGCTTTAACCCTAAATGATGCATTAACGCAGTTTTTTGCATCAAATTTCCTTACTTTTTGAGAAAGAATACAAAACTAAGAACTTGCGCAAGTTGGTGGGAGCCTACCAACCTGCAGAAGTAGCCTTTGGGCCCTGCGCTCCTGCCAACTTATAAATGTGTGTGCACTATCAACACCCTCCAAATTTCAATGTAAAACATCAAACCGTGTCTGAGATATAACATGTAAAAGTTTGACATTTTCATTCATCAGAGATGCAGAATTCCACACCTATTAACATTTTACAGGCACAACAACTGAAAACTACATCCATGACACTAAGGCTATGTACACTATCAATTAATTTCAAGCCATCAGCACAATGTATAACACTGTCTACAACACGTAAATTGCATCATGCAATATCTCCACAAAAAAAATATTCCCATACATGTAAACACCGTAATTCACATCTACAGGACATGCCGAGAATAACCCTCCAAATTTCTATGCAAAACACCAAACTGTGTCCGAGATTTAATATGTTAAAGTTTGACATTTTCATTTGTCAGAGTTGCAGAATTCCACACCTGTTAACATTTTACAGGCACGACTGAAAACTGAATCCATGACACTAAGGCTAGGTACCCTATCAATTTCAAGCCACCAGCACAATGCAAAACACTGTCCGCTACACATAAATTGTGTCACACAATATCTCCGCAAAAAAAAATTTCTCTGACACGTAAACACCGTAATTCACATCTACAGGACATGCAGAGAACACCTTCCAAATTTAAAGTAAAAAGACCAAACCGTTTCCAAGATATTTAAACTTAAAGATTGGTGAAATTGCCCTGTCTAATGCATTATAAAATCTGGCCATCTTATCCTTATCTCGTGATCAAAGAATCTCATGATCAAAGAATTTGCAGGCTCGCATTCAAAGAATTTGCAGGCTCACGATCAAAGAATAAAAAATGCTGTAACTTGACTTTTAGGCAGAATTACATGGAATCACCACCATGCCTCGATAGAACAAAGCCCCCTGAGCAAAACCCACCCTCATTTGTGTTCCTAGGGCACCTCTGGGCTGAGAAAATAGAATTTTTAAAAGAGCCATCTCATCCCTTGCTCGCGATGCAAGATCGCGATCAAAGAATCTCAGGATCAAAGAATTTGCAGGCTAGTGATCAAAGAAATGGCACACTCATGATCAAAGAATGAAAAATGCTAAAACTCGACTTTAAGGCAGAATTGAATGAAGCCACCACCATGCCATGCCTCGATAGAACAAAGCCCCCTGAACAAAACCCACTCTCATTTGTGTTCCTAGGCCACACCTGAGCTGAGAAAAATGTATTTTTACCTCACAATGCAAGATCGCGATCAAAGAATCTCGCGATCAAAGAATTTGCAGGCTCATGATCAAAGATCGTTAGCGAGCCTCAATCAAAGATTTAAAAACATTATAACTCTATTTTTAGACCATTTTACATCAAACCAAAGGCATGGGTTGATACATTGGAGCCCCCTGAGTAAAACCCATCCAAGTTTTACTTCAGGAGTGACCCCTGAGCCGAGATATTTTATTTTTTATGGTCAGAAATGCAAAAACAAGATGGCAGACCTCGTGATCAAAGAATTCTCAGGGACAAAGATTCTTTGACCACAAGGCTGCAAATTCTTTGATCCAGGTGGGACGAGATGGCCCAAACCCCATTCTTTGTTCGCAAAACAACCATATAAATTTTCCCATTGACTTATAATGGGAGCTTAAAAGTGGCATAAGTTTTGAATGTCTTAATAGTTTTTCACCAAGCAAGAAGTGGCATGTTCAGCCAGCCAAGCTCTTTCAGAAGAGCCATATAGCAGAGCAGCACACCATATGATGGCCGCACAGGGCCACAGACAAAATCCCCAAAACTGCCTCCAAAACTGGATAATTTTGCATTTTTCAGCATTTTTGTGTGCAAAGACTGTAAGCCCGACTGAAACTAAATTTGGCAAATCAAGAGATCTACCATGCCCCACCGCACATACCAAAGTTCAGGCAAATCCATTGAATGGGTCCAAAGTTATTAACACCCACAATTTTGACTTTAACATAGAAGTGCCTTCATAACTCTAATGCCACTATAATATTTATATATCTAGCAGAGAGAGAGAGAGAGAGAGAGAGAGAGATAATTTACTTATTTACTTATAAAATCTGGGAGAGTGGTCATGTATGTCTATGTCCTTAGATGATGGTGGGCAAAATGGACCTAGAGTTCATATAGACATTAAATTACTGTGTTGCTTGTAGCAAGATATTGAATGGAACAATAAATTAAAGTTGAATTGTACTGTAGTTGTTTCAATGCATGAGTGAATGTCTGAAGCCATGTTAGTCATTGGAAAATGATTAATTTAGTATAATAAAACAACTTGAGTATTTGAAAATAATTTTGTGAGATATGGGCCTTAAAAGGTCTCTGACACTACATGGACAACATTGAAAAACTGTAAGTTGACATATAGCATGTGCTGTCTTCGCATACTTTATTACTTCTTCTCTAGCACTTTGCCTTCTTCTGCTCTTTTTCCTCGTCTGCAAGTGATGTCCAGATCCTCTGCATGGGATTTCAAAACTGGTTTCTATCAAACCTATTATGGTGTCACAAGCAGAAGATTATGATATCACTTGTAGACAAGCAGCCAGAGTAGATGAAGACTGAGAGGCAGAAAATTGGGAGCAGCATATTGGAAGCACTCACAAACCTACTAATAAAGTCAGCTTTGTGCTCATAAAATAGTAAGTAGGTGCGGCAGTGGGTATTCCTGAACAGTTACAAAACAGCATTTGCAAGTGCAAACAGAGGTTGAATATAAGAAAAATAGAAAGCATTCAAGGCACAAACTCTAGATGACATGCAGAATGCATCATGTGAACACTCTTACAAATGACCTGACAGGCCCGCTAAGGTTGCTACCTTTGGATCAGTCGAAAACTAGATATGAAACTACATCCCCATCTCTGCTCCTAGCCTCACCCTTTTTTATGACTGGGGTACATTGCTCCTCCTCCAATTCCATTTGTAATGAAAGAGATGACTTAAAAAGTGGTAGAAAATTTTTATACTGTTAAATATCCTCCCGGTTTCCTTTCCTATATCACTCATGTACTGGGATATGCTTTTTGACCATTTTTTGATTAATTAACTAGGTTTGTGGTACTCTTAGATCTGCATTGTTTCCTTCCCCCTCAACAGTTACTGCTCAACAGCTACTGCTCTTTCTCTTCATGCTTCTAAGCCAGTCCATGGCATTAGTCACACAACCCCATGCTATTGATCTCAGTGTCATGGAATGGTGTAACTGATGTCATGCAATGTCCAGGTAGTATGGAACAAAGAGCAGGAGCTGTGAAAGACTTAGCAGGGAGGGATTCAATGAAGTGACAAAAGCAATAAAAATGTGATTAATAATTTAACAAAAAAAGGGTCTAAAACATATTAGAAAATAGGACAGACACAACAATAAAAGTAGAGCATATAAGTGTATAAAAACTGTTTCCTGTCTAAGCAGTAAAAACATACTTAAAATGTAGAATGGAAACAGGTTAATTTACTGCTAATGGACTTAATAGCTATACTTTTTATCTCCTAGATGGACTTGTTTTACAAACAAAGGTGTGTGTGATATCAGAACATGTTTGTAACCCTTACATACAGTCACAACAGTGACTGATTTTATACAATATGTTTTAAAAGCATGTGAGCACACAAAATGGCTTAAAAACAGGCCTACTGTACCTTTGAGCAAAACTGGCTGACCAGATAAAGACCCTAAAAATCAAACTGTCCAGTCTAAAACCAGACAGGTGGCAACCCTACCCTCTATGAGTAAGCTGGGCATACTCAATAGTCATTTGCACATTTGCAAGCACAAACTACTGTATCTGTTTGTGAATCACTAATGTGTTTGTGCCTGAACAACAAAGGCCCATATTGGAAACTATTATGCAAATAAAGCCACACCAATTCATTGCAATTTGCACCTAATTATAAAGTACCACTCCATTCACAGTGTATGGAGGTTGAGTGTTGTTTTGTAAAACAGAGAAATCCAGAGAGTTGAAGCACCAGCAGATGCTGCCATGTAGAAATGTGTTTTGAGATGACGTTGCATAACCATTATAACCACAGTATGGAGTACATTTGTTTCAAAGTTTTGCATTTTATGCCCCGAAGTAGCTATAAATTATTTTGAAACCTTTCTATAGTATCTGCAAGGTATTGTTAAAACATATTATGGTGCAGTATTTTCAAGACAGATTTTCACATTAGGATAAACAATTCAAATAGTAATACATTAAATTATATAATTATTGACTAGGCATGATTACACCCAGATACCTATGGTGTAATCTACTGCTGTAATTGGTCAGTTAAAATGGTGAGCACAAGGCCGATGAGTGCTGTCAATCAATGTGCAGCAGCAAGAGTAGACTCTGAAAGAAACCAGCAGCAGCTACTGAAACAAACTCTGAAACCTGCAATGCAAAAACAAAAGCTGCCCACTGTGTTATTGGATTTAGGACTCAAGGGTAGGCAGCATGGCTGAGATTGGACTTTCAAGAGTCACATACCATCTTTCCATACCCCATGACAGGCAGCAGGGCTGGGAAACCAGAAGAGCTCAACACTTGGCACCAGGACAGCAATGATAAGGAACGACATGCTGAAAAACAAAAGTCAGTAAAGTCAGCAATTATAAAAAATAAAGGATGAATTGGGGTTGTCTAATTCTTTTTACACATACCCTGGGTGTGTGATGCCTTGATAAACTCCTCAAGCATCACTCTCAGGGTTTATGAGACATCACACACATTACGTGTATGCAAAATACATTACCCACCCCTACCCATACTTTATTCTCTATTTTATCCCTGTAATTTCCTACCAGTTAAGCATAATTGTAAGGTTGTGTGGTCTAGTGGTTGAAGCACCTCCTTGAGAACAAGGTGATCACAAGTGTATTTGTGTGTATCAGATTTGTTTACCCAAGATAACCAATGTAAGATACAACACCTCATTTTTTTGTAGAATTCTCTTTCCACCCATTTCTACAGTTGGGTGGACTAGAGCACTGGGAGGACAAGTGACCTGCTCAAGGTCATCCTGTGAGTATTTGGCTCAAGGGGGCTTGGACCTGGGATTTACTGTTTGCCAATTTGGCTCTCTAACTCTCCCCTGTTAGCTTCATTTGGTAAAATAAATTCATTAAACCTCCCCCAAAACTATCACCAGCAGGGTTCTACCGCGTGGTCATCTACCACATCTCAAATCACACCTCCTCCGTCAAGACTGGTCACCAATCTTCAAAGCAACTAATGTAAATACCGCCCTGGACCACTTCATAAAAATCTGCACAGAGGCCTGTGACACGTACGCCTCTGCAAAAAAATGCAAAGTAAAAGAACTCTGTAACCCATGGCTCACAGGAGACCTCCTTAAGAAGCTAAAAACAAGGGACCACCTCTGGGAGCTGGCCAGAAACTCCGGAAGGCTAAACAACATCCTAAACTACAAACGTGCACGTAATGACTGTACCAAATCCATCCGACAAATGAAATCAGCCTATTTTAAGAATGTTCTCATGGACTCCTGGGGTACCGGTACAGACTTCTGGAAAAACATAAAAGAAGTCACTGGGAAACCATCCAAAGCACCCCCATCAGTGCTCAAAATAAATGGAATTACAGACCCTAAAACCATTGCTGACACTTTTAACACAGCTTTTACTGACCTCAACTCAGTCCTACCACCTGATTTCTTCAAAGAAGATGATGCTCCAATGTCCTCCACAAACACTACCTCTAATTGCCAACCACACTTCTACTTTAAAGCAGTCAAGGCTAATCAGGTATGCAAATATGTCACCAAAGCCATTGGTAAATCCAGATTTAGCAATGACTCCCTCGACCTCAAACTCCTGTCCCTCACCCTAGAAGAGGTGCTTGGGCCTCTGACTAGGATCTTCAGCCTCTCTCTCTCTCTCTCTCTCTCAGCCTTAGCCAGTTCCCGGACAGGTGGAAATCTGCCACTGTCACCCCTATCCACAAAGGTGGTGACAAAACTGCCCATGAGAATTTCAGACCAATCTCCTTACTACCCCCCCCACAAGGAGCTGGAATGCATTGTCTCGGACCAGCTTACAGATTTCCTGGATAAACACAACATCCTGTGCAAACAACATGGGTTCAGAAAGGGTCACAGCACCTTCATGGCTCTACTTGAATTCACCGGTGCAATCCATAACTCACTAGATACTGGTCAGCAAACAGGCTCCATTTTCATCGACTTAACATAAGCCTTTGACACCGTCAATCATCGCCTCCTGCTAATCCAACTCCAAAATGCTGGGCTCTCACCCGACTCCATTAGCTGGTTCAAGAGCTACCTTGAAAATTGGACCCAAACATTAAGAATTGCTGATACGCTCTCTTATCCCAGACCTGTCCACTCGGGAGTCCCCCAGGGTTCTGTCCTGGGACCCCTCCTCTTCAGCCTGTTCCTAAACTCACTACCGGACTGCTGCCCTGAACAAATAATACTCTACGCAGATGATACAGTAATCCTTGCCTCACACCATGACCCAAAACTATTGCAAAATAAACACCAGCAGGGTTTCTCCACTGTTGAAACCTGGTTCCTAAGTCACAAACTGATCCTTAATCAGAAAAAAAACCAAGTCCATGATCTTCAGCAGCCCCCACAACAAAAACAAGCAATACCACCTCTCCATTGAAACCAAGCAAGGAGTCACCCTAGAACAAACACAATCCTTCAGGTACCTTGGCATCACCCTCGGCTCCCACCTCTCTTACGCTGCCCACATCAACAATGTTGCAAAGTCTGCCAATACCTGGTTAGGTCTACTGTTCTGGAACGGGAAACACCTAACCGCTGAAGCACTATCAGTCACTGTCCAAAGCACTATCGTAAGCATTATCGACTACGGACTTATCAGCTATGGCTCTGCCACCCACCTCTCTCAAACGTATAATGACCTCCCTAAATAAAGCCTGTCGACTCATCACAGGATCCCATCATCTCACCCACACATGTGACCTTTACTCTCAAACTGGATGGCTACAACTTGACAGTCACATAAAATACCAAACCTGCATCACAGCCAAGAAAACTACAATGGGTCTTGCTCCTCCTGGAGTCTGTGCTCTCCTTACACCTAGACACAGCAATGTCATTACAAGGAGGTCCAAACCTCACTCTGTGCAGATCCCCTGGTGTTAAAAAACCCAAGGACAAAGATCATTTGCCTATCGGGCTATCAGCTGGCTCAACTCCCTTGGCAGCACCTTAGCCACTGCTCCCACACTTGGTTTATTCAAGTCCACGCTGCACCTCTCATTGCTTGCCTCCAGCTTCTGTGACTGCTCAGCCAATTAGTACCCTCATCCTACTGCCCACACCTCCTCACATAGCACTTATAACAATCTGTACCCCTCCCTAACACTTGCACCAGCCTGTCCATGACAAGGCCCCCAGGCTGCATTGCCACCCACCCCATGTTTCACCTCCCCTTCCTTCTCTCCTCCTGCCCCCTCCTTCCTCCCGCTGCCCTCTCATACTCACCTTCTCTTCTAGCACCTCCTACCTCCATTCTGACCTCCTACTGCCCCCACTCTGCAATCTTCTATCACCACTCCCCTTTTCCACAGTCTCGCCTCTGTCTCCATTCCCTGCTTCCTTTGTGCCCTGAATCTACACATCATGTTAGTTAAATGCTATTGTCTGTAATGAAAAGATGTATACTGTACTCTCTGATGTGGAACCTTTGTAAAAGAGCCTCGGCTCAAAGGTATTGTTGTAATCCTAGATTGAAATAAATAAATAAGTAAATAAAACACCTAGACTGTGCTGCAGTTCCTACCAGAGAAAACATACTCAAAAACATACTCACTATGTGACCTTGGGCAGATCACATGACACTCAGTGTTCAATTCTATCCAGCTGCAGAAATGGGTAGAAACAGGTCCCCACTGCAAATGAGGTGTTGCAAATCAGCTGGGTTATCCCGGGTAAATAGGCCATAAAACTCAAAACTAACATAAACATAAAATAACTGAAATATTGTGTTTTAGATATGCACATTCTCCCAAATTGCCTGTTTTCTCTGCTTGAGTGCTCAGTCCTTTTATATGGCACAGATAGTGCTTGCTAGGATTCTGTAGCCATATGTGAGTGGTTAAAGTATGCTTTCAGCACTCCTTAAATTTCAGAGCACAACTTAGCATTTGGGCAGTGTCCACCCTTGGACCTTCCAATATGCCTTTAGGACTTGTTGTATTCATGATTCCACTCCTCATAACTATGTGGTCCTGTCCTGCTTTTGCAAGTACCGTACTCACAAACTACTCTGGGCCCTGTAAACTGCCACTTCCAATATAGCTGAACTGTAGCAAACTGTCAACACCGCACTCACTAACAATGATGTTTGTGAGTCACAGTTTATGATTCATGCATTTTTGCAATAGGCTAACCCTTGTTTTCAAGGGGATGTCCTTAGTGATAAAGAATAAGTGGAAAGTGCATACAGAACAGTAATATCTGATTTGTATATTGAATTATGTCTAAATATATTATGTTTCCAAAGTGTTTTTCTGTGATGACAGAGGCACATTAACTCTCCTGCATTGTTACTGATATATAAAACCGGAAACAGATATAAAAAAATATTGATAAATATTTTTGGAGTAAAAATGAGTCTTTGAATAACAAGTTCTAGGCCATGGGAAGGGGATTACTAGGCCTTGTGGAACTGTTGTACTCTTGAAAAATCACCCAGGGGAGTCTCAGATGTGTAGAACATTGATAAAAAATTGTCTAGATTGTCATAAAATCCCAGCATTCACCCAAGAAAATGTTGGTTATTTTTTTTAGCCAGATTATCTGCAGGGCAAGTGGAAGAAATAAGTGTACTGATTTATTGCATGTCAGTCACACCAAGGGATGACTGCAGGTCAAACACTTCATTATTATAATTGAGACCTTTCTATTTACTTGTCTACCTCATCAGCAATAATTCAAGATAAGATAGGGAATGCCTGAAGTTCTAGCCAAGAAACATGTGGAAGGATGACTCACTCACCAAACCTTCTATAAAAAGTTATTTTATTGGTTAATACCATCCAGTTTCCACAACCAGTTGTTAGCACTAATATTTTGTGGATTAAAACCATACACTTCATCTGGATACACTGTAAAAAACTATAGGTTACTACCTGAATAATGCATAAATATAATAGCGTTGATGCATAGCTTTAATCTGGACTATAAATGGCCAATTATAAAAAACATCAGAAATAAAACTCTTTTCCAATACAAACATAATCTGTCTCTGTCTGTCTGTCTGTCTTTCTATCTGTCTGTCTGTCTGTCTGTGATATACATTGGCCCTACCTGAAATATCGCTGATATTTCTCCCTAGTGAAGTTTGACTGTTTGACCTTATGACAGCATGAGTGGTGAAGCAAAGGTCAAAGTGCAGAAGCGGAAATATCAACAATATTTTGGGTAGAGCCATGGCATATCTGATTTATGCAATGCCCTTTGCCTTGTTGTTTTGTAATTTGTTTGCTTTCGTGGTTAATCCTTTATGTTCTTAAATTTTAGGATGACTGAGCATGATTTCAGGATGATCAGGAGGTTGTTGTTGTAGTCTGATGTATGCAGTGCTGTAGCTTGCATTATTGTATCAGCACATATTGTTGCCTGGTCATTGTGTTGCGAGTGGCTTTGGTCAAGGAGTGAGCAGCAGCGGCTTTGGGAGGAGACCGGGGTATGGATGGTGTTTGCTAGCTTTGTGTGGGCTGAAATGTCATTTCAGGAGAGACCCTGTAATTGTCGATATGGGGAAGGAGATAAGAGCTGGAAAAAAGTGCTTTTTTTTTTTTGCATCAGTAAAAAGTTGGTTTAAAATAGAATTGGAAAGAGAAAAGTGATTTGGTGGGGCTGGATGACTTGATGAAACTGAGGAGTGGAGCCAGCATGCAAGTCAGTAGGTGAGTTTTGATTGTGCTGCTCGCGTTGCTGGCTCACAACCAATAGCAACTTACTATTTGAATAAATTCTGGCATGGGGGAATTTGAGTGAGGATACACATGATATTCTCAATCTAGGTCTCACCACCCTGTAAATGCTGAAAATATTTGCCAGAATTTATCCTCACTTGTGTTGCATGCACACACACACACAGTAAATATGTAGACACTATCTATGTCTATATATTTACGGCAAAAAAGCTATGTTACTGCTCATTAGGTTTGCTACTGTAAAAAAACACAAACTGCACAAAGGTCAGAAATAAACCATTGGGGTAGTCAACCCAATGCCCACAAAGTTTGGAAATGCACTATTAGGGTTCTTATGTCTAACTCCCACACACCTACACTATCATGTCCCCCATGATCATTGACCCAAGGACAGCCAACAGTTACAGGGTGATGCATCAATGGTATGGTATCTTGTTCAGAGTCAACATATTAAACATTGGTATATAGCAATCCTTACCCCCACCACTCCCTTCCCCCTTGACCAGGGTGAGACAAATCAGTTAGCAAAGGGCCAATGGTTACTGAAACAGTTGGTTTTGCTACATTTTGATGCATACTAGTCAATAGGGTATCTGACACTAAAGGGATTTTTGAATGCTTAAAAATGTTGGGCACTAAAAAATTTATTGGGCTACCTCATTTTGAAACCTACTAGCCAAACTGACTATCAGTTCACAAACAGATTTCTCACTGCATTGTTGTGATACAGGGCAGGAGTATAGCCAGAAATTTCCATTTTGTACACAATCTCCAACAGTTACACCCCCCCAATTAAAAAATGTACACATCCCTTCCAAATGGCACCCCCTTCCAAACAAGTCAGATTGTTCTCAGATGATTCCTCAACTCTCTAAAGAGTTTATACATGTATCGGACCCTCCTCAGTGGCCTACACTAACCCAAATACTACAGATTAGAATGATAATATTAACAGAGTGGCTTATGGTTTGTGACAGACACTCAACAAAACTGTACACAAATGTGTACAGTGAGTATACCTGTCTACACCCTTGATACAGGGTCAAGCTACAGGTCTAGCACTGTCTACAAGGCTGTGCTGGGTTAAATGACTCTCTGAAAGTTCAATGGTATCTTGCACATTTACCACACAGTTGTATATTTGTGGGCACGTATTGTTGTGGACCCTGTGTATAGCGTTGCATACATTTAACTGTCATTTGATGTGTCATATATTGCCTACTAACATATACATAATCCACTTGTAACTTGTTTTATGCAGCTACAAGATCCTCCATAAAACAGTATACATGCCCCAAACATGTAACTTACTTTGACTATTTCAAAGTACAGCATTATATGTGCCATAAGGAAAACAACTCAGAAAAATTTACTGTGTATGGTACTTTCAAATGTGTAACAATAACTTTGCTTTAAGGAAGGTCTGCAATATTGAATGCGCCAAGTAAGACAGGGATTATAAAGGGATGTAAACCACTGCAGATTTGCACCCCAAAGTATTCTAATTACAAATCTACAGTGTGTACTGTATCTACGAAACACCACATTGAAGTGGCATGATTCAGAAGGTGTGGCACGCCATAGGTCACAAGGGGAGTGGAGGGGGTGAAGATTAGGGTTGCAGCGCGAGTCAGAGGACACATGCAAACTGATTTTTTCTTTGGCTGCTCGGGAATGCAGGAACTGACTGAAGGTATTTGTTTCCCTTCAATTTTAACCTCACTGCTGTTGTCTGCTCTGCTGTCACCCCACTGCTAAGGAGCACAGAGGGTAAGCAAGAACCTTCAACCAGACCAGACACAGGGAGAAGGGAGCCAGCCAATAGGAAGGTGTGGGAAAAAGGCACCAGATTTGAAATCTTGGCTGGCTCCTTAACCAGGTTAATAGCTCAAGTTCTCCTCAGACTGCCATAGTCAGCAACGTGAGTCAGAGGACGCACGCAGACTGATTTTATATTTAGCTGCTTGGGGATGCAGGAGCTGACTGGGGTTATTTGTTTCCCTTCACTTTTAGCCTTGCTACTGCTGACTTCTCTGCTTTCACTACATTGCTAAGGAGCACAGAGGGTAAACGAGATCCTCCAACCAGACCAGACACATTGGAATATCCCTCCCTCCTGCCCTCCACCTGCCCACCTGTGTCTTGTCCAATAGTTATAGGCACTACAGCTGACTGAGGACTGCCTGTTCAGAGCAGAAAGGGTGGGAACCTCCAGGGACTCACAGTTAAACTTTGCCTAGAGGACAGGAGCACAGGAGGAAGTCCTTCAGATAAGTAAAACTATGTATAATCAAAGGGCTTGTGTTGTTATCAAGAGGTTGATTGTAATATTGCACCTGGGGGTTATTTGCCTGAGGGTGAGTGTTTAGTATTGCATCAGGGGGTATTTTCCTGAAGGCGTGTGTTTAATATTGCATCTGGGGGTTATTTGCCTGAGGGTGAGTGTTTAGTATTGCATCTGTGGGTATTTTCCTGAGGGTGTGTTTAATATTGCATCTGGGGTTATTTTTTTCTGAGGGTGTGTGTTAAATACTACATCTGGGTGTTACTTTCCTGGGGGCTGAGGGTATGTGTTTAATAATGCATTTGGGGGTTGTTAAATTGGGATTGTGAGTTATTAGTACATCTGGATTTTATTATCCTGTGGTTGTGAGAGAGAGAGAAAAAAATAGTTGGCTAAGTGATGCGGTACAGTGGCTGTGGGGTGTCAGTCTTTAGCAAGACTTTCTGAGACTGAGCTGCTGCCCCATCTGCATGCACCTCTCTGGGCTGAGGGAGGAGGTTGCCAGACTCAAGACCAAGGTGGCTTTGGTTTGGAGGACCTACCCTCTCACCCAGGGACCACCTAGTCCACCCCTGCTGCCTCAAAGGATGCCAAGAAGGAGGAAGCATGTCTGGACCATGGTGGGTTATGGGAGAGTTGGGATGGTGGAGTGCAGGCACATCCCACATCCCATACCACTACAAAACTCCTGTGTCACACTGGTAGGGCAGGACTGTCCCACAGAGGCACCTGAAGTAGTGACTGGGACAGATGTGGGGGTCTTCCATAGTGGAGACCCCAAGGGGGGTAGCAGAGGACCCCAGGAGGAGGAGGAAGAGGATGCGAATCCTGGTGGGGGGCTCAATAGTAACGGGGAGTTGGGGACAGGTAGGGATGAGGAGAGGGAGGTAAGGTGCCTTCCCAGCACCCCAGCTCAAAGGAATGGAAGGAGAATCCTAGGGATTGCTAGTGAAGCAAGAAGGGAGGGAGAGCTGAATGTCATTGTCCATTTGGGGACTAATAACCTAGCTAGGAAGGAGCCAGAAACTGTTCAGGAACAGTTCAGAAATTGGGAAAGGGTCATAGGCAATTGGCACAATCTGTTACTTTCTTGGAGGTACTACCTGTCTATGACAAGGGGAAGACAGGAGTATCCACACCAGGAACGTCAACATATGGTTGAGGAAATGGTGCAGAGAAGAGGGATTTGGATTCACTGGGGACTGGGGCTGCACCCGGAGTGATGGTGTCCTGTACAAGGGCAATGTCCTGCATCCATCCAGGAGGGGAACTGTCATCCTCAGTGAACAGTTTAAATGCTACACTGGTGAGCATTTAAACTAGTCATGGGGTGAGGCAGAATAAAGCAGGAGGACATAGACTGGTCCCCCCCAAATTCTTACAGGGTCAGCTGTGGGAATACCGAGTGTGAGAAAGCCCAAAAGGAACAAATAAAAATAGGAATCCAGGAGGGAGAAGGAAAGGGAAGGAGAGGAAAAGTAATAGTGGAGGAAATAGGGGAGGACAAAAGGGCAAAATGCAGGGAGGTGGCAGCACAATCTGGAGAGCCATGTGTGCAAACGCTTGCAGTCTGGGCAACAAGACTGCAGACTTAGAGGCCACCATGGAATTTGCAGACCTGGACATAGTTGCAGTTACAGAGTCCTGGTGCAATGGAAACCAGGACTGGGACATAGCCATAGCAGGATATGCTCTATTCAGAAGGGACAGGGTAGGAAAAAAGGGGGGGAGTGGCTCTTGCTGTGAGGGAAAACAAAAGCCACAGAAATAAAGGGGGAACAGGGAGAAGCGGAGGTACTGTGGGTCAACCTGGAGACAAGAAAGGGGGCTGGTATTTGCACAGGGGTGATCAACAGATCTCCAACATGGGGGGAGGTGGATAAGGATTTCATGGAATAAATCCAGAGGATGGCTAACAAGGGAGAGGTATTGCTGGTAGAAGACTTCAATCTACTGGATATGGATTGGAGCCTCCCAGCTGCAGCAACAGTTAAAAGTAGGGACATCCTAGACCCCTGCAGGGGGCATTCCTCAGGCAGCTAGTCAATGAACCCACTCATGGGGGGATACTGGACCTGGTACTGTCAAATGGGGACAGTGTCACTTACATCACAATGGGAAGCCACCTGGGGATCAGCGATCATCGTATGGTGTGGTTCAATATAAGAACTGGGCCAAAAGTAAACCACACTAAAATGAGGCCCTGGACTTCAGGAGGGCTGATTTTTGGAAAAAGGGAGAATGCCTTAGGGAAGCCCTAGCAGGGATAGGGAAATTGGGTGGAGTTGAGGAACAGTGGGCAAAAATAATGAAGGTCATCGAGAAGGCAACAAACCTCTGTGTCAGACAGCTTAAAAAGGGCAAGAGAAAAAAGAAAGCGCTATTCTCTAAGGAAGTACCGAAGAAGGCTAAGGCAAAGAAGCCAGTTTTTGAAAGGTACAAGTCAACACAAAAGAAAGGTGATAGGGAGGTTTATCAGGAGAAATAAAGGAAGGCAGGGAAAGCAATTAGGAGCCCAAAGGAACAAACAGAGGAGAACATTGCTAAGTCAGTAAAAAAGGATGATAAAACATTCTCTAGGTATATAAGTGAAAAGAGGAAGAACAAGGGAGGGATAGTAAGGCTAAAAGGGGAAGGAGGGGCTTGTGTAGAAGAGAACCAGAAAAAGGCAAACATATTGAACAAGTACTTTTGTTCAGTATTTACGAAGGAAGGCATAGGTGATGGGCCACAGACAGGGAAAAAGGGCATTAAATGAAGAGAGGTGGACACTAGCCCTTTTACGGAGGAGAGAATCCTCAAGGAACTAGCACAACTAAAAGTCAACAAGGCAAATGGATTAGATGGGGTTCACTCCAGGATACTGAGGGAGCTTAAGGAGGAGCTGATAACACCTCTGACAGCCTTGTTCAACCTATCACTAGATACGGGGAAAGTTCTGGGGGACAGGAGGAGGGCAGGTCTTCCGGAGGAGGTTGTGGAGTCAAAAACGGTGGTTGAATTCAAGAAAGCATGGGACAGTCATAAGGCAATTCTAGGGGGTGAGGGTAGAAAGAAATAGGCTGCTGGTTAACTAGGATCTGTATCTTATCCATTAGGTAGGGAAATGGGCAGACTGTGTTGGCTAAGCGGTCCTTATCTGCCATCAAATTCTATGTGGTCCCACTTCACAAAAGTGGGAATAGAGATGAGGTGGGAAACTACTGACCTGTCAGTCTAACTTTGGTGTTGGGTAAAGTAATAGAAGCACTACTAAAGGAAATGATTGGTAAATACCTTGTGACCAGTAGATTGCAGGATCTGAGGCAGTAGGGGTTCACAGGGGAGAGATCTTGCCAAACATACCTAATTGAGTTATTTAACTGGGTGACAAGGGAAGTGGATCAGGGAGGGGCAGTGGATGTGGCCTACCAATATTTCAGTAAGGCCTTACACAGTTTTCCACACAGTAGACTAGTAAACAAGTGGGGCAGCCTGGAAATAGGTCCAACAGTAGTAAAATGGGTACAAAGTTGGCTAAGTAACAGGAGTCAGAGGGTAGTGGTAAATGGGGTTGTACTCAGAAGAAGGCATGGTAACCAGTGGGGTGCCATGGTGGTCAGTACTTGGCCCAGTCCTCTTCAGTGTCTTTATTAGTGACATTACAGAAGGGCTGGAAGGGAAAGCATGCCTGTTCATGGATGACACCAAAATCTATAACACAGTGGACACACCAGCAGGGTAGAAAAATGAGGGACAACCTGAAAAAGTTGGAAGATTGGTCAAGGGTTTGGCAACTGGGCTTCAATGACAAAAAGTGCAAAATTATGCACATTGGGTACAGGAACCCAAGGGCAATGTGCCAAATGGGGGGTACTGACAACCACAAAATAGGAAAGGGACCTGGGGGTCATCATATCTGATGACCTGAAGGTAGCAAAGCAGTGTGGTAAGACTGTGGGAAAAACTAGCAGAATGCTCAGGTGCATAGGGAGGGGTATGACCAGCAGAAAGAGGGAAGTAGGGTTACCCCTGTGTAGATCGATGGTGAGGCCCCATCTAGAGTACTGTGTCCAGTACTGGAGGCCCCATCTCAGGAAAGACATACGGTGGAGGCGGTACAGAAGTGGGCATCCAAAATGGTACATGGCCTTTATCAGAAGCCCTACAAGGGAAGACTCAGGGAATTAAATATGTACTCTTTAGAGGAAAGGAGGGTTGGGGGGCATGATAGAAACATTCAAGTACCTCAGAGGTATTAATAAGATAGAGGAGGGTAGCACCTTCCATAGGAAGAGATGCTCAAGAACAAGAGGACATGATATGAAGCTGGGGGGGAGCTCAGATTAGATGTGAGGAAATACTTCTCCACAGAAAGGGTGGGTGGCATCTGGAACAGCCTCCCTGCAGAGGTGATGGGCACTAAAATGGTAATAGAATTCAAGCATGCATGGGATAGTCACAAGGGGACCATAGCAATAGGGAAGGAGGGGGTAGGGGTGGAGATCAAGAAAGGTCTGTGGTAGCATGATAGGTAGGGAAACAGGGCAAACTAGGTGGGCCAAGCTGTCCGTATCTGCCAACAGATTTATTTGCTTCAATGCTATATACCAATTTTTAATATGTTGACCCTGAATGAGGTACCATACCACTGATGCATGGTCCTGTAACTGTTTACTGTCCTTGGATCATGAGGTTGGGGGATGTGATACGGTAGGTGGGTGAGAGTAAACATAAGAACCCTAATAGCACATTTCCAAACTTTGTGGGCATTGAGTTGACAACAATAATAGTTTATTTGGTTTTATGCCAGACGGCGACTGCTGAAAGACGATCGCCGTTATGGTGAAGTCACATCGCCGAAAATCAATTTTGGCTATGTGACTCCCTGACACACAGCAAAATGGCACCGGGGACTTACAATTATAATGTTTTATGCTGGGGGCTGTGCCCCCACACCCCCCTACTTAAGGATTCTCAACACCAGGGGGGTACATGTCGGGGGGGTGCAAAATATTTAAAAAAAATATTCGGGCCGGGTGCAACAAAAAACGTTCCTGCACCTGGAGCCAAACCCAGCACCCTGTCCACCCAAGCTGTGAACCCACTCACCATGCCAAAGGGCCAACTTGGCAGCCCTCTATGGCACCACCCCTCAAAAACCCTCCTGCCCCTCGCTGAGCATGCTTGCTCCCACCACCCTTGTGCACATGTACTGTATGTGTAGTGACATCCTCTCACTATATGTGTGAACCCACCCCATCTGGTCACCCTACGTTATCTGTAGCACCCCATGACATGCGTCACGACTGAGTCGCTGTTTTGTGGTTCGCTCAATCACAGTCACGCATGTCACAGGCCACCATTTATTTTCAATCTTTGTGCAGTTTGCTTTTTTTGTGGAAGCAGCGCTAATGAGCATTAATGTAGCTTTTTGCCACAAATTTCCTTACTTTTTAAGACATTTCTGTAACAACTTAATTTACACATTAACTAACAGGTTGTGAAAACTAACCTGGATGTCTATGAATTGAAATACGAATAATATATACCATATATGATACATGATAGAGCGCAGTTGTTAGTGGTAATAGGGCAGACTAAGTGGGCCGAAGGCCCTTTTCTGCCGATCATTTGTATATTTCTGTATTCTCCTTGTGACTCGTTATCGCTTCTGGTGTAATACTTTTTTTTCCACTGCTTTATACAGTTTACTGTTATTTAGTTTATTCCACATTAATTGAGTCCTGCCAAAGTCACTTGCTGTTTTGAGTGTCACAAAGTTTGAAAACAAACTTCCATATCCAAATACAAACCAATTTTACTGAACATGTGTATGCAGAAAAAATATTAAATTAGAGGCTTACTTGTACAGTTATATAGAAACATAGAAGGTGACGGCAGATAAGGACCGCAAGGCCCATCCAGTCTGCCCGTTTCTTTTTCTGCCTTATGAATGTGCCATCGGTCTTTGCTCTGTCAATGGCCTATGTATTTATACTCATCTGTACTGCTCCCTTATGCCTATCCCATGCAAGTTTGAAACCCTGCACTGTATTCATATCCACCACTTCCTGAGGTAGGCCATTCCATGCATCCACCACCCTTTCTGTCAAAAAGAACTTCCTCACGTTACCCCTTAATCAGCCTCCCTCTAATCTCATGCTGTGTCCTCTTGTCCTGCTATTTTTCTGATATTAAAACATGTAATACTCTTTCACCTTGTTAATGCCCTTAAGGTGTTTGAATGTTTCGATAATATCACCTCTCTCCCTCCTTTAATCTAGGGTATACATATTGAGCTCCGTTAATCTGTCCTCATATGTTTTCTGATGCAGTCCCTGCACCATTTTGGTTGCCCTTCTCTGGACAGCCTCAATTTGGTTAATGTCCTTGTGAAGGTGTGGCCTCCACTACTGCACGCAGTACTCAGGATGGGGCATAACCACTGTCTTGTAAATAGGGATTATTACCTTCTCTTACGACTTGAGCTACCCCTACTAATACACCCCATCCCCCTAGCCTTACCTACTGCTTTAGTGGTCTGACTGGATGATTTCAGGTCATCTGTGGTGATGATGATGCCCAAGTGTCTTTCCTTGTGACTGCTAGCAACTCCCCTCCCAGTCTATAGGTGGCTTCAGGGTTTTTCTTCCCTATGTGCATGATCTTGCACTTCTTTACATTAAACCCCAGTTGCCACTCTTCCGACCATTTTGCCAGTTTATCCAAATCTCTTCTCATTCTGCCCACCCCATCTGGATCATCTACTCTGTTGCAGATCTTGGTGTCATCTGCAAACAGACTAACCTTACCCTCCAGTCCATCTGCAATGTCACTAATGAAGATATTGAAGAGGACTGGCCCCAGGACTGATCCCTGAGGTACCCAACATGTGACTTGCATCTCTTCTGACTGTATACCGTTTACCACCACTCTCTGTTTTCTGTCCACCAACCAGTTTGCCACCCAGTTGACCAACTTCTGATCCACCCTGAGCCTACCCAGCTTATTGATCAATCTTCTATGTGGAACAGTATCGAAAGCTTTGCTGAAGTCAAAGTAGGTGACATCAACTGCTCCCCCTTGCTACACCACTCTGGTTACCCGGTCAAAGAAATCTATGAGATTAGTTTGACAGGAACTTCCTGTTCTAAACCCATCCTGTCTTGGAAACTGTGCTCCTATGGATTCCAGGTGTTGCACTATCCTTTCCTTAAGGAGTACCTCCATAATCTTGCCCACTACTGAGGTAAGATTGACTGGTCTGTAGTTCCCTGCCTCCTCCCTGCTACCACGCTTGTGGAGTGGGATCACATGAGCCCATCTCCAGTCTTCTGGGACTACTCCTGTGCTCAGAGACTCACTAAACAGTTCTGATAATGGCTCTGCTAGTTCCACCCCTAGCTCCTTTAGTACCCTGGGATGTATGCCACCAGGTCCCATTGCCTTGTCCACCCTGAGCTTATCGAGCTCTTGTCGGACCCTTTCTTTTTTGAAGGGACTAGTGCATACCTCCCTCCCCCTGTGTCCATGGTGCTGAGCTGTGGGCCCTGCCCTACCTTCTCTTCAGTAAATACTGAGCAGAAGTAACTATTTAGGATAGATGCTTTTACATGATCCTCCTCCTCACACGCCCCCCTTATCCCCTTTGATCTTAGCAATACCCCTTCTGGACTTTCTCCTTTCACTAATGTATCTATAGAAAGTCTTGTCACCTTTTTTTACTGTTTGTGCTAGTGTTTCCTCAGTTTGGGCCTTTGCCTGCCTTACTGCTGTCCCTATTTCCCTTAGGGAAGTTCGGTAGGCCTCCCTATCTTCATTCCACTGTGGTCCCTTATATTTCACTGAAGGCCAACCTTTTGGCTCTGACCTTTTCTGTTACTGTTTTTGAAAACTGAAGTGGTTTCCTTCTTTTGCACTTCCTTTTCTCTCTAACACAATGGGATGTTGTTTCAAGTATTACATCCTTAATGCTTGCCCACTTTGCCTGTACCCCCTCACCTATATTTCTTTTTGCCAGGGCTAGCTTAACTCTGTTGGCCATCTTATCAAAGTCAGTTCTCTGAAGTCCCATATTTTTGCCTTGGAATGGGATGATTTAGTTGTAGAGGCTAAATTGAACCATACCATGTGATGGTCACTGGCCCCCAGGTGACCTTCTACCTGCAGATCTGTGATCCTTTCCCTGTTAGTCAGTAGTAGATCTAGGATAGCCCTGTCTCTTGTGGGTTGTGGAACCAGTTGTTTGAAGCCCTACCCCTGCAGGGAATCCATTATGCGTCTAGTTCTGGCAGATGTTCCTGCTGGTATTGACCAATCTGTATCTGGCATGTTGAAGTCCCCCATTATCATAACCTCCCCTTTAGCTGTCATGTTTTGTATATCTTCTAACAGTAATGTGTCTACATCCTCCCCTTGGTCTGGAGGCCTGTAGACAACCCCAGTTTGTATGGCTGTCCCATTTCCTTTTTCCAGGGTGACCCACAGTTCTTCTGGCTCCTTATGTGTATTCTAAATTTCTGTAGCTTTGACATAAAGGGCCACTCCACCCCCCCTTTTTGCATCTCGGTCTCTGCTGAACAGTACATAGCCAGGTACTGAAGTCTGCCAAGTGTGGTTACTGGTAAACCATGTCTTGCTAATGGCTACTATGTCCAGTTTAGCCTCTGTCATTATTGCCTGCAGGTCTGGGATATTGTTTCCCAGACTGTGAGTATTTGAGTACATGATTTTCCATTGGCCAGATTTTGGTGTGTTAGTTGTTGGGTGAGATCTGGCATTTCCCCTGTACGTCGTATGGGGAGCCAGACCTTTTTCCTTACCTGGTGATGCAAATAAACTACAAACATGCTGAACCCCTGTTTGACCACTAGCTGAGGGGAAGGGGCGTTCTTTTCATTCAATGTATCAGGTGCTTCACCCCTCTCCCCATTTGCTAGTTTAAATATTCTGCAAAGACGTCGAACGTCTGCCCCAATGCACTGACTCCCTCCTTAATCAGATGCAGTCCATCAAATTCAAAGAACTTTCGTTCCCAAAACTGTTGCCAGTTCCCTACAAATTTGTGCCCTTTTTACTGGCACCAGCCCTTGAGCCACATGTTTAGTTCCCCATCTCCCCTTCTCTGACCTTCCGTCTATCTGCCCCCCTCTGCCAGACTGGCAGGATCTCAGAAAAGGAGATGCCGGATGAAATGGACGATAGTTTGTCACCCAGCCTGGTCAGGTGTACACAAACTTACACCAGAATCATGATTTAATGTTAACATATCATATAGACCTGTATATTTAATTTTCGTGCTATCATTCTTCTTTAAATGTGTACCTGGATGGAGGCCTGAGTCCTGTGCTATTGTAGGAGTATTCACGTTCTATGATGAGTTTATTAAAATTGGGTTTGTTGCTACACTGAAGGTCTGAGTAAGTGCATTTACGAATAATAAATCCTTTGAAGTCAGTCTTCTTGTATCACTCCCCCCATTCACTATATTCTGGTTAGAAAACCTTTGGTTGAACAAACATTATCTTAGTTGAAAATCTGTGTACTAACATACAGTTAAACTGCCTGAGTACTATTAATCTGCACATTATACGTTCTTTAACAGTGGCACCTGAAAGCAAAACCACGACACCTACATTATGCAGGCAACCAAAACAGAAATGTACTGGTCACATTTGTTTTTTCTCCTCTTTCAACTCCAGCATCTCTCTGTGGAAAAAAAAATACATAATGAAACAGTTCTTTTTTAAATATTTTGCATTTAGTCAGGCAGATGAAAGTAGAAAGACCGACATCATAAATGCACCACTGTCTATTTCTTTTTTGATGTGTTCCTAGTGTAGCTGTATGGAAAAAAAAAAACATGTAAATGCATTCTGTTCTATAACCAGCACTTGAAAGAAGGAAACCTGATGCAACATACACAGTGCCGACTACAAGAACTTAAACATTTTTATTGAATTCCTTTGAGCCTGCAATCCACCTAGAACGTAAAATAAATTCATCTTGTAAAATAAAAAGAACGCAGTGCATATTCATATCATCCATTCTCATTCTTGATATGTTATTTCTTTATTTTGTTTACAGATACCTGACTAAAGTGATGGGGAATGTATACATTGCTCTGCCTGTGACAGTCTACTGGCTATTGGGGAAAAAAACCTTTACTACTCTAAGTTATGCCTATTGAAAACTACCTTGAAGTTGCTCTAATTTTATTTATTTTATTTAAACTTCTAGCTACAAAAGTGTAACATACAAGTTGCCTTGGTATGAAGTCCTTAAAGAAAAGAAACCACTGGTTCTGGACTTCTATGCAGTATATTAGTTGTTTGAAGATTTAAATCATTTTCCCTAATTTGTAGCTTTTTAACAGGTATCTTTCTTTCTCTTACTTTTCTTATGTTACTCAGTTCCATAAATAAGTCTTCACTGATAATCTGGTCATTTGTTTTTGTCTAAATAACTAACAGCCCTGAAAATACAAATAAAACTAAAGCGAAGTTAAGGTTTCACCCATTTTCATACATTTTTGGGCCGCCCAGTAATCCACCTTCACTCATCTTCACTTGAGCCTCATAGTAATTCATGAGTTGGTACCCCACAAAAGATTACCCCCAAATTCTGCAGAATAATCCAGAAACACTTCCAGTTCTAGTGACACATCCATTAAGAACCCTCCTCGAAGACCTCTGTCTACTGTGAACACCTATTGACTCCAAAGACTGGCGACCCAGAAGAAGATGGCTCTGTATCCTTGAGTGTTTCTCCACCAATGAAGCTGCATCCATTTCTGGCTGCTGAAGGAGGCCTCACACTGCTTGAAATACCCATCAGTCTCCCTGCCAAACACAGATCCTTCCCTGATGAACTTCTGACACAGAATGAGGTTTGCACATGCACAGTACAAATGAGTCCTGCACCCTCAAATGCCAACAAATCACAACGATTTCCCCACAGTGTATTGGCCAATCACAGACTAAGTGGGTTAGACCCAGTTACAGGGTCTCCTAGCAATGCACTCCATAGGAACACTATAAGTCTCCAAGAAAACAGATGCTCCATGGTAACTTGTGGCCAAAATACAGCAGCAGATAGAAAAATAAAAGTAATACACCAGCAGAACAAAATCCCTTGCCTTTAATCAGTACTCATGAGTTGTATAAACTGAAAAATGACATGGGCTTATTGAATATGTCATACTTATCCTCATTCTGCCCATGTTGTATCCTTTATATGTCAGCAACTATTTTTTGATTCTGCAATGATATAGTTAGCATAGCAGGTTGTATATCCCACTAGTTACAATTCTTCTTTGTTTTTTCTTAACATACATTACCTAAAATATGATCTATGTTGGCAATCAGGGGTCCCATTACATTGCATGGTTGTGTCTCTTTGATTGATCACAAACAAGTTACAGTATGTCTGGTAATGGATGAAAGCAGTTGCAATGAAAAGAATCATATTGTTTTTATCTTTACACTCTGATAACTATGTCCATTGTAATCTATCCTCTCTAATGATTTATATTTACTGTACATCTCCTCCCCCTCACGGCCATACCTTCTCTACGCCCCTCTCTGTCTGTCTCTTACTCATTCTCTCACTCTCTCTCTCTCTCTCTCTCCTTGGTCTCTCTGTAGCTTTCTTCTGTCCTCCCTTGCTCTTCATTTCTCTCTCTCTCCCCCCCCCCTCTCTTTACCATATGTAAAGTACAATGAACATGAGAGGATGTTTGCAACATTCAAACAGAATGAAAAAATAGAATCAAAGAAGTAGTTCCAACTTATAAAAATTGATGCCACTATGAAAGTGTCTACTGAATAGCTGCAACTTATTAATGGAGACTATTGTAAAACTCTGATTTCTAAGAAGCGATTCACGTAACAAAATGTGATGATTGGCTTGAATATAAAGAATCATTTTTTACATTTGCTTGCATACATGTGCAAGAAACATAGTGCCACCATCCGAGTTTTCGGAGGTGTGGCACCAGTCTTCTAATTCAGTCAGTGTATTTGCAGGCGCAGCCGCAGTTCTCCAATGAATGCTGCAGCTGTCTATGACAGCAGTTGAAAATGCAGTGCCGTACAGTTGAAAGGGAGAGCTCCACTTCAGTGAGCAGTGCTCCATCCCCCAGGCATGCGCACATGCATGTTGCGTGCTCGTAAGCTTCCCCCATGCACATACTGTATGACCAGCAGGGGTGCCCAATCCCCGTCAGCTCCATGCCCCCAAAGCTTGAGGTGCCGCTGGGAGCCCACCCCAGCATGGCAAAATTGATATGTCCGACGGGGGGTGCCCAATCCCCCGTCGGCTCTAGACCCTCCCCCAAACAGACTTCCAGCTGCCATGCTGGGAGCCCACCCTAGCGTGGCACAAGTCCATATGGCCAATGGGGGTGCCCAATCCCCTGTCAGCTCCAGGCCCCCCCAAACAGCCTTCCAGCTGCCATGCTGGGAGCCCACCCCAGTGTGGCAAATGTCCCACATTGTCTAAGTAAAAAAAACAACAACTTGTAAACAAAAAATCCCTCAGTGGTCTCCCTGCCACCACGCCCACCACTGCACACCTGCCTCCCCACCCCCTCACCCCATACTTACCTGCGGTCCAAGCGCGATGATCTTTGGTGGACCGGGTACACATCTGCACTCTTCAAAGCCGACCGCAAACTGAGGAAATGCTGGTAAGCTCTATAATACAATAAATAGGGTTTTTTCAACTTTAATGCATATCTCAGGCAGTTTTTGGAATTTTGGGACCAAATTTTCAACATGGGGTTTTTGGGACCCCTCTTCATGAATTCTTGAACTGTCATGGTGTTAATCGGGCCCGAAGGGTTATTTCGCAGTCACTGCATGAAATCACCCTTTAGGACTGATTAATGAAAGGACAGTGCCAGTGTTCATAAGGTGGGCTCTCAAAAGGGCTATGTTGCAAATTTGGTAAAAAAATTTCCTAAAAATGACTGTTTTATGAGCGTGCGTTGTGCAGTTCCCACGTACACTCATACATTCATAAATTTTTAATATTTGCACTCTGGATTTTAAACATTGCCATTTTACCACACCTCCTTATGAGCAGTACAGCTGTCATTTTTCACATCTCACCCAAAATGTGTTTCCGTACATGTAGCACACAGTGGCGCAGTCAGTGTGCAAAATCAATGTATGGGACACATTAAGAAAATCACAGTGGCACTGTTCATGAGCAGAGGTCTTAAAATAGCTATGTTGAAAATTTGGTGAAAAAATTCCTAAAAATGACTGTTTTACAAGCGTGCGTTGCACAGTTCCTTCGCACGCTAGTAAGTTCACAAATTTTTAATATTTGCACTCCAGATTTTCAACATTACCATTTTACCACACCTCCTTATAAGCAGTACAGCTGTGATTTTTCATGTCACCCAAAATGTGTTTCCCTGCATGTAGCATCCAATGGCACAGTCGGTGTGCACAATCAATGTTTGGGACAGATTAAGAAAATCACAGTGACACTGTTCATGAGCAGAGGTCTTAAAATGGGTATGTTGAAAATTTGGTGAAAAATTTCCCAAAGATGACTGTTTTAGGGCCTTGCGTTGCGTAGTTCCTCGCACCTCCATAAGTTCTTCGAATTTTAATATTTGCACACCAGATTTTCAACATTGCCATTTTATTACACTTCCTTATGAGCAGTACAGTTGCCATTTTTCATATCTCACCCAAAATGTGTTTCTGCACATGTAGCGCACAATGGTGCAGTCGGTGTGCAAAAGCAATGTTTGGGACAGATTAAGAAGTCACAGTGACACTGGTCATGAGCAGAGGTCTTAAAATGGCTATGTTGAAAATTTGGTGACAAAAGTCCATAAAATGACTGTGTTACGAGTGCGCATTGCGCGGTTTCCACGCACCCTTGTAAGTTCATGAATTTGTAATATTTTCAGTCCAGATTTTCACCAGTGGCATTTTTCCATACTTCCTTATGAACAGTACAGCTGTCATTTTTCACAACATGGCCGAAATGTGTTTTCACACTTTCAGCGCAGAAATACGTGGTTATGTGGGAAATCATTGTTCGGGCAGATAAAGAAAATCACAGTGACACTGTTCATGATCGGAGGTCCCAAAATGCCTGTGTTGACAATCTGCTGTAAAAAATCCCCAAACTAATTACATTACGGGTATGCGTTGCACAGTTTCTACGCATGCTCATGACTTCACCAGTTTTTTTAATATTTTCACTGCAGATTTTCAACATTGCCATTTTTTACACTTCTTCATTAACAGTACAGCTGTCATTTTTCACATCCTGTTCGGAATGTGTTTTTGCACCTGTGGTGCTAAATACCGTAGTCGTTATGCAAAAGCAGCTTTTGGCTAACAAACTGATATTACCACTGTTCATGAGGTGGGGGTCACAGAAAAACCATGTTGAAAATTTGGAGTGAAAATACCAAAGAATGCCTGAGGCATTAGGGTTTACGACCATAATGCCCCACCCTGTAGAGAATGACAGGCATCAGGGGTGCGACTTGGGATTCTCACCTGTAATGCTCATACCATTCCACACCCTGCAGCCAGTGAGAGGCATTGAGGTGTGCCTTGGACTGTTCGGCCCCAAAGTTCACCCCATGCTCCTATACCGCACCCATCTCACCATATTTCCTGATGGAATGGGGTGCGCATAAGGGCCAAAGACCCCAAGGCACACCGTGACACTTGTCAGTGTCTGCAGGGTAGGGTGAGGTGAAATGGCATGGCCGTTATGCCTGACTACCCAAAGGCACACCCCAATGCCTGTCAGGCTCTGCAGGGTGGTGGTGGGGTTGGCTTCAGTTCAATACTTCACTGCCATTCCTATTATGCAGCTCTGTAACTCCTACACTACCAATGCCAGTGCCAGTAAGCAAACATTCAGCATTGACAAATGCTTGTTTATTTAGGATGTAGTTGTCTCATCCTACATCTTTCATCTCCCCTTCACTACCCCACCACACACACACACACACACACACACACACACTAAGGTTACTACCTTTTAGAAAGCTCAAAGTGGGACATTTCTTACTGAAATAGGATTTTTCACAGGACAGTACATAACCTCGACCAATGCAACAGACTTGTTTTCTCTAAATAATCATAATTAAAGCTAAGTATTGTAGTTTCTTAGTTGCTTCTATTGTTTCTTATCATTTTAAGGTATTTTAGTTTTCTGTAACATTTAGTGGGAAATTAGAAAATATTTTTTCTACTATTAAGTCAGGACATGTAGTAGTTTTCATGTTTTTTTGCAGGACACAGCTGCCCAAATCAGGACTGTCCTGCAAAAACCAGGACAGGTGGTAACCCTAACATACACATACACACACACACACACACACACACACACTCACTCTCACATTTATTTATTTAGTTTTTATTTACCAGGTAAGTGCACTAGGCATAGCATGACTATTTTCAGACACGACCTGGGAGAGTACAAAACAGTATAACATACAGAACATTTTATAAGTGCAGGAAAATAATACATAGGGTAGGTCAAAAATAGTATTAATGATCAACACAGGCAATCAAAAAATAACACAACATGGGAAACAGTTTAGAGAAATAACTTCATGAAGAGTAGAACAGAACAGATTGTAATTGGAAATAGCATAAAACAAGAGGTAGACTCAAAGATGCAGTAGTGTGAGTGGGGTCAGTGTAGGAAGAAGCAGAGGAGGGCAAACAGCTAACTAGAATGTGAGAAAGTGGGTTTTAGTTCAAGGGAGAGAAGGGAAATGGGCCAAGGAGCAGCAGGACTAGGGTTATTAGGAGTAGAGGGGAGGTATAGTAATGTGGTTTTTGTGGTTAGGGAGTTTGAAGATGACATAAGTAGGACTGAGAGTGAAAGGGCCTAGTGCCATCAAGTGGGGTCAAAGCAGGTGCATGAGTCAGCCAGAGATAGATAACAGCGCAGCTCTCTTTTAAAGCAAAGATGGGATTTTGACTGCCTTAGGACAAACGGTAGTGTGTTCCATAGCTGGGGTGCCACACGTTGGAAGGCACTAGTGCCTTTGGATGTGTGACACCTAGAAACATCGAGTTGAGATTTTTCAAGCCGTGGAAGGAAGTTTGGGGAACCAGCAACACTGCAAGTGAGGATGGGGCTTGAAGCCTGATAATAGAATCAGTGAGATAGCCGAGATAGTATTGCCTGGTAGCAGAGGGAGAGAGCCATTCCAAGTCCCTGTAGAGTTGACAATGGTGCCTGAGTCGAGGAAATGAGGAGGCGTAACCACAAATGTTATTATAAGTGATGTCCCATTTATGGAGGGAGGTTTTATGAGAAGCAACAATAATAAGAACACAATATGTGATGGTGGGGAGCAGGATACCTCTGGCTATAGCCAGCTTAGCAGAGGGCGTTAACATATAGCTGGTCTTGCAAGCAACACCCAGTTTAGCAATGACAGCTTTGCAGGTGGACTGTATGTGAAGACTAAAATCCAGGGATTGGTCTAGCATGACACCAAGATAGTTAAAGGACGTGACACACTCTCATTGAGTGCCCTCTAAGTCATGAACCATAAGGGATGTGGGACAAGCCCTGAGCTTAGGGGCAGAGCCTAGAAGCATGGCTTTTGTCTTCTTAGCATTTAGTATCAGCTTATGGGCATAAAGCCAGTTTTGAACATTTTTGAAGTCTAAGGAAAGGGATGAGTTAATGCTGTCTATTCTGGTGGAGCTAGTATAAATAACAAGATTGTCAGCATAAAGCAGAGATGAACAGGTTTAAAAAGCAACTGCAACATCGTTTATGAAGAGTGAGAAAAGAAGTGTCCCCAAGATAGAGCCCTGAGACACACCAATATTGATGATGGTACTGCCAGATAGGGAGGAGTTAAATTTTACAGTTTGGGTCCTGTGTGACAGATAGCTGCTAAACCAATTTACGACTGGAGTTGAGAACCTCAAGTGACGAAGATGAGAAAGAAGCAAGGGGTGATCAACAAGATCAAAGGCTTTAGTAAGGTAAATGAAAACAGCCCCAGTGAGTCGTCCAGAATCAATATTAGAAAGTATATCCACTGTGACATACTATGATTTTTTCTGAAACCATGCTGGGTCTCAGAGAGAAGACTGAATTTTGTGAGGTAGTCAATTGTTTGGGTGGTGAGAAGTTTCTCCAGTATTTTGCTCAGTACCGAGAGAATGGCTATAGGCCTGAAGTTAGTAACCTCCTTCGGGTCACCTTTTTTGAGTACAGGTGTTATACAAGCAATTTTCCAGTGGTCGGGAACTACACTGCAAGAGAGAGATCATGTGGAGAGGCAATGAGAGGAGCAGCAAGCTGCAGAAGTTGAGGTTCTAGGGAATCGGTCTCAGAGCTAGTGTTGTCAGAGATGGATTTTAGGAGTTTCAGGACCTCCGATCTAGATATGACCTTAAAGTGGAAAGGTGGTGCATAGGGAAGGCCATTACATAGAGCAGCAGGGGTGTCTGGCTGGCTTGAAAGTAGGAGCTATGGGAGGGGTGGCAGAAATAGTCTATCTAGATTTCAGCAAGGCTTTTGATTCTGTCCCTCACAGAAGATTGGTTAATAAACTAGACCACTCTGGGTTAGGCCACAAAATAGTCAAGTGGGTTCAAAACTGGCTCCACAATAGAGTGCAGAGGGTCATAGTCAATGGAACACTGTCTAGTGAAGGAAGGGTGATCAGTGGTGTGCCTCAAGGATCTGTCCTTGGCTCAGTCCTCTTCAATATATTCATCAGCAACATTGCTGATGGCCTGCAGGATAAGGTGTGCCTGTTTGCAGATGACACGAAGCTCTGCAATAGGGTTGATACAATGAAGGAACAGCAGCAATGGAAGCAAATCTAAAGAGCCTAGAAGTGTGGTCTAGGGACTGGCAGTTGAAATTCAACACCAAAGAGTGCAAGGTCATGCACCTAGGTAAAGGAAACCCAAGGAAAACATACACACTCAATGGTGAACAATTAACAGAAACAAAACTTGAACTGGACCTCGGAGCACTTATTTCCAGTGATTTAAAGGTGGGTAGACAATGTGAAAAGGTGGTGCAGAAAGCTAGTAGCATCTTTGGATGTATTGGCAGGGGCATTACAAGTTGGAAGTGAGAGGTCATACTCCCTTTATACAGGTCCTTGGTGAGGCCACATCTCGAGTAGTGCATACAGTTCTGGAGGCTACACCTAAAAAAGGACATAGACTGCTTGGTGGCTGTACAGAAGAGAGCTACTAAAATGGTACAGGAAATGCACCAGGAGCAATATGAATCTAGACTACAGCAACTGCAAATATACTCCCTCGAGCAAAGGAAAAACAGGAGGGATATGATAAAAACCTTCAAATACATAAAGGGCATAAATAAGGTACAAGCAGAAAACCTCTTTCACAAAAACGAGACTACGTGAACAAGGGGGCACAGTTTGAGACTAACAGGGGTAAGTTTAAAACCAACATTCATAAGTTCTGTTTCACAGAGAGGGTGATGGACCCTTGGACTAGTTTACCACCAGAGGTTGTGAAGGCCAAAACAGTCACTGCTTTTAAGCTAGTATGGGACAAGTACTGCGGTAATCTCAGAAGAAGAACAGAACAGGGGGTAGGCAATCTGGGCAGACTAGATGGATCACATAGTCCCGGTCTACCGACACATTTTTATGTTTGTTTAAATGGCAGTGCAAAATTTTGCATTGTGATTTGCAATTGCCCAGTTGTAAAAATGTGCTATTCACAGTTGGATAGCACATTGACCCCTACCCAAGTGAATGGCCCCATAAAAGATAATACCTGTGCCCTATTCCCAATTCACTAAAGCAGCCATGCAAATGAGTCCATTGGGCATGCAAGGCACTAGGTGGCCATTTGTATGCTCATTATAGGCCCTTTTGCATAGGCTGCAGGTGACTTAGTGCTCCCCTCAGCCCATGGCCAAGATGCAGCCGCAGTCCATGGTGGCTAGTGCCCCACCCATTGACGATCACCAGGAAAAACAGGCTGTTTCCCTGGTGGTCAAGTGGTCCCTCCTCATCCCCAATCACTGATTGCCATCCCTGTCATAAGAAAAATGATGTCGCTGGTGGTCTAGTGGGGTTCACCTATGACAGTGCGTGGGTAACAAGTGCAACGTCCTTTAGTGCGCTGGCTTTATTGTGCAAGGAAATGGAGCACATGCAAATACCAAAATACACAGGGACATCATACGGCAACTACACCAACGAAGCCACACAAAGTATCCTAGGGAAAAAACACAAGAAAACACATAACCTCTCATAGCTGGCACAAACATGTTGTACCAATTCTAGCATTAAGATCCCCTAACAAAATACATTTCATAGATTCATTATACTTCAGATTTTGTATCTTTTCCTTCCAGATTATAAAGACAACAGACCTATGTATTTTTTGTACTCAGTGGACACACACTCCTCATCCTTTATTTTCAGCAGAAGTGTAATAATATTATCATCTTGATATATAGTACTTTTACTCTGAATTTCAGGAAATATTTTAAGGCCACTAATAAACCTCCTGTTGGTCTTCAATGTTGGATCCCCTTTTTTGAAGGATATTTATAGATTGCAAATCCCCTTCATGTTAAAATTGCCTCCATCTGTTAACCAAGTTTCTTCGAGGCAAATAATATCAGCTTCTGCTAACCAATCCTGTTGTTCTCTATCAACTATCTTGTTTAATACCCCTGCTATGTTCCAACTACAGAGCCTAATATGATTAAGTTTATTTAATGTAGATGTTGCTAATTCCTGCGTTAGTAGACGTTGATAATGCCTGCGTTTGTAGTTTAGCTGTTTTCTTATCCTACAGAACATCAAAACGGTTAGTTAATTTAATAGTAGCCATTGGATTTTTATATTTTTGAGTTATTGATTTTGTTTTTGGCTCTTGAATATTGCCTCTATTTGCAGACAAGCATTCTATTAAATCTACTACAGTATGTTTATACCAAGAGTGTCTAACAGAGATGATTGATTTAATTATTTGCTTTGCTATAGACTTATTAAACATGATGACATTGATTTGGCCACATCCATTTCTTTTCTCTTTCTATGTCTACAAAGTCTGTGTCTTGGCATTTAATTTTGAATACATCCTGGATTAGGACAAGTATTTTACCCAAAAGCTAAATTTTTTGATTCATTGTCCTACTCTCGTAATCCAAACAGCATCAATATTAGTGGTTCCTGTTTTTCTAATTGTCCTACAGTACTTGAATAGTTATTTGCAGGTAATTGCATAGGTAAATCAATCCAGACTTGCCAAGAGAGCACTGCTAATGGTATGGGTAAGCTAACTAAAAGGTCAAGTTTTCTTAATTTATTTTGACTAGACCAGAGGTTATAGAGAACCTCTTCATTACTACAGATAAGTAACACTCTATTGGAATCTCCACTCATTTCTACTCTAAAAGCCTTCAATAAATTACAAGCAGAGATGTTAATTTCTAATTCAGCTATGAGTTATAAATTCTGTCAGGGAATCTTGAGTTTCACAGTCTTTTTTATAGATTCCTCTTATAGCAATACAAAATTCCTCTCCAAAAACTGTAATATTTTTATCTGTAGTTATAACCTTAGTTGGTCAACTAATTGCAGTTATTCTTGGCATTCTTCTGTTTGTTGTAGGCTTGATACATTTCCATCTATTAATACCATTTCCTCAGATTCAATATGATGTTCTATTATTACCGCTACTTGTTCTGTAGGTTTACTATGATTCACCACAAATGTCTCTTTCTCTCCCAGCAACTATCCCTTGGAAAATCTGACATTTTTTGTTACAGTTTTTTTTGTGACACTATTTTTTGTGTTGCTACTATATTTTGCTTCCTGGATAGTCTTTTTCTTTTTTTTCCCCTTGTTTATTGTAATTTTTCCTTACTTTCCTTGTGTTCAGAGAAAGTAAGATATGATTAATTAAATTTAGCTAGGTCTTCTTCCCCTTGAGGTGTCTATAGCAAGCAAAACTTGATTCAAAGGTTTTTTTTTTGTTCTCCTCTGTTTCTTTTCTGAATGTTTCAATTTCTGTTTTTTAATTTGCGTATGTTCCATTGTGAGGATATTTGCCATGTGAGGGTGGCTTAATGATTCAATCATCTCTATAGACAGAATGGTTGGGTAATCATTATATATAGTAGTGTCGATAGTAGCATTCAAAGGTTTCTTGTCCATATTGTTGCTAATTCTACAGAGGGTTCTAACTCTATTATTGACCTCTTCCAATGAGAGGCTGGCATTGCTAATAGAAAGGGGGCTAAATAGCTCAAGTTTAGTCTCGTCTGTTTGTGATGTGTCAGCTACTCTGTGATGATCCTGGAGTTCAGTCTGGGAACCTATTGTCATGGGTGTATTTGAAATATTGATTACAAGCCAGCCGGCCGGCGCAGTGGTGGGATTTCCACTTGCGACGCCGGCAACCTGGGTTCAGGAACGGACCAGGGTCGTTGGAGGGCCAGCCGGGGGAGAAGGATGGAGCATCCTATGGACTGCTCTTCTTCTCCGGGGGGGAAGGGTGCGGGTAGTGCTCGGAGCACTGAGGACCCCTAGCGGAGGCCGGGGAGACCTCACGCTACCCGGCGGCAACACCTTGGGGAGGTGGGGGCGGGGCGCCCCGGCATCATTGCGTCCCCTCCGTGGGAAAAAGCACAGAAAATCAGGTGGGGTGGGGCCACAGTCTCAGTGAAGCCCTCCCGGAAGGACCTCAATTGGCTGCCACCGCTGCGGTCCCCAGCCAGTTACAGTTCCGTGACCACGGGAGACGTGGCCATGGCCCCACCCTCCGGGGGGTAAGCCGGGGGTGACTGGGGGACCTAGGCAGCAGTAGATGGCAGCCGAGGCTTCCCGGGTCCGTGACTAGGGCCGATAAATGACTGTCGGCCTGGCCAGATAAATAATAAATAGAAAAAAAAAATATTGATTACATTAAAACGGTCATTTACGTTTAATTATTGACTTTCTGAGTCTCTTTTATAAGATGTTGATAAAATCTGTCCATCACTTGCTGCCTCACCAATACCTTATTATTTGTTGAGTCCTTTTTACTCCTATTTTAACCTATTGCCTTTTTCCTTCTTTGTGATTTTACCCCATGGGAAACTTAATGTATTGTGTCTCCATACTCTCTAGTACCACCTCTGATAATTGTTTGTTTGAATTTTCCTTTCTTGCTTTGTTATCTATAACCCACATTTTTCCAAGTTCATTATACATTGTAAGATGTAATTGCTTTCTTCAACACCCTCCACTCGGGAGAACATGTGCATTATATTTTTATCCCCACTTTTCCTCCGTATACTAATAGGAGTATAAGGCTTCAGATAACCTACCCTCAGAATCTGTACAGTTCCCACCTTTCTACATTTTGCTGACAGTGAGGAACTTTCTGAGTCAAAGTTAACAATTTCTTGCTTTCCCCTCTCTGTGGCCCCTTTTTCAGTACTTTGTTTCCATTTTAAGGGAAAAGGGAAAAAAAAAAACTACATAAAAACAATGGCTTCTAGTACAAAAAAGTTTAAAACAAACAGAAATGTCTGTTTTAAAAATTGTGAAGTGCGTATTACATCTTCAGTGCACCTTTAATCACCACTGTGTCTTCTAACTCTAAGAATTTGTCAGAGGTTCAGATAAGGAACTATTAACCAATACTTGCAGTACAAACTTATGAAAGTTTGCTTAATGGGTGAAAAAAAGGAAAAATGCAGTGGGATGCCACACATAAAATCTAGGTTGCTGTTTTGTCTTCATTAGCAATCTGTTCCATGAAAATGCTCCGAATCTGCTTCTGGGAAAAAGTCCACAGCACTTATAATAGATATAGTTTTCTTATTCCTTCTCTCTCTCTCTCTCTCTTTTTTAAACAGCAGCCTAAACAGTTTTAAGTTCCTTGCTTTTTTTCTTGTTTCTGAGATTGTACTACAATCAATAAGTATTCCACAGCACACCCCCCAAAATGAGGGAAATAAACTGAGACTAGATACAAAAAAGAAGCATGATAAAAATAATATTTTTAAACTTGTTACCATCCCCTTTTACCCCTCTTTAAATAATCTTAATATCTCAAAAAAATTTTAAACTTACTTGGAAAAGAAAACAATAATACCTTGCTGCTCGCTAAATGAGTAGAAAGCTGTTTGCTACCTGTACAAAATCGCTCAGTAGTTCAAATACATCCATATCTACTAACAAATGACAGTAAAAAAATAGCCAAAGAGATATACAAGGAAGGGTACTGATGTTTACCCTGCATGCTTGTTTGATGTTCGATGCTGAATGCTAAAATGGTTACCAATGGTCGGCATCTATAGACACTGTTTGTACTGATGTTATCCAATGTAATCAGTGTACAACTGTTTTTGATGCTAAGTTAGTTTAAAAATTCAAAATTTTCAAAATAAAATATAGACTAATCCAGAAAAAAGGGTATGGGGGTAATTTATGCTTCTTTTAGTACTTCGTTTTACATGCAATCTCCTTAAAGAGAAGGAAAACCAAAATGATACAATAATCCAATGTGTATCACTTTTACTCTCTACTTCATGGCCACCCTCAATAGCAGACAGCCCGCTCACTCTCACTCTCACTCTCACTCTCAGTCTCACCTACTCACTCTCACTCTCACTCTCACCTACTCATTCTCATACTCACTCTCACTCTCACCTACTCACTCACTCTCACTCTCACTCTCACTCTCACTCTCACACTCTTGCTCTCACTCTCACTCTCACCTACTCATTCTCACTCTCACTCTCACTCTCACTCTCATTCTCACTCTCACTCTCACTCTCACTCACTCTCTCTCACCTACTCACTCTCACTCTCACTTTCACTCTCACCTACTCACTCTCTCTCACTCTCACTCTCACTCTCACTCTCACTCTCACTCTCACTGTCCCTTCCTTGTGAATATCCACTACTTTTAGCCGCACACTGGGGTTGGATTTCTTTCTTCCAAACATTGGTCACCCAGAGAGCTCTGCAATCCTCCCCATACCACAGTCTGGCCAGACCCCACTCCAGCACTGATAGCGATGCCTCCAACAACCGGGGACCCTCAGGAGCCCCAAGGGAACCCAGACACAGCTCTGGTCACCTTCATGGGAACACAAACTCGGCTCTAGCCAGCTCAGCTCCATCCTCTCTGCACCCACTTGTGTCTGGTCAGGTAAATATATATCTTTCTTCAAAGGTCCATATCTGATGCCTCTGTTGTTAACTGGCTGGTGTTGAATTACTGTGACTATGTCACTTCCAGTGTCAACACATTGTCTTTTTAGGGCTGCAGTGGGCATAGCTCTGCAGACCTTTTGGGATGAGAAAAGGGACACCACATTCCTTCCTAATTTGCCACCCACTGTTCTGTCCACTGTGTCTGACTGCCTTGCTTGAACTGTGACTTTCTCATTCATTTCAAGTAGAAAGTGGTGGAAAAAGAAAATAAAAAAACAGAATCAAGTCCTGTTTCTTTGAAGTAACTCCAACAAGTATATTGATCATAAAACAACTGCTGTGAATGGCTTTGTGATATGTGTGTGTGTGAGTGTGTGTGTGGGGGGGGTTGCATTATGAGCTACATCAGAACAGTAGGCAGCAGCGGGAGATTCAATAGCCCATAGTGCATGAGAGAGCTTTTGTTTGATCTCCAGTTATATTATCCCTGTGTGACTGTACATACTAACACACTAACATACTAATTGCCAGCAGAATAGGCCTTATGGTCTATCAGGTCTGCTTGTGCCTTAGATCCCTATTTGGGTACTGAGGCCACCCCTCCCTCATCATTCTGAAACCCCTATCTGCCATCCCATCCCCCCAGGCCAGGCCATCCCCTGTTGCTTCACCTTGTTGTACCTGTCCCACTCCCTCTTGAAGCCCTCCACTGTAGAAGTTTGAACCAGCTCACCAGGCAGTACGTTCCAAGGTTCCACCACCCTCTTGGTGAAAAATCTCCTCCTCTTCCCCCCTCATCCTCCCACCTTCCAGCTTCTAGCCATGCCCTCTGGTGATACCTCCCTCCTTAAGTCTAAAGTTCCCTTCTTTGTTTACCCTATTTATTCCCTTGAGGTACTTGAAGACCTCGATCATGTCCACCCTGTCTCTCCTCTTCTACAATGAAAACAGGCCGAGCTCCTCCAATCTCTTGTCATATGTCAAATCTCCTAGGCCTTATATCATCTTAGTTGCCCTTCTCTGAACCCTCTCCAGGAGCTGTATGTCCCTCTTTATGTGCGGTCTCCAGTACTGCCCACAGTACTCAAGGTGTGGTCTAACCAGTCCATTGTACAGTGGCAGAATCACTTCCCTGTACCTTTAGGTAATCCCCCTTGTGATGCATCCCAACACCCTGTTTGCTTTGACCACTGCCCTTCTGCACTGCTCAGAGTTATTCATACTTTCATCCACCAGGATTCCCTGGCTAGTATAAGAGATACTTGGCACTGTGCATGCCATAGAAAATATTTGAAGATGATGAACACCAACTGCTGCCTTCCTGCCTCACATTTCCCTTTTGGAAGGGAGTTTAAGCTGTAAACAATCCATTCATCCTGAGGACCGCACAAAAGAGGCTCCCTTAAGACCCTTAAAACATAGCCTCAATGTTGTGAGTAAAGGAGCATTCGGAGAATACGTTCTTTATTATTTTGCTTTGCTTTACAAAGGAGGCTATTAGATAATACTGTTTAATCAGGTTTTTATACATTAAGTTTGCTTTCCATTATAGTCACACAAGCAGACTTAACCATATGATTGCATCTAATGTTTTTTATCAGGATCCTTGTGTTTTGCAAATCTCAAGAGCCACACTTTAAACATAGAAATTTACGGCAGATAAGGACCGCTAGGCCTACCCAGTCTGCCCATTTTCTCTACCTGCTGCAGAAACCACAGACCCTACTTGATCTCTTGCTTTGTTCTCTTTCCCATCGCTCAGGTTTGGCAACTTGTTTGTTCTGGTGCTTCACAAGGGACCACCATCCTACAATGGAACCAGTCTGGCTTAGATTCCTCACCTGCAGCCCTATCAACTCTGGACAGAGTTTGTTTTAACTAGTAACAATGTTACAATCATGCAAAGGGTAATTATATGCAGATGTCATGATTACCTTGTGTTGCATGAAAACTATATAACTAATGAGTGATAAACTCCATTTCTATTAAAAATATTGAATTTTTTTTACCTGTCCCACTGTATCTGTCTCTATGAACATCAATATACTAAAGAGTGTAAATTGATGATGCTGGAGATGAGCAAAAAATTCAAACATGCCATTTTGAAGGGATGAGAATGATGCCAGGAAATGAGAAGCCAGAAGCAAAGCTTGAGAAAAAGACATCGCTTATGAACAAAAAAAGTGCATGCAAAGAAGGAAAGCATGCCTACTACAATTATCAAAAATATTTGCACATTGCGTGGCTTTTTTAACAAAGAAAATTGTGACGTAGTCATTTGTGATCATTTTTTTTTCTTTTTAATCATAAGTAATTAGTATTTAGTTTATTTAAACAACACCATATGTTGCCTACTTTGCAGTACTCCTCCCTCAGAAACACTTAACTGTTACCCAGTAGTTAACATTTTTTTAAAGTTACATTACCTTAAAGTTTTTGTCCGTGTGGAACTTTATCATGGGAAAAAACGTGTATGAGTAGCTCTAGCTATTTTCTCTGAGAGTTTTTTGAATCTGCATTTGTAACAAATAATCTCAATTAACTTAAAAACTAAGGCCCAGATATTTAAAGGAGATGCACCGGGCGCAACTGAGTTGCACCGGTGCATCTCTGAAATGCATCCCTGGGCCATATTCAAAAGGGGGTGATGTGCCGGACAAGTCTGGATGCACTGCAGTGCAAAGATAATGTATGCGGTGCATCTGGAGGGGGCGTTCCCCTGCATACATGGCACATCTCCATATTCAGCTGAGATGTACAGCGCAGCTGCCCACACATCTTGGAGATGTGCCATGCAAAATTAGGCCTGGAAAACCCATGCCTAAGTCATAGTCACCCACAGGCAGACTGCTGTACTGCACAGCTCAACACAGCAGCCGTCAGCCCCTGGGTGGCTACCCCCTAGCCCCCGATCCTAATAGCAATAAGCACATCCCACTCATCCCTGGTAGTCTAGTGGCTCCCTCCTGTGCCTGACCCCAAAGTAACACATGTAAAATATCCCTGATATTCCCCAGTAGTCTAGTGGCCCACCTCCCTGCCCTGTTCCTTAATTGTGCTGAAATACCTAGTAGAAATCCACCCTGGTTGTCCAGTGGCACCCCCACCTGTCCCCAAGGCCAATGTATCACAAAACAGTCCCATTCCACATACTCTGGTAGTCTAGTAGACCCTCCATACCCCCACCCACCAAGCCACCCACACCCCACCCAGCTCCCCCATCCCAGCATGGCCAATACAGCCGGTGGGCAGCAAAACCCACCCACACACCACCATGACTGCCCACTGACTGAGCTGTCACTGAATCACAGCTTACAGAATGTACTACAATACCACTGGTTGACACTTGACCAATGGGCTAGTGTGTACTGTAAGCTTTCATTCACATTTAGAATGAAAGCTTACAGTACACACTGCAAGCCCATTGGTCAACAGAACAGCCAGAGAACAGCAAGAGGAAGGAGCTGCTGTTATAACTAGAACTCTACTACTGGGACCTTCAATTTAGGGTAAAAAAAAAAAGAGTTAGTGTGTTTGTCTGAGTTGGCTGAAATTAATTGTTATCTTTGCAGTTATCTAGGTGTTTGAGTTGGCCGAAGAGAATTGTTATCTGTGCAATTAACTGGTGTAGAAAGAGCTGTAAATCAGGGGGAGTGGCTTAGCTAGAAGGAAGCCAGGTGTTTTAGATTTTAAAACTGCACTAGATAGCTTCTGGCAGAGAACAGGCAGAGAACAGCAAGAGAAAGGAGCTGTACTTCTCTACTGGGATTATATTGCCCTCCTTCCTTCCCCTCTACCTCCCACCCTTAGCCACTTCTAAAGGCACAGGATTTGACTGACAACAGGAACTTCCTGTTTGGGAGCAGGAAGTGAGTGATCACAGAGCCACAAAAGACTCACCATCCTAGAAGGAAAAGAGTAGCTCTCCATCCCCTCCAGCTGCTGGAGGTCTGACTCTGAGCAAGTATGGAGGCTCCTGAGAAATATAGGAACTTCTTGTCTCAGAACAGGAAGATCAGGAGCTTAAAGGTCACAGAGGCAGTAAGTAAGTAGGGAGAAAAAAAAATAAACAGAGGAAAGAGTAAGTATTCAAAACAACAGTTAAGGGGCCAGAAATAAGACATGATGCAGTGCAGTGGCTGTGGAGCAGCGGTCTTCCGGGAGATGTTCTGGAGGATGCGGTGTTGTCCCATCTGCAGGCACCCCTCTGGGCTGAGGGAGAAGGTTGCTCACCTCCAGGCTGAGTTAGCCAGGATTTGGGGGACCTCCTCTCCAACTCAGGGACCACCAGGGCCACCGCCATTGCCTCAGAGGTTGACAAGAAAGATGAGCAGTTGGACCACAGTGGGCTCAGGGAAGGTGAGGGTGGTGGAACAGAGGCATATCCCTCCAGTTGTACTGCTCCACAATTCATATGCTGTTGTGGCAAAGTGTAGTTCCTCTATGGAGGCATCTGCAGTGGAGACCATGGAGGATGCTGGGAACCTCCACAAAGGAGACCCACAGGAGGGTGGCATGGGACCCCACAGGGGAAGAAAACAACTCTTGGTGAGGGACTCCATTGTTAGGAGGGTAGCACTGGGGGAGGAAGGGGAGAGGGAGGTAAGGTGCCTGCCTGGTGCCATGGCTTGGAGGGACAGGGAGTGAATCCTTAGGATCATGGGAGCAGCTGCATGGGGGAGGGAGCTGGATGTCATTGTCCACCTAGGGACAAATGACCTGGCTGGGAAAGGGATCAGAGCAGTGCAGGAAGAGTTTGTGGAGTTGGGAGGGGCCTTAGACAAGTAGCATGCACGGTAACCTTCTCAGAGGTGCTGCCTGTCTATAGCATGAGTGAGGCTAGGGTGAGGCTAGGGTACTGCACACCATGGGATTCAATCAGTGGTTGAAAAACTGGTGCAGAGCTCAGGGGTTTGGCTTCATTGGGGACTGGGGGTCTACCTGGAGTGATGCAGGCCTATACTGGAGTGATGGTCTGCATCTGTCCAGGAGGGGAACCAGGATCCTAGGTGATAGGTTTAAATGCTTCATTGGCAAGCATTTAAACTAGCCAAAGGGGAAGGCACTGGAAAGGAGCAGGGAAATTGTAGCTCCTCAAATAAATCAGTGTAGTAAGTGAGATAAACACCAAGGTAGAGATGTCGATAGGAAGAAGGGCAGGGTAAATGGAGAAAATGACAAAGGCAATAAGGATAGGGATGGGACAAAAAGGGGTAAGACCATCAAGAAATGGAGGGTAATGACTACCAATGCCCATAGTCTGGGCAACAAGCTCCCAGAACTGGTGGTCTTGATGGAAGAGGGATGCCTGGATATTGTGGCAGTCACAGAAACATCATACACAGAGAACCATGACTGGGATGTTAACATACCAGGGTATATAACATACAGGAAAGACAGGGAGGGTAGAAAAGGGGGAAGAGTCACTATCTATGTAAGGGAAGGGATAAAAGCAACAGAACAAAAGAGTAAACAAGGAGGGGAGGAGAGGAGGCACTGTAGGTCACCTTAGAGACTGGAAATGGCACCACAATCTACACAGGGGTTGTATACAGACCTCTATCTCAGGGGAAGGGAATGGACAAGGATATGATAGAAGGCATCCTTAGGATGGCAGAGAAAGGGGAGATACTGTTGATGGGGGACCTGAATATGCCAGATGTTAACTGGAGCACCTTTGCTGCAGCCACATCCAAGAGCAGGGCCATTCTTGATGCCCTACAGGGGGCATGCCTCAGACAGCTAGTGTTGGAACCCACTCAGGAGGGAGCAATCTTATACCTAGTACTCTCAAATGGGGACAGTGAGAGGATCTCAGATCTAGATGTGGGTAGTCATCTGGGAACAAGTGATCACCAAACAGTGCGGTTCACAATAAACTCAGTGGCAGAGTCAAGCCATACAAAAGTGAGGGTACTGGACTTCAGGAGGGCTGACTTTGGCAAGATGGGAGAGTGCCTTAGAAAAGCACTAGCAAACAGATAAGAAGGAGGGGTGAAGCAACAATGGGGAAACATCAAAACTGCCATCACAGAGGCAACAAGCCTTTGTGTGAAGCATATAAACAAATCAAAATGAAAGAAAAAGCCACTATGGTTCTCAAAAGAGGTGGCGGTGAAGGTTCGGGAGAAAAAGATAGCATTTAGGAAGTATAAAGAAACACAGAAGGAGCAGGACAAAGAACTCTACCAGTTAAGGCAGAAGGAAGCAGGGAAGGCAGTCAGAATAGCAAAGGCCAAAACTGAGGAAAAGATAGCTAACTCAGTTAAGAAAGGGATAAAACCTTTTATATGTATATTAGGGAGTGTAGAAAGACAAAGGGAGGGATAGTGAGGCTGAATAGAATGGACGGTGGGTGGGCAGAGAGGGACAGTGAAAAAGCAGGGATACGGAATGAATACTTCTGCTCAGTATTCACAAAAGAGGAGGAGGGGGAGGTACCTAATCCAATCAGCACTCTGGATAGAGGGGTCGATCCCAGTCTTTTCACAGAAGAAAGGGTTCTGAAAGAACTCCTAAAACTGAAGGTGGACAAAGCAATGGGGCCTGATGGGATTCACCCTAGAATTCTAAAAGAATTATGGGGAGAACTAGTGAAACCACTGACTACACTTTTTAACAAATCATGGGATGATGGTGTGGTACCTGAGGACTGGAGGAGGGCAGATGTGAGTCCCCTTCACAAAAGTGGGAGCAAGACAGAGGTAGGAAACTATAGACCTGTCAGTTTGACCTCCGTGGTAGGGAAAGTGATGGAATCACTTCTGAAGGAAAGAATTGTTGAGTACCTAGAGGCCAGTGGGGCAGAGGACCCAAGGCAGTATGGGTTCACAGCAGGAAGGTCATGTCAGATGAATCTAATTGATTTCTTTGACTGGGTGACCAAAGTAGTAGACCAGGGAGGGGCTGTGGACATGGCCTACGTAGACTTTAGCAAGGCATTTGACACAGTCACATACAAAAGATTAATAAACAAATTAGCCAACCTGGGAGTGGGACCCAGGGTGGTAGCCTGAGTAAAACATTGGCTGTACAACAGGACACAGAAGGTAATAGTAAACAGAGTCCACTCTGAAGAAAGGGAGGTTACTACTGGGGTACCGCAGGGTTCAGTACTGGGTCCAGTCCTTTTTAATGTCTTTATAAGTGACATTGTAGAGGGACTGGAAGGAAAAGTATGCCTCATTGCAGATGACACAAAGATCTGCAACAGGGTTGATGTACATGGAGGTGTGTAAAGGATGAGAAGGGACTTGGCAAGGTTGGAGTAATGGTCAGAAGTATGGCAGCTTCAATTCAATGCAAAGGAGCGCAAAATAATGCACCTGGGAAACAAAAACCCAGGGGAAGAGTACACAATGGTAGTAACAACAACAAAAATGGAAAGGGACCTGGGGGTAATCATATCAGATGACCTTAAGGTTGGCAAGCAATGTGAGAAGGCAGTAGTGAGGGTTGGGAGGATACTGGGATGTATAGGGAGAGGCATCACCAGCAGAAAACAGGAAGTTGTTATCCCCCTGTACAGACAATTGGTGAGACCCCATCTGGAGTACTGTGGCCAGTTCTGGAGACCCCATCTCTGCAAGGACATAGACAGGATGGAGGCAGTCCAGAGGAGGGCAACTAAAATGGTGTAGGGTCTGCAAGAGAAGCCATCGAGGAGACACTAAAGGAGCTTAATATGTATACCCTTGAGGAAGGAGGAGGAGGGAGAATGATAGGAACTTTAAGTACCTCAGTGGAATCAACAAAGTCCAAGAGGGTAGCATCTTTCATAAAAAGAGATGTGCAAGAACAAGGGGACACAATCTGAAGATAGAGGGGGGTGGCTCAGGGGCAATGTGAGGAAGTGTTTTTTCACAGAGAGGGTGGTGACACATGGAACAGCCTTCCTGAGGAGGTTGTGGGGTCTAAAACTGTGGGAGAAATCAAGAATGCATGGGACAGACATAAGGCAATTCTTGTGGCGGGAGGAAGGAATAGGCTGTTGGTTAACTAGGATCTGCAGCTTATCCAGTAGGTAGGGAAATGGGCAGACTAGGTGGGCCAAGTGGTCCTTATCTGCCATCAAAGTCTATGTTTCTATGTTTCAATGGTATTGTAGGTGCATACTGTATGCTGTCATTCAGTGACAACTCAGTCGGTGGGCAGCCATGGTGGTGTGTGGGTGGGTTTTCCTGCCCGCCGGCTGTATTGGCCATGCTGGGATGGAGAGAGTGGAGTTGGGTGTAGGTGCCTCGGTGGGTGGGGGGGGTCCACTAGACTACCAGGGTATGTGGAACAGGACTGTTTTGTGATACATCACGGTTCGGGATGGGTGGGGGCCACTAGACTACCAAGATATGTTGAACGGGACTGTTTTGTGATACATCGGGGTCAAGGATGGGTGGGTGGTTCACTGAACCATCAGGGTGGATTACTACTGGGTATTTCTGGGAATGGGGCAGGGTGGGGGCCACTAGTCTACCAGGGAATATCAGGGATATGTTACATGTGTTACTTTAGGGTTGGGTATGGGGGGGGGGCCACTGGACTACCAGGGACCATACATTTGCTACATTCCAAAGCGCTGGACTGGATCGGGGTGTAGGGGTACACCATGCACATCCCTGACACTGACATGCAATTGGGGCCATAATGACATGCAAATGGCCCTATTTGCACCTTGCATGGCTAATAGCCTCATTTGCATGTCACGGTCTGAATATCTGGAATTTGCACCCGGCGCATTCCACAGATGTGCCACGCATTCCCATTCCAGGTATTCAGACCTCGCAGGGGAATGTGCCAGTGCATCTTTGGTGGCCCCATTTGTGCTGCCCATATCTTTTACTATATTCAGACAGGATGGGCATTGCGCATCTTGTTTGAATATAGCAAGTTTGCATTCCGGTGCAAGTCAGTTGCGCAGTGCAGACACTTGTTCCCTTTCTGGGTGCAGTTTGAAAATCCTGGCCTAAGTAGTTTTTTTTACCTAAAACCCCAAAAGGACTGATTCCCATATGATAGCTACAAAACCTGCAAGTTTCATACTTCAACTCTCTACTATTTTTTAGCTGAGTGCAGCAATTAAGGTAGCAAATTGGAAAAAAAATGCACAATTTTGGACTTTAATAACTCAAAAAACTACAATAGGGCCAAGATAGGAACTTCTGAAAATGGACATTTTTAATGAAACACCAACACAACCCTAATGTACACTGTGCATATTATAGTAGTGCGCTATAGTTAGAGTTGAGTAGGGTGTTCAGTGTTAATTAAACCCCTAACATTGCACATTAATATATTTCACACCATTCAACAAATTAAGCTGAAATTTTGTATGTATTGTCTGGGAGGCACGGTCTTGATATGCAAAGCTTTTGTGATGGCAGCTTGTGCAGTTTCTAAGATCTGCATGTCATTTTTTGTAAAAGGCTAACTTTTTCCTATATTTAACATTTTTTCCTTTTTTGCTCTCACCTACAGCCTACATGGAATTTAATTTTTTTCCCAAACTTGCAGGGGACATGTGTCATATCCTAAGGTAGTGCCTTTAAAAGGTTCCAGAGTTATCAGGCTTTAAAGTTTAGCGTTCTTAATCCTGTGCATGTTAAGTAGAGTTTTTGAGACAACACATTGGTGCAAAATAAAAAATTTGATGTCGCAAATTCCCCTTTTTGATTTCTTGCCACTTGATTGGCACAGCATCAAACATTTTTTAGTGCTGTGCCAATCGTCGTCTTGTTGATTATTTCCATGAACTGACAAGCATGGAAAACACATAACAGTGCTGGCATTTTAAAAATCAAACATCAAAATCTAGCTAAACAGGACTCATTTAGCTAGATTCTAAGAGTTGTTTTTTAACTTAACAGCCACAAATACCTTTTCTGGGCACCAAAAATCCCAGGCACCCAGCTTAGCAAGAGGAGCCATTCCCCACATTCTCTGAATGATAACAGCAGGAATTTCTTGACTTCTGCAGCTGCATCCTGAACTTGTGCTGCAGGCTACAATGTGAGCTGTGAGATGCCCTTTCCCTGGTGTCTAGTGGTGTACCCAACTCCATTGCTGTCTCTGGCAATGTGTAATATTGCCTTGATGTCTAGTGGCACCCCCCACCCTTCCAATCGCTGTCCCCATAATCAAAGATATTTCCTGGATTCTATTGGCATCCTCCACCCTTCTGATTGCTGTCTCTGTAATCAAAGATATTCCTGGTGTCTAGCAGCACCCCCACCCTTCTGATTGCTGTCTCGATTCATAGATTCATAGAAGTGTGATGGCAGAAAAGGACCGACAAGGCCCACTGAGTCTGCCCATTTGTCCAACTATCTGCTTGGACATGCGCCCCACCACCCTCAACACTCCCCTGTGATTGTCCCATGCCCTTTTGAATCCCTCCACTGTTTCCTCTGCAACAACCGCCTCCAGGAGTCTGTTCCACTTTTTCACCACTCTCTGTGTGAAATACCCCCATCCCCCCTCCTTGTGTTAGTCATTTATATTTATTTTTACTATTTTATTTTTGTTTTTTATGTATTATACCTTTTGTGGGGGCAACTTATAAATACAATATTGAATATTAAGATGGACTGTTCAAATGTGATATAATGGTATTCAATTTTGTTTTGCCATAACTTGTAAGTAATAACTTTCTGTTTCCTCCACAGGTTTGTGATTAACAGAATTTTTGGACTATTTTAGAACCAAGTGTATCCAATTATGTTTTTGATTGTTTATTAAATAATGCGTACATTGTGTTTGGGCACTGATTTAGTTCGTAATAGTAGGTGTTGTAGAGGCAGATATCACTTGAATAATGACGTGTATACTAGAGATCACATCATTGGTTGGTTGTTGTTTAAAATAACTGCTTCTGACACGCTGATTCATCCTCTGATGAAACCCCGATGTGTGGGGGGTGAAACGTAAGGAGCGGTGGTGTTTTCCATTGCTATGTTCCTCTTCTTCTCTCACTTTGGTGAATTTGTTATGCTGCAATAAATTAACTTTAAGCAAGCAAAAAATTCTTCAGTCTCTCTGTTGAGGAGTGGGTGCTGCTGTATCTATTTTTGCAAATTACGAAGCGTCCTAGCAGCACCACAATTCCTGGTGCTTAATCTACATGGAGAAATTTAACGTTAATTTTGGAATGAGCACAGGTTCATTTGCTGTCTTAAAAAATCCTCACAAGAGAGAAACATTTTCACCTGTTATCAATTGCTATGGAGAATGAAGCAGAGAGGGTAGAAGGAACATCTGATGGAGGCAGTATTTTCTCGTCCTTATTTCCTGAGAACAGTCTGAATGGAGAGAATGCCTTACAAGCATTCCTGGCTAATGAGGTTAATGAGGGGTAACCTGGAACAACAACCAGTGATGTACCAGATGGCATTATAGAAGCCTTTTTCACTTTAGAAAAACTATCTACAAGAGCAAGACGAGTGTTTTGGCAGTAGCATACTATGCAGGCATATGCAAAAGTACAGCATGTTTCTCAAGGCTTACGCCTACTAAAATGCCCAACATTCGGTAATGACAATGTCAGTTTCATACAGAAATGGGATAAAATACTACAGACAGCTTCATTACAACTCATCAAGCTAATTGTGGATTTTAGTTGGTAGATAGACTCTGAATTGCAGGAGGGAATTAAACAACAAGAGCAAAAGGTATGTACCTTCAAACAACATGCCGACTTTGTAAAATACGAAAATAAATACAAAAATTATCTACGCTTTTACGATAAAAAAATACAAATGTAGAAGAAGAAAAAATTCATTAGAGACACAAATGATTATGCTCAGAATTGTGTGTTTAACTGGAAAAAGGGTAAACAGCAACAGAAACAGATGGCTGACACTGTTACATCTATACCTCCTGATTTAACAACTTCACCAACCCAAAGGAAAGGGGCACAGAGTAATAAGTTAACACCTAAATCCATCTTACGCAGAACCGAAAGTGCAGGACAGGATTATAGCACAGTAGAGAGTGCATCAGAACCAGAAGATACTGATTCTGACAGAGGTCCTTTGTTAGGAGTTGGTCCTCCTGGAGACCGTGTTCCCAGGAGGAGTACTCGACAAACACGGTTCAGGTTTGAGGACGAAGAAGTAAGAAGAGGACTGGGGGGGGGGGGGGAGAGGTTTCAGAAGAGGAGGATCAAGAAACAGAGGCAGGGGATACAGCCAAAGAGCACGTCTCAAGAACCACTATTGACAGTGGTAAATATGACTGACCAAGAACTCAGTGAGACTCAGTTAAAAGTATTATCTATGGGACTAAGTTTTGTACCTTCTTTCCAGAATTCTGAGTTTTCTGCATTTCTAGATATACAGAAATTTGCACATAAGTTAAACTTGAAAGTATTTTTTGCCAATAGAGACAAAAAGCGGGAGGGTTCTGAGCAGGTTACTGCTAATAATCAGACAGAAAATGTATTGCATCATGATCAGATAGTAGATTCTCAGGAACGAGAACATAGCATGCTGTTTAAACCTCGGTTTACCTTTTGTCCCCCCCTACACCCTAACATAGAAACCTTTGTTGATTGTTGCACCACAGATCTTAGTATGTTATATCAAAACCCCCATTATATGTGTTATAATAATCTAAATAAACAAGAAAGAGAGGCATTACATGACTTGAAAAATAACAAATAGTCATCAAGGCTGCAGCTAAGGGAGGTAGTGTTGTGGTACAGAAGGTTGAAGACTATGTTAAGGAGGCCTATAGACAGCTCTGTGATGAACAATTTTATCACATATTAACTTTTGACCCCACTACAAAGATCAAACAAGAGACAGAACTCTATCGCAGGGCTTGCCCATGCGGCCGGGGCCGCTCTTTTCCTCAGACGGACAACACATCGCTCCAGCCCGCCCTAGGGGCTGCATCTCCCCCGGCAGCTACCAGATCCTGCCCGAATTGCAGGGCTTGCCCGTGTGGCTGGGGCTGCTCTTTTCTTGAGGCAGACAGCACATTGCTCCAGCCCATCCTAGGGGCTGCATCCCCCCCCCCCCCGGCAGCTACCAGGTACATCTTCGGGACTGCAGTCTCCTATGGCCTTGCCACTGATTGGCTAAACTGCTCACCAAACTAGAGCTGATTGGACTCTCCACTTCCTGGACTTTCAGCATTGGCTCCAATTTCAAGGCAGCTCTGGTGGTGGGCTTTTCACCCTGCAACTATTGTGCGCTGTAATTGCATTTAGTTACTGTCTCAATCAGTGTATTTTCTCTCTTCTGTAGTGAAATCTGGAGTTAATTTGATAAAAATACAGTACTGTCCTTCACTATATAATTAATGTTATCCTCCTAGCACATGCCTACATATAATGTTTTTACTGTACCTGCTTAAGTTAGATTAGACTACATTTAATTGTTGTTACATTACGTAGTTGTAAAAAGCTCAGGATAAGTGCACTTCTCTCTCACCTCCCTATCGCTAATCTTTTTTTGTTTTTTTCCTTTTTCCCTGCCTACTCTACTCTTACTGCCCATATTTCCTACACGCTCTGTTGCTGACCTGTGCACTGGAAATTTGAGCCTGCGCTGGGTCCCCTCTTCATTTATTTTTTCTATCCTTGCCCCCAGAGCTTCAGAGCTCTCCTCTACTCACTAAACTAATCCTCTCTGACTCTCTGAAAATTTCAGCTCCCCCTCTCACCAACTTGTAAACTATTGCATCTCTGTAGCACTCTCTCACGCACCCCCCACCCAACCGCACCACTTGCTGTTCTTGAAATCCTTCACTGCTTGCTGTTCCTGGCTTAACCTTCATTTTCTTCCCCTTTGTTCTAAAAGTCCCTTGTGGCGCCAGTATCTCAGTAACACCCCCACCCCATGTCTGAGTCCTTTCTTTGCATTTCCACACCTCTGCCCCACTCCCATTGTTTTAAATCTGTGCCCTCCCCTGCTGCTGCATTTAACCCGCTAACTCTGTATTCCTCCACCCAGATCCTGCCCGAATCACAGGGCTTGCCTGTACGGCCAGAGCTGCTCTTTTCCTCAGATGGACAACACATCCTTCCAGCCCACCCTAGGGGCTGCATCCCCCCCCAGCAGCTACCAGGTACGTCTTCGGGACTGCAGTCTCCTACGGCCTTGCCACTGATTGGCTAAACCGCTCACCAACCTAGAGCTGATTGGACTCTCCAGGCCCTGGACGTTCAGCATTGGCTCCAATTTCAAGGCAGCTCTGGCGGCGTGCTTTTCGCCCTGCAACTCCTCTATGCTGTTATTGTATTTAGTTACTGTCTCAGTCAGTGTATTTTCTTCCCACCCACCTGCCCCAACCCCAACCGCTATTAAATACATCTCCTCCCCCAACCTCTGCTAAACCACTCCCCTACTGCAGTCCTACTCATCCTCCCCCTCTCTGGACCTCCCATCTTGTATCCGCACCCTACTCCACCCCTCTTGCCTATCCAACCTAGCACTCACTGCCAACACTTCCTGCTGTTTCACCTTTCATTTCTTATTATAAAGCACCTAGCCTGGTCAAATCTCAGCGTGTGTATATAGTGCCAGCTGCCCTTGCCTCCTCCTAGTGCCACACATATAAGCTCCCTCTCGCAGTTAACCCCCCCACTTTTTCTACTCCTTCTCCACCTGACCTTATGTTTACTCCTCTCTCCCGACCTCTGCCTAGGCATAACCCAGACTTACCCCACCCCAAGTATGCATCTATCCATAAGTGTAATACCACTTTCCTTACTGTTGCCCTTAATCCTTGGGCTTGCTGGCCATCCCCACCTAGACACTAAGTTACCAGCCCCCCACACCATCGGGAACACCACCAGCAATGCCTACTGCACCATCACTTCGGTGCTTGTCTCTAACCTGCCCCCCTCTTGCAAGCCTCATGATACTCTATGGCATGCCAGGATCTGGACACTGAGGGCCCAGCCATGGCTGCCCTCACCTTTATTCCCACTTAGACTTGTCCTGATCGCTGATGTAAACCTCGTCAACTTATGCTCCAGGAAGTGACTCAAAGTTAATGCTAAACACCTAAAAAGTTACCTGTAAAGACTTGCCTTCCTGCTACTTCTCCTCTCAGGAAATGTACATCCCAACCCAGGCCCTCCACACAACCAGGGGACATGTGCCCAGAAGCCAGGCATGCTCACAATTGCCTCTCTAAACATCCACAGTCTTGTTGCTAACTTCACTAGCCTCCAGGCCTGGGTAGCCCTTCATAACCCTGATGTACTGTCAATTGTTGAAACCTGGCTGACTCCAAAGATTCCGGATACGCACGTTAGCCTCCTGGGCTACAGGCTCTTTAGGCAGGACCGCCTAACCAAAAGAGGTGGAGGCTGTGCTTTTTATCTCAAGGAAGGCCATCAGGGATTAACACATACTATTCCCTGTCTTGGGACCACTGCACAGGCTATTGCCATCAAGGTCCTCCGTGGGACTTGTAACAAGTCTCTTACACTGCTGTCCATCTATATCCCACCAAAGATCGCACTCCAGGGTCTACATGCCATCATTGACTGCCTTGGTAGCCTTACCCTTAGCTCCGAGGTCATATTACTCGGTGACTTTAATATTAACTAGCTCACCCCTGTGGCTAACCAGTTTAAGGATGCTATCCAGGCAATCCACTTTACCCAGATGGTAGAAGCCTCTACCCGGACCAACTATCAGACCGGAAATAGCACTCTGCTTGATTGGGTACTCTCTAACCACCCAGAGTGCATCGCTAATGCCTCTGTTCTCCCAGATAATATCAGTGACCACTCCTCTATCATGTTCAACCAGACCAATAACTTCACCAAACCCACTCCCAGAACAGTCACTAACAGAGTCCTCAGGTCCGGTCAAGCCGACCATCTAAGAGCTGATCTTCAACATGCCAACTGGTCAGCTGTGTATGGGGCCCTGGATGTGGATAGTGCACTGGACCACTTCATCCTCCTCTTCAACTCTATCTGTGATAACTATGCCCCCATAAAAAAGTGGATAGTCAAGGGCCTTTACAACCCCTGGATGAGCCCAGACATCTTGGGACTGATGAAAATCCGAGATCATCTCTGGCGTATAGCCAGAGCCACAGGGAAGCAGCCGGACATCCTAAAGTGCAAGCAATCCAGAAATAGCTGCACCAGAGCCATCCATATAGCCAAGAACCACTACTACAAGGCTGCCCTGGCCAAACACTGGAATGATGGCTGAAAATTCTGGACAAACCTTAAAGAGGTTACTGGCAAGGTGCCCAAATCTGCCCCTGACATGATCTGTGTTGATGGTACCTCCATCCTTGACCCAAAAACTATAGCTGACAATTTAACCTAGCCTTTGCGGACCTCAGTCATGTTCTCCCACCTGATTTCTTTCATCTGGGCTACCCAACCATAGCCCCACAGCCCCCTGTGAATCCCTTCTTTCGGTTCAAGGCCACCTCTATTGGAGAGGCAAGGAAATACCTCTCAAAGGTGCTTGGTAAGGGGAGATTCAGTGGGGACACCCTAGACCTTAAATTAATCTCTCTCTCCTTGGAAGAAGTCCTGTCCCCCCTGACCCACATCCTCAACTTGTCACTGCGATAGGCGATATTCCCTCAAAAATGGAAGGCCGCTATAGTCATTCCTGTGCATAAGAATGGATACCGTGCCCTCACGGAGAACTATCGACCCATCTCCCTGCTACCACCTCTGTTGAAGGCCCTTGAACGAATAGTTGTGGACCAACTGGTTGAATACCTTGACAAATACAAACTCCTCTGCCCTGAGCAGCATGGCTTTAGAACTGGGCATAGCACCACCACAGCTCTTTTAGAGTTCACTGGACACATACATAATTCTCTTGATAAAGGACAACTGTCTGGGGCAATCTTTATTGATCTGACCAAAGCTTTTGATACTGTTAATCATGCCCTCCTTACTAAGCAACTTGCTGCAATGGGCCTGGCACCTGAGGCGGTCTTGTGGTTTTGCAGCTACCTGGACTGCAGATTCCAACAAGTCAGAATTGGCGCAACCCTGTCGGATAACAATCCGGTCTGCTCGAGTGTCCCTCAGGGATCAATACTGGGTCCCCTTCTATTCAGCTTATTCCTGCATAGTCTCCCTAAAGCCAGTCAGTGCTGCATTCTTCTTTATGCCGATGATGCCGTCGTATTCGCACATGGCTCAAACCCAATTGAGCTTGAGCAACAACTCCAAAGTGACTTTACCAATCTTGAGAAGTGGTTCACAGGTCATAAATTAATCTTGAATTATAAAAAAACTAAAACCATGCAGACTGCAGTCCTTATCTGCCATCAACTTCTATGTTTCTATGTTTCTATGCTGTTCTCCAGCTCCCAAAACAAGCATAGTGGCTACCCATTATCTATTCATAATGTTGCTGGGACCTCCCTGGACCTAGTCCAACACTTTAAATATCTTGGGATCACTACTGACAACTCATTGTCCTACACTCTACACATTGACAGCATGGCCAAGGCAATTAGTAAATGTATTGGGATGCTCTATCGGCACAGGCACAGTCTGACCTCTGAAGCCCTCAAAATAGCTGTTCACAGCTCTGTGGGCTCACTTGTTGACTACGGCCTGTCTATCTATGGCACAGCCAGAGACACTACATTCAGGCGTTTAAAAACAGACTTAAACAAAGCATGCCTGCTAACCTTAGCAGCAACTAGGATGCCTCACACCTGTGACCTGTATACCAATGCAAATTGGCTCCCACTCAATGTTTGACTTAAATTCCAAACTTGCCTTCTGGCAAAAAAGATTAGCCTTGAAACACTTCTGGTTAGAGTCTGTAAACTCCTGGTGCCTACCATAAACCAGCGGCGCACACATAACTCTGAACTTCAGACCTTCACAGTACCAAAATGTCGCACTTCCCTAGGTCAAAGATCATTCGCTAACCGTGCCCCGCTCTGGTTCAACTCCCTCCAGGCAGATCTTGCTCATTTGCCTACTTTGGGAGCTTTCAAAGTCCACCTCAAGCAACTCCTGCTAAAAGCCACCCATTGTGACTGTCACCTTTAGCATCGCATGTTCTCCTCTCAGAACTCCTAGCTCTTTTCCCCACCACTCCCTACATCCCTCCCTCCCTCCCTCCCTCCCTCCCCATGCCTCCCTCCCTCCCTGTGCATTTCCACCCCATCCTTCTCCCACCCTCCCTTAACCTCTCCCTTGATCCCCTCTCCTCCCATGCTGTCTCACCCCCACTCCCAACTCCTACTCCCTCTCCTGAGTTATGATCCTCTCCTCTCTCCCCCTCACCCCGACTCCTCTCCTGACATATGCTCCTTCCCTCCTTACCTCTCTCCGCCCCTTTTTTCCTGATTTCCTCATACCCTCCCTCCCCCCTTGCCAAACTTACTACCTCACAATATCCCTGCACTTGAGATTCCTCCTCATCTTTTCTAGCACTTATTCTTCAGCTAACCCTGTGTCCTCACTGACAATTGACTGGTTTTCCTTTCATGCATTCTTACCTCTAAATGTCTTTGCCCCGCTTCCAATATCCTAACTTCCTCTGTAACATGTACAATTCCCTGTTGCATACCGCTGTATCCTAACCTTTGTAATTCTGTACAACCCAGTTTTGTATTGTTATCATGATGTGGAACCAACGTAAAGAGCTTTGAGCTCAAGTGGTGTTATCCTAGACTTCAATAAATAAATAAATAAAATAAAATAAATCTTTTTGATATATATCAAGAGGGTTTAATATCAACCAATGAGCTTTTTCCTAACAGTTGAACACCTCAAAAAATGTTTTTTTATACCCTGCCCAAAATCCACAAAGATCCAGTTAACCCACCCAGATGCCCCATAGTTTCAGGCATTGGATGGGTTACAGAGCCCCATCACAATTTGTGGATAGTTTCCTCAAACCTACTGTTCCCACAATATGAAGTTACATACGGGATACCAGTCAGGTTTTAGAAATTAAGGACATTTATTGTGAACAGGATTTGTTTTTGGTAACCATGGACGTGGATTCTTTGTATACAAATATCCCCCACGGGGGGGGGGGCTACAGGCTATACAAGAACATCTGTTATGACACACTAGTTTGACTCAGCAAAAAATTAACATGTTGATAAATCTAACTGAGATGGTACTAAAAAAACAACATCTTTCTTTTTGAGAATAACATTTACAAACAAACAGAAGGTACCACAATGGGGGCTACCTTAGCCCCCAGTTTGGCAAACATCTATTTAAGTGTATGGGAAGAGACTTTTGTTTTTGACAGGTCAATCAATAGATTTTATGACCATATTGATTTATACAAGTGGTACATAGATGATTTGCTGTTGATATGGAGACGGACGGAAAGCGAATTTTTTGAATTTGTGCAATATCTGGAGGGTACAAATCCGCATTTGAGATTCTAAGTTAACATAAATAAGCAATACATACACTTTCTTGACCTCATGATTTCCAAACAGGAAGATGGCTCCCTTTGCACAGATTTGTACAGAAAAGAATCAGATGGAAACACCCTGCTGCACGCAACTACTGTAGTTGCCATCCACATGTATACATACAGTAATTTGCCAAAAGGGCAATACATGCGTGTACGCAGGAACTGTGGGAATTTGGATTTGTACAAATCTAGAGCATGGGAACGGACCACAAAATTGTTAGAGAGGGGCTTTTATGAGACACATGTGGTGGGAGTTGAACAAGAGGTACTACTCATGGATAGAAGGAGCTTTTTTACCCAAAAGGCAGAAAAATTAAAGCTGAACCCTCTGTGATGTTTATCACCACTTATGGTAGTAAGTCTAGACAAGTCACATAAATTGTGTAGAAAAATTTGAGCATACTAAAAGGCATGCAGGATTTGTTACCCTTTCTGTCAAAACCATTACAGGTTACTTATAGAAGAGGTAGAAACCTGAAAGATGAATTGACGAACAGTTATCAGCAGAAATTAAAAGCCCCCCTTCTTTCCAAGAAAATGGAAACTAAGAGATATGGGATGTGTACAATCTGATCTATTGTGCGCCCATGAACTGAATTTCTTAACCCCTGAACAGGTAGATTGGTAAAAATACAAGGTAGTATTGATTGTAATACAGATGCTGTTATATACATGTTAGCTTGTTCTTGTGGGGCTTATTATGTAGGACACATGAAACACAGATTCGGAACATTTGACTGCTATTAAAAAAGGTAACCTGGCTTATGCTATGGCTTTCCATATAGCCCAGTCACCAGTTAACACCATCCACAAGATTCATGCCATTGGTCTAGAGATGGTAACAACTAATATTCAGGAAGGTGATTTAGAAAATTTGTTAAATCAAAAAGAGCAAAAATTGATCTTTAATTTGGCAGCACTAAAAGCACTAGGGCTCAACTGTAAATCTGAGGTGAAACCATTCCTTAAATAATATGACCATGTTGGGTACTGATCTGTGATTTTTCTTGTACTCAGATTAGGTAGTTCCATTCTTAGGTTCCAATAAACAACCCCTCTCTCCTCCTTACCCCCCCTTGCCCCCACCCGTTTTTTCCCATTTTTTCCCCACTTATTCCTTTTTTCAATGGGGCCTGATGGGATTCACCCCGGAATTCTTAAAGAACTAAGGGAAGAACTAGTAACACCACTGACTACCCTTTTTAATAAGTCATGGGAGGATGGTGGGATGGTATGGTACCTGAGGACTCAAGGAGGGTGGATGTGATTCCCCTTCACAAAAGTAGGAGCAAGACAGAGGCAGGAAACTACAGATCAGTCAATTTGACCTCAGTGGTAGGGAAAATGATGGAATCACTTCTGAAAGAAAGAATAGTTGAGTACCTAGACACCAGTGGGGCACAGGACCCAAGGCAACATGGATTCACAGCAGGAAGGTCATGTCAGTCAAATCTAATTGATTTCTTTGACTGGGTGACCAAAGTAGTAGACCAGGGAGGGGCTGTGGACATTGCCTACCTAGACTATAGCAAGGTATTTGACACAGTCCCACACAAATGATTAATAAACAAATTAGCCAGCCTGGGAGTGGGTCCCAGGGTGGTACCCTGGGGTAAAACACTGGCTGGACAACAGGACACAGAGGGTAATAGTAAATGGAGTCCACAGTGAAGAAAGGGGGGTTACTAGTGGGGTACCGCTGGGTTCAGTACTGGGGCAGGTCCTTTTTAATGTCTTTATAAGTGACATTACAGAGGGACTGGAAGGAAAAGTATGTCTCTTTGTCACACAAAGATCTGCAACAGGGTTGATATGCAAGGTGTGGTGGAAATGATGAAAAGGGGACTTGACAAGGTTGGAGGAATGGTCAAATGTATGGCAGCGTAGATTCAACACAAAGAAGTGCACAAGTAATGCACCTGGGAAACAAAATGCCGGGAAAGAGTACACAATGGGGGGTGAAATACTGACAACAACAAAAATGGAAAGGGACCTGGGGATAGTCATATCAGATGACCTAAAGGTGGGCCAGCAATGTGGGAAGGCAATAATAAGGGCTGGGGGGATACTGGGATGCATAGGGAGAGGCATCACCAGTAGAAAACAGGAAGTTGTTGTCCCTCTGTACAGACAGTTGGTAAGACCACATCTGGAGTACTGTGTACAGTTCTGGAGACCCCATCTCCACAAAGACATAGACAGGGTGGAGGCTGTCCAGAGGAGGGCAGCCAAAATGGTGCAGGGTCTGCACCAGAAGACATATGAAGAAAGACTAAAGGAGCTTAAGATGTATAGCCTCGAGGAAAGGAGGGAGAAGGGGGACATGATAGAAACTTTCAAATACCTCAAGGGAATCAACAAAGTCCTTTCAGAAAAAGAGATGTGCAAGAACAAGGGGGCACAATTTGAAGATAGAGGGGGGATGGCTCAGAGGTAATGTGAGGAAGTATTTCTTCACAGATAGGGTTTTAGATGCATGGAACAGCCTTCCTGAGGAGGTCATAGAGTCAAAAACAGTGGAGGAACTCAAGAATGCATGGGACAGACATAAGACAATTCTAGTGGGGGGTAGGAGGAAGTAGGCTGTTGGTTAACTAGGATCTGCAGCTTATCCATTAGGTAGAGAAATGGGCAGACTAGGTGGGTCAAGCGGTCCTTATCTGCCATCAAATTCTATGTTTCTATTTCAAAATTCTCAGCATGGTATTATTGAGGTGGGGTTATAACAAGCCTATACTGACAAGTTGGTTACTGTTTTGGCTGAAATGCAAGCGCAGGACCCTCTTTTTATTTATTTATTTATTGAGACAATCGGAAATAATACCTTTGAGTCAGTGACTCCTTTACAAAAGCTCCACATCATAGAAAACAATACAAAGCATACATTGTACAGACATTACAGTATAAATAGCGGTGTGGGAAATAACACACCTTATGATTGATACAGAGTATGGTACATAAGGTAGCTGTGGTACAGGATAATTACAACAGTCATAGACAATGCAGTACAGAGACAAAAACACATAAATACATTATCTACAGGGGTAATTATACAGTACAGTAGGTGATGTAGAAAAGTATTTATGACTGAATTGTGCAAGCAGAGCAGTCCAATGATTGTCAGCTTGTCTAAGGCTAGGGTACGACTGAAGCCAGGGACAGGCACCCTAGAGGCAGGACCAAGCAGGTCCATTGTCAAGGCACAGTTTTAGGTTGTGGGTAGGTCAGGTACAGTCACAGATGGAGTCATGCAAGATGTTGCTATAGAGAAGGGATTTGAACAGTCCCAGGGTAGGAGCCTGGAGTACTGGTTTGGGCAGTGAATTCAGCCAACTGGGGGCACGGTATCTGAAGGTTCTTCGCCCCATGGAGGTTTTACAGTGGGGAACCTGGCAGGGCAATTTCTCATCGTGGCATGTGTGTTTGGTGCTGATAGAGGGGGGGAGCAGTGCCACAAGAGCAGGAGGCATGGGGCCAGCCATTATTTTCTTGGCAAGGGGACAGGTCTGGTACTTTAGGCGATCTTCAAAATTAAGCCTGTTTGTAGTGGTATAGAGTGTACAGGTGTGTGTGAGCTAGTCACATCCTGCAGCCAGTCTACAGGCTTTATTCAGGGAAACCTTAATTTGTTGAGGGTGGTATTGTAGGCTGCACCATAGAAAATAATTCCATAATCAGTGAGTGACAGGACAGAGGAGGAGATGGCTAGCTGTAGGGCTTCGGGGGGAGAAGTGCTTGTAGCAGTGGAGCAGACCAATGCGCACATTTATAGAAGTATTGAGCCAGCAGATGTGTTCATGGTAGATTAGCCCAGAGTCTAGGGTTACCCCTAAATATTTAAAGGTAGAAACTTGTTCCAAGGTCTCGTTTTGGGAGTTAAGGATGAGCAGGGGTAGCTGCTGAACTTATTTTGGGCATGGGCAAACAGCATGGACTTTGTTTTCTTTCAGTTTAGAACAAGCCTATGGTCAGCAAACCAGGATTCGGTCTCATTAAATGACCTTTGGAGGGTTACATGAAGGGCGGCAGGGTTGGTGTGGATGCTGAATAAAACCGCATCATCTACATATAATAGGAGACTCCCAGAGCAGGCCTTGGGCAGGGAGTTAAGGAACAGAGTGAAGAATAGGGGGCCAAGGATTGACCCTTGAAGGACGCCAGATATAACCCTGAGGGGGGACGATAAGGTTTGTCCTAGTCTGACTCTCTGGGTTCTGTCAGACAGGTAGTTTGAGAGCCAAGTGGTGGTATCCTGTGAGAAACCTATTTGGGTTAGTGAGGTTAGGAGAAGTGAGTGGTGGATGGTGTCAAATGCTTTGGAAAGCTCTATATATACAGCACCAGCAATCTGGCCTACATCCAGGGTCGCATGGATAGTGTTGGTATATTCCAGAAGGGCAGTTGTGGTGCTATGGTTTTAATGGAGACCATGCTGTTCAAGGTGGAGGAGATTGTATTGAGCAAGGTGGTCAGTGACTTGGGAGGTGACTATCTTTTCAAGAACCTTGGAGAGAGGGGGCAGAATTGAGATGGGCCGATAATTACCAGACTGGGTATGGCCAACACTCTTCAGGAGAGGAGTGATGAGGGCAGTTTTCCACATGGAGGGGAACTGACCTAGGGCAAGGGAGCAGTTAAGCAGGGCAGTGAGGAGGTAGAGTACTTCAGAGAAAGTGAGCCTTAGTATTTTAAGATCAAGAGTGTAGCTACTGAAACAGGCTTTGATTGGTGCCTTTAGCAGAAGGGGGCAGCATCACACTGTGAGATAACCTTGAAGCAGAAAGGGGGTACTTGGGTAGGTGTCGATGTTGTTGGGGGTGGGTGCAAGACAGTTGGCAAGAGCACGCCGCTGAGGTCCGAGAATGAGGGGTTGAGTGCATTTGCTATTGTGTCAGGGTCCGGTAAGATACCACCATTTACCAGTATCTGGGAGGGGGGGCATTAGAGATTTTGTCATTAAGTTCTTTGAGGGAGTCCCAAAAATTGCACCCCTTCCCCCAGGAGGCAGTAAGGATTGCTCTGTAGTAATCGGTCTTTGCCTGTCAGACCTTCCAGGTGCAGTGGTTCCTGGCCTCACGGTAGCACTGCCTATCAGCGGGCTTCCCAGTCTCTAAGGCTATGTGCCAGAGATTGTCACGGTGGCCCATGAGGTCCAGAAGGGACTGGGACATTGAAGGGGTGTCAGCTCCTTTAATGACCCATTTGCAGAAGGGTGAAAAAAGGTCACAGGTGGAATTGAAGGAATTGACAAAGTACTCCAGTGCTGAGTCAATATCAGGTGAGACAGCAATGGGAGACCAGTCCCAGCTGATGAGGCGGTGTTTCATGGACTGTAGCTTGCCTGGCCTGAGTTTTCACTGAAAGCTAAATTTTGGAGGGGCCTTTGAAGCCAAATAGGATCAGCGCCCAAGTACTGGTGAGTGGTCACTCAGTGCATCAGGTAGCATGGAGAACTGGGTGAATTTGTGAGGGCAATTAGTAAGAATTAGGTCAATGAGGGTTGAGATACCTGTTCTTGGGTTGTTTCGGGTAGTAGCAGGCACAACTTGTGATAGACAGAGGGTGGCTGCAGCATCCCTATATGGTGCAGCAGTGTCCACTAACCAATTGATGTTAAAATCACCCAGGGCAATAATTTCTGCCTTATCTGGTTGTTGCTGGAGGTGGGCCAGAACTGACTGGAATGCACTTTTTTGATTCCTGGGTGGGATGTAGATAGAGGAGATGAAGGGAGGTGCCCTGGAGGGAGCAACATTAACTTGGAGGGAGAGGACCTGTGCACCATCGTCAAGAGCTGGAGATGGCAGAGTGAGACCTTTGGGCCCTGCACTTCCACAGCAACATACATGTACACATCTATGGAGGGATGGTAGCGCAGGGCTGGAGGGCCCTGTGTTTCACAGGAAAATGAAAATTCAGTTACACTATCTAAAAAAGTAAGGAAATAATTTGCAAAAAAACTGTGTTAATGCACCAGTTAGGGTAACTTAATGCCACAAAAGTAGGGAAATGTGGCATTAGGGTTTTCACCCTGATGCCCTCTCAAGCTTCCAAGCAAAAGAAAATCAGAGTTTGGTCTCGAGTCTTGGCAATCGATTGGTGAGGTCTTCATTGGGATTGCCAACCCTAATGCTCCCCATCTCCCTGGGCCCTGTGTAAAGAAAGGAGATCATGTGTGACGTTATTTGCTCATGGAATGGGGTGGGTGTTAGGGGTGACAACCCCCAAGGAAGACCCTACCACTGATTTGCCAAGACTCTGGAGACCCAAAACACTAATGTGTTTTCCCTTTGCTGCTTGGGGGGTTGGGGGGGCTTTACAGTGAGAAACCCTCATGAAACATTTCCCTACTTTTGTGGCATTAAGTTATCCTAACTGGTGCATTAACATAGTTTGTTGCAAATTATATATGATACATATATATATATATATATATATAATTATATACACATCATTATCGTAAAGCATCATCTATATATGAAAATCACCACAGAATGTTATGCTGGTCCAACTTTATGCAGAATTGCATGGTGCCGAAAGGTCTCTCACACAGTTTGCAAAGGGTGCTAACAGAGGACATAGACACGTGTTTCGTCCTACCAGGACTCATCAGTATGCCTCGTCTGTTTGACACCCCAGTGGAATGGACCAATGGTAGCTGGTCCATTCCACTGGGGTGTCAAACAGACAAGGCATATTGATGAGTCCTGGTAGGATTTAAACACGGCTTCTATGTCTTCTGTTAGCACCCTTTGTAAACTGTGTGAGAGGCCTTTCGGCACCATGCAATTTCTGCTTAAAGTTGGACCAGCATAACATTCTGTGGTGATTTGCATATGTAGCCCATGATGCTTTGCATTGTGGGGCATGTGTATTTTGTATTTTCTGAAACTTGGCTTCCCAGCCAAATGCCCTTTGGGGTAACCCTTGCCTCAGTGTTTGCTGCACAGAGGTTCTTTGTCTTTTAAATAGTTTTTTATTTTAATGGGTTCACCACATTATATCCAAGGCACACTGCCTTAAGGGTAGCTGGTCCATTCCACTGGGGTGTCAAACAGACGAGGCATATTGATGAGTCCTGGTAGGATGAAACACGTGTCTATGTCTTCTGTTAGCACCCTTTGCAAACTGTGTGAGAGGCCTTTCGGCACCATGCAATTCTGCTTAAAGTTGGACCAGCATAACATTCTGTGGTGATTTGCATATGTAGCCCATGATGCTTTGCATTGTGGGGGCATGTGTGATTTTGTATTTTCTTGAAACTTGGCTTCCCAGCCAAATGCCCTTTGGGGTAACCCTTGCCTCAGTGTTTGCGCACAGTGGTTCTTTGTCTTTTAAATAGTTTTTTATTTTAATGGGTTCACCACATTATATCCAAGGCACACTGCCTTAAGGGTAGCTGGTCCATTCCACTGGGGTGTCAAACAGATGAGGCATACTGATGAGTCCTGGTAGGACGAAACATGTGTCTATGTCTTCTGTTAGCACCCTTTGCAAACTGTGTGAGAGGCCTTTGGCACCATGCAATTCTGCTTAAAGTTGGACCAGCATAACATTCTGTGGTGATTTGCATATGTAGCCCATGATGCTTTGCATTGTGGGGGCATGTGTGATTTTGTATTTTCTTGAAACTTGGCTTCCCAGCCAAATGCCCTTTGGGGTAACCCTTGCCTCAGTGTTTGCGCACAGAGGTTCTTTTTGTCTTATATATATATATATATATATATATATATATATATATATATACATACACATGTACACACTGTATGTATTCATATACTGTGCATGCATATATAATTTGCAAAAAACTGCATTAGTGCACCAGTTAGGATAACTTAATGTCACAAAAGTAGAGAAATGTGGAGTTAGGGTTTCTCACCCTAATGCCCCAACCCCCAAAGCAGTCAAAGAAAAAAATAGAGTTTTGATTTCCGACCCTAACACCCAGCTCCCACCCTGCAGGCAGCAACAAGAAAAAACATTATGGTTTGACCTCTCCTACATCTTCGCAAATCAGGTGTGGGGTGTGCCTCAGGGCTGTCAAGCCTAATGCTCACCACATTCCATCATTAAAGAAGCTGAGATATGTAGAGTAGATGAGAATGGGGTGAGCATTAGGCTTGGCAACCCCAAGGCACACCCCACATCTGATTTGGAAAGATGCAGTAGAGGTAAAACCATAATTTTTTTTCCTTTTGCTGCCTGCAGGGTGGGGCTGGAGTGTTAGAATAGAAAACCAAAACTTTATTTTTCCTTTTGCTGCTTTTGGGAGTTGGGGGGGTGTTAGGGTGAGAAGACCTAATGCCACATTTACCTATGTTTGTGGCTTTAAGTTACCCTAACTGTGGCATTAACATAGTTTTTTGTAAAATAGTTCCTTACTTTTTAGATAGTATCATCAAATTCGCATTTGTCTGTGGCATTTCAGTCAAAACATTACCCAACTTGTCAGCATATGCTTGTTATTATCACCACCTCATCAATTCTATGGAGAGAATTTTCAAATCCCTGCTGAAATGTCATTTCGTGCCACTACAATGTCATTCCACACCACAGGGTGAAAACACCTTTTGGCTAGGATTCATCATCTATCTGGAAAACATGGGTTCAAAATATTTACAATTAATAAAGTTACAAACAATCATAGTACAATTTAAATGTGTGTGCATAGCTTTGCCACTTATATATATTTTGACCCCAAATGTTCAACATAGCCGTTTTATGATGCCACCTCATGAACAAGGGTGATAAAAATTTTCAAATCCCACCAGAAAGGTGATTTCAACAAGAGGTCACAAAAATCACCTTTCAGGCTGGATTTGAGAAATGCCACTGACATTGTTCATGAGGTGGTGTCCCCAAAAGGCCATGTTGAAAATGTAGTGTCAAACTATGCAAAAATTGCCAAGTTATGCATCAGAGTTGAAAACCCCATTGAAACAGTACACTGAACTGCATTTACCTTAGTTTCTCATATTGCAGTCACCGGTTCCAGCAGCAAGACATGTCTTCAATTGAAGAGTGGATCTTCGTCTAATAACTTGTTTGCGTGAGTGTGTGTGGGAGTGTACTGGGTGGTGTGGGGTGGTGAGTGTTGAGGGGGAGGTCAGGATGGGAGGGATTGAATCAGTAAGGAACCATTTTCTTTCTTGCAGGTTTTAAAAAAACATAGAGGGACAGTGTGCTTTGTTTCAGGCATGTCAGAAGGGTGGGGGGGAGTACCAAAAGACATCTACTGGCCCTAGCTCAGTGAGCATTTCCCAGCCACTAATTTTCAAATAAATAAAATATTCATTAGGCATCAAGCAATACAATCTGATAGTAGGCAATTAAACAAGGGCAGAAGTAGTTTTACAACAGGCTCCCTGTATCATTCCCCTAGTCTGAAATCTATCCTAAATTCTAGTGCAGCTCCCAAATTATGGTTTTCATTGCACTGATAGGAAAATAAGCAAATTCTTTATGGGCATGCTCATAATGACTTCTGAGCCTTTCACTTCTGAAGGTGGCAGTGAAGGCTACCATTCTGATGATCAGCTGTGTGCAAAATATCAAAGCGGCAAAGCTAGGACCGAGCCGTTGAGAACCTGAGGATGTCTAATGTTTGACTTCTCCCTAGAAGCCAGTACTGAATCACAGGAAGGTTGGTCCCCTGAAAAAGCTCTAGTTAGGGCTGGAAGAATGAAAATTCCAGCAGGAGTTTGGATCTCAGACCTGGAATGGGATCCCTCAGTGTGCAGCTAAGACAGCGTGTCTAGTGAGAAAATAGCACCCACAGTACTGGGTGTCCCAGGTACTCAGAACGTTGCAGCATAACAGAAATGGGAACAGCTGTTAGACAGACTCTAGCAGATCCCCCTGTGGTTCAAATGACTATGGATACAAAAGGCATATTTCCTAGGGGAGAAACTTCTACTAATGGGGGGAATTAAAGCAAGATTTGCAGAATGCTGATAATGTAGTCCATGTGGGTTCTGAAACTATCAAGACTGTTAATACCGTGACTCAAAACGAGTTTCCTGATTCTGAACCTCTTGAGGTGGGAAAAATGGAACACAGTCAGCCTGATAATGTGTGTGTGTGTGTGTGGGGGCTCCTGATATACCACCTAAGGACAAACAACATGAAGGTCCTAACAAAGATACTGATACGGGGGACTGGGGGTGGAGGTTTTGGGTGAAACTGACACAGGCAAATTCTGGTGTTGTTTCTTTCTTACTGTTATCGATTGGGTATTTCTGTGGACACCAACAGAAGATTAGGACCTGTTAACACTTTTGAATGTTTTTTTATTGATCAAACTACTTTTTTTTTCTATTGAACTTCGACATTCTCCCAAAAATTTTTAAAATTAAAAAACTGCATACTTTTTTTCACCAAACCATCCAAAGGCACACCCTTGGCACAGGGTCCATCATTCCTGAAAAATTCATGAAGAAATTCCATACAGTCTAGGCTGTAGGTGAGAGCAAAAATACCCAATGTTAAGTATAGGAAAGAAACATTTTTTTTCACTTTTTTGACCCTCAGTATTTCAAAAACCATACAAGATGCCATTACGAAACTTTCCACATCTTGAAATTCTGACAGTCTAATTGCATGCCAAATTTTGTGGTAATTCCTTAAACAATGGCAAAGTTATTAAGGTGCACAGAACTGGGTTTAACATTGAATTGTCAGCTCAACCCTAACTATAATGGTGCTACCATGCCACTATGATACATACTGTATATACATATATTTTCTATCTATCTATCTATCTATCTATCTATCTATCTATCTATCTATCTATCTATCTATCTATCTATCTATCTATCTGTCTGTCTGTCTGTCTGTCTAGCTAGCTATCTTGCATGTATTATAGGGGCATGGTAGTGCCCCTCTAGTTAGTGTTGAGTGGAGTGCTCAGCGTTAAACCCCTAACATTGCATCTTAATAACTTTTGCAGTGTTCAGTAAAATAGCTCCAGAAATTGTGTGAATGGTCACACTGCCATAGTCTCAAGACATGGCAGGTTTCATGATGACACCTTTTGCAGTTTATGAGATCTGGATACCACTTATTTTGTAAATGGGTCACTTTTTTCCTATACTTGACATGTTTTTTTTTTTGCTCTCATGTACAGCTTCTACAGTAGTGAATTTTCCATTAAACTTTCAGGGTAGAAGTGCCAAGGTAGTGCCATTTGAAAGTTTCATGAAAAAATGTTAAACAGTTCCAGAGTTATAATGATTTACAGTTTGGTTTTGGATATGAACCAAAAAACAATTTCAGTTCATGACAGTCTTAGGTATCATGAATGGAAAACACTGCTCAAGCACTGAAAATGTTTTTTTTTTTTTTTTGGTTTGTGATGGCTGCCATCTTGTTTCTTTTCCACCCAACTAAAAAACACAGAAAATAGATAAACATTACATAATTTCAAAAAACAAGCATCTGAACTTAGCTAAAATGGACCAATTTAGCTGGATTCTGGTGTTTTTTTTTAAATAATGCCAGAAATACATTTTCTGGACACCCCAAAATACAGGGTGTTCAGCTTAGCCAGAGGAGCCATTCTCCTACGTTCTCTGTATGAGAACAGCAGGACTTTCTTGGTTAGTGAAGCCGCAGCTGGAGTTGTTCTGCTGGCTTGTATGGGAGCAGTCAGCTGGCAATCAGTCACTCTCGCTCTCCCTGTCTCCCATCTATCTATCTATCTATCTATCTATCTATCTATCTATCTATCTATCTATCTATCTACCTACCTATCTCTCTCTCTGTCTCTGACTCTCTATCTACTGTGTTTTAGCAGGGTGATTTCACAAGCTTAAAACACAAACGCAGCTTTATGGATGTGATGCTAAGACCCTCATACTCCTAATTGTGAGCCTAGCACCTGGGTTCATGTATAGCACTAGCTCGGCTGGTAATTAAGCTGAACATCATAACAATCTCAGCAGTAAGCACTGCAAAAGAAAAAGTCCACACCAATATTAATTTTTTAAAATTAGCTGAGCCAACTCCACATTTACTAAATAACTAAGAAATACTAAGTTGTTCTTGAAGCAAAACCGGATATACTACAGTGTAAATATCCTAGTTCATAGTCTCATAAAAGATCTTTTGCAGTCAGTATCCATGATTCAATAGTATCCATGCAAAACAGTGCTTAGAAATGAAATAGGAAGTGAAGCATCTTTCACCATTAAAAAAACAGACCTATGGTATATGAATAGCAGCTTCTAGGTAGTTGAAAGTGCATGTCACTGAGTGCAGGAATAAAGTGCTTTTATATAGTGTAGTACAGTATAACGTGCAAAACATGCTAAACTTTGGCAACACCCAGTGCAAATATTTCATTCAAAATGCAGATGCTCTTGATATAACTGAAGTCAGAGCTGTCTTGTAATCAGAAAACATGGCACTTAAACATTTTTGGTCAAATCAGGAAAAAGTTCTGTTTGTAATATTCAGACAATTTGCAATTATGTCAATTAAATGAAAAATGCAGGGCGTAATGTTTTACAGATTATGTCAGAAGTTGTTTATAGTCCAGGCACTGAAATCAATAAAAGATTAAAGGGGAACTGTCATTGACAGGGTTTCTTAATGTCTGGAAGACCATGAAAAGCTAATCTGAGGGAGCCATTGTGTTTATCTGTGAGTCTTTGCAGTCCAGAGTTATTCATATGTAAATCACCTTGTAATTAAGGTCTGGGGCAGCAATATGTTTTAGGCTCCTGACAGGAAATGATGTCACCAAGGATCTTGGCCCTCCATTGACTTTGGGTTAAATAGGAAATGGTCTGTTTTATTAAGTGTGTTTTAAGGTGTTATTTCAACACTTTCTGCATTTATAATCATTGTTTTGTATGTGCATTGAAACTAGTGAGTTATCACCCTTGCATTTCAAACTTGGTAAAAATAATCCAGCTTTAGGATTACTTTATCCTGTAGGCTATCCTGCCAGCTGATCATTAAAAACTCAACATCTTAAGGCTGGCTCTGTGGTGTCAACAGGTATTGGGGACCCATACTATATCAGGATTTCTAATCCCTGACTGTGTTCATGTCAGTGCTTATTTCTGGGGCTGTCACAGCACTAACTTCTGTCTTATTCTGTTCCCTTTCTTACAGCCTTTTCTCTTACAATATCGGGTGTGAACTCAGGTTTACAAGATGCAAATGTGGCTATGTACCTACTGGTCTGGTGTCATGGGGCCAGCCTAGAAATGTTTTTTATTAACAGCTGGCAGTACAACCTAGAAGTTAAAGCAAAGAGCTGTGAACAAGCTTCATTCATCCAGCAGAATGGGGTTTGATTCCAAAATACTCTACTTGTATATTGTGAGACCAGAGTAAGTCACTTAACCTCCCTGTGCTCCCAAAACACACCCAGAAACAAGCTGTAGCTGTGTGCCTTTCCTGGACAAAGACAATAAAAACAATCTGAGCATGTGTTATGATTCTGAAAATATTAAGCTCTTTCTATCCAGATTTGAATGGAAAAGACAGAAATAGGACACCATTAATTGTTTATTAATTGCAAAATACACGGACGGACAACATTGATTAAAAAAAGCATAATCTGAACTGCGTTATTAAAATATAGAATAATATATGGGTGTGTGTGTAACCAAAACTTTACACACACCTAAGGTGTGGGATGCTGCATTAACCCCGATGGCAAAGTCTGAGTGGTTTAAAAAAGCATCCCACACTGAGGGTGTGTGCAAAATTCTGTTTTTTATACTCACCCACCCACCCATATATTATTTTATTTAATTAATGGTGATAATCTTTTTCCCTTTCAGCACAGTTCAGTTAATGCAGCACTTCTGTCAGAGTTACACACACACACACACACACTCTTCACTTTTCACATACACTACATGCACGCACCTCACGCACACACCACACGCACACACACACACACGACATGTACACACACCTCACACATCCCACACACCACACACACACACACACACACACACACACACACAACTCCTACACACATCATGCACACACACACACCACACACCACACACACACACACACACACACACACCCTGCCTCTCCCATTGTTTTTTTCTTTTCTTTTTTTACATTACAGTGGGAATGGTATTTGGAAAGTTGTGGTCCATTGGCATAGCTGTGGCATGTAAGACACACTCGAAGGGTATGGACAGCAGGATCAACCAGACTGATTTTTTTCCTTTACTGTAGAAAATCCCATTCCATCCAAAGTATTTCAGTAAGAAACTGTTATACATTTAACTTCATCAAAAGAAGTAAAATACTCATTTAATAATGCATTTCAGGTAATGCATGTTTTAACTGTGTTGTCCATCTATGTGTTTTTGAAATTAAACAAGAAATGGTGTCCTATTTTTTCTTTTCAAGTCAAATCTGGATAGAAAGAGCATAACATTTTCAGAATCATGACACATGCTCAGATTGTTTTTACTGTCTTTGCCCAGGAAAGGCACACAGCTACAGTTTGTTCCCGGGTGTGTTTTGGGAGCACAGGGAGCTTAAGTGACTTGTTCTGGTCACACAATATACAAGTAGAGCATGATGGAATCAAAACCCATTCTGCTGGATGAACAAAGCAGCATGTTCACAGCTCTTTGCTTTAACCTCTAAACTGTACTGTCAGCTAATAATCAGAACTTCACATGTCAAGGCTAGCCCCATGATGCCAGGTCAGTAGGTTTGTAGCCACTTTTGCATCTTGTAGACCTGAGTTCACACCCAAAATAGTAAGAGAAAAGGCTGTAAGATAAGGAACAGAAAAAGACAGAAGTTGGTGCTGTGGCAGCCCCAGAAATCTGTACTGGCATGAACACAGCCAGGGTTTAGAAATCCTGGTATGGAGCCCCAATACCTGTTGGCACCACAGAGCCAGACTTGAGATGTGTAGTTTTTGATGATCAGCTGGCACTATAGCCTAAAGGTTAAAGCAACCCTAAAGATGCATTCCTTTTACTAAGTTTGAAATGTAAAGGTGATAACTCATTAGTTTCAATGCACATACAAAACAAGTATTATAAATGTAGAAAGTGTTGTAATAACACCTTAAAGCACACTTAATAAAACAGACAATTTCCAATTTAACATATAGTCAATGGAGGGCCAAGATCCTTGGCGACATCATTTCCTGTCAGGAGCCTAAAACATATGGCTGCCCCCAGACCTTAATTACAGGCTGATTTACATATGAACAACTCTGGACTGCAAAGACTCACAGATAAACACAAAGGCTCACTCAAATTTGCTGTTTATGATCTTTCAGACATTAAGAAACCCTGCAGATGACAGTTCCCCTTTAAATATACTGCAGAGTGTAATGGGCTATTTAAATAAATCTCCTGCTTAAATGTGGTTAAAGGACAAAGGTATACAGTCATAAGTAAGAATGTAGCCAGAACACCAGCTGGGCTAAGGACTGTATTGGGGATGGTAAAATGCATAAAGTTAGAAACTGACCTGTTGTGAACAGAGTGCTTATATGCCAAAAAATAGAAAGCTGCACATGTGATAAATCCAATAATGTAGGGTCCGACTTAGAAACTGAAAAGCAGGGGCATGCTACAAAATGCAGAATCCAGATCAGATGGCTAAATGACGAGGTGGGGTATACCTCCCTAAAGCCAGATGTTCCAGACTAGATAAGCTTGCCCAAACTCAGGCAGACCTAAAATAAAGTTACAGAGTTAAGTCCCTCAGCCCAAATAGTGGATTAGATAATAGTGCTGTAATATGTCTGAAAATAGAGTACAGTTTAAACAGACAAGTATGCTCAAATAATTTTGTTACAGGGCTTGTTGATTAGGGAAAAGCAGTCCACTGCTGCTGTGAACAAAATTAACAATAATGCAAACTTTAAACAAAGGAATTCTAAATGGGATTTCTGAAAATAGAGGTCAGTCTGCTGAAATGGCAGTATGTGGCTTAGAGATATGGATTCAAACAGGCAGGCAGTAATACTTAGAATATACTTGCTGAAAAAGCCTCCATTGGTGAAGAACAAAACTTCTGCTAGACAGAGTGCATTGCTGCTGCTCCTATGACATAGTTGTAAGCCAGTACATCTTGTGTTTGAAAATGCAGGCAGAGGCCAAACACGCTGGACTAGTTTGACGTGTAGTGTGGATGGAATCCTTGGAGAGCCATTCCTACATGGAACATGCTACAAGGAAACGAATACAGCGTCCATTACTAAAAACTGCCTGCAATCACACAATCCTATTCATGTATCCTTTAACCCCTCCATTCCAATCCCCCCTCTGTCAGTTTTGATCCCTGTATCATTCCATGCTCCACTGGGCTTGCCAGTTACTATGTTTTAAAAAAGAAACACCTCCTGAGTCCGGCCCCCTAACTTGCTTGCTATTGGCATGGTGGTGTAAAGTCTTGGCATTCTGCCTATTCTTAAAAAAAATGCCTGTAGTATCACAGACACATTCATTCACCCCTTGAGCCTGTCTTATCACCCTCCTTATATTAATATATTAATATTCTCCTTCTGGTCAGTTCTCAAATAAAGAAAGATAGAAACATTCCTGAATGTGTTATTTCATCTGAGCTGTTTCACACAGCAGACACTGAAACAAACTGATAAATAAATATATAGTAACTATATAACATCATGCCAAAAAGTCAGCTGGCTAACACATTACCTGTACATACAAGGAGGCATCCAACATGTGCTTTGTAACTGACATTTAATTGAAATTATTGAATATCAATATTGCTGTTTCCTCTTCCCTTTTCATCTCCCAACTATTAAAGTCACTGATCCCTTATTTATTGTGTTCTGTTGATGCTGGATTTTCAATATTAGAACCACACAACCAGTAAGTAGTTATAAGAATAAAGCCTTTAGAAGTGATTGGGGTAGCTTACTATTTGCAAAATGATATTTCAGCTTGCAAATACACAGAAAGCATGAATAAACTAATATGGCAGACACCATACAATTCTATGCAAGTGCGGTTTGACTCAGGGATCATAAATGTCTTGCTGAGCTAAGGGTTTTAAAATGCTGTAACTTCTTCAATAATTTTCTTATCATGCTATTATTTTTTATTATACTCTTATTCCAGTAAATGTTTGTCAAGCCCTTTTAGAAATGTTTGTGGCATTTTATACTCACCTCAGTTTTGGAAACCTCTGCACTATTTTTAAATATTTATATGTCCGATAATTGGTTTTTAAATATTTAAATTATACACATTGAATGTTACATTTGGGAGGAATTGTGCCTGAGTTATGCTGATGACATAATTGCATTTTTTTGCTGGAAACTGGAAAATTGCTATAGTAATTGCAATTTGTTAAGTCTCTCCACATTGCACTTTCCCTCAGCAACACGCACAAATTTAGGAAAGAGAGACCATTGGCACTTTGAGTTCTTTCCACCATTAACTCAGTGAGAATACAAGCACCTGCTTTTCTTCAAGTTACAAGGTACTTATCTACTTATCTAGTTTACATAGAAACAAAAGAAACATAGAATTTGATGACAGATAAGGACCACTTGGCCAATCCATTCCCCCATTCCTCCATACCTACACTATTACCGCAGCCTGTGTCCCATCTATAGCTGTTTCTCTCTCCCCCTTCCTTTCCACTGTGATTCCCTTGTGCTTATCCCATGCATTCTTGAACACCACCACTGTTTTTGCCACCACCACCTCCACTGGAAGGCTGTTCCAGGAATCCACCACTCTTTTTGTGAAGAAGTACTTCTTCACATCTGTCTTGATTGTGCCCCCCTCCAGCTTCATAGCATGTCTTCTTGTTCTTCAGCACCTTTTTTTCTGAAAAATAATTCACTTCTGTACCATATTTATTCATGTGAGGTATTTAAAAGTCTTTATCATGTCCCCCCTCTTTTTTCTCTCTTTCAGGGTGTACATATTGTGGTTCTTTAGTCTCTCCTCATAGGGATTTTGATCCAGAACCTGCACCATTTTAGTTGCCCACCTCTAGACCGTCTGCACTCTGTCAATGTCCTTCCAGAGATGTGGTTTCCAGAACTGGACACAGTACTCTAGGTGGGGGTCTTACCATCAGCCTTTACAGAGGGAACACCACCTCCCTCTTTCTGCTGGTGATGCCCCTCCTTGTGCACCCCAACATCCCACTAGCCCTCCTGACTGCCTTGTTGCACTGCCTGGCCACATTTAGGTAATCTGATATTATTAATCCCAAGCCTCTTTCCTGCTTGGTGGGTGTCAATACCACTTCACCAATTTTGTACTCTGCCACCGGGTTTCAGTGCCCTAAGTGCATTATTTTGCACTTTTTTGCACTGAAGCCCAGCTACCGTACCCGTGACCACTCGTCTAGATTTCTTAGGTCTCTGCACATCTTTCCAACACTAGAGTGTTCATTCTATTGCAGATTCTAGTGTCATCTACAAAGAGGTAGATCTTCCCTTCCAACTCCTCTGCAATGTCACTTATAAACATATGAAAGAGTTCACGGTTCCCTGAGGTATCAGGGATGGTTGGGGTTTGTCTCAGGATATGTTATTTTGTGCTTTCAGGAGACCTGGCACTCAAAAGAGCAGGATGCATGTATATTAATAATTTTGGATTGTTTCAGGTGCTGGCAGAAAGGATAATAAGTCAGGCAGAGCCTCAGGGGGTCTAGCTTGTTATGTCAAGGTTGAACTAAATTTGTTAAATCATCTAATTTGAGTATTATTCTTTTTGTTAATGTACTTAGATTTGAATTCATCTTGATTAATGTGTATATTCTTCTTGCCTCCTCAAATTTGCTATTGATAACCCTTGGGATGTCTTGAGGAATATGGTAAAGGAGTTATATGAGAATTATACTAACACTTCCATTTTAGTAGTGGGGGACTTTAATGCTAGAATAGATCTCTTTAATGGGCTCTTGAAAGATTCAGCAATGGGTCCATTATGTGATATCCCAGCTCTTCTGTCTAGGAATCTCAGGACTGTAAGACAAACAATGTGAGCCAGGGCGTCATTAAATTCATGTAACAATATAATTTGTATCTCCTTAATAGTGACTCGTCAGGAGATGAAGAAGGCCAATTGACTTATCTTTCCATACTGTAAACATCTGTTACTGACTATATTATTTGAGATGGACCTATTGAGACTTTGGATACTCTTTCAATACTAAATACAGCAGAAAGCGACTATTTGTCACTAGATATTAGGTGGACATCAGTGAGTAATTCCATTATAGCATCTTCTTCAAATAATGCTGCAGTTAATCTATTTCCTAGTGTTGATACCCATCTCCAGCCGGGGTAATGGTCAGATGTCTCCCAGGTACATCAGCATGGAGAGACACTGACCGCATTGCTAAAATTGTTCAGGAAGCAGGAGAAAACATTGATGTCCTGGTACATATAGGGACTAATGATCTCTTCAGCTGGTCAGTTGTGGGGACCAAGGAACACCTGCACAGGCTGGGTGACAAATTATCATCCATTTCATCCGGCATCTCCTTCTCTGAGATCCTGCCAGTCTGGGAGAGAGGGCAGATGGATGAAAGGTCAGAGAAGGGGAGATAGGGGAGCTAAACATGTGGCTCAATGGCTGGTGCAGGAAAAGGGACACAAATTTGTAGGGAACTGGCAACAGTTTTGGGAGTAATAGTTCTTTAAATCTGATGGACTGCATCTGACTAAGGTGGGAGTCAGTGCTTCGGGGCAGAAGTTTGACATCTTTGCAGAATATTTAAACTAGCAAATGGGGAGAGGGGGTGCAGCACCCCATATGTCAAATGGGAAGAACACCCCTCCCCCCTCAGCTAGTGGTCAAACAGGAGTTCAGTATGTTTGCAGTTCATTTGCATCACCAGGTAAGGAAAGAGGTCCAACTCCCCATATGACACACAGGGGAAACGCCAGACCTCACCCAACAACTAACACACTGAAATCTGTCCAATGGAAAATCATGTACACAAATGCTCGCAGTCTGGGAAACAAGATCCCAGACCTGCAGACAATAATGACAGAGGCTAAACTGGACATAGTAGCAATTAGTGAGATGTGGGTTACCAGTAACCACACTTGGGAGACTTCAGTACCTGGCTATGTACTGTTCAGAAGAGACCGAGGTGCAAAAAAGGGGGGGGGTGGAGTGGCTCTTTATGTCAATGAAAATATCAAAGCTACAGAAATCCAGAATACACATAAGGAGCCAGAAGAACTGTGGGTCACCCTGGAAACAGGAAATGGGACAGGCATAAGAACTGGGGTTGTCTACAGGCTCCCAGACCAGGGGGAGGACATAGACACATTACTGTTAGAAGATATACAAAACATAACAGCTAAAGGTGAGGTTCTGATAATGGGAGACTTCAACATGCCAGATACAGATTGGTCAATACCAGCAGGAACATCTGCCAGAACTAGACACGTGGTGGATTTCCTGCAGGGGGGAGGGCCTCAAACAACTGGTACAACAACCCACAAGAGACAGGGCTATCCTAGATCTAGTACTGGCTAACAGGGAAAGGATCACAGATCTCCAGGTAGAAGGTCACCTGAGGGCCAGTGACCATCACATGGTATGGTTCAATTTGGCCACTACAACTAAATCATCCCATTCCAAGGCAAAAATATGGGACTTCAGAGGAGCTGACTTTGATAAGATGGCCAAGAGAGTTAAGCTAGCCATGGCAAAAAGAATGCAGGTGAGGGGTACAGGCAAAGTAGGGCAAGCATTAAGGATGCAATACTTGAAGCAACATCCCATTGTGTTAGAGAGAAAAGAAGTGCAAAAGAAGGAACACTTTGGTTCTCAAAACAGTAGCAGAAAAGGTCAGAGCCAAAAGGATGGCCTTCAGGAAATATAAGGGAACACAGCGGGATGAAGATAGGGAGGCATACCAAACTGCCCTAAGGGAAGCAGGGAAGGCAGTAAGGCAGGCAAAGGCCCAAACCGAGGAAAAACTAGCACAAACAGTAAAAGAAGGTGACAAGACTTTCTATAGATACATTAGTGAAAGGAGAAAGTCCAGAGGGGGGTATTGCTAAGATCAAAGGAGATAAAGGGGCATGTGAGGAGGAGGACCATGTAAAAGCATCTATCCTAAATAGATACTTCTGCTCAGTATTTACTGAAGAGAAGGTAGGGCAGGGCCCACAGCTCAGCACCATGGACACAGGGGGAGGGAGGTGAGCACTACTCCCTTCACAAAAGAAAGGGTCCTACAAGAGCTCGATAAGCTCAGGGTGGACAAGGCAATGGGACCTGATGGCATACATCCCAGGGCACTAAAGGAGCTAAGGGTGGAACTAGAAGAGCCATTATCAGAACTGTTTAGTGAGTCTCTGAGCACAGAAGAGGTCCCAGAAGACTGGAGAAGGGGCTCATGTGATCCCATTCCATAAGAGTGGTAGCAGGGAGGAGGCAGGGAACTACAGACCAGTCAGTCTCACCTCAGTAGTGGGCAAGATTATGGAGATGCTCCTTAAGGAAAGGATAGTGCAACACCTGGAATCCATAGGAGCACAGCTTTCAAGACAGCATGGGTTTACAAGAGGAAGATCCTGTCAGACTAATCTTATAGATTTCTTTGACTGGGTAACCAGAGTGGTCGACCAACGGGGAGCAGCTGATGTTTCCTACCTTGACTTCAGCAAAGCTTTCGATACTATTCCACATAGAAGATTGATTAATAAGCTGGGTAGGCTCGGCGTGGGTCAGACGTTGGTAAATTGGGTGGAAAACTGGTTGACGGGCAGAAAACAGAGAGTGGTGGTAAATGGTATACAGTCAGAAGAGATGCAAGTCACAAGTGGGGTACCTCAGGGATCAGTCCTGGAGCCAGTCCTCTTCAATATCTTCATCAGTGACATTGCAGATGGACTGGAGGGTAAGGTTTGTCTGTTTGCAGATGACACCAAGATCTGCAACAGAGTAGATGATCCAGATGGGGTGGGCAGAATAAGAAGAGATCTGGATAAACTGGCAAAATGGTCAGAAGAGTGGCAACTGGGGTTTAACATAAAGAAGTGCAAGATCATGCGCATAGGGAAGAGAAATCCTGAAGCCATCTATAAGTTGGGAGGGGAGTTGCTGGCAGTCACAAGGGAAGAAAAAGATTAGGGCATCATCATCATCACAGATGACCTGAAATCATCCAAGCAGACCACTAAAGCAGTAGGTAAGGCTAGGGGGATGTTGGGATGTATTAGTAGGGGTATCACAAGTCATAAGAGGGAGGTAATAATCCCCAATAGGCCCCATCTGGAGTACTGAGTGCAGTACTGGAGGCCACACCTTCACAAGGACATTAACCAAATTGAGGCAGTCCAGAGAAGGGCAACCAAAATGGTGCAGGGACTGCGTCAGAAAACATATGAGGACAGATTAACAGAGCTCAATATGTATATCCTAGAGCAAAGGAGGAGAGAGATATAGATTGAAACATTCAAACACCTTAAGGGCATTAACAAGGTGAAAGAGTCTAACATGTTTCAATATAAGAAAATAGCAGGACGAGAGGACACAGCATGAGATTAGAGGGAGGCCGATTAAGGGGTAATGTGAGGAAGTTCTTTTTCACAGAAAGGGTGGTGGATGCATGGAACAGTCTACCTCAGGAAGTGGTGGATATGAATACAGTGCAGGGCTTCAAACAGGCATTGGATAGGCATAAGGGAGCAATACAGATAAGTATGACTAGATAGGGCATTGACAGAGCAAAAGCCGATGGCACATTCATAAGGTAGAACAAGAAATGAGCAGACTGGATGGGCCTTGTGGTCCTTATCTGCCATCAACTTCTATGTTTCTATGATTCTATTTTTGCTTAGCATGTTAAACTTTATGGATCAATATGTGATTCTTACCACTAAATCTTAATTCTCTTTTATTGGCTTAGATGTAGCTGTACATAATTCATGTTTGGTAAGGATGTTACTGTAAACTATTCTGCGCCCTGTTTGTTTTCTAGAACTTGAGATTGTACTTATTGAAAGATGAGATGTACTTTGATATGTTTATAGTAGATAGAGTACTTAGATAACTAGGGTGTTTTCTTATGCGATAACTGAACACTGCATTTAGTGTAATTTTTGTACTGTTTTTGATGTGTCTTATGTAATATGTTTAAGAGTAACTAAAGTGCAATATAACAGGACTGTTTTGAGAACAGGATTTTATAATCCTAATAACTAGTATTCCTGCATAAAAATAAAGTTTTTATATATCTATCTATCTATCTTGTTAAAAAGGGTGTGGGAGATGACTTGATCCATGTCAGTTAGCCATGCGATTGTGTCTTAACACTTTCAGGGCTGGGAATGCAACTACTGCCTACAGCAACAGGTCATGCTTCCAGAGAAGTACTGTTTAAACTCGGCCTTAAAGGCAGGTAGGCTAGAGTTTGTCAGTAGGTGAGCAGGGATCTTGTTAAGCCACAGGGGAGCACGGTACACAAATGACCGCTGTCCCAGTGTCATTTTTCTGAAGGGAACTGCTAGGAAGCCCTGGGACTGGCCTCTGGTCTGGTACCCAGATCTACAGGCAGGCAGCAAGCCGCTGAGGAATGGAACTGTTTTGCATTTCTTGTCCAACAGTCAGGTTTGGTATTTCATTCTGTTGGGTAGGTTAAGTCAATTGGTCAACTCAAAGAGGGAGCATGTGTGCATAAGGTTGTCTGCCCCAAGTGTTAGCCTAAATGCTTTGTTAAGGGCCATTGCAATGCATGCAAGTGCAGTATTGAAGGCAACCCCATACACCACAAGTCCGTACTCGATGACTGACAGAACTGAGGAGGAGACCGAGAGACAAAGGGCTAATGGTGTAAGGTATTGCCTGTGCCTATAGAGCACATCGAGCTTTGCATTTACTGCTTTTACCACATAGTCTATGTGCTGCATGAAGGAGAGGATGTCGTTGATAATAACCCCATGGTACCTGAAACAGTGTACCTGCTCCAGCGGGGCAGCCTTGCTATTGGTGATAGTAAGGGCAGGGAGGGTTTTCTTGTGCTGGGGACTAGAGATGATCATCGTCTTTGTCTTTCTGTGATTGAGGAGCAGCTTTTTTTTGTACAGAACCAATCCTCCAGCCCATTGAACAAGCTCTGAAGCTCTGCCTGCAGGGCCATATGCTGCTTGCTGCTGCACAGAACGATGGCATCATTCACATACAGGATGATCTTGCTCTCACAAGCTTCAGGGAGTTTATTTATAAATAGACTAAACAGGCGAGGTCCCAATATTGACCCTTGGGGGACCCCAGTGTAATTTCCCCTTGAGGGAGATATGGCTGTCCCGATTTTGACACTTTGTTTTCTGTGGGATAAGTAGTCTTGGAACCAGTGGACCACTTCAGGTGAGAGCCCCATCATCATCATGTGACCACAAAGATTAGAAGAATTCATATATCCTCATAATTATTATGCTTTAGCAGTGAAAACTGGAAGTAAGCAGCCCAGAAGTCATTCAATTAATCATTTAGTTATGTAAAGTAGAAATCATTTAACAGAACAATTCAAAGCATTGTACAGTCCCATGAGAGTAATAAGACATTTTAAAGCAGCACAGCTCAATCAGCGAATGCACTTAACACACATATATATATTAACAGTGTTAGACTCAACCACTCAGCTATAATCTAGAAAAATAATTAATTGTTAAAGAAGAAAGTCTTGGAGCTTTGAAGTTGAGGAAGTTTGGAATTACAGGTAATACAGTATAGCACAATTTGACTAATTAATGTATTTTTTATTTCTATTGGGTAAAATGGGCCCAAAAGCAGCAAATGCCCATTTTCATGGACAACTAGGGAGCAAAATGAAGAGAACCCATATAAGCAACAGGTCATAGTGGGCACTGGTACATGCAATCACATTACACTGGAAGACAATGAACAGTGAGGCTCCACAGGTTCAATTCTCACTGTTCACTATTTTTATAGTGATCCATAGGCATGGTTCTCAAGTAAGGTGCTTGAATTGTGGAGGACACAGCTACAATAATGAAGGTGGCCAATTCCAAGAAAGAGGAAGACAGTTTGCAAAGGGACTGAAACATACTGAGGGGATGAGTGAACAAGTTGCAAATAAGATTAAGATCATTCATTTAGACTCAAATAATTTAGGTCGGGGTACTACTTAAATAGTGAAAACCTAGCAGCAGCATCCCATGAAAAAGCTGTGGGGGAATCATTGATGTGATGCTGAAGCTGACACAGCAATGTGCAGTGGCAGTGGGAAAAGATAATCGAATGCTAGGCTGTCTTGCCTGAATCAATCAGAACAGTTACATGTGTTCCAGTTCAATACATGGCTAAAGGGTTGGTGCAGGGAGGAGGGACGTTGGTTCCTCAAGGACTGGGCCTGACCTGATGGGATTGGAGAATGCTCAAAAGATATGGCTTATATTTCAGTGAGAAAGGCAAAAGAGTACTGGGAGAAAGGTGGGCACAGCATATAGCTAGTTTAAACTAGTGAAGGGAGGGGAGTCAGAGTGAAGGTACATATCCAATGTCACAACCAGGTGGGGGGGCTTGCCAACTTCCCCTTACCAGTGAATGCAGTGGAATCAAGTGCAACCCGGCTAAGGGAAAAAGGAGAGTGCAAGGGTAGATGCTGAAAAATAATGTGCTCTCTGCAAGGAGTCTTGGCAACAAAATGCCAGAACTTCAGGCAATGGTCACGGAAGGGAACATCAATCTAGTGGTTATCAGATACATAGACAACCTCAAATAACAAATGGGATGAACTGGCCCAGTGGTGCTGAGGGCTGAGGTGCTGGATGCCTAACCTCACACTACGCTGGTGACCCATGTTTGGGAATGAGCACGGGCCGCCAGGGGGCCAGCAGGGGAGGAGTAGGATTGAGCATCCGATGGACTGGTCTCCTTCTCTGGGGGGGGTTCCTCAGTTGTTGGTACCTGCCTGGCCCCTGGTGGAGGCTGGGGGACGGGGTACCACACTGCATTACAGGGAGGAGTTGGGGAAGATGCCTGGTGGGATCGCGTGCATGCTCCCTTCTGCTGGTGTCATTGCACGCCCCAGCTCCTGGGAGCACACCAGGAAAAAGCTATACCATGGCACAATGATGGAGGGCACCTCGCAGGCTCTTCTCCTGGCTAGCCATGGCACTGGCCCACTAGATCTGGACTCCAGTGGGGGTTGGGGAGCCCTGCCAGCCCTGCCAGGGGGAGCAAGCCCTGTGAGTTTGGGTCAGCACTGGATGGTGGACGCTGGGGGATGGAGCTGAGGGTACCCTCTGGAGGTTAGCCGGCATAAGAGGAGAAAGTACTAACTAAAAAAAAAAATAAAAGGTACATGACCAAACCAGGATACTCACTTTTCAGGAAGGACAGAGCAAAAGGCAGGGGTGGGGGAGCAGCACTGTATGTAAAAGAAGGGACAGAGTCAACTGAGACAGACAGCCTAGGTGATTTGGAAAAACTTGGAAGTTGTATTTGGAAAAGCTTGAAACCCTATGGGTGCTGTGGATGCCACAGTGACAGGGAATGGGTAGCAAGCCAGGATGGGGGTTGGGGGGGTTTGGCCAAAAGACCACCAGGTCAGGATCAATGGGCAGGCAAAGAACTGGGGGAAATGCTTAGGAAGGCGTACAAGTCTGGGAGTTGAATTCAAAAAAACAAATTATGTGATAGATAATGCTAAGACAGCAATAAAATCAAGAAATGGCAAAATATGGGAAGGAATCTTTGGCACATATATTCATCCACATCTGGATTACAGATTACAGGTCCCAGCTTTGGTCATGGTTTAAAACATGCAACATAAATAGTCTAGAAAAACATTCAATGACAATTCGCAAAGACAATACATGGGCTATAGGAGGATTCATATGAAGGTAGACTTAAAATGTTACATTCACAAAGTCTGAAAGCTAGAAAAATTAGAGGAGATATCCTACTTAGTGTATATCAGATGAGTCATTAATGAATGAAATAGGTTTAGAACTCAATTACAAATTACATGACTTCACAGGACATCATAAGCAACTAAAGGGAATCAGATTTAAATCAAACAAAAGGAAAAATCTTTACACGCAAAGAACGGATCCAGAAGCAAATGATTTGATACCTTTTGATGGACCAACATAGATGTAACAACAAGAACAAAGTGCTCTAGCTTTCGGACCAACAAGTCCTTCGTTAGAAGCGTAAAACACACAAAGAGCAGTCAGTCTTTGGAATTCACTGCCTGGGTATGTAGTTAACAGTTCAGATAAACAGGAATTTAAGAACATTTTAGACATTCATATGGGACTAAAGAAAATCAAGAGTATCCACTGCGAACTGGGGAGTAGTCTTGATGGGTCACTAAGCCTAACACTGCTCCTACACTCAATACTGTGAGCAGTGGTAGATGGTGGTAGTAGGGGACTTTAATATGCCAGATGTGGACTGGAACATTCTCATCACAGCAAGTGCTAGGAACCAGCTTCCGGTGGATGCATGCCAGGAGGTGTTTCTAGCTCAGGTAGTCCAGTGCCCAACCAGGGAAGGGGCTCTGTTGGACTGGTGCTTACCAATAGTGAAAGGATCCAAAATGTAGTAGATCTGGAACCACTTGGTTCCAACAACCACAGACAGTGGCACTGGAGATCCAGGGATTGTCAAAGCGGAAATGCAGTAGGGATACAGGACTTAAAAAGGCAGATATCAACAGGATAAGGGGGCTGTTGGAAATAAGCATGCGGAGAATAGGTGGAGGAAAAATGGGAACATTTTAAAAAGAAATGATTGAGGTGGCAGAAAGCTCAGTTGGAAAAATGTCAAAGAGAAAAAGGGCAAGAGTCCAATATGGTTCTTGGCCGAAATAAAGATAGGGAAAGAGCCAAAAGGAGGGTATTCCTAAAGTACAAATGAAGCCACAAATGGGAGATAGTGAGAAGTACTGGGAAGCAACAAAGGTAGCTAGCAGGAAGGTGAGGGAAGCCAAGGCTGAGCCAGAACTCAGGCATGCTATGGGCATGAAGCAAAGAGAAAAGACTTTCTTCATGTACATCTGGGAGAAGTGCAAGGTTAGAAGGAGTATTGTAAGGCTGGAAAGTGAGGAAGTATAGGAGGAGAGGGAGAAAGGGAAAGAAGATACTATATATATGTTTTTGTTCAGTCTTTACTAGGGAGAATGATGGACCACTATCAGAATGAGGGGTTAAGAATCAAAGACAGGAAAGCAAGTGCTCAAGTAGCATTGCCGAAATAATGGGGAATAGGTTGTTAGAAAGGTTTACAGGGTTGAAAGTAAATAAATCTAGGGGACCTGAAGGTTTGCATTTGAGAATACTTAAGGAGGTAAAGGAGATGATACCAGGATGACTTGCAGACATATTCAACTGCCTGCTGGATACAGGGGTGGTCCCTAGGGACTGGAGGACTGTGGATATGGTCATGCTACACAAGAGTGGAAGAAAAGATGAGACTGGGAATTATAGACCACTCAGCTTGATGTCTATGATGGGAAGGATTATGAAATCTATAGTAAGGGAGCAACTAGTGAACTTCCTGGAGGGAAATAGCCACAGCACCCCAGACAACGTGAGTTTATAAGAGGGAGGTGTTGCTAGACAAATCTGGTCAACTTATTTGACTGAGTGACCAGGGCAGCCGATAAGGGACAGGCAGTTGATGTAGTGCACTTGGATATCAGCAAAGCCTTTGACTCAGTCCCCCAAAGGAAGCTTGTCAAAAAGTCAAGGGACCTAGGTGGAGGAAAAAAGGATGACATGGGTAGAGAACTGGCTCAGCAGAAAAACACAGTGATGAGTAGCACTGCAAATGGTGAGATTTAAGAGATAAGCGTTGTAGTAAGCAGAGTACCTCAGGGATCTGAGCTGGGCCCGGTCTTGTCAATGTGCTCATTTGTGACATAAGGGAAGGCATCAAGGGCAAAATCAGCTTTTTGCAGATTACAGAAAGATCTGTGCATGAGTGAACACTGAGGAAGCGGTGCAGGAACTCAGGGAGGATCTGAGATTGGATAGTCGGTCAAAGATATGGCAGCTAGGTTTCGATGCTAAAAAATGCAAGGTGATGCACACTGGAAAAAGAATTGCAACAGTGCAATATGAAATATGACTGGTGGTGGTGGCAGTGATACTAGGAACCACCACAGAAGAAAATGACCTAGGGTCATGATATCGGAGAGCCTGAAAACAGCACACTGCAATAGAGCTGTAGGTAAGACAAACAGGATACTGGGATGCAAAGCAAGAGGAATAAACAGCGGAGTCTAGGAAGTGACCCTCTCATTGTACAGATTACTGGTGCAACTGCATCTAGAACACTGTGCAAGGTACTGGAGTCCACACCTGAGGAAATACTGCAACGAGGTGGAAGAAGTACAGCACAGGGTAATCAAGATGGCCCATTAACTAGGGGGCAAGACATACGAAGAGAGACTGCAGTACTTGAACATGTAGACCCTTGGAAAAAGGAGGGAAAGGGGTGACATCAATGAAATATACAAGTACCTGCATGGTATAAATAGGGTGGATGCTGAGGTGCTTTTCTCCTTGAGCTCAAATGCAGGGACAACGGGGAACTCATTGAAACGTGTATCGAATAGATTCAAAAGGGACTCCAGCAAGCACTTTTTCATTGAAAGAGTGGTGGACATGTGGTACAAGCTGCCATATAAAGCGGTACAGGCCAAATCAATGAGTAGCCTGAAATAGGGATAGGTCAGGCATATTGGATTAATTAGAAAAGGGGTGGCAGAAACAAAGAGCTGATGACCAAAAAGGCCAGCGCAAAGTAGTTAATAATAATTTTATTTCTATCTCGCCTTTCAAAAAATCAAGGCGCCTTAACAATAAGATAAAACAGAATACTATAAAACACAGTTGAATACAAATGATCATAAAATTCAGATTTCAATAAAATCAAACAAGGTAAGCTAGGTGCCAGAGATGGGTTTTTAAGGCCTGTTTAAATCCCTCCACTGTCGCACACTCCCAAAGCTGACAGGGTAGAGAATTCCAAAGGGCTGGGGCCTCGTACATGAATGCACAGGTCCCTGAAGATTTTAAGGATACCCTTGGAATCTCTAACAACCCCTCATCAGCCTAGTGGAGCGATCGCCCGGGGCAGGAAGGAGCCAGAAGCTCTTTCAGGTAGTCCAAGCCCTGTCCATGTAGGGCTTTATAAGTCAGAAGTCCGACTTTAAAGGTGATCCACCACCGAACCAGCAGCCAGTGCAATTCTCACAGCACTGGAGAGATGTGACAAGTCCAAGGAGTTCCCTTCACTAACCAGGCTGCAGTGTTCTGCACCAGCTGCAAGCGGCGGATATCAACCCCAGGTAGCCCTAGATAAAGGGAGTTGCAATAATCATGGAACAAGGTCACAAAGGCGTGGACCAGCGTAGGAAGATCACCGGATGGAACTAGATGCTTAACCCTGGAGATGTTCCTCAGGTGGTAAAAGGAGGATTTGACGAAGTAGGGCGGGCAGACTGGTTGGGCCTATAGGCCTGTTTTTGAAATCACTATCTAGGTATCTATGTATTAAAAGGAACATAACATGCTATAAATGTGATATGACTCTATCATTTTATAGGGCACTGGTAAGAATGCACATGGAGCATTGTGTGCAGTTTTGATGACCATAGTACAAAAAGGATAATGCAGAAATAGAGAATGTGCAGCAGACGGCAACCAAGGTGATTAAGGGAATTGTGAGGTTTAGCTGTAGTATGGATACATTTAAACAGGCTGGATATGTTTTTCCTGGGAAAAAAGAGAAGGGTAGACATGATTTCAGTTTTCAAAAATTTAAAGAGGATTGGATAGTATGGATCGGGGAAGCTTTTTCAGCTTGTTCAGGATACAAGAACTAGAGGCATTGTACTTTGGGATATAATTAGGGGTAAAGTGAGTAAGCATTTTTTTCACCTAGTGAGTGGTAGAGCAATGGAACAAGCTTCCGAAGGAAATGTTGGAAGTGATAAGTGTTTAATCTTTAAAATCTCAAGTTACATCAGTTTCTTACAGAGAATAACATTATTGGGTACAGTACTTCATTTATTGTAAGGGAATATCATCTACCTTATAACAGAATTATGTAATCCCCCCCTTCGGTGGGGGGGGGGGTCTTACCTGGCCTGCACTTGCCACCTTCCTGAATGATGCTCCTGACTGCTGCTGTGGGACTTTGTTGTGGCTTTCTGCCTGACTGTGTGTGTGTGGTGGTTAGAGAGGGAGCTCTGCTGCCTTTGACTGTTGGCAGCTTCTTTGCCCCCTCCAATCTTCATGGCCGCTGCCATAGTTCATCAACCTGGTCCTCCTGATCTGTGGCAATGGGGGCCAGGAATAAACAACAGAGCACTACTTTTATCTGCACCTTCTGTGTCATGAGGGTGCAGCCAACAGGAGCTGGAGAGCATGCTACAGGGGTCCTCCCCAGCACTCCCAGCTCCACCAACCTTGCCAGCATGCTGTCCACAAACCTGTTGCACCCACAGCTACTGGGGATCAACCAGATGGCAGCCCAGGAGGGCTGTTGGAAACACCCTGGGGCCATAACACTTCGGGGGCAGGAAAACAAAATAAAGAATTTTAGAGCACAATGCTCCTAAATAAGGTTATCCTAGTGTGAAACATTTTTAATAATAGATAAATAAAATTGTCTGTATAAAAGGCGGAATTTTTTGTTGCTATTAATTTAATCAAGAAGCTCCCAGCTGAGATGCAATGTCTTATTTCCAGTGGGATCCTGCTTCTATGCATTTCTGTAGCTGGGTGGACTGGAACACTGAGAGATTACGTGACTTGTCCAAGGTCACACAGTGGGTATTTAGCTCTAGCAGGGTTTGAACCTATGATTTCCCAATTCCCATGCTGGTTCTCTAAACACTATATCAAGCTGCCTCTCCTTGGTACTATGAAGAGAAAAAATGCCTGTAGAAGAAATTTTATGGAACAGGAGGCCAAGTGACCTCTCTGTTTCCTTCAGGTGCATTAAAGGAACACTGTCAGCCCTTTTTGCATCACATCATTTCTAGTTGTTTTGGCTCCAAGTTGGTGGTACCAGCAGTCAGATTTGGTTTAGAGTGGTTGTGTGGAGGAAGTGACTGGGAGAGGGCTGGGATCCGTGGCAGCAGCAGGAGGATTTGTCTCTTTGTTCGTAGTCTGGGGAAAGCGATCAGGAGGAGACTGGGTTTGGCAGATGCCAGTGTATTGAAAAGCTGGTCATACCCTGTTGGCATGCTAATGGGCAAAGACTTCTTATGACAGGAGCAGCATCCTCCTTTCATATATAAGAAGTTTCCACCAATCAGCAAGTAGAACAGCATCATCACCAGCCTGCTTCCAATACACAGCTCACAGGCCAGTCTCCATAAAACTTAACTCCTTTGGCCATAACATGGTCACACCTTCAAAAGCCAGAGTACTGCATACCACTAAAATGTTCACTTTGTACATCTGCACAAAGAAACTTAAAAAAAAGTTTATTTACAAACTTTAGCATCCCCCACACCCATTGTGCCATTACCAATGTCCCTGCTACACCCCCAGACTCTTTACTGTTTAGTTATCCCACCCCTGCCACCCTCTTCTTTGAAAACAAAAACCTCCTCCTGACTCCCCCACCTCCCCCCATCAAACCAGATCCCAACAATCAATCTGAATCCCCCACACTGGCCATCACCCACCTCTCCTGCCAGCACTCCAAAAAATCCAATTTTGGTGTATCTGTAAAAGAAGAAAACAACCTCCCAGTGCAGGCATGTCTGCTCTGTTCAGTGTGTATCTGTTATGCCATGAATAAATGGCAACGCCTTTGCTTATCGTAAAACCTGGCTGGTGAGCGGCAGCAGTTTTGTCCATTTCACCTGTTGAGGCGAACTTGGTTCGATCAAAGCTGACATTTCATTTGAGACACCTGCTATGTGCAGCTATTTGATAATTTATTCATGTTCTGCTGGTACATCAGGAGCTTGGGGTAAAATCCCAGTACAATACTGACACTGTAGTGCAGAATGAGGGGGCTGCTGCACTACTGAGGTGCCATCTTTTGGATGAGACGTTAAACCAAGGTCCGATCTGCCTGTTCTGGTGGTTGTTCAGTTGGACATTAAAGTTCCGATGGCACATCTTAAAAAGAGTAGTGGAATTTTTTCTTAAAATAATTTCCAAATAACTAAGCAGTGCAAGAAAATCATTTACAAAATGTTACATACAAAATGGTACAGAGTAGCACATAATTAATTGAATCAAATAAGCATAAACAGAGTCAAGGAAGACTATACAGATACCCAGAACCACATGCCTGTGCCAATAAAAAATAAAATAAAGAAGATATTAAATGCTACATTAAAGTCTGTAGGTTTTGCTGCATCTACTCTGTCACTGAAGCCACTGAAGCCGTTACATCCTATGAATCCTATGAATACCAGCCAATCAAACTCAAGTCCACAAGGAACTGGCTCTGTCACATCACAGCACATGTAAGTTTAGCCAGCTCAAATACCTCTTTCCTACACAGAAATTGCACAAAAAATGTCTCTATAAACTGGTCAATGAAACCACACAGAACAATTGGTCCCCCTTTTAGATCCAGATGTATTGAACCTCATTCTCTGACTAAACAAACCAAAAATCAGCAGAAACAACTGAGAAGGAGGAGGAGGAGTAGAGAGGGCAGCCTTACATAGGGCTGGCAGTATAGCCTAGTGATTAAAGTAATGAGCTGTGAATGACCCTGGTACATCCAGCAGACCTGGGTTTGATTCCCACAACCTCCACTAGCATACTATATGACTCTGAACAAATCACTTGACCCACCCAGTGCTCCCAGGTCACCCCTGAAAACAGACACTTGGGCCTAGTGGGCCTTACCTGGTTACCAAAAGAATAAAACAAAAATAATGAAATATATTTGAAACAAGGAATTTTTGATCATATGCGTCACTCTGAGTGGTATACTTTTTCTGTTGGAGCATCCACCCACAGCAAACTTGCCACAAAAATATATTTTATTAGAGTAAAGCAGACTGTTAGAGTGCTCACATAACGCTTCTCCATTTTTTGTTGTGAATGCCTAAGATGACTTCAGGATATTAAACTGTGGTCCAAATCAGGTCACGTCGTTCAGTAGCTACTATCTGCCAAAACTTGAAGGCATAGGGATGTTCAAGGAAGAGATGAGTCTGTGTCTCTAATACCCTTGGGTAAGTATTGTGGAGATATAAGGCCATACCTTATTGTTTTGGTCATGTTTTATATCATTTTTATGTGAGAACTGCATCAGAGAATGCCATAGTGTCCCAATGTAAGTGCAAGGAATCCTGGGTACAGACCATGGGCCCTGTAGACTGATGTGATTTTCTTGTTACTACAGAAAAAGAAGACAAATGACTAATTAAGCAGTGCTGGCCAGTAGGCAAGTCCATTTGTGTCTCAATGGACCACAGCATCATCTGGCACCTCTTCGTCTATCTTTCCTTTGTTTTCTGAGGTCTACTCTCAGCTAATCTCGTTACCAATAAATGGGCTAACATTTAAGTAAACAACTGTATTGAGTACAGGTTAACTTCAGCTATCTCCCAACAGGAAAACTGGAATGTTCCCCTAGAAATCTGGTTTGAGCTGGCTGACCACTGAGTCTTTTTTTTCTTATATTAAGAACCTCATATCTGTGATATTGTAATAAAATACTAAACTCGGATTGGTTGGGTAACCATAGAAACAGAATGCTAGCCAGTCACAGAGTAACCACTATCCACTGGACCTGCCCTTTGGAAACCCCTTAAAACCAGGATGCAGAGAGGTATCTGACCCTTTTTAGCTTTTGCCTTTTTGCTTGAAGCCTTGCCATTGTTGCCTTTGGGATCCTCTCTATCTGCTTAGGAGAGCAGGGGCACTTTCTTCAAGAATTCTTCTGCACTTCCAAGAACCAAGATTTTCATCTGCTTTTGTAAATACTTTGCACTTTATACTGTACTTCATCACTAAGGACTTGAGGTAGACTTTAAATCTCAGTGTTTTAAAGTGTAGGTTTTTCTGTATATTTCCATTTTATTTTCAATACTTTGTAACCAGTGTCTAAAATTATTTGTCTTTATGTTATTTACTGCATTCATTAATTTAACTAGCAAAGTTTTTGGCTTATTTTAATAATAGTTCTGCCTATGTCTGTTGTGTGGGTTGCCTTGGTAAGAGTTGTTCAAACAATACTATGCCTGTGTGACTGTTTTAAGGCCTAACACTACCAAAAGTAAAGTACCATTAGGGACTTCATGATAAAAGGAAGGGAGGAAATATGAAGGGTCTCAAGAGAAGCCTGTGGGGGTTTGAATCAAGCACTGCATTTCTGGGGAAAGACACATAATAAGGTGTATAGCCCCCCCCCCCCAAAAGCCTATACACACCTGTGGATTTTCTGGTTTGTGGTGTAGGGGCCAAGAGAGTTCTACCCCAGGAACAAAGACTAGAGACTGTATTTGTATCCCCTCACACGGAGAAAGGGAATCCATGATGCCATCTCTCCCGCCCCCGTCACAAGAGGGATTTGCTATGACACAGAATCCAACCCCATGGGAGTGGACTTGTGACAACTGTTTCTAGGCAGTCTCTCTCGTCTAGCAATTTGTGTTTCATGGTGTATCTAACCCCAGTCCATCATGAGAATATAGCATTGATGTTCCCACATATGCCTTCCATGAGTACTGCCATTACATTAGGTTCCTTACCCACAGGGCAATGTGGAAACTGGACAGAAGAGTGAAAACTGGAGTCCAGTATTTTGTTATATAGCAATTTACTGTGTTGCATGGACACTGTGTCTATAGAGACTTTCCACTACCTGACTTGGCAAAATGTCATATGCCCATGTAAGGGCAGTGATGTGAAACATCCTGGACTAGTGAGTTTTAAAGTACCTCTCTTCCATCCTTCCAAGTGAGGTTCTATCCATTACCAAACTAGGGCTAGGGGAACACATACTTTATCACTATGGGAGAGGACTATGCCAAAATTTGCCTTCAGAAATAGCGATAAGAAACACACCAAGGGATTCACCACACCTAGCTATAGTGAAGATTGCCTACGCACCACATAAAAGAGATGCATAGGCAACCCTAAGTGGGAAAGTTGCAGAGTGGACCCAAGCTGCATCCACCATGGGTGCGCTAGTGCCCTGCATGCTGGATCCCCCAGCTGCCCTAGCAGCTACACACCAAGGGCAGTCCGAGGGCATGCCAGGGGTTCTGCCCCATGTTGCACCATGCACAACAGCACTGGGCATTGTTACAGGGCTGTATCATTTGTGGGGGAACCTGGCTTACCGCAATATGTTCCTGCCCCCCAAGCCAAAGGCAGTTGCCCCTCTGTGCTGTCCAGCCCACTGGGCAGATAGGGATAGGTGGGTGCAGTCATTCAGATGCCTGAATGCCCCCCAACCAGAACCCCAACCCGGTCCTGACTGCAGGGTACATCTCCCCTCCAGTGGGCAGTGCACTCCCAGCATCAGTTGGACAGCAGATGGCTGAGGCGGGGGGCTGACAGTCACACCTCCATGCTGCCCAACCCACTGAGCAGATGGAGACAGTTGGGTGCAGCCATTTGGGTCTCTGCATGCCTCCCTCAACCACAACTCTGGACCAGTACTGACTGCAGGGTACATCCCCCCCCAGTGGACAGCATACTCCCAGCATCAGTCAGACAGCAGGTGGCCAAGGTGGAATGTGTGTTGGGATGTCTCAGTCACCATCTGGCAACCATGGTATTGCCTTACAGGTACAGGGAATGGGGGTGGGATGTCAGTGCCATGGGTGGGGGATCACTAACCACCACTGAGTGGATGGGGGAACGATGCCCGGTACTGGAGTGGGGAGACCACCTCCACTGGTCTATTGGGTGTCTCTGACATGGCACTTCACCACCCCAGTGCTCCCAGGTCAACCCTGACAATGGGGGGCATACCCGGTAACCTTAAGTGCCATGTCAGGACAGTCAAGAATACTTAGGTGAGTCATCGGACGGGGCTAAAAGGCTGAGGCTCTGGTTTGGGGGAGTCTTCTCAGTACAGGACTGGGGCAGGGGTTGTGTTGTGGGGGGCAGCTGCACACCAGGCATTGAATGCACACCGTGTTGGACAGGAGAAGGACCACTAGCCACCAGTGATCTATGGTACAGCCACCAGATGTCAGAGACCTCTGTGTGGAGGCACACAGTGGTACTGTACACACAGTGGACACTAGTGTGTGCCATTTACCACCCCAGACCCACACCACAGCACAGGGGATCCACTCTCTCCAAAATCAAACAAAGAGGCAGAGGACACTGCAGAGCAGGACACTGCGGCACAGGAGCTAGCACAACAAAACTCACCCAAAACAGGAACCAAAACAAAAAAAGCAAAAAGGAAATCCAAATAATTCCTGATCACAGGAGACTCCATGATTCGGGGAGTTGATACTTATCTCCAGTCAGGGGTAATGGTCAGATGCCTCCCAGGTGCATCAGCGTGGAGAGACACTGACCGCATTGCTAAAATTGTTCAGGAAGCAGGAGAAAACATTGATGTCCTGGTACACATAGGGACTAACAATCTCACCAGCTGGTCAGTTGTGGAGAACAAGGATCACCTGACCAGGCTGGGTGACAAACTAGCATCCATTTCGTCCGGCATCTCCTTCTCTGAGATCCTACCTGTCTGGGAGTTGGGGACAGATGGACAGAAGGTCAGAGAAGGGGAGATAGGGGAGCTAAACATGTGGCTCAAGGGCTGGTGCCAGTAAAAAGGACACAAATTTGTAGGGAACTGGCAACAGTTTTGGGAGCGAAAGTTCTTTAAATTTGATGGACTGCATCTGACTAAGGAGGGAGTCAGTGCATTGGGGCAGAAGTTTGATGTCTTTGCAGAATATTTAAACTTGCAAATGGGGAGAGGGGTGCAGCACCCCATACTTTGAATGGGAAGAACCCCCTTCCCCCCCCCCCCAGCTAGTGGTCAAACAGGAGTTCAACATGTTTGGAGTTCATTTGCATCACCAGGTAAGGAAAAAGGTCCAGCTCCCCATACAATGCACAGGGGAAACGCTGGACCTCACCCAACAACTAACACACTGAAATCTGGCCAATGGAAAATCATGTACACAAATGCTCAAAGTCTGGGAAACAAGATCCCAGACCTGCAGGCAATAATGACAGAGGCTAAACTGGACATAGTAGCCATTAGCGAGACATGGTTTACCAGTAACCACACTTGGGAGACTTCAGTACCTGACTATGTACAGTTCAGAAGAGGTGCAAAAAGGAGGGGGCATGGAGTGGCCCTTTATGTCAATGAAAATATCAAAGTTACAGAAATTCAGAATACACATAAGGAGCCAGAAGAACTGTGGTTCACCCTGGAAATAGGAAATGGGACAACCATACGAGCTGGGGTTGTGTACAGACCTCCAGACCAGGGGGAGGACATAGACATGTTACTGTTAGAAGATATACAAAACATGACCGCTAAAGGTGAGGTTCTGATAATGGGGGACTTCAACATGCCAGATACAGATTGGTCAATACCAGCAGGGACATCTGCCAGAACTAGACCCATGGTGGATTCCCTGCAGGGGGAGGGCCTCAAACAACTGGTACAACAACCCACAAGAGATAGGACTATCCTATATCTAGTACTGACTAACAGGGAAAGGATCACAGATCTCCAGGTAGAAGGTCACCTGGGTGCCAGTGACCATCACATGGTATGATTCAATTTGGCCATTAGAACAAAATCATCCCATTCCAAGGCAAAAATACGGAACTTCAGAGGAGCTGACTTTGATAAGATGGTGAAGAAAGTTAAGCTAGCCCTGGCAAAAAGAAATACAGGTGAGGGGGTACAGGCAAAGTGGGCAAGCATTAAAGATGCAATACTTGAAGCAACATCCCATTGTGTTAGTGAGAAAATGAAGTGTAAAAGAAGAAGAAAACCACTTTGGTTCTCAAACACAGTAGCAGAAAAGGTCAGAGCCAAAAGGCTGGCCTTCAGGAAATATAAGGGAATGCAACAGGATGAAGATAGGGAGGCATACCAAAACTTCCCTAAGGGAAGCAGGGAAGGCAGTAAGGCAGGAAAAGGCCCAAACTGAGGAAACACTAGCACGAACAGTAAAAGAAGGTGACAAGACTTTCTATTGATACATTAGTGAAAGGAGAAAGTCCAGAGGGAGTATTACTAAGATCAAAGGGGATAAGGGGGCGTGTGAGGAGGAGGACCAAGTAAAAGCATCTATCCTTAATAGTTACTTCTGCTCAGTATTTACTGAAGAGAAGGTAGGGCAGGGCCCACAGCTCAGCACCATGGACACAGGGGGGAGGGAGGTGTGCACTAGTCTCTTCACAAAAGAAAGGGTCCAACAAGAGTTCGATAAGCTCAGGGTGGACAAGGCAATGGGACCTAATGGCATACATCCCAGGGTACTAAAGGAGCTAAGGGTGAACTAGCAGAACCATTATCAGAACTGTTTAGTGAGTTTCTGAGCACAGGAGAGGTCCCAGAAGACTGGAGAAGGGCTCATGTAATCCCGCTTCACAAGAGTGGTAGCAGGGAGAAGGCAGGGAACCACAGACCAGTCAGTCTTACCTCAGTAATGGGCAAGATTATGGAGACACTCCTTAAGGAAAGTGCAACTCCCCTGTTACCCGGGGTTACTAGAATCCCAGTAAGACCTAGTGGTAGGCAGGGAAGGCAGCTTGTGAAACTCCAGTTAAATGGATTTCACACTGTCTCACTCTGTTCTCAGTCTCAGCTGAGACTGAGGGATGACATCACCATAGAACTATCGCAGCTGCATGAGCCACATTGGAATCTACAGATGGGAGTTAGGTTAGAATGTTGGGAGTTTTTGAACAGTGAGCAGCAGTTGTGTGTAAGCAGTCTTAAAGAGAGGAGCACAGCAGTCTGTGCACAGGCTCTTGGGGCCTAAAGCTCTGATATAGAGCTACTTTTAGGGAAAGGTGTGTGTTTCCACCAAAAGAGGAACACAGTAAGCTGTTCTTGAAGTGGTGTAGACTGCTGTTACCAGGTTTGCCCATTATTCCAGGGGCAACCTCCTGGTTCCGGCTAGGGAAGAGGCTGCCTTATTTTTCCAAGTGTTTTGTGGCACCAGAAGCTGTCAAGATTCGCCTGTGGGGCACCTGCAACCAAAGGGTGAGTTCTGCTCTTGTCAAAGGACCTATGTTTCACCTGAACTGTTTTAAAGTGGGGATTGGACTGCTGAATCAATGGGAGGCCTAGAGGAATAGGCTAGGCCAAAGTAAAAGTATGTTCAAGTGCAGCACAAGGAGAAAGTCAAGACATGTAGAGGATATGTGCTATACATTTACCCTTTAATCTACATTGCCAAGCTTTTCAGGAAGATATGTTTAAGTATGTTTGAGTTTAGTACAAGGGGAAAGTCAAGACATGTAGAGGAGATGTGCTATACATTTACCCTTTAATCTACATTGCCAAGCTTTCAAAAAGAGTTGTTTAATGTCCAGAGAAATGGCCGGGTATGGATCATGGAAGCTGGAGGTGGGAGACCCCCCATCTTTAGTAACCAGATTCACCTCTACGGATTTGCTCTGTGGCCCTTTTACTTTGCCTCAGGCACTTGGCCAGTGCTGAGGGAAGTACCCAGATGTGGGATTGAAAGCAAATTTCCCTTAAGGAGTCGAAGGCTCTAAGGTGGTTTGGGGAGCCACCAACGGAAAATGTGTCCACTGCCATACGGACAGGGATCGGGTGGCTGGCAGGGGAGCCAGGCCAGGAAAAACCCAAATAGTGTACAAGTCGGGCTGTGTACCCAAAGCAGCATGCAAGTCTGGGCTGTGTGCCTGGTGGGTTCAGAGCCTGAGGGCTGAAATGTTGAAGAAGTGTTCTGTATCTCTTATCTGCATTACCAGGAATGTAGCCCCGTGGGGGTCCATCTATGCTTTGTTCAGTTTGGATGTGAATAAAAGCCACACTTTAGAATCCCATTCCTGGTATTGGACATTACAGTTATTGCTTCCTGTGTTCGGATTTACTTGGGTGCCCCTGTGCAGAGTAGCCAAACCTAGGCCCCTTGTGCCAAGTAACCTAGTCCTCCCTGAACCCAGTCCCCACCTGGTACTGCTGTCAACTTCAACAGCATACCACCTGTTGTTTGCAAAAAAGGCATGGGTGAGGGGCTTACAAAAGGATAGTGCAACACCTGGAATTCATAGGAGCACAGGATCCAAGACAGCATGGGTTTACAAAAGGAAGGTCCTGTCAAACTAATCTCATAGATTTCTTTTACTGGGTAACCAAAGTGGTGGACCAAGGGGGAGCAGTTGATGTTGCCTACCTTGACTTCAGCAAAGCTTTCAATATTGTTCCACATAGAAGATTGACTGATAAGCTGGGTAGGCTCGGGAAGGGTCAGATGTTGGTCAACTGGGTGGAAAACTGGTTGACAGGCAGAAAACAGAGAGTGGTGGTAAATGGTATACAATCAGAAGAGATGCAAGTCAAAAGTGGGGTACCTCAGGGATCAGTTCTGGGGCCAGTCCTCTTCAATATCTTCATCAGTGACATTGCAGATGGACTGGAGGGTAAGGTTTGTCTGTTTGCAGATGACACCAAGATCTGCAACAGAGTAGATGATCCAGATGGGGTGGGCAGAATGAGAAGAGATCTGGATAAACTAGCAAAATGGTCAGAAGAGTGGCAACTGGGGTTTAACGCAAAGAAGTGCAAGATCATGCACATAGGGAAGAGAAACCCTGAAGCCACCTATTGGCTGGGAGGGGAGTTGCTGGCAGTCACAAGGGAAGAAAGAGACTTGGGCGTCATCATCACCGATGACCTGAAATTATCCAGGCAGACCACTAAAGCAGTAGGTAAGACTAGAGGGATGTTGGGGTGTATTAGTAGGGGTATCACAAGTCAGAAGAGGGTGGTAATAATCCCTCTTTACAAAACACTGGTTAGGCCCCATCTGGAGTATCTGGAGTACTGCGTGCAGTTCTGGAGGCCACACCTTCACAAGGACATTAACCAAATTGAGGCAGTCCAGAGAAGGGCGACTAAAATGGTGCAGGGGCTGCATCAGAAAACATATGAGGACAAATTAACTGAGCTCAATATGTATGCCCTAGAGCAAAGGAGGGAGAGAGGTGATATGATTGAAGCATTCAAATATCTTAAGGGCATTAACAAGGTGAAAGAGTCTAACATGTTTCAATATAAGAAAAATAGCAGGACAAGAGGACACAGCATGAGATTAGAGGGGAGGCCAATTAAGGTGTAATGTGAGGAAGTTCTTTTTTACAGAAAGGGTGGTGGATGCATGGAATGGCCTACCTCAGGAAGTGGTGGATATGAATACAGTGCAGGGCTTCAAACAGGCATGGGATAGGCATAAGGGAGCAATACAGATGAATATGACTAGATAGGCCATTGACAGAGCAAAGGCCAATGGCACATTCATAAGGTAGAAAAAGATATGGGCAGACTGTATGGGCCTTGCGTCCTTATCTGCCATCAACTTCTATATTTCTATGTTTCTCTGGGACCCAGGACGAGGATCCAATTGGATGCCTGCCTGGGTCCACTGCTCCACCCCCAGCCACCCTCCATGCACTTGTGCACCGGGGCAAAGGGGTGGGCTCATGGACAGGAGGCAGGTGATATTGAATACCTGTCATATTGAACACCTGACAAGTGCATACCTGTCTGTGGGTGTGGAGCAGAGCATCCATTCAAATTGGTTTTCAGCCATGGTCAATGCACCTTAGTGAATCACAGCCATTGTTTTAATAAAGAAAACCTTCTTTAACTTAGATATCATTTTCCCTTTCCAGAAATTAATTTTCTTTTGTGCTGTGGTCAAGCATCTGTACCAATTATTAATCTGTGCCAAATCCCCTACCCTGACATGTATCCTTACAATTATGTCCTGACCAGAGATTGATTTGCCTCCAATATTTGTAGCCTGAGCTTTCTTAGAGTCTCACTTACTTAAGGCACCAAGCACCATGGAATAGGCCCCCCAAAAAACTAAACAGAATGTCAATCCATTTTGTTTTTATATTTACTTATTTATTGAGTTTTGGTAACCGGGTAAGTCCACTGAGACAATTACAGTCCTTTTTTTTTTTCAGGGTCGACCTGGAACATTCAGCCACAGGATTACAATACAAGCTAGGCATGTAGTAATGTATATACACCTGAGGTAACAAGATAGCAACAGTAGGAGCATAATCATCACAACAAGGTTGGCATACAGTAAAATACAGGTACAAGCTAGGCAAGTAATAATGTATATACACCTGAGGTAATAAGATAGCAATGGTAGGAGCATCTTCATCACAACAAGGTTGACATTCCGTAAAATACAGGTAAGATATAATATTTACAGCAGATATCCAGATACAATATTTACATTAACAAAAACAAGGTAAGATGGCGAGCCATTGGAGTGTATAATACTCAGGAGAAGAGAGGCATGGGGGGGGAGTCAAGGGAGGGTTGAGAAAAGGCAGTGGAAGAGGATGGGTGGAGGACAGGGGAAAGATAAGGATAGGGGAGCTGGGGAGCTGGGGAAGTGGGGAAGTGGACAAGGCAGTAAAAGAAAAGAAGACCTCATGTAGAAGTTATAAGAAGTCTCAGAAGGAGATGGACTGGGAAACCTATTTGGAAAAGGTGAGAGAGGGTGGTAAGGTGGTCATGCACACCAAGGCAAGGAAGGAACTTCAAATTGCTGAAAGGATCAAAGACGGGAACAAGATCTTCTTCAGTTACAACAGGAAAAAAGGGCTACAAAGGAGGGCATAATTAACCTAATGAAAGAGATGGCTTGAGTGGAAGGCAATAAGGATGATACACAGGTACTGCTCTGTTTTCACTAAGGAGAAAGATGGACTAGGTACCACAAGGGAAGATGGGCACAGGGAGCAGAAGGGGGTGGTTATGGTGGATAAAGGGATCATGGTGGGACATGTCATAAAAGGGCTCAGGTCCCTAATGGTTGACAAGTCCACAGAATTGGATGACATGCTCCCCACACAGCTGAATGAACTTGCGGCAGACCTTGCAGTCCCACTGATGGATCTGTTCAGTTCACTAGGAAGTGGAGGACCACATATGTGGTACTGCTGCATAAAAGCAGGCCTAGAGACAACCCAGGGAACTACAGGCATATCATTTTGACATCTGTAGTGGGCAGACTGTTGGAGACCATCCTGATACAACAGCTGGTTGAATTTCTTGAGGTCAGCAGACTCCAAGATGAGAGACAGCATGGGTTCATGGCAGGGAGGCTGAGCCAGACCAGCTTTATCTATTTATTTGACTGGGTGATGAAGGCAGGTGACAGAGGGCAGGCAGTGCTGTATGATTTTGGCAAAGTCTTCAACTCAGTTTCCCAGAAAAGGCTGACCAAAAGGTTGGAGGACATGGGGCAGGAAACAAACTGACCAGGTGGCTGGCAAATTGTCTCAATGGAAGGACCCAATGGGTGATGCTGGTGGGGAGGAGTTCTCAGGATTGAGGAAGGTTATCACTGGAGTCCTATAGGAGTTAGTGCTCAGATTGGTGTTGTTTAATATGTTCCACAACAACATAGGGGATGGCATAAGGGGCAACATCTGCCTCTTTGTGGATGACAACAAACACTGTGGGAGGGCTGTCACTAAGGAGGGGGTCAGGGACCTTAGGGAGAAGTCAGCAAAGTTAGAAAGGTGGTCTGGTATCTGACAACTTGAGATCAATTCAAAAAAGTGTTAAGTCATGCATATTGGCTAAAAGAAACTGAGAGGTGAATCTGGACTTGGGGGGGTAAGGGTCACAGTATCTGAGGAGGAGAAGGGTCTGTGGATATCTATAACCAGCAACCTAAGTAGCCTACACAGCACAAAAAGGCTGTAGTCAAGTCTAACTGGATGCAAAGCTGTATAGCAAGGGGTTTCACAAGCAAAGGAAAGCAGTAACCCTGCCACTGTACAAATAAATGGCACAAGTGCACTTGAGCTATCATGTGTAGTATTGGAGTCCCTTCCTGAGGAAGGACCATTCACTCCACAGGAGCTCTTTGAGAGTTTCACCACCTGTGTCCTGTATACTCTTAATACTGCATCCTGGGCCTTTCAAAGCAAAATCAAGCCATAATCAGCATGCCACAAGCAAATGTGAATACCAGTTCTATGTCATAATGGTGATCGCAAAACAGTGATCATTATTATAGCAAGTGAATATCACTGAAAAGAAAATAGGCAATATACACATGCCAGCAACCTAACATCCGGCAACTAAACTTAGTGTTTATGTGGGGGGGGGTGTTCCCCCCTGCTCCCCTCTGCTAGAGGATTACTAATTCCAGGGGTGGTGCATGTCGGGGAGGGGGTGACATTCTGGATTTAAAAAAAAAAACGGCAGCCAGCTGCAAAATATTTCCCCCTGGTCCCCAGCCCCAAACCCAGTACCTGCTGCATTGGAGCTAGCCACCCTCACCACCACACCACATGGCTAGCTCATCTGCAGCAGGCACACTACCCCCTGAAAACCCTCTTCCCTATCTCTCCCTTTCCTCTTGATATCCTCCCCTTCTAGTCGCCTTCCCCTATAGCCGCCATAGCATAGGGTCGCTACCCTTGTGGGTAGCCCATGACGATAGCGCTGTTTATGAGTCACCATTTTGGCAGTTGCTCATATTCAATCACTATCCTCACAGGATACCGCGAATACCTCTTGAACCATAAGGGTTACACACAAAGTATGAGCGGCAAAGTTGTTCAGCACAGAATTACCTTTCCAACAATGCTATGCAATTAATTATAAACAATTTCTTTGTTTTCTATACTAGTCGAAATAGCAAAAAAAGTGTTTTACAATTAAAAAAGGCAACATAAACCATTTTTGGTAGGAAGATATGTAACATATCAACACCAAATTAAGCATCCGTACATTAGATGTAGGTACAAAAGCAATTTTATACTAAAAAGCAAATTTTGTAATATAAAACATGTATTTTTTCCCATGTTATATAAGGTGCTTAGGTGAGGTTTGAGGGACAAATATCAGCCATACACACCATACCATAAACCAATGTGAAAAACTGCTAAAGTATATGTGATACATACAAAGTATCAGCTGCAAAGTTGTTCAGCACAAAATTTCCTTTCTGATGGTGCTATGCAGTCAATTCTAATCAATTTGGTTAGCAAATAATACAGAGAAATAGTGCCGACGACCTGAGAAGTGTCCAGAGCAAACAGGAAGTCTTTGGCTGCCGACTGAAGTCATTGTGGGAGACAAAGGGAATGATTTGTCTGTCACCTACAGGCGTTTCCAGGAGGTAATGAGTTGCTCAAGGCAGTAAAGAGAAGAGCTAAAACATTATTCAGGGTCAGCAGGGCAGCCCATACGAGGACAGGCTGAGAAGCCTTAATATGTATTCACTTGCAGTTAAAAGGGAGAGGGGATTATGATTAAAACCTTCAAGTACTTCAAAGGTATACACAATGTGGATCTCAGGAACCTCTTTAGCTTCAGTAAGAATAAGAACACAAAGGGGCACACTTTTAAGCTGCTGGGGGGAGGTTCAAGATGGACATCATAAGATACCTCTTTACAGAGCTGCAGGTGTCAAGGTGGAATGAGCAGGTGGCACAGGTCATCGACCAGAAGACAGTGGATTCAAGAGTGGGTGGGACAAGGTAAAGGGGAAGGTTAGGGTTAGAGGGGAGGAGGGGTGGGACCATCTGTAAACAATTGTACAGGGGGCTCTACATCAGGAAGACTAGATAGATCATATGGCCTTCTGCTGGCAGATTCATATGTTTATATGTTTGAAAGTTGTTACACTGACCTGTGTTTAGAGTAGCTTGTTTCACCTCTCTACCACCCTCTCTGTGAAGTAGTATTTCCTCATGTTGCTTTTGAACCTCCCCCCACCATCACTTCCTTGATATCCCCACTGGTATTTGTATTTCCAGTGGCTGTGACCAGCCCTCTGGATTACATTTTGTTCATACCCTGCATGTATTTGAATGTTTCAGTCATGTCTCCCCCTCCCTTCTGGCATTCAGTGAGTACTCATTGAGGCTCTCAGATCTTTACTTAAACTTCCGGTTCTGGTTATCAGCTAATGGAAGCCTAGTCTTGAGAGCTCCGTCTCAGCCATAACTTTATCCAGCAGCATCAATAATTAAAACTCGCCATCCTGTCACAAAATCATCGCATAACAGAGTTTACAGTGCCTACAAAGCAGCAGAACAAAGATGGAATGGGGGGAGCCCCAAATAAACAACAAATCAGCAAAGCTAGTTTCCAGACACAGGCCTCGCAGTGGGACAAACCCTCAGTCCCTGCAGTCCAATTCCTGGCTGGCGACGGAGAGGAAGAAGACTGCATAATTACTTCAAAAGCACTTTGCAGTACTCTGAAACAGATGAATGAAACTTTGACTAGATTGAAGACCAAAATGATAGAGGACCATCAGAAATGCTCTTGTTTAGAGGAGAGAACCGGTGCATTAGAAACCACCATGTCTGAATACACCTCCACATTGGACCTGCATAATGCTGCCCTCCTAGACCTCCACAGTGAGAATTAAATCTACAGCAGCAACTAGAGGACCTAGAGAACAGAAATTGTAGAAATAACTTAAGGCTCCACAGGGTCCCAGAGGGAACCGAATCGAGGAACAAGATACAATTTATTGAAAGCTTTTTAAAAGAACTCCTGGACTTACCGGCTGACAGACCTCGGCATTATCAGGGCCCACCACTCATTAATCCCCCAACCCAAAGACCCCAAAGGTCGACCTAGGTCCATTGTGATGGCCTTCATGAACTTCCGTGTAAAAGAGGATGTCCTCCGTACTGTATAGGCCAAAAAGCAGATCCACTTTGGTGATGTCCACCTATTTTTTGATCAGGACTATGTCTTTCAAACACTGGCATGCAGGCAGAAAACGTTCCAGCTAGTCAAGGCACTCAGGCAGGTGGGACATCAGGTGCAAGTCAAATACCCTACCAAGTTAAAAGTGCAAACTGCATTGGCATGGAAATGCTTCATTGACATGGAAGAAGCTAGAGACTTACGGACAAAACTTGGAGTCAGAGTTCCAGACGATACAGCAATGTCCAGGGAGAAGGCTCTTCTATCGAGGGAATGGCATTCTGGGGGAACCAAATATCTGCAGCTGAAGAAAGTGTCAGGAACATCTGGGATGTGGGACAGAGCGTCACTCAAAAGAATGTTCCAGAATGGTCTGGCACTGGATATGGTGGTGCTGCTGCAATTCGGGGTTTTACCAAGCTTAGGTGGGGCAGCTGCACTCACCAAAACACCAGGATCTTTTAACAAAGGATGCAGAATAAGTACAGAATCCAGAGGAGAATGACTGCAGTGTTAGCACACTGCCTGCTTACGTATCGCCCCCTCCACAGGGTTTCCTCTCTCAAAACAGTCCCCCAGAACACAGAACAGGATATTACACCAGCCCAGCCTGAAACAGCAAGTACTCCAGTTGGGGCCGACATAAATAAAGACACCTGAACACTGTGCAGGAGTAGCAAAGTGAGACTGATGCAGATTTCTTCCTTATCTCCCAGACATCCTTCCCCATGGCAGTGAAGGGGGAAGGCTCAGCAGATTCGTGCAGTTGGTTGGGGGTAAGAATAACTATATCTATCGATCAGAGTCAGAGACTGATTGAAAGACTGCTAACTGAGCTGAATGTTTTACTGGCATAATTGTGCCTAATAAGGCTCTATTTTAATGGCAGGATATTTTCTTTAGCTAGTCATGATATTGTTTTATGCTCTGGATTAAAAAATGTTTTTTTTGATGGCTGGGGCGTGTGTGTGCTCCCAGAGGGGGTCATCCTCGGAGGCCTGAAAAGATGCATAATATTGAAGAGGACCTGGGGAGGGGGTTCACCAGTGCCCAGTGCTGAGGGGGTTGCCCTGAGGGATTGCTGCAAAACTGGGATCTCATACCGTGCCTGGACCCTTTAAGCCAAGTCTCCTATTTTTTATATGTTGATCTGAGATGGGGAGACGTCACTTGAGGGAGAAATTTAACCTAAGCAACCTAATACCCTGCAGAGGGTCATACTATAGAGGGGAGAAGCCTTTTCATTAATTAGACAATAGAGAACTGGAAACTTTATAAACACTACAGCTGGGGTGAAGAGGAGCGACTAGAAGGGGTTCCCCCAAACACCTCAGGTGGAAAGCTAGTTTTTTTTGGGAAAGAGAATGAACTAAGTGATCTCGTCTGAGATAGGAGCTCCCCAGTAGGTAATCTCCAGTTGGTGGGGTCTCACCATCTCTAAATGTTATGAGAAGGGTCTACGTGATACCTGGAGAATGGCGGAGGGTTAATTTGGGCAGGGGGGAGTCTTAGGATGTGTTGGTTGCTTTGGGTGCTCCTAATGTGGTGCAGGGCATGGGGGGGGGCTTTGGGCCAGGTTCCATGTTGCTGCAGAGATAGGAATGTTGGCAACTTCCCTTACAGCGACACATGGTCGCTGACATCCCTGACGCCGCTGACTCCGGTCCCCAACCAGAAAATGCACTGACACATGATCGGTATTCATGCGGGGGGAGGGACTGTGCCTCCCAACCCCCCCCGGACTTAAGGATTCCAACTCCCGGGGGGGGGAAGGTATCGGAGGTGAGTGACCAAACTCCGGAGTCAATCACTCTGTCATTGCTCCAGCAACTCAGGCAACACTGCGGGTGTCGGCGGGTTGCTGTCGCTATAACAGCATCACTGTAAGAGTGTCACTGTTACAATGGTATACCTTGGGTTACCTTCCGGGATGCCTCACCAGCCCACATACTGGAGGCATCGTCATTATAGGGGCCTCCTGGAGCGTGGGTGAGTGCATTTATCTGAGCTCTTTCTGGCCTCCTGGGATACCCCAGAAGGGAGAGCTGTACACCCACAAGCCAAAATTGTTGCAGTTTAACAAATATGTCAGCGTGGCTGGGATGAGTCAAATCTGAGACTTTGTTGACTCATAGGTTTATGCCCAGCACCCACTGGTAACCTCTTATTACCCATCCAGATACCCACCCTAGTAGGGTAAGGGAGTTCTGGAAAGGAAGCGGTTAATATCAGCTTCCTACCTCACCCCACAGACAATCCAAAAGGAGATGAGGAGCTGGATTTAATTAACCTTGAAGTACAGTTTTATGTTAAATGTTTTACAGAAATGTAAAATGTGTAAACAGTTCTAATTGTATTTGGTTACAATGTTACCACGGTTGGGGTTTTCTAGTTAAGTGCAGATATGCAGTCTTCTTTCTCCAGACACACAGACAGATATCCTATCATAGATATAATGAGGGATTTCCAAATATCATCCCTGAATGTTAGGGACATTAACAGCCCAATCAAAAGGGCACATATTCTCCAGGAATTACAAAGGCAACAATCAGGGATGACTTTTCTACATGAAATGCACTTAGGAGCTCAGGAACACTTGAAACTTTGTCGCAGCTGGGTGGAGGAGGTCTATGCCTCACATTATGTAACTCATCCACATCTCAGGGGAGTAGCCATTTTAATCTGAAGAAACATGCCACTAAAGATCTGACGGGTGGAGGATGACCCAGAGGGTAGGTATATCCATATCCATGGGGAGGATAGGGGACAAAAATGTACCCTGCTGAACCTCTATGCTTCAGATGAGGAGTTGGAGCACACAGTTTTTTTTTTTTTTATCATGGCACATTTTTCCTCCACTGCCGGTTGGCCTCCATCTGACCAATCCCCCCAGCCCCGTCCCCTGGAATCACCGTCTCTTACCTATCAGGCCCAGGAGCGGTGCCTGTGGGGGGTCAGTCTTCACCCTGCTGACCGTCATTTTCCCTTGGTTTTCTCCTGGAGACCCCAGGAGTCAGTGTGTATGCACTGAACAGCTCTGATAACGGCCTCCTTCCCCCACCTCTGGCTACTGCCTAGGCCCCCCTCTGGCCCAAGCTTCCTCCAGCCTCCACTGGGGGTCACCCATCAGCTGAGGAGTGCTGCACTTCCTCCCTGGAGAGGAGAGCCTGCCTGTCAGCAGCTCCATCCAGCTCCGCCCTCCCCCCATGCTGACCTCCAGTGCCCCGGGCTTGTTCCCAAACCTGGGTCGCCAGCGTGGGTTGAGGTATGACACCAGCGCCTTAGCCCTCTACACCACTGGGCCAGCACAGCACATGGCCTTTTAGATGAAGGTCATCAAGGATACAGTTACTCACACTCAGAGTCTGGTCATTGCAGGGGGAGATTTTAATTCAGTAATAGATTTGCACCTAGATAGAGTGGGATCATGGGTCCCTCCAGATCAGGAAAGGCACTAACAAGACTTTGTATGGAACTGGCATTAGAGAATGGGTGGAGATTTGTGAATCTGAGAGATCAGGACTATACATATTATTCACCAAAGTACAAAACATATTCCAGGATAGATTTTTTTCTCACCTTGGTAAATTTGATACCCTGTTTAAAGAAAGCGTCTATATGGAACATTACCCTTTCCAATCACGCCCCAATCTATCTGGACTTGGATTTATCACCGAGGCCAATGGAAACCCTCTGGCACTTTAATGTGAGTCTACTAACACATACTGAATTTAAAGAGTTGATCCAAACAGCCACCAAAATGATTTTACAACACAACCCACAGGAAGATACCAGTGCTGGGGTGAGATGGGATGCCTTAAAATGCTATCTACACAGAGAGATAATAAAATATTCTTCCCAGGTTAAAAAAAGCCAGTATGAAAGAGTGCTTAGAATTAGAAAGAAAAACAGCTCAACTGGAGGACCAGCATAAATCAACACTAGATGACACAGTAAAGATACAACTAGACCAGACTAGACACAAACTGAACAAAATACTGGACACAAAAATAAAAGGCCAGTTACAGTACTTGAAACAACAATTTTATGAACATGGCAACAGAGCAGTAAACTCCTAGCATGGCAGTTGCGTAAGGAGGTGGCCACAAGAGTAGTTGTGTGCATAAAAGATCCGATCGGTAGACGAACTATGACATCCCCACCTCTAATAAATATTGTAAAGATATGTATACTGAGGCCCTGAGAGAGGCCCTGGGCACTCAGAGAGAGCTTCTAACTATTTAAACACTTTACAAACTGCTAAGATGACGGATAAACAATGTTCTTCCCTAGAGGCCCAGATTACAGAGCGGGAAATTCATCAGAAGATTAAACAATTAAAAAATGGGAAGCCCCAAGGTACTGAAGGGTTCATGTCAGAATTTTATAAACATTTTGCCACACCACTGATGGCACCACTCACAGAAGCATTTAATGAACTAGTGAGGGTGGAAGGGGCATTCCCGGCTTCGTGAAACCAAGCTCAAATTTCAGTTATACTTAAACCACATAAAGATCCGGAGGACTGCAGATTGTATCATCCCATATCTCTCCTCCCAGTTGACCTAAAAATATTTACTGGTATCCTGGTGGACCGACTACAAAACGTAATGCAATCCTTAGTGCATAGAGATCAAACAGATTTTACCTCAGGAAGATATTTACAAGACATCATCCAACGCTTCCTGAACATTATTTCAGCTCAAAAAAATAAGAGAGAATTCCTACTGGCTATCAGTATGTACGCCGAAAAGGCATTTGATAGGGTAGATTGGTCTTTCCTAACTCTAGTTCTTCAAAAATTTGGCCTAGGAGATAAATTCGCAAAAATTATCGAAACCTTGTACTCCACCCCTGAAGCAAGAATAAAAGTAAACGGCTTTTTATCTAACAGAATTCCTCTACAAAGAGGCACAAGGCAGGGCTGCCCATTATCCCCCCTACTTTTTGCTCTCTCATTGGAGCCTCTTGCCACAGCCATTAAAGCTAACAAGGACACCAACGGGGTGATGGTGGGAGGGCTTGAACAAAAGATGGCTCTTTATGCAGATGACTCTCTTTTCTTTGTAGCAGACCCAGAATCTTCAGTGCTCCCACTGGCAGGTTACAAAATTAACTTTCAGAAATCGGAAGCAATGACCCTAAGTGACAACCCATCCTCAATATTCTGGAAAACGTTTCCTTTGGCATGGGCATCCAAAAATACCTTTCGTTACTTAGGTATCAGAGTATCAGCAGACATTTCTCAGTTATTTAAAAATAATTATCTTAAGCTTTTTCATGAACTACAAGCTGATATGGCAAGATGGTACTTATTGCCACTGACTCTGTATGGAAGAATACAAACACCAAAAATGAATGCATTACCCTGTCTTTTATTTCTATGTCAAACTCTCCCTATCCCAATTCCAAGGTCTTTCTGGAATCAGTTACAGTGGGAAATCCAACAGTTTGTATGGGCAAGAATTTGTCCTGGACTAGCACGGACTCTCTTACAGACATCTTGGGGGGGGGGGAGGTTGGCCCTTCCTAATTTTTATCGATATTATCTGGTGGCAAGAGGGACACAGTTGTGTACATGGGCGAAACACAGGGAAGAATCAGGCTGGTATCAATTAGAGGAAGTTGCACTGAAAGGTTGGACTCTGTGGACATTACCCACAAACAGTATACCCCCGCATGTATGGGCGACTACAGATAACTCATGGGTACGACACTCTTCAAATACTACTTACATTGCATAGAACCACACACACACTAGAAGGACTTGGTCCCCTGTCTTTATTCAGGCATGAGGCATCATTTGAACCCCCAAGAATAGATCAGGGTTATCAGTTTTGGTCAGCTCATAAACTGGCAACCTTTCTGCAATGCCTAGATAACCAGGGTTGCCTTTCATTTGTCCAACCCAAAGATAAATATTCACTTCATAGAGAAGACCACTTCTGATTTTTACAAGTGCAATATTTTTTGATGACCCCAGGGGTCCAAGCCCAACTCCATAGATAGTGCATGAGCTTAGAATCATTCTTTTACTACTCTATTACACTTAAGGGCAACTCTCACTATCTTTCACAACTTTATCTTATCCTGAATCAACCAGAATCTTCACCACTAAACAAAGTGAGAGATAGATGGGAGGTGGAATTTGGATCCCCAATACTACCGGCCCAATGGACCAGGAGGTTCGCAAGGGGCTGGCAAGCCACCACTTCTCCCACCTGGAGAGAATTCAACTGGAAGATTCTGGTTAGATTTTTCCTAACCCCAACTATTACTAAATATTCTGGGACCCATCAATCTGATCTCTGCTGGAGGGGCTGTGGAGGTAGAGGGACACATGATCACATTTTCTGGGCTTGCCCAGAAATTCATGAATTTTAGAAAGTGATTCACACACAAATACAAAATCCCTAACCAGACTCTAAATCCCATTCACAGGTATGGAATTGGTATTGGGTTTCCCCACCTTATTAACAGGTAACAAAAGGACAAGAATTCTTGCTTAGATGCTTAGAGTGGTGGCACTGAAGTGCATAACTTCTAGATGGCTCTCCCCTCTCCCACCCACTCTACAGGACTGGCAATCTAGAGTGGCAGAGTTGGAAAGGATGGAGAACATCACCAGTCATTTGCGGTTACAACAAGAAAATTTCCTGGAGATCTGGCACTCATGGCACCAACTTAACATTATCCCCACATCATAACATGCACAAGTAGTGAAGATACAGGTCTGGAGTTGAGTTAAGGAGAGGCTGCATAAAAGTTTAATATTATTATTTTAGAATGTATAATACTATGTGCAAAAGATTTTAAGTTGTTTTTTGTTAAATCCACAAGAATTCTAAGGATGTTTAGTGTAAACAAGATTGGGCTGTTCACATATTAGAATAATTCAATTTATTGATAATAAAGACTGACTTAGTCACAATATAAGATTGGTGAGCATGATGAACACTACAATGTATACTATTGTACTGAATTGTGACTTGATACTGTGATCAATAAAAACTTTGAAGTAAAAAAACAAAAAATCTTTGCTTATGTGTTCTCCCCTGTTGCCCCTGGATCATTTTTATTGCCTGCCTCAGCACTGTCTTCAGCTTGGTGGTGTCTTTTTTTAGGTGAGGGTTCCAGAATGGTAAACAGCACTCCAGGTGCAGTGTCACCAGGGACCTTTAAAGGCGTTATACTACCTTCCTCATTTTGCTGCTGAACCTCCTACCAATGCATCCCAGCATCATTTTCGCATTCTGTATTGTCTCATCACATTGTGCTGACAATCTGAGGCTATTAGAAATCACCAACCTAAAGGAACCTTTCCTTTTCTGTCCTAGTAACTTGCATTCCCTTCTAACCCATATTCTGCCCCTGGATTCTTGTCTTTCATGTGCATGACTCTGCCATTTTTTAATATTGAAGCACATCTGCCAGATTTAGACCACACCATGAGCTTCTCTAGGTTCTCCCTTAATTCATGGATACCTTCTTCGGTGTCAGTTCTGACACAGAGCTTAGTGTCATCTTCAAATCTGCAGATTTTCCTTCTGAAGCCTTCCCCTACTATATGTCACTAATGAAGATATTGAAAAGCACCAGGTCTAGCACTGACTGCTATGATACCCCACTGGTGACTTCCCTCACTTCTGAAAGCTCCTTATTTATCATTACCCGCTGAGTCCTCCCCCCAGCCAATTTTCCACTCACCTTTTTCTTTCTTTCTCCCCCATCCCCAGGTACCCAGTTTTTTGACTAATCTCCTGTGTGGGGCTGAGTCAAATGCCCTGCTAAAATCAAGCTACAGTATGTTAACTGACAGTCTGTTATCTACTGACTTCATTACCTAGTGAAAACAGTAAATCAGATGTGTCTGGCAAGATCTTTCTGCCACAAAACCATGCTGTTCATCATCTTGTAGCCCATTGGCCCCCAGGAACTCCATCAGTCTTACTTTGATTATAATTTCTAGTAGTTTGCTGGCTAGTGACATCAAACATACCAGCCTGTAACATAGAAACATTTACAATGATGGCAGAAAGACACCATCTGCTCGTAATACCCTATCGCACCCGAAATCTGTTGCGTATATCGTATGTTTTTTTTTCTGCGCTACTCACTCCCATGTTCCCTGCCTTACTGCTACCCACATGATTGACTACTAAACCCTTTACTCTCTCCCAGCTACGCTTGAAACCATTAGTGGTTTTTGCACCCGCTACCTCAGCTGGCAGACTGTTTCATGGCTTAACCACTGTCTCTGTCAGATAAAGCTTCCTTACATCCTTCCTGAATCTCTCCCCCCGCCAGCTTTCACTAAGGTCCCTGTGTTCTATATTCACTATTCCTGTTGAATAGTTCCTCTCTGTTTACATTGTTCATTCTATTTAGGAACATGAAGGCCTCAAACATATTGTCCCTCTCTTGTCTGGCCACCAGCAAGTGCATGTTCAGTGCTCTAAGCTGATCCTCATAGGATCTGCCCTGCTGGCCCGAAATCATTTTGGTTTCACTACTATCAACCATCTTTAGCCTCTCTTTCTATTTCCCCAGTTGAGGACTCCAGAACAGGGCACAGTACTCCAAGTGTGCCCTTACCATTGATATATAGAGAGGTAGTAATACCTCTTTCTTCCTGCAATCAAAACCCCTCCCAATATACCCCAGCATCTTGGTTGTCTTACTGTAGGCCTAGTTACATTTTCTAGATTGTTTAAGGGAGTCTCTTATGATGGCTCCTAGGTCCCTTTCCTCAGAAGTAGTTCCAGTTTAACCCCCTGTAACCCCTAGGTGGTGCTATATCTAGGGTTACTACCCCTGCCTGATTTCCTAACACAGGTTGAGGGGCCTGGGTTCCAGTATTATGGTGACTCAATCCCAGAGTAACAGCAAGGGGGTATCTACCTAGCCTGATATGGCCCTCTGGGAAGCTATAACCACCCACAATTCCACCTTGTGACCAGTTACCCAAACACACACAATGATCCTCAGCAGCAGTTACCATACAGTTTGTAGCTTGCATTAACAACATGCTCACGGTTGTCCCACTTACCAGCAGGGTCTCTGGTCCTGGTGTGTGTCCTGTGACACCCTGTAAGAGACAGTTTGGCAAAACAGCATGCACCTTTAACACATTCAATTTCATGTCTATCACTTCAAACCCAGTACTAATATATTCACAAGCCAGTTTTAAAGTAATGCAGCAAATCAGATTTATTGAGGGGATATGAGCAAGGAAGGAGTTGTGAATCTGGATGAATGATTACTTTACTGATTATCTTCAACTTGCTATGCGTTTACTTTAGTCCCAAATAAATCAGTCCTACAACACTGGGTACCCAGAAGCTTTGCTGACTGGCCAGAATTGTTGCCCGGGGGTAGCTGGCATTGTAGCTGTGTTGGGGCTCTTGGTGGGAAGAAAGGCAGTTAGCATGCATAAACAAGACTTGGCTATTTGTAATCCTGTCTGGTTGGTTGAAATTATTAAATGTAAATGTGAAAACCATTAGATGATACCACATGAAGATTTAGCGGACTGTTGCAGGGAGCTACCCTGAATTTACTCACTGTACCAGTCGATTGCAGACGAGGTCCAGGTGAAATGAAGACCTGAGGCTGGAAGCTGACGCACATGGGGAAACTGGGCCAACATGACTCACCTCCACTTCACGTCCTTTCCCTGAAGGTGGCAGCAACCTACAATGGCTTTCTGCGCAGGGGCTGGATCCCTGAAGCTGGTCTTTTGCTGATGACACTAGAGCTGACACAAGATCATACGACATGGGCCAGTTTGGACAAGGGCCCGAGGCTGAATCAACACTTTTGACAGAGTTCAGTTCAATTGATGGTGATCTTTCCAACTGGCAGACAGTTAGAATACAAGTACACTAGGCTCCTTTCTGGTAGTCAGGAGTCCCTGGGCAGCAAACGTTGATCCACAATAAACCTTCAGCACACTTGAAGGAAACGGCATTTAAGTTTCTGCCTATCAGTTCAGTTCCAAGCTGGTATGCAGTTACAGTCTATTCACTGAGCAAAACCTCCAAACTGCAGGCAGGCAGTTTCTGGCAATTAATCTTCGCTTTCCATCCACCAGAAACACACAATATAGCAACTAGGTCTCTTGCAGGTCTGATCTCTGCAGAGCCTGCTTGGTAGTTAAAGCTGGAGTTCCAACACAGGCCTGCCTTGAACTGCAGGCTGTTTTCTGCAGTCCCTTTCAATCTGGTCTCCCTGCAGAACTGAACTGAAATTCAAACTGTCCCTCTTAAATAAAGGTACAACTCTTTGGAATCCAATTGCTTGCTTAGGCTGCCTTTAACAATACAAGTCCTTTAATTGGCTATAGTTAAGGCACCCAAACTTTGTCCTGGAAAGTCTCTCACAAGTCCACATCACACTCCCAAGAGCCTCTGGTTGAAATCTCAGTTTGTGATTGGCCGATTCACTCTCAAAATGGTGGCTGCTGTAAAGATACTATCCCATTTATGCAGTCCCTACAAGTTTAAAAGTCGGGTGCAGCCAGAATTAAAGCTAGATTATTATACTTTCCCCACACATTTGTAGCCCCAACAATTTTCTTTTAAATAAGCCCACATTCATTAAGATATCCCTTACACTTTTGCTGATATACTGTCCCCCTAGGTGGCAGGCAGCAGCTTATGAATATTTATAAGGCTTATGAATGGTAATGAAACCCTCCATTTTAGCCCTCGCTACAAACTTTATTTCTGAACACTTGAGTGGTTCTTATGCTGCAGCGCAAAGGTCACCTGCCCCTTCTTTGCTTGCCAGGGCACCAGGATCACAAAGACTCACTGTTTTGACCCCAAACCGAGAGGTTGGTGCATCAATGTGCTGCATGCGCATGCACGGTCACCAGCGGCATCAAAACAATGCTAGCGATTCTCGGCTCAAGATTCCAGCCTAACTGGGCTCAAACGGCAAAGCGGGCTGCATTAAAGCACTTGGGGGAGCCAGGGGCAATAGAGGAGTTTGGGGGAATGCCAGAACAGTGGGAGGATAAATGGGAGAGAACAAGGACATGGGGCAATTAAAGGTAAGCCCCTTCCCATCCAATACTCAGTCCTGGGGTCCTTGTTCCCTATGTGCATCATTTTGCATTTCTTGACATTAAATTTCAACAGCCAAACCTTGGACCACCTCTACAACATTTGCAGTTCCCTCTGCAGCTCCCTTACACCCTCCTCACTGTCTACCCTGCCACAGAACTTAGTGTAATATGCAGAGACACATCTTGCCCTGAATTCCTTCTCCTATGTCACTGATGAACATATTGAAAAGGACTGAACCCATGACTGATCCCTGTAGCACCCCACTAGTAACCTCCCTCTCCCCAGATTTGACTCCTTTTACCACTACCCTCTGCTATTTCTTCTACAACAACTTACCATTCCACCTAACTATATCATTTTCTGCACTTAGATGCTCTATCTTCTTTAGCAACCTTCTATGTGGCACTGAGTCGAGTGCCTTGCCAAAGTTGAGGAGAGCAAATCCACTACATGACACTTATTCACTATGCTAGTTATCCACTTACAGAATGCTATCAGGTTGGTTTGAAAAGACCTTTCTGACATGTACCCATCCTGAAGCCCATTTTTCCCCAGGTAGTCTACTAGTTCCTCTTTGACTACTGTTTTCAGCAGTTTACTCACAATGGAGGTAAGACATACAGGTTTGTAGTTACCCTGTGGCTCTTTTTCCCCACCCTTGTCGAACTGAACTACATCTGCTACCCTCCAGTCTTTTGGAGATACTCTTAATTGAATTGAGCTATTGAATATCCATGCCAGCTCAGATAATTCCAATGCTAGTTCCCTGAGCTCTCTTGAATTCATCCCATATGGCTCCAAGACCTTCTCTATCTTTAGAGTTGCAAGCCCTTTTCTGCCCCTAGCAATTCTAAATATTTTCTGCCTCTGTTTTGGGATTCACCTTTCAGTAGCCTTTATGCTACTCCCTGACAAAGGCTTGCTATCCTCTCTTCTGAATACAGAGCAGAAGTAGTCGTTCAGAACAGCTGCCTTCTGCTCATCATCTATTTTCCTATTATTCTTTTTCCATAATAATCTGAAAAACTGATTTTCCCCACCCATGACCCCCCGCTGCAGTATGCAGCTCTTTGTCTTTTTTGCATCCCTGACTGTCCTCTTGGCTTCCCTAGCTTTTGCTTGGTACTCCCTGCATTCTTAATCCCCCTGCTTCTCTTTGTACCTGATAGAGACCTTCAGTTTGGCTCTCATTGCCTCCCTAATCTTTTTAGAGATCCAGAGTGGTCTTTTGTACCTGTTTCTCTTGGTAAGCATCCTCAGGCATGACTTTGTTGCCATGAGAACGGTCCTTTAATTTCTCCATGATTCACCTTTTCTATCACTTTCATGTGGGGGTGCCCCATTTGCTGTTTTCCAGGCCACTGGTACCTCTCCAGTCTCTAAGGAGCAATTGAAAAGGCCCATTAGGGATACTGCCAGTGCCTATACCATTTCCTTTAGCACCCTGTCATGCAGATCATCTGGTCCTGCAGTTTTACCTTGGCACTCTGTCCATGGTAACTGAATCCATGCACATTTTTGCCCACCTTTTGGTATAGTATTAACTGTTCCCTGAGTCAAGAGCCTCTCCTTTTCCTTGGTAAATACTAAATGGAGGTAATCAAGGTAATCAATATTTCTGCTTCACCATACGGTCTTCCACCCAAACCTCGTCCTTTTTCAGCGTGACATTTTGTCTTTCATTTTTGTCTGTCTGTCTATCTATCTATCTACTGTATCTAATCTGTCTATCTATCTATCTATCTATCTATCTATCTATCTATCTATCTATCTATCTAGCTAGCTATTCTTTGCAAAAAGCACTGTTAATACACCATTTAGGGTTAAGATCACAGTGACAAAAGTAGGGGAATGTGATTTTAGGGTTTCCAACTCTAACCCCACACACCTGAAGCAAAATCAGGGGTGGAGTCTTCCTTGGGTTGTCAACCCTAAAATTCACCCCATTATATACACTCATGAAGCATACACACCTGTGCCCATCACATCTGAGCTTTCTTGCTACCACAATGGGGTAAGCTTTAGGGATGACAACCCCAAACAAGACTCCACCCCTGATTTGCTTCAGGTGTGGGAGGAGATTTGGAATACCTAAAATCACATTTCACTACTTTTGTTGCTGTAGTCTTAACCCTAAATGGTGCATTAATGGAGTTCTTGCAAATAATTTCTTTACTTTTTGAGGTAGTACAGTATAATCATATCCATAATTGCCTGTGGCAGCACAGGGCCCTCCAGGCCCTGCGCTCCCATCCACCCATACTTTTTGACATAGTGTAATTGTATCCTTATTTGCCTGTGGGAGCACAGGGCCCCTGAACTCCCATTCCTCCATACACACACACACACACACACACACACACACACACACACACACATATATATGTATATATATATAGATAGATATATAGAGTATATACTGTATATATATTTCTTGTTATGGAAGAGCAGGGCCCTCTGTTCCCTGTGTTTCCATTTGTAGGGCAACAGCAACCAAATTGTCAGCATAGCCTTCTTATTATCCTACCTAAGGTACCCGGTACTGAAAATTTTCAAATCCCTGCAAAAATGTGATTCTGTGCCACTGCAGTGACATTCCACTCCACAGGTGTGAAAAGACAGTTTGGGCAGGATTTGAAAAATGACAGCTGTCATGTTCATGAAGTGATATAAAAAAAAGGCAATGTTGAAAATTTAGGGTTGAAATCTTTCAAATTTCCAACGATACAAGTGAATGTAGCAAAATTTTGACAGATGCTCATAACTTTGCCATTTTTATATATATAGACCTCAAATTTTTTACATAGTCTTCTTATGACCCCACCTCATGAACAAGAGTGGTGAACATTTCCAAATCCTGCCTGAAAGGTGATTTTGCCAAGTGACCACAAAATCTAATTTTGGGCAGGATTCCCCTAATTCCACCATCAGTGTTCATGAGGCAGGGTCCCAAAAAGACCATGTTGAAAATATGGGCTCAAAATATGCAAAAATGGACAAGTTATGCATCAAAGTTGAAAACCCCATTGAAATACTTTGAACCGCATTTACCATAGGTTCTCATATTACAGTTGGTGGTTCCAGCAGCAAGACTTGTCTTTGATCAGAGAGTGGATCTTTGGCCAGCAAGTTGTTCAGGTGAGTGAGGGTGTATAGGGTGTGTGGGGGGGGGTGCCAGGTGTTGTCTGCTCAGTGGGATGTTGGAGTGGGGTGGTGGGACTGGTGAGGGCCCCTTTTCTTTGTTACAGGAAGAAAAAGACAAGGTGGGATCATTTTCTTTATTTCAGACAGGGAAGAGAATTGAAGGGGGGTGCCACTAGACACCAGGTAAAGTTTAAAAAATAGGGAAATAGCAATCGGAGGGGTGGGGGTGCCACTAGACACCAGGAAAACAGTTCCAAAATATAGGATGTCAATCAGAGGAGGTGGGGGAGTACAACTAGACACCAGGGAAATATTACACTATGGGGACAGCAATTGGAGGAATGGGAATGCCACTAGACACTGGGGAAATATAAAATAATAAGGGGATTGCAATGGGGGGGTACCACTAGATACCAGGGAAAGGTTTTTGTTCACGTGACAATTTTCTTATGAATGGCCATATGAAAAAAAAAAACAGAAGTGGGTCATGAGAAAGGATTAAAATAAAAAAAAAACTCACATTTTTGGGTCATTTATCCAGCGCTTAAGTGTAGAATTGACCTAACAGAATCCCCAGCAAGCAGAGTCTGAGTCTGTCTGCAAGGTGTCATTTTTGTGGGGTAAACTTAACTCAGCCCTTCCAGACTGGATAGCAGCATTCCAAATGATGGGTTTACCATGGATTCTGTATTGTGTTGGTAACCTACCCATAGCAATCCCCAAATATAGAAACATAGAAACATAGAATTTGATGGCAGACAAGGACCGCTTGGCCCACCCAGTCTGCCCTTTTCCCTACCTACTGGATAAGCTGCAGATCCTAGTTAACCAGCAGCCTACTTCTTCCTACCCCAACCCCCCAGAATTGCCTTATGACTATCCCATGCATGCTTGAATTCCACCACTGATTTTGACTCCACAACCTCCTCCGGAAGGCCATTCCATGCATCCACAACCCTCTGTGAAAAAAATACTTCCTTAAATTACCTCTGACCCCCTCTATCTTCAAATTGTGCCCTCTTGTTCTTGCACACCTCTTTTTTTGAAAGATCCTACCCTCTTGGACTTTGTTGATTCTCTTGAGGTACTTGAAAGTTTCATCATGTCCCCCCTCTCCCTCCTTTCCTCGAGGCTATACATATTAAGCTCCTTTAGTCTCTCTTCATATGTCCTCCGGTGCAGACCCTGCACCATTTTAGTTGCCCTCCTCTGGACAGTATGGAACAAAATTGATAAACACATAACATTTTTATGGGGGACTCAATGCCACAGATTTAGCAAAAAATTCCTTCACAAAAAGGTAGATGGAACATGCCCTAGTTGGAAAACTAGCATAAAGCACAGATCATCAGTCAAGCTCTTCACTGGCTTACCACTAATCTTAATGAGACCCTCCTTTGGGTGGAAGTAGAACAAGAAATATTAGGCACTCAGCCGATTTTCTTAGCCTTAATAAATCCCATTAAGCTTAAAGGCAAACTTTCCCCACCAATGCTTCATACTAGGAAAGTTTGGTTACACAGAAACATAGACTTTGATGGCAGATAGGGACCGCTTAACCCACTTAGTCTGCCCATTTCCCTACCTATTGGATAAGCCGCAGATCCTAGTTAACCAACAGCCTACTTCTTCATACCCCCCTACCAGAACTGCCTTATGTCTGTCCCATGCATTCTTGAATTCCCCCCCACTGTTTTTGACCCCAAGACCTCATCAGGAAGGCTGTTCCATACGCCCACCACCCTCTCTGTGAAAACATATTTCCTCACATTGCCCCTGTGCTGTCCCCTTCTATCTTCAAATTGTATCCCCTTGTTCTTGCACATCTCTTTTTCTGAAAGATGCTACCCTCTTGACTTTGTTGATTTTCTTGAGGTACTTGAAAGTTTTTATCATGTCCCTCCTCTCCCTCCTTTCCTCAAGGGTATACATATTAAGCTCTTTTAGTTTCTCTTCACATGTCTTCTGTTGCAGACCCTGCACTACTTTAGTTGCCCTCCTCTGGACTGCCTCCATCCTATCTATGTTCTCGTGGAGATGGGGTCTCCAGAACTGCATGCAGTACTCCAGCTGGGGTCTCACCAACTGTCTGTACAGAGGGATAACAACTTCCTGTATTCTACTGGTGATGCCTCTCCCTATACATCCCAGTATCCCCCCAGCCATCCTTACTGCCTTCTCACATTGCTTGCCAACCTTTAGGTCATCTGATATGACTACCCCCAGGTCCCTTTCCATTTGTGTTGTTGCTAATACTCCCCTCCCATTGTGTACTCTTCCCCTGAGTTTTTGTTTCCCAGGTGCATTACTTTGCACTTTTTTGCATTGAATCTAAGTTGCCATACTTTTGAACATTCCTCCAACCTTGCCAAGTCCCTTCTTATCCTTTCCACCCCCCTGTGTATAAACTCTGTTGCAGATCTTTGTGTCGTCTGCAAAGAGGCATACTTTTCCTTCCAGTCCCTCTGCAATGTCACTTATAAAGACATTAAAAAGGACCAGTCCCAGTACTGAACCCTGTGGTACCCTGCAAGTAACCCCCCCTTTCTTCAGAGTGGACTCCATTTACTATTAACCTCTGTGTCCTGTTGTCCAGCCAATTTTTTTAACCAGGCTACCACCCTGGGACCCACTCCCAGCCTGGCTAATTTGTTCATTAATCTTTCATGTGGACTGTGTCAAATGCTTTGCTAAAGTCTAGGTAGGCCATGTCCATAGCCCCTCCCTGGTCTACTACTTTGGTTACCCAGTCAAAGAAATCTATTAGATTCATCTGACATGATCATCCCATTGTGAATCCATGCTGCCTTGAGTCCTGTACCCCTCTGGCCTCTAGGTACTCAATGGTTATTCCTTTCAGAAGTGATTCCATCATTTTCCCTACCGCTGAGGTCAAGCTAACAGGTCTGTAGTTTCCTTTCTCTGCTTTGTTTTCACTTTTGTGAAGGGGAATCACATCTGATCTCCTCCAGTCCTTAGGTACCACACCATCCTCTCATGATTTGTTAAAAAGGGTAGTCAGTGGTGTCACTAGTTACAACTTTGCAAACTAAAAAGTGGAAAAAGCAATCCTTTGGTATTTGGGAACCATTATAGGATAACCTGTAATTTGCCTTTTGATGTCACCCATATGTTGTTATGAATGTAAAGCTAAAGGAATTCATATCTGCTTATATCTAACTCTACCTCCCTTAAGTCCTTTACTCAGCTCCAGTTGGAATATGAAGTAAAAAACAAGACCACTGGAAATTTCTACAATTACAGCAGACTCTAAAATCCCATTTGAGCAAGGGAATCTTTAATACACAGGAAGGAATACCTTTATTTATTGCATCCTGGCTTAAGATCCATAAAGGGAAAAGGGGGAGGGTGATATACAAACACTTGCAATCACATAACTTACCAAGCTGGGAGGCTCATAGAATGAGATGGGAACAAGATTTAGGTACCTCCATAACCTCACAGACATGGGAGGAATGTTGGGGATGTTGACATACAGACCATGTCAATTCCAAATTCCAGCTGTTACAGAAAAGGATTATGGGTCATTGGCAAAGGACACCAGACAGAATGGTTAAAATGAGCTTGCAACAATCTGACAGCTGTTGGAGATGCCAGCAGGGAGGGAAAGGGTACTGTTTTTCATATCCTGTGGGATTGACCAATGCTACAGAAGTTTTGGGAAGGGGTGATAAAAGCTCTTTAGCAGAGCATACAAATTCAACTACCAAAACATCCAACTTTATGGGTATTGGGAGATGTAACATTCTTGCAGGGGATTCCAAAGCCAACTATTCATTTTTTGTATGGCGCAGCAATGGAAGCAATAAGACAAATTCTAATGGCATGGAGTAAACCTACTCCTCCAACAAGTACATAATGGAAAGAAAGGCTAATTAGGGAGCCAGAGTTTGCCAGAGTACACCATAATAATAGAGGCACAAGAACCATATATAAAGAGGGATGGACACCCTGGGTTTCCTCCATAACAAGGGCCTAAAGGGAAATGGTTAACAACAATGTTAGATGATTAGAGGTGAGGGCAAAACATTTATTTATTTAAAGATAAGGTAAAACAAACAGCCACTGCATATAGACATAACCTACTAATACCAGTGGGTTATCAAATTGGGCAATAAGACATCTGTTGTCTAGAAAGATATTTCTACTGCATGTTTACACCATGAATGTGCCCTTTTAATGCATGCATTTTGCATGAATTGGGTTGATGCTGCATGGATAAACTTATTACATTTGTTTCTTTGCTTTCTAGTAGAGTGTCGTTATTTATATACATACATTTTTTTTCATTCTTTATTTTACTAGTAGATACTGTAGCTTTAGAAGGGATAGAAGTTGTGGTAAACGAGTGTTATGAATTTATGTATTTACTGTTTAGAGTGAATTCTCAATAGAGATGTTATCATTCTAATTTTTCAATTAAGTTAGTATTTCTAGTTAAATCCATGCTTTAGGTGGATTTGTTATAATTAATAGCATTTTGTTTGGATGTAAAATGTATTTTCACCCTCTAGATCGAGAGGGAAATTGGTTATATAATGTTCAATTACTGTATACTGTACAATGTATTCTGTTGTTAAATTATTAAAAAAATCAAATAAACTTTCTCATTAAAAAAAATGAAAACAAGATGGCAGCAAATGAAAAAGGATTTTCCCCTCATGAAAAGGGATTGGCAACAAACGAAAGATTCTTTTTTCATTTCATACAGCTATTTTGAAGTGCTTACTGATCATGCTCAGACCCCCAGATTTAATAACTTTGGAATGGATTAATATTTTTTTCACAAGAACCAGCAAAAGGCACATCTGTGGACCAGCGCCTTTCTACTCTGAACATTTCAGACCAAAATTCCAAACCATCTGGGTGCTACAGATGCCACAAAAAAAAAAAAAAAAACAACCCCCCCCAAAAAATAACTTTTTTGCACTATCTGGATCTTGGAATCTCCACATATGACTGGAACAAAACTTGCCACATTCTGGGATCTACCCCATGAGACCACACATGCAAAAGTTCATACAAAGTTGTTGAATGGCTGCAAAGTTATTAAAGTGCAAAAACTGGAGTTTAACATTAAATTTCTTATTATACGCTAAATATAGGGGTGCTACCACACCACTATAATATATATATAGATAGATATAGATATGTATAACAGATATATTAAGTGCTATATTTAGTTCTATACTGAGTAATTAGGCAGGAGGAGGCTATTCTGTCCATCTAGTCTATCCCCCACATTTTAGTGGGTCCACATGTCACTCTTTTAACTCATGATATAGTGATCTAATTGGTTTTTAAGTTTAAGTAATATGTTAGACTCCACAATTTCCTTAGGTAGGTTGTTCCATAAGCTACCAGTCCTCTGCGTGAATGTGCTCCTTCTATTATTCTTGATATTTGTGTCCATTTTAATCTCTTGATTGTGATATCTAAGATTATTATCTTTATGCTGGATTTCTAGATTTATGTGTTTGCACAGTTCTGTATCTGTTACAATTTTGCATATTTGCAGGACGTCACCCTGCATTTTTCTCTCTTCCAAAGCAAATAGTCTAAGTTGGGTTAATCTATTTTCATAGGGTATCATTCTCAGTTATGGCACCATCCTTGTCCTTCTCTGTACCCCTCAACCAAGTTCACATTCCCCCTCTTGTACAGATTTCATAGCTATGAGCAATAATCTATGAGTGGTTTAACGTATGTTTTAAATACTGGAATGATACACTGTTCACTTTTGGATATGAATGTTCTATTTATGTTTTTAAGTAGCCTATTTGCAGTTATAGATATTTGATTACAGTGCGTTGTGAATTGTTATTCCTCATCTATTACAGTTCCCAAGTCTTTCTCTGAATCCACTTTTCTAATTTCTTCATTTAAAATACACAGTACTTTTGTCTTATTTTTTCCCATATGAAGTAAACCACTTTTATCTATGTTGAGTTGCACCCTATTATCCATTGCCAATTTTTCAGCCTTTTCAGTATCCATACTTATAGCTTTCCTACTTTCAACAGAATCTACCCTTCTTCTTATGTTCGTGTCATCTGCAAACTTGGATGGCCAGTCATTTATTCCTTTATTGTTGTCTGCTATGAAAAAAGTAAATAACACTGGCCCCAGTACTGAGCACTGCAGCACACCACTGTCACTCCTCCTTCCTTGGAAAGCTCACCCCTAATTCGTACTTGTTGGACTCTATTGTTTAACCATTGTCCTACCCATTTACTTATTTTACAGTCTATTCCTTTATTTTTTAATATACCAATTAAAATGCCATGTGGTCCTGTACTAAAAGCTTTCCAAAAGTCTAGATGGATCACATTAAGAGGTATGTTATTCTTTGTATTTATGTTTACTTTCTCATAAAATGTTAGAAACAATCTATTTTTTTAAACCATGTTGGCTTTTGCCATTTAAACCCAGTTTTGGGATATTATCCTCAAACTCCTGTTTTATCAATTTTTCCATTATCTTGCCTGGTATTGACATATTAATTGGTCTATAGTTTTCCTTTCAAGATCTGTTACCCTTCATATGAATGAGGACTACCATCACCCTTGATCAGTCTCCGGATATTTTTCTCATGATCTGTTAAATATATATGCTAGGGGTCCAACTATCATTTCAGCAGTTCCCTTTAATATTTTAGGATGTAGGTTGTCCGGCCCAGCAGATTTATGAGTTTTAAGTTCTGTAAATAATTTATGAATTTCTGAATTACTGAAAGTCTTCTCCATACCCGTTTTCATTGTTACTCAGATAGTCCACTAATCAGTATTTACCTTTTGTTTATTATATACAGAACAAAAATAGTCATTGAACAAATTGACAATTTATTTAGGGTCATTTACAGTATATGGTTCATTTTGTCCATAAAGGGTCCTATCTTTCTATCATATCCATTATTATTAATGTAAGAAGAGAGTGTTTTGCTATTATCTTTGCAGGGGGCTATATTAAATTTCAATTTAGCTCTTTCTAGTCTGATCTGCTCTTTAGCTAGCTTTAATGGTACTTTGTACCAGATAATATTCTCTTCAGAGGTGTCCATTTTCATTTTTTTTGTATGCCTTGGTTTTATGTCTAAACTGCTCTGAATTCTATTTGTGTACCAGATGGGTTTTTCCCTTTTTTCATTGTAGAGATTTTCTGTTGGTACCTAAATACATCTAGGATATTATTACTCCTGTAGGTGATTCTACTAACTGTATTGTTCTTAGTTGGATGAAAAGGTCCAAAAATGTTTTTTTTTGGGCTATATTTGATGTCATATATTTCCAATTTATGCCTGATAGATTTAGAACACCAAACAAGCAATAGTTTTCTTTTGTCTGATATTGATTTAATTGATTTGGATCATTTCTTAATTATATTCTTTGTTTCTGTTAGGGGGCTTGTAACAATTTCCAGTAATGAGATTAGTACCACTGTTCAGTTTAATTGACACAAACTGATTCTATGTTCCTACCCATAACCTCTTATTCATTACTCTCAATATTATTGTTGATATATGTTGCCACTCCACCTCATTTTTTATCTATTCTATCCTTGTATAACTTATAACCTTGTATTTCTCTACCCCAGTTAAATTCTCACTCCACCATGTTTTGGTGACTACCGCTGTATCTATGTTGTTTGACTGCAGCATGATTTTTAGTTTTTTTTTTTTAATTAAGTTTAGACTCACTGGGATCAATTTTCAAAGAGCCCTTAGAGTGACACAAGTTATGTCACGTCACTCCAGGGTGCAGCAAACTCTGGGTGTACCAGGGACCCTGTACCTGATTTTAGAAAAATCAGTGTCCCAGTGCCAAACTCCCTGGATTTGCTGTAAGCTGCACCAAACAGTGTCACACCTGTGAGAATTGCTACAGGGAATGCCCCCTCAACCAAGTGCAACACTAGAGGAGCTGGGATGGTTGGGGTGGTAAATCAGTAGACAGGAGGGGGCTAGGGGCAGAAGGGACAAAAGAAGCTACATGGGGGAGTCGGGGAGACAGCTGGGCATGAGAGGGAGTTAGTTGGACCCAGCAGGGTGCGTTGTTTTTTTTCCCCATATATTCATTATCATCTAGCACCTCATATTATTGTTCTACGGAGTACTGTACCAATACAGTATGCTCCAATTAATAAGCAGAGCAAGTCCAAGACAGCCACAGTGGGGAAAGTGATATATCCAAATATCAACTTCAGCGTATGTATAGTAGCATTGCAGACCTCAAAACTGTTAATGGTATACAGGCTATAAAAATCAGCAACTGTGTACCTAGTAATGAAGGTGCCATTTGCTTAGCCTCAGAGCCCATGTTATTGGACCATCAAGGGTGTGTGTGCCATTGACAGAAACTGACATGGCACCAGGGGTACTATGTCACTTCTGTCCCTGGTACCCTCCCCCCCAGTGGTCCCATAACATTGGTTCTGAGGATATACAAATTGCACCGCCATTACTAGGTATGTAGTTGCTGATTCTTGCGGTCTGTATACCATCAACAGTTTTAAGGTCTGATGAGTTACTGTACAGATGCCGAAGTTGATATTTGGACATAGCACTTTCACCTCTGTGGCTGTGTTGGACTTGCTCTGATTATTATTTGGAGTATACTGTATTGGTACTATACTCTGCAACACAATAATATGAGGTTTTAGATGATAATAAACGAAAACAAACAATGCACCCTGTTGGGTCCAAACACCCTCCCATGACCAGCTGCCTCCCTGACTCTCCTTATTTCACCTTCTGTGCCCCTTCTTCCCCTAGCAGCCCAGTGTCTTAACCCCTCCTCTTTTGCCACTGTGTGGGGCACTGATGCACCTCTCTTAGACCACCTCCTGGCTGGTCTAAGTGTAGACCCTTGCTGCATCCATGGCAGGGCTTACAAATTCTCAAAAGAAGGGATGTTGCAACCCTGCCATGTTGCAAGCCCCCTTGTGACCTGGCACACCCCGCTTAATGGCACTAGGCTGGTGCAGTGCCACTTTGGTGCAACAGCTCCCATTTTCCACACAGACCGTGTTTGAAAATTGGGATTGCCACATCTTTTGATGCAAGGTGCCACTTGCTTCATTTATGTTTGATGCAGGTATCTTGCATCTTTCCCCAAGCTTTGAAAATTGAGCCCCTTGCATTTCTTACAAGCATTTTAGGTTTACTTTTTTGGTGTATTTTACTTTAGATGTTGTTGCATGATATGTATTACTGGAATCTGTTTCCTTTCGGTTGTTTCCCTGGAGTCCCCATTATAGTGGTGCAGTAGCACCACTATAGTTAGTGTTGAGCAGTCACTTCTATGTTAAACTCAACATTTTGCACTTTAATAACTTTGCAACTGTTCAAGTGATTTGCATGTGCCATCAGGGACCATAGGTCCCATGATGTAGCAAGTTTCGTCCTGGTTGGATGTGTGGGTGCAGATATACGAGGGAGTTAAAAATTTCAAAGTTGCCATTTTTGTTAAAATTCTTTGTCTTGCTGCTGCGTCAAAATGGTATGGAATTTTGGACTTAAAATTTATTTTAGGGTGTATAGGTTTTGGGTCACAGTGGTGCTTTTTGAAGGTTTGGTGAAAAAATATTAATCTGTTCAAAAGTTATAACATTTCAAAGTTTCCCATTATTTCCAATAGGACCAGATAGATATCCCACTTGACAAAGGGTTCTTTATCACAAATGCAGAATCCTTTGCTGCAAATGCTGAATCCTTTGTTGCAAATGTGGAATCCTTTGCTGCAAATGCGGAATCCTTTGCCATGCTGCCGCCATCTTGTTTTTAGTTAGCAGTGGCACAAAACTAAAAAACTCAAAAATACCTGGATTTCTCATGTGGCAACAGAGGTTTTTACCTAATCAGGGCCCATAGACCTCAATTCTGGAATCAGTTTTTCGATTCTGTGCCTGGAAATGTGTTTTTTTAAAGTGGCAAAATCCATTGTCACAAATCACGAAGAAGCATTTTGCAAAAAAGGATCCTTTTTCATAATTTGTGGAAAAAGGATTCATCCTTTGCAGCAAATTGTGATAAAAGAAGCATGAAAAAGAATCCTTTTTCACAATTTGCAAAACAGGATTATTAAGACAGCATTTCCTGTGTCACTTCACGTTAACTGACAGTTTGGGATTTTGGCCTGAAATTTTAAGGGTGCAAAGGACTTTGCCCACAGACGTATCTTTTTTCTGGTTTGGTGAAAATATATTACAGTAGTTTGGCATTCAGTTATAAAGGTTTCAAATGTTGCTGTGTTTTCTATAGGATAATATTGCAATATGAGGTGTTTCTTTGGTACCACACACTATGGGATGGGAGCGCAGAGCCTAGAAGGCCCTGTGCTCCCACATGCAGATGTGGATACCAGTATGGAGTGATGGGAGTACAGGACCCAGAGAGCCCTACGCAGCAAGCAAATAAGGCTATGAGTATACTTTCTCAAAATGTAAGGAAAATTGTTTCAAAAAACTTCATTAATGCATCACTTAGGGTTCTAGTGACAAAACTGGGAAATGTGGTGTTAGGATTTCCAACCCTAACACCCCACCCCCACCCTGCATGCACCAACAGGCATCGGGTGTGCCTTGGGGTTGTCATCCTAGCATTCTCCTATTGTGTACCCATCTCAGCTTATTTACTAATGGAATGGGGTGATCATTAGGCCTGACAACCCAAGGCACATGACCTGACCCAGTGAGTGCGAGGGGGTGATAAGTTGAAACCCCTAACACCATAGTTCCCAACTTTTGTCACTGGAACCCTAGCTGATGCATTAATGAAGTTTTTGCAAAAATATATACATACAGTATATATATATATATATACTGTATATAGTATGTGTGTACATATATATATGTATATATGTATGTGTATATGTGGATATTATAGGAGTGCAGCAGCACCCCTATATTAGGGTTCATTCTGCACTTCTATGTTAAACTCAAACTTTTGCACTTTAATAACTTCAGAACTGTTCAAGCAATTCACATGACATTTTTCATGCTCCATCAGGGACCAACGATCTCTTGATGTGGCAAGTTTCATTCTGGTTGGATGTGTGGATGTTGAGATATAGAGTGTCAAAAAATGTGTAACTTACTGTTGTTTTGCAAATTCTTTGTCATGCCACTGCACAGCAGTGGCTTGGAATTTTGGTCTGAAATGTTTAGGGTAGAAAGGTATTGGGTCACAGATGTGCCTTTTAGAGATTTGGTGAAAACATAGTAATCTGTTCCAAAGTTATTACATTTCAAAGTTTCCCATTATTTCACATGGGAAAAGTTAGATGTTCACCTCAAAAAATGATTCTTTATCACAAATACAGAATCCCTTTTTGCAAATGCGGGATCTTCTGCTGCAAATGCAGAATCTTTTTTCATGCTGCTGCCATCTTGTTTTCAGTTAGCGGTGACAACAAAATGAAATTACTAAAAAAAATAGAGGGCTTTAGTAAACACCAACAGTTGTTGTTATCTAATCGGGGCCCATAGAATCTGATTCTCTGGTTATTTTTTTTGATTACTTACTTAGAAATGTGCTTTTTTACCATGTGGAAAATCCCTCTTCACAAACTGTGGAAAAAAGTTTCACAAAACAGGATCTTTTTCGCAGTTTGATATAAACAATTTTCTTTGGCTGCAAATTGCAAAAAAGGAATCATGAAAAGGCATTCTTTTTCACAATTTGTGAAAAAAGATTTTCTTTTTTTGCAAATTGTGAAAAATGGAACCTTGGAAAATGATTCTTTTTGCAATTTGCAAAAAATAATTTTTAAGAGAGCTTTTGTTTGTCACTGCACAGTTACAAAATGGTTTGCTATTTTGGTGTGCATTTTCAGACTACAAAGGGCTTGCCCCACAGATGTGTCTTTTGCTGGTTTGGTGAAAATATATTATTTTGCGCTGGAGTTCTGGGGGGTTAAATTTAAATTTGTTTCCCATAGGACAACATTATAATGCGAGGTGTACACAGTTGTTTCTTTGTCACTGTGCTGTGAAGAAACTGTTCGCAATTTTGTTCTGAAATTTTCAGGGTACAAAAGGCTTGCCCCACCAATGTGCCTTTTGCTGGTTTGTGAAAATATATTAATTTGGTGTTGAGTTATGCAGGTTTCAAATTTTCCCATGTTTTCTATAGGAGAACATTGCAATGTCAGGTGTTTCTTTGGGTCTGCACACTACGGGATGGGAGTGATGGACTCAGAGGGACCTGCGCTCCAACAGATAAAGAAGGGTAACACCACACTTTCTCAAAAATTATGCATGGATTGGAGAGTAGGGCCCACTACATGCAAATACGGATACCATTAATGACTGATGGGAGCACAGGACCTGGAAGGTCCTGTGCTCCCACAGGGAAATAGGGATATGATTACAATATATCAGAAATTATGGATGGATGGCACTGTGCACTCCCACATGCAAATATAAATTGACAGGAGTGCAGGCCTTATGCATACATAGCAGCGCAGGGCCTTCTGGGCCCTGTGTTCCCACATGCAAATAAACAGAGGATTATGGAGTGACAGGAGGGCAGCACCCGAAGGGCCCTGCACTCCTACAGGGAATTTTGTCCAGTGTACTTCCTCAGTCAACAATAAATAAATAAATAAATAAATAAATAAATAAATTGCAATATCTCAAAAATTACGGATGTTTGGAAGCGCAGGGCTCAGAGGGCCCTGTGCTCTCACAAGCAAATAAGCCTAAAATTATACTGTCTGAAAATGTAAGGAAATTATCTGTAAAAAAACTTTGTTGATGCACCATTAGGGTTCCAGTTACAAAAGTTGGGAAATGCAGTCTTAAGGTTACCAACCCTAACACCCCACCTTGCATGCAGGAACAGGCATGGGGGGGTGCTTAGGGATTGAGAACCTAATGCTCACCCATTCTCCTATACTGTATCCATCTTAGCTTACTTACTCATGGAATGGGGTGAGTGTTAGCGTTCACAACCCCAAGGCACACCCCCACAACTGTTCCTGCATGCAGGGTTGGGGTGGGGTGTTAGGGTTGGGAACCTTAAGACCACATTTTGTCACTGGAACCATAATGGTGCATTAACAAAGTTTTTTCATAGAATATATATATGTAATATATCTAGCTCTCTCTCTCTCTCTCTCTCTCTCTATATATATATACATATATATATATAGAGAAGAGAGATAATATATTACATGGATAGGAACTTTGTCCCATTGAAAAGGCCATCATTTAGTTCCCTGTATACCTGTGACTAATCTATCAATTAAAGTTGTATACCTACATTAATTTTGTTCTCAATTGTTTAACCAGGAGTGGCACACTGAGCTGAAAGCTTGTTTACAGGTGTGACCTGGGAGCACAGGAACATTAAGTGACTTGCTCAGGATCACACAGTATGCAAGAGGGGGCTGTGGGATTCAAACCCCGGTCTCCAGATTTGCAGCTCATAGCCTTAAACCACTGTGCTGTACTGCCCCCATCAAACAATGAAAAGTATATTCCTGCACTTATAAAAGGTACACCTGCACTCCATTAATCTCTGTGGGGCACCACAAATAATACGATTACACATCATTAGGAAGCTAGTCAAACCAATTAACAAGCTGCAAAAAAACCTGGGAAAAAAGATACACAAAATCCTCTTAAACCCAGAAACCCCCAAACTCCAACCTGCACTCATTACACACCATTCTCTCCTTGCTGCAAGAGACCTTACAATAAACATCCTAATGTATTATAGTCAACAAACAATAAGAAAGGGTGGTATACAAGGATGTATACCCATCTCTGGGGCTAATTAGGGCAATAAAGCCACTCACCCTTTTTGCTCATGGTCTTATAGCTGTATTTATCCCCCTCAATGGGTATTTACCCTTGTATACCACCCTTATCCATTATTTATTCTATGTATAGATATATTCATTCACTGTATGAACCATATTATTTGTACATACAGCATATGAAGCTATTAAGCTGTACTGTTATTACTTGATGGCAGCTGCCAGAAACATTTTAATTGTAAATAAGATAAACACAAAATGGAGACTACAAAACTCTGGCAGCATGGTAGGCAGGTGTTTCCCATAGCCCTTTATTAAAAAGAGCACTGGAGCTGCTCCTGCTGTTAACAATTGACTTGTAGACCAGAAGAGCCTGTGAAATACATCACTGTAATACAAATAAGACCAGCAGGTATTAAACTGCTATTCAGCACACTGCTGGAAAATTAACCCCTACATTTCCTTCATACTGTATAGTGGAAAGCAAGCAGCCATGTAGTCAAAGGTTCAGTAGTAATATTTTACTTTTACAGATGTATCTGTATTATTGCTCTAAATTGAGTATAATGGCAGATGCAATAACTATAACATTGGGGCAACAGTAAGAGAAGTGATGTGTTAAGAAAACATTGAGTAAGACTCTATATTCTATCCTTACAATGCAAATATTGTAATCAAATCAGCATTGCATACTTTTCTGCCAGTTTTTGTGACATTATACTCTCGTTGCTGGTCTGTATGTTTCATAGTTTTGGCTAACAGCTTCACCCACCCACACAGTATCACCTGAAACCCTGTTAAATGTCAAGCAGAGTTATTTTTTTGTAATTCAATAATTTACTCCAGTCTCACTTATTCCCTGTTCATAGCTCCATATTCACCATGTAAAAAAGGAAAAATATGTGGGATTCATAACCATTGTTAAAGATTTGAAACCAAACATTTTTATTTCAGTGCAGTACTTTAATGATTTATTATGGTATCACGGTTAGTGTGTAAAAGTGTCAACCAAGAGATCCTGGTTCAGATTCCAGCATAGTTCCTGGCAATTCTGCATGACACCAGAACAAAGGAATTTAAGGTGGAAGAAAGCCATTTGCCCATCATGACTATCACCGATTGCACAGCAGTTATTTCCATTTATCCAATTACTGCCCAAGAACTGTACTTGTCTAGTTTGACTTTGTCTATGTTTATGTTGTCTGACTCCACCATTTTACTCAGTAAGCTGTTCCACATGCCCACTACTCTTTCAGTAAAATAATATTTTTTATATTCCCTTAAAAATGATCTCCCTTCAGTTTCCATCCATGTCTGCTTACATTTCTTTCCTTTTCCTGTAATTGCAATTGAAGTCTCTCTCATATTTCTTGTTCCCTTTTTCCATAAAAACTGCCATCATGTTTTACACTTACTAGAGCTTCCATCCCAGTGGCAAGGCATCTTGGGTATGCAAATTCTTGTGCAAGGCAGGCTGACAAGGCTTTTCCAGGAAAGATACTGTGTTATAGAAACATAGAAACATAGAATTTGACAGCAGATAAGGACCGCTTGGCCCAACCAGTCTGCCCATTTCCCTACCTAATGGATAAGCTGCAGATCCTAGTCAACCAGCAGCTTACTTCTTTCTACGTCCACCCCCTAGAATTGCCTTATGACTGTCCCATGTATGCTTGAATTCCACCACTGTTTTTGACTCCACAACCTCCTCTGGAAGGCCGTTTCATGCATCCACAGCCCTCTTTGTGAAAAAAATACTTCCTTACATTACCTCTGAGCTGCCCCCCATCTTCAAATTGTGCCCCCTTGTTCTTGCACACCTCTTTTTTTGAAAGATGCTACCCTCTTGGACTTTGTTGATTCCCTTGAGGTACTTGAAAGTTTCTATCATGTGCCCCCTCTCCCTCCTTTCCTCGAGGCTATACATATTAAGCTCCTTTAGTCTCTCTTCATATGTCTTCCAGTGCAGACCCTGCACCATTTTAGTTGCTCTCCTCTGGACGACTACCATCCTGTCTATGTCCTTGCGGAGATTGGGTCTCCAGAACTGCACGCAGTACTCCAGATGGGGTCTCACCAGCTTTCTGTACAGAGGGATAACAACTTCCTGTTTTCTACTGGTGATGCCTCTCCGTGTTAAACAAGCTTGTACATCTGCTCCACTTTAGGCTGATAACAACAAACTACAGACACGTTTCACCCTGTTGCGACTACTGTTGCTGTCTCAGAAAGTATCAAGTTATCCCAAAGGAAATCAGACATGTACATGCAGACGCAACATACTGAAGATTCAGTTTGTAGGAAGATGCACAGAAATCAAACAATTTGGATATTTTTTCTTAAACAGTGCCTTCATGTTACCCCTCATTCTTTTCCTTTTCAGCAGGAATAAGAAAGTACCATCAATGCATTTTTTCCATTTGTTTGTACATGGATATTCGGTGTCACTCCACTTTGCCAGTTGGTAATCTTTACACTTTGGTATACATGCACTCTAACTAGGGATCACTGGTACAGCTATTGCTTTAAGAAACTGTGCCTGCAGCTTGGAATGTTGGTGTCCTCAGTATTCTGAGCATATCTCTCAACTTTTTGTCACTGAAATGAGGGAAACAGACACTCAAAATGAAGGAAAATGAGGGACACTGACTGTCATAATGAGGGACACGTCCTCAAACACGGACACACAAACTCAGAACACTGTGGAAATCATTGTGTTTACTTGTACAGCGTTTATTTTAGATTTAACATCTGGGAATATTACAAATTTCAGCTTTAAAGACTAAATTTACAGCACATTCTCTGTGTGAAAAGCAACTTTTCCATGAGGGAAGCATGAGGGATAGAGCAAATTTAAAGAGTAAAATGAGTGACGTCTCCCATAATCAGGGACAGTTGACAGGAATGGTTCTGAGGCTTTAAGTTCCTCAATCTTTCTATACTAGTAGCAGGGGTCATCACTCTGAGGCAGAGATCTTCCTAAAAAGTATTATCTGCATCATTTTTATTATTTTTAGGCAATCTTCAGTAACTTTGGCTGGTAGGAGATATGTTTCTATAGGCAGCCTTCTTTGTATTTAAAATTGTGTCAAAAAATATCACTAAGCCTGCTGTGCATTACAGTTTCAGTTTTGGAGGTCTGAATATCTTTACAGCTGTCTGGTGTTTATACACCATTTTCAGGTTCTATTTAGTTTTTTTTGTGGGGCTTGTTCTGTGGTGCTTGGTGTCTTAGGTAAGTGAAAGACTATTCTGTGCTCTTATTCTCCCTCCCCACGCATTGTTTTATTCTCTGGTTTTATGCTGGCATTGGTCCCCTGTGATAGTGTACTTTTACCTTACTGGATTTTTTTTTATATTATAGGCATTTTAAAGTGTTTTTCTCATTTTTAAACCTGTGGGCAGAGCCTACAGCCATTTTGGGATCAATCATAGCTGACAAAAACAGCAGATTGTGAAACCTTGCATTGGACTTTTGGAAGTATCTTTCCAAAAGTCCAATGGAGCTGGAAACACTCCACCATGATCGGCTGCTATGGAATAACAGCCGCACTATTTCAGCTTTTACATCTGCATTCTAGGGCAAGAACTACGCATGCGCGACTCACTCGCATGTGTAGTTCTGCTGGTGCTGCCATGTTGTGAATAGCAAAATGCCATTCACTGCAACTGCACATGCATGAGTGCCATGCATGCGCAGTCGCATCACCACCGCCAACACCGGCAGGAAAAAAAACCCTCCCACTGCTGCTGTCCTCCCCGCTCCCTGTCCCTGAGCCAGCATCAAGATCCACAATCCCCATGTCAGCATTATGTAGCCCCCAACTCATGTGGCACACTGGAAGCCCACCCCAGTGTGCCCAAATGTAGTTATTTATTTGCCCCAAACCAACATCGGGGTGCCCAATCTCCATGTCAGCATTATGTGCACCCCCAAATCAAGTGGCACATTGGGAGCCCACCCCAGTGCGCCCAAATGTTTGTTTTTTCTACCCCCTTGCTGACATCGGGGTGCCCAATCCCCATGTCAGCATCATGTACCCAGCCCCCCAAGTCCTGTGGCACACTGAAGCCCACCCCAGTGTGCCCAAATGTCTGTTTTTTTCCTGTAAATAAATAAAACCTTCCCCTGACGTGTTTTTTAACCTGTAAAAAGGAAAACAGTCCCTCCTCATTGCCCCAGTCCCCCTCCCCATCCCCACCCTCCCATTGAGGCCCCACCTCCCTGCACCCCTACCCCCTACGTACCTCCAGAGGTCAGTGATGTCATCTTCTCTGGACCAGGACACATCTGCACTCTTCAAAGCCGAACTGCAAACTGAAGAATCAAAGGTACTGTAAGCCTGCTATAATGGCATTCAATAGGGTTTTCAACTTAAGTTGATAAATCAGCCATTTTTGGAATTTTGGCCACAGATTTTCAACATGGGGTTCTTGGGACCACACCTCATGAACAGTGTCAGTCATTTCATTACTCGGTCCGGAAAGGTGATTTTGCTGTTGCCGCTCGGAATCACCTTTTGGGACCAATTAATGAAATGACAGTGCAACTGTTCATGAGGGGGCATCCCAAAAAGCCCATGTTGCAAATTTGGTGAAAAAACTCCAAAATGACTGTGTACGAGCATGCATTGTGCAGTTTCTACACATGCTCTTAACTTCACCAATTTTTTATATTTTCACTCCAGATTTTCAACATTGCCATTTTTGCACACCTCCTTTTTAACAGTATAGCTGTCATTTTTCACATCTTGCCCAAAATGTGTTTTTGCACCTGTGGCACAGAATGGCATGGTTGTTCTGTGAAATCACCTTTCAGGACAAGTGAACAAAATGACATTGGCATTCTTCATGAGGAGGGTCCCAAAAAGGCCATGTTGCAAATCTGATGCAACACCTCCAAAAAATGGCTAAGTTACACCCGGGCATTCAATAATTTCTATGCACATGTGTAACTTTGGTCACTTGGCAGCTCATCACAGTCATATCAGATCTGGCTAGAGTTTGTTAAGTTTGCTTGTGCACATGTGCAAAGTGAACATCTTGTTACTGTAGTGTAGGGGGCTATGTAGGTGTGTACTGTATAAACCAATGTATGTAGAAATGCAGGAGGCTTGTCTGTTAAAGATCAATTCTGAGAAAGCTGTAGATGACAGTGTTTAACTGGCTGATAGGCATAAACGTCTTGTAGTTCAAAGGAGAAAGCCCCACCAATCACAGTGGTTTTCTGCCCATTAGCCAGCTAGCAGTGTGTGTGTTTCTCCTAGTTACAGACAGGAAGGGCCTATTTGAAAGTACTAAATGGAGTTGGGGGGAACAGCATGCATAATGCAAATATAATAGCTACAAATATGATAACAGCATGTGAATAATGAACAGAAAACAATAACAATAGTTGACTTAAATTGTATATTGTTAATGTTCCCTTTTAAAAGCCCCTGATACCAGTTGGATAACTTTGTAGAATGTGAGAGTTAGACACAATTCATTTTATTGTGCTAATATTTTTGCAATCCTTATTTTTTCATATGGACTTTATCCTCTTGCCTCTCCCCATCAATGCACTTCTGCTGTTGAATCCCAGCACCTTCAGCCCACCTCCAGAACTTACCCCATCTACTGCTACCTTGCTGTGTGAGTGGGTGCCATTGATGGTGGTGGTGTGGCACCTTTAGGCATCATCTTGCAGATATGTGTTCTTTTCTGCCCATTACTAGCCTTGAGTCAGAACTTGTGGCATGCAATGGCGCACATGTAGACTGTGAAGATGGTGCACACTTTAAATGCCTGCCTCTGACTTTGAATTCTGTTGACTGCTGCTGTGCCACTTACCCTCCATTAGGTGGCAGCCAAGCAGAAGTACACACTGTTCCCCCACATCAAAGGAGGAGATCCATCGATGGACACTAAATCATCCTCCCCTGCCAGCCCCTGACTGACCTTGGTGTATTTGTAAACCCAGGTTGCTTGTGTGGTGTGGTATGAGGTGAGGCATCCAGTGCCTCAGCCCTCCATGTTACTGTCCCAGCTAAAAGATTATTGTAGCACAGATTTCCTTGGGACAATATTGTTTCTGGCTTGGGGTTGGGGGGATTAACCTGCAACCCACTGTTTTACAGTTCTGTGCTTTTCCCCTCTGTACTATTCAGCCAAAACTATATGTTGCACCATTCTTTTCCTTTTTTCTTTATTACTGAGGAAAGTGACATGCAAACAAGATTATTGTCCCTTGGACTTTATTAGCTTTGGCTGCTTGTCTACACATGACAATACAATGTCCTGTTTATGATACCATAATCATATCCAGAGCAACAGATTGGATGTCATAAACAAAATTTTGACTGTAGTAGTAGACAAGCAAACAGAGCAAATAGGGTAGAGATCCCAATTCCATGTCAATATCCTTAATAATAAACAAATAAAGGTGACAGTTACATAGACACATAGATGATGGCATAAAAAGAATAATAGTCCATCCAGTTTGCCATTGGGTCTCTATATAACCCCGTGACCTGCTGTCAATCAGGGTCTTACCCCTCCAGAACAGTTATACTATTCTTTTCTCATCTTTGTCCCTGCCAGTGATGGCTATCCCCTTCATTCTATCCTTAGCACATTTGAAACCACCCACAGTTCCAGCTGCCACCACTTCAGCTTGTAGGCAGTTCCATGGTTTCACCACCCTTTCTGTAAAGGAGTACTTTCTCACATCCCTCCAGAACCATTCCCCTGTCAGTTTCCAGTCATGTCCCCTTGTTATCAAGCTGGTATGCCTTATAAACTGTTCACCGGAGTCCACTCTGCTTATTGCTTTCAAGTATTTGAATGTCTCTACCATATCCCCCTCTCCCTTCTAGTCTCCAATGAATACATATTCAGCATCCTAAGTCATTCCTTAAAATACTTTCCCTGACGATCCTGAATCATCTTTGTTACCCTGCACTGTACTGCCTCCAGCTTATCCTTGTCCTTTCTAAGGCGAGGGCTCCAAAACTGGACCCAGTACTCCAGATGTGGTCTCATCAGGGATCTGAAAAGAATGAAATATGAGATTAACTGTGTCTAGATACTATGTGTTTCAGTTGTCCCAACACATCAAGGGCTCTTTAAAGCCCTGTTACACTACAAATAAACAGTCGGCATTGACAAATGCTTGTTATGTTTGCTTGCATATGCACAGCAAACATATTGTCATGAGTAGTGACCTTTAGAGACATGTCACTGTTGCATCCAATGCAGTTCAGGCTGAAGAGGGCTCGACAGTGACATGCCAATGATCAGCGAGGCTGATCAGGATGTTGTTCTGCTGGCTGATGGGCACACATTTTATGTAGTTGAAAGGAGTGAGCTGCTCCTATCACACAGTGGTAGGATCCTTTCATCTACATGACATTGCCCAGCAACCAGCTGAGTGGTTAATTATCAAATGATTCTGCACCATTCTGCCCTGCCCTACAATTTTTCTTGTTTCTGCCTGCTCCATTTCTATGCTCAGTAAATCCTGCTAACCCCATTCTGCCATGCTCTGCTGTTTTTCTTTGTTCCCTTGCTCCATCCCTCTGTTCAGTACCACCTGCCAACTCCATTGTGCCCTACCATATATTTTCAGTCCATCCTGTTCCATCCCTCTTCTCAGTATCATCCACAAACCCTGTTCAGCCCTTCCCTGCTGTTTTTCTGTCCCACCCTTTCCATCAATTTGTTCAATACCACCCTCCAATCCCATTCTACCTTGCCTTGCCACTTTTTTTTGTTCCCATCTCTGCTCAGTACCACCTACCTACTCTGTTCTGCTCTGCCCTACAATTTGATTTCTGTTACACCCACTCCATCCCTCTGTTCAATACCACTCTCCAATTATATTCTGCCCTGCCCAGCCATTTTTTCTCTGTTACTTCCTGTATCCCTCTGCTTAGTACCAACTGCCATTCCCTTTCTGCACTGCCCTGCTATTTTTATTTTTTGTTTTGTTTACACCTGAAAAGCAGAAAGCCATCCATCGATGTCTTTTGCAGCCAACACCAATCAATCCCCCACCACCTCCTGATCCCCTACTCAGCATCCACCACCCCTCTCTCATACCCCCTTCTCACCTAAAGAGAATTCAGTGATGAAAATACACTCTGCAAAGAAAACACATCCTTCATCTTCAACATCGACTGGGAACAAAGAAAGCAAGGTAAGTGTGGTTAATGTACAGTATTTCAATATGTTTTGAACTTTTATTCATAACTTTTGTCATTTTTTCACAAAATTTTCAACACAGCCTTCTTGGACCCCACATCGTGAAGAAGGTAGGTGAAATTTTTCAAAACCAGCCCAAAAAATGATTTTGAAGTCACTCTGCAAAAGCACCTTTTGGGCAGAATTTGAAAAATTTCAACAACCTGGTTCATGATGTGGGGTCCTTATAAGACCTGTTAATAATCTGGGATCAAAATCTTAAAAAGAAACTCAAAGTTATGAAGGTACATTGACATTTTTTAATGTTGACTCATAACTTCAGTAATTTACAATATTTTGGCCCCACATTTTAACATAGCCATTTTTATGCCAACTCAGGAATGTGGTTGGTGTCATTTTTTCAAATCTGGCAAGTAAGATGATTTTGCACTGGCTTCATGAAATCACCTTCCCGGCAGGTTTGAAAATATTCACCTAGGGTCACTAAAAGTCTGTTCTAGTGGTCTCCCCCTCCCCTCCTCACTGGATTCTACCCTCACATCTTGGTATACCCAGTGCTGCACTTTTCACTCTCTCCCCACCCTTCCTACATTCCTTCACCCCCCTCCACTCTTCCCTCTCCCTATGACTCTGGCACTTCTTATCTGTTGTCTATTTTCTCTGACAAATGCTGCTGGCTGCCTTGTTACAATGCTACCCTTGAATTGTATTAATCTGTACTCTGTTTGCAATGTCCACATTGTTGAAATGTCTGTCTTGATGTTCCCCATAATTTGTATCTCTTTGACGTGGAACCTTTGTAAAAGAGCCAAGGCTCAAAGGTATTTGCAATCCTAGACTTAATAAATAAAAATAAAATAAATAAAAGATTATATTGAAAATTTGGGTTCAAAATATTAGAAAACCCAAACGTTATGATGGTATACTGTGGCTCAGTGTTGTTACACCTACAGGAGTGTTTGGTAGGGGTTGCTAAAGATGTTCTGATGTTTTGATGTCTTTGATGCACTGACACACATTTCTATTGGTTGATTTTGTATGGCAGCTGTAAATTTTTTTGAATAACATGGCAGAGCCTGTTAGCAAGCAAAGGGTCAGGCAGTCTGACTGTGACTTACATTTGTTGTTGGTGCAGTCATGGTTCAGGATATTAATTTAATTGAGCTCTTGTTTTATTTTAAAATGTTTTTTTTTTTTGCTGTGGACCATGTGGAGTGAGTGAGCATCCTGGCCAGGTTTTGGCCATGGTAGTGCAGTGAGGAGTAAATGGAGATCACAGGCAGAGAAAAGTACTGCTGTTGTCAAAGTAATAAATAAAAAGGTCAAAATACAGTGGCAACTGGCTGGGGGTATTATTGGAGTGTTGTCCTTTAGTAGAAAGTAGCATTGCTTTTAAATTGTGGAGCATGGATGGTGGCTGAAGATCCTGGGTATGGGACTGTGTTAGTTAAATGAGGGAGAGCAGGGGCAGTTAGTGGAGATGCTGATGTCAGTTAAATAAAAATGTAAGGTACAAAAAACTAATATAGACGGCAATTTGGAAAAGAAGCATGATTGTAACAATGATGTATGGAGAAGAAAAACTTGCTTAGGGATGGGAGACGGTGAGTTGGGAAGGAATGGATGGGTAGGGGAAAGAAAAGTGTTTGTAAGTAGTGCCAACAAGTGAGCGGGGGGTGGAGACCATGAGTATATGACAAACCAACTATATAGTATGTATAAATCAGTGAAGATGAACTTACTGTATGTATTAATTAGTGGTCTCCTATTTATACATCGAGTTGCTCTGATACACGGATTTAACAGCAGCCTTTTGTGTTCATCCCTATTGCATAAATAAGTGATATGCAGTATGGACATGTTTAATAAATGAGTTATCTATACAAGTGCTGTTTGACCTCAGGTAATCTCACGAGTGGTGTACACAACACATGTATAGATAAATCATTTAACACACAAGGTCCCCTCTGCATATTTCATTTATGCAATCAAATAGGACCTTTCATGAAATACATTTTTTTTAGTATATGATAGATTTTTTTTGTGCTTTTAAAAAAAAAAATTAAGTTTGTGTGTTTTTTTTGTGAGCAGGTAGTATTGCATGTTTCCCCCACCTAGTTGTCATAGCTGTTATCAAGGACGCAGTGTCAGGATGATGAGCTGATGCTGCAATGTAGTACTTCAATGGTGCTGCAGAACTTTTGTGGAAATTGCAAACCACTGCCACAGAAGTTTTGTGAAAAATGGTAACCATGCAGCAGAACTTGGTCCCAAAGTGTCACAGAAAAATATGGGTCTTGGTTATTGGTTAGAAACTTGAAGCTGATTCGATTGCCTTTTATATGTAAGTGTTTGCTCAGCTACTGTATGTGTATCCCGTGGAATCTGGGCTCACATGTTACAAATTGCTACACTGCTTCTGGAGGACCCACCTATCCCAGACCCACCCAGGGACTGTCACTGATGCCCTGTTGCTCCTAGCCTGAGGTGAGGAGGCTTCTTAAAGGAGAACTGCACTGAACCTGTAAGGCAATTTTCTAAGCAGCAGCTGCTTTTTAGTTACTGGTTACAATTCTGTTATTGTTCCCATATACAGGCCTTTTGGTAAACACAGTGCGTGTTTAGGATTTATGCTCTGATGTTAAGTGCCATTTTAGAACAGTGTGATGTACATTATGTCCCTTTCTGCCACAGGGTTCTATAATAGAACGTGGATGCATTGTGCCAACAGTGTAATAGCTGAGTAGGACATAAACTACATCATACAGTTCTAAAATGGTACTTACTAATTGTGTATAAATCAAAAGCACCCAGTAGGAGAATTAAAAAGAATCTAGAGCTGGAACAGTAACAGAACTGAAACCCTTATTTAAAAAATCATCTTTTAAAGGGGAAATGACATGCAGGTTCAGCACAGTTCTCCTTTAAAGCAAGCAGCAGGGAGTCTGTCCTAGACAGACAGTGTAGAGTGGGAGCTAACTGTAACTGGGTATGTCCATGAAAGGGGGTCACCAAAGAGTGGCATGAGGTCAAGTTTTCAAATTCACCATAGATCAGTTCTGATAAGCTTGTCAGGACACTGTGACCTAAGAGTGGAAAAGGGACCAGATTGTGAGATAACTTCCTAACAGAGATTTCAGAAAAAGCACCTTCCCATGTTGCACATGTAAAGGTTGACATCACAAATCTGCACATGCAACAATGGACACCACACAGCTGTTTAAGTTGGAAAACAAAACACGTTATTTTCCTTTACTTTATTTTACTAAGCATTTCAAGGCACTATGACCCAAGAGTGAAAAGGGAACCATGTTGTTGGATAACTACACATCAGAGACTTGAGAAAAAGCACCTTCGATGTTGTTCATGTAACAATGGACACCAAACAATGCTGTATTTGTAACAGTGGGCACCACAGTGTTTCATATGTAACAATGGGCATCAAACAACTGTTTAAAGGACAACTAAACCTTCTTTTTACACATTTTGTTTTTTAAAAAATTGCTCCATAGGCTTGTAAAGGAGAGACTGTTGTTTACATTTATACTGAAACTTCATTTATTAAAGTAGGATGAATGCAGTTTCACAGCATTTGAAAATTTCAAACACAGCCTCTCCTGATTCAAAAATCCTGCTCTGAGAATCCTAAAATGGCTGCATTGGTGATGTTGATTAAGAGAGATGCCAGCTGTGCAGATATATTCTAGCACCACTAACCATATTCAAATGAGAATAACTTTAAAATGAAAAAGGATAGAATGATACTTTGTACACGAATGTTGTTCAGCACAAAAATATCTACAAAATGAGTGGTGTTTCATTTATTGATACCTTTTAGTTTCTTTTAATTAGCAAAACAATGCAGCAGAAAATTCTATTTATTTGTCACTTTTTCAGCTAACAAATGCAAATAGCTTTAAAACAAAAAAATGATAGGATGGTAATGTGATGTCCACATTTGTTTGGCACAAAAATATCTACAAAATCAGTGGTGTTTCATTTGTATATACCTTTTAGTTTTTTTATATTTAGCAAAAAGCAGTGGAGAATAACATTTTCTTTTTCACTTTTTGCAACAAACAAGTGCAGATAACTTTAAAACAAAAAATGATAGCATGGTACTGTGAGCACAGCATTTTTTCTGCACAAAAATATCTACACAATGAGTGGTGTTTCATTTATATATACTTTTTTTTAATTAGCAAAAAAGCAGCAGAAAATTCAATTTTTTTCACTTTTTCAACAAATGCAAATAACTTTAAAACAAAAAATGATAGCGTGATACTGTGAGCATGACCTTTGTTTAGCACAAAACTATCTACAAAATGAGTTGTGTTTCATTTATAGATATCTTTTAGTTTTTTTTATAATTAGCAAAAAACAACAGAAAATGTATTTCTTTTCCACTTTTTGCCACAAACAAATGCAAGTAACTTTAAAACAAAATATGATAGCATGGTACTTTGAGCACAAATGTTGTTCAGTACAAAGATGTCTGCCAGATGAGTGGTGTTTCATTTATAGTTATATTTTAGATTTTTTATAATCAGCAATAAATGGCAGGAAATGAAAAAAATGTTTCCACTATTTTGGAGGTATGGCATAAATGGAATATGCTACCTTCCTACTGGAAATATTGTTTATATTTTTTGTTCGCATGCCTATCCCAATTAACCAAACTGTAATTTGTTTTTCAAATAGCTCCCACCTCCTGCCTTCCAAACAATGGGACGGGAGTGCAAAACTGTTGTACGTTTAATGTTTCCATTACTGTTTTTCCCTGATCTGTCAATGCTGCCTTGCCATGACAGAGTGAGCCACAGATTCTCATATTCCCATTTTTCATTATCAGGCAACGTGATCTAGGGCACGCTGCATTTCTCACACAGCCACCTACTGACACTTCCTTTTCTTCCTTGCATTTAGTCTGTGCACATGAAAACTGCCTTCGCCATACTACCCAGAGCTACATCTTGCTCTGCTGTGGTTTACCTTTCTTTGGTTTTATTTTGTGTCATTCAGCTGTGTGCCATTTAAGTTGAAATGTTACCTCTGTTTCCAGGCAAAGAAGTCAGGGCCTAGTGCTCCTCAGAGCAGCCAGCTGCTGGCTCTCCCATGTCCTTAGCATGCCTTTGGCACCTGAGTGAAGACATCAACACTACCCAGGTGGTTGATGGCACTCAGCTGTGTCTTGTACCTCACAACCCACCTGGGGCATGCTGTAATTTAACATTACTGCACACCCTGTCATGTGTTATTGCATACTTACAATTTACAATGTGATCCTATTGGAATTTTATATCACACATTCCAGGTGGTTGAAGGCACCCAGCTGTGCCTCATGCCTCACAACCCACCTGGGGCATGCAACAATTTAGCCATGTGCACACCCTGCTGTGTGGTGTTGATCACTTAAAATTTATAATATAATCTTATTCAAATTATATACTGCACTTCTCAGGTGGTTGAAGGCATTCAGCTGTGCCTCATGTCTCACAACCTACCTGGGGCATGCAGCAATTTAGCATTGCCACTCACCCTGCCATGTGTTATTGCTTACCTACAATTTACATTGTGATCCTATGGGAATCATACAGTATACTGCACTTCCCAGGTGGTTGAAGGCATTCAGCTGCACCTTATGCCTCACAACCCACCTTGGGCATGTGGTAAGTTAGTATTATAAAAAAGGTCTCAGAAATTCTGCAATCTGATTGGCTGTTAGGATTCCAACAGCCTTATATTAATCCATGTTATGCTGTCATGTACAGCCTGATCACCATGGAACATGGATCCTTCCTGTCAGCATTCCATCCTCTAGCACTGCAGAATGACTGGAATGCTGCATTTTGATTTTGAACCAGCATTCTTAAACTGTTGGTGGAAGAACTATTTTATTAAAAGTGTCCCTCTAAATGAAGAAAACGTTCAAAAGGTATACTTTTAACACTTTTCTTTTGGAATTATTTTTTATAATAGCAATAAGACACTCCCAGGAGTTAGATTAACAGTCAGTTAATCACCCCCTAGCAGCAATACGGCACTCAGCTGTGCCTCGTACCACATTACACCCATAGGGGGTGATTAACAGACTGTTAATCTAACCCCTGGTCATACCTTACTGCTTAATTGCCGCATGCCCTGTCATCTGTTATTCCTTACTTACAATTTACAATGTGATGCTATGAGAATTTTTTTACTGCACTTCCCAGGTGGTGTGCAAGTGTGCATGTGTATCCATGGCTATAGAAGTGCTGGACCATGATGATGGGTGTCTCTTATGTCATTTGGAAAAGTGTTGTATGTTACTTGTCTTATTTGATGATGAATGTCCATGGTTGCTTGTGTTGCCTTGCCCCATTTGGCTGCTTGGTGGTGGTGGTGGGGGGGTGATGTGGAGTTAGTGTTGAAAACCCTAATATCATATTTTCATACTTTTGACACTTTTATAGCAACACAAACTGATGCATTAATAGCTTTGTTTGCAAAGAATATATAAGGGATATGCTACCCCCTACTAGAAATATTGCTAATATTTCTTGTTTGAGTGCCAATTGACCTGATGACATCATGAGTGGTGAAGCCACGAGTGATGTCATCAGGTCAGTCACACGAGAACAAAAAATATCAACACTATTTCTAGGAGGGAGGTAGCATATTCCATTTATGCCATACCTTCAAAAAAGTGAAACAAAAATGAATTTTCTGCCAGTTTTGCTGATTATAAAAAATCTAAAAGGTATCTATAAATGAAACACCACTCATGTGGCAGATATTTTTGTATTGAACAACTTTTGTGCTCAACATAGCATGCTATCATATTTCGTTTTAAAGCTATTTACATTTGTTTGTTACAAAAAGTGAAAAAGAAAATTGAATTTTCTGCTGTTTTTGGCTAATTATAAATAAATCCATAAGGTATATATAAATGAAACACCACTCATTTTGTAGATAATTTTGTACTGAGCAACTTTCATGCTCACAGTACCATGCTATCTTTTTTGTTTTAAAGTTATTCGCATTTGAATATGGGTAGTACTGTTACTGAGGCCGAACATTCTAAATGAGTGATGAATGTGAGTGATTGCGACATAGCTACTATATGGATACATTTTATTTATTCAACAACTGTGAGGATAAATGGATTTATTCAATTAGTTTTGAGCCCACTCCTGTTGCATAAAAGGTAATTTCTGTGCTGAACAAATGCCGTGCTCACAGTACCATGCTATAATTTTTTATTTTAAAGTTATTTGCATTTGTTGAAAAAGTTACAAACAATTGAAGTTTCTGCTTTTTTTGATAATTTAAAAAAAAACTAAAAGATATCTATAAATAAAACACCACTTATTTTGTAGATATGTAACCCCCCCCCCACCAAACGGGGGCTTATCTTTTAGCCCAGTAGATCCCATTTCCTTCCACTCTCCTCTGAAGTGCCAGGAGTGCTTGCATTTTTTTTCTGTCCCCCAGTCTTGCTTGTGCCCCTGTGTGCCCAAACAGTAACCCCAGTGTATGTTCAGCCCTGCGGGGCTCCAAAAAGTAGAACCATGATCATCCATGCTGACAATTCACTCCTGTGCAGAGGGGATCACACAGGCACTGGCGGCGCCTTTGATCTTGCGACCGCTTACCTTGCAGCCAAGAGGACGAGTGTTCCATTGGTCCTGGTGTCCCCACCTCCTAAGTGGGTCCCAGTGACAACTCCAAGGGCCCTGAGATCCCAGTGTTCAAAATATTTGAGGAGATCCATGAGGTGTCCAGATTGAGGCTCATGAATATTAATGAACCCAGAGCCCCAATCTAAATGAATACTCATGAGGGTGCTTCTGCCCTCGGGGAAGCTGCTTTTCAGCAACTGCCAATGAGAACAAGAAATTGTAAATAAATAAATGTAACTGCTGTATGTGTTCAGGGGAAATGTATAAAGGGACAACATGTTTAAACCAAATAAATACCTGCTAATCCTGGCCGCACCAGTAACGTTGGGACTCAGAGGGGCAGCCTGCCTGCTGCAATTGGTGGGGCTGCAGTGACAGGCAAATGGACTGAGAAAATAATTAATGCTGGGCAGCGACTCAAAGGACACACTAGTGTGGGACAATTGGGCAAATATTTAAAGTATTCTGGCTGCACCAGGACTTTATTTGGGACTGTACTGATTCTGTTTAAGGGACAGTGTGCTCAGCAGCCATTACAAGCCTCCACAGCCAATCGGAAAGCTAGGATTTTAAAGCCAGGGCTTGTGGGACATTTGTCAAAGCTCATGGGAAACTACCAAATGCTCATGGGGTCCTACAGGGACCTAATTTCAGGCACCAAAATAGCAAACCAACTGTGCATCGAGTGAGGTTCATGCATAATTCATTTTCTTGATTGACAGGTCCTCCAGTCAATTGGAGGCCAAGCATCCAATAGCTTCAGCCAATCAGGAGCCTCAGGAGAGCCCCATAAAATACTGTGTTTCTAGCTGTGCAGGCAGATAGAGGGAGATTGAGAGAGATTGGAGTGGCAGCCCCGCACAGGGGTGGGGGCTCAGGCTCCCAGTCATGCAACTGTGCCTAGTGATCTAGTGTAAGGCCCCCCATCCAGGAGGGGGTTGTAATTTCTTTTCAGTATAGTTTGAAGTAATTTAGTTTATGTAGTACCTGCTAGCCTGGGGGTTGCCAGAATGTCCTCCAGGTGATAGCCCTCCCTTCCAAGCTTGAGAAAAGCATGACCTGCAACTTGATGACATCAAGCCAGCTGGAGAGAGCTGATTCTGCCTCAGTTGTGAGAGAAGTGAAGACATCGGGAGCCTTCATTGTGGTGATCCTACCATGAGGAGTCTGAGTGAGTAGTCTTGTACCCCCCGGTGCAAGAAAGAAAGAAAAGTGCTTAATGGGGCTGCCAATCCCCAGAGACTGTTGCTGACTTATGTTGTTTGTTTGGTCTGCACCCTGCATCCTGCTGCATCTAACCTTAGCTCAGCGTGGGTGGACCCTTTTTGAGACTTTTGCTGTTAAGACTGTCCGATTGGTCTGCACCTTGCATCTGCTGTGCCTAGTGTTGCCCAGCACAGGTGGATCTAACTGCTCTAAGGGACCCATGTGAGTCCAGCTAATTGTATAAATGTACTGATATGTGATTTATTTATTTATTTATTGAAATGTTTCACCAGGAAGGCATACTGAATAACAAGTTGCTCATCTCCCGGTGCGACTGGAGGGGGGGGGTACAATTGGATGAAGAATTAGACATACAGTTTAACATTTAAAATATACAAGAAATTAAACATTCATTTACATTTGTAACAGGACATACAGTTAAAAAACAACATAAATAATCATACAGTCACATTTGTAACATAACATACAATTAAATATATCATACCAGTGAAATAGACATTTAATTACAAGTGGCATGTCTGAGGAACATAGTACATAGTGGTGAAGGTAGAGGAGAGCACGCTGAGATGCAGACTGGGGGGTGGAAGGTTTAATAGGTGATGTGAGTCATGGAGGGGCGCAGATGCACAGGAGGACAGTTAAGGAGGGTTAAAGCAGGAGCAGTTAGATGAGAGAAAGTTATGTAAGGCAGAGGCAAGGGAGTGGGAGGAGGAGGAGTGCCATATTTGGGGGGGTTCCAGATTTGCGGGAAATGATGGGTAAAGCCTGATGGACCAATGAGAGTGGTATTACGGGAGACCAACAAAATGCGAGTGTCAGAGGATCTGAGGGAGTGGGAGGGGAAAGGTGGGGAAGACAGAGAGCATGAGAGGTAGGAGGGAAGTTCTCCTAACCAAAATTTAGAAGTGACTTTGGCACAATGAATGAGGCACCTGTTGGCAGGTGGAGGGAGGGAAATGGTGTGGTAGAGGTCACAGTGATGAGTGCGTGATGGAACATCAAGAGCAAATTGACAGAAGGAGTTAAATAGAGTGTCCAGTCTGGTTAGGGAGGATTTGGGAGTGGCACCATAGACTACATCGCAGTAGTCAAAAATAGGGAGGATCATCTTCTGGACTAGTTGCTCGGAGCCTACAGGGCTGGAAGGGGAGCACTCAGAGCTGGGCCTCATCCTGACTTTGCCTGGGAGTACCAGTATCTGCTAATTAGTTCGGTCATGATGTCCAGTGGAGCTGCAAACTACAGCAATGTGCCACAAGTGGGACTGAGACCTCAAGTGTATCGAATTTAACTACTTTGTTCTGGAAATGACTGCTTTGACCACCTAAGTGGTCAAAGCAGTCCTGACCCCTGGTTGAAGGTGCTACACCTTCTATAAATGTGATGAATGTTCAGAAATGTCAATTAGGCTCAACCCAGTGTAACTGGCTGGTTACACCTGACCATTGTGTTCAATTGCAACATACAGGGCAATCCCTGCACACTCCAGAGAAACTGTAAATAGTTCAAATATCTAATGTTGGGAAATCTAATTACAGTTTTTGCTAATCAAGCTGGCCAACAAACAACTGCAACATCTTCCAGGCCTGCAACATGCAAGAACTGTAAAGAACTGGGTACCCAGGTTTAAATGTGTGGGATTGTGGGGTCTCATACTAAATTTTGGGGAACTGGTTCAAGCTGTGGGAAACAATATTCTGTGTTATCTGACTTTCAGGCAGCTTAGATAGCCAGTGCTCTGGTCATCTGTGTTGGTATAATGTTGATTACTTTCTGATTTAAAAACAGTGTACCTACCCATGGAGGGTTTTCATCAGCACCAACCGAATCCAATTCTAATGTAAATATTGTAAATAATAATAGTACTGTATAGCCTCTACTCCTTTTGTTTCCCAATTCCTAAGCCCTATTCCCCCTGTAAATAAACTTTTTATTTGTTATTTGCAGATCCTGCCTTGTGAGCATATTATTAGAGAGAGTCATTAAATGGCAATATGACTGAATTGTGGGGAAATGTTTATTGGGTGCTGTTTTGGGGGTGGCAAATGGTTATAGTGGGTGGTATGACATCCCAGGGGGTTGTACCAGTTGAAAGCTAGCCCACTTAAAAGTTAAACTCTGATTGGAGGCATCATGTCATACTGTAGTAATATCATGGAAAAGAACCAGTTTAAAACAATCTTTTGAACCCAGGCCCCTCAGCCTTGTTCAGGCCTGCAAGGTGGGGTAATAATGCTAGGAATAGTGCCACCTAGGGGTTACAGATAGTTTTGTGCTGAACAACTTTTGTGTTCACGGTACCATGCTACCATTTTTTGTTTTAAAGTTATTTGCGCTTTGTTTGTTGCAAAAAGTGAAAAAGGAAATGGAATTTTCTGCTGTTTTTTGCTAATTTAAAAAAAAGATATACATATATAAATGAAACACCACCCATTTTGTAGATATTTTTGTGCTGAAAAAATGTTGTGCTCACAGTCCATGCTATAATTTTCTGCTTTAAAGTTATTTGCATTTGTTTGTTGGAAAAGTGAGAACAAGTTGAGTTTTCTGCTGCTTTTTTTGCTAATTTAAAAAAAAAACTAAAAGGTATCATGCTCAAAGTACGATGCTATCATTTTTCATTTTAAAGTTATTCACATTTGAATATGGTTAGTGGTGCTAGAATACATCTGCACAGCTGGCATCTCTCTTCATTGAAATCCTCAAGGCAGCCATTTTAGGATTCTCAAAACAGAATTTTCGAATCAGGAGAGGCTGTGTTTAAAATTTTCAAATGCTATGAAACTGCATTTATCCTACTTTAATAAATGCAGTTTCAGTATAAATATGAATATCCTTGGGTATAAACATTATTTCATTAAATGTAATAGTGTTCCAGATATTAAAAAATAATCAATCCGGGTGTAAAGTTGATGAACCGGTGAGAAGTATGAAAAGACCGTTTCTTCTTGATGAGTTTCTTTCCACGGATTATAATTTTGTACACATTTTTATATATCTTTAACTATTTCTTTGTGAAATCTGTCAATTCCAACTGATCTGTCATTTTTTGTAATTGCCACATTAAAGTCTCCGGCTATTATGTAGGGAGCTTGGAAGATTGCGATCTGTAAAAAGAACTCAATGTAAAATTTTGGGTTATTTTCATTGGTCCCATAGACAGCTGCAGTAGTGAGATTTTTATCTAATATTTCCACTTCTTTCATTATATATCTACCAAGTGGGTCGATACTTTTTTTCCCAATGACTTGGGTTTAGGTTGTTTAAAAAAAAAATAGCTACCCCTCTAGCATTTTTATGGTATGTTGCATATAATCCAGGTCCCCACCTGTTCTGAAACCACTGAAAATCTTGTTTAATAAAGTGTGCCTCTTGTAGCATGAGGCAATTAATGGACTTTTTTCCATATATTTAATAACTTTATTAATCTTTATTCTATTTCTTAGACCTATAACATTCCAGGTGGCTGCTTTCATTATTGATTCCATAATACTGATTTTAAGCAAGTTATTACAAGCAATATCTTTATATTACTATTCACTTTCTTGACCCTTTTTTCATTACATTTTTTATTGCTCCTAGCCCCATTAATTTATCCTGTTGGTACAAATTTAATTATTTTTGCTTCTGTTATCATATTTCTGTTTTTTTCTCTTGTTTTATTTTAACATTCATATTTTTTGTTTTGTTTTGTGCAAACATTTTTATATTTCTCTAAATATGAAGCAAGACAAAATGCCCCCCGTCCACCCCTGTATAGGCAAAATAAGATTTCTTTTGGCATCCCCCATATTTGCTGAGATGACAGTAATTGTCATTCCTTACACCATAGTCCAAGTGGTGACTTTCATTTGATCTCTAATTCCCGTAGCCCTTGTTAAGTGTATCGTGGTTGAAACCCAGTCAACTATATACAGTAACTCCAGAGTTGGTGTTAATTTTGAGCATCCTAGTGAATTTCTCATCTAAGTGTTACCTTATAGTGCCAGAAAAGTTAATAGTTGAGGAGAGAGATTAAAGAGTTAAAGTTAAAGTGAAGAACAAACATGATGAGGGGTTTTCCTTACATTACGGGTAAGTTACTACAGTAAATAAATCTCAACATCTCCTACTGTACTTACAATTTGTCTTTTCTACTTTCTAGATTCTAGCTTAGTACTTATTTAAGTCAGAGAAGTGTTGGTTAAAGGAGTTGGCAGTTGTGACAGGATTATTGCAGTGTTGACCATTTAATACCATGTTATTGGGAGACTAGGATTTTCTGTTCTCCATAAAGCTCTTAATGTGGGCCCAGAATTTTTCAGGGTCTCCAGCTGCATTGATCAGCAGGTTTTTACAGTAGGTACTCTTGGCCAGGTGACTAGCATGTTTACAGAAATTATGCTTGGACCTGTATTCTTGCAGGTCAGATAGAAGGCCAAAGGTTCTAAATTTGGCCCAACAGTTATCATGGACTTTTAGATGCACTAGGAGCTCCTTGCTAAGCCATCTAGAGGGAGTTCCCCAGATTCTCCTAGAAATGATGGGAGCATGTACTGTAGGTGCTGTAGTGGGCAAAACTGTGCTAAGAAATAGTCAAGTGCTACAAAGGCATTGTTAGTGGCAAAGAGAAAGGACCAGTCAACTATTGAGAGGTCAGTCAGAAACTTGGTAGGATCAAGTTTGGAGAAGTCAAGGATAGATATGACTTTTGGTGGAGAGGTGGGAAGGATACGAACACGCTATATACAGAAAATGGGAGAATGAGAGAATGGTCAGCAATAGCATCAGAAAGGATACCAGCACCAGCAATCCTATCAGTTCGATTAGTTAGGATCCAGTCAATCAGTGTTCTAGAGCCCAAGTTAGTAGATATTCTAGTGGGTGCAGTAATGAGTTGGTGTAGGTTTTGCCCTTGAACAACGATGTTAAAACTCTTGGAGGATTTATCTAGCCAGTCTAGATTAATATCACTGAGAATTCCATGGGACACACAGCTGAGCAAACACTTCAATATAAAAGGCATTTTAAGAACCAATCCCCAAAGAAAATCCTACCCCCTTGAAAAATGCTGGATGCGTTTGCTGAAATTTTGGGGAACATGTAAGAAATGTAATTTGCTGGGACATCACAGTTGCACACACCACATAGAACTTTGAGTGGACCAGAAATGTTATGTGCATTTAAAATCCAGGGTGAAAATGTCTTCTTTAACAAAAGACAACACCAGAGGCACTTTTCAAAATGTCACTCTACTCGACTTCCATCCTGGTATTTAGCTCACAGACAGGGCTGAGATGGACTTATGCAACCCATGTGACTCACTCTAATCCACTCCCCTGAACCTTCTGCCAGCATTGCCAGCAAGGGAAAGCTGCTGCCTTTTGCTGAGCAGCTGCCAACTGGACTGTTCAAACCTGCATGACCAGACTAACTTTTACTCCAGATCCGACTCCAGGACCGGCCAGCTATGTGCCCCGTAGGCATGGTTAGGGGTCCCCCAATGCCACCACCAGCCACCGCAAAAACCCCTCACTCAAGCCGGATCTGACTTCAGAACTGGCCAGCTGTGTGCCCCATAGGCACGGTTTGGGGCCCCCCCCCGATGCCACCACCAGCAGCTGCAAAAACCCCCTCACTCAAGCCGGATCCAACTCCAGGACTGGCCAGCCGTGAGCCCCATAGGCACGGTTCGGGGCCCCCCAATGCCACCACCAGCTGCCACAAAAACCCCTCACTCAAGCCAGATCTGACTCCAGGACCGGCCAGCAGTGTGCCCCGTAGGCACAGTTCGGGGCCCTCCGATGCCACCACCAGCCGCCGCAAAAACCCCTCACTCAAGCTGGATCCGACTCCAGGACCGGCCAGCCGTGTGCCCCGTAGGCACGGTTTGGGGCCCCCCGACGCCACCACCAGCCACTGCAAAAAACCCTCACTCAAGCCGGATCTGACTCCAGGACTGGCCAGCCATGTGTCCCGTAGGCACGGTTCAGGGCCCCCTGACGCCACCACCAGCCGCCGCAAAAACCCTTCTCTCAAGCCGGATCTGACTCCAGGACCAGCCAGCCGTGTGCCCCGTAGGCACGGTTTGGGACCCCCCAATGCCACCACCAGCCGCTGCAAAAACCCCTCACTCAAGATGGGTAAGGACTTCCACTGGGCCGGGGAAGCTGGGATCAGCTGCTATTGGCCGACCATGCTCCGAGCTGCACGCCCATTGGCCACCAGTTCCAGCCACTGCATTCCGATTGGTGCTGCTAAACTTGTGCTTTGCTGGGCTTGGCACCCATTCACTTGCACTGCTCTGTGCCAAATTTTATGGCTGGACATTTCTCTGCTTTACAATTTCTCTGATTACTGTATGAATCTCTTAGCAGCAGCAGATATATCAAAATTGTTCCAGCAAGTTGCCTAATCTGTTACACTGCACTAGCATTCACACATTCCCATAATGTTTTAATTGATTTACTTGCATCTGCTTTCATTGGTGTTGTTCGATTGCCGTAATGTTAAATTACTGTCTTAGTACCTACAGTAGCAGAGTATAAGTTTGATGTATTTTTAGCTACTGTATTTCTATTATTCAGTGCTCTAGCTCCTTTTAGCCCAAATTGATTGCTTTTCTCCTTATTTAATTGTGTGGCTAGCCTGCACAAACTTGCTCTCAAACTGTTTACTAAATTCTGCCACTAGTCTTTCCTGCACAAACCTACCACCTCGGACACTCCTACTGAGGTCTGCCCTTCCACCGTATCTCAAAGTCTGTGCTGCGGTCAAGGCCTCGCTCTCTTTGCCATAATTTCTCAAGTGTCCTGTTTCTTCTCGCTGGAGGACTCCTGCAGACTATTGCTCGCTCTTCCACCTTTTCCCTGCCTGCCTACCCTGTCTGCTACCACTGTCCACAAAACTCCGTTTCTCTATGCACCTCTATCTCTCATTCATTATTACCTCCATCTCACTCTCAAGCTGCTCTCTTTCTGTTTCTCTCTCGCCCCCTCCCTATTAGACTTGATTTGCCCAAACTGACCCACCCAGCCGGCGCCAGTACCATTGATTCTCAGACTTGATCGTTTTCTGGCTGCTACCCCCACCCACTATTTCCTAAGGCTACTCTTTTGTTATTTAATTTTTCTCTCTCTCTTCAAACTCCTGTTTACTCCACATCCCACCGCACTCGCTTGCCCTGTCCCCCCGCCCCATGACTTAACGATCTGTCTGCGTCACTACTCTATTGTTTTTGCTTTATCTTCATTCCTGTTAAAACTGCATACTCACTCTGCCTCTCTCCTTTTATTCGAGATCCGACTCCAGGACCGGCCAGCCGTGTGCACCATAGGCACGGTTCGGGGCACCCCGACGCCACCACCAGCCGCCGCAAAAAACCCTCACTCAAGGTGGGTAAGGACTTCCACTGGGCCGTGGAAGCTGGGATTGGCTGCTATTGGCTGACCGCGCTCCAAGCCGCACACCCATTGGCCACCAGTTCCAGCCACTGCATTCCGATTGGTGCTGCTGAACTTCTGCTTTGCTGGGCCTGGTGCCCATTCACTTGCACTGCTCTATGCTGAATTTTTACGCCAGCCCCGACCTTTATTAAATAGTCTCTTCGCTCCGCCCCTGCCCTAAGGACCCACCCTCTATCCTGCCTCCCATCCTGTCCTACAGCTTATACACTCTCCCTCCTCCTCCTTTGCCCTGTTAGATTTTCCCTACAGCACTAAGCATACCTCACAAAGCCCCTGATTCTTAAGTTTCCTCCTATTTATTTTTCTTCTCTGCCCTTGCCTCACACTACCTCAAGCACATCACAGTGCTGTCTTCCCCTAAAATGCCTCTCCTTAGAAACCTCCTCATGTCTCTTCTAGCCCTCTCCCTCTTTCTTCCACTATGCCAACTTCCAATTTCCTCCTACCCCTCCCAACCTCCCACACTAACCATCCAAGCTTGTTACCTGCAGCATGGCACCATGGCAAATCCTCCTCACTCTCACTTGTGGCACCCTCCTACTAAGGACTGGGTGCAAATGGCAGCTCACTGTACCGGAAAGATGACAAATCAACACCTGCCACTAGCCATCACCCTCTGCTGGGACCGAAAATGACTGCACTGTATCCAAACCCATAAGCAACAGAGGCGAAATGTGTCATACTATGAGCTTCGGGATATGTCCCTAAAACTCCTGCTCCTCCTCCTTCTTATGTCAGGAGGGGTCCACCCAAACCCTGGCCCTGTCTCTAACAGGTTAACAAATCTAGCAAAAGCAGAGGGGGGTCTCACCATCGCTACCCTAAATATCTGCAGCCTCCTTCCTAAGCTGGCATCCCTTCAAGTCTTTGTCGGTCAAAACAATCCTGACATCCTAGCCATTGTTGAAACTTGGCTGTCACCAAGCACTCCAGATCATGCCATCTCGCTTCAAGGCTACAATCTTTTCAGACTTGACAGGTCAAATAAAAGGGGGGGGTGTGCTATTTACATTAAGGACAACCTCTCTAGTCACCCTGTCAGATTCTCCTCCACAAACACCCCAGTGCAATTTCTCCCTATCAAGCTACTACTTGGTGCCCAAAATAAAGTGCTTACTGTAGCCACTGTCTATATCCCTCCTAAAGATCCTGGGTCTGGTCTCCAGACAGTTCTTGAATTTGTAAGATCGCAACCACCTGACACTGAGCTCCTCCTCCTTGGTGACTTCAATATAAATTGGCTCACCTCTGATGTTGGGTCCATCAAGGATGCTGTCCTAGCAGCTAACCTAACGCAGATGGTTAGCTCCCTGACTAGAAAAAACTACAAGACTGGAACTTGCACTCTCATTGATTGGATACTTGCTAGTCACCCGGACTGCATAAAAAACAACTGTTATCCCGGACTCTCTCAGTGACCACTCCCCTGTGATCTGTACCTGGTCTAATAAATTCCAAAAACCACCCCCAAAAACCATCTCAAGCAGAGTGCTACCCCATGGAAATCTCACTAAACTCAAGACTTGTCTCTTACAACAAGACTGGTCCCCAATTTACAATACTCTAGATGTTGACGTTGCCCCTAGACTATTTTATCACAACTTTCAACACTGCCTGTGACACCTACGCACCAGTAAAAAAGCATAAAATCAAAGTGCTCTCAAATCCCTGGCTCACGGCTAAACTACTGGCTCAACTCAAAGCTCAGGACCACCTCTGGGCCATAGCCAGAGCCACAGGCTCCTTGATGGATATACAGAAGTATAAGCAGGCACGAAACCAATGCACCACACAAATCAGGCTAATGAAGAGCTCCTATTTCAAAAATGCCCTAGCAAACACTTGGGGTGATGGGAGATCTTTCTGGGACAACATCCGAAATATTATGGGAAAGCAGTCCAAATCCTCTCCCACTATAATGAATGTTGATGGCTCCACTACCCTCGACCCAATGGTCATGCCAAAGGCCCTAAATAAAACTTTCACACACCTGAGTGGGGTCCTCCCGCCAGACTTCTTCTCTGACACGATCTTGCCAAAACTAATATCCCCTACTGCCTCACTTGACCAACCACTTTTTCACGTTAAAATAGTTAAGGCACATGAAGCCTACAAATACATAAAAAAGGCTATCTCTAAATCCAGAACAAGCAGTGATACTATTGATCTAAAAATTCTGTCTCTTACCTTGGAAGAAGTGATCCACCCTCTCACCAAAATTCTCAATCTCTCCCTCTGCCTTAGTCAATTTCCCAGCAAATGGAAGTCTGCTATAGTCACACCAGTGCTCAAAGGGGGTGACAAATCCATGCCAGGGAATTATCGACCAATATCAATACTTCCACCCCTCTCTAAGGCCCTTGAACGCATCGTGGCAGACCAACTCACAGACTACCTGCAAAAGTATAATATACTCTGCTTGCAGCAACACGGATTTAGGAAAGGACACAGTACGTCGACAGCCCTACTAGAATTCTCAGGAGAAATTCACAATGCCTTGGACAAAGGATATCAAACCGGAGCTGTTTTCATTGACCTTACAAAAGCGTTTGATACTGTACACCATGGCTTACTTATCACACAACTACACAGTATTGGGCTCTCTGAAGGACCAGGTGCCTGGGTTGAAAGTTACCTGGCAGAACGCTCACAATCAGTAAAAATCTCTGATGTTCTCTCAGACTTAAAACCGGTCCTCTCAGGTGTCCCACAGGGTTCAATTCTAGGCCCTCTCCTTTTTAGCCTGTTACTAAACTCTCTCCCTGATTCCTGCTCGGAAAAAATAATCCTATATGCTGATGACGCCGTAATTCTCTCCTCTCACAAGGACCCCAAACCATTACTCCAGAGCCTGCAACTTGCTTTCTCCAATGTAGAAAAGTGGTTCCTAGATCACAAGCTGGTCCTAAATCACAAAAAAACAAAAGCCATGCTTTTCTCCAGTCCTCAAAACAGAAGAAGACAAATTCCACTCACAATAAAAACATACCCTGGAAATACACTTGAACAAGTGTCTACATTTAAATACCTTGGAATCACTTTTGATCAAGGTCTTACCTTTGCGACCCACATTGATAACACAGCGAAAAGAGTGAACCAATGCATTGGAATCTTGTTCCGGAACCGGCAATTCCTTAACCAAGCTGCCCTGAGGATTGCTATACAAAGCTCTGTCATCTCAATCATAGACTATGGCCTAATTATCTATGGCTCTGCCACTACCACGGCACTAAGGCGCATCTCAACTGCCCTAAACAAGGCCTGTCGACTTCTCACTGGAGCGCAGAGACGGACTCATACATGTGAGCTCTACATGGAAACCAGTTGGTTGCAACTCTCAAATCGCTTAAGGTACCTCACATGCTTGATGGCAGAAAAATCAATCTTGGGCCTCACTCCACCGTGTATCCAAGACCTACTCTGCCTGAATACCAGCATCCGTCCCACCAGAAGATCTGAACACCAGCATCTCCAGGTCCCCAGATGCCGGACCACTCAGGGCCAAAGATCTTTTTCCTACTGTGCCCCTATCTGGTACAATGCCCTGAGCTCACCCACTTTATCCTCCACATCACCAGGGGCTTTCAAATCTATGCTTTACGCTCACCTCTCAGCCTCTAGCTCCTGTGACTGCCTTGACTAATGACTCTTCCCTCTTTGCCGCTCTGACAGTTTTCTATCCTTCTCCTCTGCCCCTCTCTTGACAAAGACATTCTGAGTACCTCTAACTACTCTAAGTCTGCTACCGATTCCCCTTTATCTCCTCATACTTTTCCCACTTGACCCTTCCTTAAATGTCCCTGAGTTTCTTTTTTTTCATATCTCTTTTTTTTTTTTATCTAGGAAGTAAATGCATTATACTGACTTATTGCAGCCTTTGTAAATTGCTGACCATTTGTTGTAACATGTCTTGTTTGTATGTACATTTGTTGACGTGGAACCTTTGTAAAAGAGCCATTGACTCAGAGGTAATAATTCCTAGAAATAAACTAAACTAAACTAAACTTGCTTGATCTCCTGATTTCACAGTCCTGCTCTGACTGAGTTCTGTGTGTCTACACCACTGTAGGAGGGTGATGGCTACTTGTGGTCATCAGACACAGAACTGGTTGGGTCTTGAGTCTTGGAATAGTTTGTGGATGTGGTGGTCAGTGTAAGGCAGAAGACTGCCTTTGTTGTGCTGTTGCTGGTGCTGCAGGGCCAGTATGAATGAGGAGACTGAAAATTAATAAGAATTACTGACAGTGATTGCTAAGTATGTCAGTCAAGCCTTTTCAGTCAGGAAGAACTCCTTGAGAGACCTGCAGCTTTCCTGAGGAGCTGAGCACTGCTATCTATTCCCAACAACTACACAGTAAATATAAAGAAGCAAATATTCAGTATTGATCAATGCTTGTTTCCTATTGTTCATATATTTTCCTGAGGTGGCTGACCATGGCCACTTTGCACTCTTGTCCAATGACCAGTCAGGGGTCTCATCACATGTGCAGTTAATTTGAGATGATCTTCTGCACTGTGTGCATTTCCGCTGTCAAGTGCACACCCACACACACACACACACACACACACACACACACACACACACACACTTACTTCCTTGCATGTGCATATGTGAAGGGAGCCTCTGGTCATCTTGCTTTCAGTGCTCCCTATGGCTACAGGTAACAGAGACACCCAGCAGTTAAGCACATTGAGCCTTGCAGGCCAGAGGGGCATCTAAACTGTTTTTTTAGCTATTTTTTTCTGTTGGTGTTGTAGTGGTAGCCTTTGGAGGCTCACTTAGATTTTTCTCAGTTCTGTCAGTCCTCTAGGGCATAGAAATTTGTTTTTTCTGCCCTCTGTTGGTGAAGGTCTTTATCCAGAACAAAAAAGAATAAACACAGTGGGTCCAATTTTTTCAAAGGCCTGATAGATCAATGCAAGATCTGCCAAACACCCATTTGTGGCAAACTCTGGTGCACCAGGCACCCTGTGCTGGAGTTTGGCACAAGGGAGGGTCCTGGCACCAAAGTCTCCAACATTGCCACAAGTGGGCATTGTGTCAAACAGATGCCATAAGGGAGGGGACTGATGGAGGCCACCATCATCCCCTGACAGTCGGAAAGCTTGGAACCAGAACACCAATGATGGGCTAAGACATACAGCTGTATATCCTGTGTGGATGCCCTCCATATCCTTAGAATTGCTGACTGACCACCTGATTGGGTATACTGGCACTGTGGACTGTAATGTGGTGCCCCTGTTATGGAAACACAGAACATTATGTTGTGTGCTTACCTAGTGTGTACCCCAGCACAACGGAGTCTACAGCAGCATCACAGGTCTATATTTGGCACAGGAAGTACCACAGATATCACAGATGTATGGCAGTCAGTCCATCGCTGAATATAAGGAAACCCATACAGGACATACCTTGGTCAATTCCTGTAATGCTACTGCCAGTGCTGCTACTGCCACCATTTCATGTGAAGCCTCTGCAGCAGCCACTGCCTCACCAACTACTGTTGGTCCCACTTTGGTCCTAACTCCACTGCGCACATCAGGAAAGGGAATGGCACAGCGTGTAGGATCTCTGCAGGAATCTCATCTCCTGCCAGTGATTGGGGCATAAATATGCCTCCCCTACCTGTGTGGAACACAGGCCCACCAGCTCAGTCACTTGTGTGGTAGTCAGCACTGGAACCTAGTGGGTTCCATGCTTGACAGTGCAGCATCAGGACTTTCTATTAGTGCTGCTACCACTCCTACATCCAGGACCCTGGTGACTAGCACTGCAGTGGGTACCCTATGTGGAGGATCTGGGAGTGTTGCTGGGTAGCAGTTGCATGTGACCAGCTGAGCAATCTTGCTAGTGGCTAGATATGCACACATTATACTTTGAGATTGTTACCACTGTCCAAAAATCTGCTGTATGTGTATGGGCTGCACAGTGCCCATGCACCTTCGATGTGAATAGTGGTGCCATGACAGGATGCATGGATTGCTCGGTGGTCCTGAACATTGTGTCCTGGGGCAGGCATACTACATGGGCACGACCTCTGACAAGTGCTATATCCCACTGATGACTGGGTGTGCCAGCTGCAGACAACCCATGGGTGCTTCATCTGGATAATGTGGCTCAGTGTGCTGGGACAATCGTATTCTATCAGCTGTGCCTGTGCTTTGACAGACATGCTTGCAGACCTACAAACATATTCCCATAGCTGCCACAAATTGCTGGCATGGTCACTGGCTTTACTGTACAACACCACTATCATGGACCCATCACCCTACCACTGCATCCAGGCCACCACAGCACACCTGGGTGATACTCTCTGTCCCTCTCTCCATGGTGTCTCTCTTGCTCCATACCGTGACATACTGCAGTTTCTTTTTTTTTATACTTCATTTTTTAAGTTTTTTTGTCAGAGAGAAAAGAGAAAAAAAAATACAAGTTTACAATATTACAATAGTCACTTCTCGAATAAATAAATTACATAAAGCTTAAAACATAATGCATAAATACTTTTTGTGGGGGTCAAAAATAAAATAAAATGTGCATTTCAGTTTCTTGCTCCAAGCTTACAAACATCCCTATTAAAGAAATTTTAAAGTTCATCTTAGCTATAATAAATGAATAAAGGAGTGAAAAACCAAAGGGGATTCTTAAATTTCAATTTTCTCCAGACTGTCATTGATTTAATTAAGTACCCATCAGGATATATTGAGTGTTATCGGCAACTTCTTCTTCATTTAGGTTCTCTTGGTCAGATCCCAAGTCTGTGGGCAAAGCCACATTTTTTCTCAAAAAAATCACGAGCAGCATCAACATCAAAAAAATAATAATCTTTTTCCTGAAAGTTCACCTTAAGTTTAGCAGGAGACTGGAGTACTGCATTTACCCTGCTTGCATGAACTCTGATTTCATAGTTAAAAATCTCTTTCTCCGACGCTGCGTGGCTAAACAAAAATCAGGATATAAATGTAATTTATCTCCGTCGTATACAAAGCCTTTCTTGACTCTAGCTGCTTGCAGTATTTTATTTTTTTGTGCGCTAGAAGTAAAAGTACATATCACAAACCTACTAACAGGTTGTGAATCTGATCTCAAATAATTTTTTCTTGTCTGTGGTCAGAAAACTGATTCCAGCATTAGAGGTTGATCAAGAGAGAAAATTAAGGACAGTATCCTGTTTCAAGTCGACATTTTGTACTTGAACTGGTAGACCAATCAGTCGTAGATTTTTCATTAATAAAGAATTTTCAATCTTTTCAAGCTTAGCCATAGTTCCAATTTGTTCGTGTAGAGAAGCATTTACTGTTCCCTTGACCATTAGCACCTGTTGTGATAATCTCTCCAAATTCTCTTCAGCATTCTCCACTCTCTCTTCCAGTCTGGTAATTTTATCTTCTATATTCTGGCACCGAGTTGAAATCTCCAACAAAGTACTTTGCATCACTTGAAGTGCCATTTTTGTATCCCCCTGGAGCTCCTGTAAAAATGCCTGAATAGAAGCCAAGGTAGACTTAGTCGATTTTGCTTTTGCGCCCTGGTCAAGACGCGGTGGTACAGGGGAAGCCATAGCCCCACTGGACTGCGCGGATTCTCTTATCCCCTGTTGTGAGGTCAAGTTCCCAGTTTTCAGGGTCAGGTACTTTTCCAAAGAGTTAGCTTTTACCTCTGCCATTTCTTTAAGTTTATTTCAATTATATATGGCCATCAGACCGAGAAAAGCAAACAAAAAATTAAAAACAGCAGGTTTCAGCTTTTCTAAACAGCGGAGCTCAAAACTTGCATGCAGCCATATTGAAACTCAGCAGCGCCCCCGCATACTGCAGTTTCAACAGCTGGAGGTTACTCCAATGTGCACGTGAGCTGTGATGTCACTTTGTATGGGACTGCCATGGTATGCCACGGTGCATGGAGGGTTAGCCTCACTGTAAGTACACTTTCAAGTTGGATTTAATTCACATGCATCCTCCCCTGTGTTCTCAGTATCTTTTTTTTAAGACTCCTGCACTGACAGATTTAATCCTACTGGATCCACAAAACATTATCCAAGTTAACTCACAGATTTTCTTTTTCTTAGCGGTTCAAGCACCACAATGTCAACCAGAACCAGAACCAGAACTGATACTGGAACCAGACGCTGATGCCAGGGTTCAACTGACTCAGCAATATGAATACTCAGTCTACATGTACAGTATATTCAACTCTGCCCAGAAGCGGAGCCTGAACTAGGGGATTGCCAGAGCCTTTAAGAGGTAAAGCCTCCTGCACTACAGCCTACCTGTTGTGTAGCTCTTCCTGCCCACCCAGGGGCAGTGCTTCATTTTTTGCTGCTGGCAGGTCACGTGTCACATCACGTGACCTACCCTTCATTTTACTAAGTGTCCACTTTCCCATTTGCAGCTTATACACTCCAACCACTAGGGGTTGCTGCACTTTCCACTCTGGCACCTCTATACACTCTCTACTTCTTCCTAGCAATGATTGCAATCCCTGTCCACTAGAGGTCTCTGCAGTTCCTCCCTAATCCTTTCTGCTATCTTCTTTCTCACTCTTTTCCTTCAGCCCACCACTAGGCCCCTTGCAAGCCTCAAACCTTGCACCCCTTACTCCAAAGTCTGCAGCCCAACCACCAAGCCAACGAACCAGGCCAATATCAACCTCTAATTTCAAGCTTTTAACCCTTCCTTCTTCGAAACAAAAATTTCTATCCTCAAACCCAGTACCCTTGCTATCAGAGTCGGCAGCTCTACCTCTTAACCATTGTATCTGGCTATCTTATTCTTACTCTCTAAGACTTTCATAGTCTCTGACCCCCTCCCAGTCTGCCAAAATATTTCACCTTTTCTCTCTTGTTGCCACTGCAGGCATTGAACCCTGCACTCTCACTATTTTACTCAGCAGCTCCACCACTCAGCTATCACATCAGACTATTGTTTGAGATAGGTTTTAAAGACTCTAAAAGCCTCTAACCCTCATAGTCTGCTAAAATATTTTCTGAGTACTACTGCAAGCTTTGAACCCTGCTCCCTGCTGCTGCAGCTACTGTCCTAGGACCTTTTCTGTCACCCTAGGCAAGCCTTGAACCTGGTGCCCTGTGCACTTGAGGCAGGGGCTCTATCACTGTACCAAGGTGGCGACTATATTTATGGGTAGACCTTTCACCCTCTTCTACCCATCTCATTACTGCTAACTGCAAACCCATCCTGTTGTCCCCCCCATACCCCTCTTCTTACCTCTCCCATCCAAATCCTGCCCCTACCATCTTCCCCTCTATCATCTAAGTTCCCCCATTTTTCTTCACATCAGCTCTCACACCCTTACCAAACATGCATGCACATCTCCTGCCTACCTGCCTCTCTCTCCTCCTCCTCCTATTGCCTTCTGCTATCCCTAATGTCCCTGTTAACCCTCAGCCTCACTACTCTAGTGCTCCTACCTGCTCTCCTGCCTTCCCCTCCTTCTATGCCACTGCTCCTCCCCCTCCCTCCTCCTCCACTCACCCCATATGCTCCTCTCCACCTCACCCCCCATCTAGACACTACCTTTCCTCCCCCCTTTGCTCCCTCGGGCATCTTATCACTCAAGCCTTCGCAGCCTGTGCTGCCCTACCCACCTCCTGTGCTACGAAACCCCCCTTCTCTTCCTATCGCTCCCGGCGTAAACTCTCCTTCTGCCACCCTCTGTCCAGAGTGGCTCTCCTCCTTCTGCTCCTGACTGGTAACATACATCCCAATCCTGGTCCAGCTTGCAAAGGCTCCTCAAAGGAATCCATTGGACTTCATATTGCTTCCATGAACATATGTAGCCTCCTTAAAAAATTTGACTCTCTCAATTGCTGGGTTGCGGTTCATAAACCTGACGTTATCTCAATAGTTGAAACTTGGCTGTCAGACTCTACCCCTGACTCCCTGGTCTCACTCCCTGGCTACTCCCTCTATCAGGATGACCGTGTTGGTAGGCGAAGTGGGGGCTGTGCCATTTATGTCAAAGACCCTCTCATTGGACTAGCCCTCCCAGCCCCTGTCCTTGACTTCAGGGCTCAGGCCCTAACCCTAAAACTATCTCCTGATCCCTCTAGGGGTCCCATCTACCTGACGACAGCGTACATGCCTCCAAAAAATCAAGCATAAGCACTAGGCCCACTAATTTATTATCTTACCTCCCTACCCGACTCCTCTGACCAAATCCTTGTGGGGGACTTGAACATCAATTGGCTTAGCCCTTCATCCACTTCCTCCCATGACGCCTTTGCAGCCATCAACCTAACCTAACTAGTCTCCTAACCCACTAGAGTGAATCCTAGAATGGGCTGTAGCACACTCCTGGATGTGGTCCTCACAAACCACCCTAACCGCATCCGCAATATCCAATTCTCCCAGACTGTCTTAGCGACCACTCCCCGGTTCTCTTCTATTGGTCAACCTCCTTGCCCAAACCCACAGCACAAACTACCCTCTCTGCACGCCTTAGACCTGGCAGGGCTGAAAGGTCCTTAAGCAACCCTAGCCCTCATAGACTGGTCCCCTATACTAAACGCCCCAGATATTGACATGGCCCTTACCTTCTTTATCCACACCTTCAACTCTGCTTGCGACATTTTTGTACCCATAACTGCATGCCGGTCCAAAGTAAAGCATGCCCCCTGGATTACCCCCACCCTGCACCAACTTCTTAAGCACAGGGACAATCTATGGCACATTGCCATGGAAACAGGCCACCCAGTTGACAGGCTGGCCTATGCTGCTGTCTGGAACAAATGTACATGGGCCATCCGCAAAGCGAAGGTTGAGCACTATCAAGCCTCCCTCACTTCCTCATGGGGGAACACTAGGACCTTCTGGGACAATATTAAGCAGCTGAATGGTGGCACGCATTCCCCCCCCCACCTTTGCTTATCAACATTAATGGTTCGGCCTCCTCAGACCCTGTCCTTATTGCCAACCACCTCAACAAATCTTTCACAGACCTTAGCCCGGTGCTCCCAGATAATTTCTTCGCTCCCCCTCCCTCCAAGTCTGTCTCTATTCTCCCACGCCCCTTGATCTACCTGCACCGAGTCACTGCCCAGGAAGTCAGACCTTACCTACTCAAGGCCTTAAAGAGTAACACAATTGGCAATGACTCCCTTGATCCCAGTCTTCTCCGTCAGGTTCTGGATCTGGTTATCTCACCAATCACCAGCCTCTTTAACAAATCTCTCTGCCTAGGCAATTCCCCTCTGCCTGGAAGATAGCTACTGTCACCCCAATACACAAGGGTGGTGATAGGACCCTCCCTAGCAATCATTGACCTATCTCAATCCTCTCTCCTCTCTCTAAGGCCTTAAAAAAAATTGTGGCCACCCAAATCTTTGAATACCTTGATAAATATAGCATCCTCTGCCCAGAACAACATGGTTTCAGAGCAGGCCACAGCACCAGTACTGCCCTCCTGGAGTTCTCTAACTTTCTTCACATCTCACTGGACTCTGGCTCCCTAGCAGGTGCAGTGTTCATTGACTTATCAAAAGCCTTTGATACTGTCTCCCACCCCCTCTTGCTAGTTACCCTTAGTCACTTAGGCTTTGCCACTGGGCCTGTTTTCTGGTGCTCCAGCTACTTGTCGGCCCACTCACAACGTGGGAAAATCAACGGGAAACTTTCCAGCACCTGCCCTATCCGCCTCGAGTCCTCAGGGCTCCATTCTTGGCCCTTGCTCTTTCCCTTTTCTCAACTCCCTGCCCAGTGAATGTACTGGTAAAATCCTTCTTTACACAGATGATGCTGTACTCTTTGCCTCCGACCGTAATCCCATCTCACTTCAGGATCTCTGCAGGAATCCTGCTGATCTACTTAGAGCCGGTTTACTGAGCACAGACCTAATTAATCTAAAGAAACCCAAAACCATGCTCTTTGCCCACCCCCAAAATAAATCCAGTAACTATCCTCTCACAGTCCACTCCACCTCTAAACTCCCTATTGAGCCAGTTCACTCTTATAAATACCTAGGTATAACCTTTGACCCTGCCCTCTCTTTTCATGCCCACATCTCTGCCCTTGCCTCAGCCTCTAACACTTGGCTGGGTATCCTCTATCGTCATAAAAACTGCCTCCCCACGGATGCCCTCCGACTTGCAGTCACATCCTCTGTTCTATCTGTGGTAGACTATGGCTTACCTGTGTATGGTGCAGCAGACCAGACTGCCCTGCACAAGATCCGCCTCACCTTAAACAAGGCCTGCAGGCTCATAACTGGGGCTCCTAGTCTAACCCACACTTGCCTTCTTTACACCATGGCTAATCTACTCTCAGCCTAGATGGGCGCCTCAAATACCAAACCTGCCTCCCTAACAAAAAATCACCCTGGGCTATCCCCACCGGGTCTGTCAACCACTATCCACCAAGCAAACCCTACAGTGCATACCCGTATATCCCACAAAACTGCACTGGTTATACCGAGGGTGAGAACCTTGCAAGGTCAAAGGGCTTACCCCTACAGAGCCCCCTGTTGGTATAACGCCCTCCCTACTGGAATCACTGATGCTGCCTTGTTATCTTATTTTAAAACTAGCCTTAGAAATCACCTGCTCTCAACACGCAGCTGTAGCTGCCTCTAAGCCTCCTCCTATCCTTCCAGACAAAGCTCGCTGAGCCGCTCTCTGACCTTCTGTCCAGCTCTACCTTTACTTGCTACTATCTTCCCCACACTCCTCTTCTGATGTCTTCCACCCAGCCTTATCTTTATCTGCCCACTGAATCAATCTCCATGTAACTACTGTATATTGTCTACTCTGTAAAGCTCACATGTAAGCCTGTTGTATACTGTGTTTGACATATGCCTGTATTTTTGCCTGATTCCTAAATGTACTCTGATTTTTTTGTCTGCCCTGATGTTTGTTGCTTGCACTGTTTTGTCCTCTCTGTGACCTTTGTAAATGAGCCTCTGGCTCAAAGGTAGTTAAACTGATGTTCTAATAAATAAATAAATAAATTATAAACCAGATCTGGGATGCGTTGGCAAAACTAAAGTGGTTTTATTATAAGAAAATGTTCATGATACTGACCTACTGTACATAAACATAAGTTGTGTATAAAACTTGTTCACAGTTTCTTAGTAAAGATATCTCTTATATAAAAGACAAAGCCATTCTTCCTGTTTATGAAGCTAAGTAATATGTCTTCCTTTTTCTAAGCTCAGCAGTTTCTTGTATCTAACAGAAAACACTTTTAGCCTAAAATGTGTAGCTATTTCCCTAATTGAGACATACATTTGCTATTATTCCTGTTACAAAAAATTGTTCGAAACTACATCCAAACCCAACCTTTTGCAAAGCTTCTGCATATTTGTTGCAAAATATCCCCAAAAAGAAATCTTTCTTCACCTTATAGCCTATGGGCCCAATTCTATAAGCACCCCTATGCATGCCACAAGTTGTGACTCGCAAGGGGAGCAGTTGTGACAAGGACCCTGCACCCAATTCTATAAGGGACAGGGTCCCAGTGGCTAAGTCCTGTGACTTGTGACAAACCCACAGATATGCCATACAAAGGGCATACCTGAAGGGTTTGCCATAAGCCACAACCCTGGGTGTGAAAGGCACAAGTGCCCCCCATGCCCAGGTCCCCCCTGTCCAGAAAGCCCCACAGGGCTGCCCCATGCCCTGGACCCCAAGTACATGCTTTATAGCCCCACAGGGCTGCCTCACACTCCCAACCCCCAGTACATGTTGAAAGCCTCACAGGGTTGCTGCATGCCCCCGACCCAAGTGCCATAAAAGAAACCAGCAACCCGAGAAAATGCCCCAATCCCGGATCACCTTAATTGTGGCAATTCACAAAGTCCCAGGCATCCCTGGTAGTCTAGTGGCCCACCCTCCCACCCGGCAGCACCGATCACCCGCTCCCCCCTCACGACCTGTCTGAGGCTGATGATTGGCACAGCCCACCTCTCACCACTGCAGCCAGCCACTGACTGAACACTGCAGGAGCGCATACTGTGCATATGAGTATGTACGTACATGTTCCAGCAGTGTTCAGTCGGTGGCTCACCATGGTGGTGAGAGGTGGGCTGTGCTAGTTGCCAGCCTCAGATGGGTCATGGGTGGAGTGGGTGGTTGGGTGCAACCAGGTGGGAGGGGGTGCCACTAGACTACCAGGGATGCCCAGGACTTTATGAATGACCACAATTAAGGGGATCAGGGATCTGGGGGGGCATTTTCTCAGCTTGTGGGTTGCGGGTTTCTTTTATGGCACTTGGGGTATGCAGCAGCCCTGCAGGGCTTTCAACATGTACTTGGGGTTGGGGCATGGGGCAGCCCTCTGGGGGTTTCAACATGTACTGGGGATTGGGGGCAGCCCTGTGGTGCATTGTGGTATTGGGGAGGACAGAGTAGCCCTGTGGGGCAATTGTGTTCTGGCATCAGGGCAGTGTTGGGTGGAAGAGCAGCATACCATGGGAGGATGGGTGGGCTGCACATGCAGGCAACCCCTTGGGATGTAAGTACAGTTATGCCGGCTATTTACTAGTGTAACTTATGTTGACAGTTCTCCCCCGGGGGTTGTTGTAGAATAGCGCTGTGGGGGACTTAGTTGCTGCCCTTCCAGAACACAATGCAACTGCTGCTATAAACCCCCTAGTACCATGCAGGGGGTTTACAGCATAACTGGTGGCATAAGTCCACTTTGGCGCACGCAGCCTGTATCATGTCACAGGCTGCATTGCAGAATACCATATGTTGCAACTGGTGGCATAACTTGCTACTTGCACCATTTTATTTGGCACAAGTCAAATTACACCAGGAGTAACCTTCTGAGAATTGGTCCCCATGACCACTAGTAATTTACATCTGATGCTATTATGCTGGAGGCACGAGAGCTTGACCAATGTCTTACCACTTCACGGGGGCTCTGTCAATGGAACTGGCCTATACCTGCTGGACACTTAACAGCCTCCTCCCAAAAACACGTTCAGAGTGTCCTCTCAAGGTATGAAAACACTGATTTTATAGTCTAACTGGGGAGGTTCTTTCAAAAGTACACCAGTTAAGTATCATGGCTGAAATGCTAACAATAAAAACATTTGTTGCTTACTATTCACTGTGGGTGCTATTTTATAGGGAATCTCATTCACTGTGGGTGCCAGACTTATTCCCTGAAGGTGCTATTTATGATGTCCTCATATACTTTGAAGTCTTGTGCTTTGTGGTCAAAATGTGCTACCTATATGTGTTGTTGCAAGCATGTGTGAAAAGACTGCTAAGCAGAAAGACTATAATATTTCTCAGAAATATTTATATGACTTTGGGCAATCTGGTTTTAGCTTTGCTATTGCTTATATTATAAAACATAGGAACATGTTGGCAGAAGGGGACCGTATGATCCATCTAGTCTGCCAGACTGCCTACCATCCTATTCTGTTCTTCTTCTGAGATTACCACAGTACTTGTCCCATGCTAGCTTAAAAGCAGTGACTGTTTTGGCCTCCACAAACTCTGGGGGTAAGCTATTCCAAGGGTCAACTACCCTCTCTGTGAAGTAGAACTTACGACTGTTGGTTTTAAACTTACCCCCGTTAGTCTTAAACGGTGCACCTTCATTCACGTGGTCTCATTTTTGTGAGAGAGGGTTTCTGCTTGTACCTTATTTATAAGAGGAAACAGAAAGAAGAAAGAGTAAGCATACAAAGCAACAGGCCGGGGCCACAAATAAGACATGATGGGAGTGGTGCAGCGCAGTGACTGTGGAGTGGCAGTGTTTCAGAAGACATTCTGGAGGATGCGGTGTTGTCCCATCTTCAGGCACCTCTCTGGGCTGAGGGAAGAGGTTGCTCATCTCTAGGCTGAGTTTGCCAGGATTCAGGGGACCTCCTCTCCTACCCAGGGACCACCAGGGCCACCACCGCTGCCTCAGAGGTTGCCAAGAAGGAGGAGTGGTTGGACCACAGTGGGCTCAGGGAGGGAGAGGGTGGTGGAACAGAGGCACAGCCCTCTAGTTGTACCTCTCCACAATACATACGCTATTCTGGCGGAGCATGGTTCCTCTATGGAGGCACCCACAGTGGAGACCAAGGAGGATGCTGGGTACCTCCACAAAGGAGACCCACAGGAGGGTGACATGGGACCCCACAGGGAAGGAAACAACTCAATTGTTAAGAGGGTAGAACTGGGGGAGGGAGGGGATAGGGAGGTAAGATGCCTTCCCAGTGCCATGGCTTGGGGGGGTAGGGAGCAAATCCTCAGGATAACTACAGCAGCAGCACAGGAGAGGGAGCTGGACATCATTTTCCACCTAGGGACAAATGACCTGGCTGGGAATGGGCTTAGAGCAGTGCAGGAGGAGTTTGTGGAGTTGAGGAGGGGCCTTAGACAAGTAGCATGCATGGTAACCTTCTCGGAGGTGCTGCCTGTCTATGGCATGGTTGAGGCTAGGGTGCTCCACACCATGGGATTCAATGAGTGGTTGAAAAACTGAAGCAGCGCTCAGGGTTTTGGCTTTATTGGGGACTGGGGGTCCACCTGGAGGGATACAGGCCTATGCTGGTGCGATGGTCTGCATCTGTCTGGGAGGGGAACCAGGATCCTAGGTGATAAGTTTAAATACTTCATTGGCAAGGATTTAAACTAGCCAAGGGGAGAGACACTGAAAAGGAGCAGGGAAATCTCAGCCCCCCCAACAAAACAGGGTAGTTAGTAAGTAAGGCAAACACCAAGGTAGGGAAGTTCATAGGGAGAAGGATAGGAGTAAATGGAGAAAAAGGCAAAGACAGTAAGGACAAGGATGGGGCTAAAAGGGGTAAGGCCATCAAAAAAAGGAGGGCAATGAGTACCAATGCCCGTAGTCTGGGTAACAAGCTCCCTGAACTAGTGGCCTTGATGGAAGAGGGACAACTGAATATCGTGGCAGTCACAGAAACATGGTACACAGAGAACCATGACTTGGATGTCAACATACTAGGGTACACAATCTACAGGAGGGACAGGGAGGGTAAAAGTGGAGGAGGAGTAGCTCACTACATAAGGGAAGGGATCAAAGCAATGGAACTAAAGGGTAAACAGGGAGGAGAGGAGGCACTATGGGTCATCCTGGAGACAGAAAATGGCACCACAATCTACACGGGGGTTGTATACAGACCCCCATCTCAGGGGAAGGAAATGGACAAGAAAATAATAGAAGGCATCCTTAGGATGGCAGAAAAAGGAGGAGATATTGTTGATGGGGGACCTGGATATGCCAGATGCATTGCTGCAGCCACATCCAAGAGCAAGGTCATTCTCAATGCTCTACAGGGGGCATGCCTCAGACAGCTAGTGTTTGAACCCACTCGGGAGGGAGCAATCTTAGACCTGGTACTCTCAAATGGGGACAGGATCTCAGATTTAGAAGTAGGTAGCCATCTGGGAACAAGTGACCACCAAACAGTGTAGTTCATGATAAACACAGCCATAGAGTCAAGCCATACAAAAGCGAAGGTACTGGACTTTAGGATGGCTGACTTTGGCGAATTGAGAGAGAGTGCCTCAGAAAAGCACTAGCAAACAGGCAAGAAGGAGGGGTGGAGGAACAATGGGGAAAAATCTAAACAGCCATCACAGAGGCAACAAGCCTTTGTGTGAAGCAAATAAACAAATCAAAACAAAGGAAAAAACCACTATGGTTCTCAAAAGAGATAGCGGGGAAGGTAAGGGAGAAAAATATAGCATTCAGGAAGTATAAAGAAACATAGAAGGAGCAGGACAGAGAATTGTACCAGTTGAAGCAGAAGGAAGCGGAGAAGGCAGTCAGAAGAGTAAAGGCCCAAACCAAGGAAAAGATAGCCAACTCATTTAAGAAGGGGGATAAAACCTTTTATAGGTGCATTAGGGAGTGGAGAAAGACCAAGGGAGGGATAGTGAGGCTTAATAAAGTGGAGGGTGGGTAGGCAGAGGGTGACAGTGAAAAAGCAGGGATAGTTTATGAATACTTCTGCTCAGTATTCACAAAAGAAGAGATGGGGAAAGTACCTAAGCCAATTAATAGAAGCACTCTGGATCAGGGGGTCGATACCAGTTCATTCACAAAAGAAAGGATCCAGAAAGAACTCCTAACACTGAAGGTGGATAAAGCAATGGGGCCTGATGGGATTCACCCTAGAATTCTAAAAGAACTAAGGGGAGAACTAGTGACACCACTGACTACTCTTTTTAACAAATCATGGGACGATGGTGTGGTACCTGAGGACTGGAGGAGGGCAGATGTGATTCCCCTTCACAAAAGTGGGAGCAAAGCAGAGGTAGGAAATTACAGACCTATTAGTTTGACCTCAGTGGTAGGGAAAATGATGGAATCACTTCTGAAAGAAAGAATTGTTGAGTACGTAGAGGCCAGTAGGGCACAGGACCCAAGACAGCATGGATTCACAGCGGGAAGGTCATGTCAGATGAATCTAATAGATTTCTTTGACTGGGTGACCAAAGTAGTAGACCAGGGAGAGGCTGCAGACATGGCCTACCTAGACTTTAGCAAGGCATTTGACACAGTCCCACACAAAAGATTAATAAATACGTTAGCCAGCCTGGGAGTGGGTAGAAAAATTGGCTGGACAACAGAACACAGAGGGTAATAGTAAACAGAGTCCACTCCGAAGAAAGGGGGGTTACTAGCAGGGTACCGCAGGGTTCAGTACTGGGACTGGTCCTTTTTAATGTCTTTATAAGTGACATTGTGGAGGGACTGGGAGAAAAAGTATGCCTCTTTGCAGATGACACAAAGATCTGCAACTGGGTTGATACACCAGGGTGTGTAGAAAAGATGAGAAGGGACTTAGCAAGGTTGGAGGAATGGTCAAAGTATGGCAACTTAGATTCAATACAAAGAAGTGCAGTAATGCACCTGGGAAACAAAAACCCAGAGGAAGAGTACACAGTGGGGGATACTAACAACAAGAAAATGGAAGGGACCTGGGGTGGTCATATCAGATGACCTAAAGGTAAGCAAGCAATGTGAAAAGGCATCAAGGAAGGCTGGGGGGGGGGGATACTGAGATGCATAGGGAGCAACATCACCAGTAGAAAACTGGAAGTTGCTACCCCTCTATACAGACAGTTGTTGAGACCCCATCTGGAGTACTGCATGCAGTTCTGGAGACCCCAGCTCTGCAAGGACATAGACAGGATGGAGGCAGTCCAGAGGAGGGCAACTAAAATGGTACAGGGTTTGTACCAGAAGCCATATGAAGAGAAACTAAAGGAGCTGAATATGTATACCCTTGAGGAAAGGAGCGAGAGAAGGGACATGATAGAAACTTTCAAGTACCTCAAGGAAATCAACATCACAACATCCCAACATCACAATCTGTCTTTGCTTCAAATATTGGACTTAAACCCCAACCATTGCCTGTGACATCTCTCATGTTCTCCCTTTGAACAGTCCTCCCTCCCTAGGCCATCATATCCAACCATCTCCTATCTCAGCTGACCTTCCCTCCTCACTCCCTATACCCCCCCTCTCCTTCCCACCCCATTTGCCAGGCCATGCCTACAGTACTTATCAAAGGAAACTTACATCTCAATCTTCTTCACACTTTAATGCTAGAGGAACTGCCACTCCTGCTCACTATGACTCCTCCAATGATGTTTACTGTACAAGCTTTAGCTCATTACCTTACATCCATATATCTGTATCTATGCAATTGTGTTTAAATAGCATTACCTCCTATTGAACCTATTGCTGTGTTCTGGTGCAAGTATCTTGTCACATGTGATGGTTATATGTTATTATGTTGTTATTATTACTATGTAATTGTTATGTACGTTTACTTAACCTGTGATGTCTTAACCCTGTTGGCAACTGTTTTGCCCCAGGTCCATCTTGTAAATGAGCTTGTCTCAATGATGTTCCACCTTGCAAAATAAAGATTTTGATTGATTGATTGATTGATTGATTGATTGATTGATGTCCAAGAGGGTAGCAACTTTCAGAAAAAGAGATGTGCAAGAACAAGGGGGCACAATTTGAAGACAGAGGGGAGACAGCTCAGGGGCAACATGAGAAAGTATTGTTTCACAGAGATAGTAGTGGATGCATGGAACAGCCTTCCTGAGGAGGTCATGGGGTCAAAAATAGTGGGGGAATTCAAGCATGCATGAGACAGACATAAGGCAAAAGTAGGCTGTTGGTTAACTAGGATCTGCAGCTTATCAAATAGGTAGGGAAATGGCAGATGGGTCGGCCAAGTGGTCCTTGCCGGCCATCAAAGTCTATGTTTCTATGCCCTTTCTGGATTTGAAGGTTTCTATCTTATCCCCCGTTTCTCCTTTGCGCGAGGGAGTATATTTGTAGCTGCTGTAGTCTAGATTCATATTGCTGCTGGTGCAGTCCCTGTACCATTTTGGTAACTCTCCTCTACTATGTGCATCTCTTATTATTTATAATTAAAGTTCAAAATGTTTTTGGGCCTTGTTAAGCTATTATGGTCCCTCACTCATTGGATTTGCCTAGATTTATCCAGGTCCTTGGGAAGTGGCTTTCCTTGTATCATTCAAACTGTTAGTTTTATATCACAGCTATGCCTTATTTGCTCTAAAGTCCTCTTCAGTAGCTAGTTTTGGCTGGAATGCTTTTGCCTGTCCTGCTTCTACCCAGGATCAGGTCACGGCGAAAGATTTCCCTAGTATCATATTACTCTGTATGAGAGAGAGAGAGAGAGAGAGAGAGAGAGATGCACATTTGCCTCATTGGATAATTGCCTGTTGCTGATCCAATAGTGTGAGTTCCTTGTGAAAGACCCTAGAAGCCTGGGGACCATAGTGGAACACTGTAGAAATAAGAAAGTACTTTTGTTCGATTGGCCACCACTCTGGAAATGAGAACGTAGTTTTATTTGGTTGGCTGCCTCTGGCATGCCAGGCCCTGGTGAGAGTATAAACACAGCTACGAGCTCCAGAGAGGAGGAGAGCAGGATAACTGAGCAGGAATCCATGCTGGCCATGTGGCCTAACCCCTGGAAGACAGCACGACAGCTGAGAGGGATCCATGCTGACTGTGCGGCCTAACCCTTGGAGGAGTGCAGGACAAAAGGTGACTATTGGAGTTGCTACCTGGAGAAGCTGACCATAGGAACTACAGTGCAGTGGGGAGAGTCCTACCAAAAACAAGAGACTGAGGAAAAGAGGAAAATTGATACTAATTCTGCCTTCGAGCTGCAAAAGTTTTTTTTTTTTTTTTTTTGTGATGGGAGACATGCCCAGAGTACTTTCTGGAGGGAACCAAAAAAATTGCACTTGTAACTCTCTCTCTTCTTTGCTAGATACAAGACGTGCTTCTGGGTTCTGTAACTGCATCTCTCTGAATTAGTATTGTATTCGTCAATGGGTAAAGGGGTATACTACTATTTTATCTCTGACAGTAGGCTTATAATTCTGGTGCCTTGCAAAAAGCTTGTGTTTGTGCTTGCTATTAAGGGAAGGGGATCAGTTTTAAGCTAATTAGTACTGGACAGGAAGGAGCCGCCATTCTGAAAACAAAGTCAGGATAAAAGATTTTTTTTTTGCTTTAGTGTTGGGAAGGCAGGTTGAACTAGGGAAAAAAAGCAAAAGCTTTCCGTAGTGTTTCAGACACAAGCAGCTCCTGCAGGCCATCAGAAGTTATTAGTTTTGGCATGAAGGAAGATGTTTACTGTTTTTCTTGCATTTGGTACTGCGTGTAGTTTTTAAGATTTTCCTTGGTTAGAAGGTCTGCTATGAAAGTTTGCTTACAGCCATTTTGAAGATTTTCACGAATAAAATGTTTGACTGAGTTGCACATTAACTCTAGCACTCGGCATGTGTGTTGTGTGGCCAAACTATAGATCAATTTTCCTAATAACAGGACCTATGCTTTAGGAAAAAAAATAATAAAATATAATTTTCCTCTGGGAATTTTTCCTGGGGTTGGCACAGTCAAAAAAATAAATTCATAAAATAGGTAAATCTCCCTCAGCTCTGCGTATCAGAGCCACCCCCTTGGCCACCCTGCCATCTTATAGTAGGGATCAAATAAGAATTGGATGGATGCTGCCTGCATGCAACCTGACTATTCATCATCCTGCTTAGAGGAGAAAACCTCACCTTTGTCTGATTGTTCAGATAATCTAGTTGGGTCTGGACCCTCTTCATCATCTCACTTTTATTTCTTAGACTGAGGTTCAAACTCATCAGGATCATTAGCCCCATTTACACGACCTGCTCTGCATCGCTGTGTGCGGTGCAGAGCAATTTCAGCATCACCTTTTTTTGCTGTGTAAAGGGGAACCACATCACAGCCAAAGAGAACGTTTGCTGACCTGGTGTACCCTGCTTTCATGGGTTTACTGTTACTTTTTCCTGTTTCACACTGCCTGGTGCTGCTGTGTGATCCAAGTGCAGAGCTCACACTGATGCAGACCAACAGGCAAGTCTCAGGCTCTGGGCTAGCCAAAAAGACTGCAAAAACACCAGAAGAGCCACAAGACTGCTGCAGGGCTGCTGTGCACAGAAGGAAATGGCAGTGGTGCAGACGGAGTGGAGCGAGCTGTTGGAAACTGCAGAGCTACTGAGAAGAGCTCTGTGTAAAATAATAATAAAAATAATAATCTTTATTTATATTGCGCCTTTCAAATATCAAGGTGCATTCCAAAAAGACTGAGTACAAACAAAGTATACAAACAATAATATAAAAACTGTTAAAAACAAATGCAAAACATCAGTCAGAGACACCATAGGCCCTATTCCATAAAAAGGATTTAAGAGCCTGTTTAAAGCTCCCCACGGTCGTACACTCCCTTATCCGACAGGGTAGAGAATTCCAAAGGGATGGGGCCACAAACATATAAAGGCCGGAGACCCCAGCTGATTTCAGTGTAACCTAGGAATCTCAGCGGCCCTCGTCGGTATGGAGGCGACCTCATAGGGAGGTAAGGAATCAGAGATCTTTCAGGTAGTTAAGGCCCAGATCATGTAGGGCTTTAAAAGTCAGTAATCCGACTTTGAAGGTGATCTGCCACTGAACTGGTAGCCAGTGCAGACCCCGCAACACTGGAGTAATATGAGATGTTCTAGGATTACCTGTAAGTACTCGAGCTGCGGAATTCTGCACCAGCTGAAGGTGGCGGATATCAACCCCCAGAAGCCCAAGGTAAAGCGAGTTGCAATAGTCCAGGCATGAGGTCACAAAGGCATGGATCAGAGTTGGCAGATCACCGGACTGAACGAGGTGCTTGATTCTGGCGATGTTTCTCAGATGATAAAATGAAGATTTTACCACTGCTGACACTTGAGATTGTAAAGTCAGCCCAGCATCTAAGATCACCCCCAGATCTCGCACCCATTCAGAGACCGGTAACTCGACATCTCCACAAAACACCCCAGAGGGGGAGCCGGCCACAGGTCCCCCTATCTGGTGATCCAGATCCAAAACCAACACCTCGGTCTTCCCAGAATTCAACTTCAACCAACTGGACCTCATTCAATCCTGGATTTCCTCCAGACACCTATTAAATACCGAGACAGCTCCTTCCTGGTCTTCCCAGAATTCAACTTCAACCAACTGGACCTCATCCAATCCTGGATTTCCTCCAGACAGCTATTAAATACCGAGACAGCTCCTTCCTGGTCGGGTGCAAAGGACAGGTACAGTTGGGTATCATCTGCATAACAGTGAAATCCCAACCCGTACCGCCTCACAATGTCTCCGAGGGGAATCATGTACACCGCAAACAACATGGGGGACAGTATAGAGCCCTGAGGAACCCCACAAAAAAGAGAGAAGGGATCAGAGGAAAACCCCCTGACACCACCCTCTGAGATCTTCCGGTGAGGTATGATGTGAATCATCTAAGCACAACCCCAGAGAGTCCACAAATACATCTCAGGTGCTCCAAAAGAACCCCATGGTCGACGGTGTCAAATGCTGATGATAGATCCAGTAAAACCAGAACAGACCATTTTCTCTGGTCTCTCGCCATCAGGAGATCATTGAGCACCCGAACCAGTGCAGTCTCGGTACTATGCCTCTTACGGAAACCTGATTCGAGAGGTTCGTAGATGCTATGGATGGTCAAGTGGTTCTCCAACTGGGCTGCTACCACCTTCTCGATCACCTTCCCTGCAAAGGGGAGGTTCAAGATAGGTCTGTAGTTAGCCAGACATTCTGGGTCCAAAGACGATTTCTTCAACAAGGGTGTCACCACTGCCTCTTTCAGGGACAGGGGATATTCACCCGAGTCAAGAGAGGACCAGACTATCTGTGCTAGAGCCAGTAGAATAGAATCTCCACACCCACAAATTAGGTGTGTGGGACCTGGATCTAAACTACAGCAAGTAGAACGAAGCCCCTGGACAATCCACATAACAGCCACGATTTCCAGGCGGTCGAAGGTGCTCCAGGAAAACAAAGGGATAGTGACCCAATCCTGGGCACCTGCAACTAGCATAGAACATGTCAAACAGATGTCTGCCCTAATGTCAGCCACCTTATCAGCAAAGAACCGAGCAATCTCATCACACTGTGATTGTGACAATGCTCTACGGAGCTGTAGACAGGTTGGGTTGCACAATCTGTCCACAGTTCTGAAAAGCTGAGCAGGTCGGTTCTGTGTGGCAGAAATTTCCCCAGACAGGAACTCTGCCTTCTTATGGGAGATTTCTGACTGATAGAATTGATAATGTTCTAGCAGTCTAAGGTGGTCGGCATCCAGGCCAGACCTCCACCAGCAACATTCTAACCTGCGTCCAAGTTGCCGCAACTCCCTCAAGGCCCCATCAAACCATGGGGTCCGAGGTCGGAGGGAGAGAGGACGCACATGAACTGGGGCAATGGAATCCAGGGCAGAGGCAATGGCAGTATTATAAGCCACAACCAACGCCTCTGGATCATTGCTATGAACAGGAAGTTCTGATAGGTCAAGAACCGCCGCAAGGCCAGTAGAGGAAACATTCCGCAAGGGGCAGAACTTGACTATCTCCACAGGGGTAAGCCTTCAAGGAGGGGTGCGAAAATTGAATCTCACAGTGTAGTGATCTGACCAACTGACTGGTTCCACCCCCACATCAGAGGCCTCGATCCCCAGGAGGAAGACCAAGTCAAGAGAATGGCCAGCTTTATGTGTAGCAGTTGTAACCACCTGTGTTAGGCCCAGTGAATCCATTAGCTGGAGGAAGTGTTGTCCAAATTGCAAGAGTTCATCATCGATCCAAGCATTAAAGTCACCCAGGACCATCAGCCTGGGTGACTCAAATGCCAGGTCGACAATGAAGTCTGCTGCTTCCTTAAGGAATTGCTTCTCATCTCCTGGTGGATGGTAGATGAGAGCAATTCGATAGCCCACACCTGCTACAACAGCCCATTCAAAAGAAAGGGTCTCTTCAACTGGAACACTAGTGAGATCCAATTTGGTCTTAAAACAGATCGCAACCCCACCCCCCGCGGTCCAACTTTGGGCGATGTATCACCGTATACCCAGCTGGAATTGCGGCCTCTAATACCGGTCCCACATTATTATCCAGCCAAGTCTCGGTGATGCAAGCCAGGTCCGTCGAGGCAACAAGATCTGAGATTATAGCAGTCTTGTTCCAGACAGACCTGGCATTGCACAACATCGCCCGGGTTGGACAGAACTCCTGGACTGCCCCGACCACCTGCGCATCACTAAGGATGGTGCCCTTGGGTATGGGGACCAAACAGGAAGGCCCACGCTCTAGGCTCCACTTTGCCCCAGGGCATCTCCTGGGCTTAGTCACCCTAATGGGAGTGCTCCGCTCATCTCGCCTCCACTGTTCACCCCCCCTCCTGTGGGCAATACCTAAAGCCCGACAATGTTGATAGATGGAGAAAGCCAGAGGGGGGGTATAGAAGGGGCAGAGGGAGTGGAGAGCAGAGGCTGAGTAGCGTACGACCGGGGGGGCAACAGGAAGACACATCTCAAACAGAGCAAATCCTCAAAAAAACAATAAAAAGTAGTTAAAATCAATTCCTTGTACAGTTAAAACAAACTAACTAACTACAATAACTAAACTGCTAAATAAAATAACTACATCAATTGATACTAAACCAACCCCCCACCCAACTAAACAGTCAAACCAACTTCAAACAAAACAAATAACTAAAATATATAACTTAAACAATAGAAACCTAACCTTCCTATTGCATAAAGTAAATAAATAAATGAATTAGCCCACCGGTCCTCTCACAACCTGGGCTACTTAACAAACAAAACTAAAATAAAATGATAGAAGTTATTGGAAAATTTCCCCTCAGAGAAGTCTCTCACAAATCTCTACAATGGGGAGAGTTCGCAGATGTAAACTGAGCCCTCTCACTGCTCTTATAACTTCCATATAAAATCAAAAACGTACTTGTGGTGAGGTAAATCAAGCTGGCTTTAATCCAACCAACCACAGTCTAAAAGAGTCAAATATAGGGATTCACTGTACCGGACCCACTGACATCCAAAAATCAAACATAAATCCTCAGTTCTTCCAGTTTGGAGGTGATGAAACTATCACTAGGCCACATAAATTTTTCCACCAACAAAAGGGGCTATTGTCTGCCTGCTACTTGGTTAGAGTATCTTTAGAGTATCTTTTTCATGCTCTGGTACATCTGGACATGCCTATTGTGTGCCACCTTGAGTGGAGTTCACCTCAGGTGTCCTTGCAGAAGGAGCCTGTGGTTCTTCCACCTGGAAAATTTCATTAAGAATTTTTAATTGAGACCTATGTAAAGAGTGTGCCACTCCTTTTTTCTCATCAAATGTATCCTCTTCCATGCCATCAGAGGCAAGGGCCTTGGGAACTGAAAAGGCTGCATTAGCTTGGGTAGTACAGAATTGTCAAAATGAGCCATATGGGGACTGTTTTAGTGTCCTCTTGTGTGTCTTTCATCTTTTGCATGAGGCTGGACTCAATTTTCAAAGCCCCAGGAATGATGCGGTGCTTGCGATAAAAACCATGCATCATATTGTACGCCATTCCCTATTTTCAACTGCAGCTTATGCTGGATGGTGGACTGCCTGCACCAGTTGGGCTTGTGCTGTCCTTGCAGTGTTCACATGGCTGCGCCATGGTGTATGGGAAATTGCGCCATGCCGTGGCTGCAGCATCCCCTAATTTGGAATTTCCAAGGCCCCCCCATAGCCGTAGGTCCTGGCTGTGATTAGACCAGACAAAGCTGGTCTAACAACCAGTACACCACTCCTGGAGATGGTGCTGGGTGGGAGGTGATCCCGTACCCACCTGTGATGGTAGGATTCCTTAGGACTCTCAAGCCTACACATCATGCAGGCAGGCAAACCTAAGTGTGCAGTGCATACAGTGTGCCATGGGAGCCATATGGGCATGTGCAACACAGAAGTGTAATCCGGAACACATGTCATCGGTGTATAGAATGGGACAGGCTTGCCATTCCTATAGGTGCCATAGTGCATGCTGTAGGGGACTGTGTAGTCTGTGACTCTGTACAGCACTATGAGGGCAATGGCACCTAACCATGCCACACACCTTTCCACACGTGGCTGCAATAACACATTTTGACTGCAAAGCACAAGGCTTCATAGGATATGAGGAAGTCATAAACAGCACCTACAGGGAATACATTTTATCACCCACAGTACATAAGATTTATTTAATGCTTATTTTTTGCTTACTATTCACTGTGTGTGCTATTTTACAGGGTGTAAAACAGCACTCAGTGAATAGTAAGCAAAAAATATTATTATTAGCATTTCAGCCATGATATGTAACTAGCGTCCTTTTGAAAGAACCTTCCCAGTTAGACTATAAAATCAGAGTTTTCACACCTCCAAAGGACACTCTGAACATGCTGCTGGGAAAAGACTGTTAAGTGCCCAGTGGGCATAGGCCAGTCCCATTGACAGAGTCCATGAAACGGTAAGACACTGGTCAAGCTGTCAAGGCTCCAGCAAAAATAGCTTCAGATGTAACTTATTAGTGTCATAGGCTATAAGGCCAAGAAAGACTACTTTTTGGGGATGCTTTGCAACAAATATGCAGAAGCTTTGCAATAGGTTAGTTTGGATGTAGTTTTGAACATTCTTTTGTAACAGGAATAATGGAAAATGTATATCTTGTTTAGGGCAACTAGCTATACATTTTAGACTAAAAGTGTTTTCTGTTATATACAAGAAACTGCAGAGCTTAGAAAAAGGAAGTCACATATTACTTAGCTTGGTAAATAAGAAGAATGACTTTGTATTTTGTCTTTATCTAAGAGATAGCTTTATTAAGAAACTGTGAACAGGTTTTACATAAGGATCAGCCCACGATAGAGCATGGGTTTGCTTGAGAATTAATCCATTCCTGGGTGAGGGTTGTGGTTGCGGTATAGGCCACAGGTCAAGTACCTCCAACTACCCAGGAGTGGATTAATTCTCAAGTTAATTCATGCTCTTGAGTGGGTTAATTAATTTGTACCATGGTTATCAAAAATGCTGGAGGAATCCCGCTGTTACACAGAACCGGAGAGATGGCAATTCAATAGAGAGATCTAGAATGGGACACCCTGAGGGGAAGTTGGCACCACATCTTGGCTGGAATTAATCCATGGTTGGTGCCCTGAATGAGAGATAGAGTAAAAGTTGGATGGCATGGGGCAGCATTGCTGAATGACTGGAAATTGCCACTGGGAGAGGGAGACAGAGAGAGAGAGAGAGAGAGAGAGAGATACAGAAAAGCACCACACTGTACAATTGGATACTCTCCTCTGTGTCTCTCTCTATCTCTATCTTGAGTCGCCAAGTGTCTTGTTGTTTGAAATAGGACAGTGTTTCTCAATGGTTACTGAAATAAAAAAAAACAATGTTTCACTTCAGCAGGGAACCAGTCACATCTTGGGAATGGGACACACTGAGGGGAAGTTGGCACCTCATCGTGACAGTATGCAGCTCACACCCAGGAGACGTCGGCACTGCATCGTGACTGTAAGTGGTACTTTCTGTGTGGCAAGCATTGGATGGGAGAAGGAGACAGAGAGAGAGAGAGACAGACAGACAGACACACACACACACACACACACACACACACACACACACACAGGAAAGCAACACGGTGTACAATCGAAGAAGGAATTCCTGCACTGTCCTCTGTCCTCTGTCTCTCTCTTACTCTTCCCTGTGAGGTATTTGAATGTTTCAGTTGTATCCCCCTTTCATTTCTGTCCTCAAGTGAGTACATATTTAACTCTTTCAGCCTTTTCTCATAGGATTTATGATGCAGGCCCCTCACCATTTTTGCTGCCCTCCTCTGAACCACTCCTTCCCTGTTTATGTCCTTTCAAAGATGAGGTCTCCATAACTGGACATAGTGCTCGAGTATCCTTCAGTCCATCATAAGGGCAGTATAGCCAGGAGACTACCTGGTACCCATAGATCTCTGGGATGCTGATCCTTACATTTTGATGCAGCAATCCCACCAGAGGTTCCCGAAGTTTGCTGTTCAGAACCAACATTTTCAGTATCAGGCTCACCTCTTTGGCCTGGCTTTAGCATTGAGGGTTTTCTCTAAGGTGCTGATAGTGATTGTGGCCATCCTCAGACAGAACAGTCACCATGATTAGTCTTACCTGGGTGATCTCCTAATCAGAGCTCCCATGGAGCAAGCAGCAAGCACTTCAGTAGCCAGGACCCTGCAGGTCTTGGAGCAGCACAGATAGATACTAAACAAAGAAAAGAGTTTGCTGGTTCTGTCACAGACCGGAACATCTGGGAGAATTCTTCCAGATGGATCAGCAGAGAGTTCTTCAGTTTGATTCCACAGTGGAGACTCTTCAGCACGACATTTGGTACATCAGAATTAGAGCTGTGTGAAATGCATTTTCCACCATCAGAATTCTGGTGATAGCTGGAATTCTTTTCCTGTGAATTTTCAGAAGTCAGTTAGTGGTATTTCATGAAAATTCTGACTTAAACTGTGGAATAAGTGTATGTATTGAGAATTAGTATATCAAACTGTGATTGTTTTTTATTCTGCAGACCACTCTGCTCTGTTACCTGGAAATGATTGTATTTATTGCAATTTCTTACATTAAATTGCAAATTCAAATTCCACATAACTGACACTGCTCTTATATCTGGAAATTATTGTGTTTATTGTGAATTTGTGTATGAACTTGAGATTTTGAATTTGACAGTACTGACTGGTCCCTGTTTAGCTGACCAGTGCACATGACAGAATCAAGTCTGTTGGTGCAGTGGTGGCACCAAAACTCATGATGTCAGCAAGCCAGGTTCAGGAGTGAGTCTTGGTCAATGGAGGGCTGGCTTTGTGGGAAGAGGACTACACATCCCAGAGGACACTTTCCTCCTCCAGAGAGGGAGGCAGCAAGCTCTGCTACACTGCCACCACCTGGGTGACCATAGGTTCTGCTGCAGGCACTAGGGGAGGTGGACACTCATAGATGGAAGACAAGGGCATGCTTGCTTGTGGACTTCATGCTGTCACTCTCCTCAGAGCATCCAAGGCACTGGGACTAGAATAAGAAAAAACACTGGCTACCACAGGATGATGCTGATGGCTCCTTGCAGACCCATAAAGTGCAATGGCTTGCCTGACCAACCGTGGCATTCAGAGGGAACATGGGGTAACCCCGACAGCCCTGCTACAAGTGTGAAGCCATGAAGGATCCAGGTAGGCCTTATTAGAACCCAGAGATGGTGGGTGATGAGGTTAGGAGGGCTATCAATAGAAGGGGCCAGCCAGGTATAAGGGGACAAAGTAAAATAAAAAAAGAACAGTACTGTAGATATTGCACTGTATTGTATTGTGTAAGCACTGCATTGTGTAAGTAAGAGCACAATTCAGAAAAGGCCTCCATTGGCGTGGAGTGATTTATGTGACTGTGGGGTGCTCCCTCTACACATGGGGTGAACACCTTGGGACATTCACGAGTGGCATGTATACTCCCTCCACAGCTGATTCAGTCTTGGCAGAGCATTTTTAAGGGTGCAGCTGCACTGGGGTAGGTAGGGTGCATTTTGTGTGCAATTGCCAATGTGTTCTCAATGTTGCCTAGCTAGCCTGGAGGTGGTTGCCACTATGCCAGGTGTTACCCTAGTGTAGCGTATACACACCTCTTCCACCCAACTGCCCTAATTTTTATGGTGCCCAATCATACCCATCTCACGTTGCCCCCAGCTCTGCAACATTGCATTGTGGTCTGGAGGTGACTGCCTTCATGATGCTTGTGAAAATAAATAATTATCATGTAACCCTTTAATGTATATGACACGCTTTAGATGGGAGTGCCATATCTGACAATGCCCTGCTCAGTGTGGAGCAGGAAATTCACTGTCATGTGGACATTTGGATGTTTGGTGTCCTGCTCCACAGGTGTTAGCATGACTCAGTTGGTAGCATAACTGCCTCTGTAACAGAACGATATGGGTTCTAGCCTCTCATTGGGATTGGGCTCATACCATAAATGCTGCTTCCCAGCTGCAGTAATAAGGGGGTGCCATCCTTTCGATGAGACATTAAATCAAAGTGCGTTCTGCCTTTTCTTGTTATTGTTCACAAAGAATCATAGAAACATAGATAAAGACAACAGAAAAAAGACTAAAAGTCCATCTAGTCTGCCCAGAGGCACATAAAGGTCTCATTGTACTTCTTGAAAAAAGTACAGGAATTTCCCTGGTAACCTGGCCACATTTACATTTCCCCATTCACTTAAATACCACCAACAGCTTAATCTGCTTCAATATCAGTTGGTTTGCATCTGTATCTGTCCCCAACCCCCAGGACACACCTGGAATTGTCAATATTGTGTGGCCCTCCTTTTCTTGTCAGCAAAAAATAAATACTACCCTCCTGCCCCTCCCCTAGATCCTTCACAGTTCCTTAATATACAATAGCCCCCCTCTCTGTGTCACCCTTACCCCATGCTATGTACAAACAGGTATGTAATGGCCTCCTTCCCTGCATGACCCTTACCTGGGAGCACTCTAAAGCTGTGTTTACATGGTCAACACACTGCAACTTCTACAGCACTGCCAACTTACTGTGACTGCTGGGGACATTCTTTTTTTGGACTATATGGCCCCTCTCAAGCCATGCTGTAGAGGGGCCACAGGTCCACATGGGAGGCAGTGGAGGATCCTGGGAGGTAGATGGGACTATCAAGTTACATTGGAATGAATGATGCAGCCTGTCCACAGGGCTGATTACACTGCTTCCTCTGACCAGCATCCCCGGGATTGCAGTACAGCCTTCAATGGCACAGTGAGTGACGTACTGCGATTTGGTAAGGGTCCACATGGCCACTTTTGCTTGCACTGGAGCAACCTGAGTACTTTTTCTAGTTTTTCTTTGGCCCTCACCTTCTGGTATGGGCATGAATGCAGGCATCCACAACCCCTCTGGTGTGGGTCAGTTGGTTTGGTGGTAGAGGCGGGTGTGGTGGGTCTGGACCATGGGCATCCAATTGCATGGCTGTGCTGCAGCACCAGTGTGTTCTCTGCTCAAACAGGGTGCGTGTACTGACAGGATATGGCAGTCTTTCCAGATTTCCATATGCCATTGTATTTCAAATGTGACATTTTAAATAGTTGCACCTGCGATGTGGTATGGACCACCAGCTCTCGTTAGTGACCCAAGGGCCTGGTGTGTGCAGTACGACCACCATCTGCATCACATAAATTGTTTTGTGGGTAGGGCACATGTGTACCATATTCCTAGCCTTCCCCATTTAACAAAGATCACAGGTGTGATTGTGTGCAGAAGTGTTCTCCAATGCTGCATATCTTGCACATTGAGGGCAGTCATTGGCTTTTCCCAGCATTTTGTATTTGCAAAGGTGATGGGAAACCCTTTTTTGGATCGGGCCCTTAATGTATAACCCAATCTCCCTTAAGGTCCTAGCTGTGATGATCCTCTGGGATATTTTGAACAATTATACTTGGGCTTTTCTGTAAGAAGCAATGTGTTCTATGATTAATGTTGCTTGAATTTTGTTGTGTTGGTTCTAACTTGAAAATATTTTCTTCATTTTCAATATTTGCAGAAAAAACTCAAAAGACATCGCAGGCTAGTGAGAGGGAGGTGAGTACCAGCCATAGAGATGGCAGTGGCATAGCTGGTTCTGACAGTTCTTATTGTTTTACACAATTTGAAGCTACTGATAGCCTGTATTTAATACCACCCTGTATTATCCTGCATTTAAGATCCTGTGATAGCCTGTATTTCATACCATCCTGTATTTAATACAACTGTATGTAGTTACTGCCTCCAAAGAGGCACCCTCTGAACACTGGCCTAGTGGGGGTTAGGTACTGGCCAGGAAACCTTCCTAGCTACCTCTTGGGTCTTTTCACACCAGCTACAAATTGCTCTTATTCTCTCAGATCTGAGGGTGGTTACCCTTTCCAGATCCCATGTTGCAGGAGACCCGTGGGGCATTCCTCAATTACCTATAGACTGCCCTCCATTTGGAATAGTATGCCTGCCAAAATCACCTCAGCCAATTCCTTTCCATCATGTAAGTGGCAAATCAAAGTTCATCATGCCTCCTTGACCTCATGCTCCTATTGCCCCATTCATACATCCTCTGGTATCAGGCACCATAGGCCTGCCACTACATAGTGGGCCCACGGGCCATCAACTACTGTCTTCTGTAACCTAAGCCTATTTTGGCACACTGCCTGTTGTATGCAATTGTACATATGTAACACACTCCAGGGAACTAAACTGAGCTGCACACTCGAGCAGACTTGATAGACCATCATGGCCTGTTTCTGTTGGCAATTTTGTATGTTTGTATACTCCACAGACAAAATAAGTCTATACTGTACAGACTCCAATTGCATCTGACTAATTATTGCATATTGTATGTACTGTAATTGTGTTGTATCTTTTACTATGTACTGCTGCTGTTTTATAAAATACAATGTGGAAAAATGTATTCCTGTATTCATGCAGTTTTGTTACCTGTACTTATGCTACTCTCAAGACTCAGTCGCAACTGGAAACAAGCCTTCTAGGCTATGTTTGTTTACCTAGTAAAATATGTTTAAATCAATCACTCAATCAATAAATGTGTGAAGTACTGTAGTTAATGGTTCTACATTAGTAGCCCAAAGTCCTAATATCTCTATGTTACACTTTATTGCAGGACAGAAGTGTAGCCAGACATCCCAATTTTGTTGACATTGGGCTCAATTTTCAAAGCTCAGAGAATGATGCAAAGTGCTTGTGCCACAAACGAATGATGCAAAGAGCAAGCTGCGTCAAAACTTGCTTCAATTCTGATTTTCTAATGCTGTTGCATCAAAAGTAGAACTGGCTGCATTAAAGTGACTTGCATCAGGCTTGTGTCAAAAAAAAGGCTGTGCCATGTTGCAATGGGGCTTGGGTCAAAAAACTGATGCACCATCCCTTTGTTTTGGATTCTTAAAGGTGGAAGCTGTTGATATGATGCTGAAGATAATGTGCACCTGTTAGACTAGCCACAGCTGGTCTAAGTGATACTGGAGCCTATAAAGAAGAGGGCAAATCCTGTAGAGATTTGACTATAGAGCCCATATTCCCCTGTGGGACTAGTTTAGATCATTTTGGGGGCTTAATATGCCATTATCTTGGTCAATTCATTCCCCTTATTTTTTGACTCATCTTGAGTCATTCTCACTCCATACATCATCTTTTTGATGCAGTTTGAGTAATTTCTTGCCACATGTATCATCTTTTTGATGCAGCTTGCATCATTCTTGCACCATATAGCTACTCTAGTCCCTTTGTCACCAGATCCATCATCTTAGCAAGGCATGCTTTTCTGAAGTTCTAGGTTCTTGTGGGTGAGGTCTGACCAGTTTTCTCTATTAACAAGAAGAAGGTTACCTGGCTGTGATCACTGCCTTCATCCGTTCATTGATATTTGCACTGGTGCTGACCCCATCTCCACTACTGCTAACAAGATCAATGGTGGCCATAAACCTAATTCTCTGTTGGACATGTTGTTCTAGGAAACAGTCCTAGAACAGAGACAGAAACACTGTTTCAGATTTTAGCCCTACTACTGTATTAGCCCTCTCAAAATATCAAATCTGTGCCTGGAAGATATAAGCCCCCCCAGGATAACTGCTATATCCAATTTGGCTACACTCTTAATCTGATCAGCCTGGCATCATGATCTGCTGTATTGTTTGGGGGCCTGTAGCACATTCCAGTGTGACTCTTCTGCCACTACTGACAATACCGCTGAATTAAAAGCTATTTTTGTTAAACACAAAATACTTCTGAAAAATGAAATCAGTCTTTATTACAATATAAGCAGTTTGGAAGAAGAATATTTGGCAAATAGTCGAGCACTTAGAGGGGTAAGAATCAACAACAGACCCTCAGTAGGTTTTGATAATTTTAAAAACAGAGGTGACTGGGAGGAAGCCCTTCATGCTGTTCTAAACTTATTAAGACATTCATCAAAGAGGATAATAGTAATTATGAAGCATTAAGATTGGAAATAACAGAAACACAATAAGAATTAAGCAAGCTTAAATCCCATCCTGAATTCAAAGTGAGAGAAAAAGAATTGAATAAGAACCTAGAGGGTCATGAGAAGTAGGTAGTGATTAGGAAGCAATAAAAAAAAAAAAACATGAGCGGGACCAACAGGATTACGCTACAGGACAGATCTTCAATCGGGATAGATCAGCATGCTCTGACAGTAGAAGCTGGAACAGAGGCTGCAGCTGCTCATGAAACAGTAACAGGAGCTTCAACAGAAATAGCAAAAATAGCAACAGTAATACAAAATCTGAAACAAACACAGGATACTACTTCTGGCACTGCAGTAGACGAAATTCATAATACCATGACTACAACAAAAAACAAAACTGTGTTTTCTAGACAAGAAAAAACTGCAGAATACTCCCACAGGGACCAGGGACATAAGAAAATCAGGAAAGGTAGAAGAGGAGGCAGAAAATGCAAAAGACTAGCCACATCCCAAGAAATAAGGAGAACCAAGCATTAAAAGAAATAGTGAATCTCAGTAACTACAAACTTAGTGAAAGTGAAAAGGAAAGTCTGAGAAAAGGATTTAGCTTACTAGCCTCTCCCAGAGTTAACCATTTCAATTTATTTGTCAAATAAATTTGAAAAATTTTTAAGCCAATTTAAAAATAGGAGGACACACACGTAGTGACAACAAAGGGACAGAAGTCACAAGACAAGACTTGAGTACCTTGATTTCCACACTTGAAGACTCTCTGGAGACATTCATTAGTGTCTGGTATAGCTTCACTATCTGAAACCTTATCAAAGTTGTGTGACTTTTTTCTATAGCCTTAGGTTCTGGGCATCACATCCTATACCAAGGATTCTTTGCATGTACTAGAAAAACTAAGCAATGTGACATGGCAGCCAGATTTCTTATGGATATTTGTGGACGTCAGTTCACTTTGTACATACAGTATATACACCATGTTTTGGGTTTGTAAGCTTTGGATTTCTTCTTGTCCTCCAGCATGCATTCTGGTGCCCCTCTACCTTCTTCCCTCATAGTGGCAGTGGACTTCATCCTATTCCACAACTATTTTTTATTTAACAACCAACTTTGCCTTCAAAAATGTGGGACAGCAATAGGGTCCACTGTTGCCCCAGCTACACAAACTTGACTTAAGGCTGGTGGTAAAATTGCCACATTTTTGTGACTAGAATGAATTTCTGGACAACACTGTTTTATGGGCTAGATACATAAATGATGAGTTGATCATCTAGAGAGGTACTGACACTCAAGCACTGGCTTTTGTGGAAAATGTAATGAAAACACACTCAATTTACACTTCACCTCACATATTGATGCTAACACTATAAGTTTCCTTGACTTGTGTCTTACTGCTATGGAGGATGGAAGCATCCAAACAAAATGTTATAGAAAGAATACAGCAGGTAACTCTGTTTTACATGCCTCAAGTGCACATGCACCCTCACTTATTCAGTCTATTCCCTATGGGCACTTTCTCAGATTGTACCACAGCTGTTCTTCTGATACTGATTTTGATGTTCACGTTAGTGAAATGTATTCTAATTTTCTTGAAATGTGCTATACTTCTAACATTTTGGATAATGCTTTCGGTCGAGCTAAATAGTAGGACTGAAAACCAAACCAAAAGACAGAAGTATGCCTCTAACTTTTATTCTAGATTACAATTTAATTACCCCTAAAGTAAAAAAAAAATAAAATCTTAAAAAAATTTGGGCATGCTTTCACACTGTAATCATTTTACTGAACAACTACAAATTATTTACAGCTGGGAGAAAAATTTGGGGGGCCACCACTGCCATAGCTCTTTTTTACCAGCACTGGCCAGACAACCTACATGGCTCCCTGAAAAACTGGTTTTCACAGTTGCAGGCATTGCTCTGTGTGTAGGCATTCTATGCCAGGCTAAAAGTTTATACATCCCACTAACAACATCACAGTAGACATTAGAGAATTTATATGCTATTGAGTGTCCTTGTCCATAAATTTATGTAAGGAGAACCATATGCCAGGCAAAAGAAAGAATACTGAAGCATTTGACAGATATTAGAAACATTAGCCTTGACTCTGCCCTGGGGACTCATTTTAGAGATTTTCATCAGAGTGGCACCAGTTGTCTGAGATTCACAAGTGGATTTTTGTCCTAGAGTCTATGATTCCAATAGGCCAGAATGAGGAGCTAGATCTTACAGTATTTTTCTATGGTCCCTTTCATTACTTTTGCTTTTCTGGATTGTGACTTCCACTTTTTGTGGATTGTATGTATAACATGTTCAATGTTTTGGTGAATACAGTAGTGCTTGTGTACTGTATACTTGTAATGTTTTGAACTTTGGCCTTTCCCTATTTTTACCCTTGGTAGGTAAGCCAAGTAGCGAGTAGGGAATAGAAGGCCCAACACCAAGGGTGAGTAGAGTGCTAGAGGAGGAGGAGGCAGGGGAGGATGATGGGTGTTTTCACAATGTGCTGAGTGGGGAACTGCCATGGGAGGCTTTATTTGGGATGTGGGAGGAGCTATTCCCCCACATTGAACCTTGAGTTTTAGCCCTCCCATTCAATGTTTTAGTAGCTAGAGTAGTGCTTGTGTATACTTGTAATGTTTAGAACTTTGGCCTTTCTCTATTCCCACCATTGGTAGGTAAGCCATGTAGTGAGTAGGGAATAGAAGGCCCAAAAAGATTACTTCCTCCAACTCATAGAGAGCATGACCAGTAGCACACAGGACAGGAAAAAATCCCAGGTGGAGGAAACCTCTGAGGACCCATGGCTGCTGACCTGCCTGTCCTCAGGGCAGACTAAGAAAAGATGATCCTAGATTCTTAGAACCATATTCTAATCTTTTGCGTGAGCTGTAATGTTTGTAGTGATGAAGTTTAATCTTCAGAGTCTGTTAAATGATGCATTCAGGAGGATCGATTCTTGAGGTTGAAGAAGCAGGTCCAGTCTGAAGAAATGTCCAGATCCCGAATATGGATCAAGTCCAGCTGGAAAAAGGATTGAACATGGTCCAGGATTCAGATGTGATATTGGTTGATATTCAATGGGGTACAGAATCAATGTGAGCATGAGGAGCATGAGTTGATTAAATGAGCCGCCAGACTCCGAACTGTGGGATGTATGCTGGGTTATGAAATTCTTAAAGTAAGCTGTCAGACTTTGAAGAAGCCAAGGGCAAGATATAGGATTTAGCTCCTTTGTAGAGTGGAAAGTGGTTCATATATTTGCAAGGTTCTCAGAGAAGCTTGATCTCAGTATTCATAAAAAAAATGCAGGAATTGAAATGGCTAGATGATGGGGTAGTAGAGGCTTTGATATCCAAATTAGGGTCTCGTGGCTTAGAGTCCAGCAATTTGTAATGTTTCACTATGTAGGCATCTATGGAGATTATCAAGGATTTGGAGAGAAGCTTTAGGAACCTGGTAGGAGAGATTAACTGAAAGATTTCAGACCAATAAAGGAAGGGTGATATAGGTTATAAAGATGGTAACTGGACATCGATAGGAATAATTGAAAAGTTCAGTACAATAAGTTTGCGGTTTGAAGCAAGTTACGTTGCTATATTGAGGTTTGTAAGGGCTCATACTCAGGAAGGACCGCTAGTGCGGGATGGTGGATATGGGTATTGCTGCAGCTGAATAGCCCATAGCAGGAGCTTAAGTGGCCATGGCAACTTTGTCTTGTTGGTGGATCTGATGTCTGTATGCTGTGGGGAGCATGAGAATGGGTCTTTGAATGAGTCTACTGACCGAAATGGCAAAGGGAAGGTGATAGCAAGCATAGAACGCAATGGGTGCATAGCGTACTTAGTCAGATGTAGAACTATTGTGAAGCATTAACTGTGATAGGGAGACAACCAGGCCAGTTGTAGATGCACAGAATGATGAATCAGATGGAGGCCTTCTCCAGATGATGGTATTCACTGGTGGGAGTATGGGAGGATAAAATCCCATCAGATGAGTTAGAAAGGACAACTGGATAGGTAGCTGGTCTGATTAGAGTATGTGATGAAGGATGTAGATCACTTCATGAAGTATGGCAATGTCCAGGGGCCGGGAAACAGTAGCTTGGGATGATATAAATTTAGCAAGGCAGCCATGCATCGGAAATATGACAATACATATTCTGGGATAGTACTGTAGATGGAAGGAAGTCTTAGGAACATCCAATGGCTATTCAGAGAATACAAGTCGGATATCATGGTCAAACTGAGAAAACGCTTTGGGGAGAAGACTATAAGGGGAAGGTATAATGGACAATGCAAGTATTGCTATGTGGTATCCTGCTGTTCCTGTTACCATTGAGGGTTATGGTTATTATGGAGTTGGTATGTCCTAGGAGGGAATTTGGTTCATGTTTCCAGGTAAGATGATAGGTGTGAAGGAGACTCCACTAAATCTTGAGTCCTATGAAGAAATCGAGAGATAGTGATGTCCATGCTGTTTTAATTAAATGGAGTATGTAAGGAAGATCCTGCAGTGTTGGTTGTGAGATAAGGCCTTCTATCGTCCAGTCGAATGGGATTCCAGAAATGGATCCTGGGAGATTATCAGAAAGTACCTACATTTTGTATAGTGACTTAGAGCCTATATGGCATGCTGGTCTAGGGATGTCACTGAAAGAAGGTTTATTTAGGTAAGAAGAACAGATACTCCTTACAGCATTGGACAGGAGCAGTAATGTTGGCTGAGGTAGGAGTATGAGGCAGATGAACGGGTAGGAGTAATTGATTGGGCAGGGATGCTGGACATCAATAGTTGTAAGAATCCCCAAAAAGAAACACGGCAAATGTGCAGGAGCCCCAAGCCACCATAGCAGTAAGAAGGAAGGCAATAGTCCAAGGAGTGAGGGAAAATTCAAAGTGGAAGTCAACTGACTGGAGGATGGAGCTTGAAAGGAAGTCAGCAGAGGCTCAGCAGTACCGACATCGCAGGTCCAGGTAAAGTACAGGGTTGGGGGGCAGTCGCCATGCATACCAGAATAGATGCAGGAAAGCTGAAACAGGCCTAGGGTGGCAGATCCAAGTAAAACTGAGATGCAAATCCAGGTATGAGGTGCTGCAAAGTTGAGGTATGAGGCACCCACCTCTGAAGGAGATGGAGAACTTAAATTGCTGAGAGCAAAAGGCACTGCAAAGATGGAGTATGAGGTTCTAACCTCTGAAGGAGATGGTGAACTGGAATTGCTGATAGCAATAGGTGCTGTGGTAATATGGAATGGGTCCCACTTCTGAAGGAGATGGTGAATTTGAAATGCTGACATGGAAAGGCAGTGAGGTGATGGGATCAGAGGGTACCACCTCAGAAGGAGGTGGCGAACTGGAATGCTGAGAGAAAAAGTCCTCTTGGATCACTGATGGTAGGCCTCTGGATGGAGACAAGGGCAGCATAAGGGAAAAACTGTAGAAGGACTCAGGCACCCATCGTGGAAGATGAGCAAATGTCCAGCAGAAAGCAAGGGGGAATATGGGCAGACATGTCCAAGAAAGCAGCAGGGAAACCGAATAATCTGGAGTAGTAATGGAGGAGGAGATGGCAACATGGAGCTGAAGGTCCGGAGAATGGAGAAGGTTGAGCTGGAAGGCAAGCCACAACTACAATGTATGGGAGCACAGGAGGAATCAGAAGGCAAGCAGCACGGAACCCCAGGAGTCCGATTGACTGGATGGAGTTGGAGACTGAACAAGCTGGTGGGCTCCAAATCCAGAACATGAAGATGTAAAAGGCAAGGACAAGTACATCGATTCCAAGGAGGTATAGGATGCAGGCAGCAGAGTTCATGGATTGGAAGCAAATGGGGTACAGTGATCCCGTTTCTGATGGGAAGCGGCAACTGGATATCAGGTATAGAATGCACTTGTTAGAAACTGTAGATTGAAGACACAGGCTCCCTATCCCCAGTAGTCGAGGTGAGCTAACCTTCACTCGATGCCATGCCAGGCAGAGTTAGGAACAGAGACCGTCAGCAGGCAGCATGGTATGGAATCGGTTGAAACTGAAATTGAGGAAACATGCTCCCATTCCTGGAAGACTGGGCAAGCCCAACTTTACTTGATACCGCAGAAGGAAGAGTTAGGGACAGAGGATGTCAGGGTGCTGGTAAGACTGGTAGTTGATTTTGTAAAGAGTCCAGCAGAGTTAAATGGTAGAAAGATTGAAACAGACTCCCATCCCCAGCAGACATGGAATGCATACCTATGTTCAATGCATCAGAAGGCAGAGTTAGGAACAGAGACCGAAAAATTGCTGGTATGGGCTGAGCAAGGAAAGTGCAGCCAACTGCCGTGAGGTAAAAGGGGAGTAAACAAAAGGGACTGGGGCAAAGGGAATGTAGGCAGGGAACAGGAGGAGGAGGATGAACATAAGGGGAACATGAAATGAACGAAACAAATGAATGATGAATAGCGGGCAACAGCACATAGGACAGGGAGACAAGTGAAGGAACACAACAATAGAGAATGTACAAAGGGAACACTATGTGGGATCCGGAGGGGAGGTAGGGTTGTGCAGGATCCCAATCAGCAATGGCGGAGTAGGAAGGTGATCATGAGGGTTGGAAGGGTAGGAATTACTATGGGTTCAATGGGTTAAAGTTAGAAACTACAGACTGAGCAGGGTTTATGGATTCTGAGACCAGGAAATGGAATGAATGGGGTAAAGGCATTGGTAGCAGCGGTGGCAGGCAAAACTGCAGGTGAAGGGCATGTGGGATAAATGACTGAGTGCAATAGCTGCTGAGGAATTTCAAGTGCCAGACCAGGGAAAACAAGCATGGGGCTGTTGGAATAAAAAAGGAACGGCGATGGAGATGGAGTCCCGGTGAAAGAATGAGGGATGGGGAAGTGGGGGGAATCATAGAAACATGGACACATAGAAAGTGACGGCAGATGGGGACCAAATGTCCATCTAGTCTGCCCAGATCCTACCTCCCTACTCAGATACTTTTGTCACTATTCCCTTGTGCCTATCCCAAGCTGATTTAAATCCCCATACTGTTTTGGATTCAGTGACTTCGGCAGGTAGGCTATTCCAGGGATCAACCACCTTTTCTGTGAAGAAAAACTTACGCATGTTGCCTCTGAATCTACCCACTTCAGTTTTTTGTTCTCGTGGAGTTGTTAATGAGAAAGAGCTCCTGGGTCGGGACTTTGTTTATACTCTTTAGGTACTTGAATGTCTCAGTCATGTACCCCTATCTCTGTGCTGCTCCAGGAAGTACATGTTAAGCTCCCTTAATATGTGTTCGTAAGGCAACTCATGGAGACCGTGAATCATTTCAGTTGCCCTCCTCTGCACTGTCTGCAGTTTGTCTGTGTCCTTCCTGCAGTAAGGCCTCCAGAACTGGATGCAGTACTCAAGGTGAGGCCTCATCAGTGACCTGTACAGTGGCAGGATCACTTCCCTTCTTCTACTTGAGATGCCCCTACCTATGCATCCTGACATTTTGCTGGCCCATGTTGCTGCTTTTTTTGCATTGGTTGCCCACTTTTAATTCATCTGAAATGATAAGTCCCAGATCTTGCTTCTGCTGGGTGATTGATTACAAGTCTCCCAGCCCCCAGGTGGTAGTCAGTACCCGGGTTGTTCTTACCCAGATGCATGACCTTGCATTTTTTTGTGTTGAATTTTAGCTGCCACATACTTAACCATTTTTCAAGCTTGAGAAGGTCACTTCGCATTTGCTCCACCCCCTGTGCCGTATCCATTCTGTTGCAGAGCTTCGTGTCATCTGCAAACAGACATACCTTTCCGCCCAACTCATCTGTTATGTCACTGATGAACACATTGAAGAACAAAAGTCCCAGGAGGGATCCTTATGGCACACTGCTAGTCACTTCCCTGGCTTCTGATGCTGCCCCATTTACCATCACTGTTTAGGTTCGCTGTTAAAGCCAGCTTTCTACCCATGATACCACTTCCTTCCCTACTCCTGTATTCTCAAGTTTATTTAGCAGCCTTCTGTGTGGGGCACAATTGAAGGCTTTACTAAAGTTTAGGTAGATAACATCCACGGCACCCCCCCGATCCACCGCCCTAGTAAAAAAGTCAAAGAACTTGATCAGGTTTGTCTGGCAAGACCTTCCTGCTAGGAACCCATGCTGCTTGGCATCCTGCTGTTCAGTTTCCTCCAGAAATGCTATTATTCTTTCCTTGAGCAGCGATTCCATCAACTTTCCCACCACTGAGGTGAGACTAACTGGGTGGTAGTTCCCTGCTTTCTCTTTGCTACCACTCTTGTAGATGGGGATTACTACTGCCTTTTTCCAGTCCTGTGGGACCATCCCTCCCCTCAGGGATCTACTAAATAGGTCTAAATAGGTCTGCTAGGGGTTCCTGCAGTTAGAGATGCAGCAAAATTAAAATCTGCTGATGAAGTGAACACGAAGTGGCCACTTCGCGTTGTCATAACACTACACAAAGTGACCACTGTAAAGTGCTCACTTTGCCACGTTATTGTGACTTCGCGTTGTCATTCCGCCTTAACGTGAAGTAAGGTGAAGTGACAACAATGTAGGCAGCCCCCCACGCATCAAATGGCTTACAGTACTGTAAGTCACATGCTTTAGACAGGCAGGAAGGAAATGAGTCATACAAGCAGATACTTTCACTTTCTCCTGTGCTGAGTAACAGAGAGGAGGCATTTTGTAGGAGGAGAGTAGAGAGAATTGTTGTTTGTGAAGTGATCAAACCAAAAAGCTTTTTTAAAAGCTAATTGTTTAGTTTTTTTTTGTACTGTTTTGGCAGTTAATTTTTTCTTGTGGTGACTGATTTGTTTGTTTTGTAAGTTTTGTTTTATGTGTGTGACTGTGTGTGTGTCTGTGTTGTGTGAGTATATGTTCTGTGTTGTATAGTGTGTGTAAAGTTGTTGGCAACAGCATTGCTAGTCGGAGAGGGAAGGAGGGATTCTTTTAAAATGGAATAGGGATAGGATCTGGACCATCCAAGTCAGGACTTGGAGGGAATGCCTGGGACTGTGCCAGAGGCAGTGGAGCCATGAGGCAATATTGGTGGCAGGAGGGAAGGGGAGGAGTGTGTATGCATGGGGGGGCTTGGCTGGGTGGTGTTGGACTGCTCAAAAGTCTTTGGTCCTCCCCCCCAGAAGCAGCAGCACCACCACAACCACCAAGTCCACCACCACCACCAGTGGCAGCTGCAGAAGCTCCAGCAGCACCGCCTCCAGAGCAGCAGGTCGAGTCCCACTGTGTCCATGCTGCCAGCACTGCATCTGTTCCTCCTGTGCCTGGTCCCCCCCCCGCAGCTCCCCAGTTTGGCAGTTTTTCAACTGTGTTGGGGGGGACAGCAGCCTTGTCATATGCAGACTTTGTGGGGTGGAGGTGTGCCGTGGCTCCCGGGGGACACATCTAGGGATGGGGGCCAATGCATCCATATGTTGAACCACCACAAGGTGGAGTGGCAGGCTACCACAGAACAGGCCAGGCCTCCACCTGCTGGCCCTTTTGTGGCATTGGCAGAGGGTGCTGCTGTTGTGCATCACCACAGCAGGAGGAGGGCCACAGCAGCAGCTTCTCCACCACCACCACGAGCACCACCCTCACCACCACCACTACGTGGTGTACCACCACCAGTGGACCCCACAACACCTGCAACTCTGGCAGACATTGCACTTTTGTGGGCCATGGTGGAAGAAAATAATGAGAGGGTGGGTGCTGTCTAGAAGCAGTTGGAGCAGATAGAGCAACACCAGTTACAGATTGTGTTGATGCTCCATCTGCTGCTGGACCAGAAGGGGATCCCCATTAGATTTTTTTGCAGCACACCTCCCCCCACCACTGTACTGTTTTGTCTTTTGTTTAATAACAGAGAGAGGGAAGGCCACAGTAGTAGTTTAAATATATACATACACATACACATACATACTTACCTACATGCTCCTTATTGCCCTGTTATTATAATACAGTGCCTCAGTAATGTTTACTTTCTGTTGTGGAGTAGTTGTGGAAAAGCAGGACTGAGCAGTGAAAGTATAATGTGCTAAATTGCATGTGTGCAGTCAGTGTTATTTCCTGTGTGTGTGCGACTTCAGACATTGTCCAGCTTCTTGCAAACATATATATGCTGACTTGCTGCAGTGTTTATGGTATAAAGAATAGAAATAAGAATATATAACATATATTTTATTGTCACCATCATCATCAGTGGACTAAGTGATATGATATTTTTTCAGAGGAGTCTGGCCAGAGTGCACCTTAGTCACATACTGCACACATGACTTTTAGGAGAGCATGCATTTTTTTGTGCTATTATCTCCGCAAAGTTTATGTGTGCACTGTGAGTGACTAAGGTGCACAATGGCCTGAGACCTCTGAAAAAATATCATATCACTTACTCCCCCAGTGCTGATGGTACAAATAAAATATATGTCATATATTCTTTCTTATCTTTATTCTTTACAAACTGTAACATGTCACACCATATATATGTTTGCACGAAGCTGGACAATGTCTGCACATACAGGAAAGAACACTGATGGCACACATGCAATTTAGCACAGCATACTTGCACTGCGCAGTCCTGCTTTTTGACAAACACTTCACGAGTCCCGACACAAAGTAAACATTACTGAGGCTCCAGAAATATTTCTTTTTTGAAATAGACATTAAAGCAGCAGTGCAACAATCTGGTGAAAATGTTTACCTATACTTTTTTATGCTATTTTACATTGCCACTTTACTTACCTCTTGACTTGTATGATACCATTCTTTCCAGTATTTTAGTCTGCTTTAGTACTTTTTTTCATGTCTGAAATTATAAAAGCAGCACTCCTTTTAATATGGTGTGGACCAGGTCTTCATCAGTATTTTCTGCTGTTTCTGTCCATCAGTTGTTTATATATCTATTTTGTTGTGAGTAAAATTAACAATTATGCAGCAGGCAGTGTTTTCTGACCTCACAGAACAATATTTGTTCAAAACTAGCTGCAAATACTGATGGAAACCTGGTCCACACCATATTAAAAGGAGGACTTACTTAATTTTCTCAGACATGAGAAAAAGTACTAAAGCCGACACAAATTGTGAAAAGAAGGGTATCATACAAGTCAGTAGGTAAGTGGCTGGCAATCTAAAATAGCATAAAAAAGTATAGGTCAAAATTTTCACCAGATTGTTGCACTGCTGCTTTAATTTATAATTTAATTATGACATTATGTGCTCACAACACACAAAATGTAACTGTCTTATGTCCAGAAAATTCCCAAGTGCTGACGAAGTGAAATGGGAATGGTACACCACATGCAAAGTCCCACAGAATGTATTGTGCAGTCACTCATGCATGCAGTGGTCACACAGTCCTCAGAATTTTTCTGCATCCCCAAAATGCAACTGTTTTGTGTCCAGAAAATTCCCAAGTGCTGATGAAGTGAAATGGGAGTGGTACACCACATGCAAAGTCCCTCAGAATGTATTGCGCAGTCACTCATGTGTGTGTGGTCACACAGAGTCCACAGAATTTTTTTGCATCCCCAAAATGCAACTGCCTTGTGTCCAGAAAATTCCCAAGTGCAAACAAAGTGAAATGGGAGTGGTACACTGCATGCATAGTCCCCCAGAATGTATTGCGCAGTCACTCATGTGCAGTGGTCACACAGAGTCCCCAGAAGTTTTCTGCAGCCCCAAAATGCAACTGTCTTGTGTCCAGAAAATTCCCAAGTGCTGACAAAGTGAAATGGGAGTGGTACACCACATGCAAAGTCCCCCAGAATGTATTGAACAGTTACTCATGCATGCAGTGGTCACACAGAGTCCCCATAATTTTTATGTATCCCCAAAATGCAACTGCCTTGTGTCCAGAAAATTCTAAAGTACAGACGAAGTGAAATGGAAGTGGTACACCACATGCAAAGTCCCCCAGAATTTATTGCTCAGTCACTCATGTGTGCATTGGTCACACAGAGTCCCCAGAATTTTTCTGCATCCCCAAAATGCAACTGTCTTGTGTCCAGAAAATTAACATAGTGCAATGATGATGTCACAATGCACAGTGTCTTGCCAAATCATGTGAAGGAGGGATAACATGACATGAATGACCATTCAGTGTTCCATCACAAATGATGATAGTGAGAGAACTGTTGCTTGTCCAAAGTGTGCTGCGAATGAAATGCGATCACCTCAACTGGATGGAAGGGTGCCCTTTGTGTGTACACTAATAGTAGCCGTAGTGAGTTGATATATATATGTATATGTGTATATATATATATATATATATATATATATATATATATATATATATATATATATCTATATATATGTATATATATATATACATATACCTGTATATATGTATGTATTTTCTAGTTGGGGTGGTTGACATATATATATTTATGTGCTCATTGTATTGTTTTGTATCACAGATCACATACTGTTGGTGTGCACATTCCCGTGCTTGATGAAAAATGTTAGCATTGGAATTGGAAATGGAATACTCTCAAGCCAGTGAAGGTAAGTATTTTTTTTGGGGGGGAAGCATATTTGCAGGTAGTTCTCATTAATGGTTTATTATTTGGTTGCTTCTTCACAGGTTTTATCTGCATCCTCCTCTAGTCCGGTAATGGTGGTCATGGCCATCATCAATTCGAACAACTTCTGCTTGTTGCATGTCTGCCCCAGCCGGGGGGGGGCATGATGTTGAAGAAGTTCTTTGGATAAGGCAACTATAACACCACAAAGCATCTGGAAGTTTCCTAAAAAAAGAAATGAAGGACTTATTACAACTTGATTGCAGTAGTAAGACATTATGTTTAAGCCATGGCTGTTCCACCACTGATATCTGGATTAACACAGATAGCAAACTGTCCCACTGCAATCATCAGATCACAATTTCATTTAGTACCAGGCTGTAACAAATACACTGTGTCAGTGTCCCTGCATCTCAACTCAAGTTACATTTTAAAACCACATCTTGTCAAGTAACATGACCTGGGTCCAACTTTTTCAACACTGTCATGGCTGCACAGCTGCAAATTTGGAATACAGTGCATGATATGTTGCTGAAATATTTTTTGTGACGTTCATGTCACCTAGTTTATGAATCATCAGTTGGATTTTTTGCACTCTTATGGAAAAAAAAGGAACAGATAAAAATAAAATTTATATATTTACCAGTATGGATTGGAAATGGATATCCCATAGGTTCCTGTAGACAGTACTGCTGCTGTACCATTGATACAGACCATCAGCGAAGGAGAGTCATTTGTTGTTAAGCTGTACAAAAAATAAAATAAGTTGACTGTATGTGTTTGACCATTGCAGCTCAGAAAAGCAACAGAAAACAAAACATACAACTAAAGGAAGTTGAATAGCATGAAAAACGTTAGTACACATACTCACTTTATAGTTTTAATAGTAAGAAGCCTTGTGCCTGTGTCTGATGGATGTGGTCTCCTGTTTGACTCCCTCTGCCTTGGCATGGTCAAGACAAGACATGTAATGGAAAACATTGTCACAATGGTGGTGGTCGGTGGTGGTGGTCATAGCGGAGGCACATGATGATATTCCCTCTCAGATCTTCCTGCATCTGGTGGTGGTGGCAGTGGCTAACAGTGGTCTTATGGTGGTGGTAGTCCAGGGGAACAGATGGTCACATTCCCTATGGTGACAGTGGTGAACAGTGGTCTTATGGTGGTGGTGGTAGTCCAGGGGGACACATGGTCACATTCTCTATGGTGGCAGTGGTGAACAGCGGTCTTATGGTGGTGGTAGTCCAGAGCGACACACAGTCACATTCCCTATGGTGGCAGTGGTGAATAGCGGTCTTATGGTAGTGGTAGTCCAGGGGCCAGGATATACTGTGCTCTGTGTTATAAATGTGATGTGACATATGGAATTTGAGTCACTATGAATGGGACACTGATTTAACTTTATGAAAAAGAAAACATGTATCATACAAGAAATGTGACAGCCTTTTAACCACTTAAGTTAAAACCTGACAACATTAACCTCATCATCATTCATCATCATCCTCATAAAGAAAGCTGCCCTCGCAGTCTTCTATGTCTGAATTCTGACCACTGGGAAATTCTTTCTCCACTGTGTTATCATCTACGTCGATGGTAGGCTGTTTCATGCTGCCAGTGCCACCAGGATGGTTCCTTTCTACAACATCAGCAAAACCATGACTATGCCGGGGTATGAATACTGAGGTTGCAGTCTGAGCTGGTATGTACCTCTCATTCATTTTTATGAATGCCAGTAAACTGACATTTGCAGGAGAGAAGTTTGTATGATGATTCCGAGCTGTTGCTCCTGCTGAGCTGAATACTCTCTCGACACTCACACTGGAGGGTGGGCATGCCAGGTACTTCAGTGCCACAGCGGTCAGCTCTGGCCATTCACTGACCTTTCCAATCCAGTATAAAAGAGGATCATCAGTGATTGGCAGATGCCTGTTTTCAGACAAATATGACTTAAACATTCGCTGTGCTGCACTAAGTCCAGTGGTTGATGCATCATCCGCTTCTCCAGAATCATTTATGTCACAAATCCCCACTTAAGACAAAGCTTCCCAAAGTGGGTTAACGTCAACCGCTTTTGATGACAGGCCACCTGGAACTGCAGTCCCCTTCCCCTTACAGGATATGCTTGATACTACTCCTCCAGATTCACCTTCAGCCTGATTATGCTGCTGAGGTTTGCTGACCTTGGCACGTGACTTCTGTGCCCCATGAACCAAGCGCATCAATTGCCCACTGACAGTTTTTACCTGTTCAGGCCTGTTCTCCAGTACTGAGGCAATTCCACATTTGTAGCATGTGTCCAGCATTGTTGCTATTGCAAAGTTGTGACTACGATGAATACTCAAGATGTGATGATTCGGGTCGAATACTGTCAGCATGTGTTTCAGCAACACACTGCTAGCACTGTCTCCGGCAACATCAAGACTATGCAGTACATTCACCAATGTCTGCCTCAGCACCCGCAGCAGTGGAATTGATTGGCTAATGGAAGCAGACTCGCCACTCACTGCCTGTGTGGCATGGTCAAAAGACCTCAAGAAGGTTATTACAGAGTCCATGAGGCACAACTGTTCAGTCATCATAGACATTGAGGCCCTGGAGCTGTCACAGCTAGTGTGCATGACAAGATATTCTGAGATGGCTTTGCATTGTTCATACAACCTCTCTGCCACGTATGAAGTGGAGTTCCACTGGGTGACAACTTCCAGCTTCAAGTGGTGCTGTGGGAGGCTGTTTTGGATCTGCAACTGCCGAAGTTGGTCACGGGCCTTTGCAGAGTGTGAAAAGTGAGAACAGATATGGCATGCAACTGACAGCATTTCTTTTATATCAGGGTGCTGCAGAAACTCCTGAACCACAAAATTTAAACAGTAGGCCATGCATGGAACCCACCATTCATGATGCATTTCACCACATTTGACCCATTGTCACTTGCTATAAACTCAGCTCTCAGGGACAGGGGGTTCAGCCACTTGTCAATTTCAGTCAGTACCAAGTTCAACATGTTTTCACCAGTGTGAGAACAGGTCACACTGTGCATAGCATTAATTGCATGCTGTCGAATTCCTGGAAGATTGCTACCATGTTACTCCACCTTACTACACTGATTATTCACACTACGAACAGCACAAACAACACCCGGCACCTGCGCCCAATGTGCAGTTATACACTAATACTGTATGAGTTCCCTGCTGTTTTGCCACTTGTCCACATATCTATACTTAAATGGATGAATGGAGAGGAGGAATGTTGGAGGGCATGTCATACAGAGTCGGACACAGTATGGTACAACTCGGGGACAGCATGGGTGGAAAAGTATGTCCTGGATGGGACTTTCCATTTTGGATGGGCACGTGCAGCAAACCATCGGAACTCAGAATTCTCCACAAAGGAGAAGGGTAAAAGATCAATTGCCAGCATTTCAGCTACAGCAGCACTGAGTTCACGTGACACTGTATGACTGGGTGGGTACTTCAGCTTATGGCAAAAACACTCTGTAACGTGTGCTGACTTAAACATTTTACACGGGGTGTAATGACATATGGTTCTGCTCTGCGCATCGCAGGAGGTGGAGTGTGGACGTGTGATGAAGACGGTTGCACAGGTGATGACAAACCCAGAAATGCAGTTATTTTCTCAGATTTACCAACAGGGGTTGATGTACCACTTGCACTAGACATACTGCACTGACCATCACCAGCACCAAAACTGCTACTCTCACCACCACTGGACATTTCAGAATCATTATGCTCTTTCACCTCATGCCTGTAGTAATCCTCTGCTGTTATTTCATCACTACTGCACACATTTAATTTTCTACTTGATGTTACAGTCATGGAAGGGGATGACATGCTCGTTATGGTTGGTGATAAGGGTGAACGCCCCACTGTGGTATAGGTATTAGCTGCCATCTTGTGCTGGGTCCACAGTGCCATGTGCCTGTTCTTAAGATGGGTATGCTTTCCCCCTGTGCCCAGAGGGCTCCTCTTTTTACTTCGCCTCACACGCACCTGGCAAACCTGGCAGATTGCAACTGACTCATCATTTACATCTTGCACAAAAAAATCCCAAACAAGGATTGTGTGATGCTCTGGTTTTAACATGTCCCTGATGCTGCTTATTGGACTCCATTTTTTTAAGCCATGAAGTAGGAGGTATGCTACATGGCTTTTTCAGGCAGGACACACTTGGACTGCAACTGACCACCACGACTACCTATCATTATTACTGGGTCATCATCATCAACTGAAACTGGTAAATTACAACTTTTTATGGGGAAGGGGGTAGTGCAAACAGACCCAGACACAGCCACCTTAAATTTCTTTTTCTCCAGTTCCCAACAGGGGTCACTGACATCATCATCATATTCATCAACATCATCCACATCTTCTGCTTAGATACTAGCATGTGGACTGCATGTTGCAACCACAGCAACATCATCATCATCAGATTCATCATCATCAACACCACCATCACCAGATATTTTTTCACCACACTGTAAATCACTGCATGGCAAATGCATGACCTGAACCATGGTGGAAGAAATGTGACATTGTGCGCTATCGTTGACATGATGATCATAATCCTCATGTTCAGTTACTGGGATGTTACTGGAGAGTATGACATCATCTCTACACTGTCACTCACTGGCACTGCTTCACACTCCACCATATTTTTGGACATGGTAAACTGGTCAGAAGTGGAACTTGAGGCAACAATACTCATACCACCACCAGCAACTGCACTAACACCACCAGCTGGGACAACATCATCTCCTCCAACTATGAGTGAAGCTACCGATTGCACTATAAAAAACATTGAAGGAGAGATACCTTTCGTCACATCAGCAATGCACTTCTGCGACTGCGTACTACCACGCCCACAGAAAATCTTACCATTGGCAGCAGTGCCATGGTGAGAAACAGCATTGCTTGCATGTCTCTTTGTGGGCATTTTGGGGGATCAATAAGAATATTCTAAACAAATTTAGATTTTGGAACGTTCACTCTAGGTAGGAGACGGGGGGCACTGGATGTGAAGCCAAAAAAAAACTGGCTTCAACAAGAGATACAGATGCAAACTCACAAGTTCAACAACACCTTAACTAACCAGTGGAGCTCTCAAGTCACAAACAATCCAATCTGGAAAAGAATACCTTTTGCCAGTTGGGGGGGGGGGGACTGACTGCAGATTATGGCAGTGCAAAACCAAGAAAAGGTACCACAATGGCAGTACAAAATCATGCAGGTGCAGTAAATAGCAGGTTCACACTGCTGCGCCTGCAATTACACTGTGGCACAATAAAAGGTGTATTATTTGATGTCACGCACCGCACACACACTCACACACACACATGCATGTCCATAAGTAATGCTTTGCAAATTGAAAACTTCAGTAATATACCATGTATTTTAAACAACCTGAAATTATGCACTGCTGCACCAGGTCCACAACACACACAATCAGCAAAAAAATGTCAACAATTACTGAAACGATTACTGTGTGTACATTAACACAGTCAGTTATATAAGAAAAATATAACCAAAAAACAAAGAACTCCCTATTTCTCCAGCTTAAGTCTACGTACACCACACCTCCCCCAATGCACACTTCCACTGTCTCTCAGTACACAGACTGAATGTTGTACATTAACATTCAAAATCCACTCACAAATAATAAATGCTCGATGATATGAGCACAGGAGGGGTTCCTACAATCGATAAACTAAAGTTTCAGCAAAACAAAATGACTCAAAAAGGCTTCTTTAACAGCTTTTAGAAGGTTTGAATCACAGAGTGCTCTCAGAGCAGACTGTCTCCTACAGCTTCCTACACACACTACCCTGAACTGAGGCTGTACAGAACAATCTAGAGCACATGTGACCTGAAATCCCATGAATCACTGCAAAATTCACCTTTGGAGCTTAAAACAAGGTGAAGTGAGGTGAAGTACATTGCTTTCAATGTACTTCGCCTTAAAATTTGTGGAGTAGTGGTTTGGGGAAGACGGAGTAATGCAAAGTCATTGTTTTCAATGGACTTCACGTTACTCATTATGACGTGAAGTACTCCGCTTTGTGCAGCGGAGCACTTCACGAATTCACCTTCACTCCGTAAATCGCTTTGCGGAGCGAATTGAGGCCACTTTACTCACCACAACCCACAGTATGCATGGATGGATTCCATCTGGACCCATGGCTTTATCCACATTCAGTTTTTTTTATTCTGCCTTTACCCTTTCTGCCATGAATGGGCTTATGTCCACCCCCCTTTCTGTTATTTTGTCCCCTTCGGGTGGGTCCATTGCCAGGCTCTTCCTTTGTAAAGACAGAGTAGAAGTACTCATTCAAGATCTCTGCCTTTTCTATGTCTTCTTCCACCTTTTTCCTAATCCCTGTTTAAGAGCCTGACAATACCGTACCTTCTTTGTTTTTCTTTTTGTCACTTATGTACCTAAAGGTATTTTTGCCTTCTTTTACACCCCACACCAAGTCTTCCTCTGTTTGTGCCTTTGCTGCTCTGATCACCCTATCTGCCTCCCTCAAGCTACACCTGTATGCCTCCCTATCCTTGCCACTGTTAGAGCTTTGGTACTTCTTGACTGCTTGTCTCTTTTCTCTTACTGTGGTTGCTACCTCTTTTGTGAACCATAGCAGATTTCTTCTTTTTCTTGTCTTACTGACCAGCCTGAAGCATTTCTCAGTTACTTCTTCCAGTGCCTTCCTTATGCATGCCCAACATTCTTCCACACCATCCTTTAGCTCTGAAGCAACTTCTCATTTGGGCAAAGTCTGTTTTTTTGAAACCAATGCCTCTTGTCTTAGAGTGGCTTGATTCCTCTATCTTGCTGACCTTAAGCCAGACAGATCTGTGGTCGCTCAGTCCCAGCTGGCACCCCACTTTCACCTCCTTTACCTTGCTGCTTTTAGACAGCACCAGGACCAGGAACGCGTTTTCTCTAGTAGTGGCTGTTGTGATCTGGTTTAGACCAACCCCTCTCAGTGCATCTAGGAAGTTTCTACTTCTAGCTGTGGATGCTGTGCAGGAAATCCAGTCTATGTCTGGCAGATTGAAATCATTCATTAACATGAACTCTCCCTTATCAGTCATATTCAGTAAGCGTTCCAGTGGTTCTTTATCTGCTTCTGCCTACTGCAAGGGAGCCCTATATGTCATCCCTAGTCTGAGGACTGATTTATTTTCTGGTTCGAGTGTGACCCAGAGGACCTCTGATTTGTCTTGGGTTCTTTGGACTTCCATGGCTTTTATGTCCTCTCTTATATACAATGCTATCCCCCATCCCTTCCTGTTCTTCCTGAACAGTTTGTAGCTTGGGATGGCAATATTCCATGTATGATTGTTGTTAAACCATTTTTCGGTTACTGCCACCCAGGCCAGTCCAGACTCTGCCATTGTGGCCGTGAGTTCTGGGATTTTGTTAGCCAGACTGTGGGCATTAGTCACCATTGCTTTCCAGTAACTGGCATCCTTTTTACATTTTGTTTTAGCATACTGTGTTTCCCATTCGACCCTACTGTGCTCTTTCTGTTTTTGCTTAGGTGCTTTATGGGAGGAGTTCTTGCAGGGATCTGGGGACTGTGGTGACTGGGGTTCCATTTCCATAGATTTATTTGATCACCACCTCCTCTCCCTCTAGTTTAAATGACTGGTGAATACGTCAAAGTTTTTGCCCTAGTGCCTTCATCCCCTTCTTGTTGAGGTGAAGGCCATGGAATTTAAAGTAAGATCTTTCCCAAAAATCATTCCAGTCACCGATGATGGTGTGGCCCTTGTCTGAGCACCAATTGTGGAGCCATGAGTTTAGTTCCTTGATTTTGGATTCCCTAATTTTCCCTTGGCCTTTTCCCTTTTCCCATACTGGGAGCGCCTCAGTGAAGGCTTGGGTGGATGAAAGAGAGGTCAATCTATCCCCTAGATTAGAGATATGTGCTTTTACTTGTTCAACAGAATAGTCAGTGATATAATTTGGTCCTAGGTGAATGACGATGCCTTTGATGTTACCCACCCTACATACAAGGTTCTCAATGTGGCCTGTATCTCTTTTTGCTGTTGCCCCAGGTAGACACTTGATGGTTATTCCCACTTGGTTGATATCATGCAAGTGGGATTCAACTCCCCAAACCATAGATACCCCCAATGATCAGGTTCTTTTTTCCATTGGTAGGAGCATTTGTCCTGGCCTGTTTGTCCTGTTGATGTGAACAGTGCCATGGCACCCTGTCCCTTTGTCCCACATTGGTGTTTGCTTCCTCTTCTGATTTAGGCATTCATGGGAATCTGATGTTTTGATTTGTAGTGCCTTTTAGTTTGGTGCCAGGCTGGTGCTGCTGCAAACTACTTTCCTAGTCTGAGCAACTGTCTGATTCCCTGCTTGTCCTTGCTAGCTGGGCAAACCTGTTTTGCAGGCTGCATGTCCTTCCCGTGATTGCTGCCTATTTGGTGAGCCCTGCTGTGGTTGGCTCTGCCCCTTTGCACAACCTGCCAACCCCCTGGATGGACTGTCCTTTGTGGTAGGGGGACAGTATCAGGGTGTTGGTGGTGCTGGGGTGGATTCCAAGTCCTTGTGACCTGTTGTGATGTATGATTTAGCTGGGAAATTGTTGTCCACGCTTCCTGGAGGTGAGCTTGGAGGTCTTTTATGGCCCAGCATGTTGGGCAGTGGCATATTTTGTTGATCCAGGCCCTATAAAAGAGTGATCCGCATTGATTACAATGCACAATGTCCATGTCTGGTTGTTTTACATAGCTTAGTGATGAGACCACAGTTGTGGTAGGTCTGTGCACAGGGTGATTTTTATAGATGGAAGAAAGGTGTAGGATCTATATTGAGGGGTGTGTTAGTGGATGAAATGCAAGAAAGCTGCTGGATAAAAAAGAAAAATAATTTTTTTTTCTTCTATGTGTGTTTGGAAGAAAGCTGCAGGATATACCTGGCTAGGATAAGTTAGTGGATGAAAAGCAAGAGATCTACAGGAGAGAAAAAGTGACTGAAGGTGGGTGTTATTATTACTTTAGTGCACACTAGGGGGAGAGAGAGAGAGTTTGAGTAGCTGATGATAGTTCCAGGTGTGTCCTGTTAGTAATGGTCAGGTGATACACCTCCCTCCTGGAATGAGAAGAAGTGAGAGAGTATATAAGGAGACAACCCTTAGAAGGGTGATATTAGGGGGAGGGAGAGTGGGTAATTACAAGGTGCCCCTGCTGCCAAAAAACAATCAACAACAATAGTGAAGATCAGTGACGCTCAGCAGACAGTAAGGCTAGGGGCTGGACTGCACTTGGCATATGCCTCCTAGGTTTGCCCTTTGTGTTTGAGCTGTTTCTTCTGGTTGTTTCTGGCTGAGAACTTTGTACTAGCCTACCACTATTTCAGTAGTGGGTACAACAGTCGATGAAGATTAGTGAGACTCAGCAGACAGTAAGGCTAGGGGCTGGACCACTCTTGGTATATTCTTCCTAGGGGTGCCCTTTGTGTCTGAGCTGTTGCTTCTGGCTGAGAGCTTTCATATTAGCTGACCAGCAGTACAAATTCTGATTTACATACAGCAGCCTGGAATTCTGGGTAAGTGTTCCAACTGCTCCTTATGCTGAGAGAGCAGCTGCTGGCTGGGTCTGAGCAGAGCAAGTGAGGAGAGATGCCACCTCAGCAGAGAAAGGAGCCTGGACTGTGCACTCCAAGGGGGATTCACCCAGGTAGAATCACTGTCAAGGAATCCCTGCTTCTGCACCTGTCGAAGTTTGCCTTCCCTCCTTGACTGATCTCTCTCCCAGTTGGTGAAGATCAGTGAAGCTCAGCAGACAGTAAGGCTAGGGGCTGGACCACATTTGGCATATGCCTCCTAGGTTTGCCTTTGTGTCTGAGCTGTTCAGGAGGGGAGGGCAAGTTGGGGACGGCAACAGCAGACCACAAGAACTGGAAGGCCTGAGGAGGACTGACACGAGCAGCATGTCTGGGGAAAGGACAGGTGGTGAGCCAGGAGCTGAGGCCAAATGTAAACTGGGGGAAGGGTGGAGCACTCCAAACAAGGAGGATGGAACAGCAGACAAAGTGGGGGAAGGGGGTTAGAGGGAGATTGGGGTGGATTTGAGTAATTGGGAAATGGTAGACAGGGTAGGTGGAGGAGACAAGGGGGAAGCACCATGCAAAGAGCAGCAGAGCAAGCAAATGGGAGAACAACATGCAGGGCAAGGCAGAACTAGGAGCTCTACAAAGCATGCTCAAGGAAAGCGTCCCAGGGAGGGAATGAGAAGGAAAAGGGGAAGGTACACACTCGAGGGAGCACAGGAAAAATACAAACAGGCCAGGCGGGGAAGTCCAGGGACTGAAAGGTCAGGAGACAGGAGGACCAATATGGAAGCAGGCAAGGGACCAGAGGATTTTTTTTATACAGTTACTGTGTGTGATAATGGCAGGTAAATAAAAGTAGCCTTGACACCCCAGTAACCAAATGCAGTGGAAGGTAAAATGACAGTGTAGAGAACTGAAAGGGGTAATTGACATGATAAACTGCAGACCCACAGGGGAATATGAAAGTCATGCTCTACCATAATGCTACAGCATGCGCAAATGGCAAATAGGAGGTGGCTGCTCCAAGAGCAAGGAACTAGTTGAGCAGGGCACTCACAGGGACCGAACTAAAGGGTGACATGGAGCGGTACTGCATCTTCTAGGGGCACAACTGAACAGGATCTGGAATGGCAAGGTCAGTGTGTGGGCAGGTTGGGAACCCGGCAAAGAAAGCATTGGGCAACACAGGACAAAGGGGAGGAATCCAGGAGCAGAGGGAGAAATGAAGCAGCAGGAGGTAGTATGCAGGGGAACAAACAAGGAATCAAACAGACGGGGAGTACGAGGTGTACTGGGGAAAGCAGGCTGGCTGAAAGGGAAGGACAAGGTCTGGCAGGAGGGGAAAGCCCTGCAGAGTGGGCAGAGGCTAGACGCTACGGGAGCATGGTCTGGAAGGGAAAGGTTTGGCAGCCCCAAGGGGGGGGAGAGAGAGAGGCCAATGGCCAACAATATTGCAAGCAAATGAACAACAAAACAACAAATGGAGCACTGATATGAGGTAGAAGGATGAGGAAGAGGTGGGGAGTGGAACAGAAAACAGAAACAGGGAAAAAGCAGCACAGGAATGAAAATGGGACATGGAAGAAGAAGGAACAAGGAGGGGAGACAAACATAAGCAGGGGATGGGGGGTGCAAAAGCAAAGAAAGGCAAGGAGACTCATCTGCAGGAGCCATGCACATGTGAAGGGGGCAATCATTCGCAACATACTAAGTGGGTAACTGCCGTGGGAGGCTAGTCTTTATTTGGGATGTGGGAGGAGCTATTCCCCCACATTGAACCTCGGACTTTAGCCCTCCCATATTATAATGTCATATAGCTGACCTTTATACTTAACCTCTTTTGCTGTTGTTTTTTCTAGGTTTTTCAGTACTCCACACATGGGAATCACCACCCTTTGAATTTAATACCATCGTCTTTATGTCTTCAGGGAATTTAGGCTTCACCCTTCATCCTGTCCTTGTGTATCTTGGTGTGGTCTGGTAACTGGTCTCTTTTTCCCCTTTTGGTTCTATTTACACTCAACAATTTTCACTGTGGGTGTGTCCTTTCACTAAGGTGGCATTTGTTTTGTGTTTTATCTACTTGGGCACTGTGGATATTTATGCAACAGGGAAGTGAATACAAATCGGGAAATAAATCATTTATTTACCCTCCAAATGCATCATCAGATTTTTTTCAACAGCAGACATGTCATCAGGAACACTGAAAGCTGCATGAGGCTAAAGTAAAGCTCATGCATAGCCAGACCTAATTTGGAAGGTCTATTTTTCTGTTCATGAGCTTTCACTTCACCTCATACACTGAGCTATGCCCCAATGACCATCTATGTTCTGAAATATGTAAAAATAGATAAAAACAGCTACAGGTCTTACATAGTAAAACAGTCCTGCTTCTTATCGGTGTGCTGACTGAACAATTAAACTATTATGGCGAAATCCCACACAGTGACAATTTCGACAGGTTTTGAAATTGTCGCTGTGGGGGACCTGAGGGCGAACTTTCACCCTTTCACTGTGTGTTGCCCCCCCTTCAAATCAACTCTGACTTGGAGTTGATAATCCTTAGAAGGGGGTGTGGGGGGCACATCCCCCCAAGAGAAACACTCCAATGTCAGACAGGTGAAATTTTGCCTGTCAACACTGGGGATCTCTCTATGCCAAACTTCGACAATGATGTTGTCGATTCAGCATAGGAAAAGTCTTCTTATCACATCAACTGTAACTGTATCATATTCAACTATTGCTGAATTTCATAATTTCATCTGTGGGAATAGCATGGAAAAACAAAACTACCCAGAAATAGCAAAAATTATGAAATTTTTTGCATAGTAGTAAATATTTGTAATGATGTCTAGTTCCCCAATGATATGGTGAACAATCTGGTCTATTTTTGTTACAAAAAAAACCCAAAAACAGATAGACTACCTTCACTGTTTGTCTACCCATGTCACACAGGAAGGGTGCAGACAAGCACCAAGTCACAAGTTGCCCACAGTGGAGCCAGCTCTTTCAGCAATTGGACTCATCAGCATACCACCACGGCCCTTGAAACCCACTGATGTTGATGGCTCGGCATCACAGCGCATAATGATTATGCGCATGTGTGATAGATGAGCCATCTTCCAAAGGACAGCAAGCCCAGTAAGAACAGGTGGAAACCAGGAAATACAATCTAAGGGACAGGGGATGGCAGAACGTGGATCAGTACAGACAACCTTATGGAAATCAAACAAGGGGAGGTGGAAGAGGTGGAAGGGGGAAGAAGAGGAAGCAGAGGAAGTACTTATTACAACAGCAGAGGGAAACAGAGGACTTAATACCAGTATTTAATCTTAGTAATAGGAATGTCACAGATATAGAAAATTGGGTATTGAGTAAGAGATTGTCTTTTTCACCAACCACTGGAATTGATCCTTTTCAATTAGAGATAGATTTTCAAAAATTTTATAGAAAACTGAAATGAGTAGACTGGTTCCAAGATAAACCTGAGGAACCTTTAACAAGAAAACAAGAACTTAAAAAAACATTGGGAATTAAATCAGAATTTACTCCCCCAAAAGGTAAGGAGTTGGTAGAAGCAAATATTAAGATTGTTGAAAAAGACATTAAGGAATTACTAGAGAAAGAACCCAAGTTTCCAAAATACAATAATATGTCAAAGAAAGAAAGACAGGCACTAAAGGAGTTGCAGGAGGATGAGTCCATAGTTATCAAACCAGCAGACAAGGGAGGTGGAATAGTTCTATGGGATATTTGGGATTATAAGGCAGAGTGTTATAGGCAATTACAGAACAATACGAATTACGTCAGGTTGGATTATGATCCTACAGATGAAATCAAAGCAGACATAAAAGAATATTTGGAAAGGCCTGTAGAATTAGGTTGGTGTACAGATACTGAGATGGAAATGTTAGTTAAGAAAAATCCTAGAATACCAAAATGTTATATTTTACCTAAAATACATACAATTTTACAAAATCCACCTGGTCGACCCATAGTATCGGGTTCAGAATCTTTACTGGAACCCTTATCCAAATATATAGATTTTCATATACAACAACTAGTAAGAAAAATGGATACTTATATCAAGGATACTAGCCATGTCATAGAGATAATACAAGAGGTAAACACTAGTAACATTGATATAGCTGGTATTTGGTTGGTATCCCTTGATATGAAGGATCTTTACATAAGCATACCACATGAGGAAGGATTGGCATCTTTAAGAATAGCATTGAGGGGAAGAGAGAATTTATTTCCTGATACAGATTTTTTAATAGGTATGACAGAATTAGTCCTATTGAAAAACTATTTTGCATTTGAAGATGAGTTTTATTTACAGGTTCAGGGTACAGCAATGGGGAGTACAATGGCCCCATCATATGCCAATCTCTTCATACAGCATTTTGAGAAAACACATATATTAAATGCAAACAATAACTCATTTAGAAGCAATGTTATCATATGGAAACGCTTTATAGATGACATATTTTTGTTGTGGATTGGGACAGAAAGTGAATTAGAATCTTTCATTAGATATGTTAATAGTAGAGATGAAAATGTGAATTTTTCAGTAGAAAGTGATGAAAAAATATCATTCTTGGATTTACAAATTTTTAAGAATAGAGGTAAATTAGGGACTAGGTTATATCGCAAGGAAACAGATCGTAATACTTTATTACATCTTCAGAGTTATCATGATCCAAAATTAAAATGGAGTATCCTAAAATCATAATTAATCAGGGCCAGGAGAAATAACACCACTGATGACAATTTTTTTAGAGAAACAGAGGTCATGAGGGACAAATTTGTGCAAAGAGGTTATCATCATGGAGAGGTCGAGGAGGTAATCACAGAGGTGTCATTAATTACTTGAGATTCTTTATTACAACAGAAGGAAAATAAGAAAATGGAAAACAGAATAGTTTTCGCAACACCCTACAGTCATTTGAGTCAAAAAATAAAGAACACATTAATAAATAATTGGCATATACTCCAGGCAGGTGGTAGTCCAAATAAAAGATTTGCAGATATACTGCTAGTTACATCCAAGAAAAATAAAACACTAAAAGACAAATTAGTGAACACACAACACAGGAAATATGATGAGAATCCTGTCCAGGGGGCATAATTACTTTTAGGGCCATTATACTGGACTGGGCTTGGAAGTTCGGTGGTTGCCCAGTGTGCTACCAGCTGGCACAGCCTAGGGAGGAGGTTGTGGGGATTAGGAGACAGCTGGGGAAGGGGAGGTATGGTTAGGGAAGGGGCAGGGATCTCCCACAGGGCTGCACCAAGCACTGGGGTGAGGGGCATAGGAAAGGAGTGCAGGAGAATACTCAGGGTCACATAGGGACCCTAGCAGTGGGGTCCAAAAGGACACCACCAAGGAAGCAGGGGTAACTGGGGACCCTCACAAAGGAGGGACAGAGGGACAACATTCTCAGGGAAGTAGGCAGATGGCCAGGGCTGGACAGAAGGAAGCAAGGCGGGGAGGTGGATCAGACCTTACACTCAGTAACCACTTCAATTCTCTTCTTCTGCTCGAGGATGAGGGGGCTGATGTAGCCACAACAGGGGTGGTTAGAGACGGAAAGGGAGTAGGGAGCAGGAGGCAGGGGCCAGATAGCAGGAAGAACAGGGGGGGACCTGGAATGCAGGAAAATGGGGGGAGCAGTGAATCAGAGCAGGAGGGGCAGGGGGAAGAGGGAGGAAAGTGCAAGGAGAAGGACCAGTTGGGAGGAAAGATAAAGGAGAAGGACCAGAAGTACAAGGAGGATTCAGTAAAGGGAGCTGAGGGTTTAGGCCAGGGGAGCACGACAAGCAAGGAGGACCTAAATGGAGACAGGAAGGAAGGGAGGACGAGCCAGGCTAGTTTAGCAGATGGGGGAGAAGGACCAGTCGCAAGCAGTGAGGGGGGAGTTAGCAAGGTACAGAAGGATACACAGGAGGAGGAGAGGCATAGGATTGGAGGGAAGGGGGTGGCCAGGGTAAATAAGGAGGGGGTGGCATGTAGCACCCAGATAGGGGGAGGAACAAGGAGCTGGCTGGGTGGAGGACCGGTAGAAAGGATGAGGGACATGGAAGGGGGGAAATGGAGGAAAAGGAGCGGTCAGAGTGCTCCTGTTGGGGGATTCTATGATCAGAGGTATCAAATGGGATAGGGAGGAGGAAGCCTGGCCAGTTAGAACAAATGCTTCCCTGGACTAACGGTGCACATGGCTAAGCCCGCGTATATCAGCTGGCAAAGGATTGTGGGGTTTCCCGGACATACTGGTCCACCTGGGTACAAATGACATTGAGGGATATAGCGAGCTAGAGATACAGGCAAGATTCAGGGAGCTTGCCAGGGTCTGTCATGACATAGGATGTACAGTTTCCTTCTCAGAAATCCTGCCAGTGCCAAGGGCTAGTGGGGAACACAAAAGGAAGATTAGGGAGATAAACCAGTGGCTCAGGGAGTGGTGTGAGGCCAGAGGGTATGGGTTGATGGGGGATTGGGGGGAGACCTGGGAGGATAAGGAGCTGTATGCTAGTGATAGACTCCATCTCAATTTGGAGGGGGGAATCCTTAAGTTGAAAATAGAGGTTCATTGGTGAAAAGTGGGGTTTAAACTTGTGAAGGGGGGAGGGATGGGAGAAAAGGCTGTCAAGGGGTGCCGATAAAGGAGGGACTCTGTCTCCACCCCCCTGGGGAGCTGGAGGATTGTGGGAAAAGGCCAACTGGTAAAGTGCAGACCAGGGGAAAACAGAATCCCCATGGGAACATGAGCAGGGCAAATGGAAGTATAGGGAAAGGGTGGAAGGTAGCCCTGCTAAATGCCAGAAGCTTGGGCAATAAAATGCCTGAGCTCCAGGCAATGCTAACTGAGGGAGCAGTGGATGCGGCAGTGGTCACTGAGACCTGGGCCACTGCAGGACACGACTGGGACCTAAACCTGGAGGGTTACACTATGTTCAGGAAGGACAGGGGGGAGGGAAGGGGAGGAGGGGTAGCAATGATAGTCAAAAAACTGCATTGGCATAGGGGGAGTAGAGGAGGTGGAGGGAACCGTGGAGGTGACTTGGATCACCTTGATAACAAGAGGGGCAAGAGAGTAAAAATAGGAGTGGGTATAGACCCCTGCCCTGGCGGAGGACCTGGAGGAGAGTCTGGTGGCAGATGTTGGGAGACACTGCAGACTGGGCAGAGGAACAGTGGTGGTGTTGGGGACTTAAACATGCCAGGAACAGACTGGGAGACTATGACATCCTCTGTGACCAGGGAACAGAGGTTGTTGGATGTCTTTCAAGACGCTCCTAACTCAGCAGGTGGGGAACCGACCAGGGAGGCACGGTACTGGATGTGGTCCTGGCAGACAGTGACCAGATTGGGGGCCTGGAGGTAAGGGACCCGTTGGTGGGGAGTGACCATGCCACGGTCTGGTTCTGCCTGGACCTAGGAGGGCTAGAAGGCTGCACAAAGACGGAGGTAACTGACTTCAGGGGGACGATTTTAAGGAAATGGGAAGGATCCTTAAGGAGTATTTGGATGTGATTGGGTCAGACATGGATGCTGATAGTAGGTGGGAAATCATCAGGAGAGGGGTGCAGGATGCTACCAGCACCTGTGCAAGAGTAAGACGAAAATGTGGTAGGGCCCAAAAACCCTGCTGGTGGACCAGGGAGGTCCAGGGGGTGGTGCGGGGAAAGAAGGCAGCCTATAGGCAATTCAAGTGCTCAAGGAGTGAAAGGGATCAAGGGGAGTATGAACTAATGGCTAGAAGGGCCACTAGGGTGGTGAGGGCGGCTAAGGCAAGGAAGGAGCAGAACCTGGCCAGGGAAATTAGGAGAGGGAACAAGGGGTTCTTTAGATACATTGGGGAAAAATGAAGGGTGAAGGGGCAGATTAGCAGGATTAAATCAGGGGAGATATGGGCACAAGACCCGGGGGAGCAGGCTGAGGTACTAAATGAGTACTTCACCTCAGTTTTCACCAAGGAAAATGGGGTGCTGCATCATACATGGGAGGAGACAGAAATACTGAGGAGGGGGACCCTTACCGATTGGTGGGTCTGGGGAGGGAGGCATCACTGGCAGGAGGGGAGGCTAAGCAGGGAGAAGAGGTACGGAGGTGGAAATCACAGCAGAGAGTGAGGGAAGCCCTCAGGTCCCTTAAGACAGAGAAAGCACCCGGGACCAGATAAATTACATCCCAGAGTGCTGAAGGAACTTACGGATGTCCTGGTGAAACCCCTGGCAGAGCTTTTCACCATCTCTCTGAGGACAGGGTGGGTGCCCCAGGACTGGAAGGTGGTGCATATAGTGCCTATCCACAAGGGGGAATCAAGGGAGGTGGCAGGTAACTACAGGCCTGTCAGCCTGACATTGGTGGTGGGCAAGGTGATGGAGGGCATTGTCAAGGAGAGGCTAGGTGGGACCTAGAAAAGTCAGGGTGCCTGGACGATAGACAGCATGGATTCATCCCAGGGAAATTGTGCCAGACAAACCTTGTGGAGTTCTATGACTGGGTGATGAGTGCCTTGGATCTGGGTAGACCAGTGGACGTCCTCTTTCTAGACTTCAGCAAGGCATTTGACTCTGTTCCTCACGTGGGCCTGTTGGATAAGATGGGAGAAATGGGGGTGGGGAACCAGATGATCAGATGGATAGGCAATTGGCTCCAGGACTGGACCCAGAAGGTCGTAGTTGGCGGGATAGTCTCATCCCTAAGGAGGGTCATTAGTGGGGTCCCACAGGATCAGTCTCTGGGCCCCTCCTGTTCAGCACCTACGTCTCTGACATAAGGACAGGGATCAGGAGTGAGATGAGTCTCTTTGTGGATGACTCAAAACTGGGGGTGGTGGTGGATGGGGAGGAGGGGAGGGTGGCCCTACAGGGGGACCTGGAGGCTCTGGAAAGATGGTCTAGAAAGTGGAAGCTGAGGTTCAATACAGGGAAATGCAAGGTACTCCACCTGGGGGCCAGAAACCCGGGCCAAGTGTACACCCTGGGGGGGGAATGCTACAAGTCTCAATGGCTGAGAGGGACCTGGGGTGGTGGTGGATGTCAAGATGAACAACTCTGAGACTTCTAGGAGGCAGCAGCCAAGGCCAACATGATGCTGGGATGCATCGCTAGGGGATCACCCCTCTGTATAACTGCTTGGTGAGGCTGCACCTTGAGTGCATGCGTGCAGTTTTGGAGGCCACACTTAAAGAGGGACATTAAATTCCTGGAGAGGGTCCAGAGGAGGGCAACCAAAATGATTTGGGGACAGGACCTATGAGGAGAGGCTCAAGAGCTAAATATGTACACATTGGAAGAGAGAAGGACCGGGGGGACATGATAGAGTCTTCAGGTACATGAAGAGGTAAATAGGGAGGAACAGTCAGGGTGCTTCAAGGAAGGAGGAGGGGCCACTACAGGGCATGGGCGGAAGCTGGAGGGGGGAAGATTCAGGGGAGAAAGGAGGAGGTGCTACTTCACTGAGAGGGTGGTGGAGCCATGGAATGCGCTGCCTAGGGGGCTGGTGGAGGCAGAGACAGTGGAGGGGTTCAAGCGGGGGTGGGACAGGTACAGGGGAAGGGTTCTGGAAGCAAAATCCAATGCAGCAAGAATATCAGGAACTGGGAAAGGAGAAGCCAGAGAAGGTGAGGGGGGCAGCAAGGTCAGCACCCAGGGTGGGGGCTGACCAAATGAGCAGACACGAAAAACCATTAGGCCTATTCTGCTGGCATTTTAGTATGTTAGTAAAGGACGGTAATTACCCATGTGGGCAGTGTTGCCACTGTAACAATACATCTAAGAAAATATATTTTGAACATCCTTTTACTAACAAGAAATATATAATTCAACAACACATAACGTGCAAGTCACATCATGTAATTTATATAATCCAATGTCCATGTGACAAACTCTAAGAATCGGGGAACACAAAAGTGACATCAGGATGAGAGACGAGAAGTCATCAGTGGCAAAACATTTTAACCATGAAGGACATACACCAGCATCACTGAGATTTTGTGGACTTGAGAAAGTTTTGGAACCTCAAGGACACAGAAATTCATGGGACACTTTGTTATTAAAGAGAGAAGTGTATTGGATATACACAATGGACAGTGTTAACCCAAGGATTGATATGAATGAATCATGCAATTGGAACCTATATTGGAACTAGGATTTGAATATTCCTGCTTAATATTAACAATACATATAATCTGTAGCAAATATTTGGCATCAACATTAGAATGAAGGAAGATTTAAATCACATAAGTGGTTCTGGTGAGAGTTTAACCCACACAATACATGAATGGAATTGTAAGTATATCATCAACAGAATTTTCTGGTAACATCAAACTTAATTAGTTAACATAAATATTAAAGTGGACATAAACATAGTGGAAACATAGTGGAAATAACAGGAGTTAGTAGTGGCCCTGGTGGGAGTTTAACCCATATAATAACATAAATGAAAGTGAAAGTATATGTAATCAGTAAAATAAATTTTATGGTAAGATCACATTTAATTTGTTAATACAAGAATGAAGCAGTCAAAAATAAGTGGCTCTGGTGGGAGTTTAACCCACATAACACGTGAATGGAATTGCAAGTATATCATTAACAGAATTTTCTGGTAATATAATACTTTACTAATTAATATAAATATTAAGTGGATATAAACAAAGTGAAAACAACAGGTGTTAGCAGTGGCCCTGGTGGGAGTTTAACCCACCTTTCACATATATAAAGATGAAAGCACATATCACATATAAACTTATATGTGCAAAAAAGGCTGAAACGTTTATTAGCAATTAATATTTACATTTTGGGAGATTAGGTTTATTTACAAAGCTAACACAGGAAACAATAAATAAAATAATAGATGGTTTCAGTGGTTGTGGTGGGATTTAAACCTTTAGGTCAAAACAAGGAGATAATGAGTATACATCAAGTATAAAGGTTTTTCAGGGCAGAATTGACACTTTGGAGAATTAATATATTAGGACACTAGAACCCATGTTAAAGTCTTCGTTACAGATCAATATGTAGCGAGTTTCAAAGAATTAATATATTTAAAGAGTAATTCATACGGGGACAAATAATTTAGGTAAAAACCAGAAATAGGAATTGAACTTCTGACTAAGACAGTGTACTTAGGAAAGTGGTTATTCTAACCATTTAACCACAAGGCTGGGCAAGCAATATACTTGTCTTTACTCTAGACTAGTTTGAAAATAGATGGATTCAGGGTAATTAAGGAGGTTATTCAATTATTCAATTAGTTAATTTTGTAAGCTTTAGGAGGGTATTTAAAACCCAGATCAGACCACTTGGCTCCTTCTAGAAGGCAATCTTTTACCTGAGATGAGGGGCACTGTGTGGAGCAAGGTAAAAGTTAAAGTTTATTTTAAATCTGTGGCACAGGGAGCAAAAATGTTTTTAAATACTGATGTCCTCTTTTATTTCATATAGTAAGTTGAAAAAGATGCAAAGACACTAAGTTGTATCCCAGAACATGGTTTAATGAAAGCAATGAGCAATTGAGCTCCGTGTAAGAATAGACAACAGCAGGTAGGGATTACCGTAGTAAAATTGGAAGTTTAACAGAGAAATTAATAACAGTATTAAATTGAGTGAATAAAACAGTGTTAGAAATTAATTTTTATGTTTGTTTCCTTCCTCACAGCCGCTTTCAATTCATGAGGACACTTGCCAAAGATACAATAGATGTGGTTTTTCTAGCAAGATTACTATTAAGTGGATGAAAATTCTGAGAAGTGAACTGGCCCATTTTAGAGTGTGACCAGGTGACTGGCAATATGATGTTTAAATAACTATACAAGATTTAAAGATATTAACATTTGAAATAAATGTTTTTTTAATAGATTGTAATAGGAACAAGGCGGCATGGTGCTTGTTTTGAGAGTAATATATCAGAACTTTCAGATCAGTGGAGTTCAAATAATTGAAAATTAAGTTTTGTTTTGCATATTTGAAAATAATACAAAGCTTATACTACTCTGAACTAAAATTTGACTTTAATATGGGGACAATAATAAAAAATGGATTGGGATTTAACCAAGAAAGAGAAGATGTTTTATAATTAGTTTCTAAATATAGAAACATAGAATGTGACGGCAGATAAGGACCGCTTGGCCCACCCAGTCTGCCCATTTCCCTACCTACTGGATAAGCTGCAGATCCTAGTTAACCAGCAGCCTACTTCTTCCTACCCCAACCCCCCAGAATTGCCTTATGACTATCCCATGCATGCTTGAATTCCACCACTGATTTTGACTCCACAACCTCCTCCGGAAGGCCATTCCATGCACCCACAACCCTCTCTGTGAAAAATACTTCCTAAATTACCTCTGAGCCACCCCCATCTTCAAATTGTGCCCTCTTGTTCTTGCACACCTCTTTTTGAAAGATGCTACCTCTTGGACTTTGTTGATTCCCTGAGGTACTTGAAAGTTTCTATCATGTCCCCCTCCCTCCTTTCCTCGAGGCTATACATATTAAGCTCCTAAGTCTCTCTTCATATGTCCTCCGTGCAGACCCTGCACCATTTTAGTTGCCCTCCTCTGGACAGCTTCCATCCTGTCTATGTCTTTGTGGAGATTGGGTCTCCAGAACTGCACACAGTACTCAGATGGGGTCTCACCAGCTGTCTGTACAGAGGGATAATAACTTCCTGTTTTCTACTGGTGATGCCTCTCCCTATGCATCCCAGTATCCCCAACCCTCCTTGCTGCCTTCTCACATTGCTTGCCCACCTTTGGGTCATCTGATATGACTACCCCAGGTCCCTTTCCATTTTGTTGTTGTTAGTATCTCACCTCCCATTGTGTACTCTTCCCTGGGTTTTGTTTCCCAGGTGCATTACCTGCACTTCTTAGCATTGAATCTAAGCTGCCATACATTTGACCATTCCTCTAACCTTGCCAAGTCCTTCTCATCCTTTCCACCCCACCCTGTGCATCAACTCTGTTGCAGATCTTAGTGTCATCTGCAAAGAGACATACTTTTCCTTCCAGTCCTTCTGCAATGTCGCTTATAAAGACATTGAAGAGGACTGGTCCTAATACTGAACCCTGCGGTACCCCGCTAGTAACCCTCCTTTCTTCTGAGTGGACTCCATTTACTATTACTCTCTGTGTCCTATTCTCCAGCCAATTCTTTACCCAGGCTGTCCTCTTGGGACCCACTCCCAGGCTGGCTAACTTATATATTAATCTTTTGTGTGGGACTGTGTCAAATGCCTTGCTAAAGTCTAGGTAGGCCATGTCCACAGCCCCTCCCGAATCTACTACTTTGGTCACCCAGTCAAAGAAATCTGTCAGATTCGTCTGGCATGACCTTCCCGCTGTGAATCCATGCTGCCTAGGGTCCTGTGCCCTTCTGGCCTCCAGATACGCGACAATTCTTTCCTTTAGAAGTGATTCCATCATTTTCCCTATCACTGAGGTTAAACTAACAGGTCTATAGTTTCCTGCTTCTGCCTTGCTCCCACTTTTGTGAAGGGGAATCACATCTGCCCTCCTCCAGTCCTCAGGTACCACCCCATCCTCCCATGATTTGTTAAAGAGGGTAGTCAGTGGTGTCACTAGTTCTACCCTTAGTTCTTTTAGAATTCTGGGATGAATCCCATCAGGCCCCATTGCTTTGTCCACCTTCAGTTTTAAGAGTTCTTTCAGAACCCTTTCTTCTGTAAATGGGCTGGTATCAACTTCTGTATCCAGAGTGTTACTACTGTTTGTTTATGTACCTCCCCTCTTCCTTTGTAAATACTGAGCAAAATATTTGTTTAGTATCTCTGCCTTTTACATTCTCCCTCTGCCCACCCTCCTCCCTTTATTAAGCCTCACTATCCCTCCCTTGGTCTTCCTTTGCTCCCTGATGTACCTATAAAAGGTTTTATTCCCTTCTTAACTGAGTTGGCTATCTTTTCCTCAGTTTGGGCCTTTGCTGTTCTGACTGCCTTCCCAGCCTCCTTTTGCTTTAACTGATACAGTTCTCTGTCCTGCTCCTGCTGCGATTCCTTGTACTTCCTGAATGCTTTCTTTTTCTCTTGAACCTTCATTGCCACTTCCTTTGAGAACCATAGTGGTTTCTTACATCGTCTTGTTTTGTTTATTTGCTTCACACAAAGGCTCGTTTCCTCTGTGATGGCAGTTTTTATTATTCCCCATTGTTCTTCCACCCCTCCTTCCTGCCCATTTGCTAGCGCATTCCTTAGGCACTCACCCATTTTGGCAAAGTCAGCCCTCCTAAAGTCCAGTACTTTTGTCTTTGTATGGCTTGACTCTATTGCTGTGTTTACTGTGAACCATACTGTTCGATGGTCGCTAGTTCCCAGATGGCTACCCATTTCTACATCTGTGATCCTCTCTCCATCTCCATTTGAGAGTATCAAGTCTAATATTGCTCCCTCTGAGTGGGCTCCAGTACTAGTTGTCTAAGGCATGCCCCTGTAGGGCATCTAGAATAACTGCACTCTTCAAGTGTCAGCTGCAACTGCGCCCAGTTAACATCTGGCATATTCAGATCACCCATCAGCAATATCTCCTTTTTCTGCCATTCTAAGTATACTTTCTATCATTTCCTTGTCCACTTCCTCCCCCTGAGAAGGGGGTCTGTATACAACCCCTGTGCGGATTGTGGTGCCATTGCCTGTCTCCAAATTTACCCACAGTGCTTCTTCTCCTCCGTTTACCCTTTTGTTCTGTTGCTTTTATTCCTTCTCTTATGTAAAGAACTACTCCTCCCCCTCTTTTGAAATGAAATTTTAATTGAAAATTTGACTTAATTCAATATGTTATTATAAAGAACTATTGGCAGCATATACCAATGTGACATATTAATGTAAAAGGAGCAGAAATTTAAAAACTGTATCTGAATGGATTTATTGGTTTCTAATTTAGAGTCAACACTGTTCATATATGATTGGCCTGAGGAAGTGACGTTAAGCCACGAAACTGTTGCCTCATGTATATGGGTGTGAAGAAAGAGTTTAATAAATATGAGTTTTGATGGACTTTGGATTATATCTTTTTTATAACATTTTTGAACATCGAAGCCTATAAATAAGATTGTCCAGAATTACACTATATGTAAGGGCATCCTGTATCAACACTAGTAGTAGTCTCCCAAAACACGACCACACTAAACGGCACATTGTTTCTCGCCAGCATAAAGAGATAATCCTTATGCCACTAGGAAAAATATACAAATGTAATTAATTTCTCACTGTAAAACTCAATAATTTTCCCATTCATAAGTTTGCCCAATGCATAAATGAAACATGGCATGGACAGTGTGAAGATCAACTATTTATTTTTTGCTTCAGGGTTTGACCTCTATAAGCCTCGCTCATGGTTTTACCACTCGTGAGATCACTACAGGTCAAAACCTGAAACAAAAAATAATTTATTTTCACACTGCCCATGCCATGTCCCTTATTTATAGGTGATAGCTTTTAGCAGACCCCCAGCCTTAAACTGGCCACCACTACAACTTGACATATCTATTTGTCACACACTTTCTCTCTTATCTTCATTTCCCCAACCTCCCCTCATTTTTTCACTCTATTTATCTCTTCTCCAGCTTAATATATATTTTTCACACATTCTCTCTTGTTCCCACTACTTTCTCTTTTTTTTTCTTCCCGTTTCTTTCTCACCCCTCCAATGATTTGTGTATTATTTATATCTGGCTACTTTCAGTAATACCTTTACTACTGTTGATCACCATTTGGCGGATCACATAGCAACTTTCTTGCTTTCAGTAGCTAAACACTGTGGGCCAGATATTCAAAAGGGTTGCGCCATGCGCAATAGGGTTGCGCATGCACAAGTCCGAAATTGTGCCATTCTGCGATATTCAGCAGGAGGCAGTTGCGCCACCGAAAACAGGCTGAGCAACAGCGCAATGCAAATGAAGGCATGCACAACCGAAGGGGGTGGATCCCTGCATAAAGAGCGCAATGCGATATTCAAAGTGTTGCACAATGCGTAATAGCAGAACAGCTGGAAGTTGCGCCACAGCGGAAATGAGCCAAAATAAAAAGGCTCAAGGAAGAGGCGCAAGAACGCTACAGGGATGCCAAGCAAGCAAGACAGACAGAGAGAGACAGACAGTGACAGTCCAGAACAGGGCAGGCAAGGGAAGTTGTGTGGGCCATAGGCTGCAGAGGCCAGTGGGGGTACCGTGCAGTGGAGGTAGCAGTCAGGACAGCGGGGACAACAGAGCAACATCAGCCGGGGGGGGGGTCACAAGCCAGGGAGATGGACAGTGCCAGCTTCCACATGGAAGCTGTAATGAGGGGGGTGAGAATGCATGCTGCAGGGGGACGTGGCCGTGGAAGGGCCTGTTGGCGGTACGCCCCAAGAGGCAGTACCGTGCCCGCATCAGCTTTGAGCTGTACACAGATGTAGAGATCGTGGGCCGGTACTGCCTGAACAGGGCAATACTGAGGCGGCTCTGTGAGCTGTGCAGTGATGTGATGCAGGCACCCTCATGACGGAGTCACGCTCTGTCAGTGGAGACCAAGGTGACAGCCTGCATGTGCCTGCTCACCATGGGCACCTTCCAGAGGCTGACAGGGGACACCACAGGCATCACACAGTCGGCCACGTCACGCATCCTCACCCAATTCCTCAGCGCACTGCTGCCACATGCTGCAGAGCACATCCATTTCCCCAGCACCACAGCAGAGCGTACAGCAAACATGCAGGAGTTCCACAGGGTAGCACGTATGCCTGGCATGCTAGGGGCCATAGACTGCACCCATGTGGCCATTCGCACACCACCTGGCCCCAATGAGGCCGCATATAGGAACAGGAAGGGCTATTCCAGTGTCAACTGCCAGGTGGTGTGTGATGCCACTGGGCGCATAATCAATGTCTGTGCCACACACCCTGGCAGAGCACATGATGCCTTCATATGGTATCAGTCCGCACTGTGCCATCGATTTGAGAGTGGGGACATCCCCACAGGCCATCTAGTGGGTGAGTACGCATATAGGAATTGCAAACATGGGGCAAGGGTGGGAATGCCACAGGTGCTATGGTAGTGGCACACAGGGATATTGGCAATATGGACCTGAACATGATACTCATCTCCACACAGGTGACAGCGGATACCCACTCCATCCCTGACTGCTCACACCATACCGGCGCCCCATGACCCCATCGCAGCAACGCTATAATGAGGTGCATGCCACCACATGCAACATCATCGAGTGGGTGTTTGGGATGCTCAAGGCATGCTTCCGATGCCTAGACACCTCCAGCGGTGCCCTACAGTACAGCCCCTCAAAGGCCTGTGGGATATTCCTGGCCTGTTGTATCCTGCACAACATGGCCAGAGACTGTGGGATAGCCATTCAGGTCGAGGAGGGGGACAGCGATGGGGATGCCAGCAGCCCCGGTGATGATGGTGATGAGCAGCCCCCCCCTTGGACGGCGGAACCCCCAACTGATCCGGCAGGCCCAGCTGCACCGGGAAACCATCACGGAGGAGCATTATGCATGACACAGGTAAGTCAAGGGGCCATGTGCAACCAACACTGTCCTGGTGCAACCCACAGGCACACAGAGTAACACACCAGGGGTGCATGACGGCAAGGGGAGTGGAAGGGACCAGGCACACAAACACACCATCAGGGAAGGGTGAACAGTCATATGGGGACACACACACACACACACACACACACACACACACACACACACACACACCCCACCCACCAGGCACAAAGTGTACATGGGCAGGTGCACAGCAGAGCAGGAACAGACATGGCAAACACACAGATCCACAGACCACACCCACCACCTGTACTGTCCAAGTACGTGTCAGATGCTGGGCACCCTTGCACCTTGGTGTACAGTACAATGCAGGCATCATCATGCACACGCACCTGTGGACAGCAGTCGGGATGGTGTGCAGGTGGTCAGTGTGTCGGCATGATGGGCAGGGCACCCACCAGTGCACTGCCCACCATGACGCACATTGCACACAGAGCAGCACCAGACAGGGCCCGCACTGGGAGACAGGTCAGTCATGTTGCACTGTTCCATGGCCACCGTGGATGCGTGGGCGGCCCCGCCGTGACCCAACAGCACTGGCAGGCTGAGTAGAGGCCACATGGGGTGGCACCGATGGACCACCAGGGGTCCCACTGTGCGATCATGACCTTGTCCGCACAGGGGTCTGTAGTATGCCAAACATACCTGCACCAGGGGTGCTCGGGATGCCCACAGCAGAACCCGGTGTCGACAGGCTGGGTGTCACACGACGCCGGGAATGGGGAGTGGAGAGCGTACTGTGTGGGGTGCGCGGTACAGGGGCACCTGCTTGTGTGCCCAATGCAGCCACGACAGCGACCAATGCCTGGGTCTGCCTGTCAATGGCAGCGGTCACATCCATCTGCATATGGACCATCTCTGCAAGGATCAGAGCACAGTCCCTGCTGTGCTGCTCCACAGCCATGCACAGTGCCTCCACGGACATTGCAACCCACCTTTGCTGCTGTACTGATTCCCACAGCAGGCTGGTGTGCTCTTCAAATGGGTACTCTGCCACAATGGCATCCTGTCCCCCAGGGTATGGAAGGTCCTGATGCTCAACACCCCTTGAGGGTGGGCGCTGTTCACCAGGACCAAGAATGGGCATATCAAAGGGTGGTGGGCATGTGCCACCGCTGGACACTGTACCCCCAGACCTGGTGGGTGACTGCTGCTGCTGCCCCTCCAGCCGCTGTGCCCCAGAGACCACTCATTCCACTGCTGTGGCCGCAACAGTGCCAGACACCTGCACAGCCACCAGTGCTGCCCCACTGGTGCTGACAGGCACAGCCTGGGACTGTGCCGACATGCTGGCACACACATTGGAACCAGCTAGGCCCAGGGGCACGTGCTGGCCTGCTGTGTGTCCATCATGGGACACACACATGTCACTGCCCATTGCAGTCCTTGCATCATCAATGGTGCAGGTACGTGCTACAGCCACAGTCACAGTGTGCTGGCATGCTTGCATGCCAGACTGCTGAGACACAGGCTGTGCACCCCCCACACCTGACTTGCCGACAACAGAGTTGGCAGCCAGGCATGCATACTGGTGCAGTGCATGCTGGCTGGTGACAGAGGTGGATGGACCCTCCTCCAACTCCGGCAGGTCTTCCTCACTGCCTGGACCCACCACCACTGTCCCCTGAAGATGAACAGGATCTGTAACAGAAAGTGAGTGCATGTGAACAACCTTCCCCCTTCCCCCCAACACCACCACCATGTCATACCGTGCAGTGATGGGCTTCCACCTGTCTGGAATCCACCTCCTGGTACGCCCTCAATAGCACTCCACTGCATTGATGCAGCCAGTCGGTCCTCAGCCGGGGTCAGCTCCATCACTGGCTGGCCCCCGCCTGTGCCAGCACGTGCCACCCTGAGGGCTGCCACCTTCTCCTTCACCCTCCTGCGGTCTGTCCCCATCTTCTTTTTGCATTCCTGCACGGAGCGCTGGTGGCTTCCATGCAGGTTCACTGCCCGAGCTACCCCCTCCCATGCAGCCACACGGGCCTGAGGGGTGCCCCGCCTCCACTCAGTAGTGGCTCCTCCTCCAGGTAGGCCTGGAAGAGGGCTTCTGTCTCCGCCATGATGAAGTTGGGCCTCCTCCTCCGCCCACCATCCTCACTCTCACCTTGGCTCTGCTCGGTCATGTCGGTCTGTATGGGTGGAAGTGGACACCTGTCACTATGCAGTCTACAGCATTATCCCATGACCATTGTCCAGAACATCACACAGCATGCAACTCACCTCTCACCTGCAGTAACTGAATCTGGCCAGCGCAGCCCAATGTTGCACATTTATAGTGCAATGCATGCAAATTAGGAGTGGAGCAACTATGGTGAGATGCAAATCATGCCACTGCGCCTTTGAATGGCTGATCAGATGATTTGCATGTGTCGGCTGAATATCGCGCCGTTGCGCTATGCGCTATACGGTTGAGCCAGCTGAGCCAATGGCGCATTTCTGTGACTGTGTGGTACACTGCATTGCACATGCCCAGGTAGCTTACGCAGGCATCTGCCGTGCTGATGACGTGCTGTGCGCGATCAGCAATTCAGGCCATGGCCACCATTGTGCCAATGGCGCTACAGCGCTGGTCACCATATGGAGCTGTGGCAGTACTGCGCAATAGTCCACTGTAGCACTGGCACGCAGGTGTCCGATTGTCCAGGATGTGTGGACGTCCGATGGCGCTGTGCATGGCCTTGCGCCACTGACCCATGACCTTGTGCCCGACCTTTGCCCCCCTGGCACTGTACGTCTGGCATGTATACGGCTCTATCGCGCTGTTCGGTGACAGTGCAATGTGGACCGACGGCACTGTCCGAACAGCACGATAGGCAGTGATGGTTATATTGCACAACATTTCCACGTGGGGTTGCCACACTGCGGCGCGCCATATTGCCACTGTACTTTTTTGAAAATGGCACGCAGGAGAGCACCACAATGGGGGGCTTTGGAAATGGCTAACCTGGTGGCTGTGGTGGAGCCTCACTATGGCTCACTGTTTGAGGGAGTGCCCCTGCAGGTGCCACCCACCCATGTGTGGCAGCAGGTTGCCGCTGCCCTGGAGCAGGCCACTGGGCGGAGGACGACCCCGGAGCAGTGCAGGCACCGCTATGGCAACCTGCAGAGGAGGGAGCATGCTCTGCTTGCGTGCCTCAGGTCGCATGCCAGGAGGGGCACTGTGCCCAGGCCAGGTGGGTATGCTGTGTATGCACCGGTATTGTCTGCATGGGTGACTGCGTAATGTAATCTGCACATGGGGATGGGTTGGGTTGTGGTTTGCTGTGAGGGTGTTTGCAGGTGTGTGCTGTTTGGGTCTGGTTGTGTGGGCAGGCACACTCAATGGGGCAAGGGGCTGTCTGCTTTGGGATCTCACTGATGTGTTTCTCTTCCTTTGTCTCACACAGGTGTGGAGGAGCAGAGGCGGGCACAGGCTGAGGCCTGGGATGGCGGTGCCAGGGTGGCTGGCGGAGGATGTGTGCCGCAGCCGCAGCAGCAGCAGCAGCCGCAGCTGCAGCAGCACCTGCTGCAGCGGCTTGATGAGGGTGAGTGTCATTACATCATGGATGTTATTGCATGCTGGGGGGGCATGGACACCTTCCAGGGACAACACTACCATGCATGCAACATGTGACAGTCATCACTGTCCAGTGGCTGTGTGTGTGTGTGTGTGTGTGTGTGTGTGTGTGTGTGTGTGTGTGTGTGTGGTGCATCACTGGTGGTCCATACATGCACCGGGCACATGGCTGTGGCACTAGCATCCCACAACGTAGCCACGTCACTGGGCAGCCTTGGTTGTGCTGTGCTGGACATGGGCGGTGTGTGTGTGTGCAGTGGTACACATGGCCATTGCTGGCTGGTTGGGCTTGTCTTGTGCACGGTCACTGTGGGTGGGTGCAGTCCATCAGAGGAGCGGGGCACTTGGCTGTCTGCCATGCATGATGGGTGGGATTCAGGGATGTGGACAGTCACATTGACTCTGATCCCTTGTCCTAGGTATCTGGATCCTGCACCTGATGGAGCGGGGCCTGAGGAGGCTCACTCAGGTGGCCATCGACACATACACCATTCTCCTGGACTTGCAGCAGCATGGGATGCGGTGCAGGAGGAGGCCACGGGCACAACACCAGGCAGGAGGAGGGCAGGCTGCCAGGCGGTAGCTGAACGTCGGCGAACCCCACCTTCCCTCTCCCAGTTGTTCACCCCTGTGCTTTACCCACCCCTACCTCATACCCATACCCCCACCCCTGCTTTGTAAATATGTTGTTGTTTGTTCTTGTTATGCATCTTATTATTACATTTATATTTTGATAGGAATACTGTGGTGGTCTCTGATTTGCAGCTGGCTATAGGTGCTCAGTTGTAGTGGTGTGCATGGCATCTGGTGTGGTATGGTCATGTGTGTGCGTGTGTGGGGTGGTGTCTCTGGTATGGGTGAGGCTTCCAGTCAGTATTGCAGTGTGCTGCCAACCACTGCTGGGTGCTCATGGTGGGTGTGGCTTGTATGGTTCCGTGGTTCACGAGGTTGCAGTGTGCCGGGGGGGCCTGGGGATTCCTGCAGTGCTGGTCATTGCGCATGGGTGGTGTCTTGGGGTCACAGTGCTGGGAGTGCTGTGCACACGGGGGCCGCTGGACACTGGGGTGCTCCGCCCCCTTTGTGTGCCAGTCTCAGGTTGACAGTGGGTGTGCTGCAGTAACACGGCCGGGATGTGCTTTGTTTGCTTGTCCCCATGGTCCGGTGGCTGTTCCATCCCTCCCCTGGTTCTGCTGTGCTTGGGGTCCGGGGGTACATTGTTGGTTCGGCAGTGTGTCCCTGTGCCCATCTGTGGCATGGGTGGTGGGCCCCTGCCTACCTCCCTGGTTGTGCAGTTCCATTGCTATGCTGCTGGGGCCTCTTTGCTTGCACTATGGCGTCTCTGGACTGCTCAGCTGGGCCGCCTTTGTTGTGCTGTGGTGCATCAGCTCTGCTCAGCTTCCCCTTCCTGGTTGTGCTATGGCGCATCATCACTGCTCAGCTTCCCCTTCCTGGTTGCGCTATGGCGCAGGTTGTGCGATATTCAGACATTGGCTGCTTCTTGCTTGATTTGTCTTGCTCCATGTTTGAATATCGCATGTGTTGCGAATGTGTGCAACTGACTTGTGCTTGATCCTGCTGTTGCGCACTTTTTAGGCGCAGTTTGAATATCTGGCCCTGTGTATTGTGTATTTTATTTTCTAATTTTTTTGTAATGCACTCTACTATTGCAAAACTTGCCGAATGTATTTTAATTCTGTAATCCCCCCCACCGTGGACCTTACCTGCAAGTGCCCTGGAGGTCTCCCCCTGGTTCACTACCTCCTGGTCCAAATCCTGGGTGCCTTCTGAAGTTTCTGGCTAGCCCCACCAATGTTTTCCTATAAAAGAGGGGCCAGAGGAGCAAAGCTGCATGATCACTGTGCAGCTGCAACACGAGTGTGCAAGATGGCAGTCTGCACATGCACAGCAATGCAAGTTCATTTCAAAGTCACACTTGCAGCAACACAAAGGTTCTCCCCATGATTCTGGATCCTCTATCAGCTAACCGAGGTCTGGAGACATGAGGGAGGGACCAGGGAGGCCCCAATGACTTTTGGAAAGCGCTAATAAGTGCATGTAAGTTTAACAGCTGAGGATGCTGAGAAATGCAATCTCTGCACTACCAACACATGGAGACTGTCTGCCACCTGGAGGGACTGTGTATCAGAGGTGACAACATGCAGAGGGAGCCTCAAAGATAAATAAGTCTGTCACTGTATAACAGAGCAGAGAGACTTCTTTCAAATTGCTGGGGCATTTATTTAATAAGAGTGTACAGTTTGGCTACAAGGGACTGTGAAAGTTGGGACTGTGTATAAACTATTTTGCAACAACCATATTTGTTGCCTTTGACCCCATATTCATCCAATCAAGACTTAAGGAGCCAATGGACCTGCAGCTATGGCTCCTGGGAAGGGAGTTAGAACTGTTCTCTTGGCACCCAAATAGCCAGCCAATCAAGCGTCAGACTTAATGTTTATTAATTTTAAAGATGGACAGCAGTGTCGACCAATAAAAAGCTGCCATTCTCCTGTGAATACTGAGGGACAGTTACAGCTTGGGGTAGTCTGACACAAGTTCCGAAAGAGTAAGGAGTACTCTCAGTGCTCTTTCCAAGAAAGGAGAAGGCCTGCCTGTGGCTTATCTAGTCCATAGCCCAGGAGGAGGCCTGTGACTGCTGAATATCTGAAAGTGTTTCAGCTAAGTGGAATGCTATCTGTATTTTGCTGAACAGTCAGAACCTTTGAAAACTGCAGAGACTGCTGCCTTTCCCAACCTGGGAGAGAAGTGTTCAGCGCTGAATTGCCAGAGTGAGAATTTGAAGCCAAATATGCCAAAGCCTGCCTGCCTGTTTTCCAGAGCCAAAAGTTCCACAGACTGCATTCTGAGCCCAGAGGAAAAGTTTATAGACTTTATCCTGAGTCCAGAGCTGCATCTACACTGTGACTAGCTTGAGGAGTCAGCTACTAGTGCAGCAATTAGTGCTGGTTTGCAGCCACCTCGGCGGTTATGCCTAGACATGGGGGTGAGTTGTGCCAGCCCTGGTCCTTGATGCTGGTCCCTGCTTAAGAAGCCAGAAGCCTGCATTCAAGACTCCGGCAGTTCAAGCCTGCCCAAGGGAGTCAACCATTCTTAATGGAAATCCAGAGATTGGGGTCCTTCAGAATTGTGAGTAACTTTGGGGCTAGCCCTGTAACAGTGTTTTTCCAAGTTGTTTGAAATGTACAGTACTTCTGGTCATCGAGTCCAGAATTCCAATTACCAGTTCATCTGAGTTTCATCCATTAAATTCCTTTTTAAAAGTTCAATTGCAGTTGCATGGCCAAAGTGATAAATCAAATCATTTGTTTATGTGCACCAATGCCAGCCAGCCAGCTGCAATGGGCATCAGGCCTGCGACTGTTCAAATCTGGGTACCCAGTGAAGCTAACTGGGAGTGCCTAAGTGGACTGCTAATTTGGGGTCTGTATCTGAATTATGCCATGCTGGTACAATTCATTAATTGTGTTTGCCATCACAACTTTTAATTTTTTTTATTTACAACAGTTCCTACTTATTTGCAAATATCACTTTAAATGTATATTTATTTATCTTTTTATTGATAGCTAGGATTACAAATACCTTTGAACCAGAGGTTCTTTTACAAAGGTTCCATGTTAAACAAGAATGGGTACAAAAATGAAGCAGTGGTTACAACTCAAAGAGGTTATAAGTTATCATGGTTTCAGTACAACATGGTTACAAATAGTATTCATTGAAAGGCAGGCAAGAGAATGCAGTCGTGGATTATATTGCAGTCAAAGAAATGACTTTGTCAATAAAAGTGCTAACTGGGCATTATAAGAGCTGGATATGTGTAGGGTGGGAGAGAAGGGGAAGAGAAAGGATGAAGAAGGGTACGGAAAAACAAAGGAGTATAGTGCATCAAAAAAGTAGTGGGGAGATGAGGTAGGGGATAAAAAGGGAGAGAGGAGGGAAGAAAGGAGAGGGAGGGAGGGAAGGGGTGAAGAGGGTAGTGGGGATGTAGAAGCAAGGTTGCGGGTAGCAGCGAGAGGGTGGGGGGTTGGGTTTCAAGAAGTGTTAGAGAGAATAGAATGGCTTACCAGCTTAGGTGGTACAATCACAGCTACTTAGTGCAAGGAGGTGTTGACACAGTTTGAGTTTGAAAGGGCCAAGCTTAGACTCAGCAACAACATCAGGTGGGAGGCTGTTAAGCCATGTAGGTGCTCTAAAGCCAAAGGTCCACTATGCCTGAAGAACATCAGCTGAAAAAGAAATAACAGCATCTAAACCAAGGACTTAGATACTGTATATCAAAATATATTTTATTATGGCAAAAAGTGCTCTACTGCTCAATAAATATCACAAGGCTGGATTGTCGCATATAGTGACCAGTAACATTGCAAAAGACTTAAGGTTGTGCTTGGACCACTGCCGAGCTTCATCATCTCTGATGAATCTTGGCAATGGTCCAAGTGAAATGTTAGTCTTTTTCAATGTTGCTGGTCACTATATGTGACAACCCAGCCTTGTGATGTTTTCTGAGCACTAGAGCACTTTTTTGCCATAATGAAATATATTTTGCTATACATCTAAGTCCTTAGTTTGGTTGCTATTATTTCTTTTTGGGCTGCTGTAAATACTTAATTTAGCACCAGACATATTCTGGGTGTGGCTATCCATTTGAACTATTTCATATTGTGGAACATCACTGAGCATATGAAAGTGACATTTTTATGTGACTCCACCTCCCTGATGAAGAGGTGGTGAGCCCTTGAAGCACCGGGATAGCCTTCTCCTTATGTGACTTTAATAAAGCATTTACTTGATTTTCTGTGAGTTATGAACATATGAAAATTGCCAGCAGAAAAAGACCTTATGGTCTACCTAATCTTCTCGAGTGTGCAGCTAGCAGCCCTTATTCTGCAGCTACCCCTCCCCTTGCCCCCCCTCCCTTGCCCCTCACTCTTGCTCTTTCCCACCCACTTTTTAAAGCCACCCAGTGAGCGATTGGATACCACATCTGCCGGTAATGTGTTCCACCTGGCCACCACCCTTTCCGTAAAGGGTCTTCTCATCTCCCTCCTGAACCTTCCCCCTCCAATCTCATATCATGGCCTTGGGTGTCACTCCTCTCCCTTAGTTTGAACAGCCCCTCCATGCATGACTTATTTATTCCTTTCATGTACTTGAAGTTTTTAATCATATTCCCCCTTTCTCTCCTCTCCTCCAGTGAGTACATGTTCAGTTCCCTCAGCCTACTCTCATAAGGTAAGTCCCCCAGACCATGGATCATCTTTGTCACCCTGCGCTGCACCCCCTCCAGTAATTTAATGTCCCTCTTCTGGTATGGGTGCCAATACTGCATGCAGTACTCTAGGTGTGGCCTAACCAGCGATCTATACAATGGCAGAATCACCTCCTCCTCCTTGAGGCTATACCCCTAGCAATACAACCCATCATTCTGTTGGACTTTGCTGTCACCATTCTACAATGTGCCAAGTTGTTCATTGCTACTGTAATAAGCACCCCCAGATCCTTCTCCTCCTCAGTCACAACTAACTGCACTCCCCCCAGTTGGTAACTCCTCCTAGGGCTTTTTGCCCCAAAATGTAGCACCTTGTACTTTTTGGCATTGAACCCCAGTTGCCAGGTGACCGACCCGGTCTCCAGCCTTGACAGATCCTCCTGCAACCCTTGCCATCCCCCGAGGTCATCCACCACTGCTCTTATCTTGGTGTCATCAGCAAACAGACTGATTTTGCTCTTCATGCCCACCAAAATGTCCACAATGAATATACCAAACACTGATCCCAGCACTGAGCCCTGCAGAACTCCGCTCATCACCGCCCTTGAGGATGATAGCTTCCCACCTGCCACCACCCGTTGCTGCCTTCCTTGCAGCCTGTTCACTACACAGCTCACCATCTTTGCACCCACCCCTGTAGCTTATTTCCTAGTCTCCCATGCAGCACTGAGTCGAAAGCCTTACTGAAGTCCAGGTACAGGATATCCACAGCATGGCCCCTGTCCAGTTACCCAGTCATAGTACTCCACCAGGTCGGTCTGGCAGGATCTACCCATGACAAAGCCATGCTGTCTACTGTCCTGCAGCCCAATGGCTTCCAGAAGGAGCACCAGTCTCTCCTTCAGGATTGTCTCCATCAGCTTACCCACAGTGGATATGAGGCTCACTGGCCTATAATTCCTCGGTTCATCCTTGGGGCCACTCTTTTATGGAAAGGAACCACATAAGCCACCCTCCAATCCTGAGGTACACACCCTGAATCCAGTGAGGCATTGAATAGGTCTGCCAAAGGCCCCTGTAGGACCCCTGCCAGTTCCTTCAGGACCTAATGCATAGTGTTGTGCTCTTTCTGTACTTTTCTTATTCTTTTGCTCCCCACTTTTCCCTTAGCTTAAACCAGATGAACTCTGTGGTGCAGTATTGCCCTCTGATGTCCTCCTAGTCCAGTAACTTTCTCCCTTAAGAAGAGAACAACCCCACTCCCATTCCTGTCAGAACTATCTATTTGGAATAGTTAGTATCACAGTATTCTGGTGTTCCAGCCCTTTACTTCAAGGCACCAGATTTCTGTGAGTGCCACTAAGTCCTGGCTTTCTAGGTGTATTAGGTCCTTGAGCTTGTACATTATGATGGATGGTCTTATATTGGTCTGCATGCAAGTGAGGATAGTTGCCTCTCTGTGCTTCCTTGCCTTCCCTGAGGGTCCCCTCTCCTAGTGCCCCCCTACTTTGCTGTCCTTACCATGGTGATCCCGTGTACCTGCCTTCTGCACTTGTTAATGCCACAGTGCTAGCTCCCTTCCCCTATCCTCTAGTTTAAATCTACCTGACTGCCTTGTTCATTCTGGATAGTGCCCCACTGTCTCCTTGAACAGGTGTAGCCCATCATGGGTGTACAAGCATCCCTGTTCCCCAGAAGACCATCCTGTTAGCCAGAAAAAAAACACCCTGTTTCTCAACAGACCCTTAGTCAAGTGTTAGCCTAAATAATGATCAGCTGCCAATCCTCATTAGCTCCTAGGATTTGGTTGATCTCAGGAAAGATAACCCTGGATATCTTTCCCTTGAGAAACATCCCTAGCTCTGTGAATGTCCTCCTCATGACTTATGCTCCCCTATTTAATTTGTGCAAAGATGGAAAGCATCTGTCTGCTATTCCAGCTGAATTGCTTGACCCTTGAGAGCATTCATTTGACCAGCCTCTAGCCATGCAGACCACCTCACACAAAATACTATCCATCCTGGTCCAGCAATGCCCTTCTACAACTCACCTACTGCTCTAACTATGGAGTCCCCAATGACCACTATTTTCATGCCTTTCCACCCAGCATTTTCCCTGTCATAATATTCCCTGTCAAATAGCTTGGGTAACAGACCTGAGAACAGTATTATAAGCAAGTGTTTATAGCAAACTCATCAGAACAGCTAATATTTTTCCTAGTCAAACTATCTCTTGTTGGGAGCTGCAATACTGAACATAGGATTTGCAAGAAAGCGAGTTGTGCTCACAACAGAGGGAGGGGGGAACCTTTCAATTGTCTTCGTTTGTAGCAGATTTACTGCAGGTGGAGGCTGCTTCTAACTGAAAGGTGAAAGAAGGAATTTACAATTATCAGGAAAAGACAGTCTTGTTACAATTCTTAAGATTTTCAGTGCAGGAAGAGTTCAAAGCACAGCTGGCTTATTTTGGGGCTGACTGCTTTCAGAGCACAAACCACCAGGGCTGTTTTGGGGCTGGGAGGTTTACCTGTGTCTGACTTGGATGTCTGGATTTTCTCTTTTGATTAGCAGGGATTTTCTCTGTCAAATTGTTGTGTATAGTATCTTGCAGACAGGAAGGCACTCATCGCAGCGGTGGGTCAGAGCTCTTAGCTGATTGTTTTGTGAGGGCACAGTTTAGGCCCAACCCTTCTCACCCTCACCCCACCCACCTCTGGAATAGTTCCTTTATACCTGGGGTTCTGACATCATTTCAAGAGTGCAAGGTGCATATCAATGTCATATCTCTCTAGCATACAGCACCGAAAAATATAAGCATACACATTGTATAATATATATATATTTCTATATAACAAACCAATCACTCACACACACACACACACACGCACACGCACACACACACACACACACACACACACACACACACACACACACACACACACACACACACAAAAAAAAGTACATAGTCATGTGGGGGTAGTGCAATGTAATGGCTGTGGGGCAGCAGTCTTCCGGGAGTCTTTCTGAGGCTGAGATGCTGCCCTATTTGCAGACAACTCTCTGCCCTGAGGGAGGAAGTTGCCCGTCTTCAGGCCACACTGGACAGCAGTAAGAAAACCTTCCCCAGGCCAGACTGGATGGTAGGAAGGAACCCCCATCCAGGGAGCACCAGAGCCACCACCACTACCTCAGAGATTGCAAAGAAAGCACAGCAGTTGGACCACAGTGGGCTCAAGGAGGGTGAGGAGGGTGGAACAGAGGCACACCCAGTCAGTTGTTCCACTTCACAATCCATACACTTTCTGGGGAGCACAGCTCCTATGGATGCACCCACGGAGGAGATTAAGGAGGCTGAGGACACCTGTCACAAGGGAGGCCCACAGGAAGGAGGCAGAGGATGCCACAAGGAAAGGAAGCAGCTCCTGGTGGGGGACTCAATTATTAGGGGGATAGAACTGGGGGGAGCAGGGAAAACTGAAGTAAAGTGCCTGCCTGGTGCCATGGCTTGTAGGGACAGGAAGCGCATCCTCAGGATCACGAGAACACCTGCACAGGAGTTGGATGTCATTGTCCACCTAGGGACAAATGACTTGGCTCAACATGAGCTTAGAGCAGTGCAGAAGGACTTTGTAGAACTGGGGAGAGGCCTAAGACAAGTAGCACACACAGTATCCTTCTCAGAGGTGCTGCCTATAATTGGCATGAGTGAGGCAAGGGTACTTTACACCATGCAGTTTAATGAGTGGTTGAAAAAATGGTGTGGAGCACAGGGGTTTGGCTTCATTGAGACTGGGGTTCCACCTGGAGGACACCAGCCTATACTGGCAGGATGGTCTGCATCTGTCCAGGAAGGAACAAGTCTTTTGAGCAATCAGTTTAAATGCTTCATTGGCAAGCTTTTAAACTAGTCAAGGGAGGCACTGATAAGCAGCAGAAAAATCCCAGCCTCCCTACAAAACGGGTACTAAATGGGAAAAGACCGAGGTAGAAAGGTCAGTGGGGATGCTGCAACAGAAAGTAAAGCCATCAAAAATGGAGAGCAATGAGTACCAATGCCCGTAGTCTGAGTAACAAGCTTCCTGAATTAGTGGCCTTGATGGAGGAGGAACATCTGGATATCGTGGCAGTCAAAGAAACATGGTACACACAAAACCATGACTGGGATGTAAACATACCAGGATACACTATCTACAGGAGGGACAGGAGGGTAAAAGAGGAGGAGGAGTAGCTCTTTACATAAGGGAAGGAATCAAAGCAACAGAACAAAAGGGTAAACAGGGAGGAGAAGAAGCACTGTGGGTAAATTTGGAGACCGGCAATGGCACCACAATCCGCACAGGGGTTGTATACAGACCTCTTCTCAGGGGAGGAAATGGACAAGGAAATGATAGAAAGTATACACTGTATGGCAGAAAAGGGGAGATATTGCTGATGGGTGATCTGAATATGCCAGATGTTAACTGGAGTGCAGTTGCAGCAGCCACTTCTAAGAGTGGGGTTATTCTAGATGCCCACAGGGCGCATGCCTTAGACAACTAGTATTGGAGCCCACTCGAGAGGAACAATCTTAGACCTGGTTCTCTCAAATGGAGATGAGAGAGATCACAGACGAGAAGTGGGTAGCCATCTGGGAACTAGCGACCATCTAACAGTATGGTTCACAATAAACACAGCAATAGAGTCAAGCCATACAAAGACAAAGGTACTGGATTTTAGAGGGCTGACTTTGCCAAAATGGGTGAGTGCCTAAGGAATGCACTAGCAAATGGGCAGGAAGGAGGGGTGGAAGAACAATGGGGAATAATAAAAACTGCCATCACAGAGGTAACAAGCCTTTGTGTAAAGCAAATAAACAAAATGAAATGAGGTAAGAAACCACTATGGTTCTCAAAGGAAGTGGCAGTGAAGGTTCAAGAGAAAAAGAAAGCATTCAGGAAGTACAAGGAATCACAGAAGGAACAGGACAGAGAACTGTATCAGTTAAAGCAAAAGGAAGCTGGGAAGGCAGTCAGAACAGCAAAGACCCAAACTGAGGAAAAGATAGCCAACTCAGTTAAGAAGGGGGATAAAACCTTTTATAGGTACATCAGGGAGCGAAGGAAGACCAAGGGAGGGATAGTGAGGCTTGATAAAGGGGAGGAGGGTGGGCAGAGGGTGACTATGAAAAGGCAGAGATACTAAACAAATATTTTTGCTCAGTATTTACAAAGGAAGAGGGGGAGGTACCTAAAACAAACAGTAGAAACACTCGGGATACAGAAGTTGATACCAGCCCATTTACAGAAGAAATGGTTCTGAAAGAACTCTTAAAACTGAAGGTGGACAAAGCAATGGGGCCTGATGGGATTCATCCCAGAATTCTAAAAGAACTAAGGGTAGAACTAGTGACACCACTGACTACCCTCTTTAACAAATCATGGGAGGATGGGTGGTACCCGAGGACTGGAGGAGGGCAGATGTGATCCCCCTTCACAAAAGTGGGAGCAAGGCAGAAGCAGGAAACTACAGACCTGTTAGTTTAACCTCAGTGGTAGGGAAAATGATGGAATCACTTCTGAAGGAAAAAACTGTCTAGTATCTAGAGGCCAGAGGGGCACAGGACCCAAGGCAGCATGGATTCACAGCGGAAGGTCATGCCAGACAAATCTGATAGATTTTTTGACTGGGTGACCAAAGTAGTTGATCAGGAGGGCTGTGGACATGGCCTACCTAGACTTTAGCAAGGCATTTGACACAGTCCCACACAAAGATTAATATACAAGTTAGCCAGCCTGGGAGTGGGTCCCAAGATGACAGCCTGGGTAAAGAATTGGCTGGAGAATAGGTGAGAGTAATAGTAAATGGAGTCCACTCTGAAAAAGGGGTTAGTAGTGGGGTACCGCAGGGTTCAGTATTAGGACCGGTCCTCTTCAATGTCTTTATAAGCGACATTGCAGAGGGACTGGAAGGAAAAGTATGTCTCTTTGCAGATGACACAAAGATCTGCAACAGAGTTGATGCACAAGGTGGAGTGGAAAGGATGAGAAGGGACTTGGCAAGGTTAGAGGAATGGTCAAATGTATGGCAGCTTAGATTCAATGCCAAGAAGTGCAAGGTAATGCACCTGGGAAACAAAACCCAGGGAAGAGTACACAATGGGGTGAGCTACTAACAACAACAAAATGGAAAGGGACCTGGGGTAGTCATATCAGATGACCTAAAGGTGGGCAAGCAATGTGAGAGGGCAGCAAGGAGGGTGTGGGGATACTGGGATGCAGGGAAGAGGCATCACCAGTAGAAAACAGGAAGTTATTATCCCTCTGTACAGACAGCTAGTGAGACCCCATCTGGAGTACTGCGTGGCAGTTCTGGAGACCAATCTCCGCAAAGAACATAGACAGGATGGAAGCTGTCCAGAGGAGGGCAACTAAAATGGTGCAGGGTCTGCACGGAAGACATATGAAGAGAGACTTAAGGAGCTTAATATGTATAGCCTCGAGGAAAGGAGGAGAGGGAGACATGATAGAAACTTTCAAGTACCTCAAGGGAATCAACAAAGTCCAAGAGGGTAGCATCTTTCAAAAAAAGAGGTGCAAGAACAAGGGGGCACAATTTGAAGATTGAAGGGGGGCGGCTCAGAGGTAATTTAAGGAAGTATTTTTTCACAGAGAGGGTTGTGGATGTATGGAACGGCCTTCCAGAGGAGGTTGTGGAGTCAAAAACAGTGGTGGAATTCAAGCATGCATGGGACAGTCATAAGGTAATTCTAGGGGATGGGGGTAGGAAGAAGTAGGCTGCTGGTTAACTAGGACCTGCAGCTTATCCATTAGGTAGGGAAATGGGCAGACTGGGTGGGCCAAGCAGTCCTTATCTGCCGTCAAATTCTATGTTTCTATGTTTCTATAATGGGTGTCCTGGTGCCTGGACTTCCTCTCCAGCTGTACTTGCCTGTTGACCTTCCTAAATTTTTCCAGCCAAATGCAGATACCTGTTGGTGGTGTCCACTAATTATGATGCTTCCTTATTACCATGCCTTCTACCTCTTGTCTTCACTCTGATCCCTCCCCATGCCTACTACTAATGATCACAGTCTAACACCCTCCACCCCTTGCTGCCTATCCCTACCAACTGCCTTCCACCTGCCATTTTATCAGCGTCCCCAGCCTCTTCTTGTCCCATCCTTTTCAGCTACCAAATCTCCTAAGGGGTGAGCATGGAGACCCAAATTTGAATCCCACAGCCATCAGTTACTTATCATGGATGCAGTCAGAGAACCTGCACTCGAAAGCAACAAAATGCATCAAACTCCTTTATCAAGTTTCAAAGCTTTAACGCATAAATTCAGTGGAGTCAAGGTACCCAGAGTAATCCACCATCCACTCTCTGCTCCAACACTTTGGCTGTGAAACCCTTTGTCAGAGGGCATGGTCACTTACTGCAGAGGGCAGTGTGTGTGTGTGTGTGTGTGTGTGTGTGTGTGTGTGTGTGTGTGTGTGTGTGTGTGTGTGTGTGTGTGTGTGTGTGTGTGTGTGTGTGTGTGTGGTAAAAGAGGCAAGCAAACAAGCAAATGAGGGGAAAAAAGGCATAGACAAAGGAAAGCATTGCCGAAGGTGTCACTAAGGAGGATACGGCTTTCTTCAGCTACATGAGAGAGAATAGGACAGTAAGGGGAGGGATAGTATGGATTAGAAGGGTGGAGGGTGGATACTATGCTGAAGAAAACCAAGAAAAAGGAGACTTTCTGAGCAGGTACTTCTGCTCAGTCTTCACAGCGGAAGGAGAGGGTGGATGGACCACCAGAGAGCAGCAGGAATGGGGGAGGTGGACACTAGTTCATTTTCAGAAGGAACAGTACATAAGAGACATTGTAGCTCTGAAGGGGAACAAAGCTATGGGACCAGACAGGATACATCAAAGGGTTCTAAAGGAACTCAGGGTGGTGCTAGCTGCCCCACAGACAGCTTTGTTCAATAGCTCGCTGGAAACGGGTATGGTTCCAGAAGACTGGAGAAGAGCTGCCGTGGCCCCTCTACATACAGTAACAGCAGCAGCAGAGAGGAGTCTAGCTACTATGGGCCAGTCAGTCTTACATCAGTAAAATTAATAGAAACTTTGCTAAATGAAAGACTGAGTATCTTGAATCCACTGAGCTGCAAGACCCCAGGCAGAATGGAGTCATGGCAGTAGGTCATGTCAAACAAAACAGATGGCGTTCTTTGACTGGGTGACCAGGTAAATTGATGAAGGGAAGGCAATAGGCATAACCTATCTAGACTTCAGTAAGACCTTACACACTGTACCATATAGGAGTCTGATAAGAAAGTGAGTGGTTTGGGGGGTTGGATCCAAAGTTGTGAATTGGATTAGAAACTGGCTGATCAATATGAGACAGAGGATGTTGGTAAATGGCACTCACTCGAATGATGGAAGCATGACTGGTGGGGTGCCACAAGGCTCTGTACTGGGACTGGTCCTCTTCAGTGTCTTCATAAGTGACATTGCTGAGAAACTGGAAGGGAAGGTATGCCATTTTGCAGATAATACCAAAATCTGAAACAGGGTGGACACTCAGGAGGGGGTGAAGAGAGTAGGCAGGGATCTGGGGAAACCTAAGGAGTGGTCTAAAGCATGGCAGTTAGGGTTCAATGCCAAAATGTGCAAAATCATGCACCTAGGGTATAGGAACCCAGGTGCAAGGTATAGGATGTGGGGGGCTGTACTGACAGTCAGTAAACTGGAAAGGGACCTTGGGATTATCATATCTAAAGACCTCAAGGTGGCAGTGCAGTGTGACACAGCAGTGGGGTAAGGCTTGTGGGATGCTTGGGTGTACTGGGAGGGGTATATCTAGCAGGAGGAGGTAGGAGATGTTGCCACTGTATCACTTGCTGGTGAGACCCCACTTGGAGTACTGTCCAGTTTTGTGGGCTACACCTCAGAAAGGACATAGCTTGGGTGGAGGCAGTCCAGAGAAGGGCAACTAAAATGGTGCTGGGTTGTAGTAGAAGCCCTATGATGAGAGACTGAGGGATCTCAACATGTACACCATAGAAGAGATGAGAATGAGAGGTGACTTGATGGAGACCTACAAGTACCTCACAGGGGTGAACAGGGTGCAGGTAGAAAGTCTCTTTCAAATGAGAAGGAACACCAGGACCAGGGGGCATGCAATGAAGCTGGGGGGGGGGTCTAAGAGAAATGTAAGGAAACAGTTCTTCACTGAAAGGGTGGTAGATGCCTGAAACAGAAATGGTGGAGGCAAAAACAGTAGGGGACTTCAAGCATGAGTAGTATAGACATAGGGGTATATTAGAAAACAGGCAGGGAGGATGGAGGGTCGCTGGGAAACCTGTAAGGGTCTGTAGAGACAGATTAAGCAGGGAACATCTGGGCAGACTGGGAAGGCCAAACAATCCTTTTCTGCTGACATGTTCTATGTTTGTATGTGTGCCCCAAAGCACGTCACTTAACCACACTGTGAATGTTTTTTCTAATTTCTATCTAATCTATCTGTGTTCAGTTTGAATCTCCCTGTGTGCTTCATGGCTACAACACTGTCTCCCTTCTATCTCCAGGATCGTAATGTGTTTTGGGCTACAGTTTACTTGAAAGGCACTATAAAAAACAAACTAATTTCCTTCTTTTTTGTTTAATTTTTGTTTTGTTTTTTACCCCTGGTGCAGTATTTCCAGAACCTCCTACCCCTTTGGTAGCCTGGGTTTTGGGCTATTTAGGTGCTCACAGTGCCACCTACAGGCAGCAGCAGAGACAGTTACACTGCTTTCAAGTATTCCACAGAACTACCATGACAATGCTATTCCAGATATAGTGGCGCTCGCCCTTTCAAAGGCACTTCGACACCTCAGTTCATCACCCCCCCTTTGCTTTGAGGGCATGTGCACTGAGAAGTAGCCCTTCAGTAAATCCAAAATATCCTGGAAATGTACCTTCTGGCTGCTCAGCACTGCTGTGACACTTGATTGTGTCTCAGCTCATATACTGTTTTGACCCTTAAGGCAGCTGGAAATGCTTGAGAACTTGTCTACTTAAATGTGCTACAGCTTTCCCTGTGTCTCTTATGTTGAACATAATGTACCCATTGGAGTACATATTTGCTTAAATGAAAAGAACAGACCAAACCTTAAGATTGTAGATGGTGCTCTGGGGTACAGAGCAGACTGAATGATGCCCTGTGCTAAAAAAATCAACCATCAGACTGCTCATTAGTTAGCAGTGAATAATATGAAATTGCTGGCGGCAGGATCACAGGAGTGCAGATGTCCTGAAATATTCACACTGTTCACAGTGCAGTATAAAGAGATCAGATGTCCTAATTTAAAATACGCCTTATACTGTACCTCCACAGACTGCTAGGGAGTTTTGCCATCCTTTCAACATTCATTTACAATACCAATAGAAGCTATTAATCATAAGTGGATTAACAGTCACTATCTAGAAGACAGTATTATCGCAGGAAATGTTATGGATCAGGTTAAGAAATAGTTTCCTCAAAAATGTCTGGGCTGTGATGTGTTCTTGGAAAACTACTCAAAGTGCTAAACTGAGATTTGTCAAAACTGGGTTACCGCACAAATAAGACAGACTTTTACTCCAGCACAAAAGGACCTCTGTGCTAGTGATTCCCAGTATACCACTTTAACAGCATTACAGTCTCTGAAACTATTCTTTGTCTAGCATCTGTTAATCTCAATGCAATATATAATTACAAATTTCATCATTTGTTCTAGTACTTTTTAATTTATTCTGAATGACAAAATGAAGGTATGAACAGAGCAGCTCAATGGTTAATTGAAGAAGAAGCCTCCATAAGCCTGATACTATTTCAATTGTTTCTATTTGTAATTTAAAATGATCCATCTGGACCACAAGCATTTGGGCTTCTAGCCAACTTCTACTTTATTTAATATATTCTCAGCACCAGTTGCCTGGGGGTGCCTTCCTGTCTGTGTATTATTAATATGATATAGGCTTGCGATTTCAGTATCATATATTCCCAATTTCTTTTCTCAGATCCTGTGTAACTGAACATAATCCTTCAGCAGGAAAGGCATTTAAGGGTTATGGCATCAGCCCTCCCATTTGGAGCCATTTAGCTAAATTAAGGAATGCATGATGTCATGACCTACAGCACTGTACTTGCAAGTGTTAGTGTTGAAATGTGAAGGCCAGCACTGACCCTGCCCTTCTAATAACTATCACACTTTAACCCTTTGAGTGCACTAGATAATAATAGAGATAGATGGTCTTATAGTGTGTGTGTGTGTGTGTGTGTGTGTGTGTGTGTGTGTGTGTGTGTGTGTGTGTGTGTGTGTGTGTGTGTGTGTATATATGCAGAGAATATCCACTGGGGGGGAGGGCTAATTAGTTCAATAACCCATGGCCGAAAGGGTAAGTGGGAGGAAGAGCTAATTAGCTCCCTAAGATGGGCATATTTCATGAGTGTACAGGACTTTGCCATCCAATGCTTTATATTGTATAAAACATGTGGTGGGTGGTTTTAAAAGGTTTCTGACCATTTATGGGTTTGGCTTTGTGCCTCAAGTGTTGCTTAATCTAGTATTTTTCTGTAGTGCAGTGATATGTGCAGGCATGTTCTGTAGTCCTTTTCTTTGTAGTGCATAGTCCCATAGAGTAGTGGGGGAAGGGGTACGCATGCGTTTTTGTATCTGTGCATGCACATTTTAGGTTTTTATATAAAAGGGAGCATGTGGAGGGCAGTACTTCCTTTAGGCATCATGGGTGGCATGTGCAGTCACTTTTGATGGACTGGACCAGTGTTTGCAGTCAGGTGCAGCGGGTGTCAGTGGCATGCAGGTTGTGGTCAGGAGAGTCTGTGTAAACCAGCAGTGAGAAGAGCTCTAATATTTGTGGTTAGGAGCACTGTGGGAGTAGGCAGCAGCACTCTAGTCAGTGGTAGCATGGAGGCACTGGTAGCAACATGGAGAGCTTAGCTGGGAAGGTGTATGAGAGAGAGAGCTTCAGCATTGAGGGACATGGCTGATGTTTAAGTGTGGGGGTAGTGTGTGAGTAATATGGTTTCAGACTAGGGCATTTTTAAGTTTGCAGCACCTGTGTGCTGCACAGTTCCTGGTACTAGTGGTCTGTGCAAAAACATCAAAAGAAAGAGCCACCGAATAGCTGATCTCTGTTGGTCACAAAACAAATATGTGTGGAATGTAGCCAATTCCACACATGCGCAGTAGTGCCATAGCTTCTGCACAAGTGCAGAAACGAACAGCGTGGGGATACGCTCCATAGAGTTTAATGGGGGCAGTGAGCAGGACTTGTTCCTGGTTAGTTTCCTGATATATCTGCAGGCTGGTCCCTTCACAGAGGGGAGAGCTCCAAGAGCACAGAGTACAACTCCCTGGGCACCGAGCATGTAGAAGAGCGCAGCAGTGACTCTGGTAAGAAAAAGTTTGCTGCGTTAGTAAACAAACAGTGCAGGGACATGCTCCATAGAGTTTAATGGGGCATTTTTTAAAAGGTTGTTTTTATACTTTCCAGTAACAATTTTGTCAAAGAAAGGTAGTCACTTAACTAACAAGGACCTTCTTACTTAAGCGACTGCCTTGCTTTGATAGTCGTCACTGGAAAGTATAAAATCAAGCATTTAAAAATTGCCCCCATTAAACTCTATGGAGCACATCCCTACGCTGTTCATTTACTGACGCAGTGAACTTTCAGCATTGACAAATGCTTGCTTGTAGGTGCATTTATTTTTGGTTTGTTGGGTTAACTGGTTATAGTTGTAAGAGATTGTGAGGTTTTAAGGGCGTTTAAGGAATGTACAGAATGCGCCACATATATCGGCTCCTGATGTAATGGACTTCCACTTCTAACGAACGTTTTGACCATGCCAAAAACCATTTGCTATGTTGGCAGTGTTATAATTGTCCGTTAAAGTGGACCTTTAATTCCTGCAGTACTGTCCAATTAGACCAACCAGATCACCTACTTAACGCTGCAATCAATGCTGCTAAGCTGTATTACTGCCTTCTTATGCTCAGTATGCGATCCCCGTACTATTCCATTCCTCTACCTGCTAGTGCTGTTCTCAGAGTTGTGCTGTACTTCTACAAATTGAGTGCCGCCAAGAATACTGCTGGTAAGCCAAAATGTCTTACTCTTTCCAAAAAGTTGAGATAATCAAGGAGATTGAAAGAATGCCTAAATTAAGTATGCGTGACCTCAGCACACATTTTTCTGTCCCCAAGTCCACCTTGTCTGACTTGCTTAAGAATAAGGAGGCACTTCTGTCAGACTGGCATTGTAATCAGAACCCCGATAGAAAGAGAAAGTGGGATGGGAAAGATAATGATGTGGAAGAAGCACTTTTGCATTGGTTTACCAACACAAGGGGCAGGGAGACTTTAATTAGTGGCCCCTTACTGTTGCAAAAGGCTGATCAGGAACGCATCATGGTCCTCCTAAAGTGTAACATGGCTGGTACGGAGAAGCAAACACGGATAGTGATTGGCAAAAGTGCACAGCCAAGGTATTTCAGAGGCGTGCAGCATTTGCCAGTCATCTATAAATAACAAGACCGCTTGGATGACTTCTGAGATTTTTTCTAATTGGCTGCAAAACTGGGACCGCTCACTGAGATCTCAGAAAATTGCCTTGATCTTAGACAACTGTACCTCCCACCCACCAACAGCTGGCTTAAGAAACATTAAGCTTGTATACCTACCACCCAACACAACATGCTTAATGCAACCCTTAGATCAAGGGATTATATACAGCTTCAAGCGCCACTATGTAAGACTGATGAGAGGAAGACTGCTTGATATTCTGGATGGTGAGGAGGAAATTACTGCTTCTGTGTATGACGCATTAACTTATTAGATTCAGTACACCTTATACAGCAAGCATGGCACATTGTCTCGCAAGAGACAATCCAGAGGTGCTTTAGGATGGAGGATTCACCAATGACTCCTTAATTGGTGTTGTACCAGAGGGGGAGGAGGAACCCACTGATACTGACTTGCCAACAGAGATCATGAATAAGCTGTGTTTGCTGGGGAATGACACACCTCACGCTGATGTTGATGACATAGCAGAGGCAATCTGTGAATCACAGGGAGCATGAACTGACAAGGAGAAAGAGGAATTATCACAGGAAGAGAACGGGGGTGATGAGGTGCATGTAACACCAACTTATGTAAGGAAGGCTATCCTGACTCTCCGTAGAGCTGTCGAGCAGCGGGACGACATTACCCCCCAGTGGGATCAGGTTGCTAATGTAGAGACTGCCTAGCATCGCTACACGATTGGGGAAAAAAATGGCAGACGATGGAAGACTACATCCTGAAGTAGATAAGTACAGCACAACTGAGAACAGCGCTTTCATTGTCTGCTTATTTTTTTAAACAATTTAAATAAAGTTTACAGAGGTTTTTTGCACACTGCAACTAAGTCAGAAAAGAGCTGCAAATCAATACCGACCATTACACTCAGCGCTCACTTTTTTTTATGTAGGGCGGGGATATTGTTGTACCGGATGCCACATGTAATGGACAGATTGCTGGTTGTCAAATCAGTCCATTACAAGCAGCATATACTGTATTATCAAGATAGTTGTTACATGTTTTAATATGGTGACTGTTACATGTGTTATTAAGGTGGTTGTTACATGTGTTCTTGAGACTGTAATAAGGTCATCCATAGTGTGTTTGTTAGATATTATTGTGTTATTAAATGGTTAATAACACCTTGATACAGTGGGCATTGTTAATTGGTTGTATATCTGCTAACTGGGTACCATGAGATACAGGGAAATATATGATGGCAATTTTTAAGAGACTAGGGTTTTCACTATGTGCTGTATCTGTCTGTCTGCCTGCATGTCTGTCTGTCTCTCTCTACAGTATATATAGATTGATAGATATACTGTAAATTATTCATTACAAAAAGCTACAGTACATTAGTGCTAGGGTTACAAAGCCACAAAAGGAGGGAAATGGGGCACTAGAGGTTTCAAACTTAACACCCAACCCTCTCCCCATACCCTATCCTCATGATCAAAGCCAGGCTATCGGTCCAGTGCCATGCCCTACTGATATGCTGCATCGAGCTACAGATCTGGGACCATGGCAATGATGCCCTGTAGGTATTTTATTTGATATATTTCTGTATGCAAAGAAGCAAGCTGTTTGGGCACAATTCCAGACCTGTAGCTTGCTTTGTAGGGTGGAAGAAGGAGATCCATGATGCATGGTCCTAAACCTGCACTCTGTAAACAAGGCAGCAGATCTGTGGGGCACAACCATGTACCTCTAGCTTGATTTGTGCATATCACTGTGAAACCTAGATGAAGCAGCAAACCCATAGGGCACAGCCTTGGATTTGTATCTTGCTTCATGCAGGGCTCTGTGGACCTTACACAAAGCAGCATACCCATGCGGCCTGGATCCAGACCTGAAGCTTGCTTTGTGCAGGACCTTGTGCAAAGCAGCAGACTCATGGAGCACATCCCTGGACCTGTAGCTTGATGCAGCAGACCAGTGGAGCATAGCCATAGATCTGTAGCTTACACCCATGATGCACGGCTTTGGACACTTGGGGAATGGCCTCAGACCTGTAGTATGAAGCAGCAGAAACATGGATCATGGCCCCAGATCTGTAGTTTGGCCTTGGATCATGAGGGTATGGAACAGAGGAGAGTGTGGGCATTAGGTTGAAAACCCTAATGCCATATTTCCCTCCATTGGTGGCTTTGTAACTCACAAACAATTTTTTTGCAATGAATTTCCTAACTTTCTGAGAAAGTATAGTGGAAGATGTATAACATGCTTCATGTAAGCAATAAGACATGACAGGTTGTGCATGGAACATATTTTATCACATGACCAGGGGTGTAATAAAGCACGAGTCCCCTGGCAGAGTGCCTTTAGCATCTGGCATGCTGTAAAATATGTTCCATGCACACCCTGGAGTGTCTTATTACGCTTATAAAATGTGCTCAGATTTATTTTAGTTTGTACAGTTAAAAAATCATGCTTATATATTTAAAAATTTTATTCTGCTAATCTATGATAAAGTAGTCCTTCCGCTTACGTTGTTTAATATTGATGAGCTCATTTTCATATGGCAGTTTAGTAAAATAGTATACACTTACACAGGGAACAGTGGTAGCGGAGGTCTCGTCTGAGCACGTTCTCTTTAAAAACACCCACTGCTGGGCACTAACGTTGCACTGCTTTGCAAATTCCATACATAGCCATTTTAGGAACAGTGGTAGTGGAGGTCCTGTCTGACCATGTTCTCTTCAAAACATCCACTGCTGAGCACTAGCATTGCACTGCCTTGCACCTTCTACTCATAGCCATTTCAAGGATTGTAGCAAAGGACCATTGGTGCTTCAGCAAGCACTGTTCACTGAATCTTTACCAGGCCTGGAGCGAACTAGTGCAGCAGAGCGAGACAGAAAGAAATAGAGGCAAGATTTATTTGTCAATTTCATGGGTGTGAAATTAACATGGTGAGTGATTCTCCAGCTCGTACCCTGGATGAACTAGATCTCTTCGCTCTGAGGTTGAGTAAATACGTCACGCTTTGAAATAAGGGCTCGTAAATGTATTTATTTAGGGCTTCTTTCTGTTGGGTTGCTGCACCTGATCTCAGGTGTCAACTCCAGGTAGAGCATAATGATGATGGTACTATGATCGATGTTAGCAAGGAAAGAACAATGGCGGCATTTTTAAATGCCAATGTTCTAACACTTAATGATATTTGCCTTTTTACTGCCACCTTTTTTTTACCCATGCATGGAACATATTTCAAGCATGGTGAGCTAGGACTCTGATTGGCTGGTTTAGTCTACCCATTTTATGAAGAGGAGATAAACCATAAGTTTCTTTGAGTAGGGTCCTGCAGGTCCTGCACAAAATGGTACATGAATCATAATTTGCTTTGTGCAGGGCCCAAAGAAGAAGGTCATAACTTTTTTAATGCAGGGCCCTAAGTGAAGAAGCAGATTAATCATAACCTGCTTTGAACAGGGCCCTGTATAAAGTAGTACGTGAGCTATAACATGTATCACACAGGGCCCTGCAGGTCTTGGGTGGAGCGAGAGATGAGTCATACTTTGGGTGCAGGGCCCTGATCAAAGTATTTGAGTTGTAACTTGCTTTGTACTGGGCCCAAAGTAAGACATGAGGAATAGCGGAGTCATATCTGTTAATTGTATTAGGACTTTAGACATTTTGGTTCTGTATGACTTTGTAGTACAACATGCAGGTGATGATTTTTTAGTTACATTCTCAACTGGCTTCTTTGTTGTGTTTTGAGACTTTGAACATTTTTTTTTTTAGTTGTTTAACCAGGTATAGCACACTAAGCTGAAAGCTTTTTTACAGGAGCAACCTGGGAGCACAAGGAGGCTAAGTGACTTGCTCAGGGTCACACAGTATGCAAGTGGAAGCTGTGGGATTCAAACTCAGGTCTGGTCTGCTGGATGTCACCAGATTTGCAGCACAGAGCCTTAGACCACTGCGCTATACTGCCTCCTCCTCCAGTTTGTTGTGAAGGACTTTACAATTCAGCAATAATTCACAAACCCTTGAAAAATTACCTGTTCTATTTTTTGTGTTCTTGGCTCTTTTTTTCAGTGTTTGTCTGCTTGTGTGTTGCCAAGTACATAGACTATATGTTATACATGCACTGAGTTCATTAAAATCTGATTTTTTTGAGAAAATCTTAATTCAGCAAGTAATTCATGAACCCCCCAAAATGACCTGTTTTTCTGTTTATTGTTTGTGTTCTCAAATGTTTTTTAGTGTTTTTTGCTTGTGTGTTATCAAGTACATGTGCTATATGTTATACGTGCACTGAGTTCATTAAACTTGCTCTTGATGTTTTGAGAAAATCAAAATAAAAAAAAATACTGCCTAATGAATTGCTTTGGAATGTCAGCTCATTCATCCAACTAGACTGTTGTCTCAACAACCACATAACTATCAACCTTTAGTTATGTATTTTTTGTTTGCTGCTTTTGACGTTTTTGTTTGTGTTGAACTTTAACTCAAAAGAAGTTGCATTTTTAGATAGTTTTTCAAGTGGCATACATATTGTGGACTTTAAAACCTTATAACTTAAAATAAAATTTTCTTTAAACCACAACAAAAGCACTTTCTTGGCCCGCAGCCCGACTGAGTTTTCAGTGAATGAGCCCGTATGCGCTCTCACATTCACTTAAAACTCAGTCGGCTGCTGGCATGGAGGTGAGTGTAGGGCTGTGCCGTGGCCCACTCCGGGTCATGGGTGTGCGGGGGAGAGGGGTGAGAGTCACTTCCTGACGGGGGGTCCACTAGACACCAGGGAAATACCTGATTTTTATTTTTATTTTTATATATTCGGGACGGGACTCTGGGGTATTGCTGAGGGTCTTTGGGAGGGGGATTCTTCACTTTGGACTGGGGATTGGCCGGGGGGTGGGACCACTAGATACCAGGGCTAAAATATTAATTTAATGTTGGCCAGGAGGGTGGGAATTACTTTTTTTTTTCTTTGTGGCTGGCTGAATACCAGCCGAATAGTGGATTATTCGGTATTCGGCTCCGAATATTCGGATAGCCTACTATTCGTGGTATTCGGAAAGTAATATTCGGTATTCGCACAGCCCTATTAATTACTGCTTATTCTTCCGTGACTTCTGCTGTACCTTCTTGCACTGTACCAACATTGCTGACGTCTGGAATCCTGTGCTCCTGCATCTCTTTGTGCGACTCTCACCTGTATTTCATGTTGCTCCTCTGTGACACTCTGCCAGTATTTCTGACCTGCACCTATCCTGCTTGTCTTCCATGATGGTTGTTACTGTGCTGCTGTATACCACTCCCTGTCTATCATACCTCTCGACCTCTTTTCACCAAGCTGCGTGCCTCGATGTGTGATGCTTGTGCAAACTGTGTACCATTCCTCAACCGTAGCACGAATCCAGGGGGACCGCTCTGTCATTCAGATGTGTGCCTGCCATTGTTGCAATCCACCTCAGCTGTTACTTGAGCCTTCTTTCCCTACCCATGCTTGGTCCCTGGTGCCACACATTTTATATTTGAAGTTACGCATTTTATTGGTTTCAGAAAATATAGATTATGGCTTCCAGTACATTAGATATATATCTGATACAGGTCTGAATGTAGATGCAATCCATATTTTATGTTAGCAAGTGCATACGTTAGGCCTCCCTTAGTTAACCTGTTCATTTAAACTGTATTGTTTCCTCCTCCCACCTTTTGCAAGTTCTTATGACTTAAGAGATGTACTATATCCCAATGCATTGCTTCCCCTCCTCACCTTGTGCTGTCCTCTTGCTTGGGATATTAAAACTTAATACATGCAGATTGACCATTGCACTGAACTTTGAAATCCTGCTGTCTTTCAAATGGGTCAACATGGCACACACGTATGCTTTTTGTTTTTACTTTATTGGTTGTTTAGACTGTGTTCCTTTCCATATGGACCTTATGCTTTAGCTCCCTGACCTTCACTCCAACCTGCTGTACCTCCTGCCACCTTCTCTGGGCCCCCGCCATATGGGTCCAGGATTTTTGGCTCTGCCTATGGGGAGTTGTGCCACTCTTCTACCAATCCTTCTGCTGCTCAAGCACTGCCTCTGAGTGTTTCCAGTCTTCATGCCTCCCTGTGTCCATTCCATTTCTGAAACCTCATCAGTTCATATACTGCCATTCCCAGCAACTCCCCTGCCTCTGGCTTGGGCTGGCCTCCTACTGCCTCCCCTCCCCGCTGCACTTAAAAATTTCTTCTGGGCTTCTTGGCTCTGCCTGCCTTCCCCGTTCCATCCTGCTTTCCCATATGCCACTGCTGTTGGCTCGTTGCCACCTCCCCATCTTCACCATTCCAGACATTCCTGCCTCTCCAGTCTTCATCATGGTCAGGGTTACCTTCCTGCCTCCATTGTATCATGACTTACCCTTCTGTCCCCCCTTACTGAGTTAGGCTTCATCTGTCCTGCCTCCTTTCCCTTGGTTTCTGTTGGACCTCCCTGGTTTTCTGGTGCTTCCTCCCATCCCATCCTCCATTCCCTCTTTCCATTTTCCCTGCTGGATCCCGTGTCTGGTCTCTCCCTGGCTGATTTCTGCAGGATTTATCCCTGGTTCCAGTCGAACCATCCTCCTCCCTCTTGGATTGAACCTGGTTTTCACATCACTGACATTTCTGCCTGATGTCTCCTGGTCCACTGTTTGTCTCCCCAGTTGTCCTGCAGCCTGTGATTCCTTTCTACTTCTTCTACAGCATTTCCCTCACATTTTTGGGATTGCCCACCATGCTATTGTGCTGCTGCTTTCCTTTCTGCTGCCCTGTTACCTGGAGCTTCAGCTTCTTCCTTACCTGCTTCTTTTTGGGTTTCCATGTGCACCTCCATCCAACACTCCCCTATCCATTTGATTACACCTCCTGAAGTCCAGTGCTTCTGTACTCCATCATATGCTCATCTACGCCTCCAGTTTTCCACACCCATTCATCCATCCTACTCAGTCTCCTGCATCTAGTGCTACATTGTCTTTTTGATTACTATTCCAGCATCCTGTTCTCAATCATCTTTATCTTTCCATCCATCGACTCCAGCATGCAGTCATTTGTCATCCAGCTTGTATCTTCCTGGTATGGATATATACGGACCTCCAAAGATTCCTCTACTTTCTCTGAACTTGCACCAAAGTCTCTCCAATGCATTACTCTCATGCCATGTTCTGCAATCCTGGACTCCTTTCCTTGGCCTCAGGACATCTTGGTATTCCATGAAGCCTCCTCTGTATCCACCCCAAGCCTTATTCATGCCAGTCACCTTCTAGAGGTCTTCTGGTCCCATCAGACAGTCTCCATCCTTTCTCATCCTTGTTCCAGCATATAATATCACTAAGGGCAATTTTGTTCTACTCCAGCATGTCTCTATGTGTACCTGGCTCATTTACCTCTTTCTCACCATTCAACGCTGCACCATTCCTCAGCTGTACTATCCATGACTATGCTTTTGGCTCACTTGATTCATTCTAGCACTTCTGGTAGCTGACCTAGCAGTGCCATATCAGTCAACCTGACTCAGTCGACTAATTCAATATCTCTTTCATTCGCATTCCCATATGTGTTGGATTCTAATTCACTAGCCAGACTCCATTATGTTGGCTTCTCCAGTTCCTGCCTCTGAGCTACCTACTCTTCACAGGAATCATGTTCACCATCCTGACCATTGCAGCCCTTACTGACTATTTGCCTTCATATACCATTTACTGGCTTTTCTGCTTCCTGTCTCAGCTTTGAATTTCCTGCTGGACATAACTGATATTGTCTCCTGTCACTGCCTTCCAACCTATTCCATCCTTGCCTTCACTGCTTGTCCAGTTCTCCATTCATGTTCTTCAACTTGGTAGCCAAGAACTTCCTTTGTTGAACTCCTTTTATCATTTCTTCAATGTCTGCCTCCATAGTGCAACATTGTGCCTACACCCTCCTCAGCTCCTTTTGCCCTAGCTCAAACATTATGGTTCTTTTCACCATTTCACTGGCCTGCATTGGATTCCTGCCTCCTGAGGATCTACTGCCTAACCCTCCTTCAGTGCTTCTGAGAACTTTGTCAGCCCCCATCACTTAACCAGTCTACAACAGCACTGCTCATTATATCCCTTCTCTTCCTTCAAGGTCTGACAGATTACAGCAAGGACTTCTCGTTACCCATTTCCCATCCCGGGATCCCTGTCCCAGTGCCAGTGCACCATCTAGATGATTTCTTCCTTTCTCATGCTTAGATCTCCATGTTCCTCCTGTACATCCAATAAACCACCACTGCTACATGCCTGCAGCATGGATCTCGATCAACCCTTCCTTCAACAGCCTCATTTAATCTATTCATCATCTGGACTTCCATTCAGTTGGCATCTTTTTTTTATTTTGTCTACTTTTCCAAGCTGCTGTTTCCATCTTCTGCCTGGATGCCTTTACATGGCCCGGTGCTTCTATGAACTATATTACCCCACCTGCACATTGGATAATTTCCATGGATCAGTGAACTATTTTGTCCTGGCGCGGGGGTATGTGGGTTTCCATAGTCCTCTTTCCAGTGCCCTGTATCATGCTGAGATTCATGGATGTTCCCTGTCTGTTGATGTTGACTATTTCATGCCTGCCATCTCTGTTCCCTCCTCCCACTGCCAAAGCGTCATTCCATTGTTCTGCAGTTTCCATCCCCAGTTCTACCTTTGGGGTATTGAGTGAAGGTGGGCTTTTATCTGCCGGGGTTGGGAGCCTGTTCCGTGTCTCTGGCTTGTACCACCATTCCATCATCAATCTGGTTTGTGCCACTGTTCCATCCTTCCGCAGTCTCCATCCCTAGATCTGCCTCGTGGGGTATTGAGCACAGGTGGGTTTTTTTGAGAGTCCTGCTTCACTGTTTTTTCATCATTTTCAAATCCCAGTTTGTCTGCCTTCCTTCTGCTGCTCTGTCTTTGGATCTGCCTGAATGGCATTCCTGGATATCCTTCCACTCCAGCCTATCTCCTTACCTCGATGTGCCTCCAGCTTGGACTTCTCCATTAGGATTCCTGGATCATCCCCTTCTACATCATCGAAAACTAAGCAGTTATGTCTTCGCCATTTAGTCCATTCTGTTATATAATTCTTTAGTAGCTACTTCCTGCCCCCTCAAATGGACTTTTGTCACCTTCCTCCTAGTGTTCCATAATGACATTTTGAACATGACCCTTCTCCTTCCTCACCTTTGGTCTGGCTCTGGGCTGCCTCCTGGATGTCCTCCTTCTGTATTCCTTTTGGGACCTCAAATGCACCACTGTCTAGTACTCAAGCATCCATCAATTCCACTCCCTGGATCCATCATCGCTCAGGCTTCCAGTAATCATTCCTCCATCTTACCATATCTCCTCTATCCATTACTCACATCATCAGTGGAATTCCTGTTCTGCCATTCACTTCTCAGTCCTTCACTATTCCATCAATGCACTCCAGTGTTACCTTTATTACATCTCCGGCATCCAATCAAGACTTTTCCAATCTATCAACATTACTCGACCTACCTGCCATCAAAAACTTCAGTTGCTCCAAAGCACTATTACTTTCCCATAATCACTACCCATTGACTATGAACCCTTCATATCATGATATTCAAGTACTGAACACTAGCACCCAGATACAAAGCTTACTCATCCATACATTTGAATCTATCTAATTGTATGTAAACCTCCAAGACTTTAATACTGGATGCCATAAAGACATCTCGGACATCATTTAACCACCATCTTCCGTCATCTGTACATCCTTCTGACTTGATTTCTCCTTCATCTTCCAGAATTGACCTTCCTTCTCACATGGCCAAAGATTCAAGGTATGACTCATGAACCTAATAATGGTTCAGAGCTGTCAAAGATTCAGAGGATATAACTCATCAACCTAACCAGAATCAAACCTCAGTCCAATCATTTAGGATTATCTCCTCATAGGTTGCCTGGAGGATGGGCAGGTTGGTAGCCATGGGTCCTCAGATGTTCCCTCCATTGGGGGGGAGGTTCCTCTCCTGTGTACTACTGGTCACACTCTCTGGAGATGGTGGAGGTAATCTCGAACAGTTAAATCTTTCTGGGCCTGTATTCCTACACCTACCCAACATTATTACCAAGGGTGGGAATGGAGAAAAAACAAATTAAAGCGACTTACCAAGTTTATGATGTCCTCCATTTCCATGTCTCTGGTATTTCCAATGCGGTTTGCCATCCCAATAGCAAATACTGTGCTTTATTTTCTTAATAAAAACTAAAAAGTCCAAAAATGTGGCCAGCATTTCTCTTACTTTTTTTTTCTTTGTTTCAAGTTCATGCATGCCCACTGTGTCCATGTGCTTTAGTGACATCAGCGGAGGGAGGTGTTATTCTCATTCTTCTTTGTACTCTGCACTGAATTGCCATGGTCAGGAGTTTAGATGTGGGGTGACTATCCAACCCTGTATATTAAAAAAACACTGATTTCTGAGTTTTCACCACTGAAAGTGCTTCCCTATTACTGGGCTGTTTCTGAAACCCACCAAAGTAATGCCACCTGGCACCTAATAAGAACAGTGCTCTGACTGGAGGGACCACACGGCTTCTAATGGGGAATGTTTTTTCCACAGTTTTGTAGCATCCCACATCTGGATTCCGTACTCATTGGTGGCAAGTGGTGCTAGATTTTTTAATTTCTGTAATTCCAAAATTGCCAAAGTACTACTGATTCATGAAATGTCTATCTGAAGCTAAATGCTGGTGGAAGCAAGCAAACATACTTCATTCTCCACCCACAGATACTATGTCTGTCACCTGCACTTGTGGAATATGGGTGGTAAAGAAAATGTAGTAAGACAACTTACACAATATTGTGCACACATGCAGACTGCTTTGAGCATGAAGTAATAACTACTCCATGCCTCTAGACCTGAAAGCACCAATATCTGCATATGCTACTACTTCCTATGTGTGGCTGTAGGACGGGTCAGGTCACAAACACAGATCAAGAAGTCAGATGGGTGGATGCCACCAAACAGCACTGAAACCACATAGCATGAACTATTGATTATGATGTTATGGGGTGGATAATTGTGAATGGGAGTGTTCCTGTATTAGAAAATCTATGGCACAACACTGAAGATTGTGACCCCTTGCAGCAAGGATTTGTGCATCAATAAAGGTTGCGGTCTGTGATATTTGGTTCCTGATGTAGGGACTGGACTGGGTACATTAGGAAAAGGTCCACAGTGATGCCAGGAGAGCAGAGGACAGGCATAACACTACATACACAATACACCGCCCCACATAGCACAATAATGAGCCAGGCCTCAGGAGTCCGCTTCCTAACATGCTACCCAGCGCCAATGCATTGTGTATGGGGGCATGGTCCAAAGCATAGTAAATACAAGAAACATACAGTCAAGGTGCACAGTAAATTATACAAGAGGCATTCAGTGAAGTGCTGACCATTCCGTGTTGCCAATTAGAGTTTTGCTGCCGTACTCTAAGAGATTGGGACTGCCACAGTTACTGCCAGCTGTGCTACCTGTATGGCTCTCTGAATTGCTCTCACCGCTGGTATAGGGATCATCCTGGTAGGGGTTTAATTCACACAGGTGGTCTATTTCAGTCCCGAATAAAGCTTCCACAGAGGAGGAGGAGATGCTACTACTACCCCCCTCATCCTCAGCATCACTATAGAGCATGTTTGCAGGAGTGCAGAAATCAGACACACACACAGAGAGAAGGTACTGGCAGTCACAGAGTGAGACAGTATATTCCCCATCTCCCCTGTCCTGATGTAAGACAGGTAATGAGTACCAAAGGTCACGCAGCAGGCTCAATATGTAAACAGGGGCAGACTTCCGGGATCACATCTGGGGGGAAAAGTATGTTTAATTACTTAAAATAGCAAAGTGTGATGGAAAAAGACTTGCGGAAGGTGTTTACAAACTATGTTCATTCACAGTCTGAGGTGCAATACCCAAATATGGTAAATCACTTTAAAACCTCATAACTTCAAAGTTCATAAGTATACACAAGCACTACGCTATGCCCCACACATAGAATGGGAGGGCTAAAAGCCAGTGATTCAATGGGGGGGATAACTCCTCCCACATCCCCTACTTAAACCTAGCACTTCTGTTTGCTTCACTTGAAGCATTTCGAAATCATCCACAGTCCTCCCAAGCCACCTCTTCCTCCTCTTCTGGCACTCTTCTCTCACCCTTGATGCTGGGCCTCTATTCCTACACCTACCCAGCATTCTTACCTAGGGTGGGAATAGAGAAAAGCCAAATTAAAAGCTCATAACTTCAAAGTTCATATATGTACACAAGCACTGTGCTATGCACCACACATTGAACTGTTTTCTGTGGATTTGATGCTTTTGCACGGCTGCCCTCCCATTACTGTGTAGTGCATGGCTTTTTGTGTTTGTATTGCTGCTTAACTTGGGGCCTGCAGAATGAGTCATAACTTCCTTTGTGTAGTACCCTGCATCCTGCGCAAAGCATGAAATTAGTCAAAGGGCCTTGCATGATTCGCAAGAGCAGTCATAACTTTCTTTACACAGGGCCCTGTGCAAAGTAGGAAATCAGTTATAACTTGCAGGGCTCTGCGTGAAGAAGGACATCAGTTATAACATGCACAGCTCTGCACAAAGCAGGGGATCAGACACAACTTTCTCTGCATAGGGCCCCTTGGGACCTAAACAAAGCAGGAGATAAGTCATTACTTACAGGAACCTGCAGGTAGCAGGAGATCAGTTATGGCAGAAAAAGGATAGGTGCTGCTGGTGGGGGACTTTAATCTGCCTGATGTAGATTGGAGCCCCAAAGTAGACATGAAGGGTACAAAAACACCTTCACACGGTCACCAGACTGTCAGATTTATCCATCCATCAGTTTATTTTTCTTCTAAATTAGCCCTGACACTTCACATGTAAAGTACTTTTTCAAAGGGCTTTATAAAGATTTCTGCATTTAAACATATAGTTTTAATATATTACATTTATTACTTTTTAATTTTTCTTTATATTTTCTTTTTCCCTCAGAATCCTATTTTTATAGGACAGTTTCTTCAATTATGTAGCTTGGAGCCTCCCAGATGCAGCCTCGGCTAGAAGCAGGGTCATCCTAGACTCCCTGCAGGATGCGTTTCTCATGTAACTAGTCAAGGAGCCCACTTGTGATGGGACGATACTGAATCTGATGCTCACAAACAGGGACAGTATTGTAGATGTCAGGACCAGCAATCCGTGTACAATGTGATTTAATGTAAGTATGGCAGCAAAGGCAAACCACACAAGGACATGGGTCTTGGACTTCAGGAAAGCAGATAAAAAATAATTGGTGAATGCCTCATGGGGGGGGGGTTGCTTGGGGGGATGGAAGAACAGTGGGACAAATAAAGGGATGGCATAGCAAAGGCAATAAACTTCTTCACAATAGAAGTGAGCAAGAACAGAAGAACAAAAGAGACCACTATGGTTCTCATGGAAAGTGGCTTCAAAGGTAAAGGCTAAAAGGGTAGCATTCAGGAAGTACAAGGAGATGCAGAGGGAAGAGGATAGAGGGGTGTACCAGGAAAGGCAGAGAGACGCAGGGATGGCAATGGGAGCACAAAGGCACAAACTGAGGAATGGATAGAGAATGGGAGAACTGAAGGGAGCAAGACCTTTTTAGGTACATATGTGATAAGAGGAAGACAAGAGACGGGATTGTGAAGTTAAGAAGGGCAAGCGGAGACTGTGCAGAGGAGGATCAGGAACAAGCAGATATCCTAAACAGATGCTTCTGTTCTGTCTTCACAGTGGAAGGGGAGGGGTATGGACCACAAACAAAAACTCAGCAGGAACGCTGGTAGGAGAAAGATAGACACAAGTTCATTAAGAGGAAACAGTCTTGAAAGGACTTGCAAGTCTGAAAGTGGACAAAGCTATGGGACCAGACTGGGTACAGACAAGGGTGCTGAGGGAACTCAAGGATGTAGTGGCTGCATCTCTAACAGCCCTGTTCAACATTTCCCCTGGAAACAGGAGTGGTTCCAGAGGACTGGAGGAGGGCAGATGTAGTTCCACTTCACAAAAGTGGCAGCAAGGAGGAGGCTTGCAACTTTAGGCTGGTAAGCCTGACATCAGTGGTGGGGAAGTTTATAATGCTTATAAAGGAAAGGCTAGTGGAGCATCTTGAATACAGTTGGGTACAAGACCCAAGGCAGCACAGATTTACAAGGGGAGGTCATGTCAGACAAACCTGATTGATTTCTTTGACTGGGTAACCAGAGAAATAGATCAGGGTGGGGCGGTGGATGTGGCCTAGTTAGACTTCAGCAAGGCTGTCAACACTATACCAGAGCAGAAGGCTCATAGGCAACAAAGGGTGGTGGTAAATGACACTCAATCTGGGAAGGGGAAAGTGACCAGTGGGGTACCTCAGAGCTCAGTCCTCTGACCTGTGCTCTTTAATGTCTTTAAAAGTGACACTGTAGAGAATCAGGAAGGGAAGGGAAGGGAAGGTATGCCTCTTTGCAGATGACACCAAAATCTGCCATCAGGCAGACACTCTGGAGGGAATGGAGAGCATGTGTAGTTACTGGAGAAAATTCAAGGGTATATCCCCCGTGCAGCAACACCAACACAGCAACCTACATCGTTGTTGATGAAATTGACAGGTAGCTGTGTTGGTGTGCCTGAGATAGGGGCACACTGTCTTCCAGTTCTGCACCCCCTCCCCGTAACTACTTCGACTTGGTGTTGATTATAAATAGTATGGGGGTGCAGGGGCAGAGCCCCCCACATGGGTGGTTCAGGGGGCGAAGCCCCCTGATAGAAACAAGGACCAGGAGACATTTGGGAATTATGTTGACTGCAACATACGGTTAACATAATTCCTGTCGCTGTGATACCGGTCGACAAAAGAGATGTCGAACCGGCATCGTAGAGCCAAATTCGAGTAGTGGTTAAGGGTATAGCAGCTGGGTTTCCTGCAAAAAAGTACAAAATCATTCACCTACTGTAGGGTAAGGCCCCGATTTTTTTCTGCCACACTTTGGGACCGAGTTCTATGGCAGGATTACCATTTGTCACAGAACTTCTGCAGCAGTAGCTTGTAATTTCTGCCGATGTTCTGTGGTACCAATGAATTTCAATGTGACAGTGTCAGCTTGTCATCCTTACACCACATCCATGTGTTACCCAGAAACCAGCTCTGGGGTAAATAAATCAGATTATTGTATGTCTACAGTGTCAGCCAAAGAAACAACCACTCAAGTAGAAGTAATAATGATAATTTATTACAATACTTATGCCAAGCATGTGACATAGAAAATCACAAGGGAGATGGGTTCTCACCAGTCTCCTGAAAAATGTACAAAATCTCCAGATTCTCTGTGAGGAGCTGGGTTACACAAGGTTATATACCACAGATAACATCATGGCAGCAAATATAAAGAACACAATGTATTGGTTCTATATTAGAAACAAGATGGTATAAGACATTCTCCAGTATAATGTGAGACAAAGAATATGTCTCTCTCAGCATGAAGCTTAGACAAAAAGAAGTGCTGACAGGCCACTACTACATGTGGCATACTTGCCTAAATGCAAGATATGCATTACATATGATTATATGAGAAGTATATAAGTGTATACAGTAATCACTGATGATCCATAAGTCATCTTATCAGTGATTACATAGATTATATATAGAATATATGTAAAAGACAAATGTAATGCATTATAATGAGATATAATGAATCATGCATGATATAATCCTATAAATGATGTAAACATTAGTATATATTAGTAGCAACGCACATTCCTGGCACTCTTGCTTATACAATGGGTGCCTAAATCTACATGTTAGTGCAAAATAGCAGTATCACAGTATAATAGACCAGGAATACAGTGTAAGGTGTACATGGGATGATAGGGGGCATAATCCAGGTGCAACACATGGCAATGGCTATGGCAAATAGGATAGGGGAATGCACAGTACCACTAGTTCAAAACATAAATGCTCAGAGTTTTAGAAATTTTTTTAAGAAGCTATGAAACATCTATCACTTAAGGTCCTATCCTATTGCATAAATGAAATATGCTGAGGAGACCTTGTGTGATAAATAATTTATCTATACTCATGCTGTTTATGCCACTCGTGAAGTCACCACTTCATATCATTTATATATTTATATGCAATCTGTAACATACAGTAGTTTTTTTAAAGAATAAATTTCCCTTTTTGTGATTGTGCAATTGTATCCTTATCCATACGGTCCCCTTTGGAAATGGAATAAACAGAATAGTGGAGATATTGCAAGACTCCTTTTTCATGGCAGCCGACTTCTCGTGATGCACTACATTGCCCCATGAGACCATGACATGTACATGAACCCACTGTGAGGGAAGGCCTCCCGGCCCATCACAAGGTGTCACCAGTGTGACTGAACACTGTGCCATACCCTCTCAGGCTCAAAGCATTGGTGTGTGACAGCATTGCCCCCCCATTCTCATGCTGCCTGACCAGCTCCCTGAGCTTGTCCCCCAAACTTGAGTCACTGGCAGGGGAACACAGCATGCTAACTGCTGGTCCAATGGCTGGCTCTGTACACAACATTCTTGATTGGGTTCTCATCCCGCACCAGGATTGGACTTGTACCTAAAATGCTGGCATCTGAGTACAGTATTAGGAGGGTGCTGTACTGCTTGGGTGTGCTGTCCTTCAGACGAGACATTAAACTGAGGTTCCTTCTACCCATCCTGGTGTTGTCCTGGTGGGTGTCCAGGTGGAAATAAAAGAACCCAGGGCACACTTTGCAAAGAGTAGGGGACATTCACGGTGTCCTGGTCAACATTCCCCTTCCCATAAACTGGTTCATGCAATTGTCCAGGCTGTGTATGGATGTTAATGAGTGATATGACCACCACTACCCATTCAGTCACTTCACTACCAGTCTAGCATTACTTGTAGAGCACTTTGGAATACATCGTGTATGAAAAGCATTATATAAAGGCTGATTCTTCTTCTTGATAACTTTTAGGTAATTCTATCAACCTATAATAACATATAATCAGTAGAGCTGTGTGGGAATATAAAATTCTTCCCACAGAATGCCCATTCTGATTCTGTGGAATTTCACAGAATTTGCACAAAAATTCCACAGAATTTCATCAAATTCTAAATTTCAGTTATTTTGCTCTAATTTAAAAAAAAAACATCTAAATCACACCACATGTAGTATGTAGACAGTTAATTATGGCATACAAAAGTGTACCACATTTCAGAGTCAAAGATTGACAGGGGAAGAGTTATGGGTGGCCAAACATTTAATCAAAATTTAATTTTCAGTTATTTCGATCTAATTTTAACGTATCTTATCCAAATTTCCCCACAGTTTCAGGATATAGAGAAACATACAGCCTGGATCTTTCAACCATTTTTTAAAGTTTCAATGTTCAAAGAGGGCTGAGTTATTGGTAACCAAACATTTTGCTAACATTTAGATTTCTGTTATTTTAGTATAATTTTGATAGTATTTGTTGAAATGTTATGCAATTTTACAGATATACAGGTACTCACTACATGTATATTTGTACATAGTTTCATATTTCTAGCTTCGAATGAGACTGACTTATAGCCTGCCAAACATGTTACCAAAATTTTAATTTCAGCTATTTCCCTCTAAATATCAAACATATCCACATTTAATCAGATTTAAGACATTTAAACTATTGTACCACATGGTCATTTCTGACAAAGTTCATGTTTACAGCTTTAAATGGCACAGAATTAAAAGTGGTCAAACTTTCACAACATTTTAAAATTAGATTTTGCAAGAATGAAAACTACAAATTTATAAATCACTGAAACTTTAAGACTGAAGAATGCAATGCCGTTATATTTGGCAGGTTCTTAGACCTTACAAGGAGATGATGTGTGTGTGTGTGTGTCAAATTTATTAATTGCTTGCAGCCAGAAATTGAAAAATAACATTTGTATTTAAAGTCAAATTTCATGAGTCTTTGTGAAAATTGTGGAATTTCATGAAAATTCCATGAATGTGGAATTTGCTAATTTCAATCAGCCTTACCCATGGGTTTCTAAGTAAAGGAGAGGGGTATGAGAGGCAGGTAATGCAGGGGTCACCAGGTTCAGGAGTTAGATACATGGGGCCCGATTCTAAAATGGGTTTTGCATTGACAGAAGGTGACTTGGCGCCAAACCCAATGGCACAAGTCTCACTTTCTATGCATATGCATTATATGTCATTTTGTGATTCCAGGAGGTGGCCTGCACCCAAGGGGACTTCCGCCAGCCGGCTGCCATAACCCTCTTACACTATTCCAAGTCACAGTGTGGCACTGTGGGGTTAGACCAGCTGTTAGCTGGTCTAAGGGGCATCTGTCCTGGCCAAATAGTGGCTGTCCCCCCTGCAGTGCCACAACACACAGACAGCTGTACCCCACAGACCCCCCATCTCTGTGACACACCCCATCCCAATACTGGGGTGCCACCCACCGGCACTTGGGTCCATTTTGTCCGGCACCACCCTTGCACCTCTGCCACACTGCTGACCCCCAATGGCCCTCTGGGACTTGCAGGCTTTTTTTGTGGCTGGGGGGGTTTGGGCAGTTCTTCATTGTTTGGCAGCTTGCAGCACCGAGGTCTGTTACGCCATTCCTGTGGCACAACCCTGTGGCTGCCGCAAGTTACAGGAGATAAATGTTGGGGACCCTGCCTGTCTTGGAATAGGGCGCAGGATCCCTGACATAGCGACGCATGTCACAACTCACATATGCCTGTGAGTTGCGACATGCGTCTTAGAATCGGGCCCATAGTTTCATGAAGAAATGAACAGCTGAGTTGGGTAGCACACCAGTGGTAGACCCCCAGTTGGAGCAAAGAAACACAGAATGTCAGCTATTCCAGCATGAATGCAGGATATGTAAGGATCACACCAAGTAAATTGATGATCCAAGAAGCCTGATGTACATGCAAGTCTGGGACTTAGAGGTGCTCAAAAAGATGTAGTGGGGGAAAACAATGTCTGGGGCACCAGAAAGGAAGAATTTTGGCTATTTCAACAGGATAGTTTGATAGTAAAAGGAGTAGGTGACTCTCGTGTTTAAGTGATTTTGTCACTGTAAAGAACAAAGAAGTGGATAATTAGTTCTACTGGGTCAATCTGGCTATGCCAAGAGAGAAGGAGGAACAAAGTAATCACCCAAAGAGGAACAGCAGGACAGCAAAAAGCTCAGCCTAGTTTATCAAATGAAGTAGTAATATGTGCATTGTGAATGTTAAATTCCACAAAAAGAATTATGTATGTTTCATCTATATTCTACCATAAATATTTGAGAAAATGTTACCAATAATTTTGTTTTTGTTTTTCTCCACTGTTAATTCAAAACTGCTAAACAATTTATTCAGTTGTGTTAGACACCAGGATACACTGACATTGGATATGCATGTCAAATGTCAGCAAGAACAGATAAGTTACAAACATCCACATTTTTGAGAGTTTCACAAATTTTTGCAAATATGTACAAAGTAACATTTTGAAGCCCTGTAACAAACATTTCTAATCAAATTCTCTCCATACAGATTTTAGATGATTCTACAGTATAACCATTGCAAAAAGGTTATTTGTGTTAACTTACACAACTCTAGCTCCAAAGGTGCCTGAGTTATATGCAGATAAAGTTTTCATGAAATGTCTCACAGAAAACAAAATGACAGACTTTGAGCACATCATTTTGAGATAATGCATCATATAATGCCATGGAATTTAGCACATTGTTAGAAAGCCTAGCATCAAGTAATCATGCCAGATATAAGATCTCTGGCCTAACAATTTTCATGACATTTCCCACAAAAAAATAGAATGACAGATATTGAGCACCTATAGTTTTTAAAACATCCATCCTAACTTCATCAAATCTGGCAAATAATTGGAACTCCTCCAAGAGAGTAGGCATGGAAAATTTAAGAGCTCTAGCTCAAAAGATGGCTGCACTATAAGCAAATTAATACATTTTTTAAATTCCACATAATTCTGAAGAAATTTCATGACATTTCATGGAATTTCATGAAATTTTGTTGAAATTCAGTGAATTCAGAATTCTCGATTTCTGCACAGCTCTAATAATCAATAACCCTGGCAACAATGTGTACAGCACAATTATTTATTTAATTGGTCCATTCTTTCAACAAGTATACATATTATAATATTCTACCTTCCTGGGCATAATTCTTTTATTTTCTTTAAAAGACAGGTTAATTAATTTGACCAGTTATTCATTTCAGAGGGCTTCCCTATACCTTAAAGACACAAATAAATCAGTACAAAGTAAGGTATTCAGTTAACAGGTCTATGCAGTTGTCAAAATATTTAAGTTAGCCCCAGTGTAATAACATAAGACTGAAAATTTTATTAGGCTGTAGTACAGATTGAGCAAATATCACAGTACCGGATGTGCTGTGCTACTTCTTCAGGTAGTGGGACAGTGATAGATAAATGATTATTCACTTTTCTAGCAGAATGCAGCCCAGTCATTAGCTAATGTATGATATGATAACATTGCTAACATCACATGCTGAGCATAGAGGGGTTTTGGATGTAAAAGGAGGGGGCTATGCCTAAACAGGTGCTTTGAAAAAACTATAAATATTAATAATCACCAAGAACATCACATTCTGTGACACTGCAAATATTCTGTGGTAGGTTGCAATTTCTGTGCATAATTTTGCAGCTGCAAAATTTAGGGGCCTTGACCTAGGGCACAGAAACTCATAGGCAGAATATAAAATTGGGGGAGAGGTATTGATGGTTACTAAACAGGAAAGGTACTGTACCTTCAGGTAATTACATCATATTTACCTCAAGGAGGTAATGCAATGTGAAAAGGCAGTAGACAGGACCAGTGGGATGCTGGGGTGCATAGGGAGGGGGTATCACCAGCTGAAGGAGAGAAGTGGTGCTACCACTGTATAGATAATTGGTGAGACCCCACCTCAAGTACTGTGTCCATTTCTAGAGACCACATCTCAGGAAAGACATAGACAAGGTAGAGGCTGTCCAGAGGAAGGCAACTAAAATGGTGCAGGGGCGGCATCAAAAGTGCTATGAGGAGATACTGATGGAGCTCAAGAAGGTGCATGAGAACAAGAGGGCATGTAAGAAGCTGGAAGGGGAAAATTTAGGAGTGATGTGAGGAAGTAATTCTTCACTGAAAAAGTGGTGGATGCCTGGAACAATCTTTCATTGAAGATGGTGGGGGTGAGAATAGTGGTGGGCTTCAAACAAGCATGGTATTGGCACAAATAAATCTCGGTAGGAAAGCTGGGGCAGGTAGCTGGAGATGAGGTAGGGTCTGCAGTGACAGTATAGGTAGGGAAAAATGAGCAGACTAGGTGGGCCAAGTGGTCCTTATATGCCCCAAAATTATATATTTCTATGTTATAGCTTCCAGGGCTCTGCATGATAAAATGGCTCAATCATAACTTTCTTCACACAGGGCCCTGGTATCCCTACACAAAGCAGATAATTCATACCTTTCTTTCCATGTTGGCTCTGCCAGCAGTAGGAGATGAGTCTTAACTTTCTTCCCACATATCCTCAGACTTGCAGCAGGTCTATGGGTTATGGCCTCAGAACTGTAGCTTGGCCTTGGGTCATGAGGCTAGGGGCTGGAGAGGGAGCAGGAGTTAAACCCTAACACCACATTTCCCTCCTTGTGTGGTTTTTGGAACCCCTAGAATGCATTATTGTATTTATTTTGTAATTAATTTCCTTACTTTCCTTACTTTTTGAGAAAATAGAGTTGTAACTTGCTTAGTGTAGGAGGTGAGTTCTAACTTGCTTTGTACAGTGCCCTTCAAGCCCTGAATGAAGCAGGATGCACATGCCACTTCTTGCCTTGTGTGATGTTGGAGGTGAGTCCTAGCTGACTTCATAGCTCTGCACAAAGTTGGAGATAAGACATAACTTTCTCAATATTTAACTTCACAGGTTTGGCTCATAGCTCATCTGCCTCAGGATCAGAAAGTTGTGGGTTGTAGTCCCACACCAGGACTGGGATCATCTCATAAATGCTAGCACCCAAGTGCAGTACTATGGGGAAGCTGTACTGTTGGGGTGTGCTGTCCTTTGTATGAGACATTAAACTAAGGTCCTATCTGCCTTTTCTGGTGGTTGTTCCAGTGGATGTTAAAGATCCCATGGCCCTTCTAAAAAGAGTAGGGGTATTTTATTGGAAAAACAACAATAAATCATTTATAGACATTAAGTCATGTACAAAAAGAAAACAGAAAAGTTTTTTATCAGTCTGCATCAGTAATAAGCCCATAGCAAAGGAAAAGTGAAAAACGAACAACAACAACAAAAAAAAAAACTTAAAACTAAAACAGGGCTAAACAGCAGACAGTCTGAAATATACCTCAAGGTATAATGCAAGAAACAATAAACAATGATTCCAATGAGTCGTCAACTGATGTGGTGATAAAGTACTAGCATCCTTTTCTTGGACCTGCCTTAGTGAGTTAGTAACATTAGTCAGTATGTCTATGGGAGAAAATTGCTTCTGTTGTGATACCTCATCACAGCGAGACTGCCAGATATAGTACTTGAGGAAATCCAACACAGCTTGTAGAGTTCCAACAGGAAAATATTTCCATTGAGGTGGAACAATGCCCAGAATTAAGAATTTGTACATAAGATGTGAGAAAAGATTACATCTCCAGTGGTTAGCAAGAAAATCCCAAAACTGAACTGTAGAACATTCTAAACAACGGTGTTCCTGCGTTTCAAAAATGTTAGCACAGTCTGGTCTTAAATAATAGCTGTCAAGCAGTGATTTATGTTTATGGTTGTTACAAACACCTAACTTGCCATGTGTGCATAACTATATAATGTCCCATGCAAAAAAGGGATTCTAGCATTGGTTAAGTTGGAAAGCACCAGCTGGCGATCTGGTATGGTACAGCATGAGGTAGTCAATGTAGAACTAAAAACTGCACCCATAATGATGTTGTACTTTTCTAGTGAGGGTGGAGAGGGCTTCACAGGGAACTTTCCATTTGATGAGTTTCTGAAACACAGGTTTCACAGTAGATGGCACAATGGCACTGGCAGAGATGAGTTTGTTTTTAAACTACAAGCAAGTGAATCTGCATTGTCCTATCCAATCGGCCAAAACATTATTTCTATCTTGTCTTCCCAATTTAAAAACTGTACAAAAATTGGTAAATAAATATACTGTATAATAAAAAAATTATAGGGTGTACCATCCCTAGGCCTCCTTGTGTGATTGGTCTACAAGCAATTTTCCTTTTAACTGGGTTGAGATGGCTTCCCCCTAGGCTCGGAAGAAGACACTATATAACTGTGTTTCCAAAATTAAACATAGTGAAAAAATGTAGCTCACATACAAAAAATAGGCAATAGTTAAGTTTTTATCAAAAATATTCTTTTCTGTTTAGAAAGTTGGCTAGTTTTCCATTTACAATGGACCATGGTGGTGGTAGTAAGACTGGTCTCCCAGTTAAGAAGAGCCAAACACTGTCTCCAAAACAGATAACCAAGATCTGAACTGGGTCGGTGGAAATCTGTATGTTGGGAAAGTTTCTACAGGTGAGAGCAGAAGTAGTTCCAACAGAAAGCCCCACAGACTAATAACTAAATCTGGAACCTGAGATTGTCACAAATGAGTTGAAGTGGTTCTCCTTTGTACATTCAGCAACAGCACCACTTAAAACCAGTACAACATCATCTACATATGCTAAAACCTGTAAAGTGGTAAGGTATGAGTAAGCTGAATAACTTGTATCTCAGGGTTGGCCATAATGTGGTGCAAAAAGGGGTCAATACTATATACATAAAGAAACGCATTAAGTGGGCAACCCTTGTCACACACCACAGTGGAGTGGAACAAGCCTTCCAGGCCAACCATTGATATTTGGTTGTACCTTTGCATTAGCATAGATCCCCTGTATCCAGGATATAAATTTAACTGGTATACCATAATGTTGCAGAGTAAGAAAAAGGTAATCATGCAAAAGGCAGTCAAAGGCCTTTTCTTGGTCAAGGCTTAAGACAAGGCCATCAAGTGTTCCAAGACATCCTTGGAAAAAAAAAGTTCTCAGAGCAGAATTAGATTATCATATATGCGTCTGTTTGGGATGGGATAAGTTTACTAAGCAGTTTATCCAAGACCTGAGCCAATCTCCCAACCAAAATCCTACTTAAAATTTTGAAGTTTGTATTCAAGAGACTCAAAGGTCTCTGATTCCATAAGTCCAGTTTCTCTCCTTTTTTATGTAAAAAAATCTAATTTGCTGTATTCATAGAGAAAGGTAACGTGTGGGTATCCAGTATATTGTGATATAACATCACTAAGGTTGGATCCAAATCAAAAAGAAAAGTCTTATGAAATTCAGAACTAAGTCCATCAGACCCAGGGGAAGAGTTATTATGTAAGGTTTTAATAGTTGCAGTAACTTCCTCTTCAGTGATTGCCCAGTCAAGAAGAGAGCATTCAGTGTCACTTAAGTTTGGGAATTACAAATTGAAGAAAAAGTCAGGACAGTGTTGAACAGGCAACCTAGTACCAAAGGACTGATTCACAGATTTGTGAACTATGGAGAGCGGTCCTTCAATGGTCGATTCTACAGTTCCTGTCTCGCTTCTTAATTCTGAAAATACTCTTATTGCTTCTTTGCTTACAATCATGGAAAGGGTAAAATGTTACTATTTACTCTGTGTGCCAAATTTCATTTCACAGTGTAATGATGTAACCCTCTTATATTGTAAATGATACATTTTCTTTTTAAGGTTTGTAATTTGGGAACAGTAATTAAGTTCATTAGTATCAGCTTTGGAAATCAATAGGTGCAGTTGTTTCCTCAATTGTAAATATTTCAGATAATCAGAAGTTAGCCTGCACCGTGCAGTTTTCTGAAAAAAAATCTTTTAAAACCAGTTTTGGAATCTTCCCACCACACTGCCATGGTGTTGTACATACCAAACACAGAGTTCTGTGTTGCCCATAATTCTCACCATTTAGCCTGTATGTCTGGGTTGGGCAGTAGTGCAGTATTAAGGTGCCAGTTACCTTTCTTATGGGGGGGGAGTCCCCCATATAACATCAATTTGAACCGCATTATGGTCTGAAAAAGATACTACAACAGTCTGAGAATTTTGTACCAAAATATATTGGGAAACAAAACAAAACAAATTATGGGTAGCATACAACCCCCAAAAATATGTTACTCCCTGTGAGAAAGCAAACTCTATAGGCATCTCTCAGATTTGCAGTGTTCAAAATCATTTTCCAAGCATTTGCGTCACAAAATAACTTGTTAGTTTTAAAGTCTCTGTCAAATCAATGTACTCCACAGTTAAAATCCCCTCCCCAAATAGCCAACTATGAGGTATACAAATAAGGTTGAACAGGTTAGAACAGGGCAATTCTCTGCACTTTAGTCTGTGGAGCATACAGCAAGATAAGTCGTAGCCTAGCAGTACCATACTGAATGTCTAAGAGAAGAGCCCTTTCAGGTTCATTGTCTATCAGTTGGGAGACTCTTAAAAGTGCATTAGTAAACAACACACCAATACCATCACACTGTGATTCCCCAATAGACCAAAAAGTGGCACCTTTATGCCACAATTTAGTGGCTTGTGAGAGCTTATGCTGGCTTTTTAGTCTAATCTCTTGCAAGCATATAACATCACAATTGAAATGCTGAAGTTCAGAAAAAGCTGTCTATCTTTTCTTGTGACTTAATTCTGTTTGCGTTGAGGGTGAACATGGTTAAAGAAGACATTAGACTGAGAGGTCTGGAGAGCAAGAGCCATATCATGTCAATTGAGACCTGGTTTTCCATTTTTTTATGCTTAGTCTCCCAGTTACCAGGTTTCTCTGGATCAGAGGACAGGTCTTTCATTGATGAAGCAATAGAGGAATCATCAGAAATGTAATTCTCACCCTCAGTATCACCCCAGTTCTTAGATGTGGCCAAAGAAGATAATTTATTTTCCTGGGGAAGTAGATCAGAGCCAGAAGGTAGCTTCCTCTCCTTCCCTTTGGCTGCGTTCCCCTTACCATGATTTACTTGGGGTCATTTCTTGTGTTCCACCAACTGAAAAGTGACAACCTCCAGGGGAGGGGGGGTGAGGCATGGATGAGATGTCCATAGAATCAGGGGTTATATATGGGTTTTGAAGGGGCTCAGAAGCTACAGTAGTAGTCATGGGAGGGTCTGTAAGAGCAACATGAATTGAAGGCAGTACAGGGGCATCAGTGTGAGGTATACCAGGCTGTGAGTCTGCATCAGGGTCGGTTCTGAGTGCAACAAGTCTGAGTTTGGAGGCCTGAGCCGCTGTCTGTTTCTGGGCATGAGTGATAACAGGTTCATGGGATACATTGGTTTCATCATTGTGGGATGTCCAGGGGCAATGGACATAGGAGTACCCCTTTTCTTCACATAAATTACAATGAAAGAGGTTCACACAGGTAGCAGCTAGGTGGCCAAATTCTAAGCAATAGGTACATCTGGGAGTATCACAGGCATTGCTTAAGTGAAGTTGGGAGCCACACTGGTGGCAAGATTTTGGCTGCCCAGGACAGAACAACACACCTCTGTTACACCCCAGATAGAAGCAACTATGCAAGTGTATAATACCTGCATTTGACATAATCAGTGTAACTTTAATGCACCAAACCACTGTCCATATCTGTTCAGAATCTATAATAGGCACGGCATGTCCAAGCACTTCACATTGTTTTATTTAACCAAACAAAATGTCTGATACATATACCCCCTCACGTTTGAAGGAAACAGTAACAGTGCAGACAGCAGGTCTGGTGATGGGGATGGCCAAGAAAGGGAACCACAGAGGATCTTTCATCAAGTTATACGTTCTCCAAAATCTAAACATTCAACAGTTTTGAAGCTAATATCGTAATTATTGTCAGATGTGTGAATTACAGCAAAAACTTAGGATGTAAAAATTTGAGTGAATCTTTTAATGATGTCCTGGCACCACAGACATGATCTAGAGGAGTCTCCAGACCACCCTTATACAGTAGTTTATGTCTGGGTACAGTTTCACTCCTTTTCTGGAAGAGATTGGAGATGTGAAACAGGAGCTTCAGAAACTCCCACTATGTAGGATCCTGAAAAGTGGCTACTGCAAGTCCAACAGTTATGCAGTCCTGTTCCGCCTCTGGAACAGGCATGGGCATGGTCAGAGTAGAAATGGAAACTCCTACTACAGTGAAGCCAGGGCATACAGGAGGCATACCAATTGCAGTTGAAGAAGTATGCACTAAGGGCAGCAAGGCAGGAGTGCAGGGAGCAATATGGGAGTCAGGAATAGGCACCAGTGCAGGTGTAGAAGTGAAAGCAGCAACAGGGCATTCCATAGTCTCAGCAGATATGCCTGAAGCAAGGCAAGCAGGAGAGGAAAAAGGCAAGCATTCATAGTACAGAAGGTCTGCTGGGTCAGTCGGGTCCGGGGTTCAAGAACCAGCAGGGGTTCAAATCCAACCCACTTTGAGAGTGGTCAATACAGTCTGAGATGGTGGGACATGTGATGAAGATGAAGCAGGTGATGAAGCAGAGTTGAGTTGCATTGGCAGATCCGGAGCAGCGGAAGCTGAAGCACCAGCTTTCTGAAGCTCCAGAGACCATCATTGCAGTAAGTCAGCATGTTCAGTAGAGCAGGACACAGGCAGCTGAGCAGCTGTCATATCAGTGGAGTTGGGGGACACAGAGGCATTATGTAACTTTGTTTTAGCTATTTGGAAAAGGTTCTCCTCCTCCGCAATCATGTTCAGTTGTTTCCTTTTCTTCCATTGCAAGTTGCAAAACAATTTTATTGGCACTCTGAAGAGCTCAAACAGAGATGTCAGGGTCATGCCACAGAGTGGCATGCACAGATTTCAATCCCATAGTAATTTGAGCAGGCACAGTGGTGGTAGTGGAAACAGAACCACCATCCTGCATCACTGCAACAGATGGCTGTTCAGTTACAATTAAATGTCCATCAGGTGACATTACTTCCATCAGTTAAGTATCTGAGATAGGAGTAGCTGAAAAGTCTGTAGCTGAGGACCGGTGTACTACGCCTTTGTCCTCCTGCTTCACCATGTCAGCCATCTTGAGCAGGCTGCCAGAGAATCATGCAACAGCTCTCCCTACCCAAAGAGTAAGGGAATTTTCCTGGTGTCCTGGCCACATTCCCCCCATTCACTAAAATAACACCAACAACCTAATCTGGTTTAGTTTCAATAAGTTTGCATCTGTATCCTCCTCCCCACCCCAGGTGAGCTTGACGATAAGCTTTACTGTCTTGCCCTCCTTTCCCATTTAACAAAATCTAAATCAATTATTAAATTGTTTGTGTATGCCTTTGATTGTAGTACAACATGCTTGCAATGTTTGTTTTTTTCAGTAATGTTCTTGATCATTGTACCTGTTTCTCAGTTGTAAACAATTCTCTAATATAGGACTTAAAACATTTTTCACAACAGTTTACATGTTTTCACATGGTATCTGTGTTGGATTTGGTTTATTTTTCTTTTGTTTTTATCAAACTGTTTTTACAGCCCTGGCTCTGGCAGGGTTATCAGCCTTGACCCCCACCCCACTGGCAATGCCTCTCCCTGGCCCTACCTGATTAGCCCTGCAGATCCCCCCTCCCATGCTGAGGCCAGGGGAGGGAGGTCTATACTACTTGCTGTCAGAGCATATTCCAGTATTGGTGGTTGTTGATGGTGGACCTGGCTCCATCACCAGAACCAGGCTTTTCCATGTTTCTGCTTCCCCATGCCCAGTGGTGTGCAATGACACAGGTGCATGTGCATGTAGGGGCACATATGCACCACATATGCCAGCTGCTGAATGTCCCCCCTCTGAGATATGCTGACTACCTTTCCAGCACGCCTCCACATTGTGGCAGTCTAGGAGCAGAGCATTGAGTCCCCCCTCCCTGGGAGAGGAAAGTAGTCATCTGAATGCTCCATTCTCTCTCACTCTAGTTGACTCCTGCTGGCTTAAGCTTGCTCCCAAACATGGGTCACCAGCATAAGGTGTTCAGGGTTTCAGCCCTCCTTACCACCAGGCTGGCTTACTGGTATATTTTTCTTAATGACTTTTGTCATTTAGTCATGTGTTGCCAACTATACTTGCTATATTTTATGCTTATGGACTCACTGTATAGATGGTTCATCAAATGCAAAACATTTTTTTCTACTTAAAACATTAAGGGCCGAATTCTGAAAGAAGCCCTTGGAGCACTGCAAATGGCACTGATCCAAGGGCTATGGCAATACCAGGTGCACCAGGAACCCTGCATTGTATTCCAAAAAAAAGCAGGGTCCCTGTGCCAAACTCCCCAGTATTGCTGAAGTGCAGTGCCCAACCAGTGGCACAGCTGTGGCACATGCCACAAGGATCTGGCACCCCTCCCACTGGTGCAACACAGGACAGGTAGCACTAGTGGTCGTGGTGAGTGGTGTACACACATACCTGGTGGGGGTGAGGGTGCAGGAGGGGACATAGAATGGGTTAGCGTGCCAGCAGGGAGATCGGGTATTGGTTCAGGACTCCACAGGTTGCATATGCCTGTGATCTATGTATATACAGAGACATATGCACCCCCTGGGTGCCAAAGCAATCCCTTACATCCCGGCTGCCACACCAACCCTCCATATGCTCCTCTATGTCACTCCTGCCCATGAAGCCCACTGGTAGCCCACCCAAAACAGTGTCCCACTCGGTCATAAGGGGCTTAGACCACCTCCTGGCAGGTCTAAGTGGAGCCCCTTGCAACGGCCATGGAGGGGCTTTTGGAATCAGAAATGTGAGCCCCGCCGTGGCGTGAGTCCCCTTGCAACCTGGCATAGCCTGATGCAGGTAGCAAGTGGGGTGCAGTGCAACTTCAGTACAGTGGATTCCCTAACCAGCATAGACCACATACTGGAATAGGGAATACTACAACAAATGACTCAAGGTGCAACTTACGTCATTGCTGTTTGATGCAAGCACCTTGTATCGGCGTGCAACCCTTTTGGAATTGGGCCCCTGGTGTAATTTTTTTTTTTAATGTCAGCCACACATATCATTAGACTGACTTCTGATGAACCATACAACTCTCAAGCTTTAGAGTTAAGTATTTTTTCTGTTAGCTTTTTCACATTTTTTCAGTTTTTTTTTGGTGGTGTGTTTTGATCTGCATATGAGCAAACTGAAACGTAAATAACTTAAAAATGACAAAGTTTCATATTAAACCCCTCAAAGTCACTTACTGGGCATGAACTCAAACAAATCTCTAAATTTCATAATTAAATCAAAGTTTTTTTTTCCTCTAGCCATAAGCAAAAAAAGTGCCAAAAAAGATTTTTACATAATACATTTTAAAAAGACAAACCAATTTTTGCCAAACTATAAGTAAAAGTGTCTGAGACACCAAAAAAAGCACAATTTTTGTCACTAGTCAGTATTCAATAACTTTACAGTGTAAAAATTCATTTTTTTCTGTGCACACGGGAAAGTCTACGATCTCAGTTAATTTGCAACATGATAATTCCATTTTGCACTTTAGTGTCACACTTAAATGTACAACATGAAAATTCTTGCTTTAGTGTATCAAATGTTAGTGTTTCACTTAAATGTGCAACACGAAAATTTGTGGCTTGTGACATGAAAATCAGTAATTTCGGTACACTGGCAACTAAAGTTCAAAAAAAGTATTCCTGGCTCATTTTTTGAAAAACAAACACCAGAATCTTGCTTAAAAGTCTCAGTTAAGCACTATTCATGTGCTTGTTTTTTCAAGTAACTCGTTTTTTATGTATTTCACATTTTTTTTTCATATTGGTTTTTCTCACTTGCTCCATGGCAGGCTGGGCAGTTGTATCAGCCCTGCCCCAGTGCGCCACAGCCATCCCAAGTCTCTGTCTCCTGAGACTGAGAAGGCCACCGGTGCTAGTGGGGAGGGCTTCATAAAGCTCAATCTCCATTTTTCCTCCAGTTTTCTCCCTGAGGCACAGTATATGTGTAGTGTGTAGGCAATTGCACTTCACCTCCAAGGAGGCACTCCAAGCTCGCTGTACACCCACCTTTCTCCTATTTGCAAGACTCACATGCACCACCACCTGGCTTCTTCCAGGTGGCAGTCAAGCGGCAAGTCACTGAAACCCCCCTCCTTGAGGGAAGAGAGCTGTCCTACAGACGCTCAATCTTCCCTCTCCCGGCTGGATCCCTGAGTGACCTGAGTCTGAGCCTGAACCGGGTCACTGGTGTGGCAGCAGGGAGGAATGGATGCCTCAACCTGTTGAACCACTGGGCTGACCCTTCAAATTTTTTTTTTATCCAGAACAAAACAAGATGGCAGCCATCACAACACAAAAAATTTTCCTCATGCCATGAAAAACACTAATTTCTAATAATCTTTGGATGTTACAGGCCTCCCTCAGCAGGGCATAAAATACTGAACTATATAAGTGAGGTCTTACCCACAATGTCTTTGGATTTAATTATCATGGGCGATTTCAACATGGATTGGTTATCAGCCATCAATAAGCGTCTAAAGGAAGTTTGTGACATGTTTGGGCTCACCCAGCTTGTTCAGGAACCTACCCATTCTAACCATAAAAACCTGGAAAACAGCAAACTACTTGATCTAATCTTAGTGAACAGACCGCACCTTATTTCTCACTCTGGTGCTCTTTTTAATGATCTTAACGATCATTGTGCCATTGCCTATGTGAGGTCTGCCCCTAAAATGATATCAACATCTTGGTATGTCTTCAAGAGAAGTCGTCAGAACTTTGATCCTAACGCCTTCCTCTCTCAACTTCAATTCTCTAACTGGTAACATTTCTACCTGGCCAACATGGTAGCCAAAGCTTATGAGATTTTCCAAACCATAGTTCTCAACGCTATAAACAGACATGCACCACTGCTTAAAATATGCACCAAAAAGAAGTCCTGTCCTTGGTTCACGGCTTGCCTTAAAATTGCACTGCTACTGTAAATAGAGATGCCTTATGGAAAAGGGTGAGAAAATCTAAACAGCCAGCAGATTGGCAGCCTTTAGAGCTGCTAGAAACCAATGCACCAAGCTAATTAGGACTGAGAAAGCTAATTACTTCCGTACTGAACTTGAATCCTTATCCAACTGCACAACTACATTTTGAAAAACGCTTAAGGACTTAGAAGGCTTCCACCTAGCCAGCTCGCTTTCACTGAAAATCTCATGTGGTGGCATTCCCACAATGGATAAAAATGAGATCCTCGAACTACTCAATAACCATTTTGCAATGGCTGGTCTGGCATTTGACACTTCACCATCGTCCAGGCTTCATAATAAGTTTATGGTTGAGTAGCCAAGACCCTACATGCCAAACTCCATCTGCCACTATTCATGTAGGAATATTCTCCTTCATTCCAGTTACCTTGAAACAAGTGGAGGACCTATTACTAAGCCTAGACACTAGAAAGTCGGCAGGCGCAGACCTTATCGAGCCACATTATTTAAAACCGGATTATTACATTTTGTCACCTCCCATCACTCACGTTTTTAATATGTCCCTTTCTCAAAGTGTACTCCCCCTAATTTGGAAGACAGCACATGTCATTCCCCTGTTTAAATCCAGTGACCCCACTGATTTAAACAACTACCGGCCAATTTCCCTTTTGCCCATCTTATCCAAACTACTTGAAAAGGTTGTTAATGAGCAACTCAAGAGTCACCTTGAGACATTCAACCTGCTCAATCCAGTTCAGTCAGATTTTAAACCATGCCACAGCACAGTATCTACATTGGCTAAGGTCACCAATGATTGGCAGATTGTCTTGGATACAAAAAATTATGTGAACGCTTTGTTTCTCGTTCTGAGCAAAGCATTCTATACTGTGGACCATGACCTACTTTTGTTTACACTAAAATACATCGGAATGGATTATTTGGCCTTGAAATGGTTTACTAGCTACCTTACTGAATGGCACCAGCTGGTTAAGGCTGATGGGGGCTTCTCTCCTCAAAAAGCTTTGTTAAGAGGTGTCCTACAAGGGTCTATTCTAGGCCCCTTACTTTTTTCTGTTTATATTAATGACATTAATACAGGTATTGTTTCAGCAAACATCCATCTGTTTGCTGACAATACTGTCCTGTACATAGCCAGATCTACTCCGGAACTTGCCTGTGGTGACCTCCAATGAGACTTTGACCACCAACAGAAAATTTACTACAGTTAAAGTGCCTCTTAAATGCTAAAAAAAACCAAACTAAGGCCACGCTATTTGCCTCCTCCACCTATGCATCTAAATGTTGTTCCCTTGGATCAGCTCTCCATATATCCACGCTTCTGGGTGAACCTCTGGAGTTCATGGAGAAATTTAAGTACCTCAGATTTTAGAGAGATCAAAAATTGTCTTTCATTGACCACATTGACAAACCTACAAAAAAATTAAAAATCTACTTACTCTGAAGCACAAATTAGGCTGCTTCAGACTACATTCATGCCACTTCTGGATTATGCTGATTTTCTATATGGCCAAGGCCCAAACTTTGGACTATCCAAACTGGATACTCCCTACTATCGAGCTATTAGATTCTTTACTGACCTACCATATTCCACCCACCACTGCGAACTCTATACCAAAATAGGGTGGAACTCTCTAAGATTCAGACATCACAAAAACACAGTGCTCTGGACCTACAGAGCCATCAGCAATAAGCTTCCACAATATATTGTGAGCTGCCTGCCCACCTGCAGTGCTGGAAATTATACGTTGAGAAGCCTTTCTTATATATCACTCCTAATCCCTAAGGTGAGAACCAGATATGGTAAACTGGCAATTAGTCACACTCTTCCAGCCATATGGGACACCATACAGAAAACCCTCATGTTGCCAATCCCCATGAAACTGAGCTTCTTTAAATCCCTGTACCAATGTTCATTTAAGGAAACCTGTAGCTGCTTTCTCTGACTGCACTTATCCTGCATTTATCCTAGGACTTGGATAATGCTTCTCAGGCTGTTCTCCACACTTTTTACCTGTGCCTTTTTTCTACCTTAAGCTATGCACCCCCTCTCCCAAAGCACGCCTCCTTCCTCAAAGCCACTGGCTCCCTTCTCTCTTCCCCTGCCTTCTGGCTCCTTGCAGTTTCCCTCCTGTTTCTATCCTGCTTCCTTGTGTCATCTCTAGTAGCCATTGTACATAGGTTTGTGTTCTCTCCTGTTGCTGTATGCTATTGAATTTAATAATACTTGAATTTTCCTATTGAATGCCCATGCATTGATTGTATTATTGTATGTATTCCCTGTATTTACTTAGTTCTGTATCTATTTCTTGCCTTGTATTCATATATGTAACTGTCCAGGCCCATCTTGTAAATGAGTGTTTCTCAATGATGTTTCACCTGGTAAAATAAAGATTGATTGATTAATTGTCACAAATGTAAAATGGCTTGGAAAAGGTACACATATGTATCATAATCAGAGGGTTATCCTGAAACATTGCTAAGCATGTTTAGATGCCAGATTTCAAAACTTTATAACTCTAGAACTGATTTATATTTTTTCATAAAATCTTTAAAAGTCATACCCTTGGCACAAGCCCCTTCAACCCGAAAGTTTTGGAACAACATGCCATACTATCTAGCTTGTAGTTGAGAGCAAAAAAAGGCCAAAAACAGTCAAAGTAATGCTTTTTCTGTATTTCTGATGTATCTGGATCTCAGAATCTGGAAAAGCCACCATCATGAAACTTCCCATGTCTTGAGAACTTGCCACCCGGACAACGCATGCCAAATTTTTTGCAATTTCATCAAACACTACCAAAGTTATTAAGGTGCAAAGACTTGGGGTTAACACTGAGACCTCCACTCAACCCTAACTATACCTGTGCTACAACGTAAGTATAATATATATTTATTGCAAAAAACTACATTAATGCAGACATTAGGGTTGAAGAACATAAAGTGCACAAAGAAGGAAAATGTAAAAACATTACTGTTTTGGGGTCTCCAGAGTTTAGACAAGTCTGTGGCAGGATGCTCCTTGTGGTTGTCAACCCTAATGCCCACCCTCCTCCCTGCCCATAACCTCCTGTACAAAGTACAAGGTACTGCTCCAGGCCAGTGCCTCACAGTGATACAGTCTCTGGAGGTAGAGAAGCATGGTTTGCCACATGTTGCTAACAAAAAATCTGTCTTTGCTTTCTTCATGCAGGGCCCTTGTTTGATCAGTGGAGGAGGTGGGCATTAGGGTTTATAACTCCTAGGAAAACACCATCACTGATACATCAATACTCTGGAGACCTAAAACCCTAATGTGTTTTTATTTCCTTACTTTGTGCACTTTGTGTTCTTCAACCATATGTCTACATTAACATAGTGTTTTTTTTTTTACAATAAATTTCCCTTCTTTTTGTAATACTGGAATTGTATCCTCATTGGACCTGTGTGAAATGAAATAAATAGAATACTCAAGATACAGTCACAGTCAAAGACATGGCCAGATAGTTTCTGAAATTTATGTGATATTTCTAGAGTAATCTCCTGCTTTCTCCATTTACACAGTAGGGGCAGCAGAGAGAAACGCTTTAGAAATTTTGTGAAATATCTGGAAATATCTGGCCATGTCTATGGCTACTACTGTAGTCCTGATGCATTGCATGGGCCCATCAGGCCTCAACACACATGTCATCACCTAGTGATGGAAGGCTCCCTGGCCCACCACAAGACATCATGTGTGCACCAGAGCACTGCTTTGTCCTTCTGTAGGGTGGGGCAGCAGGGCCAGTGTCACATTCCACAGTGCCTTCCCCCTAGCCTCAGCCCATTCAGCTGGCTCACTGAACTTGCACTTGAACTTAGGTCACTGGCACAGGAAGGCAATGTGATCCCCAGTGGGCCAATGGACATACCTTCAAACAACATTACTTCATAATTTTTTGTGACATTTTAACCTCAGCATTTCAGCAGTTTCTTTTTATGACCCCTCCATCTGAACATGACAGGTGTCATTTATAATATAATGAGTGAAACATAATTTCAGACCATAAGTTCAAAATCACAGTTTGGCCAGGATCTGAACAATGACAGATACCAGGTTCTTAAGGTGGTATGAAAAAATGACTATGTTGAAAATTTGGGGTCAAAATATTGGAAATTACCAAAGTTATGAGCATGCATAGAAAAATTACAGCATACCTTCATAACGTTGTTGTTTTTTAATATTTTGACCCTACATTTTCAACATAGTCTTCTTATGACACCACCTTATGAACCCTGTAAGTGACAGTTTTCAAATCCTGGCCAAAGTGTCATTTCACACTACAAGTGCAAAAACATATTTTGGCCAGGATTTTGAAAAATGACAGCTATCACATTCATGAGGTGGTGTGTAAAAATAGCAATGTTGAAAATTTGGGGTAAAAAATTACCAGAGTTATGAGCAAGTGTTGAAATGTATGGTCATAATTTTGCTTTTTTTTAATATTTTTGCCCCAAATGTTCAGCATGGCCTCCTTATGATCCAGCCTCATGAACCTGGTAGGTGAAAAGTTTCAAATAATGTTCAAAATGTGATTTCGCTGATCAACTGTGGAATCACCTTTTGGGACAGATTTGAACATTTTCACCTACCTTATTCATGAGGTGGGTCCCAAAAATGCCATGTTGAAAATTTGGGCTACAAATATTTAAAAAAATGACCAAGTTGTGAATAGAAGTTCAAAATGTCTTGAAATACAATATATGGCACTTACTGTACCTGATTTTCTCAGCTCCTCGTCCAGTGTTGATGAGTGAAGATGTGTCTCCAGACCAGAGATGTTTATGACATTGGACCTTCACTAGAAAAGTATAGGGTAAGGGTGGGGTTGTGGGACCTGAGTGGAGAGGGGTTGGGGTGTGGGTGGGGACAGTGGCTGACAATGAGGGACCATTTTCTTTCTTGCAGGGATTCAGAAATAAGAAAAATATGGTGCAAGATAGTTTTCTTTATTTAGGTACTGTACCTTTGACACTAGTGACTGGGTGTCCTAGTGACATAAAAATATACTTGGGGCACTGTGGGTGGGCACCCTGTGTTCCAGACTGCTGGCAAGGATTGGGGGGTTGGAGTATGCCAACACTGGAGAGTCGGCACACTGGCGTTGGCAGATTAATATGGCAGAAAGTAGGAAAGTAAAACAGTGGGTGCAGGAGAGGAAATAGCATTTAGGGTGGGTACCCAAGTATCGGTAAATTGAAAAACTACAAACAATAACAGACCCCAGGTATTGTGCACCCAGGTGTCCAGTAGAACTCAAGCAGGCCACTGTCTGATACAGTAATGGTGGTGGTTGGGGAAAAGCAAATACAACCTCAAGCACAGCATGTTCATCAGAGGTGGGGTTTATGCACTGACTCATAGCCCTGTCCCTGCTGAATGACCACAGCATAACCTCACATACACACATCTGGAAACAGCCCTGCTCCCTGCCATATAAACACATTCTTGTAATACAACCACATGGCTTCATGTAGTGGTAAAAATATAGCTGTCCTTAGAATGTGTATTTTTTTAAAACTGTGCATACTCAGAAGCTGAACTGTTTTTCTTAAATGCTTTAAATGTTACTTAAGTTTGGGAGATAAAAAACACTAAAGCATACACCTGGGATGAAACTCTATCAAATCTGCAAGTTGTGTTAAATACTCCTAGTTTTTTAGTTATAGTTCAGCACAAAAAAATCTTAATTTATGTAATATTTGTTGGTTTTTTTTGCTCCTTTGTAACTTTGCTGCCAATGAACCAATTACCATGAAATTTTCAGAATCTAGAGACTCTGGCATCTTTTCTGTGTTTTTTCAAATGCCAAGTAAATTGTTTGATCAGGGGCAAAGTAATTAAGGTGCAAACATTGGGGTTTAACATTAAAGTGCTTACTCAGCCATAATATACAGATAGATAGATAGACAGACAGACAGACGGACGGACAGATATATAGATATGGGATGAGCTGTCAGATAAATGATTTATTTACACAAGTGCTGTTTGACATCAGGTAACCTCACGAGTGGTGTAAACTATTGTATATTTCATTTATGCAGTAACTAAAGGATGCTTTCTGTCAGTGCAGGGACATTTGCTTTTGACTTTTTTTTTAAATGGGAAATTCTGTGACTTTTTGTAAACTTTCCTAATGTAGGTCCGCCTAGCACAGTGGTTGCTATTAAATAAAACACCACTCATTTTGTAGATATTTTTGTGTTGAACAACTTTTTTCCTCAAAGTACCACGGTATCATTTTTCATTTTAAAGTTATTTGTATTTGTTTGCTGCAAAAAGTAAAAGAAAACAATTTTCTGCTGTTTTTTTGCTAATTATAAAAAAAAACTAAAAGGTATCTATAAATGAAACACCATTCATTTTTGTAGATATTTTTGTGCTGAACAACTTTCATACTCACAGTACCATGCTATTATTTTTTTGTTTTAAAGTTATTCATATTTGAATATGGGGGATGTGACATCACTACTATGTAAGTAAATGGTGATGACATCAATACTGTGTAGATAAATGGTGATGACATCACTACTATGTAGATACATTTTATTTAATCAACAGATGTGAAGATAAATGGATTTATTCAATGGGTTTTGTGTCCACGCCTATTGCATAAATAGACAGATAGATATGAACAACTACATTAATGCACATTATGGTTTCAACAGCACAAGACACAAATGCCACAATATTAGTGTAGATACCATTAGCGTTGTTATGTACAACTCTCATCCCCTTTCCTGTTTCCACTATCTTCAGAAGTGCAGACCAGTGTACAGGTAAAGTCATAAGCACCACTGGTCTGATATCTTTTACAGGGCCTATATATGTCAAATACTGTAGTTTAATGGCAACCCTAATCACCACCCTCTCCCACAATCCAATCTTTCTGATTAAGAAGATCAGTTATAAGCTCCTTCTCTACAGACTCCATGGCCTAGGCCTGTGACAGGACACAGTCGACTGGTTTCAGATTTATCTCACTCATCACAATCAACGTATTTAGATAGATGGCTTCTTGTCAGATGTTAGGAATGTATCCCTTGGTGTTCCCCAGGGCTCCATTCTGAACCCCTACTATTCACAAACCACCTGCCAGATGCCTGTAAGTCTATAAATGTACTTCTGTATGCAGATGATGCTGTCATTTATTCCAAGAACCCTAACCTTGGCAGCCTTACCTCAGTCCTCCAAGGTTATTTTGAGGCCCTTGAAAAATGGTTCTCTCCAAATGAAACTAGTTCTAAATTACAGAAGCCCACAAATGAAGAAAAAGGTACCCACTCTTGTCATCTGCAATGACCTGGGACATATACTTGAACAAGTTTGAACCTTTAAATACCTTATAGTAACTCTGTATGATACCTTATCTTTTGCTCCCTACATTGACCACCCTCTGTCCACAGTAAACAGAAGACTGGGAGCTTTGTATCATAACTGGTCAACCTCACTGCTGATGCTAGATGCCTCTTAGTGGCAAGCTCAGTGCTGTCACTAGTTGACTATGGATTCCCTGTCTATGCAATTGCCTGCAACTCAATTCTCAGCAGAATAAATTTGATCTGTAAAAATGCTTTTTGTTTTGTGCTTGGGGCCAATAAGTGCACACATAACTGCATCCACTATATCCAAGCAAATTGGTTACCCCCACCTAGCAGAGTTAAGTTCCAGACATGTCTGCCAGCCAAGAAGGCACTACTGGGCCTAACTCCCTTGTCCCTAACTCACTGCTTCTGCCCTGCTGTCAATCTTTACAACACAAGGAGCATGGCTTACAATGCCCTTGAGCTGTCTTTCTGCCATACTGAGCTGGATAAGCATTCATTCACAGTTAGGGCATCTGGCTGGGTAAATGAGCTGCTTAATATCTTGCTCAGTCTAAGGTTGCCCAGTTTAAGAGAGCACTACAGGCAACCCTAACAGTTTGATGCAACTGTACCTGCTAATCATGCTAGCTAAAGTCCCTCCTGGTATACTCTTTGAACTGTGCCAGACTCTGGCTCTGAGGCCATGTACCATTTATTATGCTTGTTTTACACTGCTTGTATCTGTCTGCCTTATTGCAAAATTGTATGCAATTGATTCAGCCTTTTTATTTGTACTTGTTTGATTATATTTGTGTACTTGTTTGGCTTCCATTCTACTGGAACTCACTTCTTGTATTTGTTATGTTGCTTCATAATCTCTGTTATTGACGTGGAGCCTTTGTAAAAGAACACTTGTGCTCAAAGGTATTCTCAGAAAGTTTCAATACATAGAAAAAAGGTAAAACATCATTGGTCATCATGTGGCTACTGGCAACTGGTAGAGTTTGCATGCCCAGTATATTTAAAATCATAATGATCAATAAATTATATTTATGTGAAGTGAGTTTTGAGTTCTCAGTAATTATAGTTATTACAAACATGTATTTGACTACTAGATTTAGAAAGATAGCTGCCACGTGTAACACCTGCTTATAAATTAATGAGTGCTATGCTTCTTATCAATGATTATTTTAACAGATTCAAACTAGTGGTAGAAGTGTGTATTTGTGTATTAGCAACTCTAATGTGTATTAATGTAGCTTTTGCCATACAGTTCCTTACTTTATAAGAAGGCAAAACATTTAGTAAACAATACTTAAATTCAAAGTTTTATACTCAGTTTTCAGATATTCATAAACTGAATAAACAAGGAGCTTTGTGAGAAATAAACACACAACACAATAAAATAGTTTTAAAAATGTATTTCAAAATTTCCAATTAAAAAAAAGCTCTTTTCCTGGGGCAGGTGAAAAACCAGAACCAATTAAAAATATAAACACAGTGCAAAGAAAGTAGAGTGATCTGGAAAATTCCTGATCAACCCCACAATAGTGGTAATAAAAATCAAAAAGTCAGGAAAAGGCAAATTTGCCATTTGTGATATATCCTACAGGTACACATCTGATAAATCTTTAACAAAAAACAAAGCATTAATTGGTTCAGTGTTGTACTATATTTTCAACATCTAAACTATAACATAAAACTAGGAATGAATTTTATACATCTGTACACCATAGGCAACTTACTTAGAAATACACAAAACCATAAATATTCATTTTTTTTTATTTTTCATATTGAAATACATATATAAAAAGTATAAAGGCAGACTAAACAGGATCAACATAGCATTTCTCTAAAAACAATGTCTAATTTAATTATTATCTTAGCTGAAACTAATTTGCAAAATACATACTTTAGAAAAAGCTTTATTACAGTAATCAAACATTAAAATAATATATCTATTTACATAAGAATATATATCACACAGTGAAAAAAATTTAAATGTACCTAATGTGTGAACTAAATACACTCAAAACTATTGGTACATAAGTTTAAAAACTATGTAAGTAATATTAAACAAAGTATAACCTAGGATGAAATTTCAACTTAAATCAAAATCTAAGCTCTAGAGTAACCCACTATTTATCACAGTAATGTGGTTAAAATGCCAGTTCTGCACCTTATGTAAAGCTTAACTGAACTGCATGTGAAACCGCAACTCCCAACTAATCTGCATTTAATATATGCAGTAACCCACTATTTAGGCAGTATGGCACAGTGGGTTAAGGCTCTGAGCTGCAAATCTAGAGACCTGGGTTTGAATCCCACAGCCCCCTAGGTGCATACTGTGTGACCCTGAGCAAGTCACTTAACTTTCTTGTGCTCCCAGGTTGCACCTGCAAACAAGCTTTCAGCTTAGTGTGTCTCACCTGGTAAAATAATTGGTAAAATTAAAAAAAAAATAAATAAATAAATGTATTACAGTAACGTGGTTCAAATGCAAGAGCTGCACATTCAGTAAAGCTTGCTTGAGCTGTATATGAAACCACAAATCCCTATAAAATATCTAATTTACAACCCTAAACTATTTATAGAAATGAAAAAAGTCTCTAATATTTTATATGTTTCTACTAAATATGAACTAAAAGACTGTAAACCCTATTTACAAAATCTATGCAGCTTTTAAAATGTTCTATGTCTATATACATATCAGAAATCCTGGTTAAAACGTACATGCCAGCTACTGTGGGTATGGTGATTTAAATTCTAAAATCAGAAGATAGGCATTTTTTAAATTCCATGGCAGTCACTTTTTAAATGCAGTGGTAGAATATTACACTCAATCCATTCCTGTGTATGATGCAGCAAGACAATATAATGAACAAAACTACTGACTGTACCAATGTGAAAGATCACTGTACTGGTTGCAAATTGAAAACCACTATAGCAAACATCACCAGACAAAACATTTGAACTATCTGGATCTATTTTATTCACTTGGGAATCAGAACAACGAAGCATTAACACAAAATACTTAGAACAACTGTCTACATCAACATTTTTGTTTCACATAGCTGCACAAGGTGCACATTGCTTTTCTGTAACAACACTGGGCTAGAAACTTGTGAATTGCACAACTGGCACATCAGGAACAGGTAAGCTAAGTATGCTTGGCTGTCTATGAGAACAGTATCAAGATCTCAAACCTTCTGATTTGTAAACTAACACTGCATATGCAACAGTTAAAGGAAACTGTTCTCTCATGATGTAAATGTTTCTTATAAGTTGAAACACAACTAAAATTCTCTGGATGATCTGAAGTGTATTCATATTATCAAATTTCATAACAATGTGTTCTGTGAACACTTTCTGAACATCAAATTGGAAGTCAATAATATGACCCATGACACCATTTGCTAGACCTTATTTAACAGGGAGATTTCAGCAAAGCATCACACAAGCATTTTTACACACAGTGAGAACACTATCAAGTCCAACAGTTCTTGACACATCCACAGTGAGATCTTTTAAATGACTGACCAGCTTTGATTTAAACATTATGGTGATACAAACACCATCAATATGATCCAGCAATGAAAGTTATATGCAAGACAGCTGTCCTCCCTTTCTAGCATGGTTGCATGAATACATCACACAAAGCCAGTTTAGTCATTATGTACATGGATTTGGAACCTTTTTAAATTGGCTCTGAAAATATCTCAATTGTAGCTTGAAAAGAATCTCTGTCTTTTGTGATCAGTCAAGACTCCAGCAGTTTCACAGTTGATGAAGACAGCTTTCCAAATGTCAAATCACACTACAGATCCTCGTATATGTGATCATCATATTGTTTCATATTTTGTGTCAGCTCTTAATACGTGAAGATTCCACAAACTGAGATCATCAATGGCGCCCTATATTTTTCCTTGCTACAGTCAATGTACAAAAGATATGTTTATCATTCACAGGAATAAGCTGAAGCAGATCCCAAAAGGCTACTATATGCCTTCCTGCAGAAGGCACACTGATGTCAAGTACAATTTTATCAAATCTAAGATATATGTAAGTAAGCATCAGATTGGGAAATCATGCTTACTTCATCCACCACTAGCAATTTCAAATGATCAAATAAATCTCTGAGTGCAGTAGTAACCTCCTATGACAGTTTTCAATACTGGCTGGTTGTGTCATGCTCAACTGGAAGCATTAACAATCTATGCAAAGTCACACCACCAATGTTATAAGATGCCAATCCAGTCAGAGCTGTGATTGCATGTAACTGAAATGATTGTGTGAGGTCCCTAGTCTTCTTACATATAGCATAGAGAAGATGACTCTTTCCATTACCAACTGTACCACTGACAAACATACAGATTGACTTATATGCAGTACAATTACAAATCTTTGCATCATGTCTTAAACCATGAGAAACATTTGCAGTTATCATATCATATATTTTCTACTGATGTACATTCAATGTGTTCTAGCATGGCAATGTCCACCTCTTCGTGGAAGGCTTGTTCCATACAAGCAGTATCTCTGCCATGACTTTTATTACTCCATGTAATTGAAGAGGGTCACCTAAAACACAAATTGTGTCTTTGGCAACACATTCTGAGGATGGTTCAGCTGTGTCTTTCTGAAGTTCAGCCTGAGCTCTCTCCTCTTACTCTTGTTCCAGTCATAGACTTTCAACATAACTGCTGGAACTTGTGATAAATGATACTACCCTTCATTGGTGCCTCACATATCAGCAAATGCACTGCTCAAATTGACTATAAGTTCTTCATGTTTGTCAATAATCTTCTATAAATGTTCCTTAGCAGACATATTACTGAGACCAGGTGGGCCTCATAAAGTATAATCAATACTGACACAGGTACTGAATACTGTTTTCTGTGTCTGTCCTTCTGCACAGCTGACTTGATTGGAGTTAGTGATTGACTGTTTGCATTGCAATATTTGTAATACTGTGAGTTATTCACTGCACTAAGAATTTGTCACAAGTTCTGAATTGAGAGCAGGTTACAGGCTGTGTATTGGACCCAGACAATGCGTAGGGGGTGGAAACTGGTTTTTCTTTTGTTTATCTCTGTGTGCCTTAAAAGGCCAGGCCAGACTGTGTCAGGAAGTGCTTACATCACAGCTACTTATCAGCCAATAGCTCTGGAAGAATCTTACAGACCTTGATAACAGTACTAATTTTAGCAGGCTCATCAGATAACCTAATATTCTTCAGGTGAAGCTACCTCTGGCTTGAAGCTGCAACACTGGACTTAAGATTTGCAAGAAAGTGAGTTGTGCTCACAACAGAGGGAGGTGAACCTTATAATTTACAATTGTCTTTGGTTTGAAGCAGATTTCTTAGGAAAGTTAATATTCTTCAGGTGGAGGACACTTCTAACTGAAGGGTGAAATAAGGAACTTAGAATTATCAGAAAAGGCAGTCTTTCAATTAACAGAGGGAGGTGGACCTTGCTTTACTTTTGTTACAATTGTTAAGATTTTCAGTGCAGGAAGAGTTTAAACCCACAGGTACTGAATACTGTTTTCTGTGTCTGTCCTTCTGCACAGCTGATATGTTTTGGGGCTGACTGCTTTCAGAGCACAAGTCACCAGGCTGTTTTGGGGCTGGAGAGGTTTACCTGTGTCTGACTTGGATGTTTGGATTTTTCTCTGTTTGATTAGCAGGGTATTTTCTCTGTCAAATTGTCTTGTAGGGCATCTTGCTGACAGGAAGGCACTCATCACAGCGGTAGGTCAGAGCTTTTAGCTGATTGTTTCATGAGGGCACAGTTTAGGCCCTTCCCACCTCTGGAAATAGTTCCTTTATACCTGGGGTTCTGACATCATTTCCTCAAGAGGGTAAGGTGCAATCACTGTCATATCCTCTCTAGCACACTGCACTGACAATATAAGCATACACATTATATAATACATATATTTCTATATAACAAACCAATCACACACACACACACACACACACACACACAAAACAAAAAAACATAAAAAACAAATACTAAACAAGGTAGACAGACATGTGGGAAGTAGTGCAATGTAATGACTGTGGGGCAGCAGTCTTCCGGGAGTCTTTCTGGAGGCTGAGATACTGTCCTGTTTGCAGGCAACTATCTGCCCTGAGGGAGGAAGTTTCTCGTCTTCAGGCTGCACTGGACAGTAGTAAGGGAACCTCCCCCATCCAGGGAGCACCAGAGCCACCACCACTACCTCAGAGGTTGCGAAGAAAGCACAGCAGTTGGACCACAGTGGGCTCAGGGAGGGTAAGGGTGGTGGAACAGAGGCACACCCAGTCAGTTGTTCCACTCCACAATCCATACACCATTCTGGGGGAGCATAGTTCCCCTATGGAGGCAGACTAAGGTGGTTGCAGACAACTGTCACAAGGGAGGCCCTCAGGAAGAAGGCAGAGGGCACCACAGGGAAAGGAAGCAGCTCCTGGTGGGGGACTCAATTATTAGGGGGGATAGAACTGGGGGGAGCAGGGAAGACTGAAGTAAGGTGCCTGCCTGGTGCCATGGCTTGGAGGGACAGGAAGTGCATCCTTAGGATCATGAGAACAGTTGCACGGGAGTCTGAGCTGGACATCATTGTCCACCTAAGGACAAATGACTTGGCTCATCATGAGATTAGAGCAGTGCAGAAGGACTTTGTAGAGCTGGGGATGGGCCTAAGACAAGTAGCACACACAGTATCCTTCTCAGAGGTGCTGCCTGTCAGTGGCATGGGTGAGGTGAGCGTACTTTGCACCATGCAGTTTAATGAATGGTTGAAAAAATGGTGTGGAGCACAGGGGTTTGGCTTTATTGGGGACTGGGGTTCCACCTGGAGGGACACCAGCCTATACTAGCAGGATGGTCTGCATCTGTCCAGGAAGGAATAAGTCTTTTGGCAATCGGTTTAAATGCTTCATTGTAGCAAGCTTAAACTAGTCAAGGGGAGGCACTGATAAGCAGGAAAATCCCAGTCTCCCCTACAAAACAGGGTACTAAATGAGAAAAAGACCAAGGTAGAAAGGTCAGTGGGGATGCTGCTACAGAAGATAAAGCCATCAAAAATGGAGAGCAATGAGTACCAATGCCCGTAGTCTGGTAACAAGCTTCTGAATTAGTGGCCTTGATGGAGGAGGAACATCTGGATATCGTGGTAGTCACAAACATGGTACACACAGAACCATGACTGGGACATAAACATACCAGGATACACTATCTACAGGAGGACAGGGAGGGTAAAAGAGGAGGAGGGTAGCTCTCTACATAAGGGAAGGAATCAAAGCAACAGAACAAAAAGGGTAAGCAGGGAGGAGAAGAAGCACTGTAGGTCATATTTAGAGGCAGGCAATGGCACCTCCAATCTGCACAGGGTTGTATGCAGACCCCCTCTCAGGAGGAGGAAATGGACAAGGAAATGATAGAAAGTATACTTAGAATGGCAGATAAAGGGAGATAATATTGCTAATGGGTGATCTGAATATGCCAGATGTTAACTGGAGTGCAGTTGCAGCAGCCACTTCAAAGAGTGGGTTATTCTAGATGCCCTACAGGGGCATGCCTTAGACAACAGTATTGGAACCCACTCGAGAGGAGCAACCTTAGACCTGGTTCTCTCAAATAGAGATGGAGAGAGGATCATAGATGTAGAAGTGGGTAGCCATCTGGGAACTAGCGACCATCGAACAGTATGGTTCACAATAAACACAGCAATAGAGTCAAGCCATACAAAGGCAAAAGTACTGGACTTCAGAAGGGCTGACTTTGCCAAAATGGGTGAGTGCTTAAGGAATGCACTAGCAAATGGGCAGGAAGGAGGGGTGGAAGAACAATGGGGAATAATAAAAACTGCCATCACAGAGGTAACAAGCCTTTGTGTGAAGCAAATAAACAAAACAAAATGATGTAAGAAACCACTATGATTCTCAAAGGAGGTGGCAGTGAAGGTTCAAGAGAAAAGAAAGCATTCAGAAAGTCACGAGGAATCACAGAAGGAGCAGGACAGAGAATTGTATCAGTTAAAGCAAAAGGAAGCTGGGAAGGCAGTCAGAACAGCAAAGGCCGAACCGAGGAAAAGATAGCCAACTCAGTTAAGAAGGGGATAAAACCTTTTTAGGTAAATCAGGGCAGAAGGAAGACTAAGGGAGGATAGTGAGGCTTAATAAAGGGAGGGGTGGGCAGAGGTGACTGTGATAAGGCAGAGATACTAAACAAATACTTTTGCTCAGTATTTACAAATGAAGGAGGTACCTAAAACAAACAATAGAAACACTCTGGATACAGAAGTTGATACCAGCCATTTACAAAAGAAGGGTTCTGAAAGAACTCTTAAAACTGAAGGTGGACAAAGCAATGGACCTGATGAGATTCATCCCAGAATTCTAAAGAACTAAGGGTAGAACTAGTGACACCACTGACTACCCTCTTTAAAAAATCATGGGAGGATGGGGTGGTACCTGAGGACTGGAGGAGGGCAGATGTGATTCCCCTTCACAAAAGTGGGAGCAGGGCAGAAGCAGGAAACTACAGACCTGTTAGTTTAACCTCAATGATAGGGAAAATGATGGAATCACTTCTGAAGGAAAGAATTGTCGAGTACCTAGAGGCCAGAGGGGCACAGGACCCAAGGCAGCATGGATTCACAGTGGGAAGGTCATGCCAGATGAATCTAATAGATTTCTTTGACTGGGTGACCAAAGTAGTAGATCAGGGAGGGCTGTGGACATGGCCTACCTAGACTTTAGCAAAGCATTTGACTCAGTCCCACACAAAAGATTAATATACAAGTTAGCAAGCCTGGGAGTGGGTCCCAAGATGATAGCCTGGGTAAAGAATTGGCTGGAGAATAGGACACAGAGGGTAATAGTAAATGGAGTCCACTCTGAAGAAAGGGGGGTTACTAGTGGGGTACCGCAGGGTTCAGTATTAGGACTGATCCTCTTCAATGTCTTTATAAGAGACATTGCAGAGGGACTGGAAGGAAAAGTATGTCTCTTTGCAGATGACACAAGATCTGCAACAGAGTTGATGCACAAGGTGGGGTGGAAAGGATGATAAGGACTTGGAGTTGAGGAATGGTCAAATGTATGGCAGCTTAGATTCAATGCTAAGAAGTGCAAGGTAATGCACCTGGGAAACAAAACCCAGGGAAGAGTACACAATTGGGGTGAGATACTAACAACAACAAAAATGGAAAGGGACCTGGGGGTAGTCATATCAGATGACTTAAAGGTGGGTAAGCAATGTGAGAGGGCAGTAAGGAGGGCTGGGGGGATACTGGGATGCATAGGGAGAGGCATCACCAGTAGAAAACAGGAAGTTGTTATCCCTCTGTACAGACAGCTGGTGAGACCCCATCTGGAGTACTGTGTGCAGTTTGGAGACCCAATCTCCGCAAGGACATAGACAAGATGGAAGCTGTCCAGAGGAGGGAAACTAAAATGGTACAGGGTCTGCACTGGAAGACATATGAAGAGAGACTAAAGGAGCTTAATATGTATAGCCTCGAGGAAAGGAGGGAGAGGGGGGACATGATAGAAACTTTCAAGTACCAAAAGGGAATCAACAAAGTTCAAGAGGGTAGCATCTTTCATAAAAAAAGGTGTGCAAGAACAAGGGGGCACAATTTGAAGATAGATGGGAGTGGCTCAGAGGTAATGTAAGGAAGTATTTTTTCACAGAGAGGGTTGTGGATGCATGGAAGGGCCTTCTGGAGGAGGTTGTGGAGTCAAAAACAGTTGTTGAATTCAAGCATGCATGGGACAGTCAAGGCAATTCTAGGGGTTGGGGGTAGAAAGAAGTAGGCTGCTGGTTAACTAGGATCTGCAGCTTATCCATTAGGTAGGGAAATGGGCAGACTGGGTGGGCCAAGCAGTCCTTATCTGCCGTCAAATTCTATGTTTCTATGACAGACAGAACTCTAAGTTCACTTTCCCACAATAAGTGAAACAAGTACCATCCAGACTAAGAACTTATGAATTTCTGTATTCTGCCACAGATATCCTCACTTCACATTCATCTAATTGACCACCAGTACCTAATGGAAACAGATTGGGAAAGCACTGAGCTTCCAGAGGAGCCTCCCATATACTGAGTGGTGTATCATTTACTTGCTTCATCTGCTACAATTCCATATTGTCTGCAACAAGGTATTTTCCATGAAGATATTGAATGGTGTACTGATTATAAATCTCATTGACATGTGTTGTGGAAACCTTCTCAGTCATTGGTTCTTTTCTCTCAGCCACCAAATGTAACAATTCAGAATTCTAAAATGTTTTCACCTTAACGTCAGAGTAAAGAACATTATTAGCAGTATGAAAGTCAGGTGTTGCATGCATTTTTCCAATGTCTACCACATCTTGCCAAATCTTTTTGTCTTTTGTTGGAACCCCATTCACTAAAATGATTAAGCTGTCACTTTTTGTAACAGTTTCCACACTAGTCTTCATTGGTAAAGGTAGATACATAACTGACTCTTCAAATACTTAACCATTTCAGTTGAAGGTAACTTGTTTCTTTTTGGAGTTAACCACAACATGATGTGGGCCAGCCTGCCAGTGCAGCAGTAGTGCGGCTGCTTGGGTTACAGATGTTCTGGGTTTGGGAACAGACCTGGATTGTCAGAGGGCCAGGTGGGGAGGAGGACTTAGGGTCTCACAGGAGCTGTCCTCCTCTTGAGATAGAAGGGAGTCACTATTTCTGCATAGCCACCACCTTGGTGACCATGGGGTGTGAAGGCACAATACAGTATTTGGGTTAGGGAACCATTGATTGGCTGGGTGGGTACATATGCCTTGCATGAGCACACCTATCTCAGCTAGCGTCAAGGGGGAGAAGGGATAACATGTGAAAATACAGCTGTGCACCATAATGGCTCCATGTAGCCCACATACCCTTCACCCAGCTCACTCCTGGAATCCCAACAGCAGCCTTTTCCAGGGACCTGGCCCAGCCTGAGGACCTACACCATGGGGAGGGGATACCCCTAGGTACCACTCCAGGAGACAGGAAAACTCTAGGAGATAGTAGGAGTGATGGTGCTGGGGGTGCACAGAGCTCTGAGAAGGACTTAAGGCTTTCTGAGGGGGGATAATGAAGAGAAAGTAAAAAAAAAAGGTTTGAAAGGGTTTCATAGTCTGAATCAAGATTTTCTCAAACATGTTCACATTTTGAATTTCAGGAGGCAGAGAATCCACACCAATATAAGTCAAGACTGATTGAGGTGGGATCAGATTGCTCCATACCTTTGAAAAACGGTACTGACATAGAGTTACAACATCGAATGAAGCAGTTTCATTCTTCAAAAGATGAAAAGCAATCAATCATGACCAAGCATCATTTTCACAAATTTTTGATACAAGATCTACTGTTACTGTTTGAATTTTATAAAACAGTCATTCACAGCAGATGCAAATATGGTCAAATTTATCCTGCTTAGCAAGTTTGAACTTTTGCAATTTTATGCGCAAAGTTTTGGAAGCGTGATCATCTCTGTGGATTAAATGATCAAGCAACTTGCTGGCATTTGCCATATCTCCATCTTTTAACTGTTTCTCTAACTTTGCTAAGCCAAGAATAAGTCCCTTAACATCATAAATTAATGTAACACACTGCCTCATCCCTGTTTGGTGTACTGCCACCTTGCACATTTGATGAAAAATGCTGTGTGACATAAAGAAACAAACAAGACAAATTGTGACCCAACAAAGTAGTGTGATCATGAACTGGACCGTTATCAATATGTTGAATCATTTTCATTCTTTCTGAATATGACACAGTCACACATTTGCTAATTAATAAATTAATGCTGTCCAATGGCTCCTACCTCACAATACAGTTCTCATCACATGACCATGTTAATGTTTTTCTGGTTGGACGTGTCTCAGTATCCATATCCTCCTCTGCTACAGAATCTTGAACATCTGTAACAGCAAGAACATTATGGATTACTCTTACAGTGTCCCCCACTATTGGCTTCTGATATTAAATTGTAAGTCTCCTCTTACAAGAATGCTTCACTGTGTACACTGTGAAACCATTTGCACCAGAAACAAATTTCAAATTGTCTTGAGTAAACTGAGCAAAGCTCTGCATTTTTATTCTCAAACTATATATTCTTGTCTTTAACATACAAAATCTGATTTTTCCAGAGTCGACTTTTCTCAGCAAAGACTATTGGAATAAAGTGTCACAGTGATAGCTCCAGTCTCATCTCAGCATACTTACTTTTCAAATGTTTTACCTTTTTACCCGTTGTAGCATGTACAACGTTATTAACTGGAGCTTGATAAACAAAACAAAATACTGCAATCATCTTTCTTAAATATTTGTGTGCGTAGTGTCTGTTGATGTTCTTTTTGTTTAGCCATGTCCCCTAGCAGATTTTTGGCAGTTCTTGTAGTCAGTCCTAAACATTTAGAAGTGATTGACTTTCTGGACTACTTTGCCATATTTACATCTTCAGTCTTTGTACTCTTTACAACAGCAATTACATTAGACTGTTTCTTCTACACTGAACGCTTATCTTTAGTACTGCTATACATCTCCTTTCTACTCTGCTGTTTTTTTTTGGCAGAAGTAGGCATTTTGCTTTATCTTTTCCTTTACCTATAACTGACTCAAGAAAGGAATACAATTAATAAAAATGTATCTTAACAAATCAGGGGCCAGATATTCAAAACTTTGCCCCGGGACAAAATTAGCACTGCTCGGCATGCTAAATTAACCTGGAACCAATAGCTCGCTATATTCAAAGGGGTAGCCCCAGTGCTAAACCTGCTGAATATAGCATGCTAAGGAAGCCAGGCAAACTGGGCTTGAGGTGCAGTGCAAAACAGCCCGGGAAGTAAGACAGTACTGAATTTAGCAAATAAGACAGCTCTGAAAATAACAAGCAGTCAGGCATTGCAAACACCCACAGAAACACAGTGCAGAGGGGAGCCAACCATGCCCTGGAGCACATGCAATGAAATACAGCACTGAATGTGACTCCAAGAGCAGACAGCAGTGTACAACCCATAAAATGTCACACACACCCAGCCATGGCAATGGCATGAAACACTACAGGACCCAATAACAGAGTCCAAAGCAAATGGCAAACCCTGGAAAATACCCATGCACCCAATAATGGCACTGGATACAGTAATGTAAAGAAAGCTATATGTATTCATATTAGCAACAATTTATGCAGAACCAGGAATACAACTCTAATAAAACAGTAACGGGAAACAGAAAACAAAAAGGAATGCAATGACCACAAAATACAAAAAAAAAAATAAAAGAAGGGAAGAAAAGCAGTTAAAAATCAAAATTAACAGCAGCATCCCAGCAATGTGTGTGGGGCGAGGCAGCAAAACAAAACTGGGGCAGAGCCCTTAATGTCCTTCATGCTGGTGTTGTGTGGGTGCAGGCAGTCTCTCCTCCAGAATGACCACCACCTGTCTGGTCTCTGAGATTATCACAGCCTGCTGTTCAATCAGCACCCTCTGCTGCCTGATGATCTGGTACAGAAGATCGTCCCATGCCCTCTGACTCCTCAAGGCCAGTGGCCCACAGTGAACTCCTATGTGGACCTATAGGAGGAAGGAGGACCATGTCAGAATGGTACACTGACAATGAAGTGCAATGCACACCCCAGGCCAATGGCCCAGGGGTGGACAGCATGTCCCAACAACCATACCCCGACATCCATATAATGGAGAACCCCACGTGCCCCCAATCACGCACCTGTATGCTGCAGCATGAAACCACAGGCTGCACCTACCCAACCAAAGTACACATGAAGACATGGAAGGCCAAAGCCAACACCACAGATCAGAGGAAGTCTTACGGCCCAGTGGAGTACACACTGATACAGTGCAACCACACAGACACTCCTCAGGTAACCAGGATAGTGGCCCAGAGCACAAAAGAAGCCATGTAACAACATACTGGTTGGGACATGCTTCCCAATAGAATACAGCAATGATTCAGACAGCAAAGCTGAACCCCCACAGGAATGCGTACAGCCATGCCATACTGCAACAGATTGTGACCTGTACCAGACAGATGCAGGCCATGTGGTGCCCCCCCCCCAAGCCAGCATCAGGACCATGACAGCAGTATGCAATGTGGACATGCAGTGGACACAGTACTCCAGGTCAATGCAGACACACAGTCCAGAAGACTTCCCCCCATAGCAGGACAGCAGTATGCCATGTGCCCATGTCATGGATAGAGTATACCAGGGCAACCCGCTAAGACAGCCACAACAATGGCCTCCCCCAATACCAGGACAGCAGCATGTCATGTGCCCATGTCATGGACATAGTAACCCAGGGCAACAAAGTGACACAGCCCCATCAACTGCCCCAACTCCCATGTTGTGTAGGTGACTACATACACAGTGGACAGCACCACCACCACAGCATGGGACACATGGTACAGCAGTGCAGGCCATGTGGGTACATGTGCTTCCACAACTGCCCCATTTACTATGTGGCCATTCTAGCGTCGGACAACACCAACCTACCACAGCCACTGTAACATGAAAAAGATGTACAACATGACATCAGATCGGCATGACACAGCCATACCACTGTACCCATGACTGAGTACCATGGACTCAGATATGCGTTGGCCAAGGCCACACCAACAAACATCATACAACCAACCTGCAGCACATGCAAGATAGTGTGTGAACAATGTATGATATGCAATGCACCCTGCCGACTGTCACTGTTCTCTTCTGCCCACTGGGCATGGCCTGGCACCTTCCTGCTGTCCACCTGGGGCCTCCGGTCACTGCAGTCTGCAGGGTGAAGAGGGAACAACACCGTTAGTACCTGCATGAATGCCATGTGAAGACCCACCAATGCTCGTGTCACACAGTGGTAGTACAAATCACAGTCCCCCCCCGCCACTGGTACCACATGTCAAATGGCACACAGCATGTCAGTGTGTGACATGCCTCTTGAGCACGGGATGTACACACTGTGGCATGCACCCCACACAATGCCACGGACAGTAGGATGGTGGAACCAACCATGCCCATCAGTTTACACACTGTGAACCACACCCATGGCTACATTGCAAAGAATATGCACAGTGTGTACCATTGCACAACCCAAGGGCATCATACACACAGTAGTGGTGTGCATATGGAAGGGGACAGATATACATGCACATATACAGACCCATACACCTGAGACACACACACACAGACATGCACACACGCACATGCACATGCAATATGCATCCATGTGGCACAGGTATACACCTATCTGGCATCAGCACTGTCCCATCATGAACAATGAGCTTGAAGCGCTCAAGCTCCTGGGCCTCCCGCTGCTGCATGTCGACATACCGGTGGCAACATTGCTCCCCATTCCTTGTTATGCACATGTGCTGTGTCAGACATCATGCAATCAAGACCTACACCTGCCTGAGTGGCCTGTGCCCCTCCTTGACTGCAGCAAAGATCTGCCACTCATGCTGCATGACCAGCTTCACTAGGTTGTCCAGCTCAGCCTCCCCTCAGCTATGGTCCCTCTGGACCTAAACCCTGACATGCCTGCTGGATGCCATGACCACTATTAGCATTGAAGGCAGTATCACAGAGCAACACCCTAGCACCACTGCCACTCCCTGCTGTGTAAGCCTGCAATGTGAATCACACGTACCATAGAGCAATGCTATGCAGGTCTGGAGCCAAGCAAATACATTAGCGCCACGCTAACCAGAAATGCAGGAACTGCACATGTTGACCCCACCATGACCCAAATGCATCCCGACTTTTGTGCGCATGCACAGTATGTCATGCAGTAGCCTTGCAGTGCAGCGCAAACATGGTAGCGTAGCACAATGGTGGACGGTACTTTTGCCCAGCACAAACGTGTTTGCCCAGTGCAAAATTGTGCCATATTCAAAAGCTGCATGCAAATGCATGCAAATGAGCCTGCTTGGGTAGTCGGCATGCAATCCACCTCATTACCATATTATTACAGCCTCATTTGCATGGATTACTGTGTGGATTGCCCGTCCGGGCTATTTAAGGGCTGCCTGAGCTCTAACTGAAGGGGGAACAGGTACTGCAGGCTGAAGCAGGAGTATTTGCAACACAGAAGCAGGCTCATCATGTTGCAGGAGGCAAACAATGCTGAGCAAGGTAGGTTTCACACAGAATTGGCAGACAGGTACTGCACTACTACACGGTTTGCGCACTGGTACACTGAACTGGGCCACTATCTGTGTGTGTGTGTGTGTGTGTGTGTGTGTGTGTGTGTGTACATGCGTGCGTGCGTGTGTGTGTATGTGTGTGTGTCAGTGGGGGCCTGTGTGTGTATATACAGCATTGTTGCCTGCTGTGCTCCTGGTAGCAGGCCTCTGTATACACAGTGACTGCAGGTGCATCAGGCAGGTGCACGCAGGCACAGCTCTGCACTGCTGTGGCACAGTCAGCATGCATACACTGTGACTATGGCCCAGTACACACACACTGCACCACATATGGCTGCTGCACTGCCTTCAACAGTTCACACTATGCCTGGGGAAGGGGGATAGGCACACATGGCCATTGTGTGCCACAGACGTTCGTGTTGTGTGCAGTGTACTGCTCGTCACACACAGGGATATATACACATGCCTCCACATAGTGACACACATTCAGTCACAGCGCACAACATGCCCTGACCAATGAGTGTCTACATTCCCCACAGGTGCCCCAGAGGGATGTGCATGGCTGTGGTCCCACAAATTCTCCATCGATGAGCTGAGGGCACTTATACATGGTTATCTGTCATGGTTGGAGGTCATGCAACATGCTGATGTGGGAACAGATAACAGCGGAGGTCAACGCTGTGGGAAGATGTGGACACACAATGAAAGCTATGTGGAAACATTAGAATGACATGCAGTGTCGGGCAAAGGAGGAAGAGGCATGTCATCTAAGGGAACTGCACGCTACTGGTGGTGGCTCAAGACAGGCAGCACTGATGACAGTGGACCCTATAGTGGAGTCGGTGGCAGCGACCATACGCACAGTGGCCATGGCTGGTGTTGAGGGTGGTGGATGCGAGACCCCACTGAATCTACAACGGACATGAGAGTGCATGTCAGCTGTGTGCATACACACCGTGGACATTCCTGCTGCCACATGTGCCACTGTGGGCACGTACTGTCATTCATATCATGGTGGCAGTCATCACATGTGTGTAGGTGTGTGGCACTGCACGTACTGTGTGCATGGTGGTGTCTGCACTAAGGGATACACACATATATGTATGTGCATGCATGTACATAGGGTATGTGTGTGGGTGTGTGCACGTGTGCTGAGTGTGTACAATGGTGTTGGAGTGCACGGTGTGACACTGGTGGCACTATGGACTATTGCATGTTGTTGCACCACTATGGGTGTGCGCTGTGAGTAGTGCCATCCCTGCCACTCACAATACATGTTTTGTTTCACAACCCAATGTGCTGGACCCACAGATGAGGAGCATGCAAAAGATGATGGCCCATCAACATTGGGCATCTGGACAACACAGCCTTAGGGAATAGCTGAGGTTGTCACCATGCCTGCTAGAACTGCAGCGGCCACTGCTATTCCAGATGTGTCTGATGAGGGAGAGGAAGAGGAGGATGATGATTAGACAAACATCCCCAGTGTGGACAACATGGGTATAATGGCCATGGTGGGGGGTTGTCAGCATCGGACAGTGCAGATGAGACTGGGGACATGTCAGGGCTGGACATCTCTGACCACACAGCTGTTGCAGATGCACCACCAACACAGCAGCCAGTGCCCCCTGCTGCAAACTAGACCACCCATATTGTGTGGACCCAGGCCTGAAACTACTGGCACAGACAGTAACATCAGTACCACAATGGCAGGTGTTGTCCGTGAGAGGTCCGCAGCAACACATATGCCAGGCCCCATGAGTGTTACCTGTGGGTAGCCAAATGGTAGGGCACACAGATTGCCCACATGATCTGTGTGTTGCAGCTGACACTGTGGTGGGGCCACAGTCTGCCACATCCTTCTGAAGGACAGTAACTGAGGCTGACCACCTCTTGCTGCTGGTTGGTTACACATACCGCTGCCTTGGAAGCGGACTACTTAATCCTGCCCTCTGTTGTGTCTCACTGGTTAATACATTCTGAAGGTTGTAACTGAGGTTGCTGCCTGTTGTTGCTGATTGGTTATTCAAGTGGTCTCTAACTGGCCCTCCCAAATGTTTTTTCTTGCTCTGACTGGGTGGTTCTGGCCTGCCCCTGATTGGTTGACATACAGAAAATGCCTTTTTTAAGACACTTTTTTTAAATGAATGTTGCCACTAAGGCAGATCCACCTCCAAGGCAACCCTGCCTTTGAGGCAGGAATGCATAGGGCTGCCTCTCAGGCAGGACTTCACCCTCTATAGCTAAAGACCTGAGCTTCACTACTGTGCCAGCTTGGTGGTATAGTGGAAAGGCGTACAGCCTCGTAAATGATAGGTTGAGAGGTTGAATCCACACAAGGTCCCCCCAGTTTGCTTTAGTCAGAATTTCACTTGAGTGGTGATCCATGGCAGCATGTGTTAGAATAGTAAGTATGTAAGAAAAGGGACTTAGCTGTGCTTCAGAGGCAATATTCATTCAAGAAAAGTGTTGCAGATCTGCCTCAAATGCAAAACTTTATTGCTTCAGCCTGATACAATATCACGACTGGGTGACAGGTGAGCTGGATAAGGGTCATGCAGTGGATGTTCTTTACTTGGACTTCAGCAAGGCCTTCAATTCAGTGCCTCATGGGTGGCTTGGGGGGAAGTTAACTGGCATAGGGGTAGGGACAAAAATGACGAACTGGATTAGAAGCTGACTGAGTGGGAGGCTGCAATGGGTGGTGGTGAGTGGGGAGCTCTCAGCTCCAAGGCCGGTGACGAGTGGGGTGCCACAGGGCTCTGTGCTGGGGCCAGTATTATTTGGGCTCTTCATATCAGACATTACACATGGGGTGGTGAACAAGGTAAGTCTGTTCGCTGATGACACCAAAATTGGAGCAGTGGTGGTCAGAGGGGAGGGATGGAAGTAGCTGCAGAGGGACCTAAGCAAGCTAAAGGAGTGGTCAGAGAGGTGGCACTTGGGGTTCAATGCAAAGAAGTGTAAGGTTATGCACTTCGGGGCAAAGAACCCAAGGAGAGAATACTGGCTGGAGAGTTAGCTGGGAATCACCAAGGAGGGGAAGGACCTAGGGGTAATGAGAACAGGCACCATGAACAACACTTCCCAGTGCAGGAGCACAGCTGCCAAAGCGAACAAATATGCTGGGGTGCATAGCAAGGGGTTTTCATCTAGGTGAAGAGAGGTGATCTTGCCTCTCTACAGGTCACTGGTAAGGGCCGCACTTAGAGTATTGTGTGCAGTTTTGGAGGTAATACCTAAAGCATAATGTCAGGCTATTGGAGGGAGTACAGAGAAGGGCAACAAAGATGACATGGAAATGGAGGGGAGAGACTATGACAGCAGGCTGGGAGACCTGAATATGTACACACTGTAGGATAGAAGGGACGGGGGGGACATGACAGAGACATTCAAGTATCTGAGGGGGATCAATAGGATGGGGCAGATGGGGTCTTTAAGCTAAGAAGGAGGAGGGACACCAGGGAGCACGGGCTAAGAATAGAGGAGGGAGGATTTAGGAAGGAAATGAGGAGACATTATTTCACAGAGAGGGTGGTAGCAAAATTGAACACACTACCAGAATGGGTGGTATCATGTAAACCTGTGAACAGCTTTAAAAGGGCATGGGACAGGGAACAGGGGAGAGTGATGGTGGGGGAGGTGGGGGAGCTGTGGTATGATAAAAGGGAGGTGGGGTGGGGCAGCTGTAAACTAGGGGTGCTAGCTGCACACTCGAGCAGACTTAGATAGACCGGGTGGTCTGTTTCTGCTGGCACATTTGTATGTTCATATGCAATTATTCTTTCTCACAGCTAAGTCATACTAAGGTTCATACTAAGGTGGATTCAAGAGAGAGAAGGCCTAAGCCCATATTGCTCCCATACTAAGCCAAAGAAAAATAAGACAGATTGTAACCAGCACTTATTAATGCATCAAGTCGATATTTAAAAATGTTTTTGGTCTCACTAATTTATATTATATTAATAATATCAATGCCAGCCTCACTCAATCTAACATTCATCTGTTTGCTGATGATACTGTATTATATGTCAGCAATCCCTCATTACCTAAAGCCTGTGAGCTGTTACAATCTGAATTCTCCATCCTGCAACACAATCTACTGGAAAAAAAACTACTTCTAAATGCCAAAAAAACAAAAGCTATGTTCTTTGCCACAAAGAGTTGCTCTGCCACTACCCCATCACCCACCACCCTACAATTATCCACCCTACTTGGAGAGAAGCTGGAATTTGTTGATAACTTCAAATACCTTGGAGTCTGGATTGATAATAGGCTTGACTATTCTGTCCATATTGAAGAGCTACTAAAAAAACTGAGACAAAGGCTTGGTCTATTTCTTAGAATAAAACACTACCTTAACAGAGACTCCAAAAAAAGATTAATCCAGGCATCATTCCTATCCCTCATTGATTATGCTGACTTTCTCTATGGCCATTGTTCACGCCCCCTCTTAAACAAGCTGGACACCCTGTATCATAGATCCATCAGATTTATTACTGACCTTCCCTCCAGCACCCATCATTGCTCTCTTTATATGGCAGTCAACTTGACATCACTACAACACAGAAGAAATAGGAATGCTGCAATCTGGATATTCAAAGCTTTATCAGGCAAACTACCCACCTATATCACAGACTGTTTTACCCGAATTACTTCTAGGCCATACACCTTAAGGATCAGTAAACTCATCATACTAAAGGTCCCAATGTCTGCACCCGGTTTGGGAGGGCGCTATCAGCCACTCACTAGCAGTTGCATGGAACTCACTCCAAAAATCCATGAAGCTAAATAGCCTCTTACCTTTAACATCCTTCAAAAGATTATTCTCCACCCTATTTCCAGAGCTCTGCAATTGCTTTTATAAGGCCTAATCCCCTACCTACCCTCCCACCCCCTTTTCCGTGTTCCATTATGTTAGTTCTACTTCTATTTTCCAGTCACCTGATATACTCTCATAAAAGCCAATTAGACCGTATAATTTATATATTATGCCTGCTATACCCATTGTCTCCTTTTTCTTACAGGTTAAATGGTTTTACTGTGCCTTGTATATATGTAAATTGTTGTATATTATCACTTTATGTCATTGTACTACTGTTTATGTTATTCTTGTCTATGTAAAAATACTTGTACTCTTATTTGTATGACCACTCAGGTCCATCTTGTAAATGAGCTACGCTCAATGATGTTCGCCTGACTAAATAAAGATTTTGATTGATTGATTGATTGATTGACTAATGACCACATGAAGTGGCAATTTGTTCCAAGGACCAATCACTCTAATAGTATAAAAGTATTTCCTATTGGTGTGATTAAATGATTTCCTTATTAGCTGCAGGGGGTGACCCCTAATCTCATGGAGATGATTTTTAAATTCCAGACTCAATTCACACATAAGATATGGATCTTGAACAATATCATACAGAAGCATGAGATCACCTCTAAGATGGTGGGTAGAAAGGGCACAAGTTTTAGGGAATCTAACCTGTCTCCATATGGCACCTTTTCAAGCCCAGATTTCTTTTTGTAAATTCCCTTTGAACTTTCTCTAACAGGTGACCTTCCGATTTTTTATTAGGGTTCCAAAGCTGAGAAGCATATTCCAGGTGAGGCCTGACATATGCTCTAAACAAAGGTAGCAGTACTTCTTGTTTTCTAGGTCCGATGTTACGAAGAATTGACCATATTACCTTATTTGATTTATTAATGATATCATGCACATATTTATTATGCAATAAATCATCAGAAATTGTGATGCCCGGGTCCTTTTCATCCGATGTTTGGACAAGTATGGCACCAGCCAATGAATATTGATAGTGTATATTAGTAGAACCCAGATGCATAACTTTACACTTGAAAATATTCAGTTTCATGCTCCATTTGTTATGTTTGCTTGCATGCATGTACAAGAAACATAGTGCCACCATACGAGTTTTCACAGGTGTGTCTCCCCCACTTCCAATGCCCTGCTCCCTTTTGCAGGTGCGGCTGCACTGTGCCAGTGAATGTCTGAGCTGTCTATGACAGCTGTTCAGATGCAGTGGTGTACAGTTCTGAGGAAAACACTGCCACAGTCAGCGGTGGTAACGTGTAGGCAATTTGCATACTGCCATTGGCAATATGCAAATTGCCTACAGGTACGCCTTCACTGCATCTGAACTGTCAAAGACAGTTCGTCATCCCCCCCCACACGAACACTTACGTATCATGCTGGGAGCCCACTCCAGCGTGCTAATGCTCTCCCCTCCACCCTCACACACTGTATGACCAACGGGGGTGCCCAATCCCCCGTTGGCTCCACTGCCCCCCCAAAACAGACCTCTAGGTGCCACACTGGGAGACCACCCCAGCATGGCAAAAGTCCTTATGGGTGATGGGGGTGCCTAATCCCCCGTCGGCTCCACTGTACCCCCCCAAAAACACAGACTTCTAGGTGCCATACTGGGGGCTCACCCCAGCATGGCAAAAGTCGGTATAGCCGATGGGGGTGCCCAATCCCCGAGCAGCTCCACTGGCCCCCAAAAAATAACCTTCCAGCTGCTACACTGGGAGCTCACCCCAGCATGGCAAAAGTCCTGCGTCTTCTTCCTGAATAAGAAAAAAAATCTGTAAAAAAAAAAGTTCCCTCGTTGACTGTCTTGCCCCCTCCCCCAACCTGCGCCCACCCTCTGCGCACTCACCTCCCCACACCCTTCCTTATCCCATACTTACCTCCAGAGCCCAGCGCGATGATCTTTGTTGGACTGTGAACACGTCTGCACTCTTCAAAGCCGACCGTGAACTGGAGAAATGCCGGTAAGCTGTATAATGGCATAAATGGGGGGGTTTCAACTTTGGTGCATATCTGGGCCATTTTTGGGAATTTGTTCACCAAATTTTCAACATGGGGTTCTTGGGGCCCCACCTCATGAACTCAGTCACTGTCATTTTGTTATTCGATCCCGAAAGGTGATTTGCGGTCATTGTGTGGAATGACCTTTTGGGACTGAGTAACGAAGCGACAGTGTCACAATTCATGAGGTATGCCCAAAACCCTATGTTGCAAATCTGGTGAAAAAATTCCCAAAAATGACTGTTACGAGCGTGTGTTGCACAGTTCCTACGCACGCTCGTAATTTTGCGAATTTTTAATATTTTCACTCCAGATTTTCAACATTGCCATTTTACCACACCTCCTTTTGAGCAGTATAGCTGTCATTTTTCACATCTCACTCAAAATGTGTTTTCGCGCATGTAGTGCACAATGGAGTAGTTGGTGTGCGAAAACAATGTTTGGGACAGATTAAGAAAATCACAGTGACACTGTTCATGAGCAGAGGTCTTAAAATGGCTATGTTGAAAATTTGATGAGAAAAGTCCATAAAATGGCTGTGTTATGAGCGTGCATTGTGTAGTTTCCACGCACCCTCGTAAGTTCACGAATGTGTAATATTTTCAGTCCAGATTTTCAACACTGGCATTTTTGCACACCTCCTTATGAACAGTACAATTGTAATTTTCACACCCTGGCTGAAATGTGTTTTCGCACTTCTGACGCAGAAATGTGTGGTCGCTGTAGGAAATCAGTGTTCAGGGCAGATTAAGAAAATCACAGACACTGTTCATGAGCGGAGGTCCCAAAATGCCTGTGTTGACAATCTGCTGTAACAAATCCCCAAACTAATTACATTACGGGTGTGCATTGTGCAGTTTCTATACACGCTCGTGACTTCATCAGTTTTTTTATATTTTCACTCCAGATTTTAAGCATTGCCATTTTTTACACCTCCTCATGAACAGTACAGCTGTCATTTTTCACATCCTGTTCGAAATGTGTATTTGCACCTGTGGTGCTATATAGCGTAGTCACTGTGCAAAATCAGCATTTGGCTACTGAACAGATATTGCCACTGTTCATGAAGCAGGGGGTCACAAAAAAACCCATGTCAAAAATTTGGAGTGAAAATACCAATGAACGCCTGGGGCATTAGGGTTTACGACCAGAACGCCCCACCCTGTAGGGACTGACAAGCATCAGGGGTGTGACTTGGGATTGTCGCCTGTAATGCTCATACCATTCCACCATCACCCACACCCTGCAGCCAGTGACAGGCACTGAGGTGTGCCTTGGACTCTTCAGCCCCAAAGTTCACCCCATTCTCCTATACTACACCCATCTCACCATATTTCCTTATGGAATGGGGTGAGCATAAGGCTCAAAGACTCCAAGGCACACTGTGAAACTTGTCGGTGTCTGCAAGGTAGTGTGTGGTGAAATGGCGTGGCCGTTATGCCTGACGACTCAAAGGCACACCCCAATGCTTGTCAGTCTCTGCAGGGTGGTGGTGGGGTTGGTTGCAGTTAAATACTTCACTGCCATTCCTATGATGCATCTCTCTAACTCCTACACTACCGATGCCAATGCCAGCAAGCAAACATTCGACATTGACAAATGCTTGATTACCCATGCAGTGATATGATCTAAATCTTTCTGAATGATTAATGTTTCTGAGACTGATACACAAGAACCTCTAATTTTAATGTCATCTGCATACTTTGTAGTGATAGATAAACACTCCTTTGTTAAGTCAGTAATAAATAATTGAAAGAGACAAGCCTCAAGATGGATCCTTGTGGGACATCGCTTGATACTGAACCATTTTCTGATTTGCAACCATTGATAATAACTTGCTGAGTCCTATTATGTATCTGGTTGGATATCCAGTTAACAAGAAAATAATTGATATTCAGTTTACGAAGTTTTTGAGTTAAAGCCCAGTGTGGCATGACATCAAAAGCCTTGCTAAAGTCTATAAATATGATGTCACAAGGTATTCTCCTATCCAAAAAGGAGCTGATATTCTCATAGAAACACATTAGGTTTGTAATACAACTTCGACTGCATTTGAAGCCATGTTGCTCAGAATCGCATTGATTAAGAGTTGGTGTAATCATATATTTTATAAGACTCTCAAGAATCTTGCAAACTGAGGATGTCAAACTTAGGGGCCGATAATTTTCCTACATGTTTTTTGGCCCTTTTTTGTACATTGGAATGACATTGACTTCCTTCCAATCTTGTGGAACATAACCGTCAGCAAGAAAGTAATCAAACATTATTTGTAAAGGCTCTACTAGAAAATCCGCCAACAAAAATAATAAATGGCCCAGTATATTATCAGGACCTGGGCTATATTTGCCCTTTTGGGTCAATAATTTTTTGTAGATTAGATCCTTAGACAGACTAATAGATGGGTCAGTACCAGAAATAAGCGGATTTGAAATAAGGTTGCCATCTGATCTCTTAGTAAAGCTTTTACAAATTTCTATATTAAACAAATCCGCCATTGTTTTTGAATCATGAATATCGGTAAGGGTATTATTATTTAATAAAGGACCTACTTGACGTTTAGGTTTCTTTAAGGAATTAATATAAGAAAATAATTCTTTGCTGTTCCTTTTCTTATATATTTACTATTCTAACACCATGCCGCCATGAATCATCACTGACAAAAGAGAACTGAGGAGACCTTGTGTGGATTCAAACTCTCAACCTCTTGTTTATCAGGTTGTAAACTTTTCCACTACACCAACAAGCTGGTACAGCAATGAAGCTCAGGTCTTTAGCTACAGAGGTTAAAGCCCTGCCTGGTAGGCAACCCTATCCATTCCTGCCTTAAAGGCAGGATTGCCTTGGAGACAACTTTAAAAAAAAGTGTCTTTAAAAAAGGCACCTTCTGTATGTCAACCAATCAGGGGCAAGCAAGAAGCACCCAATCAGAGCAAGAAAACCCATGTGGGAGGTCCATTTAGAGACCAGATGAATAACCAGTCAGCAACAACAGGCAGCATCCAAGGTTACTGCCTTCTGAAGGTATAAACCAATGAGACACAGCGGAGGGTGGGATGAAGTTGTCTGTCAGCGGCATGTGTAACTGATTGGCAGAAAGAGGTGGGCAACCTCAGTTACTGTCCTTCAGATGGTATTAACCAATGAGACACAGTGGAGGGTGAGATTAAGTCATCTGCCTTCGAGGCAGCACTGCCTCAGAGGCAATATTTGTTTAAGAAAAGTGTCTCTTGCAGTGCTTCCACTGCAAGTTCTGGATGTTCTGGCTCAGCCAGCAACGCTGCATCATGATCACCCATGAGATTGTCATGGAGCACTGGGCACAGATCACCAGCCACACCAAGCCCCCACTGGGGCCATGGTCATCCCAGGGTGATGGCCTTCCCAATGTGCACATCCAATGTCTCCTCTACCCAGAGTAACCCCCTTGCAGGTGCGCAGTCGAAATTCTGTCTGTGTCCATGGTGGCCAATTGCACTGATGGCATGTGCATGCCACAGCATCCTGCATCCCTGCCACATCCACACATGCACCTCCCTGCCCATTTACACATCACACATCGGTCCCACTGTCACATGTTTGCCTTGCTTGTAGTGTGCCATATTGATACACCTGACACCATTGCTTGTACTGTAAATACACATTTCATCACATGCTTTTGTCCATGTTGTGTTTACTCACTTGCCCATCTGGGTAAATGTTGCAGTGATATTGTTGTGATGCTCCTGGGACCTCCTGTCCATCCTGAGGTCTCGCTGTTCGACTTGATTCACTGTCCCCCAGTCCCCTGGCTCTGGTTCACTGTCTGACTGTTCCTCAGGTTCTGGTGTGTGTATTCCATGGTTCAATGCCACATTGTACAACATGCAACAGGCAAGGAATATGTGGCATACCTTCTGAGGGCTATACTGTAGGGCACTGCCAGACCTGTCCAGACAGTGGAACCTCATCTTGAGCATGCAAGACGTTGAAGCATTTTGCTTTTATAAAAATTGCATGTGATACACAGTTTTGTGTCTGTACAGGGATTTATAAAATGATGTTAATTATTGTTTCTTCTCTGAAATAATAGTGCTCTCCTCTTTTTTGTAAATATATTTCCTCAGTTTTGTGATTGCTAAATGTTTGCAACTATTTTTGCACTTTAACTGGTTGTAATTGAAACAAATTGCTTTTAATTTGAGTCTTTTTTGTTCTTCCATCCTCTTCCTCCCCTTCCCTGCCTATTTGATGTAATAAATTCCTCTCTCTTTTCTCGTGCTGATTTTATTAAATTAATGATGTATCATTAAAATTCTTTTTTCATGTATTTAAATGTACTGAATGTTGTAACTTTACTCCCTACTTTTCCATCTCATGCATAGATCCCCCTTCACCCCCGTTAAACTCTGTGTGTCTGTCCCATGCCTTCTTGAATCCCTCCACCATTTCCAACCCCACCACCTCCTTAGGCAAACTGTTATAGGGCTCCAACACCCTCTCAGTGAAGTAATGCCCTCTCACGTTACCCTTAAACCTTCTTCCCTCCAACCTCAGACCATGGCCCCTGGTTCTAGCACCTTTTTTCTTCATGAATAAGCTCCCCCTGCCTTATTAATCTCCTTCACGTACTTACAAGTTTCAATCATTTCCCCTCTCTCCCTTCTGATCTCTAGTGGGTACAGATCCAACTCCCTCAGCCTCTCTTTGTAGGGTTTCCCATTCAACCCATGTACCATCTTAGTGGCCCTTCTCCGAATCCTTTCAGCCCCATCTATGTCCTTGCATAGGTGAGGTCTCCAGAATTGGACCCTGTACTCCGTGTGAGGCCTCACCATGGATTTGTAAAGTGGCACTAACACCTCCCTCCTTCTGCTTGTTATACACCTTCCTATGCACGCCAGGATTCTATTCGCTTTGCCCAGCACCTTACTACATTGGGTCCCCATTTTAAGGTTATCTGAAATTATAATCCCCAGATCCCTCTCATGCTCAGTTGTCCTGATTACATCCTCTCCTAGTGTGTACTTTTCTTGTGGGTTGTTCCTCCTCATGTGCATTACCGTGTAATTTTTAGCAGTGAATTTCAGCTGCCAGGTTTCCGTCCACCTCTCCAGCAATCTTAGATCTTCCCTCATAGCCTCCACTGCTTCCGGGATGTCCACCCTATTACAGATCTTTGTGTCATCTGCAAATAGGCAGACCCTCCCCTGTGGCCCCTCCACTATGTCGCTGGTATAGATGTTGAACAGGGTGGGTCCCAGCAGCAATCTGTAGGGGACCCCACTTGTCACCCCTTCCTCCCAGGAATGTACCCCATTTACCACCACCCTTTGGCTTCTTCCCATCAACCAGTTCTGTACTCACCTCATTATCTTCTGCTCCACCCCCAAACTCTCCAGCTTACTTACCAGTCCTCTTTCATCTGGCATGACTTCCCTTGTGTGAAGCCATGCTGATGAACGTCCTGTAGGCCAATTTCCTCCAAGTTGCTGACCACCCTTTCTTTTAATATTGCCTCCGTCACTTTGCCCACCACCGAGGTGAGGCTGACTGGGTGATAATTGCTCGCCTCTTCCCTGCTCCCATCTTTGTGTAGTGGCACCACATCTGCCCTCTTCTAGTCCCTTGGCACCCACCCTGTATCCAGTGACAAGTTAAACAACCCCGCTAGAGGTGCCACCAGCTCCTCCCTTAGTTCTCCGAGTACCCTAGGATGTAAGGCATCCTGATCCATAGCCTTGTCCACCCTCAACCTACTTAATTCCTCTCTTACCCTGTCCTCACTGTTCAGACTAGGATCCACCCCATGCCTTCCCTTCTCCTGTCCCTTAAAACCGGTCCCCTTCCTTCATCTTCCACCGTGAAGACCAAGCAGAGGTACATATTTAGCACCTTTGCCTTCTCGAAGTCCCCTTCTACTTGTACTCCCCCTCCCCCTTTACCCTTACTATCCCCTGTCTTGCCTTCCCTCTCTTGGCCTGCCTAGCAAGTCCTTCCTCCATTTCAGCTTTTGCTTTCTTAAACTTCTGCTCTGCCACCCTCAGATTCTCCATATAAGTCTCCCTATCCTCCTTCCCGTGTCCTCTTGTATGCTCTGAATGCCCTTTTTCTTTCTCGATTGCACCCCTCACTTCCTTGGTGAATCAGACTGGCTTCCTTTTTTTTCTGTTCTTCCTGACCTTCTTTATGCAGATTTCTGTGGCCTTCAGTAATCCCCTCTTAACTGAGTTCCATAATTCCTCTACTTCTCCTAATCACTCCTTCCCCTCCATTTCTTTCCTAAATATCTCCCTCAACTTGGCAAAATCTGCCCGCCAGAAATTCAGGACCTCTGTGTTGGTTCAATTTGCTTGATTCCCACTCCTAATCTTGAAGCTCATTGTATTATGGTCACTTGCACCTAAGCTGACCCCCACTGCAACTCCTTCCACACTATCCCTCTTGGTGAGGACCACATCTAGGATGCTGCCACCCCTAATGGGTTCTCTAACCAGCTGTTGCAGAAAAGCTCCCTAAAGAGACTCAAGGATCTCCCTGTTCCTGGCTGACCTAGCTGATGGGACATCCCAGTCAACATCTGGAAGGTTAAGGCCACCCACCAGCAGAATCTCCCCCTGAGTGCCATCCTTTGAATTGCCTGCAACATCTGCCTATCCATGTCCTCCCCCTGTGTTGGAAGTCTCTAAGCAACCCCAGCCTTATTGATGCCCAAGTCCATTTTTCTAGTGTGACCCATATGATTTTTGCCTCCCTTTTCTCCTCCTGTGCTTCTGTCACCCTAATGTCATCCCTGACGTACAATACAACCCCCCCTTCCTGACAGCCCTCTCCTTCCTGAAGAGCCTGTACCCCAGGATACCTACTTCCTATGTGTGATGCTCAGTCCACCAGGTCTCCATTACGTCTACAATATCCAGGCCCTTCTCCACCATTAAGGCTGCTAAGTCCACCATTTTGTTCCCCAAGCTCCTGGCATTTGTGGAAAGTCCCCTCTACCATTTAGCTCCCCTCCTTCCTGCCACCCCTCCTTTCATACCTGCTCCCTTCACTGCTCCCTTATGTGGGGGAGTGCTAGCTAGTCCATTCAGCCTTCCTGTCACACTCTCCTCCTTCCTAGCCTTGTACTCCCCTTTACCAATTTAACCCCCTTAAGACCTTATCTATATACCCTTGAAGACCCCCCTCAGCACTCTTGCCCCCTCTCACTTAGATGTAGTATATTCTTTCAATATAAGTCCTCATCCACCCATGTGTTCCCCCAATCACCTACATAGGTGAACCCTTCCATCCTTGCCATTCCTTGAGCCATTCATTGAATTCTACAATCCTTTTTTACCTAGCATTACTCACACAGGGGACTGGCAGGACTTCTGAGAATGGAAAAAACCTTGCCTCTTCCATGCATCCCTTTGCCAGTGCCTTAAACCTCCTCTGGACCTCCCCCAGTTTCATTGTCTGCCAGATCATTTGTCCCCAAATGAATGACTAAGTTAGGTTTCCCCACCACCCTTGCACACTCCCTGAATTTTTGCATCTCCTTCCCCGCCTCCATCCCTGGTTCATAGAAGACTGACCTCTGCCTGTAGGTAGGCCCCCTCCTGATCCAATGTATCCTCTTGATGATGGAATTACCAAACACCATGGCATTCTCCACTTCCACTGTTAATGAATCTGTTCCTGGTGAACCTGTCCTCCTGTTCCCTTTTCTCCTAATTGACCCCATCCTGAACTGCCCACTTGTTCCCCCTGGTTCCCCATTTCCCTACCTGTTCTCCCCCACTACAGATTCTGGCCCTTTGTCTGCTAAACCTCTCTTCTCCCCGTCTGCTCCCCTATATCATCCCCTGTCGTGAACTACCTACTTGTTCCTGATGGCCCCCCCCAGTTTCCCACCTGTTCTCCCCTGACTACAAATTCTAACCCATTGTCTGCTGAACCTCTCTCCTCCACCTCTGTTCCCATATTTATCCCTTCTTGTCCTCCTCTATTTTCCATTCCCCCTTGTTTGCTTCCAATCCCCCATGCCACCTCCTCCCCCCTTTTCCTTCCTCCTATCTGCCAAAGGACTGAACCTGTTGGTACACCCCCCGAGGATGTTCTACTTCCCCTTGGTGCCAAGGTATTTACCCTTCCCCACACTCCTGGAATCTCCTTCCCCTTTCTTCTTACCTTCTGCCAGCCATTGCTTACCCCACAGCTTGTTCTAATCCCTTTCTTCCATGCTCCCCTTTGCCCTGCCACTTTTCACCATGCCCCCAGCTAGTCTCCTCCCTCCCTCTTTCCATTTCTGCATCCTCCCATATCTCCCTGCTGCCATTGCAAAAATTGTTTATCTCTGCTTCTTTTTGACTCAATCTGCTACATACTACTTCCCCATTGTCCACAGTGTTTTCATGAGCACAGCTGTCCCACAACCATTGCACTCCACTATTCTGCCTGTTTGCCTATGTACCCCCAGAGCTCTCCAAATCCTAACAGCCCCCTGCCCCAGCCCTCCCCAATTTTTGTTATAATAATTAATTTTTCTTGCTCCCACTTCCCCTCCTCTGACCTCCTATGGCAGTCTTCAGTATTCCTAGTCTCCCACTCCCCTAAGACACAATGAGAGCAGTCCTCAGTATTCCGATTCTCCTACTCCCTTAAGACACATTGACTGCACTCCCCATTCCCCAAAGCACTGCTGTAATAAACCTTATCAATATTCAGCAACCCACATTCCATATGTACTGCAATATCAGCATGCCCTGTACCCTTCCTAACCAACTACAACACCATTAATCATCTTCTCCCTTCCCTTTAAACACTTCCATACTTTTTTTTAGATCTGTATAGTAGAACCCCTGTGTTATCTGTCAAGGTGGGACTACACTTTCAGGGATTTGGCAGCACCCCCTATGTATGCATCTCCATACTCCAAGAAGTGACAATTGGGTAGTAGCTTATAAAAGGCGAAGACCAAGGGGTGGTTGGGGAATGGGGGTGGGTTGGAGGGCTCTTCCCTTTGTGGCACTGGCAAAGTGGAAAACAATTAGCCCTGCCCCGGAACAACCCACAGAAGCAGCAACCAGCAAGTGTCCCTCAGAATCAGAACAAGTATTATTTAACAAAACAAACCAGGTCCCGTCCATTCATTTCCTTGTTTGCAAATGCTCCCGATTACCTCTCTGTAATGCCAAATGAGAGACTCAAGTAGAAATAAAAATAAGCCTCAACACAATCACAATGTTTAACAAAGCCCCATTCAGTCACCAAAACCCCTGATAAGATAATTCATTCCATTTGCTAAATAAAGCCCCATTCCTTCAGGCAAACCCTAGCTGAGAAACAAGTGATACCTCCTGTTATCTATATCCCTGTTTATGCAGCTAAATCCCTACAAATGTAACAAGATAACTAAACACAAACAAGTAATATACAAATAAGCCCAATAGAAGCAATGTAATCCCTGTAAGAAACAGAATAAAATATAAAGCACTTCCCTATCCTGGTTTAAGCAGCTGCCTCCCAAGCCTACTGCAGTTCCCCCTCATGGACCCCCAATTAAACTCAGAGCTGAGTTTATACATCAGGTCCACAATACCCCAACAGGTAGACACCAAGGGGTAGATAAGACCCTGCAGAGACTGAGAACTGCTGGTTGGTGGCCAGGGATGACAGTGGAATCCAACATTATGTGGACAACTGCATACCTTGTGCACAAAACAACACAATCTCTGGCAAGAAGAATGCCAGATTACTACCCCAGAGACAATAAGGTCCCTGGAATGTGATTCAAATTGATTTCATTGGACCCTTGCCCCTCACCAGAAGGAACAACAAGCATGCACTTGTGATCACAGACCTCTTCTCCAAATAGATAGAGACCTTTTTGTGTTGATAAAATACTGCCAAAGCTACTGCCCAAATCCTGGTAGATCAAATGTTTACCTAGTGGGAAGTACCTCTCAAGGTAGACACCAACAAAGGAACCAGTTTCGTAGGTGAGTCAATGCAAGAATGTTAAAACTTACTAGGTGTTAGTCAGAAGTTTCACATTGCATACCATCCTCAATCCTCAGGACAGGTAGAGAGAGCAAATAAACAAATCAAACTCATGTTGTGTAAATTTGTAAATGAAAACCCCATAGATTGGGATACTATGTTGCCCTAACTCCTAATGGCAATTAGAGGGGCCCCAGCAACAGCTACCCAGTATACCCTTTCGAGGTAATGACCAGTAGACAAATTAGACTACCTGAGCACCTGTGGATTGATTCTAGAACCCCTACTGCAGACAAAGTGGCCATGGACACTTATGTGGTGCAATTGAGAGACAACTTGGTAAAGATTCACATGTTTGCTGTGCAAAATCTGGGCTATGCCCAACAGCAGTTCAAAATGTACTTTGACAAAAATGTTAAAGAAGTTGACTGGCAAGTAGGGGACCACATCATGGTACTGAAATTCTCCACCACAACCCATCCATTTCAGAACAAATGGGAGGTCCCCTATGAGATCATAAACAAATGGAGCCCAGCGGTGTACCAAGTACGCCTCACAGATCTCAAAAAGCCAACCAAGTGGTTCCATGTGAACCAACTAAATCTCTACAAAGATGATTACACTGTTTCTGATTCATGTTGTCTCCTCCAATTGAGGGGAGGGGGATTTGCAAGTTAACCTGTTTTCTGATCTTTTCAGCAACCATGATGTTCCTTTTCTGCCTCCTACTGGCTCTGGTGAATGCAAGAGAATTGACCCATATCAAGAGGACAAGACCATGTTTGCTCCTTCATCTCCTGACCCATGAAACCCCACATGGGCTCCATCACCTGATTCTGTCACTGGAATGGCTATCAATGTTCTCCAAAAAGTTGTCACTGCTGGAGAGGTCAAGGACAGCTACCGTAATGCTATGGTGGCATCACCTGACCAATCTACCCTACAGATAGAGTGAAAAACTGACGCCCCCAATGTACAACAAATTTCTGTGGCCTGCCTTTCCAAAGGAACTTTCCAATGCTGGACATACACCCATATTGCCCCAATGGAACTTCGTCTATTCGTCAAACCCAACAGCAGCACACAGGTCTTTACAATCTCACAGCTGTGATGAATCCAGACTTTTACACAAAGTTCCCTAATGATACTTCCCTCCAGTTTTGTTCTAGTTATTCAATGGCAAGTGCTGCACTTTTCTTTACAGTACTCCTACCATCAGAAGGTGATACTGTTCAATACCCAATTCAAGAACCAGGTCCTCCTAGTAGCCTAGTAGCAACACCATTGCCAGGGACTGTAATTAACAATGTGCAGTTCATACACATGCCAGTGGTATTGAATCTTATTCTTTGGAACATGGCTTAATTTGTACTACTGTTCCTCCACAAATGCTTCTAAATTTCATGCAGCAGTGTTTTTACATCTGATGGCAGCTTATTAAGCATGTACACAAGACCCTGTAGCAGAGTCCCATACCACGGAACATTAAGGTGTGTTGCTTATGCAAATGTAGCAGGCACAACAGGCGCTGTTACAGGTTTATGTGGCACTGGAATGTCAATTTGGAACTGAGCTGATTTGGCTACAATTAAAAGTCAAACACGCAAATTTAATGATGGTTTGGGTCAAAATGCCATGTAGCCCATGCTACTGTACATGGTATAGATGGTATTTCACAAGAGGAAAGAATTACTGTGTAAAACATGCACAATGTTGCACTTTTGTTTAACGAGTCCAAAAATAAAATTAATAAATTGATTTTTCAGAATAATAAAGAAGCCTCTCAGCATCCCATAGGCAGGGAAATATTTGCTTCAGCTTATGGTAATTTTGCTATTAACACGATAACAAATATCTTCCAGGATCTGGAGTCAGGTAAAATTCCAGATTTGATTCATGATAGATGTATGGCTAAATGGTACTGCCTTGGATGCCACACATTAACATGCACCAATAAATGCATTGATAAGACTGTTTCTTTTTCCTTAACCACAGCAATGAATTTGGGCTATGTATCACCCCAACCAGGGACCCTGTTATGACACATGCCAGTGTACTTTGAAAGAGACAATGTACATGACTTTTTCCATTTCTTCACCAAGCCCAGTATCTTCTGTATTCAACAAATTGGCAACCATCCTTACCATGGGCCATCTAGTAGGCAATATCTACTGTGAGTGTATGGACTTACCTCCTTTGCTGTTGTTTCATACTCAGCTTGATGCCTAGGTAACCCCACATACTGATTGTTGCACAAAACGGAGTTACCATTACTTGTGCAGATGTGATGTGTTCTTTGTAATCAAGCCTGTTTGTGGTTATGCTCCAAATTTTACATACTGGTCTTATACCCTTTTTGCAGATGACACTGCTAATGCTACATCTACATCTGCTGAAGACATGCCAACTACACCATAGCTGGACAACTCTAAGCCTGCCATGGTTGCTTCTCCTGAAGACATCCAATGTTCACCAGCAAGATCACCAACTCATCATTTACCTGCCCCATTTTGTTCACCAAGTGGAGACTTCCTGAAGTTCATGTGTCATACAACTCTGATGGACTTTGTTGTGTCTTAACCAACTGTAAGAGTCTTCCCCATGGACCTTTGATTTGCAACATCTCTATGCCTAACTTTTGCTTTATTCTCCAGCAGAGCACTGTCATTGGTCATACAGTTATCATTCTTGTTCCCACCTCGGAACCAGAATACATTGATAGTGACCCTGACTATCTTGTTGCTATTTCTCAGTATTTACCAGTCTTTAATGTGCATATGAACTCACTCACTCTAAATCTTAGAACTCCATTAGATAGAAAAGATTCACATTTGATACATATTAACAACAATATAACTAAAGCTGGTGATTCTTAAAATTCCTTATTTCATGATGGAGCTCTCTCCACTGCCTTATCCAATACTGCCTTAGAACTTACTTTTAAAGATTTTGTTATTCTTCAAGTGTTTTTGATGTTTTTCATGATTGTTACCTTATGCTGCTTAAGACATAGTCTCAAGCAACAACGTGAACAACTGAAGTTCCTCTGCAAAGCTCATGCAGCTGGACTGTAACTGAGTGTTTTACTAACTTACTTACCATACTTATTGTTGCCTCCTTATTCAGGAAACAAGGGGGGATTATGTAGACCTGCATGTCCTAGTAACCCTCTTGGAGACTGCCTTCAGTTCACAGTATAAGGGAAGCTAGCACTATGATGCAGTGTTATATTTGTGGTCTTAGCACACCACCTACTGAGATTAGCTAATATGCAAAGCCTAGCATAACCTACTGAAAAGCCCTATTGTTATCCAAAAGTAGTACTAGTCAGCAATATTACTTAGTTATGTGTACGTGTGAAAAGTTATAGTTTTGGGTGCCAGACGTCCACCTAATCCACCAGTGACAGCCGTGCACTGCTCAGCAGATGAGGTGTTACTCAGGTAACTGACTTTCTTATTGCAACTATATAATATGATGTAAGTTCTTTGTTCACTGAGTTTTCTGCATGATCACCTGGGTGTTTGGAGAGGTACCAAAATCCCAGCTGTTTAGGTAAGCTGCTTTATGTGTGTGCCAGAGAATAAACTTTATAGTTTGCAACACCTGTCTTTGTGTAGTGTTTTGCCATCAGGTCAGAATATTCTACCAGAACCAGCTAACACCTCTCTGAGTTACATTTGCTGTTAACTTGGACTACTCTTGGTGTGCTGAGAGCTAGTAGCCTACTCTGTTAGTCCTAGGTCACAAAATCCAGTTTTGTACTAATGTAACTCACAATATGGCAGAAAAAAGATTCTTCAGTGGCTCAATGCTTTGCACCTTGTTTATACTACTTGACGTGTTACTGGCTACCACATATGTTAGTCCCAATCAGACTTACTTTATACATGACCCCAACAGTACATTTGAGATTGCACTGTCTTAATCCAGCCTACCCTTGCAGGACTACTAACAAAAAAGGAAGTTTGTCTCCTTGGTTATCCTCTGTCCTGAATTGATTTTCCTTGCTGTTCTTCACATGTACAGAGAACTGTCTCCTTGTTGCTTTCCCTGTCTGGTGTCATCAAGACTAATCCTGGCCCTCCCTGCACTGATTTTTCTTTTGTCCTGAACAGCAAATGTGATATGGTACCAAGGGAATCTGACTCCTGCACCTAAATGTGGGCAGCCTAATCCCAAAGCTGGCAGGAGCTGTAGTCCTGGTTATTAAATACAAACCTCTTGTTGTAGCAATAACTGAAAGCTGGCTGAAATCAAATGTCAAAGACTGTGAGGTATCTCTCTCCCCAACTACACAACACTCAGGAAAGACAGTCCAGCTAAAAAGGAGGGGTATCTAATATTATGTGCAATCCAATCTGTCTGCTGAACTTCTGGCCATCAAAACCTCCTCTGTAACTGAGTGTGAGCAGGCTACTATTTGACTGTCAAGTGGTCCAAATAAGTACCTGCTCATTTGTTGCTTCTACAACTCACCAACAGTACACCTTGAAGGTCTAAAGGAGGTGATCAGTATGGTTAACACTGTTGGGTCACTCCAGTTGCTTATGATTGCAGACTTTAAGCTAAATTGGATGAAAAACACACTACAGTACCTGGATATCTTAGACATTACCACCTCAAGCAACTGATCACCAGTACAACTAGAAGGAATAATAAAACATTTAATCATTCTCTTCTGGACTGGCTGCTTGTTAGAAACAATGATAGATTAAAAATGCATGGCCAATTGCAGAATTCTATTAATGACCATGCAGCCATTTTTTGTCTCTGGCATAATGGGTCTGCATGACCACCTGCATCAAAAGAAGTCACTTTCAGCAATTGCTCAAATTTTGTTTTGGATGTTATCAGTATGGTGCTGAGCCACCTGTAAAGGCATGCATGCAAGAGTATATCAGTTTTAATGCAAGGTGAGATGGTAGTATTCCTAAAAATCTGGTAGTCACCTAAACTTATAAAACTCTGTTTAAAGTAAAAACAAGTGTTGTAACATAAAGAAATATTGATTTGAAACCTGAAGCCGGGATGCACATGCCCAAAGTCCTGGTTTCAGATTTCAGATCAATATTTCTTCATGTTATAGTGCTTGTTTTACTTTAAAAAGAGTTTTGTAAGTTTAGGCGACTGCCAACTTTTAAGGAATACTACCATTTCATAAAAATATGAAAAAAATGGATGATAGCCACTTTACATATATTTATATAGTGTATTGATTATCTTCGCACAAGCAAAAAGGCAACAGTTTTGTGGTAAACCACTTCATCAGGCCACTGTGTTGCTACAATACAAAATAAAGAAAAAATGTTTTTAATACATTGTAATGGTATAATCCACCAGGTGATATAGATTCATTTGTGCATAATAGGGTATCAGAATACTGTCTCATTCCTTATTTAGCATTTTATTAATACAATAAAATATGGGAGGGTTTTATTAACTAAAATCTCCTTAATCACAAGGTCCAGTCATGGAACTATGATATAATAGAGTCCATAACATCAGATTCAAAAAATTACCTCAATTTAGTGTCATTTATTATTCAATGAAGAGTGGATCCTAACTAGATCAATTGCTGTTAATAATTACCCTAAAATAAACAAAATTCGTATTAAATTCTGTCATATGTTATTATATAATATTGAGAAACTATTTTATGTGACTGAATCGTCTAACTTACTTGTAACCATCAGAAGAAACTCAGTAGATAGTCCATAATCAATTATTGTAACTGTAAAAATAATGTATAAAGCATTAAAATAATTAGCTGCATGAAAATCTATCCAAATATATTATCATAGTCAAAAATTAGTTTTTAATGAGTGTAGTCACTAAGATGAATAAATATTATAAAGCATACCAAAAGAACTCTATTAACATCTTTTTGATGTTCACAACAGCTCGGAAAGTGCTCTCTATGGAGGACAAATGCCAAATATGTATGTGTATCAATTCTGTAAACCCAAAAAACAATTTATTAAAACCAAACGGTTTTCTAAAAGCCAAAATGAATGAGAGCTTTTTTCATGTTAGATAGAAGACACTTACTAGGCAGATTACTGCTTCGCTTCTCTTTAGTTAGCCCCTACACATACGTATAGAGAAATCATTTATGCTTACTCTTACAAAAAAGGTTAAAACACAATGAAACAATGTAACTGGTGTACGTATGCCCCGCGCGAAGATTCTATTAAATTCAGCCATTGTGAACACTGCGTTTAAATACCACGACTCGTAGGAGGAGACAAAACGTCATGAATGACGAAAGCTACCTTTCTCCAGGTATCAACGTAACCTCTAATACCTAAGTGTCAAAATAAGAGTATACCCACTAGACTAGTGGAAATAACCACTGCCTAAAACAAAAAACACTCGTACCACCTTCTCTAGACACAGGTTCTAATCCCAGCTCAGAATAAATTCTGAAGCATTTTAAAACTGCATCAATTCAAGTAATTATCAAATAGCTCAATGTATGGACCCATAAATGTATCGTTTAATTCGGTGATTAACACAAAAGTTAGTTTCAAAAAGCTCAATATTACATTTCATTTAACGACTTCCTAATATATATCATTATAGTAAATTAAATCATAAATGTCCCAGAATAAACATATACTACCATATTTTAAACTATAAGGGTGGGGGGAAAAACATCAAAATGACATTAACTGACTAAAGTCAGGCTTATAGTCAGTCTCTGAACAAAAATATGTTGAAAGAGAGGGTCGTTAGTGCCAGGAAGATCTACACAGTCTGAAGCACCCACACTCAAACTATCCCTCACCGGCCAGGGGTTCACCCCCCCACCTCAGGAATATAATCCCAATTAATTTTATTTATAATATTCAACATGTCCCTAACATTCAACAATTGCCTAAAGCAAATGCCATAACAAAAAATAAAATATACATTTTCAAAATAAAAATATACAAAACCACATTTTAAACTGTGAGAATTGTGAGGGGGAGAAAAAACGTCGAAGTGACTTTAACTGACTAAGATCAGGCTTATAGTCAGTCTCTGAACCTTAAGATGTAGCAAAGAGAGAATGAATAGAGCCAGAAAGATCTACTTAGCCTGAAACACCTGAACTCCAATTATCTCTCACCGGCCAGGGGTTCACCCCTCACCTCAGGACCACAGTCCCAATGATCTCTTTTTTAAAAAGTAAACTAACAATAACCAATATAATTTCATAAATGGGATACAGCATAAATAACCCAAGGACCAGGTGTGGGGATACATGGTGGGAAGAAAAAAACTAACAATTATATATAAAAAACTGGCACATTGAAAGTGAAAATACTACCATTTCACCATGCATTAAAACTGACTTACTCATGTCATGGGTGGCTCAGCATCATACTGATAACTTGAATGCACACCTTGGTCTGGCAGTGACTAAACAGGCATGCTACTCTTACTAGGACTCTTAATAAGAACAAGAAATTCACAATTTTTTCAAAATTGGGGCACATTATACTATCAGACCACTGATGGCGTGAGGCAGCATGAATATATAATGCTTAAAAAAATCACACAAAAAGCTGACAGTGTCCCTTTAAGAATACACTCCAACACCAGGGTGCCCACCACAAGTGCTGGTTCATCCCCCCTTCCCTCTGTAAGACCTCCCACTACCCATAATTTCAATTTGCCAACACTGAGGTGCCCAATCCCTGGTGTTGGTGTAGACAACCTCCATCCCCTCAAACCAGCAGTCTGGGACACCAGGGTGCCCACCTGTGGTGCCCCCAAGTATCATACCGACTGTGGTGCCTAATCCCCAGTATTGTAAGTAACTAAAATAAAGAAAACCATCCTGCAAATATTTTATCTTTCTAAAAGTGAAACAAATACTCTAATAAAATGATTTTTAATCACATTAATGCATTTTATTTGATATACATGTTCTACAACGCAAGTGTAAAAAGAAAAAAGAGAAAGTGGTATTTCACCCTTTTAAATTGTGGTTGCCATGTACTTTGCTAAGGAGAAAACATGAGGATGCCACATTGACATGCTGATGTAGATTCTAATTGGTGGAGCAACTGGCTTTTCAAAAATGTACAGAAAAATGGAAATGGTATTTAGTGAGTGATTGGAGCTTGGGCTGAGTTATTCCTACAAGGCAGATAGGTTTGCCAATCAGCTGAGTAGGTGGTGAAGGATTTAGTGAGAAAATGCTTTTAATTTTTTGTTCTGTTCAGTGGCTTCTGTTGCTGTCGAAGTGGGACTGAGTGGTAAGAGTGACTGAGCAGTTCATTTGTGAGCTATGAGCAGTGGGGACAGAGTCAAGAAATGTGGCAACACGAGAGGGAGCCATGTTTTACTTGTCAGGTTTGACTCTTAGGATTTAAAAAAAAATCACTGAATCTTCTGCTTTATCGATGGTGGCAGACGGCATAGTGGAGTGGGGACCAGTTGAAACTGAGCAACATGGCAAATGGGAGGAAGTTAATGAACTGCATAGTTAAACAGTAAAGAGTTGTAACACTAGAATGTGGAAAATGATCTGAAAAAATACTTGAAATTAAAGTTGTGTGTTCTGCAGTTTAAATTAGTGTGAAATGTAGTAATGTTTTGTGTATGCTGTGTGAAGAAGTTGGTTGTGGGACATGTACTATTGTAGGTTGCAGTGTATGTGACCTGGAAGGAGGGAAGTGATGCTGGCTGAGGGGCAGGGGGGAGACATCCTAATGACATGCCTACTATGCACATAAATGCTGATGATGAGTCTACTGTGTACATAAATGAATCTTTATAAATGTAATGCTGAATTGTATGCATGTACTCTATACAGTATAATCCACCTAAATGAGACTATTGCAGTGTAAAACATATAAAGTAGCAGTATTTGTTAGTTGACAAAACATGTCATCATGTAGTGTTTTGGCAGAAATGTATTTCTGACATCCTTTGATTCATGCTCAGCTCATTTTTCAGTTTTCTCAGATATTGTTAAAAGTTTTTACAGCTAATGTAGTTAATGACGCCAGTCATTAAAGAGGCAACCACTCATGATTTTTTAAAAATCTCTGCAGTTGAGGTTACCTGTTGAATGTAAATGTTTTAATCATAATCTGAATGTGCTAGGATGGTGTTATCCACATATTTCTGATGGTAAACAGCACAACACTGTACCAAGAGATTACATTTTTTTTCATGGTGGGCATGGTGCAGGAGTGGGAACTTTTAAAACTTCAACTTTTAAAACTTCAAAATGCTGTATCTTGGTTCAGGAGTGAAAGAAAATGGGTTATTTTGATAGTTTAGCCAAACAAACATTATTGCTGAAAAATTATATGGTTACTAATAAATACTGCTGGTTTAATTATAAAATGGGTAGGTAAAATCATTTTTCTGGATTGACTGAGGCAGGGTTTCATAGGTATCATAGGTTATTACAAGCAAAGTCAGGCAATTGTTCTTTGAATGCTCGATAATCCTTAAAAGTTATATCCCAAAATTGCATTGTCCCTACAATATGCACCTGGTTTTGTTTTGAAATTATTCATAATCCTAGAACCCACTACCTCTATTGGTAAACTGTTCTATGCAGATACAGCCCTTTCTGAAAACTATGCTGGTCTCCTCTTCAAATGGTTCAAATTACCTCTTAGCTGCAGTTGGCATGACCTGGTGCTATACCTTTGCTCCCTTACAGTTTCAAGGCCTACTATGTCCCATAAATCAGGTTTTTCAAAAGCACTAAAGGCCAAACAAAGGTCTCACTCAGCCTTCGATATTCCAATGTACTGTATGTAGATTCAAAATACTCAATCTGTCCTAATGTTCTAAATTCCTCACTTCAGATATCATTTTAGTTGGCCTGCGTTGCACCTTCTCTAATGATGCAATCTCTGTCTTACGACAAACAGCCCAAAACAGGGCACCATCATCCAAATGAGGCCTGATCAATGAACCATAAAGTGGCAAAATCACCTGTCTGTCTCTACAATTGATATGTTTTGCTATACATCTTAATATCCCATAAGACTTCTTAGCAATCTGTTGACAATGGTTTTTAAATTTGAAATCTGATGTAATACAGATATTTAAATCCTTCTCTTCAGTTACCGACTTCAAGATTACACCATCTAATACATATGCGGATCCTTTATTGTTTGGGCCAAAATGCATTACTGCACATTTGTCTATATTAAATTGTAGTATATGATCATGGTTCCAGTTCTCCATATGGGGCAGTTCAAGCTGTAGGTTTTGTGACTGTTCATGGGTGGTAACTATTGAACCAATTTTAGTATCATTGACGAATTTTGCTAACCATAAATCTTTTTTACATTGCATTGATGACGTCAATATATTAAACAAACAGGGTCCCAATGCAGAACCCTGTGGTACCCCACTTGTTACCGCAGCCCAGTTAAATATTACTCCATGTAGTACTACTTGCTGCTCCCTATCAGTGAACTATGAGTTAATCTGCACAATTAATGTTATATTTATACCCAGGCCAATTAAGCTTTCAACTAATTCCTCATGAGGGATACTGCCAAATGCTATGCTATAGTCTAAAAAGATCACATCCACCAATTCATCTCTATCCAAACAGTTGCTCAAACTGTCAAAAAAGGAGATTTGATTGGTCAAACATGACCTACCCTTTACAAAACCATGCTGTATTGGATCATTTAGATGATTAGATATAATGTATTTTTCTATTTCCTCCTTAAATATTTTCTCTAGAACTTTGCATATGAATGAGGTGATACTAACTGGCCTATAATTCTTGTACTCAGTCCTAATTCCCTTTTTATATATTATGAACATATGAACATATGAAACTGCCAGCAGATAAAGGCCACAAAGTCTATCAAGTCTGCCTGAGTGTGCAGCTAGCCACCCACTTAGACTGCAGCTGCCCCTTCCTCTCCTCCCTGCATAACAGTGACCCTCCCCCTCACTTTGTCTCACCCCCTCTTAAAACTGTGCACTGACTTACAGGAAACCACCTCTTAGGGCAACGTGTTCCACATGGACATCACCCTTTCTGTGAAAAACTGCCTCCTTATTTCTCTCCTGAATCTTCCACCCTTCACCCTCCAGCCTTAGCCCATGTCGTCTCGTGTCCCTCCCTCTAAAAATCCCCTCTGTACCAGTCTTGTTTATACCCTTCATATATTTAAAGGTCTCTATCATATCCCTCCTATTCCTCCTGTCTTCCAGGGATTACATGTTTAGTTCTTTCAGCCTCTCTTTGTAGTGTTTGCTTTCCATTCCCTTGATTATCCTTGTTGCTCGGCTCTGTACAATCTCCAGTAACTTAACATCCTTCTTCAAGTATGGGTGTCAGTACTACAGGTGCAGCCTCACCAATGACCTGTACAGTGGCACAATCATTTCCTTTCTTCTGGAGGTGATACCTCTAGCAATACACCCCAGTATCCTATTGGCTTTAGTTGCTGCTTTCCTGCACTGTGTCAAGTAGTTCATCTACCCTATTATTGTCACCCAAAGAACTTTCTCCTCCTCTGTAGTGGTTATCTGTACCCCTCCCAACCTCCTTAAGTTCTTTACTCCCAAGTGCATAACTTTGCACTTCTTTGCATTGAACCCCAGCTGCCATGTATTCATCCAGTCCTCAAGTTGAGCCATATCATCCTGCAGCCCCTGCCACCCTACTGTGTTATCCACCACCGCCCCAATCTTTGTGTCATCTGCAAAAAGGCTAATCTTGTTCTTAATGCCACGCCAGATGTTAGCTATGAAGATGCCAAATTACACTAGACCTAGTACCAAGCCCTGCAGCACTCCGCTTGTCACAGCCTTCTGAGACGAGAGTTCCTCTCCCACCACTACCCACTACCCTCTGCTGCCTCCCCTATAGCCAGTTCTTGATACAATTCACCATCTTTGTCCCTGCTCCCTGGTATTCCACTTTGTTGATCAGCCTCCCATGTGGCACCGAATCAAAGGTCTTGCTGAAATCTAGATACAGGACATCCACTGCATGGCCCTTGTCAAGTGCCCTTGTCATGCAGTCATAATAATCAACCAAGCTGGTCTGGCAGGATTTTCCAGAGACAAACCCATGTTGCTTATCATCCTGGAGATCATTACTTTCCAGAAAGGTTACCAACCTCTCCTTAAGGATCGTCTCCATTAACTGCCCCACAGTGGATGTAAGGCATATAGCTGCCTGGCTCATCCTTAGCTTTGCCTTTGTGGAGGGGCACAATGTGAGCCATCCTCCAGTCCTGGAGTACACTTCCCATTCCCAGAGAGGTAGTGAACAAGTCATCTAATGGCTCTGCTAGGATCTCTGCCAGCTCCTTTAATACCCGGGGGTGTATGCCATTTGAGCCAGGTGCCTTATCCACTTTCAGTGCACTTAGACCTTCCAGTACCCTGCCTGCTGAGATTGCCCTATTTATCATCCCTGCCCCCCGTGCCTACCTTTCCTAACCCCTGAGGCAGTGACCCCCACTTCCTTAGTAAATACAGAACAGAAGTACTCATTGAGTGTTTCTGCCTGATCTGCACCCTTCTGTGCGCACCCTCCATCCATCTGAATCCTTACAATTTGATCCTTGCAATTCCTTCTTTCCCTTATGTACCTAAAAAAGTCCTTTTCCCCTTACTTGATGCCTTGTGCCAGTCTACGCTCTCTTAAAGCCTTTGCTGCCCTGACTGCCCTGGTCACCTCTCTTGCTTTCTTCAGGTACTCTTCTCTATCTTACCCCAGATTGGATCTCTTAATCTTCTGAAGGCTACTCTTTTTGCCCTCACATTATCTAGCACCTCCCCCACCTTATCTAGTACCTCCCCACCTAACCAGCTTGGTTTTGTGCACCAAACTTTTTAACTTTATATCCTAGTACAAGAGCTAGTGGCCTCTCCGAGCCCTAGCTTGATAATTTCCCATTTCTGATTAGCATCCATGTCTGAATGGATACTAGCTTGGTGCCCTGCCACTATTTCCCCAACTTATCAAAATCAGCTCTCCTGATGTCCAACACCCTGATCTCTGTTCTTGCAGCCTCCCTGCCCATGTTAAGTTTGAACCACACTGTGTGGTGGTCACTCCCTGCCAGTGGATCCTCCACCCCCAGCTCTCTAACAAATTCTCAATTGATCTGCATGAGGTCCAGAATGCTGCCCGACCTGGTTTGCTCATTTACCATCTGTATCAGGAAGTTGTCCTGGAAAGCCTCCAGGAGGATATGCTCCCTTATGCTCAAGGTGGCTGGTGTGCTCCAATCTACCCCTGACAGATTGAAGTCTCTCACGATCACAGTGTTACCTTTCCTGCTGACCCTCTTTATCTGCACTGCTAATTCTCTAAGTCCTCCATCTGAGACAATGGCCTATACCCCACCCCCATTCTGAGTGTCCTGTTCCTTGAGTCCTGAAATTATGGTATAGCCTGTACCCCAGAATCACAAGGTCCCAGTCCTGGTATTGGGTGGCCCAGGTTTCAGTGATGACAGCTATGTTCACCTCCTCCTCCTCCACCATCAGAGCCTGCAACTCTGCTGCTTTGTTCCCCAGGCTCCTCACGTTCAAGGAGACTACCCTCCAATAAATGCCCTTCCCTTCCTTCCCCTTCTGAACACTATTCTTAGCAGCTCTGTATGAACACTCCCCTGCTCCTTTCTTACTGGTATGGGGGGGGGTAAGCCTGTTTGGCTCCACAATCTGGAGACCTTGTTTGATGCCCTACTTGCTTCCCCCCACACCTACAGTAGTTTAAATCTAGCCTGGTTGTTATGTATTCCCCCAGTCTCTGTTTTAAGACCTCAGCACCCTCCCTGCTCAAGTGTAACCTGTCATGGGCATACAGGGAGTTGTTATCCCATGTTTTATCCCATCCTTCCACCAGCCCGTACCCTTTGGTCTGACACCAGGCCCCCAGCCAAGTGTTGAGCTCCTCTGTTCTCAGCTTCTTTACAGCACTTGCTCTGGGTACTGGGAGAACTTCTGAGAAAGCCACTGAACTCCATGCCTCCTCACACAACTTCCAAAGCTCCATGAATCTCTCCTGTACCTCCCTGACTGTATTATCCTTCAAGTTGCTTGTGCCCAAGTGCACCATGAGATGATGTTTCTCCTTCCCCCTTTTTGCATATTTAAGAAAAACTGTCCACCTTTCCTGCTGTAATTCCTGGCATGCACTCCACTCAGATGCAACTGTGCCTTCCACCCTTACTCACACATCGCACCCCTTTTAGTACTGAGTCTCCCAGAACCTGGACCCCACCTCCTCCTCTCACCTGATTCAGCCCCAACTCTTCCCATAATCCTGTCCCTAGTTCTGAACCTTTACCCCACCTTGCATATCCCTGATACCTCCTGTGCCTCCAGCCTCCTCCTGTGCCCCTACCCCCAATCTTTGTCTGGCCTCTCCCAATCCTATAGCTGACCCAACATCCACTCCTCCTGATGTACTCCCTGTAACAGCTCCATCACTCCCCACCACCAATACAACCTTGCTCCCCCTCCTTCCCCTTAGCTTCTGCCCTCCTGCCCAGTACCCTAGTCACTGGCCTCTTACCATTACCCATAAAAGCCCTGTCCCCTCCAGCTGCCCTCGTACTACCCTCTGGGTTGCTAGTAGTCTCTTTTCCTCCAGCCCTATCTATGAGCTCCTCCCCCGCCATATCCTTCAGTGTAGCTAGCACTGAGAACCTGTTGCTTGACAAAATATCTTGCTCCAAGCCCCCCCCGGCACACTGCTGAGAGACTACCACTTGCTACCTGCTCTTGGGCCATTCCTGCTCCTGTTCCCGATCCACTTCCACTCCCCTGTATCTGTACCCATAAGTTCCTGAGGTGGCAATTTTGGTCCATTTACACCTCCTCCTTCCCCCTTGGTCTGGGCTGCATATCATTTTCTGAGGCATTCCTATGTGCCCTAGGTCCTGGGTTGCTCCAACAAGATGCCCACAACTCTCTCCTTATCTCTGTCCTTAATTAACTTATCTCTTCCCAAAGCTCCTCAAGTTGTCTGCACACCAGGCACCCTCACTGCACTCCATGCAATCCCTAAAAAGACAGCTTCCCCACAGTTGTTGCAGTATACCACCATCCTCATGCCTCTACCTGAATCCCTACCAGACACCCAGCTTGCCCTCATGACCCCTGCTGCATGCTGCCTGCCCCATCCGCTGGGACCCTCACACCTTCTAGAGCCATCCATGCTAGCCTCTTCCCCTATGATATCACCAATGTAGTTATGTTTCCTTTTTTGTTTTGTTTAAATTATCATGTCCTCCTCCTGAGAAGGTCAGGTATGATCAAGACACTCTCAAGGCTGCATTATGTTGTGCTATCCACTAACCATGACCCAGCTCCTCCCCTATAAAGGTGGATGAGCCTGGGGTGGGAGGGATGGAGGAGGGTGGGTTGGGCCTAATCTGACTGTAAAGAGAGTCGATCACCCCCTTACTGAGTGCACTGTAGGATCCAGCTCTCATTGCATAGAAATTTAAAAGTCACACAATTAAATCCCCTGATACAAAATAAACCCAAATTTCATGTCCATCCCTGTAGTAAGGCCCAAACAAGTATTGCACAATATTTAAACAAATTAGGCAATCACTTCCCTGCTCCAATGAATTCGGCTTCCTCCAGGTTCTGCCTTACCACCCTAGGTAGCCCAGTTTCCTGTGTAAGTCCCCCAGCACAGAACTGCAATCTCAGTAACAGCTCAAATCCTAAGCAGCACTGATTCAATTCCCCAGCACATACTACCCTTTCAGTACAGTACAAGCTATTTAAAACATCAAAATCAAACAGCAGAAACAAACACTTCTCTGGAGTTCATCTTCCCTTGGTCTCCTGCTCCAAAATTAATCAATTAGTAAAAATGGCTCCTGGCTAGTTTCCCTTCCCCCAGCTTTCCTCTCTCAAGGCAAACTCTGTTTTGCAGTTTCCTGTGTAAGTCCCCCAGCACAGGATTGCATTCTCAGTAACAGCTCAAATCCCAAACAGCACTGATTCAATTCCCCAGCACATACTACCATCTCAGTACAGTACAAGCTATTTAAAACATCAAAATCAAACAGCAGAAACAAGCACTTCCCTGGAGCTCTTCCTCCCTTGGTCTTCTGCTCCAAATATGGGAGTACCAGTGGGAGTACCAGTGGGACTACCAGGGACTACTAGTGCCCTTCTCCATGAATGCACCACCTCCCCGCTATCAAGTGATGTTTGGGAAATTTGGGACACATGCCCCACTAGTTTAGATGCCATTTTCTTTAAAATTCTTGGATGCATGCCATCTGGGCCTTGCACCTTATTAAGGTTTAGCTGGCTTAATCTCTTACTAATGTCATCCTCTTTTATTATTATATCATTTCTTCCTGCTGTTAGATTGTTGTGAGATAAGGGTACCTTTTTCCACATCCTGAACTAAAGTAATTATTTAAGAGCACAACCATTTCTTTTTCATTATTCATTACATTATCCCTGGGTCTTTTAATGGTCCAACCTGGGAAGACCCATCTCTTTTGCAACTAATTTAGTTATGTAATTGTAATTATCTTTCACCCTAGATATCAGTTCAAGTTCATGATCCTTTTTGAGATGCTTGATATATTGTTTGCATTTTTTTGCTTTCTATATGCCTATCATGCTTGTGGAGTATTGCATGATCTAGCCCTCTTAAATCTCTTTTGCTTTTTCCAGATTTTGGTTTTAATTGCCACATTAAACCATCTGGGAGATCTTCTAGAAGTGCTATATTTATTTTTTCCAGGTACGTATTTATCAATACAGTCATGTAATTTACTGCAGAAACTAGGATCTCCCACACCTCATTTTGTTTTTTTATCATCAAAATGAGCCTTCCAATTCCAATTTGCTAGTGCCATCCTCATTCTTAAAAAGTCTGCTCTGTTGAAGCATTTAATTTTAGTGGTACCCATTATTTTACTTCACAATTTCTGTATTTCAAAGAGAATTACATTATGGTCACTACTGCCCAATGGTTCTCTAATAATACAATTTTCACTCTGGTCCTCCAAATTGCTTAGCATCAAATCTAAAATGCTACATAAAATGGGCAAGGAAATCCCTGTGTCCTGATTGGCTGAGACATTATTCTAGCCATTGTCTTAAGAGAGCACTACCAATGGCTAAAAACAGGTCCCTGCCTACTGGGGCAGCTCACAGAATTCATAAGCCACTTGCTTCCTAATTTCCATCACAAACATAACTGCAACCTTTACTCATATATAGCAACCTTCAACTAGGCCCTAAAAATGAAATTCCATTAAGTTAACTAAAGTAAGTAAATAATTAAATGTTATTTTCACTCAAGAGCCCTTCCTTACACACATACAAAAAATTAGAAAATCAAGTACTGTTCAGAGTTTCCATTGCTGGTGTTTCTTTGATAATCATAAAAATTCCCCCTCCTATCCCCACTAGTTTGCCAGAGAACTCCCTGCTCCTTACCTGGCAACAGATAAAATTGAGGTTCTGGCCCCACCTGAGGCCTGTGTGTATATGTGTGTGTGTCTCTGTCTGTCCCAGTGGAACTCTGAAGAATTTTGAATCCATGTATTCCATGTTACCATTCCATGTGTATGTTTGTGTGTGTGTGTGTGTGTGGGGGGGGGGGCATTCTACTACTGGAATAATGCAGAGCTTTGAATTCTTCTATTCCATGGTCAACAATCACACAGTGTACTCAATATGAAGAAAGACAGATGACTGACAGGGGAAAACATCTGTGGAAGGATGATTTTGCATTATTTAGCAACATTTTATTATAATTTTTGTGGGTTTGAAAACTTTTAGAGTGTTTTTTTTTAAGTTGCCTTTGGGCCCATTTTATATAAGCAATAAGGCACTTCAGGGATGTGGGTGTACTAGGTTTACCCCATGGTGAGGGGTTGACAGCACTCAACTTCACCTTGTGCCTTACAATGTCCCTGACCATGGGGTAAACCTAGTACAACCAACATCCTGTCATCCCTTATTGCTTAATTCACCTCTGGTACCAGAGAGCACATGTTGTTCCAGATTTAATTTTGCAATAGCATCCGATAAGTTCTTTTCCAAGGCAGAGATACCCCACAAACAATTCTAATCAATACCAGGCATATTAAAATCACCCATCAATATAACTGCATCCTTATTATCTAATTTTTCCAGATCCTCCAGCAGTAACCCATTTGTCTGATCATTTTGTGAGGGGAGGTCTATACTGTCTATGAGACCCAGGATAATTTTTTCCCTGCATTCGTAAGCAATTTCACTCATACTTGCTCAACATCATTTGCTTCCCTTTCAACCAGCTCAGCCCTTATACTGCTATCCATGTATAAGGCCACCCTCCGCCGCCTTTTTTATTCCTTTTGTCTTTACTAAATAGGTTATTTGAGATCTGATTATCAAAGGACTGGAAGGAAAAGTATGTCTCTTTGCAGATGACACTAAGATCTGCAACAGAGTTGATGCACAGGGTGGGGTGGAAAGGATGAGAAAGGACTTGGCAAGGTTAGAGGAATGGTCAAATGTATGGCAGCTTAGATTCAATGCTAAGAAGTGCAAGGTAATGCACCTGGGAAACAAAAACCCGGGAAGAGTACACAATGGGGGTGAGATACTAACAACAACAAAATGGAAAGGGACCTGGGGTAGTCATATCAGATGACCTAAAGACGGGCAAGCAATGTGAGAGGGCTGCAAGGAGGGCTGGGGGATACTGGGATGCATAGGAGAGGCATCACCAGTAGAAAACAGGAAGTTATTATCCCTCTGTACAGACAGCTGGTGAGACCCCATCTGGAGTATTGTGTGCAGTTCTGGAGACCCAGTCTCTCGAAGACATAGACAGGATGGAAGCTGTCCAGAGGAGGGCAACTAAAATGGTGCAGGGTCTGCACCGAAGACATATGAAGAGAGACTTAAGAGCTTAATATGTATAGCCTCGAGGAAAGAAGGGAGAGGGGGACATGATAGAAACGTCAAGTACCTCAAGGGAATCAACAAAGTCCAAGAGGGTAGCATCTTTCAAAAAGAGGTGTGCAAGAACAAGAGGGCACAATTTGAAAATAGAGGGCGGCTCAGAGGTAATTTAAGAAGTATTTTTTACAGAGGGTTGTGGATGCATGGAACGGCCTTCCAAGGAGGTTGTGGAGTCAAAATCAGTGGTGGAATTCAAGCATGCATGGGATAGTCATAAGGCAGTTCTGGGGGATGGGGGTAGGAAGAAGTAGGCTGCTGGTTAACTAGGATCTGCAGCTTATCCAGTAGGTAGGGAAATGGGCAGACTGGGTGGGCCAAGCGGTCCTTATCTGCCGTCAAATTCTATGTTTCTATGTTTCTATGTTTCTATGTTTCTATGTTATATCCTCTGATATTCCTACCCCATGTGTCCTCTTCCTGACATCATTTTTATGTTTGCTTGCACGCGTGTGCAAGAAACATAGTGCCATCATCGGAGATTTCGGAGGTGTGTCACCTCCTCCTCCAATTCAGGCAGTGTGCTGGCAAGCGTGGCCCCTGTAAGCTAATGCATTTTGGAGCTATCTATGACACGCTCCAAAATGCAGTGGCATACAGTTGAAAGGGGGAGCTACGCTTGAGTGAGCAGCGATAAGAAGCTGCTCACGCACAGCTTTCCCCAGCCGCAGGCACAAACACGACATAGTGTATAGCCAATGGGGTGCCCAATCCCCATCGGCTGAGCTGCATCATCTCCTCCCTCCTAGTTGGGTGCCATGCTGTGGAGCCCACCCAGCATGGCAATCAGTCATTTTGCCGATGGGGTGCCCAATCCCCGTCGGCTGAACCCAAAGTCCTTGTGCCACGCTGGGAGCCCATCCCAGCATGGCAAGTGGTCCCCAAAGTCTTTTTTTTGTTTTAACCTGTAAAACAAAAGCGGTCCATGCCAGCGCTCTCGAACCCTCCCACAACCCGCACCCACCACTGCGCACCCAGTCTCCCACCCTCCTCACCCCATACTTACCTCCGCATTCGTGCGATGATCTTCGGTGGACTGCAGAACACGCCTGCACTCTTCAAAGCCACCACAAACTGAGGAAATGCCGTAAGCTGTATAATGGGCTAGATAGGAGGGGTTCAACTTATTGCATATCTCAGGCATTTTTGGATTTTGCACCAAATTTTCAACATGGGGTTTTTGGGACCCCTTCTCATGAATGATGTCACTGTCATGGCGTTATTCAGGCTTGAAGGGTGATTTCGCGCAGTGACTGTGCAGTGACTGCAAAATCACCCTTCAGGACTGAATACCACCATGACAGTGACATCATTCATGAGAAGGGGGCCCAAAACCCCCATGTTGAAAATTTGGTGCCAAAATTCCAAAAAATGACTGTTTAACGAGCGTGCGCAGTGCAGTTCCTCACGAGGCTCGTCAAGTTCGTGAAATTTCAATATTTTCTCCAGATTTTCAACATTGCCATTTCACCACACCATCTTATGAGTAGTACAGCTGTCATTTTTCACATCTCACCCAAAATGTGTTTCCGCCCTTGTAGCGCAGAATGGCGCAGTCGGTGTGTGAAATCAATGTACGGGACAAATTAAGAAAATCACAGTGACACTGTTCATGAGCAGAGGTCTTGAAATGGCTATGTTGAAAATTTGGTGAAAAAATTCCTAAAAATGACTGTATTACGAGCGTGCGTTGCGCAGTTCCTACGCACGCTCATAGGTTTGAGAATTTTCAATATTTCCACTCCAGATTTTCAACATTGCCATTTTTCCACACCTTCTTATGAGTAGTACAGCTGTCATTTTCACATCTCACCCAAATGTTTCCCATGTAGCTCACAATGGCTTAGTGGTTACAGTGAACTCAGTGTATGGACACATTAAGAAAATCACAGTGTCACTGTTCATGAGCAGAGATCTTAAAATGGCAATGTTGAAAATTTGGTGACAGAATTCTAAAATGACTGTTTTATGAGTGTGCGTTGCACAGTTCCCACGCACGTCAGTGGTTTGAATTTTCAATATTTCCACTCCAGATTTCCAACATTGCCATTTTTACACACCTCCTTATGAGCAGTACAGCTGTCATTTTTCACATCCTGCCCAAAACGCAGTTTCCGCCATGGCCACAATGGTGCAGTCGGTGTGCAAACTCAATGTATGGGACACATTAACAAAACCATAGTGACACTGTTCATGAGCAGAGGTCTTAAAATGGCTATGTTGAAAATTTGGTGAAAAAATGCCTAAAAATGACTTTTACGAGCGCATTGCACAGTTCCTATGCATGCTCGTAAGTTTGCAAATTTAATATTTTCATTTAGATTTTCAACATGTCCATTTTATTAAACTTCCTTATGAACAGTACAGCTGCAATTTTTCATATGTCACCCAAATGTGTTATCGCATACGTAGCACACAATGGTGCTGTTGGTGTGCTAAAGCAATGTTTAGGACAGATTAAGAAAATCACAGTTACACTGTTCATGAGCAGAGGTCTTAAAATGGCTATGTTGAAAATTTGGTGACAAAGTCCATAAAATGACTGTTACGAGTGAGCATTGTGCAGTTTCCACGCATCCTCGTTAGTTCATGACTTTGTAATATTTTCAGTCCAGATTTTCACTAGTGGCATTTTTCAAAACTTCCTTATGAACAGTACAGCTGCCATTTTCACAACATGGTCGGCGGGGTGTTTTCACACTTTCAGTGCAGAGATGCGTGGTTGCTGTGGGAAATCATTGTTCGGCACAGATAAAGAAAATCACAGTGACACTGTTCATGATCGGAGGCACCAAAATGCCTGAGTTGACAATCTGCTATAAAATATCCCCAACCTACTTATATAACGGGTGTGCGTTGCACAGTTTCTATGTACGCTCGTGACTTCACCATTTTTTTAAATATTTTTACTACACATTTGCAACATAGCCATTTTTACACTTCCCCATGAAAGAGTACAGCTGTCATTTTTTACATTCTGTTCGGAATATTTTTGCACCTGTGGTGCTAAATCCCGTAGTCACTGTGCATAAGCAGCTTTTGGCTACCAAACTGATATTCCCCCTGTTCATGAGGTGGGGTCACAAAACAAACATGTTGAAAATTTGGAGTTAAAAATACCAACGAATGCCTGAGGTATTAGGCTATTCAACTAAATCGCCCAACCCTATAGAGAATGACAGGAATCAGGGGTGTGACTTGGGATTCTTGCCTGTGATGCTCATACCATTCCACACCCTGCAGTCACTGAGAGGCATCGAGGTATGCCTTGGACTCTTCGGCCCCAAACTTCACCCCATTCTCCTATATCGCACCCATCTCACCGTATTTCCTAATGAAATGGGGTGCGCATAAGGGTCAAAGACACCCCAATGCCTGTCACTCTCTGCAGGGTGGTGGTGGGGTTGGCTTCAGTTCAATACTTCACTGCCATTCCTATTACGCAGCTCTGTAACTTCTACACTACCACTGCCAATGCCAGTAAGCAAACATTCGGCATTGACAAATGCTTGTTCTGTTTTGCACCTATGTGGATCTTTTCTTTATACAGAAAGCTCTCTAGTTCCTCCTTTTTCCTGGACATGCTTCTAGCATTTATTAGCATGATCCTTCAACCTTCTTTAGTAAAAAATCTATTGCTTGAGCTATTTGGTTGTACATTTTGTGTTTGAGTTGATATAATGAACCGCCCTATCCCCCACCATGGCAGTGGTGCCATATGTTTATGTCATTAATACTAATGGTTATAAAATAAGTTCAGATGTTAGCCTGCCTTTTTACTAGAAGTGGACGGACTGTTTCACTTTAATCAGAACAGATCCTGCTGTTCACCACAGACTAGGATAAATGTAGACTTAGCTACTAGAGTCAAGTTCCAAGTCTGTGTGTGAAGCCAGCAGTGACAGGGCAATTAGCATATTACTTTTTATGGCAGAGCAGTGGCCAACAAGCAGTTTGCCTCAATTGCTCCACCGTTTGCAAGTTACAGTCAGCTACAAAGCCATGGCTACTGATTAACAACTGTGTTCGATTGTCACTCCATCTTCCTTGACTGATGTGCAGTTATTGATTGCTGTGGGCCTGCATCTGTTTCAATTTGCTGCTTGTGTGTCATCTTTGCCCCTCCTTGCCTGCCTGAGAGATCTGCTTCAGCAACTGATTCTGGTGTCATGCACCATTTTATTAGTTTGGTAGGTTGCTTGTTTAGTGGCAGCAGCAGTGGTGACATGTCTTCTGGCAGTGGCATCTCACTCTTACTCAGCTTTCTGCCTTTGTGCTATGATGGGGACAGCCAATCATCATCCAATGTGTCATGGACCAGGCAAGTCAGGGGACTGAGTGGAGCAGGAGCAAGCAAGGACCTAGGGACTGGAGGGCATTCTGACTCCTGTGTCCATTGTGCTGGTAGGAGAAAGGAAGGTGAGTGAGTTTCACTTCAGTTGCTTGGCTTACCCAATTTAAAACGTGAATTTCTTTGTCAATTGTTTTAATAGATATTTTATTGAGAAATTCTACACATCAACAGCATTATATGTTTGTTGAATGTGTGCTGTCCAGGGCTGGGGCTCATGTTCATGTTGATAATGGCATCAGAAACCCATCCTGCAACTTGACCACTTAGACTAATATATTTATTTTTAAAACATAATCATGAATCAGGACTCAGGAAGGAACTGGTAAAAAAGAAGCATGTGTGAATGTTTGCTGGGTCTCAAATCCTCACTTGGTTGGGAGGTGTGGAAGATAAAGATCACAGCCCATAAGAGCTGAAGCTTGTTTGTTTCTCTCTGCATTGTGCTGGGAAATAATTCATTGTGGTGTGGTGTGGACATGAAGAGTTTCTTCTTCTTCTCGCTCTGATTCCGAGTTGCCTAGCTATGCCACTTAATTTATAGTAGAATATTTTTTCACTGTGATTTTTTTTTTAATTGTGAGATGGGGGCATTCTTGAGGCCAGGTTTAAGGATGGACGCTCAGACTGCTCTAATAGTAATAGTAGAAAATGCAGCATGCCACACCACTTACAGTATTTATTTGGGGGGTTTAGGTTATGTTCTCTGTGCTCCACAGTGTAATGCAGTGCAGATTTGGCTTCTTATTCTAATTTATTAGCATTAAACTCATGTGTTCATAAAAAATCAAAACTAATCAGGACTGATCAGAACCCTCACTGTGTTCCAGTTATCTTTTTTGCTTTGCCACAAAGGTTTTTATGCTCCTCAAGCAGTCCAGCTCCCTTTAGCCTCTGGTCACCCAAGCCCTATCACACACCTTCCCAGGGACTTATCAGGAGCAAAAATCCCCCACAGATGCTCCCTTATGGCAGGGCTAGGTAGGGAGGGAGGAAGGGTGCTCAGGCAGTGGTGAAAAGCCTGTGGTTACCAAATGCCTCATCCTATGGGATGCTATGTCCCATGTTCTCTCTGCCCACCATCCTTGACATTGGACAAGAGCAACACAAGCCTCAGCACTTCACTGGCACCCTTGCAGAGGAGCAAGATTCCTTGCCAACCACAAGGGTTGCCAGTGCAGTGGAACATGACACCGTCTGTCCCCAGGTTGGGAGCACTGCCACATGGCAGCATCTTCCCCAACCCCAGGCCACCCAGCCAGCTCCACAAGCTTGTTCCCGAATGCAGGTGGCCCTTGTGGGAAAGCACAATACTACCTAATGTGCCATTGAATGGCCACAATTATTAAGGGTCAGAACCTTTCTAAGTTCTGCCAGCCCTACTTTTTACAACTCATATCAGTGTGTAATCTTATAACCTTTTATTTTAAAAGCTACCTTTTTCTGGTAAAGGTACAATGAGTAAAAAAGATAATCCTGTGCGTGCCTGCTCCTTGAAACAATGTCCCATATAATTAATTTTGTGTAGGTCTTAGTTTAGTTTAGCTTTATTTTGTTAACCAGGTGAGTGCACTGGTACTAAAAGCACCTTTTTCAGGCATGACCCAGGTACCTGTCAAAGTGGCGGTGGCAAAGTGCGGAGGCAAAGTGCTATGAGAAGTCTGACCAGAGTGTGGCAGGGTCTTTTTTTTATCCAGAAGCTGTGTTTTTGGACTGTGGGCTGGATTCAGAAAGGAAGACGCAGAACTTACCATGGCGCAAAATGCATCTAGAAATGCTGCAGCCAAGGCAGTGCACCAGATTCAGGTACAAGTTGCAATTGCACTGATGCAAGCCACAGGGATATAAGACACAGGCTGCAGCCTATAAAAGCATGCAAACAGCAGGCATGATGCAGAACGTAGGTGCAGAATGATGCCGCAACCTACAGAGGGAGGTGGAAGGAGCAAGTCGCAAACAAGTGTGGAGCAAGAGCCCCAGGGCAAAAGGGGCAAGAGAAAGAAGAAAAGCAGCAGGCCACATGGCAGTGGTGATTCCACACAGGGCAATGTGGGAAAGAAAAAGAAGAAACACAGCAGGTCACAAGGCAGAGATGAACACACACAAGGCAATGGGGGCAAGAAGAGGAGCAAAATAAACTTCATGCAGAAGGAGACTGACACCCTGATCCAGGAGGTAGATGCCCATGTGGCCGTCCTATGTGCCAGAGGTGGCAGTAAGGCCAACAGATACAAATGGAAGAAGCAGTGGGAGAAAATTGCCAGGCATGTCAGCGCTGTGGCACATGCAAAGAGGACGATTGGGGAGCTGCAGAAACACTATAATGATAAGAAGTGCAGGACAAAACAGAAGCTGGCAGAGAACCACAGGAGTGCCCTAGCCACTGTTGGAGGACAGAGCCAAGAGGTACCCCTAACAAGCTAGGAGGAGATGATACCATCCCACATAAGCAGCCAGACTATACATGGAGTCAGTGGACTGGATACATACAGCATGCTGAGTGGGACAGGTAGGAGTTGTATGTGAGCAGTAGCAATATATGTGATATCAGTCCCAGGAAGATAATGAGTGTGTGCCATGGTGCAGCATGTATGCATGGGTGCCAGACCTCTCATCTGTGCAGCACCTAGAAACAGAGCACTGGCCATCACATACCATAGCAAAGGGCCACAATGTGTAGCACTGTCAAGAATGAAACAATAATGTGTATACAATCTGTGGGTCCCATACAGTAGTAGTAAATGATGAACTCTCAGTCATAATAGCAGGAACAGAGATAGGATAAATACCAGTGAGTGAGAAACCAGTGCCAAGGAGGTCCAACCTTATAAGGCTAACATAGTGAGTGATGATGAATGCCGCTATCAAATCCAGTGCACGATGTCAGACAACAAATACCAAACAGAGCAAACAGTATGAGGAACAGCAGTAAACCTGTGAGCAGCAAAGGTACATGTGAGTGTAAAACCATAGCACCATGCGGAATACATAGCAGGTGAGACAGGCAGGTGGCATGTTGAATTGAACCCTTGTGACAGCACAGCTGCAGTGATATGGCACAGAGGGCCTCTGTGTGCACAGCAAGGAATGGCTGCCACAGATGACAGCCAGCAGATAAGTGGTGTGACTGTGTGTAGAACCATAGAAGTGAGAGGAATGACCTGCACAGCTGTGAATAAATGCGGATGGGCACCACACCCCTGCCGCGGTGTCCGGGGGCATGCACCAGTAAAAGCAGTCCCATCCACACCCCTGGGCAGTGCCACCAGTGCTTGCAGGCACATTGGGCATTGCACAACATGACCATGCAATGTCTGGTGGGATGGCCTGTGTGCCTAGCATGGAGCACACACAAGCAACACAATGGCAACTGTGGGAACACAGGTTCCCTGACAAATAAGAGCAGGGAACAGAGTGTGCAGTGGGCAATGCCTGTGAAAAGTAATGGGGCACATAGGACTACATGAAGGGCAGCTCAGGAGGACATGAACAAAGGGGGAATGCATGATAAGGATAACCCACAGGAACCATCATGCATGCCACATGCACCACAGTGGCATGTATGTGGCACACTCTGAGATGACAGCACATGGACCAGCACAAGAACATATGGAGCACAAGGTGAGGCACACACTGGGACCACACACAGGCGAGGCAGGGGCAGGACGGGTCCATCAGCTCATGGACAAAGACACACACATGTGGACAGTGACAGGTACTTGAATGTGAATGGCACAGCACACTGTGGGCCAGTGACTTCCCAAGCAGCAGTCACTTGGTGGCCCAAAAATAGGGGACAGAGCATGTTGGCCTGGCACACCCTGACCCAACCAACATGCCCCTGTGGAGGTGTGAGGGAGAAACAATGCAGGTAGGATGATGTTGGGCCCAGGAAGCAATGTGGCTGTGGCAAGCCAAGCAGACCAACACATGTGGGGAACACATGACCCACACAGTACACATGCCAGGCACAACTGCAAGTGGCAGACACAGATGTTGTGGGCTGCAGGTGCATGCATGGCACACCATAGCCACAACATGCAGTGTTGAAATGCACATGAATGCACAGACACAAATGTAAAGGCAAGGTCGTGATGTAGCAGTGGCAATGGGGACATGGTGGTACTGACAGCGGGCACTGTGGACACAGACACTATGAGCAACAACAGGACTGTAGTAATGCAAGGACATCCAGGTGCAAGTGCCCATGACCAGGGCTGACACATGTACAAACATGGTGCGTGTAGCAGCAGGGACACTGTACTGGACAAACACATAGCACAGCTACACACTGCATGCAGGGACACACAAGTGCCTGGTCCAGTGGCCTACATGTCATGTGTATGAGGGAGTCATGTGAGTGGCAGTGTGATGCCATGCACAGCTGACAGCTACTGTCCATGATGTGAGTGCACAGTATGCAGAAATCTAAGCTGTCCCATACCAACATGCAAGGAATGCCATGTACAACAGAAGCCACAGCAGTACCACTGTACAGATCAAATGTACTAGCAGTGGGATGGCAGTATAGCCTAGGGACCTGAGCAACAAGCTGTGAACATGCTCTGTACACCCAGCAGGCCAGATCTTGGTCAGACTCACATAACCCCCACCTGCATGCTATTTGACCCTGAGTAAGTCACACAAGTGACCAGTGCTCCCAGGTCATCCCTGAAAATGTGCACATGTGGCACGTGGGCACTATCCGGTAACCTAAGATGACAATACAATGGAACATTATGTGAACAATGGTGTAGAGGCCACACGTGATGTGGGTGGCTGCAGCTGGACCACAGATCATTATGCGCCGCGCACGCGCGCACACACACACCAGCAACTGTGGATGCCATTGTACCACAAAGGACAGCAAACCCATATCCACGGGAAGGTAGAGGGTGGGACAACAGACAGGTATGTGCAACACAACAGCAGGCAACAGCACCATGACACATGGCCAGCCTGCAGGTACAGACAGGTAGCAACTGGCAGACAGTGCAACATAGCCAGCATAGGGACAGTGGCAACAACATAGCATACTGAGGCAGGGACAAGCATGTTGCAGTATGGCAGTCACTGTACCATGTCTGTTCTCCAACAGGGCACACTATATAGACAGCCGAGGAGGCAGGACTGGCAACAAGTGGGCAACGTGGTGGACAGAGGAGGCAGAAGGTGCAGCGTGCCATGGATGACGTTGACAATGAAAATGATGAGATGATAGCAGCAGAAGCACCACCACCACCATCACCAGCAGTAGTAGCAACAGCTGCAGCACAGCATGCCACAGGAGCCCCGTGGAGAGCTTGGATGACCAGGCTGCAGGACTGCAGGAGGACAGCACAGGGGCAGGACATGGTGATAGCCGTGACACAGTAACAGAGCATGGGGAGGGTAAGACACAGCCAGTGGCTGACATAGGCCATGACACAGACAGCATACAGGACAATGTAGCAGCTGAGCTCAGTCCATCGCTGATAGCAGACCTGGAGGCAACGATTGGGGCAGCTGCATCAGACCATGTAGAGCAGTACTCACTAGTACTACCATTACAGACATATTGCCAGAGTGTGTGCCAGGGCTGAGAGAGAGACTGGTGAGCTTAGGAACATACAGCAATGTATTGAGGCACAGCACCACACATTACAGGCCATAGGCCCCACCATAACAAATGCAATAGAGGCCACTAGCAGGGAAACATCCGATGCCCTGGCAGATGTTGTCGTGGCATTGCACGGGGTGCAGTCCACCATGTGTGAAGAAGGTGAGGCCATGGACAGAGCAACACGAGCCATTGAACAAACAACCACATGTCAGCAGCGACACACAGGGATGATGGTGGTAGCCCTGCAGGACATTGCAATGGCACTATGGCACAGGACACAGGAACAGCAACACAGGCATATGAACGAGGGCACACAGACAGATTATGCTGAAGGCACACCACAATGAGCAACGCTCACCATGCCAAGCACAAGTGCCGCTGTGTGTGTGCCAACAACAGCAGTGCAACAACATGGCCCCCCTATGGTCATGCAGCCAGACATGGGTGGTGCCTGCAGAACAGTACCAATAAGCCACGGAACTGTTGCATGTGACAACACACCTGCAGTAGTGTCACACACGAGGGAGATAAGGCAATGGAAATGAGTGCAGACCCCTGGTGAGGGGGGAGGGAGCACTGTGCAGACACATGGTTAGGGGAGTATGACAGGGGAGGCTGACACACACACTGGAGGGCTAGGCAACACAGATGGCACCCAACCTACAGCACTGCCACAGCAAGAGCAGCAGAACCCTGGGACACTGCTATGGTGTTATGGCAGGCCACGGAAGAGAAAAGACCTCCCACATGATCCAGACATGTACACAGTTGAAACAGTGGAATGGGCACTATGGGCAACCACAGTGCTACAGGGGTATGGGAACAGGGATAGATGTGACTGTGTGGCCAAGCTGAGGCTGCCACAGTGGGAAATGTGAGTACACAGTGTCATGGGGTGGGGCTAGATGATGTAACATGTGCTGTGCATGAACAGCAGAAGGAATGTCTAGTGCTAAACTGTACATGGGCTGTGTAGTCAACACCCATGCACACTGTTAGCAGTGGAACTGGATAGCTGACAACAATGGCAGGGCTGCTGTTGTGATGTGCAAATAAAGCATGATGAGCCAAATACCGCAGTCTCATACTGTGATACATCCATACAATGCTGCATGGTAGTCTGCAGCACAACGGGGTACTGAGATGGAGCCAGACAGCAGTCATGGGCATGCACACGAAGGCCAGTCTGGCTGTGATGTAATGCACGGTTCAACAGGAAGGCACAACAGGGTGTTGAGTATGGAGGTGCTAGATACAGTATGCACTGTGTGGTGTGTCACATGGTGCATCTGAGTGACCAACTGCCCAGGAGGTGGTTATATCTCCCCTACTAACACAGGCATTACCTGCTCAGTGGTGACCTGACAGTGGAACCATGTACACAGTGAATGCATTGTAAGGATGTCCATACTGTATGATATACCTCAGGCGTGTGTTCCACAGGATGTACACACAGTCATGTGGCAAGATCTGACCAATGACAGTACAGGAGTGGCACACAACAATGTATGGATATGCAGTACTACACATTAGGGTGTGTCATATCATGAGATATCATGCCACAGGTGCATAGTGGGGCACAAGGCCACAGTCCAACTGTCCTATATCTGAGATGATCATATCCCATGATACACCACACCTCGCATGTATCATTCTGGATTCATCACATGTGCCACTGCACTGAGGGTGTACCCATCACCATATGCCATGTCCAAGAGGGCTGTAGGGCACATGCACAGACATCGCGGATAGTGACATGGGGACATGGCAGGCCACACACACAGACACAACCTAATGCATGCTACACACACACCACACATGCTGTTGCAGCTACAATGACCCATGCTGCACATGCACAGCTCACACAGGGTGGTATGCCTCCACCCCCCACGTGGTTGTGCCAGCAGGACCAGCACAGCGCGCTACTACGCCGCATGTACACCAGTGATGAGTAGTAGACCATGCCCATGTGGCCCCATGCAGCACACTGTACCACAACCCTGTCAAGCCCACATGTGTCTGTGGAGCTGCTCACCACAGTCATGTCCCGCTATGGACAAGTCCACTGTCACCAACCCTTTCACACAATGCTGCACTCATGAGGCATACACACAGATGATAACCACTGTGCACAGTCACCACCTAGTGGTGGGATATGAGACATGCTAGGCACATGACATGGTGCAACACAAACTGTGCTAGATGCACTTGCTGTGGGGCACTGCTGTTGGCACAGTATAGCCTGAACAGGCAGTAGGCCATCAACAAGGGTGTCACATGTCGGGGCCACTGGTACGCATGTCCATGCCACATACAGGGTGGAGCATGGCTGCACTGGTACACTGTGTTGTATGGGTGTCCACACCTGCAACACACATGTCTGGACATGCATGCAGAAGTGTGACTATCTGACAGCTCATCTGGGTGATGGGCAGGACCAGTGCTGGGCACAGGCAGACACAGCCAATGTCTCAGTGCACAAGCTACAGCAGGGCTGTTCCTGACAACCATGCATGTGTTGGTGGGCCCTGCTCAGTGACAGTGTGTTCCAGTGCAGGCACATGGGTCCTGGAACATGTACCCCATGGATGGACTGGACGCCTGTACCGTTGGCCAGCAGTGCGTGGGGGCACAACATCGCACATGTTCAGCACAGGTACACAAAGGGACATGTGTAGTGGTATCCTAGAATGACATGCACAACACAGCACCTCCACAGGCCATAGCACTTAACAACAGTGGCTGAGGCCTATGCATGGGCACTGTCACATAGGACATGTCAATATCCTACCATGGTACAACTGGGCAACAATGCAGCAGTAATGCTACTCCGACAGCACAGTGTACTGCACAGAGAGTGAACATGCAACAATGGTTTATTAAATGGCTGGGTGTGAGTAAAAACAGGTGTACAGTGACAGACACCTCGTGCATGATAAGTGTACATGGTACTGGGAATACGAAACATGTGCAATGCCTGCTTGAAGGAGACTAAAACCATATAAAAGCATTAACATTTCAATATTATCACTGTAAGAACACGCATGCAGGAACCATGCCTAATGCACAACCCTGTTGCGTACAACTGAACTCTACAACATGCATAGCTCAGTGCTGTTATGCAGCAATGGCCAGGGAACTACCACATGGAGCATCATATGGGGTGTTGGAACTGTCTGACAGTCACAGTGGAATGTGCTGCACACCAGCAGTGTGACCCGCTATGCAGCACATGGCACAAGAATGTGTGTTGAGTGCTGGTGCAGCACCCACACTATGAAGTCTGGAGCTGTCGCACAGTGGCCATCATTGCATGCAGTGCACCAAGTAGACCCTCCACATGATGCGTGCATTCTGCTATGTGGCCCTGTAGAACCTGTAAGGCTGCAGTCTGCTGTGCAGTGGATCCTGGGGCCTGCTGTTCCACACCCTCCACCATCACCCTCTGTTGGGCCTCCACACCACAGGGCTGCACAGGTAGAGCCCTGTCCACCCCACCCTCATCCCCTACACCCATTGCAGATTCCAAACCTGCAGCCTGTTTGCCTTGCACCACATACTCCAATGGCAGCCCTATCTCCTCCTGTTGCCTGCTATGGTAGGCACATCCTCATCCAGGTCCTGCACCTCCTGAGCAGCCCCTGGCAGTTGTCATGGCTCATAGACTCCACACCCACCTGCACGCCTTGCCAGCTGATGCCCTCAAGGCTCCTCTGTACACACCGGATGGCATTGTTCCCTCACCGCGCCCCTGGCCATCATCCATATGTTGGGGTGTGTTCAGTCCATTGTGGCACTGGCATTATCAGTGTCAGGCACATGGTGCCCTGGTGCAGTGTCCATGTTGGTGTCCACAGCTGCTGGTTCCGCTTCTTGGCCTTCATTGTCACCACTGAACTGCTCATCGTCTGTCTGTGGTAGGGGGCGTGCACGCCTATGCAGTCAACTCAACTGGGACATGTACTCCTGTGCCTCTGCCCTCTTCACGAGATCCATGGCCTGGAACATGCTGCATGCCCACGGTGTGCCTGGCACCATTCCCATACCACTGTTACACCGTCCACCTGTTTGGATAGGGAGCACATGGGAAAATTACGCCATTGAGAGTCAGCATGGTCCCTTCAGTTAAGACTGCACTGTGTACTGCAGTGCCAGCTGTTCCATTGTCATCCATCTCTGTCCTGTGCTGTGTCGGCCATGCTCACCTTGGAGGGACACAGTGACAATCATACAGACACACAGTGAAATACGGCCCCCCTGTCAACAGTGCATGCTTTGTTGTGCTGTTGTCTCAACATGGCACAGCCTTCCCTCTGCACCTACCATCCCTAGTATCCCCCCACACCTGCTCCCAGCACCCCTTACATAGGCCGTGGTCTTCCAGTCCACCACCACCTGTATTACAGTGTTCCACTCATCCACCCCATTGCCCTGCATATGTCCCCTCACCTCCACATAGTACCACCTTGCTCACATCACGGACCATGCCCTTTCAGAGCACACCCTCTAATGGGGACTGGGAACCCCTTGTCTGTGTCTTGGCATTCCCTCTTACACATATCTGGCTGTCAATGTGATCCACTCTATCCTTCCCCCTCATCAGGGGAGTACATGGGTATCACCCCCTACCTTCCCTTGTCTAGCATGCCCCCCTGTCCCTGGCTGTGCAGTGTTGGTTGGTGCCACACCCAGTCCATCAATCATAGGTCCATACTGTGTGACGTGTGCCACTACTGCACATGTTCACCATCCATGGCATGACTGGTGACACAGTTCCAGGGGGATGTAGCACAACACCCCGGGGGGATGGTTCCCATGCCATGCACCCCGGCGGCATGTTGGTTCATATAGCCACTGTCCTACAGTGTGCAGTGTGGTACATGCCCCCTGCTGTATGTGCACATAGCCCAGTCCCTTCCCAGGAGCATGCTGTACACACTCCTTCCGGATGACCATCCCATCACTGGTTCCTTGCACACAACAGCTTGCACAGGGATTCCTAGGTGGAGGACACTATTAGCCATGACACTGCCACTGATGCACTGTAGCCATGTTGTCCTGCAGCCACCTACAGCCCTCTATCCTATCGGCCACCACCATGTTGGTGATGTCTGCACATAGACATCAACCCCCATGTGGGTTAGCAGCTCTGTGACACACAAGGAACACCGCTCACAGCACAGATACCTGTGTGACCCTGCCCCCCAATGCCATCAGGGTTGGACGTCAACACCCACCACCACACTCATCCGCCTACCCTGGGAACAGTATGATGTATGTCACCAGCCGTGCGGCACTCCCCTATGAATCATGTCACGTCCTGCCCCACAGTGGTCATTTGGCCATCTGGGATGCTGACTGCCAGACACAGGGCGTACACCGCATGGGCCTTGTCCGTTCCCCAGTGTAACCCACTCGTACCACACCATCAGGTTGGTCCAGCATGCCCTGTCTGTTCACTCATGTGCTGCTGCCCAGAGAGTAGGCCACTGTCCTACCGACTATTCACAGGCCTGTCTGTCAGATATATCCCCATGCCTTGCTCATGGTTGCCATGTTGCATGCTTGCCTGTGGTTTCCTGGACCATCCTTTGGGACACTGGTGTGTGTGTGTATGTAACATGGCCCATCCACCAATCCTGTGTTGTGCATCCTATGTCCAGTGGGTACTTGCACAGGTCACCCAGTGGCCCTGCCAGTATCTCGGGCAGCTGCACCCTCATGCTGCTGTGTCGACCGTCTGCCCCTACTGCCTTGTAGATCGTTGGTGCCCTCCATGTGTTTCTGAACCAGTCCCCATACACCTGAGGTCTGTCACCTCATTCCTACCACTGGCCACCTACAGGTCCCACCCACCTGTCCCCTGTGTGTCTACTGTGCAGCTGTGTAGTTGTCAGTACCCTGCGTGCCCAACCACTCACTCCACCTACTCTGTCCATCCAAGGACCCACTATCTGGTCCCAGTTGTCCCCACATTCACATATGCAGCCACTGTGTATGCGTACCTCTCTGTACAGTACATTGTGCCAGCAGAAGATCCCTGTGGTCCATGACTTCCCTGGCTGTTCGACTGCCCTCTTCGGACATCTCCACATGTGATTATCACTGTCACCTACCCACTCCTGGTCATTGTAAGCCCCCAGAGGTCCACCATCATGGCCTTCACAACCCCCCTGTCCCAAGGGCAGCCATTTGAGCCTACATGTCCCAACAGCCTTGTTCAAGTATGTGCCCCCATGTGATCTGCACACCCCTCTCCCATGTCATACCATCAGTGTCACATATCCGGGCATTCTAGTCTCCACCCCATGTACCTGTGACATGTTCATCTTGTTGCAGGACATTACATGGCATTGTTGCATCATGGTGATACAGTGTTCATGACTGCACTGCTGCCAGTCAGCTCATCCCTCAGAGCCCATGGGCCCCCCACACACATCCCTGTCCCACACATCATGTGCCCCATGTGTGCTGTGCTGGTACCCAGCTTCAGCTGCCACCACTGTGGTGACCATCCCATGTACAGTGCTGCCACAGACAGATGTATGCCACCATGGCATGTGTAGCTCAGCTTGCCCGGGGGGTGGGCTATGGTGGTTCTGGGGAACACACACATGGGTGCATTTGACTCTACTCAGTACCACACTAGTTGCCCAGTACATGCATTGCCATGTATTGGTACAGGGCCACAGCTGTGCCTGCATGAACACATGCTCCTTCATTCCTGCATTGTCTCTAATGGGATACTCACTACACCCTGTCCCACTACTGTCACCAGCAGTATTAATACTGTGGCACGTGACAGGTGCCTGCAGTTACTTGTCCGCCATGACTGTCCTCCACCTCCTGGGTCCACTGTTACTCTGCAGCCACAGAGGGGACAGTCATTAACTGACCAGTGTACAGGCCGGGCACATCCTCCAACCCCAGCAGGCTGCATGGTGGCTCTAAGCATGCATGCACTGCCATAGGCCATTGGTCAGTACATGCCGTTGTCTGTGCGTTGCACATGTACATACCATGGCATGTCACCCTAGAGGCATTCAACCAGATTGCAGCCCCCTCTTGCCCCTCCCCTCTTTCCTGCATGTGGCATATGCCTCAGCATGTGCACAGTGTGTGGCATGGACCCATGTGCCAGTGTCCAGCCTTGTGGCCCAGTGACACGACAGGTGTGTCTGCATCACACATCTTGGCATCAGTGTGGCACGCATCATGGCTGATGTTGGCACACATGGTGCACCTGCGATGCAACCCTACTACGGTGACCACAGATGGTGTGCTCATACCTGTACCCATGCACCCAGGCTGTTGTGCATCTGCTATGTGACCTACCTTGGTTTCGAGGGGCCAAATCCCTTCATGCATGTTGCCGAGGGCTCCTCCGTTATTCCTCTGGCTGCTGTCTGTGGGCACCACCACCACTGCCCCTGTAGAAACATGGGTAGACAGCCACTAGTGTCTGCACAGCACACTGTGTTTTGCAGGCTGCTGTGGTATGGGCATGCATGTTGCATGTCTGGGTACCTACCATACCGGCGTGGCCTGCCCATCCGCATGGCCACATCGGCATCCACTGCCATCCTCCTCATGTGTGTCAGGATGGCACCGTTCCTCCTGGCAAGGTCCTGCCAGCGATGCTGCAGCTGTCTGGGTGTCCTCCTGGCCCCATGCCCTGTGTACAGCTTGGCAGCAATCCTCCTCCACACCTGTTCCCTTTCACCAGGGGTGTGTCTCCTGCTGGCAGGTGGCAGCAGGTACCTGGCCCACTGCTGGATCAGGCTGACCAGCTGGGCTGTCTCATCTGGGCTGAAGTTGGGCCATCTGCCACTTAGTCTGCTCATGTTTGCACTTGCAGACACAATGTGGCTGTGGGGGACTGTCAAATATTTGGCTCTACACTCCCTCCTGCACAAGGCCATGAGCTGCACGCTGTGGCGTCACTCCCTGCTTCACTACACAACATTGTGGAGCACGCTGCAAGTGCTTGTCATTCCACCGCATAACGCAGATTGCCTATATGTTTATCGCAGCTTGTGATTTGCGTGCTATCTGGACGCAGGACTCAGTTGTGCATGTACTGTACCCCTGCATGTGTTTCTGGGCTGTGCTTGGTTGTTGCAGGTACTGTGGTTGTGGTGTGTGTTGGTACAGTCTTGTGCTGCACGTGTGCCTTCATGGTGGTGCAGGCCTGCTGAGGGGGAGATGTTGCATGGTTATGCTGCTGTGGCAGTGTGTTGTCTATGTGGGATGTCTGTGTTATGATGCTGTGTCCTGTGGGTGGGCCTGCACATGCTCGTTCCAATCTGGACACTGGTGGTACATGTCACCATCCCACCAACACAGCATACATGCCCCTCTGGCCCTGTGTACTCATCCTACAGCACCGCTCTGTAGCAGACATGCAGGCCTTCTGGGGCAGCTTGAATTCCAATGCTATCATGTGTGGATGTGTGTACTGACACATGCCGTCCTCTCCCAGACTGTCTTGCAGCACTGTTGTTCCCTGCATTGTCCGCCAAGGGTGACACACCAGTCAGGGGCACTGTTTCTGTGTCATAGTGCACCCCTGTGTGGTACACTGCACCGGGCAGACTTTCCTGTGTGGTGGTGTCCACTGCTGTGGCATTCACATGTGTTGTCAGCCATCTCTTGGCAGCCTTTAATCTTTGGGTGTCTGTCTGCCGGTGCCACCCAAGGGTCACAGCTGTCCCTTAGGTGAAATGGTTCCTGATGGGCTGGTCATGAACCCGCCGGCCAGTTGTTGCATTGCCTGACAGTCAATGATGATGATGATGTCATCCCACATCTGCATCTCCATTGGTCTCCTCTGCATCCCTCTCACCATGCACAGGATCTTCTGGTGGTAGTGGTACCCTCTGGCTTATGGCAATATTGTGCAGGATGCAACATGCAAGGATGATCTTACAGCACATCTCCAGGTTGTATTGCAGTGCTCCTCCTGCCCTGTCCAGACACCTGAAGCGTGCCTTCAGGATCCCAAAGGTTCTGTCAATCACGGCTCGTGTTGTGACATGGGCATCATTATATGCCTCCTCCGCTGCATTCTGTGGGTTCCTCACTGGTGTCATGAGCCATGGCAGTTGGGGATATCCACTGTCACCTGTGGAATGAACAGTAGAGTGGATGGTTAGCCACAGACTGGCACTATGTCACTTCTACATGTCTCTATGCAGTGTACCCTGCCCACCATGCCCTATCTGTATATGTCTCCACTCACCTATCAGCCATCCACCCTCCAGTTCGCCTCTCTGGAATGCCTGGTGCAGACCACTCTGCCGAAATATGAAGGAATCATGGCAGGGTCCAGGATACCTGGCCACCACATCTAAAATCTGACAGTGGCTGTCACACACCACCTGGATGTTCAATACATGGTACCCCTTGCGATTTATGAAGGCATCTCCATCCTCCACTGGAGCCTTAATTGCCACCTGTGTGCAATCGATAGCACCCATGACATTTGGGAACTGTGCTATTGCATAGAAGGCCTGCTTGGTGGCTTGCTGCTGTGCACCCTGTGGGAAGGCAATATACCTGTCATGGCAACGCAACATGGCATCCACAAACTGTCTCAGGTACCGGGACACGGTGGCCTGGGATATTCCAACTGTGTCACCACTGGGTCTTTGGAATGTACCAGTGCCCAAGCAGCACAGTGCTGCACTTACCTTCACATTGACTGGTATGGCATGGCCCCTCTTTGTAGCTGTGGCTAGTTCCTCCCCCACCTCCCGGCACAGCATTGCTATGGCAGCCTTATTCAGCCAGTACCATGCTATGCACTTCTCCTCTGTGAGCTCCTCATAGGATTGTCTGGCATGTATCACTTGGGGGACTCTGCGCCTGGCTGGTTGCTGTGGCTGTGGTGGTGCATTGCCCTGCATCCTGCCATTGTGATGCCTCCTTTGCCTGTGCTACCTCCGCCTGGCTTCTGCTGCCAGCATTATGCCCAGTAGGGCTACTCCTGTGGGCATAGTTGTCCTTTTCTACAGTCACACTCCTCAGTCTGCACACTGCTTCCTCTAGTGTGTCTACTTTGTAGTGTGTTACTTCACTCCTTTTATAGTGGTGTGCAGTTAGACCACCTTTTCATTGGTCTAAATGGTATGGCCTTGGATGGACACAGCTGTGCTTCCTGAATACGGCTTGTGGATGCATCAGGCCATGCGGCATGTCGCAGGTTCCACTGTGACACATTTCTAGACGTAAAGCGCAATGCGCAACTTCTCTGGAGTTTGCCGCAGCTTTCGTTTCTGAATCACACTTGCCGCATCTTTTGCCGCATCTTGCTATATGCATCGTGTTTTGTGGACACATATTACGGGCATCCTACCAGTGGCTTTGTGAATCCAGCCCTGTGTATTTTACCAGATCAGAGTCTGAGCTGCATCATCCACCAGTGTGTTGCCTCTTATGTTGTCAACTTCACTGTCTGAATCAGAGCCACCTTTGTACCCTGCCCAACTGTACCCTTTGGTGTTAACTTACTTGTCTGTGTGTCAGCTATTTTGGACATTTCAACTGCTGTGTACTTGCCTACTGCTTCACCTATTGATTCCATCCCTTTGGTCGCTAAATCATGGTGGTGTCAGTGCCATGAGGGGGCAGGGATGAACTGCTTCATAAGCCACACCTCCAGCTGATGCAGTAGCCTCAAAGCAGCAGCAACTAAAATATTGAGTCAAAGTGCTAAAAGGAGTCTGATCAGAGTTAGACCAGGAAAGTCTGGGAGACTGACTGCAACTCCACACACATTTTTTCTAAATGCCTTTCTCCTGCTTTACTTATCCCTATCAACAACTGATTCTGGGACTCTTGCTGCAAATGTTTATTTTACCATTGCTTTGTAATTTTGTTCCTTATTCTGCTCACAGACGTTTGTTATCTATTTACTCATACAGTCAGCTCATTTGTAGACATGTTTGCATTAACAATTTGTCTGCAGTTTTACTTTAAGTTTTAATGGGTTGCAGTTATTTTAGGTTTTACTTCTACAGGTTCTGGGGCACAAATCTCTTTGTTTTTTGGTCTATTTTTGAGTTAAGTTTTTATTCAGTTATGTAGTCCTTATATCTTTGCACCTTACACTTAGTTTTACTTTAACACTTTACACACACCCCTTTAAGTTTCAAAAGAGTAGATAGGTAGGTAAAAGTTTATTTTTATACAGGTAATAAATGTCATTTGGACGGTTGTCCAGTTTACAAGACAGACCTGTGTAATCCCTATCTAATGTTGCAAACAAAAGAAACAAACGTACTGAACATGCAAGATCCAATAGAAAATACATTCAACTCTTGTAAAGCATGTACAAAACACTTCAAAATAAAAATACAAGTTTTATTAATATAGTAACTTATGACAATAATTAAAAAATAAATTGAAAAACTTTTAGACTTTAAGAATCTTATAAGCCCAGGACGATGGTTAGCAGTTACAAATGTCGACCTTCAAATCTTTTATAGTTTGAACAAACATGGAATGGCTTAAGATTTTCCTTGTATCTGGGGGAAGAGAGTTCCAAATAGTGGCAGACTTATAAATTAAAGTCCTGTCCCCATATTTATTAAGTGTTTTCTCCAGAATGATTTTATTTAAATGTACCAATCTAGTTAATACCCTTTTTATATTTCGATCTCCTGGAAATAACAGTTTTGAGATAGGGTGACTATGACATATGTATTTCATTTTGTGAATTAAAATTAGCCAATGACAAGTATAATTGGTTTTCAAAGGCAACCAGTTTAGTTTACTAAGCAGCTGACAATGATGAGTATGGTAATTCCACCGAAGTACAAATCTTGCCAATCGAAAACAGGTTTTATCCAATCTATCCAAAAGTGTTTTATTAGCTGTTCTATTTGTCAACTTGTCATATTTCAGTACTAGAACAATGAACTGCTCAGCTAACTTCTTCTTGTCTGTTAACATCAGGCATTTTGTGGTTCTCCTTTAAACCCCCACCCTTTTGTTCACTTTTTCTACTAATGCCACAATATGTTGGGAAAAGGACATCTGCTGATCAAAAGTCACCCTCAGGTAATTATAGTCTTCTACCTGTTTCAGTTTAGTTAAGTTCTTTGTCTAAATTTGAACTTGAGAGGGAATGTCATTTTTTTAATAGAAATTTCATACATTTTGCTTTTTTTTTGTTCATAATCAACCTTGACCTGGTGAACCACCCCTCAATCTTTAGAAAATCAGACTGCAGTTTTGATTGCAACTCAGCATCAGAGTGGTCAGAAGCAACAATTATCGTATCATTGGCATATAACCTAATTGCTGTGTGCTCAGCCACCAGTGGTAGATCATTTATGAAAATAAGGAACAAAAGAGGTCCCAAGATCGATCCTTGAGGGACACCTCTGGTGACTTTCTGACTCTCAGATGAATAACCCTGTATTTCTACCAACTGGGAGTGGTTGCTCAAATAAGAGTTTAACCATTTTAAAGGGCCATCCCTAATGCCTGTCCCCTGCAGTCTCTCTATCAATAAGGGGTGGTCCAGCAGGTCAAAGGTCTTCGAAAGGTCCACAAAAATCACTGCTGTTTCCATACTTTTACCCAATGACCTGTTTACCAGGTCACTAAACTCCAGTAGGGCTGTTGTAGTTGAATAATCCTTTCTAAAACTGGATTGATTTGGGGTTAGGAGACTATATTTAATTAAATAATCCATAACCTGAGAAGAAATAAGTTTCTCCAAACATTTTGATAAAAGGGGTAACAAGGCTATAGGCCTGTAGTTATTAACTTCTGCCACACTTCCTTCTTTGTGAATAGGGTTTACCCTACCCTCCTTCCAAGATGAAGGGAAGTGACCAGTTTGCAGGCTCCATTTGAATAAATAGGTAATAGTTGGTGCTATATGATAAGCTGCTAGCTTCAAGAATCTATCTTCTAATCTATCGCTATGAGAGGCCTTATGAATACTTATTTTTTGTAACACTTTATAAACATTGGTTATTGTAAGAATTTTAAATCTGAAGGGGGAGCAGGTTGTCCCATAAAGGAGTTGTTTTTGAGTCTTCCATTTCTTGCTTGGGAGGAATCTTACAGTTTGGAAGATCTATAAAAAAGTCATTTAACACCAGCCCGGTGGCACTGACGGTTGAGGCGCTGAACACCACACCTCATGCCACACTGACAATCAGGGTTCGGGAATGAGCCTGGGTAGTCAGGTGTCCACAGGGGAGGGAGAGAATTGAGCATCTGGAGGACAGCTCTCCTCTTTTGGGATGGAGGGGGGGCTCCTGCTCGATGATTGGCTGGCTTCTGGCAGAATTCGGAGGCATAGCAATTGGTGCAGAGAAGGGTTGGGAGTGGCAGATGTTGGTGAAATGCCTTGACTTTGGGGTGCTAGCCACTCCCCTACAGAACAGGGAAATATCTTCCAGCTGTGATGGAGACGGAGCACCAGACCTTGCCCTCGATTTGCAGCTGCCTTCCTGGCACCCCTCAACTGACGAAACTAGATGTTCGGGGTGTTTGGGCCCCACCTCATTCCCCACCCAGGGGGTAATGTGAGGCTCCATGGGTGACAAGGGCAGACCAGGTAAGGTGGCTTGTTAAGGGATGACTCCTAGGTGCTCCCGATGGATATCAGAGCTCATGGGACGGAAGGCAAGAAAATAGAAAGTATAAAAAAAAAGTAATTAAATGTATTAGAGATTTCCTTCGGGTTTTCAATAAAGGTTTCCCCTTCCTTTAACCTTGTGATTATCTCATGAGTTTCCCCTCCTGGTTTAGTTAGTTGTTTAACTATATTCCAAAAATATCTTGGGTCAGTGGTCAAATTGATCTTATTTCTATAATAATAAGTTTTGGATACTTTTATTAGCTTTCTGCACTTATTACGAGCTACCTTAAAAAGTGCCCCATCCCTTTCTGATTTTGATTTTAAAGCTTTTTCCAAATTCTATTTTTAATCCTTATTTACTTTAGAAGCTTTCATTAATCCAGGGCAGTTTGAAAGTTTTTTAAACATTTAACTTTAGGTGCATGCAGGTCACAAATTTCTCCAAAGATCTGAGTGAAATTGCAACATCAATATCAAGGATTAGCCTGCAGCGGTCCCAGCTCTCCTTGCTTATGCTTTCCAAAAATTGGGTCTCAGAAAACTTTCTATAGTCTCTGATCCAATTCTGGCCTTGAAAAATTGAGTTTTGTAGAAACTGGGGCCAAGGCGGTGTAACCCAGACTGGATTGTGATCACCAAGGCAGGGTGGTAAGATGCCTGAGACTTCGATCTCAGTTTGAATGGAGACTAGAATTAAATCTAAAATTGACCCACAAGCTACATTAAATGCAAATCTAGTGAGGCCTTTTATAAATTGTTTAAGCCCTAATGTAGTGACTATGTCTTTCAGAAGTCTTCCCTGTGGGTTTTTCCAGTCACAGTTAAAGTCTCCCATGAAAATCAGAGGTCTATTCCCCACCGTGTCTACTATTTTTGTTAGAATTTCTTTTAGATCTGACATATTTGATTTAGGAAGTTAATAAACTATTGAAATAACTAGCCCAATTTGCTCTAGATTCACTACTAGAGATTCTATATTCTTATCACTGCCTCGTTGCAAAATCTCTGAATGGCCAAGAACTCATTTTATAAAAAACATAACCCCTTCCCCTCTAGTTTTCCTGTCTGATCTCCATTGGTAATAGTTCTGAGTACTAAATTCATTATCATTGTACTTATCTGAAAGCCATGTTTCACTTAATCGCAAAACACATGGATCTTGTTCAGCTAATAATGTTGCCAAAATATCATTCTTGGTTCCTATACTACAGGCATTATCATGTAAGATCCTCATATTCAAAACATCAGGCCATGGATTCAGTTCAATGTCTCCCCCCAAAATTAATAACAAATAACAAGCCCCAGAAAAGTTAGTTATTGGATTAGCAAATCTATAAGGATTTATAGATCCATAGCAGCCTCCTGAGTTTGACCTCCTCCAATGTGCCTGGAAGGAGTTCCTCCTACTTTTGTTCCCATTATTTTTATGTGTTTGTCTATGTGGGAACAACCAATTTGTTAGGGGTTTAGCTTTGTTTAATCCATGTGTTGTACTGGAGCCACTTGTTGCAGCAACACTCAGGAGAGAGCATAAGATCAAACAACCTGCAATATTTGATATTAACATTTTTGGTTTTAAGTAGTTAAAAAGAAACAAATTACAAAATCTAATCTAACAAACAGCCAAAACAGTGTCTGAACTTATAAGCTGATAAATTCTAGTTGTATGCACTGTGCAAACTAAAGATAGCCCCAGTGTCTGGAACAATGGTAAGTGTTCAGAATTTTCTCCTCCAATGGAGATAAACCAGATTAATATTACATGTTATTCTCCACTTACCGAAGCACCTGCAATCTTGGGACAAACTTTTCTGCAAGCTTACGTACTAAAATCTTCCTTGGAGCGTATCTATAGTTAAAGTATTTTTCTCTTAGGAGTGGGCTCACACCACTCACGTGCTGCATGCTGCATGCAGCATGGGCTTTTAAAGGCAACCCTCCTCTCGCCCGGGGTTGGCTGCCAACTCTCCTGAGTCCCCAAACACCAACACACACAATAATGGAGCAGATTTTAGTGCAGAGTTTGTGGCAACTGATGTAAAATACTGCTTCTCGGCCCAAAGTTCAGCAGTTGAAGATCTTGCTGTTGGTGGACGGCAGGCAGCAGACAGATGGTAAAGCTGCTGATGTGCACTCTCACTCAAAAGAGTCTTGATGGGCAGGCATTTATATTTCCTCTGCCTTGGTCTGTTATAACTTCCGTGGACCTCCTTAATCATTCCATCTTGAGGAGCATTAAGTACTGCTTCCTCAAAGTTTTTCATAAAAGCTGTAGGTGGTTTTGCTGGCCCAAAAAGTGTTTCAAATACAATTTTCTAAATCTGTTATTGGTTTAGTTTTCTATTCCTTTTGGTAGCCAATGATATTGAATCTAATCCTGGCCCTCAAAGCACACGTTTATTTTTATTCAAATGTTCAAAATGTTCTCCCTAAAAGAGATTTTGTGTGTTGGTCTCTTGCTACACATCCCTCCAATTTGGTCATAACTGAGACAAGGCTGGACTCAACTATTCCTGACTGAGATATTAACCTCTCAGATTATGCTGTCTTTAGATCTGATAGAAACAGACATGGTGGAGGTGCAGATCTGTTTGTTCATGCTTCCATTCCTTGTTCACTTGTCCGTTCAGACACTGTTAGTGGTTGATTAATTCTGCTTTTGTTTCCCTAAAGTTCTCCAGAGAAGCACAACTGTGAGCAGCCCAGGTTGGGAGGGGTGTAGGTAGAGGCTGCTAGCCCTAAGAAGTGTAAAGTCAAGTTCAAAAGTACCTGCACTCATGGGGTAGAAATAAAGCTCCACACATCAATGCAATTTTAAGGCTTTAATAGCAAATTTATAGTTAGACCAGTGTGTTCAAGACCTCACACCACAACCACATAACCCCAGTGCTTCGGGAATTAACCCTTCATCACGGGGCATGGAAAGGGAAGACACATGACAGTTTAAGTACACCTCTCTAATGCATATTCATTATTTACATCATTAATATTAATCGAGTCATTTCCCTAAAGTTATCTGGGAGGGAAATCTTAGCTGGCAGTTTATACTGCCCCTCCCCCCCCAAAAAAATTGAAGGCAATTAAAGTCTCACAGCTGTATTTGCTGATTAGGTCTCTTGTTGAGTATTTATACTCCATATTACTGGGCTACTTTAATGCAAACTGGTCCTCCAGCAGTGGCCTTAGACTGAAGAATTCTCTCACTCCTCTTGGCCTGACTCAGTTAATTAAAGAGGCCACTTGATTTTACTCAAATCGCATTATATCCACTATCTGAGACCTTGTTTTTGCTCCTCCTGATCTTCTAATTTGTGCTTCAGGTTGTCAGGGGAATTTGTTTGACGACCATCCTATTATGTTTTGTACAGTTAATCTGTCCCCTCCCAAATGTATGCCCAATACCATTAAGTTTAGTTGTTTAAGGAGTTTCTATTTGGACGCTTTTTTGTTTTGGTTTGTCTAAGCTCAGCTAGGGGGAGTTGTTTTCCTTCTCAAATGTTGATGTTACCTGAGAATAGTTCTTCAAACACTTTACTCTGCTTTGTGACCCATCTGCCCCTTTTCTTGAAAAAAAGAGTCAAATCTAAACATGTTGCTTGGGTTACTGCCTTTATTCTTACCAAATTGATTACTCGGGACAAATTATATCATAAAACACAAAGACTGAATACTTCTGAATCCTGGCAAATGTTTCAGAAGTTTCATAATTACTGTGTTTCTATTATCAGGAAAGCAAAATTGTCCTTTTCAAAGCAAATTCAGTGAATGCTAGAAATAATCCCAAGAAAATGTTGGTGTGTGGTTGATTCTGTCTGGAAGATGCCCTCAGAATCTGTTACTACAAATGTGTCTTACACTTGTTTAACATCTTACTCTAAGGAGGGTGTTTGTGCCATGTTTAATTCTTTCTTCACTAAAGCTTCTGCTATATTGCTAAATAAATCTGGGTTATCCTTTGCTGACCTACATCATGATCCCCTCACAGTGTCTCCTCTCTTTTTTTATTTTATTTTATTTTAGTCTTTGGTAACTGGTTAAGGCCCACTAGGCACAAGTGCCTGTATTCAGAGGTGACCTGCAAGCATTGGGCAGTTAAGTGACTTGCTCAGAGTCACACAGTATGCAAGTGGAGGTTGTGAGAATCAAACCCAGGTCTAGTCTGCTGGATATACCAAGCTCATTCACAGCTTGTTACTCTAACCTCTAGGCTATACTGCCAGCCAAGGCCGAGGCTTTATTTTTGGTCCATAAAAACTGAGGATGTACAGTATTTAAATAATTATGCTGCCTGAGAGAAGACACTGCTAAGGGGCTCAACAACTCAGATAACTTTTTACTTGAATGATTTGCTGACATCTTAGCTCCCCCTCCCATTAACCTTCATATTCAATTTATCACTTACTATGTGAACTTTTTCCACAGCCTGGAAACACTCTTTAGTTATCCCTTTCCACAAGGGGAGGACAAGGCTTTGGTAGATAACTATTGCCCAATTTCTCTGCTTCAAATAGCTTCCACGTTTATGGAAAAAATTGCTCTCTCAGATAAATGATTGTTAAACAAATTGCAGGGTCCTTTCCCATTATCAAGTCAGGTTTCAGGCCCACAATTTGTACCCAAACAGCATTGATTGGCTTTCATATCTCTGTTTCTAGGGCACTGGACAAGGGGTGTCTTGTGGTATCTATGTTTATTGATCTCTCAAAAGCTTTCAATGTGATCAATCACTCTTTGCTTTTAACTCATCTACATTATCTTCCTGTGGAATTTCCTTAAATGTCACCAACTGGTTTTCATCTTATTTGCATGGCAGAATACAGTCTGTTTCTTGCAATGGCTGGCTTTCATCTCCTTTTCCGGTTTCTTTAGGAGTTCCACAGCGGTCTATTCTTGGCCTTATTCTCTTTAATCTTTTTGCTGATCCACTACCCTCTGTTGTAGATTCTTGTTCTGTTCGACTTTATGCTGATGACACAGTGCTTTTCTTTGCTCAGAATTACATAGAAACATAGAATTTGATGGCAGATGAGGAATGCTTGGCCCACCTAGTCTGCCCATTTTCCTACTTAACAGATAAACTGCAGATCCTAGTTAACCAACAGCTTACTTCCTCCTACCCCCCACTAGGACTGCCTTATGTCTGTCCCATGCATTCTTGAATTCACCCACTGTTCTTGACTCCACGACCTCCTCAGGGAGGCTGTTCCATGCATCCACAACCCTCTCTGTGAAAAAATACTTCCTCACATTATCTCTGAGCCCTCCCCCCTCTATCTTCAAATTGTGCCCCCTTGTTCTTGCACATCTCTTTTTCTGAAAGATGCTACCCTCTTGGTCTTTGTTGATTCCCTTGAGATACTTGAGAGTTTCTATCATGTCCCCTTTCTCCCTTCTTTCCTCAAGGGTATACATATTAAGCTCCTTTAGTCTTTCTTCGTATGCCTTCTGGTGCAGATCCTGCACCATTTTGGTTGCCCTCCTCTGGACAGGCTCCACTCTGTCTATGTCTTTGTGGAGATGGGGTCTCCAGAACTGCACACAGTACTCCAGATGGGGTCTCACCAACTGTCTGTACAGAGAGATAACAACTTCTTCTTTTCTACTATTGATGCCTTTCCCTAAGCATCCCAGTATCCCCCAGCCTTCCTTACTGCTTTCTCACATTGCTTGCCCACTTTTAGGTCATCTGATATAATTACCCCCACGTCCCTTTCCATTTTTACTGTTGTCAGTATCTCACCCCCCATTGTGTACTCTTCCCCTGGGTTTTTGTTTCCCAGGTGCATTACCTTGCACTTCTTTGCATTGAATCTGAGCTGCCATACATTTGACCATTCCTCCAACCTTGCCAAGTCCCTTCTCATCCTTTCCACTCCATCTGGTGTATCAACCCTGTTGCAGATCTTTGTGTTGTCTGCAAAGAGACATACTTTTCCTTCCAGTTCCTCTACAATGTCACTTATAAAGACATTAAAAAGGACCGGTCCCAGTACTGAACCCTGCAGTACCCCACTAGTAACCCTCCTTTCTTCAATGTGGACTCCATTTACTACTACCCTTTGCATCCTGTTGTCTAGCCAATTTTTTTATCCAGGCTACCACCTTGGGACCCACTCCAAGGCTGGCTAACTTGTGTATTAATCTTTTGTGTGGGACTGTATCAAATGCCTTGCTAAAATCTAGGTAGGCCATGTCCACAGCCCCTCCCTGGTCTACTACTTTGGTCACCCAGTCAAAGAAATCTATTAGATTCATCTGACACTACCTTCCCATCGTGAATCCATGCTGCCTTGGGTCCTGTGCCCCACTGACCTCTAGGTACTCAACAGTTCTTTCCTTCAGAAGTGATTCCATCATTTTCCCTACCACTGAGGTCAAACTAACTGGTCTGTAGTTTCCTGCCTCTGTCCTGCTCCCACTTTTGTGAAGAGGAATCACATCCGCCCTCCTCCAGTCCTCAGGTACCACCCCATCCTCCCATGATTTGTTAAAGAGAGTAGTCAGCAGTGTCACTAGTTCTACCCTTAGTTCTTTTAGAATTCTGGGGTGAATCCCATCAGGTCCCATTGCTTTTGTCCACCTTCAATTTTATTAGTTCTTTCAGAACCCTTTCTTCTGTAAATGGACTGGTATTGACCCCGCCTTCAGAGTGTTTCTCTTGTTTGGTTTAGGTACTCTCCTCCTCTTCCTTTGTGAATACTGAGCAGAAATATTTGTTCAGTATCCTGCTTTTCACTGTCATCCTCTACCCACATTCCCTCCCCTTTATTAAGCCTCAGTATCCCTCCTTTGGTCTTTCTTCACTCCCTAAAGTACCTATAAAAGGTCTTATCCCCCTTCTTAACAGAGTTGGCTATCCTTTCCTTGGTTTGGGCCTTTGTTATTCTGACTGCCTTCCCAGCCTCTTTCTGGTTTAAATGATAAAGTTCTCTGTCCTGCTCCTTCTGTGTTTCCTTATATTTTCTGAATGCTATCCTTTTCTCCTTAACCTTCCTTGCCACCTCTTTAGAGAACCATAGCATTTTTTTCTTTCGTTGTGTTTTGTTGATTTGCTTTACACAAAGTCTTGTTGCCTCTGTGATGGCTGTTTTGATTACTCCCCATTGTTCCTCCGCCCCTCCTTCTTGCCTGTTTGCTGGTGCTTTTCTGAGGCACGCTCTCATTTTCCCAAAGTCAGCCCTCCTAAAGTCCAATACTCTTGCTTTTGTATGGCTTGATTGTATGGCTGTGTTTATCGTGAACCACACTGTTTGGTGGTCGCTTGTTCCCAGATGGCTACCCACTTCTAAATCTGAGATTCTTTCTCCGTCCCCATTTGGGAGTACCAGGTCTAAGATTGCTCCCTCCTGAGTGGGTTGCAATACTAGCTGTCTGAGGCTTGCCCACTGTAGGGCATCAAGAATGACCCTGCTCTTCATGTGCCTGCAGCAAAGGTGCTCCAGTTAACATCCTTCTTCTCTTGCAACAACTGTTACGGGTGACTTTAGTAAAGTGGTAAAATGGTTTTCAGATAATTTATTACTTTTAAATAATAGGAAGACACAAGCAATGCTGTTTGGGACTCATCACTCATTGTCTTCTGTGAGTTCTTCCTTCCAAGTCTCTTTGAAAAAACATCCTTTGGAACTTGTTAATGAATTTAGGTATCCTGGTCTAATTTTTGACTCTTTGACCTTCAAACCACGTAGTAATAAAACTGTTTCAAAAGTTTGTCAATTCCTGGGGTACCTAAAGCACACCTGACTCTGCTTGTCAACCTCCTTGAGTAAATTAGCCAAACAAGAAGAAGCTCTGTTATGTAAGAGCTTAAAAATAAACTTTGCTAGTGTGAATCAAGATTTTTATTCATGCCAGACTAATGGAGTGGCAGTAGTGCTACTGCCCACCATTCCAGTGACCTGGGAATGGGACCAATCTCAAGTTGCTGGGGGCCAGCTGGAGTGGTAGAGGATGAGCATCTGACGGACTGCTCTCCTGTCCCAGGGGAGGGAGGCATACAATTCCCACAAAATGACTGCCACCAGGTGAGGTCTGGAGGTAGTGCAGGCCTGCAAGACAGCACATGAAGAGAAGGAGCTCTAGGACCTGTGTGGTTCGCTCCTGCCTCCACACATGTGCACGTCTGTGAGTGTGCCCCAGAACAGGAACTGGGAAGAAACTCAGGTGGAAAAGTGGTGAGGCATGCATGAATGACACCCTGCATGCTGACCCTCACCCAGTATGCCAGCAGGAACTCTGGACATCCAAGTGCTGGATATGGAATTCAGGGGAGGAGGATGGCTCTCCCCTCCTGAACACACCACAGGGGGAAATCCATGGGGGTTGGCTGCCCGGTAAGTCCTGGCAGGGGGGAGATGGTGAGGGTGGAGGGGGGACAAGGTTGAGGGAGCCTGCTTGCATAGGCCACCAGGAAGAAACCAACTTGATTGAAAAAAAAAAAGATTTCTATTCAAATAAAAGACAATGCAATTTGAAAGTATTTATGAAATTATGTGTTCTAATACCAGTTGGCAACATTTATGCAAAGGTTTGAATTTTGGTGTCTTTTACTCGGGACTGCCCACCTGGCGTTTGAATCAGGAACTGAGACGGATCCACAGATGTTCCCAATTCTGCACTGTTTAAACCTCGGCTACTGGTGGGCTCAACTGCCCTGGACATCCTGCCCTGACCACCGTGGAACACTGTCCCTGAGGCAACAAAGCCTCAGCCACTGGTGGGCTCAACTGCCCTGGACATCCTGCCCTGACCACCGTGGAACACTGTCCCCGAGGCAACAAAGCCTCAGCTACTGGTGGGCTCAACTGCCCTGGACATCCTGCCCTGACCACCGTGGAACACTGTCCCTGAGGCAACAAAGCCTCGGCTACTGGTGGGCTCAACTGCCCTGGACATCCTGCCTTGACCACCGTGGAACACTGTCCCTGAGGCAACAAAGGTAATTTCATCCACCTTTCAGTGCCTCCTTGCTTGTCCCTGCTTTGTTGAGACTTTGAATTTTGGCGCCTTTTACTCGGGTCTGCCCGCCCGGCGTTTGAATCAGGAACTGAGACGGATCCACAGACGTTCCCAATTCTGCACTGTTTAAAGCAAGTACAGCAACCGAAAGCTCTACCTATTGGAAAGAAAGATCACTGCTTGTACATAGTGGAGCTACATTTAATTTATAGCTGCCCCATTCCTAAGCTGCAGAGCGTCCTAAGTGCCTCAGCATTTGTAACCCTAATACTTTCTCCGGCTTTTTTGCAAAATTCCACGAAGCTGCAGAGCGTCCTAAGCACCTCAGCATTTGAATCCTCTTTATTTCTCCGTTTTCCGACATAACCCTCGGCTGCAGAGCGCCTGTAATTTGCTAGTGCACAGCTGTAATCAGTGGGGCTAGAGTAAGCGTGGCTGAAATCTGCTAAAGAAAACAAGCAGCTTGTTTGAACTGGGGAGGTAGCCAGTGAAGCCGTGATTGTAACCGCGAGTGCACTAGGCACGCTCACCAGAACTGCCTGCCCTGTGCAATAACTGCTGTTGAGCTGGGTCCAGGTCGCTGAAACCCCGCAGTTGCTTCGCACTGCTCTCCACCTGCCCCCACCACACCCACCCTTGTCCGGCTTTACTTTTATAGGTTGTAACTCCACCCTCAAACACGCCCAGTTGAGAAAATTAACTATCTCCTCTCTTTTCCATTAGCAGCCTATACCTTTTGACTGTTAGAGGGCGCTTGATTGATCTTATATTTTACTAGTGCCCTGACTGTACCTTCACTCTAAACTGCTTGTGGGCACTTGATTTTATCTTTTATCTTTACTAGTGCCTAGACTGCACCTTCTTTTATTTCACTCCCACTCATTCCTATAATCCTAGCGCCACTTATAACTATACCAAAATGGCCATCTCTCCCTGTTTCGTTCTTTTAATAGCCTCTACAGCTCTCTGCCTCATTTGGCTCCCTACATTCTACTACTCTATATCCTTTAACTATTACCGCTCCTACCCTGACCACTGCAGGTTATTTCTTATACGAAAAACACTACAACTGCCTCCTGTCACCTTCCCCCTGGTTATTCATCACAAACTCATCTATCACTTATCCTACACTCCGAATAAACCCAAGGTACCAAGCATAACCCTATCCATCTCCCACATCTGTCGCAAACTCTTACATCTATCTCACCTAACCTTGATGTTAGCTGGAGATATTGAGAAAAACCCTGGACCTCCATGTAACCTATCCTGTAAAGCTACAAACTGGCATGACACCAAGGGCATCCATATTGCCCACCTAAACATTAGGAGTCTGCTTCGCAACAAGGCTGAACTGGAGGCGTGGGTTGCTCAGCACAACCCAGATATCCTCTGTTTATCTGAAACCTGGCTAAAACCCTCCACCCCTGATCATCTCAGCTCACTGCCCAACTACAACATCATTCGGCAGGATAGGCCATTAACAAAGCGGGCCGGGGGGGTTGCCATTTTTTTCAAACCTCACATTCTGTTATCCCCCAATGCCCAACCTTCCTTATCCTACTGTGAAGCAATCTATGCTACCATAAAGCTTGGGTCTAAGAAACTTCACTTGGTCTGTGTCTATAACCCTCTGGCTGGTGGCATGGCTGGGCTAGTGGAACTGCTATCTCAGGTTGATAAGGCTATTGGTCATAATGAAGTCCTCATTCTTGGGGACCTGAACCTAAACTGGACCAGTAAATTAAACCAGTCCTCTCACACTATTGTCCAAGGACATAATCTTCATCAACTTATTGCAGACCCTACCAGGGTCATGCCCCCCCCTCGGGCTAGTACTCTTATAGACTGGGTCCTCACAAACCGCCCGGATAGCATAGCATGTGCAGGGACCCTAGCTGACTCAATCAGTGCTCACTCCCCAATCTTCTGCACCTGGCGTACATCAAGTAAACCTACTCCACCTCCTAAACTCATCACCTTCCGAAACCTGGCTAACTTTAACCAAGAAAATTTCTTACATGATCTCGCACTGATCGACTGGTCCCCCATTCACACCTCTAATAATGCTCAACTGGCATTAGACCATTTCCTTGCTAAATTTCATCTGCTCCAAGACACCCATGCTCCCTGTGTCACTCGTCGGATCCGTGGATCACAGACGAAATGGCTCTCTAAAGACCTACTTGCATTGATTAGGTCCAGGGACAAAGCGTGGTGCCGCTTCAAAACCACTGAGCTACTGGCTGATTATAATAATTACCGAGCCCAGAGAAATATATGCAAAAGGCAAATTCGATTAGCTAAAAGCTCCTTCTGTAAAAATCTGCTAACTAAAACAGCGGGTAACTCGAAAAAATTCTGGGCTACAATAAAAACCCTCCTTGGAGCAAATCAAATGGCACATACAAATGACATGCTGATTAACGGCATACACTGCAATAATCCTACTACTATAGCTAACTCTTTCAACCACCATTTCTCGGACCTCACCAGTTACCAGGTTCCACCCCATAATATGCACGTCTCTTCACACAACTACAAAGTTAAACCTCAATTCACACATCCTCTCTTCAGGTTCTGGAATATTATAAAATCTGAAGTTCTGAGGCTTCTCCTCTCTGCCCCAGACCATACCAGTGTAGGGTCTGATGGACTGGAGCCTAGGCTTCTAAAGACCGCCGCCCCCGTTTATAGCCTCTCCCCTTACCAAAATCTTCAATCTATCTCTACGTCATGGCTCAGTCCCCAACATCTGGAAAATAGCCAAAGTCACCCCTATTCCAAAAAAGGGTGATCCCAAATTAATCTCGAACTACCGCCCTATAGCTATCCTCTTATTTCCTCAGTAAAATCCTCAAAAAACTTGTGGCAACCCACACTCTTGATTACCTGCAGAAGCATAACCTCTTGTCTAGCTCTCAACACGGTTTCCGCAAGGGGCACTGTACGACTACTGCCCTCCTCAAACTCACCAATGATATCTTTTCTGCTATGGACTCTGGCCTCCTGACTGGTGCTATCTTCATTGACTTAACGAAAGTTTTTGACCTGGTAGACCATTCCCTCCTTCTTTCTAAACTTGGCTTCCTCGACTTCTCCACTGATGTAGTAGCCTGGTTTGACAGTTACCTGTCCGGTAGACAGCAGACCGTTGTCTTCAATTCCGCCTCTTCTGATCCCTCATCTATCCAAGTTGGTGCCCTGAGGTTCCATACTTGGCCCTTTGCTTTTCTCCATCTTCATTAATGACATCCAGCTGCTTGCTTCAACCTGCCGACCCTCCTTTATGCAGGCGACCTAGTAATTTATCACAGTGCTAGGAACTCACTTGACGTCAACCAACCTCTTAACTCAGACTTCACGTCCATTCAGTCGTGGCTGATAGAGAATAAACTCGTTCTCAACATTAGTATGACACATTCCATGCTCTTTGAATCGCTCGCCAAACTCAAAGTAAACCCTGATGCCCTAAAAATCACCTGTACCGATGGCTCTTCACTTAACAGCACCAAATCTTTCAAATACCTGGGCATCACTCTAGATGAATCCCTTAACTTTGACACACATAACCAACACCTGTAAATCTTTAAATGCTAGATTAGGTAGTGCCTACCGCACCAGCTATGCCCTTACCCCTTCGACTAGACTTGCTGTGGCTCAAGGCTTTTTACTCCCTGCCCTGGCTTATGGATCAGCCACGTATCTATCTGCCTCTAAATCCTCCCTCCATAAGTGAGACACCACCTATAACAATATCTGCCGGTATGCCTCTGCATCCCCTCGTTTTACACACCATTACCAACATTACTCTGACCTTAACTGGCCTTGCCCCTCTGGCCATCTGCTCCAATCCCTTGGGTCTCTTACTGTCAATACAGTCCACACTGGCATTCCATCTTCACTCGCCTGTCTGCTCCACTCACACCCTCTGCCCTACAAGCTCCGATCCGCCGACCTAGCCCCCTATCACATTCCCAGATGTAAAACCAAAATGGGCTCATGTGCCTTTGCATGTATGGCCCCAAAATACTGGAACTTGTTACCTCCAAATATTCGTGGAGCACCTACCCATGCTAGCTTTAAAACTTGGCACCGAGAACATCTACAATCAATCAGCCAATGCACCTGCTTTAATCCACCTTAGACTTCATCATCTCCCCTCTCTCTCACTATATTACTCAACTCTTCTCCCTATCTACCAATCTCCTCCTCCTCCACTTTCTCCCCACCGCTCACTCTCCACCTTTCCTCTCTCTTATCATCTCAACCTTAATTTGGCACTTACTGCACTTTGTTTTGTATAAACCTTTCATTGCTAATGCCTGTTTCACTCACTGTGTAACTCTAGTTGTGCATGTTACCTAGATGTATTTCTCCAGTTTTGCCTCCATTGCAACACTCCTCTTGTGAACTACTCTTTGAATTTATTGTTCCAGTTTTATTTAGCTGCCTGCATTCCTCACTGTGTTTCACCAATATCATGTGCTGCGTCACATGTATGCTTCATTTTGTATGTCTTAAACTGTCTTCTCCCGGGTCGTGCCTGAAAATAGGCATTGCTATGCCTAGTGCACTCACCCGGTTACCAAAAACAAATAAATAAAATAAGTAAGGTACTGCATACACACACACAAAAAATGAAGCACCAGCTACACCACTAGCCTACCGAGCACACTGTACTCTGCAAACTTAGTAGAAAGAATATATGCTAGCAAAACCACTTTCTTAGATGCAGTTCACATAATTTATTTCATTTTTAGTTGTAGAAAGTGGTAACAAGATTTATCCATACAGTTTTTAGCTGGTACAAGTGATACACACATACAGAGAAAGGACAGAGATGCTCACACACAGTCCATGAAAAGAACAACATACCAATAACTTGGTGAACCAGAACTGGCTCTTTTCCTAGTCTATGCTAGACTTCCTCACCATTGCTAAACATTGGCAATGCCTTTCTTTTTATACACATCTGATTTGCACATGTTGCCATAACAATGGCAACAACAAAAGCACATACATAATTACATACATGTGCTGTACATAAATATATACATATAAGTGCCTAAATATACCCAGAAAAAATATACAAACATTATTAAAAAACATACAACAATGTAAATTTAACATTTAAAAAGATAGTATAGTAACCAGTATAACCCCAAATGCTCTGTCTATTCTACTAAAGTGCAAAGAGCTGCATGCCACAAATTACACTAGCTCTGCTTACTTTTTAAAAGTAGCATATGTAAGTATAGGTGACCATGTATAATACATAAAGAGGGAGTTAAACTACTTCATTCTATTGTATCTAGATCTTAATGCACAACTGAAAGTATTCATGATCAATACTGGTGTCAAATGATAACCTCATACCATCTTTTATATGCATTGGTGGAAAAAAATGGTAACATTGTCCAAGAATCCAATATTTGTAAAACTGGATCTCATTCCATATTCTTTTTTTGAACAGGAACTGCTGTGGATAGCTTCTCAATAATTTTGCAATTCTATAGCAGCAACCTTCTGTTCATGTTTGAAGCAATCCTGCAGGCAGTTTCTATGTAGGAACATACAAAAAGTAAAAACTGTAATGTGTTTCGAATAGAACACAGATAACAGTAAAAACACAGCATAAAACAGCATAAACATTAATACAGTGCAATATTTACATAACAGCAAGTACGGGTGCCATAGGCATAAACAGAGTAAGAGATCACAGTTTCTTATTTAGAACAAATGGACAAGCTCTATAGAATCATTTAAACTGGGTGGATGACATGCTCAAGTACAAAAAATGCAAATACTAGTAATAGTAGTAAAAATCTTTATTTTTATACAGGATTAAGGTGACTCTTACACACCATTAGGACTTAAGTCCTATTTCAAGGTGGTCCTGCAATATACTGGTACAAGATTATAAGAAACACAATTACATTTGTACAACTGTTTACATCGCAAGAATCCTGTATTCAGTGTAGTCTAAAACACTAAAAATACTATAAGGTAGAAAATAAACTTTTACACTAAATGTATATAGTTAATCGATAGACAGAAGAGATGTTAGATAAAAAAATTGACATGCTTAACTGAAAGACTGTTGTTCTATCTACTTTAACTATCATAACCCTTGCAGTCATAATAAGAACAAAGCCATATAAATGCTATAGCTAAGAGTTAAAAGTCCTACTTCCTCTATCTTACCCTATCTGTTCTATTTTATTCAAATAATATAAGCAAAAGTTAAATACAATCATAAAACACATCACATGAAAGGACATAGCATTTTCGTATCCAAGTTTAAATTCCTAACTGGCATATTTTAAGTATTATTACCCATTACATATGCATTGAGAGGTCAGTTCTTGTTTTATCACTGTCACAAACATTTTTGAAGTAGTATTTTTTAACCTGTTCACTTATATTGTTCCATATGCTTATAGCTACATAAAGAAAAGCCATTTCTCCAAATTTGTTTTTGATCTTGGCAATTTATAGTCCTTAATACTACTCCTTAAACAATATTTATGTTCAGTTTTTTTCTAATCTAAGAGATACAGTGGTCTGGATCCATTTATTACTTTAAATATTCGGTTAGCCCATAATAGCTTTCTTTTGTATTCAAGTGGTAGCCCACCAAGTTCTTCATATAGTTTACATTGATGAGTTTTGTAGTAGCAGCAGAGAATGAATCACGTCAATTGATTATATAAAGTTTCAATATTTTTTAATGATGTTTTATTTGCGAAGCTGCACACATGGCTACCATAGTCCAGGACTGGAACCAATAATTGGTTTACAGTAGTTGTGAGCATCTGTTTACTTATGCAATATCCAGTGCATCTGAATGCACCAGTTCTATGATTTACTGTATTGGTCATTTCATTAATATAGTATTCAGACTTTAGGTTTTGTTCAACCCATACTCCAAGGTACTTATACTCAATAACCTGGGCAAGGGCCTTGCCTCTGTTTGTGTTTAATTTCAATCCTGGAATTCTGTGAGTCTTTTTTAAATGAACTTTTACTAAACAACATTGTTTTGGATTTGTTGCTATTTAGAACCAGCCTGGACTCATTGAACCATGTGTACAGACTCACAAAGTCCAATTGCAGATTTTTCATCATTTGTTCATTACTTATACTGGATGTTACCATAACAGTGTTGTCTGCATATAACCTAATTTTGGAATTATGTATTACATCCATTACTTGATTTATATACATTAGAAAAAAAGTTGGACCTAGTATTGATCCCTGAGGGACCCCTCTTAGGACCATTAACATGGCTGAGAGTTTATCTCCACTTGTGAGTAGTTGTTTTCTATCAGTCAAATAGGACTCAAACCACTTACTTGTTTCCTCTGAAATACCAATGTCCAACAGTCAGTTCATTAGGATACAATGATCTACAGTGTCAAATGCCTTTAACAAATGCATGAACACCATACCCACCAACTGATCCCCCCCAATGATGTTGCTGTCACGTCAATCAGTTCGGTGAGCATGGTGTCCATGGAATGCCCCCTCTTGAACCCTGATTGATAATTGGAAAGGAGCACGCCCCCTTCCAAGTAGACAGAAAGCTGCCCCTAAATCAATCTTCCAAATATTTTTGAGAGCACAGATAAGATTGCTATTGGGTGATAGTTTGTTGGATCTGTGGTTAAACCACACTTATGTATAGTAGTAAATGTTTATTTATACAGGAGTAAAAGAACTTTTACAAAGTAGAAAGTCTTTACAAACACCATTAGGTCAAATAATTGTCCTGTTTATAAGGTTCCCCTGTGTATAGTTAAATCTAAAAAAGAAGAATTATTACACTTTAATGAACATACAGCATACAGATTGCGCTGAACAACGTTGATCTCTACAGGTTACTATCTTTGCTTTTTTCCAAATCGTGGGAAATTTTCCCTCCATTAAGCTCCAACTAAACTGTTTAGTCAAGGATGATGATATAATATCACAGCACCTTTTAAAAATCTAGCTTGAATTCCGTCTAATCCATGAGATTTTTTGATGTTTAGTTTTCTAATTTCAGATTTTACTTCCTTACAAGTGACACATTTAAACTTAAATTGAGGGATGCTGTCCTATCCTGCTTCAGCATACTTGGCCTCATTCAGTAGATCTAAATGTTTATTTATTTGTGGGATTACTATATCTGGAATATTTACAAAATAAATATTTAAGATGTTTGCCAATACTTTACTATTTTGTAGAACTCCATTTTTTCCATTTGTAATGCGGGACTAATATTCAGTGGTTTCTGAAATGATTTTATTAATAACCAATACTAACCTTTATCGGTAGTCTCTGAGTATTCTTTACTGTAGTAACCCTTTTTTGCTTGTCTAATTTTGTGTCTTAATACATTTCTTCCTCTTATAATTTTTCTAATCATTTGGGTTTAAAGTTTTGCTTTCAATTATTTCCATATTCTGTTTTAATTTGTATCTCTTTTTTTAAATTTTTAGTAACCCAATGAACACGATTTTGCCTTTGGACTATTGTAATAAATGGGTCTGTATCATTACAAACTGCTGTGAACCCATTTGTAAATTCCTCTATTGCTAAATCCAAAGAAGGAATAAGAAAAAGTCTGCCCCAATTTTCTAGCAGCAGTTTAGACTGGAACACCTGTTTGTCATAACCTTTAAATGACCATTGCTATTACTTACTTCCTTGATCTTGGTTTGATTTTGCCTTGTTGATGACAATTCCAGACCACAAATCAAAAAGTTATGTTCCCCTGAGCAAGGGTTGGTTTACAAGATTGTTGGGGCCTACGCTCAGTCATATGGAGTGGCAATGTGGTGCACATCCCCAGCATGTAGCAACCCAGCACCTATTGTACCCCCCATGTGGAATGCACAGAATGGGGTGCACAGCCCCTATGCATCTGTTCCCCCACCAGCACAAATTGCAACATGCAAGGTGTGGGGGGACATGCCAGCACTATGCACGATGCACATTAGCACACAGTGCTGGCCATGGGGGTGCAGAGGTGGAAGCAGGTTACACCAGGGAAAACACTGCCATAAGCCCATTACATGCCCTGTACCTCCATCCCTCAACAACAGGACCCCACCAGCCTCTGTAATGACAGGTCACCTGGGGCCACCCACCCCTGCACCCAGCCATGCCCCCCACCTGCTCCATGCATGCCAACCCCCCCACACACACACATATATGGGACACTGGCCCCAGGACTGCAGACCCCCTGCACTAAACCACCAGCCCACCTCTGCTGTCCCCTTGCTCTGCATCCCAGCCCCACTGGTGTGGTGGGCTGCATGATCCACCTCAATACACACCCTTGTGACACCACCCCATACCTCCCTGCCTGTTAGGGGGCAAGGCACGGCTGGTGGCACATCCCACCTCCATGGCCACCAGCCATGCAGACATTTGTGAGGGATGCAGCCAATGCACCTCCCACCATGTAAGGGATCCACTGAGGGATCCTGGATGGGCATCCCATTGGATGCCTGCCCAGGTGTGCAGCTCTGCCCATGGCTGCCCTGCACAAATCCATGCATACCCAAGTGCCAGGGGTGTGGGGCTTGACAGGTGTCCAAAGGTCGGGAATGCTGCTGGTGTGAACCTGTCCACAGGTGCAGAGTGCCACAGGTGGGATACGCACCTTTGGCATGTAATTCCCACCCATTAGAGCATAGGTCCCATAATTAGCAACTATCTTAAGGGAAATTAATATCAAATCCAGAATATTTCCAATACTTGCGAATTTGCTTTTTCTAGTAACTAATGAGACTAGCTGTGTTACTTCCAATTGTTTTAAACTCTGTTTAAGTGTTTTACCTTTTTGATGCCCCCATGATGCATTAAAATCCTCAATTGCTACTAATTAATTTCCTATTGAGTTGGTCATTAAGGTTTGTGCTAGCTTTTCAAATTCTGTTGTTTTAGATTTTGGGGGTGCATAAACAACTCCTAAAGTTAAATTTAATGTTTGAAAGTTTACCATTAAGCATTCTATTGCTTCTATATGACCTGCATAATCTACTCTTGCTGGTCTCAGGTCCCATTTAGTATGTGAGTACCCCTCCTCCACACTGGTTTTCCCTATCTAAGCTGAAAGTAATGTAGCCCTCTATTTCTATTTCATTGGAATTAATATTTTGATTTAACCAAGTTTCTGTTAATGCAATCAAATCCAGGTCTTCCAATGTAACCCATGTCTTTAAAGTATCAATTTTGTGTTTTAAACGTTGTGCATTGTCATAAATAATTTTTAATTTCACATTTTCTACGGGACCTGAGCTCAATTCAACGTCGCCACTCAGGACTAATGCTACCAATAGAAGATATTCAGCACTTTGTGTTGCACAATAGGTTTTTGTAAACTTTAGCAAATTATTAAATATTTGTCCTCGTATCAGTAAAAAAGCATTTCTCCTTTTTATAATATTATGTGTGTTAGTATTAATATTTTTACTTTTCAGATTGTGTAAAACCCCAATTGCCTGAACAGGCACATTTGTTTTTTTAATAGAAACCACTTGTAACAAACAAGTGCTGACTACCACTACTACAAGTGATGAGGTTGACAGCCAAGTCAGTAACTTCATGTTTGAGGCCCCCGTGCAGTACTTTTTCAGTACAGATTTATCAGAAGCAGTACAGGTTTACAGTGTTTTATTAACTTAGGCTGTATTACAGAATTTCCACACAACAATGTTAATTTATGGTATCCTACAAATCTGTGTTGTACTACGAGTAGACTGTTATGAGCCCTTAGCTGTTGTTAGTGACCTTTCCTTAATTTTGATACTAAACCACAACCATTATACCAGTTATGAAGTAAGGTAAAAACTCCCTGATATTGAGAACCCTCGTAATAATTATAAATAATCTAGGGCTTCCCTTTAACCAAAATTAAACGGTCATAAAGATAACAGCAATAAGTCCCAGTATTTAAATGTGTTACGAACAGGTAAGTATAAAAATACAATTTTTAAAATGGCCTCCCAGTAGCCTCCCACAGGTGGACTCACACAGGGCGACTCTCGCCACTCCTTAGTGAGCCACTCACATGTGCAGTTGCTCCACGGGCAGCCACTAGCATGGCTGTGCTTTTGTATACAGGTGTCTTCTCACTCCTTCACTTCACTAGCACCACCTCCACCACTCAGTAGCCTATCTGCTTACCAGAAACAGGTGGGTCCAATTAAGTCAAGCAGCTGAAATGCTTTAGGTAGCGGGCGGGTGAGTCACTGTGTCCCAGATCAGTGTAGGTGCAGATCTAACACAAGAAGACAGTTCATGTAGCAGATGTTGAAGTTGCAGGCTGTGACTGGGTAACAGTACTCTTACACTGGCTCACACATTTTTCACAGTTCCACCTTGTATGCTTTTGGCAACGTTCTGTATTCCAAAAAATTCAGTGCTGTGATAATTCAAGTTTTTCTCTATTACATGGTACCTTGTTGCATGTTTTACATTGTGATCTTGCCAGGCCCTTATATTCCCCCGATTCTTACTTTAAAAGCTCTGATAGTTCTTTCTATATGCAAAGATCCACATTTACAACATGGTATACACACAATTCCTTCACTTGAACAGCTGATGAAATCATTACAGTAGAAACTCCCTTTTCCCCTAATGTGTTAATTTGATTTCTTCGAGTTATGTAACTACAGTACATGTAGTGCCCATACCTTTTATTTATTTTTGGTACTGTCCAGAATGGGTTTTGTACCTTACATAGAAACATAGAAGCTGACAGCAGATTAGGACTGCAAGGCCCATCCAGTCTGCCCATTTTTTCTACCTTTTGAATGTGCCATAGTTCTTTACTCTGTCAATGGCCTATTTATTCATACTCATTTGTATTGCTCCCTTATGCCTATCCCATGCCTGTTTGAAGCCCTGCACTGTATTCATATCCACTACTTCCTGAGGTAGGCCGTTCCATGCATCCACCACCCTTTCTGTGAAAAAGAACTTCCTCACATTATACCTTAATTGGCCTCCCTCTAATTTCATGCTGTGTCCTCTTGTCCTGCTATTTTTCTTATATTGAAACATGTTAGACTCTTTCACCTTGTTAATGCCCTTAAGATGTTTGAATGTTTCGATCATATCACCTCTCTCCCTCCTTTGCTCTAGGGTATACATATTGAGCTCCATTAATGTGTCCTCATATGTTTTCTGATGCAGTTCCTGCACCATTTTAGTTGCCCTTCTCTGGACTGCCTCCATTTTGTTAATGTTCTTGTGCAGGTGCAGCCTCCAGTACTGTACACAGTACTCCAGATGGGGCCTAACCAGTGTCTTGTAAAGAGGGATTATTAACACCCTCTTACGACTTGCGATACACCTACTAATACACCCCAACATCCCTCTAGCCTTTCCTACTGCTTTAGTGGTCTGCTTGGATGATTTCAGGTCATCTGTGATGATGATGCCCAAGTCTCTTTCTTCCCTTGTGATTGCCAGCAACTCCCCTCCCAACCTATAGGTGGCTTCAGGGGTTCTCTTCTCTATGTGCATGATCTTGCGCTTCTTTGTGTTAACCCCCAGTTGCCACTCTTCAGACCATTTTGCCAGTTTTTCCAGATCTCTTCTCATTCTGCCCACCCCATCTGGATCATCTACTCTGTTGCAGATCTAGGTGTCATCTGCAAACAGGCAAACCTTACCCTTCAGTCCATCTGCAATGTCACTTCCCCGGCTGCTGGTTAGAATTAACTATAAAGTCCTCAATATTTGTACGTCATACGTACATAATGTTTGGTTCTACAGGGAGCATAGATTCAAGTTTTGGCTCAGTTTTTAAGATGTTGCAGTGCTGTTTTACAATTTCCCTGAGTCTTTCCCACTGCATATGCATATGTGGTAATGAGCCTTGGAAAATGCTCTTTCTTAATCTCTTCTCTGCCTATTCTTTTCTTATATGTGTTGTTCAGTAATGTGTCTCTGTCTACTTTGGATACTTTCTTTACAGCTTCTTATATGTTAATACTACTGTAACCACAGCCAAAAACCTAGAAATTTGTTGATTCTGTCTATTCTTATATATAACTTCACTAGCTCAATTGTGTTTAACATAAAATAACCATCCCTTGGGGATTACCCTAGTGGTGTGCTTGGGATAGTAACTTGATGCTAATAACAATTATTTTTTGTCCATGTCCTTCAAATAAAATCAAAACATTCCTCTGATCATCTTTATACAGTGTTACATCCAGGAAATTGATGCTACTGTCTTCCACTGTCAGCTCAAATTTCAGTGCTGTATTTGTTGCTTCGAAATACTCCACAAACAGCATCACTTAATTATTTGTTCCTTTCCATATTATAATAATATTGTCTATATAGAAGCACCACAAATTCAGCTTAGACAAGTATGGAGTTTTGGCACTGCTATGGACAGAATTTGCCTTCAATTTAGCCAGGAACAAGTTAGCATAACTGGGCACAAATGCTGCATCCATTGTAGTCCCTCAAGTCTGCAATAAATATTTCCTGCTGAATAACTGGTAGTTAGCTTTGCTCACTGAACAATCTTGCTATCAGAGCAAAGAGGCAGCTAGAACATTTCTGCTAGGGGTTAAGTAGACAGATATTTTATTAGAAGTGTATGGTCTGCAAGGTAAATTGGGACCTTCAGTTAGGGTGAAAACATAGATACATAGATACTGTCAGCAGATAACAGCCTATGGCCCACCCAGTCTGCCCATTTGAGCTTGCAAGTTCCCTTTATGTTTTTCTAGAAGTCTGTTGCCCCTTACCCCTAACCTCCAGAATTCCCTTATGTCTCTCTCATGCATTCTTAAATCCCATGATTGTTTCAGCCCCCACCACTTCCTCTGACAGGGTGTTCCACTTGTCCACCACCCTTTCTGTGAAGAAATTCTTCCTCACGTTCCTCTGAATTGCCCTCCAACTTCATCCCATGCCCTCCCTCCCACAAAAAAACAGTAATTATCACTGTGCTAGTCTGAGTTGTGGGAAGGGAGCTGATAATCATCCTTGCAGTTTATTTATTTATCTAATTTTGGTAACCGGCTAAGCCCACTGAGACATTGACAGTCTCTTTTTCAGGGTCAACCCGGAGTTATTTTACATGCAGTACAGTAGCAATACCATTACAAGCAGTAACATAGTAAACAGACACATTTTTCAGTGAGTTGTCCACTCATTTTACAATATACACTAAGAGGAAGTGTTCACAAACCATTGACTACAGTCGACTACAGTCATCTTTTTGACATTTGTTAATCAAAAAAAGACAGCTATGGAACCGATAAAACACATAATTTATACCAAGTGCTACTTGGTTACTAAGCAGAGGACATCAGCAACAGCAGCTGCATTGCTTGAGCTCTGAAAGGTGCACCTTGAGTCCTTTTTTGAAATCCCCAAGGGAGGAACATTCCTGTAGATTCTCTGGGAGTGCATTCCAGAGGGGTGGGATGCTAGCCAGAAAGAAACTTTGCCCTATGGATGTTCTGACTTTGGGCACATTAAGGAGTTCATGGCTCAAGGATCTGAAGGACCCTCCAAATGTTTTTTTCTGATAGTAATCCAACCACATTAGGGGGAGTGCTTACTAGTTGTTCAGATAGTATCCTAGAAATTAGGATACCAACAGATACCTCCCATTTTGCCAGATAGATGCTGTGGTAGGATAGTAGTACTATCTGACCATATATCTGACCCTCTAGGATCCAGCTCAGATCTTAACTATCTGACCTAGGATCCCTGGATCTGGCCCAGGATCCATCACAATCTGACCCCAGATCCTAACTAGGATCCCTGGACCCTAACTAGGACCCATTGCTTATCTGACTCCAGATCCTAACTATTTGATCTAGGATCCCTGGATCCTAACTAGGATACCTGGATCCTAACTAGGATCCATCACTATCTGACCCTGGATCCTACATCGGTCTTTGGTAGGATTTCTATTAGGATCCAAGGTAGGATACCAGCACTATCTGACAGATAGTGGTAGGATCCACAAAAGCACTATGTGAGCAACACTAGTATTTACCTGCCTTAGTCTGAAGGCTAGACATAGTGATGGGTTTTGTAATTGTCCTTCTAGCGACGGCCATGATAGGGCCTGCAGCACCTGGCAGTGATGCTCATGGGGCAGGGCTCCTGATGTGAATCGGCTGACCTGGTGATATAAGGTTCTGACCCTTTGCATTTCTGCTCCTCTGACAGTTGGAACTGGTGCGCCATAAAATAGGGTAGGTAATAAGGTGCTTGTTACTACCTTTAGCCGGGATTCACATGTAGGGAAGGGGCTTAGACAATGAAGCAGGCCAAATTTCTGGTTCACAGTCTTGGTCAGCTGGTCGGTGTGTGTCTTGAAAATGAAGTTTGGTCAAGGGTTACGGCTAAGTACTTGATGGAGTTGACCACCTCAACCATTGATCCATTGGAGAGAGAGTAGGTGTCAGGATCGATGACCTGTCTGATCCTAAGTTTGTTGGGCTGAACAGCACTGCCTTTGTTTTTTGCCACTTAGCACAAGGTTATTTCTTGCCAACCATCTCTCAAGGAGTTGTAGGTCACTTGTCAGCTTGTCATTCAAAGTCACTGTTTTGTTGGAGGACCTATAAAGTACTGCATCATCAGTATACAGGGTTATGCTTGCCTCACCACAGTTTTTTGGCATCCTATTTACAAATATAGAAAATAATAGGGTTCCCAAGATGGACCTCAGAGGACCCCGTCAAGTATTGGATGTGTGCAAGAATGGATACCCTGTCATCTTACAAATTGGGTCCTTCCCACGAGGTAATCAGGAAACCATTGCACTAACAGACTATCTAGGCCTATTGCTTTAAGATGATCTATGAGTAGTTTGCGAATTGTGATTGATAGAGGCAGAGATAAAAAGCACCTGTAGCAGCAGAGCACAGACAGGACACAAGTGTAAACTTTCTTCAAGTCCTTATTTTAATGTGGATAGTTCAAATAACACATACAACATAGGAGCAAGTGAACCTGTGGAAATCCATCTCAAAAGGTGCTAACTTTTCATTTGGCTACTGCCAAGCATCATCAGAGCAATTGCCTCTACTGACGTGTGAGAATTTAGCACCATAGCCTTGCTCCTGGTGCTCCTGCCTTCCCATTTGAATCACAGTTTGTAATCAGCCAGGTTGAAAGCCTTGGTGAGGTTGATGAAGACTGCACTGGTTACTTGGCCTTTGTCAAGAGCAGTGAATATATCACAGGTGAGGCTGACTAAGGCAGTGTCTGTTCCATGTTTTTTCTGAAACAGTGTTGACTAGTTGTGAGTATCTTATGATTCTCAATGTAGTGTATTAATTGGTTGTAGACAACTCTCTCTAGCACCTTGCTCAGGATGGAAAGTAGTGAGATGGGCTGGCATTTTTCAACTTTTTCACAAGGGCCCCCTTTATGTATAGGTGTAACCAGGGCAACTTTCCAGAGAGCTGGGACTTGCCCTTCTAGGATGCTCCATTAAACAGCTATGCAACTGGAGCCACTATGACCGGGGCAGCAATTTTGAGCAGTCCTGATTCTAAGTTATCGTGCCCAGCAGATACAGTGGTTTTGATTTTCCTAAGTAGTTTAAGTACCTCTCATTTTGAAGTGATCTTGAAATGGAAGTTTGGGGGGGGTATGTCAGACTCAGCTAGTGTGGGTGGGGGGTGACCATGGGCAGTGGGTCTTGAATTTGTCCAGGTCGATGAAGAAAAAGTTGAATGCATTGGCAGCTTCAGCTGGGTTTTTTAGGCTAGCGCCATTTGCTGTTATTACACATTCATCCTGGGCTGGATGACCTTTGATGAGGGTATTGATTTGCAACCAGAATTTTTGGGGGTCAGAGAGATTTTTCATTCGGAGGTTTCTAAGGTAATTTTTTTTGCTGCTCTTAACTCATTTTTACATTTGTTTCATAGAACCCTGAAAGTCTGCCAATCATGAGGCAGTTTACTGGTTTTGAATGTCCCCCACACCTTGTCTCTTTCCCTCATACGTTTTCTTTGATCTTGGGATAACCATCTTGCTTCCTGACCTTGTACCCTAAGCTTTCTCATTCAGGCATGCTTATTTGCAGCTGATAGAAAACTTTTAATGAAGAAATCTAGAGCTGTATAAAGTTTGGGACATGCTTGATTTGTGACCAATTTATCTTGGCTACTGTTTCGAGAAAGGATTTCTCATTAAAGTTTGAGTAATTCCGTACCCAGAAGGTTCTGGGTGATGGGGCGCGGAAGCTATGCTTCCATATTCCAAATGTTGGTGAATGGTTGTGAAGGGAATCTGAGAGGGTTCCTGCCAGTTTAAAGTTATCAGGTTTGGAGGCCAAGATCCAGTCTAAAGTGGAGCGATTTCCTATTTTCATGTTTAGCCTTGTGTTTTCCTGGATCAGTTGTGTTGTGTTGTGTTAGGTTAGCCTCCAGTACAAGATTGTTTAGTTCCTTATTCATTTAGGGCCCCCAGTGTATGTTAAAGTCATCCAGTATTATTTTCTCTTCCTTTGGGAGGTCAGGTAGAGAGGATATGATGGAATTTAGGGCAACTGTTGCTGCCTTGGGAGGGTTGTACACACATTCGATGATCAGGAGTTTGGTTCTGCCCAAGAGTAGAGTTATGAACCCAGTTTCACAGACGGTATTATCTAATGCAAGCATTGCAAGCTCCCCCCTTTTTTCCTACCATGTCCTGGCTGAAGGTTTTGAAACCGTTTATCTCTACCACAAGATCACGTATGTGGGTCTTGAGCCAGGTTTCTGAGATGGCTATTACATCTGTGGAGTACAGTCTCATCCAGGCCTCTACTTTGTGTATTTTTGGCTTTAGGCTGTTTATGTTCATGTGGGTTATTCATAATCCCTTAGTATTATTCCATTCTGAATTTGTGGGGAAGGTAATGCGAGCGTTAGTGCAGGGTGGGCCAGGGTTTGACTCGATGTCCTCTCCAAGTAGTATGGTTAGTTTTGCCAGGATTCTGATTATGAACCCTGGCATGGGGTGGGGGGTCCTTTGTCTATGATCTGCTATGTAGCACATTATTTTGTAGAGGCTCTCTCTTTGTCTAAGATCCTGTAGGTTCATTTCTGAAATTGGGGGCTCACTTAGGGTGCTGATATTGGGGTATTTATGTTGAGCATGGCTGACTGGCTGTTTGGATCCAAGGCATTTATGTTGCAGCATGTGATGTGAGTCTAGTACCATCAGGGCATATAAGGTAGCAAAGATTATTATCCTGATCACTTTTAAGCTGATATTTGTTAGTTCTGCCAGGGCAGTGTAATGAAATGTTGTTCTACTAGTTTAAAGATGCTCTGCAGTTTCTAAATTCTCCTGGTGGCTTTATTATCTGAACCACCCGGTCACACTTAATGCTAGTTAGCTGGGTCAGGAAAATAGCTGTGAACTGGGGGTGTGTGGCTTAGGCAGACATGAAGCAGTTGTCTGCATTTAGATTTCCCTAACTTTCTCACAAGAGTACTATAAAAGGATGCCCTCCTAATGTGTCCAGCAAGTCCATGTCCCAGTGAGTGTGTGGAACTGTGAAGGAGTGGAACAGGACTAAGACTGGTGTCTTAGGCATCAGCAGCTGACAGCAGGCACACAGGGAACTCTGCCAGTCTAATAAAGTAACATAGACTACTTGTGTACATACTGCTGCCTGTTTATAAGGGTGTCCTGTCAGTGGGATAGTGGCAAACAATGGTATGGGCTAGGCAGGGGAAGACCTACAAAGGTCAAGCTAAAAGCAACTGAAACACAAAATAGGGTGGGAACAGAGGCAACATTATATCTAGGGTATGAGGAGAACGTGAGTATAGGAAGCCAACTATCCTAAATAATCAAGGGGCTAAACAAGGAAATTGAAGATAAACCCTACCTAGAGTAAAGAGTTAAGCACAAACTCAGAAGGGGAAAGGTAAAGGGAAGCCAAGACAGGGATTAGTGATTAATGAAACCTAAAAGCAAGGGAAAGGCAGGGAAGCAAAAAGCTTGGAAGATAAATAAATCATCAGGTATGGGAGTGGTGCAGTGTAATGGGTGCAGGACTTCAATCTTCAGAGACATATTCTGGAGACTAAGGTATTGCCTCATATGCAGACACCTCTCTGGGCTGACAGCAGAGGTTGCTGGACTATGGGCTGAACTGGCACAAGTACAGGGCAAAATCTATCTCACCGAGGGGCCACCTAGTTTGCCATCGCTCCCTCAAAGAATGCCAGCAAGGAGACAGAATGGCCTGGCCTTGGTGCGCTCCAGGAGGGTGGAGAGAGGAAGGCAGTATATCACCCCTCAGACCTTAGCACTGCAAATTTCCTTCAGCATTTTGGTAGGCTGAGGAAGCCAAGAGGAGGCACCTGAGGTGGGAGATAGAGAGGAGGTGGGGGACTTCAAGAAAGCAGGCCCCAAGGAGGGTGGGACAGTCTCTCATATGAGGAGGAGGCAGTTGCTGGTGAGCACCCCATAGTCACGGGGACTAAGTTGGGGGCAGGAGAATGGAAGGACAATGTAGTACAGCGTATTCCAGGTGCTTTGATGGGGAGGACTAGAGGGCGGATCTTGGAAGTTGCCAGGGATGAGGGGGTAGAGAGGGAGCTGGATGTTGTTGTCCACCTGGGGATGAATGATCTGGCAAGAGAAGTTGTAGAGGTAGTTCAGAATAGGTTTATGGAGCTGTGGAGGGGTCTGAAGCAGGTAGCTTGCACAGTGGCCTTCACTAAGGTGCTACCTACGCATGGTCAGGGTAGGGCTAGGGAACTCCACACCAGGTCTGAGGTTTATGGGGCTGGAATATGTACTTGTACCCAGATATGGTGGAGACAGGGTGAACCTGTTATTACAAAAAGAAAGTCAGTGGATATTTACTACAAAGAGCTCACCATAGCCTCCATTTACCTACCCCCAAAGAACCAGGCAGATGGATTTGTTAGCGTCATCTAAAACCTGAGGGGAATACACAATAATTCTGAAATCTTAATTCTCTATGACTTCAATGTAAATTGGCTCTTGCCGGAGGCCAGCACCTACAAGGATGCCGTCATGGCACAGAACCTCACCCTGCTTGTTACCACCGCCACCAGGTGCAACTATAGGACAGGGTCACACACACTTCTGGACTGGATCCTTTCTAATTGCACTGAATGAATTTCCAAAGTCTCAGTGCTCCCTGACGCTATCAGTGACCACTCACCTGTTACCTGCACCTGGACAAACAAATTCATTAAGCCCCCCTCCCAAAATAATCCACACAAGGATGTTAAATGAGGGGAATCTTGGGTTACTAAAAGCAGATTTAAGCCACCTGGACTGGACACCAATTGTCTCCTCCACAGATGTTAACCAAGCCCTTGACCTTTTCATCAGCCACCTTACTGCGGCTTGCAATATATTTGCACCACTTAAAAAGTTAAAGGTCAGGGGAAGAACTAATCCTTGGATAACCCCCGAGCTAATCACTTTACTCAAACAAAGGGACCATCTCTGGCACTGTGCCCATGAAACAACCACACCAGGGAACATTCATAAATATAAAGCCACCAGAAATGAGAGCATGCGGGCAATTCAGAGCGCCAAAAGCAAATATTTCAAGGAGGCTCTCTCCAACTACTGGGGTGATGGAAAAAAATTCTGGAGTAACTTGAAAGACCTTACACCAACACTCGACCCGTACGCAATTACCAGTTCCTTCAACGATGTGTTCTCCAACTTGGATAGTGTCCTCCCACCTGGCTTCTTCAATGCCCCCTCTGCTAGTAACCCTCCTGACACATTTCTACTTCTTCACTCAGCCCCTCAATTCTATTTCAAGGAGATCCCAGTGCACTTAGCCAGAACCTATATTCGGAAGGCCAGGCTACAGTGGCGACTCCCTTGACCTGAAGCTGTTAGCGCTGGTCCTAGAAGAAATCCTTGTACCTCTGACAAAAATCTTCAACATATCACTAAGGATGTCCCAGTTCCCATCATGCTGGAAGCAGGTGACCATCACACTGGTACACAAAAGTGGAGATAAATCGCTGCACACCAACTACAGACCTACAGTATCTCCATCCTCCCCCTATTGTCTAAAGCCCTGGAGCACATTGCATCAGACCAGCTAGTCAAGTACCTGGAAAAATATGACATCCAACGTCCTGAGCAGCATGGCTTTCATAAAGGGCACAGCACCACCACTGCACAACTAGAATTCATGGCATTCACCCACATCACTCTCGATCAAGGAAACTGTGTGGGGGCAGTATTCATCGACCTTACGAAAGCCTTTGATACTGTCAACCATCCACTCCTACTCAAACAGCTATCATACATTGGGCTGTCCAAAGATGCTCTGCTCTGGTTCCAAGTTACCTTGGGGGGAGGGTCCAGTGGATTAGGTGTCACCTCGGAGGAAAAGCCAGTCCTCTCGGGTGTTCCACAGGGGTCCATCCTAGGACCACTACTCTTTAGCCTCTTCCTGAATGACCTCCCCAGTGTCTGTCATCAGAAATTACTACTCTACACTGGTGACACAGTCATATTCACCAGCTATCAAGACACACAGCTCCTTGAGAAACAAATACAGTATGAATTCAGGTGCATTGAAGAATGGTTCAAGACACACAAACTGGTTCTGCACTATAACAAAACCAAGGTGATGACTTTCTACAACGCTAGGAGCAAGTACAAATCTCTGACTCTCTCCATCAAAAACCAAACGGGGACCATACTTGAACACGTTACTAAGTTTAAATACCTAGGCACTACATTGGACAGTTCCCTCTCCTACCATAAGCACATTAATCATGTTGCAAAAGTCACCAATATCCATATAAGTCTGCTATACAGGCACAAACACTGCATGACTTCTGACACACTCTGGCTGGCAATCTACAGTTCTGTCACCTCCATAATTGACTATGGGCTAGCAATCTACAGCTCTGCCTCTGTGTCTGCCCTCCACAGAATAACGGTCTCACTCAACAAAGCATGCAGGCTTCTAATGGGGGCTGACTGACTTACATACACTTGTGACCTATATGTGCAGACCAGATGGCTTCCTCTCCTCAGCTGGATCCAGTATCAAACCTGCCTCTTAGCCAAAAAAGTCCTACTCAGGATCATGCCCCCGGGTGTTGAAAAGCTCCTCATTCACCACCACAGCATCCAACATACTAGACGTTCACAACAACAAACCTTCCTGGTCCCAGATACTAGACTTCAAAGGGCCAGCGGGCCTTTGTCCACAGAGCTGCACAGTGGTACAATACTCTCAACAATGAAACACTTACAGCTACTGCTCGTGGCACTTTCAAAGGACAACTCCATCTACACCTCATTTCAACTAGCCATTGTGACTGCTTCACCTAACCTGAGATCCTACTATCCCTGCACTTTCCTTCAGTCAGAACTCTACCCCCTGTGCCATGCTCTCCTCCTGGCTCCCGCTGCTCACCCCTCCTCCCCATCCCCCACCACCCCACCCCTTCCCTCTGGCACTTACTGACAATTACCCTTTCCTCCCTCCTCTTCTGCACTCCTATCTTCTCCTCTTATCCTTTGACAATGGCCTTCCAGCCAACCTACCCCCACCTCCCCTACCCTGTCACCAGCAGCTCTTATTTTTAAAGGTTGCCCTTGGATGTTGTCTCATTTCACCTAACCTTGGCTCATTTTGAGGTAATGTAATTAACTAAGCCTCTGCCTCCTGCTTCTTTTTATACTGTAACTATATGTAATTATGTCAACCTTTGTAAGTATGTTTATCCTCCATTTCCTGACGTGGAACCTATGTAAATAAGCAGTCTCTGCTCAAAAGTATTTGTAATCCTAGAATTCAATAAATAAATAAATTTAGATTGAAATGTGTCAACCAGTAGGCCTAAATGATGACTGGGACCTCAAACCCTTTTTGCATAAGAAAAAATTAATTGGTTAACAAGACATTAATTTAAAAGAATTTTTGGAGATGAAACAGTTGACTGAATTTAAAATCCTGGATATTGTTTAAAAATATATTCTGAATGTTTCTTTAACCATTTTAGAATGAGATTGTGTAATATTTTTTCCTTTTTCCTACCTTTTGTAGGGTATGGCTGAGTTGCCATGCAGTCACAGCATGTGGATCCCTAGAACTTTAATGGAATTGTCCCTGAAAGATGATTGGGTAATCACAAATCTATTTTCTTTCTCTTGCATCTTTGTTTTTTTATGTTGAACTGGTCAAAGGCTTTATATACTTAATTTAAGTACTGACATTAAGAAATGTAAAAAGCCCTTATAAATAAATCATTTATTTTATTTTGCCTTGACTATATGACAAATTGCATTGGTGCAGTGTTCCAAATAGTTTGAAAATTCTACATTATAACTTAGAATAGCACTGCTGATACAATTAGGTCTTACTGTTTTGTTAAATATTTTTCACTGTATTAATGAGTTGGAACAAAAAACTTTTGAATTAATTGAATGGCTAAATGTTTTTATCTATTCATTATTACATGGGGCTGTATAAAGTGAGATGTAACTTTTGTTGTAGTCACACCACCTGAGGAAGGCAGTTCCAATGCACTGGGGATGGGCACTCGCCACTGCTCTAATCAGACAAAGAATAAATCTTTATTTTTGCAGTTACTGGTATTGTCTTTCTGTAACTGTTTACCGTCTTAAGGAGTGCCGAGGTTTTGGAATTGTTCTCCTTTCTATTTCAGAAAGGTCACCTGGTCTGAAGTTTATAGGTATCTACTATCTAAATAGGAAAAAATCAAAGCAAAAATTAGCCCTGATCATCTAGACCTGAAACTGTTAAAGCCTGTACTAAAAGAGGTGACTTTCCCACTACTGACCATTTTCAATCTGTCCCTATCAACTGGAATAGTTCCAGACATCTGGAAGAAAGCCCACGTGACCCCCGTGCTAAAAAAGGTGACCCTACCCTGACTACAAATTATCACCATATATCAATCCTTCCCCCACCATCAAAAACCCTTGAGAGGATTGTTAATGACCAGCTCAGCCTATACCTCTGCCAACATGAGGTAATGGCTAAGGAGCAACATGGTTTTCAAAAGAGCTATAGCACTATGACCACCCTGATGGAATACACTAACTCTATCCACTGTGTCCTAGACAGAGGATAGTTGACTGGTTCCATCTTCATTGACCTAACCAAGGCCTTTAACCTGTGAACCACACTCTCCTATGCCACAAACGAAAACATCTGGGCCCATCCCAGGATTCGATAGACTAGTTCAAGAATTACCTGTCAAGTAGAACCCAAGCAGTTAAGTGCAGGGGTGCTCTCTCTCAATTCCTTCTAGTCTCCATTGGGGTTCCCCAAGGCTCAATCCTGGGGTACTTCTGTTTAACTTATTTATAAGTAGTATCCCAGCTGCCTGTAGGTCTTCCACCTTGCTACTATACATGGATGCTGCAGTTCTATTTACAAACTACACAAGCCTCAACAAGCTGCAGCACAAACTGCAATTGGATTTCAATGTTATACAGAAATGTTTCTCTGCTAACTTACGAGTCATGAATCAGCAGAGAACCAAATGTATGCTCTTCTGCAGTAAGAGCGAGCTTAACTTTGCCACAACTCTCACTATCACTAGTGAATCTGGTTCTTTGCTTGAACAGGTACTAATATTCAAATACGTTAGAGTAACACTTGGCAGCACATGACCTATAGTACACATGCCGACGTATTAATAAAAATGGCTAACTGTAGACTAGGTATGCTATACAGGCATAGGCACAATTATATCTCAGGAAGCAACTCATGCAAAGTCTCATAACAAACCTCACTGATTATGGTGTCATAGTCTATGGCTCTGCCTGAGACAATGTACTGTCCAGGGTCAGGTGTCTTCTTAATAGGGCCTGCAGGTTTGTCTTTGGTTTTAAACTCAACACACATACCTGTGTGCTCTATAGTTCTCTTAACTGGCTTAACCTAGACACTCAGCTGGACTACCACACACTCCTTTTTGGTCACAAAGGAATTCATGGCTTGCTTTCCCCTGGTCCAATGACTATGTTTAACACAGTAGATAATAAATACTCTACTAGAGGCATGGAACAACTTGCACTGCTGGTTCCACAGAGAGAAAAAAAAAACACCCTGGGACAATCATGTTTCTTCTACAGGTTTATAAGACTATGGAATTACCTTCCTGGCTACCTAAAGACTGGTTCCTCTGTTGAACTTTTCAAGACTTCACTACTTTCCTCACTCTCCCCTACTGGGATCTGCAACTGCTTTAAATGATAGGGCTCTACTATTGCTGAGCTAAACTATGTTATCACACTTTTTGCTACTGAATGACTATCATGTAACCCTATTAGTAATCTGTATGACACTGCACCTTATCTGAAGATGCAATTATGTAAATGTTAAGATTGTTTTGTATTGTTTTGTACCTTTCACAACTGTTGTTTTGTACTTCTCTGACTTTGTTGTTATTGCTTTAAATCAATCGATTTAACATGTATTATTGTTTCAGTTGATGCTAAACCCTTTGAAAATAGGCACTATCTAAAGGGTTTTATGGGTAATAAAAAATGAAAAAAAAACTAAAAACTAAATCCAGCCTTTGTTCATTTCCATATTATAATAATATTATCTATATAGAAGCACCACAAATCCAACTTAGACGAGTTTGGAGTTTTGGCACTGCAATAGACAAAATTTGTCTCCCATTTGGACAGGAGCAAGGCATAACTGGGCACAAATGCTGTACCCAATCCAGTCCCTCAAGTCTGCAAAAAATATTTCCTGCTGAATAACAGGTAGTTAGCCTGTGCTCACAGAACAATCCTTCTATGCCAGGAAGGAGGCAGCTGACTTTCTGCTAGGGCATTTCTAACTAGGGGTAAGTAGACAGATACTTTATTAGAAGTGTAGGGTCTGCAAGGAAAATTGAGACCTTCAGTCAGGGTAAAAACAAAAACACAGTAGCCATCACTATGCTAGTCTGAGTTGGGGAAAGGGAGCTGATAATCATTCTTGCAGTTAGCTGGGTCAGAAGAATAACTGAATTGGGGGTGAGCTTAGGCAGAAGAGAAACAGTTGTCTGCATTTAAGCCTCCTTTACACAGTTGCATTTGCACTGGATCAATCTGAGAACTTGTGTTGCTCTGGTGCAAAGGCTTCCGTGTAGACACTTACCCAATTGTGGTAAGTTGATCATCACAACACTTCGGGATCCTCTCAGAAGTTGGGGACACTGATTGGTTCAAGCATAGAGCGAGGAACATAAGCAGCCATGTGGACCGGCTACACCATTGCTCCACTATAACTTAAAGGGTCACTGTAAGCTTTTTGTCAAATTTAAAAGGATATGTAAGTATTTACCCTGTGGCTTGCTCCGTATACAGGCACTTCTCTGGGCTGAGAGCAGAGATTGCTGAACTATGGGCTGAACTGTCACAAGTACAGGGCTCTGTCTGCCTCACCTGGGAACCACTTAGTTTGCTGCTGCTCCCTCAAAGGATGCCAGCAAGGAGGCAGAGTAGCTGGACCTTGGTGGGCTCCAGGAGGGTGGAGAGAGGAAGGAGGGAGAGAACCTCTCAGACCTTATCACTGCACAGTTTCTTCACCATTTTGGCAGGATGGGGAAGTCAAAAGGAGGCAGTTGAGGTGGGAGTAAGAGAGGAGGTGGGGGACTTCAAGGGAGCAGGCCCCATGTAGGGTGGAAGAGTCCCCTGTACAAAGAGGAGGCAGTTGCTGGTGGGGGACTCCGTAGTGCTTCCACCATGCTGTAGCGACAAGAATATTGCCAACTTTCCCCACAGCGACACATGGTCGCCGACATCCCAGACACCACCAGGTCCCGACCCCGAACAGGGATCACACCAACACCTGTTCAGTGTTCTGTCCCCTGCACCTCCTGGACTTGCAGATTCCAACTCCAGGAGGGGGGTGGATGTCAGGGAAGAGTGGCCAAACTCCGGAGTCGATGACATGGTCATCACTCCAACAACCTGGTCGACACTGCGGGTGTAGATGGGTTGGTGTTGCTGTAACAGCGTTGCTGTAAGTGTCGCTGTTACAACGGTATATGATCCATAGTCAGGGGACTAAGCTGGGGCAGGGGAAGGGAAGGTCAATGTACTACAGTGCATTCCAGGCATTTTGGTGAGAACTGGAGGGTGGATCTTGGAGGTCACCAGGGAAGAGGGGGTTGGGAGGGAGCCGGATGTTATTGTCCAACTGGGAACAAATGATCTGGCAAGGGAAGCTGTAGAGGTACTGCAGGATAGATTTAAGGAGCTGGGAAGGAACTAAAGCAGGTAGCATGCAGAGTTGCCTTCACTGAGGTGCTACCTATGCATGGTCAAGGGAAGGCTAGGGAACTCCACACCAGGTCCTTCAACTAGTGACTGAAGGCATGGTGCAGGGAGAAGGGCTTTGAGTACATTGGGAACTGGGGTCTCACCAGGGGTGATGGAGGCCTGTACAAGGAAGATAGCCTTCATCCATCCAGGAGGAGAATGGCAATCCTAGGTGGAAGGTTTAAATGCAACTTTGACAAGCATTTAAACTAGCCAGGGGGGGGAGACAGAAAGACTGAGGGAGGCAGAGACTGCCCCCCCCAAGATTAGTGCAACAGAGAAGGTTAACCCAGGGAGAAGAAATTCCCCAGAGGTTGATGGAAGCAATGAGAATGGCATGGCAAGCAAGTCTGGAGTAGGAACCTCAGCTGGAAGTGAGGGGAAGGAGAGATGGCAGGAAGAGAACATAACAGGGAGGGCAGGATTTGGGTAACAGAAGGGGCAAGGGGGAAGCAGAAAGAGGATTCAGGTTAGAGGGAGAGAGGGAGGAACAGAATGGAGAGTCATGTGTGCCAATGCAAAGAGTCTGGGAAACAAAATTTCTGAAATTGAGGCACTCATTATGGAGGCAGACCTGGATTTGGTGACCATAATGAAATCTTGGTGCATAGTCAACCACAGCTGGGAAGTGGCCATCCTAGGCTACAGCATGTTCCAGAAGGAAAGGTCAGGGAGGAAAGGCAGAGGGGTTGTTTTATATGTGAATGAGGGTATAAGGGCCACTGAGATACAAGGGGAACGGGGAAAATGAAGGGCTGGAGGTATTCTGGGTCAGCTCAGTGACAGTGTCGGGGCTGTTATCTACACGGGCCTCCAACACAGTGGAGGATTTAGACAGAGCCCTGGGGGAAGCCATTAGCAAAATGGTCAGTAATGGGGACGTTCTAATTATGGGTGACCTTAATCTGCTGGATGTAGATTAGGTCATTCTCTCTGCAGCTACATCAAGAGGCAGGACCATCCTTGATTCCATACAAGAAACATTTCTCAGGCAGCTGATTTTGGAACCCAGTAGGAATGGGGCAGTGCTGGACCTGGTACTTACAAACCAAGGCAGCATTGCTGAAATCACAGTGGGTAGTCCCCTGAGTACAAGTGATCACTGTACTGTGTGGTTTGGCAAATGGATAGTACAGGGGAAATAATCATACTAAGATGAGGGTCCTGGACTTCAGAAGGGCACATTTTAAAGAGAAAGGAAACTGCCTCAGAGAATTTCTTGAAGTGGGGGAAGGCAGAGGGGGAGTGTAGGCTCAAGGGAGAATTTATTAAGTAAGGCATAGCCCAGGCAACAGCATGCTGTTTTGAAGGAAATGAGCAAGGGGAAGAGGAGGAAGAAGCTGCTATGGTTCTGTAAGGAGGAGGCAAAGGCAGTGAAGGAGAAGAAATGGGAGGGCTTTAAGTCCGTGGTTCGATGGGCGGAGTGACTACGTCACTCCCCCATCGAGCATTCTTCTCCCACCTTCTCATTCAGCATAGCTTTTGGCTGGGCGGCATCGGGATTCATTGCTGTCTTTTGATTCAAAAACAATTTTTTTTTCCAAGACTTCCAATGACTCATTTGTGTGTTTGCAGATAAAGAGTGGTCTGTATTTTCCTGTTTTTTCCTGTTGCGTGTTCCTAGTTTTTGGTCTGGAGCAGGCATTTCTGGTGGCCTTTCTCGGTGCCGTGTTGTGTGTCCATTCTGTGGCGCAAGCAGTGGTCTCTGCTATGGGGACTCATACCCTTCATCAGGGATGCCTCCTACCACCTGGTCAGTCTCTCAGGCTGCTGCTCAGATCTCGGATTCGTGTGGGCTGCAGTTTCTATGGAGGGGCTTGTATGTCCCTTTCCTGTTTCCCATGCTATCAACCCATTCCTGATCTTTGGTACTTATTGTTTGGTTATGTCTCCTGTCAGTGCCTGGCTGTTTTTTATGACATGTCACATTCCCTACTAGCTCTACTGCAGGCCCTCCTCATTCCCATTCCTTCCTGCTTTTCTGCCTGTGGCCACAACATTAATATTCATATTATATGGGACACTGCATACCTCATTACTAAACGGCTTTTCCTTAGCTCGGCTGCCTCTTTTGGGGTTCTGCTGCCCTGCTGCCTCGTTTCCTATTTTTTCTCCCTATTGCCTCATAGTCATACATTTGGGTTTGCCCCTCTCTGGTCTACAAGACCTCGTCTCTACCTGCTTATCTATTTCTATTGCTCTATCGGTATATTTCTTATCTCCTCCCACCTTGCTCATCCCAGCCATCAAGGATTCTCTTCAGTCAAGCCTGCACCTATCCTGACTTCGCCTGACCTCCCTACCATCCTTTGTCCTTTTATCAGCACCTATTCCCTTTCCTTCCTCCTTTCCTCATCCTCCACGCCATGCTGACCTCATTGTTCTCCTATTTCCTTAACTCGCTCAGTGTCCTTTTCATTGTTTTCCTCTGCTCCAACCCATGCATTTCTCTTGAGCATACCTATCCTCAAGTCCTCTGCCTTTTACTCTACTATCGGACATCATTCCAATCTATACCTCACCTCTACCTGTATCAGCCTTATTGGCATTCCTTCCTTCATCGTACCTTGTCCATTTCGCATCATCCTCCATTTTGTACCTCATTTTCACCGTTACAGCCTTCACGGCTTTCTCTCCATTCTCCTATATCTCCAGGTTCATGACTCTGGTCTTCAGTCACTCATCTGTACCTTTTGGTTCATCTATTTACATCGCTTCCTCGAGTATTCCTATCATTGACTCCTATACTACCTCATCGAACCTGCTGCATGCCCGCAGTGACCATCGTCATCATCGTCAGTCTTTCTCATTCTCTAACTGCTTCTGAATACCTACCTCTCCCTGGAGCTGCCCTCCTGTAGCTATCATCATTTTCAGTCTTCATCGCTGCCGCTTATTCCTTCTTCAATCTATGCCTTCTCTGGGGGTTTTCCCCCATCCCATTATCATCTTCCCTACTGATATCCTTCTCTTTAATGAATCCTTCTCTCTCCCTACTTTTATCCCTTATCTATGTACCATTCTCTTTACTGACATATGTCCTCAAGTCAAACGTCGTCAGCCTGGAGGGAAGGCGACCTAGGCCTTGGATCCCCAGATGTTTCCTCCTTAAAGGGTTTTTTTCCTCTCCTCCTTGCCAATGGTCATAATATTAATTAGAGTTAGTGCTTTGTTCTTATTAGTTAGGTTCCACTGCTGGGATGGAGGTGCATGGTGGCCCCGGCTTTCCCCTCTCTCCTTAGGAAGTTAGCCCTTCTCGTCACAGAAATTATTCATTATCCTCGCCTCTTTGATGCTTGACATCTTTAGGTATTCTTTTTGGGCTTCTTCCTACTCTACCTTTAGCTGATGCATTCATTCCTGGCACCTTTATGGGGGAACCCTCCTCTAGGGTTCCTTGCATCGTACCCCTACAGGGTGGTATATCCCATGGATAGAGAGGCAGAAAGCCACAAAGAAAGAGCAGGTTACACAAGCATTATCTAACATCTCATTCAGTTGTGTAAGCACATCGAATGGGAGGGCTTTAAGCCCATGGTTCAATGGGTGGAGCAACTACGTCACTCCCCCATCAAGCTTAAATGGTCACTACATCCTGGGCTTTGCCAGGATTCTTTTTTGTTGCCCACCATCCACTCCTCCTCCTCCAGCAGCTCATTCCTCTTCCCCATGGGCTTCTTCCTATTCTACCTTTAGCCGATGCATTCATTCCCAGCACCTGTAGGGGGGGAACCCTCCTCTAGGGTTCCTTGCATCATACTCCTATAGAGTGATATATCCCATGGATAGGGAGTCAGAAGCCACAAAGAAAACTCAAGTTTCACAAGCATTATATAATATCTCATTCAGTTGCATAAGCACAGCGAAACAACATTTAGAAAGTGCAAGGAGACCCAAAAGGATGAAGACAGGGAGGTATATCTGACAAAACAAAGGGAAGCAGGAAGGAGGGCGAAGGCAGCTGAAGCACTAACTGAGGAGAGGATAGCCAAGGAGGTTAAAAAGAGGGACAAGACCTTCCTCAAGCATGTGGAGAAAAAGAGGAAGACAAGGGGAGGGATAGTAAGAGGTCAGGGGACTGTGCAGGGGAAGATCAAGAGAAATTGGAAATAATAAATAATTACTTCTGCTTGGTCTTCACAGTAGAGGGGGAGGCAGATCAGCATGCTGCAGAATGCACCAAGGAAGGGGGCAGTGGACTCAAGCCCACTCTTGGTGGAGAGGGTCTGGAAGGGATTGGAAGCCTTAAAGGAGAATAAGGTAATGTGGCTGGATGGGATTCATCCAAGGATCCTAAAGGAAGTAAGCACCAAGCTGGCTGCTCCTCTGGCAGCACTTCTTAGCACTTCAGTGGAGATGGGGAAAGTTCCAGAGGACTTGAGGAGGGCTGATGTGATCCCTCTGTACTACAGCGGCAGTGTGGAGGATGCTAGCAACTACAGGCCAGTCAGTTTCACCTCTGCGGTGGGGAAGTTAATGGAGGCTGAAGGAGAGGCCTGTGGAGAACCTGGAGGCAAATGAGCTGCAGAACCATTGGCAGCATGGTTTCACAGAGGGGAGGTCATGTCAAACTAATCTAATAGATTTCTTTATATTATGAGGAAGGTGGATCAAGAGAGAGCAGTGCGCATGGCCTATTTGGACTTCAGTAAAGCTTTTGACACTGTGCCACACAGGAAGCTAGTTAAAAAAACTAAGCAGCCTGTGAGGTGGGGGAGAAACTGACAAGTTGAGTATCAGACTGGTTAAGGGACAGGAGGCAAAGGGTGGTGGTAAATGGTAGCCACTCAGGTGACAGGAGAGTGACTAGTGGGGTTCCACAGGGTTTGGTGCTGGGACTGGTCCTCTTCGATGTCTTCATAAGCAACATTGTAGAAGAGCTTGAGGATAAGGTATGTCTCTTTGCAGATTATACCAAAATCTGCAACAGGGTTGACACTCAGGAAGGGGTGGAGAGAATGCAAAGGGATCTGAGAAAACTAGAGGGGTTGCAGCTGGCTTTAATGCCAAAAAGAGCAAGGTTATGCACTTTGGGCTGTGGAACCCAGGGGCTGTGTATAAGATGGGGAGAGTGGAGCTGACAGTCACAAAGCAAGAAAGAGACATAGGGGTCATCATAACTGATGACCTCAAGGTGGCTGGGCAGAGTGACAAAGTAGTGGGAAAGGCTAGCAGGATGCTGGGGTGCATTGGGAGAAAGAGAGATTTCTAGCAGGAGGAGGGAGGTGGTGCTGATGTTGTATTGCTCACTGATGAGGGGGACCTGGAGTACTGTGCCCAGTTCTGGAGGCCACACCACTGCAAGGACATTGAAAGGGTGGAGGTGGTACAGAGGAGAGCAACCAACATGGTGAGTTGGTTGCACAAGAAGCCATATGAGGAAAGGCTGCAGAAATGCAACATGTATTCTCTGGAACAGAGGAGAGTGAGAGGAGACATAACTGAAACCCACAAATACCTCATATGAGTGAACAAGGTGAAAGATGAGGGTCTGTTTCAGAGAAAGGAAGTCACTGGAACCAGGGGACATTTAATGAAGCTGAGGGAGAAGTTTAGGAGAAATGTGTGGAAATACTTCTTCATGGAAAGGGTGGTGAATGCTGTAACAGTCCGCCAGAGGAGGTAGTGGGGGCAAAGACTGTGTGGAACTTCAAGCATTAGTAGGATAGGTATAGGGCGCATTAGGTACAGGAACAGGGGAGAGAATGACACATGTGACCAACTAGGGTCAGTGGTGATGGAATAGACAGGACATGGGGCATACTGGATGAGCCTAAAGGTTCTTTTCTTCTGACAATATCTATGTTTCCAAGAATATACTAAAATACAGAATCATTTCAGACAGACTAATCTGTACCTCTGTGGGAGGATCATCTAGGTCTTGGCACTGTTCGAAAAGAAACATAGTGCTTCAAGAACTTGGTTATGATGAATACATGTTTATAAAGAGTCTGCGTCTAGTGTAGGAAAACTACACTTAGGCTGCATTTCCACTTCCCTCACTGCACTTAATATATTGGCAGTGTCCCTGATATAGGAGGATACAGACTGTATAATAGGTCTTAAATAAGAATCCATGTATATTGGCAAAGGCTCTGTTAACCAACCAGTGCCAAATATTATAGAGTATTATATCAGTTAGAAGCCAGTCAGACTGACTTTGATTTGTCTGTTGGAAGCTGAGAACCTTGCTACACTGCAAAGAACAAACTATAACTCCGTTTAGGACCTGGAAACCTGGTAAGGCATAATATTGTTGGGGACTTGTTAAGAAGGGAAGCTACGCTTTCTACAAAAAGTTTCATTTTTTTTCTTTATTGGCATTAAGCAGAGAATTGCAGGATTCCATTAAAAGAGTAGTAATTTTATAACCAGAGGGAGTGAGATACAACTGAATGTGCTTGATTGCTGGGGTTGAGACCTAGGATTTGGAAGGATATTTTTGCAACATTTTAAAAGTGTCCTGCTGGCTGAGAAGTTAAGTTTTTATCCCTGGTTTCACTGAAAGGTTTTGTGTATTGGAATCAGACATTGCAGAGTGCCTACATTGAAAGGCCTGCTTACATCACAGGTGTCACTAGTCAGTCAATTGGCTCTGGGTGAGGTTTCATCACTATGCTGTCTTAGGCATCCTTCACAGTTAGAAGCCAGTCAGACTGACTTTGATTTGTCTGTTGGAAGCTGAGAACCTTGCTACACTGCAAAGAACAAACTATAACTCCATTTAGGACCTGGAAACCTGGTAAGGCATAATATTGTTGGGGACTTCTTAAGAAGGGGAGCAATGCTTTCTACAAAAAGTTTCATTATTTTTCCTTATTGGCATTAAGCAGAGAATTGCAGGATTCCATTATAAGTGTAGTAATTTTATAACCAGAGGGAGTGAGATACAACTGAATGTGCTTGATTGCTGGGATTGAGACCTAGGATTTGGAAGGATATTTTTGCAACATTTTAAAAGTGTCCTGCTGGCTGAGGAGTGAGTTCATTTTTATCCCTGGACTCAGCAGAGTGGTTTGTGTAGGAGCAGTGGTCTAGTAAATTGCGGTGTTAGTTGAATTACTATAAAGGGCAGTACTTACCAGAGTGGTGGAGCAGTTGTGTATTTTATTGTTTCTAACAGTCACCAATGGCTGTGGACTACCCACCACCTTCCCCACCCCCAGGTGTGGCATTTCCTTAGCCAAAGTTCTGACATCACTCCTCAACAGGTCTTGGGGCAGAACTGACATATTCTTAATAACCCAGCACAGTGCACAAAGGGTAGGTACACACCACAAATAATAAATATATATATATATATATATATATATATATATATATATATATATATATTACATATTGTATATTATAGGAGAGGGACATGTAGGGAGTGGTGCAATGCACTGGTGTGGTAGCAGTTTTCCAGGAGACATTCTGGAAACTGCATTGCTGTCCTATTTGCAGGCAACTGTCAGCTCTGAGGGAGGAGGTTGCCCACCTCCAGACTGAACTAGTAAAGACTAAGGAGGCCTCCCCCACCCAAAGAGCACCACTGCCACAACCACTGCCTCAGAGGTTGCCAAGTATGAAGAGCAGATGGACCACAGTGGGTCCTGGGAGGGTGCGGGTGGTGGACCAGAGGTGAAGCCCAAGAGCTGTACCTCTACACAATCTTATGCCATTCTGGCAAGGTTCCTCTATGATGGCACCCTCAGTGGAGACTCAGAAGAATGCTGAGGACATCCACAAGGGAGACCCACAAAAGGGTGGCAAGGGACACCACAGGGGAAGGAAACAGCTTCTGATAGGGAACTCAATTGTTAGGGGGTAAAACTGGGGAAAGGAGAGGAGAAGGAAGGAAGTAAGGTGCCTGCCTGGTGCCATGGCTTGGAGGGACAGGAAGCGAGTCCTCAGGATTGCAGAAGCAGCATTACAGGAGACGGAACTAGATATCATTGTCCACCTTGGGACAAATGACCTAGCTAGGCATGGGATCAGTGCAGTGCAGAATGAATTTGTGGAGTTGGGGAGGGGCCTCAGATGGGTAGCAAGCACGGTAACCTTCTCAAAGGTGCTGCCAGTCCATGGCCAGAGTGAGGCTAGGGTACTGCACACCATGCAGTTTAATGAATGGTTGCAAAACTGGTGCAGAGCACAGGGCTTTGGCTTCATTGGGGACTGGGGGTACACCTGGAGAGATAAAGGTCTATACTGGCATGATGGTCTGCATCTGTCCATGAAGGGAACCAAGCTCCTAGGTGACAGGTTTAAATGCTTCCTTGGCAAGCTTTTAAACTAGCCAAGGGGGGAGGTGCTAATAAAAGGCAGAAAATTTCAAGCCTCCCCTCATAAAACATGGCAGGTAGTAAGGTAAACACTGAGGTACAGAGCTCAACATAGGACAGGAGTAAATGGAAAAATAGACTAGGGCAAAAAGAGCAGGGATGGGGAAAAAAGGATAAAGCCAACATTAAATGGAGGGCAATGAATACCAACGCCTGTAGTCTGGGAAACAAGCTTCCTGAGCTTGTAGCCCTGATGGAAGACGAAAAATTGGATATTGTGGCAGCCACGCAAACATGGTACACAGAGACTCATGACTGGGATGTCAACATACCAGGGTACACAATCTACAGAAGGGACAGAGAAGGTAAAAGAGGAGGTGGAGTAGCTCTATACATAAGGGGAGGGATCAAAGCTACAGAATTAAAAAGTAAAAGGGGAGGACAAGAAGCTCTCTGGGTCACCTTGGAGACAGGGAATGGCATCACAATCCGCATAGGGGTTGTGCACAGACCTCGCCTCAAGGGGAGGATATGGACAAGAAAATGATAGAGGACATTCTCAAAATGGCTGAAAAAGGGGAGATACTGTTGATGGGGACCTGAATATGCCAGATGTAAACTGGATGACATGTACTGCAGCTACATCCAAGAGCAGGGTCATTCTCGATGCCCTGCAGGGGCAGGCCTTAGACAGCTAGTGTTGGAACCCACCGGAGGGAGCAATACTAGACCTGGTACTCTAAATGAGAGAGGATCACAAATTTAGAAGTCAGTAGACATCTGGGACAAAGCACTACTGCACAGTATGCTTCTACAATGAGCACAACCATGGAGATAAGCCATGCAAAAACAAGGATACTGGACTTTAGAAGGGCTGACCATGGCAAAATAGGTGAATACCTGAAAAATGCACTAGCAAATGGCCAAAAAGGAGGGGTGGAAGAACAATGGAGAAAAATCAAAACTGCCATCATAGAAGCAACAAGCCTTTGTGTGAAACAAATAAAGAAAACAAAGTGGAGTAAAAAACCACTATAGTTCTCAAAAGAGGTGACAGGGAAGGTTAAGGAGAAAAAGGTTACATTCAAAAAGTATAAGGAATCACAGAAGGAGCACGACAGGGAACTGTATCAATTAAAGCAGAAAGAAGTGGGGAAGGCAGTCAGAATAGCAAAGGCCCAAACCGAGGAAAAAATAGCCAACTCAGTTAAGAAGGAGGATAAAACCTTTTATAGGTACATTAGGCAGCACAGAAAGGTTAAGGAAGGGATAGTGAAGATTAATAAAGGAGAGGGAGGTGGGCAGAGGGAGACAGTGAAAAGACAGAGATACTGAATGAATACTTTTGCTCAGTATTCACAAAAGAAGATGAGGAGGAGTTACCCAAACCAGACAATAGAAGCATTCTGGGTAGAGGGGTTGACACCAGACCATTCACAGAAGAAAGAGTCCTGAAAGAACTCCTAAAACTCAAGGTGGACAAAGGAATGGGGCCTGATGGGATTCACCCCAGAATCCTAAAACAACTAAGGGAGGATCTAGTCACACCACTGACCACGCTTTTTAACAAATCTTGGCAGGATGGAGTGGTACCTGAGGATTGGAGGAGGGCAGATGTGATTCGCCTTCACAAAAGTGGGTGCAAGGCAGAAGCAGAAAACTACAGACCTGTAAGTTTGACCTCAGTGGTAGGGAAAATGATGGAATCACTTCTGAAAGAAAGAATTGTTGAGTACCTAGAGGCCAGCAGGGCACAGAACCCAAAGCAGCATGGATTTACAGCAGGAAGGTCATGTCAGATGAATCTAATTGATTTCTTTGACTGGGTAACCAAAGTAATAGACCAGGGAGGGGCTGTGGATATGGCTTACCTAGACTTTAGCAAGGTATTTGACACAGTCCCACACAAAAGATTAATAATCAGGTTAGCCAGCCTGGGAGTGGTGCCAGGGTGGTAGCCTGGGTAGCAAACTGGCTGCACAACAGGACACAGAAGGTAATAGTGAATGGAACACATTCCAAAGAAAGGGGGGTTACTAGTGGAGCACCTCAGGGCTCAGTACTGGGTCCAGTCCTCTTTAACATCTTTATAGGTGACATTGCAGAGGGTCTGGAGGGAAAGGTATGCCTCTTTGCAGATGACAGAAAGATCTGTAACAGAGATGATACACAAGAGGGGGTAGAAAAGATGAGAAGAGACTTGGCAAGGTTGGAGGAATGGTCAGACATATGGCAACTTAGATTCAATGCAAAGAAGTGCAAAGTAATGCACCTGGGAAACAAAACCCAGGAGAAGAGTTCATCCAGTAGGGGAGGTACTAACAACAACAAAAATGGAGAGACCTGGGGGTAGTCATATCAGATGACCTAAAGGTGGGTAAGCAATGAAAAGTCATTAAGGAGAGCCAGGGTGATACTGAGATGCATAGGAAGGGGCATCACAAGTAGAAAATGGGAAGTGGTTATCCCTCTATACAGACAGTTGGTGAGACCCCATCTGGAGTACTGTGTGCAGTTTTGGAGACCTCATCTATGCAAGGACATAGACAGGATGGAAGCAGTCCAGAGGAGGGCAACTAAAATGGTGCAGGGTCTGCAGCAGAAACCATATGAAGAGAGACTGAGAGAGCTTAATATGTATACTCTTGATGAAAGGAGGGACGGGGGACATGATAGAAAATTTCAAGTACCTCAAGGGAATCAACAAAGCCCAGGAGGGTAGCATCTTTCAGAAAAAGAGATGTGTAAGAACAAGGGGGCACAATTTAAAGATAGAGGGGGGACAGCTCAAGGGTAATGTGAGGACATTTTTCTTCATGGAGAGAGTGGTGGATACATGGAACCACCTTCCTGAGGAGGTTGTTGGGTCTAAAACAGTGGGGGAATTCAAACATGCATGGGACAGACATAAGGCAATTAATTATAGTGGGGGGTTGCAGGAAGTAGGCTGTTGGTTAACTAGAATCTGCAGCTTATCCAGTAGGTAGGGAAATGGGCAGACTGGGTGGGCCAAGTGGTCCTTATCTGCTGTCAAAGTCTATGTTTCTATGTTTCTATAGGACAGCCAGGGGGCTTATCAAGTGTTCTGTGGCTCTTATGTGTAACATATATTGTAGGAATTGTGGATTTCTCTGTAGTAAAAAATGTCTTCTCTGATATGGAGCTCCTTCCCATATTATATATCACACTTACGTACTCATCAGTTTTACTTTTAAAAACTTTTGTCAAGTTCCCAGATAGTTTTCTATAAAATGTCTACAGATTTCTAATTCATACTCCTGTCAGTCCATCACAACCACAGCCCCACCTTGTCAGTGGGCTTGATCATGATGGACTAGTAAGACCTCAGATCTTTCAAGTCTACAATTTCAGATATGCTCACATTTTTAGCTATGTTTACATGGCAGCAGCACTCTGAAATCTGTCCCATTCCCTTCCCGTTGTGCTTGCTGCTTTGCTGTTTACAGATCCTGCCCTCACAATGCTGTAGGCTGCTCCCAGGAGGGGGCTATAAATTCACAGAAGAATTGAGGGAGACAGCTTTTTTATCAGAGCGAGTGCAGCAAAGTGTCTACACCACCTTTTAATGTGGTCACTCTGATACTGATTCCTTAACTGAGTCGGATCAAAAAACTGGTCCTAATGGTACATAAGGAGCTCTGGAAACTGTCTACATGGCAGAATTTGCAGCACATCAACCTCTGCGCAAGGGTTGATGTGCTGCAAATAGGGCAGTGTAAACGGGCCTTTTGTGTACTTTCCTGTATGAATTTGTTTCCAAGTCTATCTGCACAATGTCCAGTTCACACATTTTCAGAAACATCTGCACCACTGCTCCATGTTGTGGCAGTACAATGGCTTGGCTCTAGATTCTGTTTTCTTTACTGGCTGAGTGATGTTAAAGTTCCATTTCCATGCATGTTTACCTCTGTGGAGAAATCTTTAGGGAACAGAGTAGTTAATATATTTCTGTCAAGATTTGATTTTATGGCAGTATCAGCAGTTAATAATCCAGAATCAATAATCAGTAAAAATATTATGAGTTGCAATTTTTAAACAAGTTTCACAAATCAAAGGATTTTAATACAATATAGTTGATCCACTTTTTGATGAACTTGAGTGGTCATGTTCATGTGTGTGCCAAAGGTCAGTCCTGAGTCAAAATGAACACCAAGGTACTTAAACATGTCAGCTGATTTCATGCAAAACTCCATCAGTGGTGTTGATCAACATTTTTTAGGGAATTTCTTAAGTTTTTGGACAGAAGCTAAACAACACTGGCTGTGGCTTTGATATGTTAAGCACCAATTTGTTCATTCTGAACCAGTTGTGTAAGCCCTGAAATTCGTTTTGAAGAATAGCATAAATTTCATCAATATTTCTAGAAAGAACATAAAGAACCATGTCATCAGCATACATATAGAATAAATAATGGGTAAGGGTGATATACAAGGATGTGTACCCATCGAGGGGGCTAATTAGGGCTAAAGGGCAATACCCCAAGGGCAAGTGGCTTTATTGCTTTAATTAGCTCCTGAGATGGGAATACCTTAGGGTGTTCCACCCTTACCCATTGTTTGTAAAATATAATTCATTAGAATGGTTATTGTTATGGAGATTGCATTTGCAATCATGTTATGGCACCTGAAGGTATCTTGCAACCAGCAAGGAGGGAATAGTGTGTTGTGAGTGTAGGTAGGAGTTTGGGGGATTTCTGGTTTTGAAAGAACTTTGTGTGTCTTTTTTCCAAGTTCTTCTGCAGATTGTTTATTGGTTTGGCTAGCTTCCTAATGATGTGTTAATTGTGTTATCTGTATTGTCCCATTAAAGAGCAACTCTATTACAATAAAAAGTGTAAAAACACTAGATTTACATCAATTATGTTATAACTTTATTGTTTTTAGTTCTTTGTTATTTTGTTTTACTTTCCCCTGCTGTTGGTTAACTCAGTATTGCAGATAATGCAGCTATTAATTCACTGAGTCTTTCAAAATGTATCTAACTCTCCCTGGCTAACCACACAATTGCTGTGTTGTGACATCACAGTCTGTTGTCCTGGTGAGCACTATGATAGTTCTCTTAGTTAGTTACAAGCAAAGAAGTCCATTGACCTATATAATGCTTGCCCCTGGCATCAGGGGCTAAATTCCATCTTGGAGCCTGCGTAATGAATGTCAAGTTTATTTTTAAATTCAGACATGTTTACTACCAACCACATCCAGTGGAAGGCCGTTCCAAACATTCATGACCCTTTGGTTATACCAGTGTGCCCTTCTCATGGTGTTACATTTCTGCCCTTTCAGTTGTAATATGTGGGCCCTGGTATTATAATGTTGTTCTCTGAGCTCTAGGCCCAAGCAGTTCCACAAATTGTTGTTATTAAAAGCTGAAAATAGAAGACACAAATCCCCTCTTAGCCTTCTGTATTTTAAGGAGTACAACCCCAAGGATTTTAGTCTGTCCTCATATGTCAGGCCTTTCAGTCCTGTCACCATCCTTGTTACATTATGCTGCACTCGCTCCATCTGTCTCTTTTGATGTCATAAACAAAAGCACTATGAGGTAGACAGGGGAGAGGCAACTGTTTTCAAATGTTTTCTATAAAGACGTTTTAGATGGACTACCAAGATGTGCTGTAAATTGTGGACGGACACATTGAAAATGAAAAAAATGCATTCTTTAGTAAATTGTAACAGCTGAAACATCTTATTTATGAAAGCACATGCTTAAGTGTAGAGTTACTCTTTGTTTAATGTAGGTAGAGTATATAGCTTTAGTGTACTGTAGGGATATATACAGTAACTGTAATTGATTAGTGCAGGTATATATCTGTAATTGTTTGATTAGTACAGGTATATACTTTTAATTGATAGTTTAGTCACAGGTATACAGTGAAATAAATGATGGCCTTTTCTATGGGGAAAAGTTTCCATCCATGTATTATAATAATATATTTGCCAATGGGCAGGCCTTTGGGGCACCGTTAACAAACAATGAAAAAAGCAAGGACCCTAAAATAAATCCCTGGAGAATACCCCAAGGAACTGCTAACTTGTCCTACAGAACAGAGCCCAATTTTACAACTTGCATTCTATTATACAAATAATCTGAAATCCAATTTAAGGAAGACATACTGAATCCCAATGTTTTAAATTTTTACAACAAAATGCCATGGTCAACCAGATTGAATCCCTTGATCAAATCCACAAACATAGCACCTGTCATTGTACCTGTGTCTAGTGCTTCATAACAGTGTTCTTGAACTTGACCAAGGCAGTGTCTGTTCCTCAGCCTTTACGGAAACCATGTTACTTATTGCACAGGAGACCATACTGTTCAAGATAATCGGTCAGCTGTGCATGAACAATGTTCTACTATATTTTTGAAAGCATTGGCAAAATCGATATAGTACTATAATTATCAGCAATGGATGTGCAACCTTTTTTATGTAAGGGGACTACATGAGGCAATTTATTTGAAACTCAGATTTATTCAATAAAGCATAAACAGCGGACAATATGTCACAAATGTAGCATGCATGTATACAGGAAATCAGAACCAAATATCACCAAGGTACAATGCACAAATGAGTGAGTAATAATAGGTGACCATAAGGATAATGGGCCCTATGCATTAAGTGGACAGGTACATGGAAACTGCGCATCCCCGCTTGTATAGCTATGCAACCACAGACAGGTGCACACTGGCCGGTATTCATTACCGGCCACCACCTGTCCATGGCCCCACCCTCTGGCACACAGGACTCCACAGAGCAATGGGGGGCATGGATGCAGACCCAGCTGACCATCCAATCGGATGCCCAGACTGGGGCACAGAGTGGATCATCTCTGTGGCAGGCATGCATTGGCAGCATGCCCTATAGAAGACCAACAGCTGGTGGCTGAGGCAGTGAGAGGAGGGCACTGCCACTGGCCCTCCTGTGATGCAGCCCCAGAGTGGGTTGATCTGTTGGTGGTACAGGGGGGAACTGTACCCCACAACATGCCTGGGTGACCTGGGGTGGGGGTTGACCAGCGGTACCTTTGGGGGGGTGCATCCATGGACCATGTGGGTATGGTGGAGGTGGCTGCTATGCACTGCTGTGTGCCAGGTGGCACTAGGTGGCCATGGGGTGGTCCGGCAGCAGTGATCCCATTGGCTGAGTAGCCAAACCGCCCCATCCGTGCAGTGAACAGTGGTGTGCATGAGGTAGGTAGGGGGCCTACAGCAGGGTTCTCCCTGTCGTACCCTGCGCCCTCCTCCACACCCCCATAGCCAGCACTATGCACCTTAGTGCATGGTGCATAGTGCCGGCCCACCCCTCACCTGCCCCTGGTGAATTGCTCTTCACATGGCCAGGGGATTAGGCGCATAGGTGGCTGTGCACCCACCTTGACGTGAGGGGCAGATATGGCATGGAGTGGCTGCATGCCCCAGATACGTGCACATAGCCACTCTGCTCCAATAGTGCATAGGGCCCAGTATATGTAAGCATTAAGGAGAAAAGGAAAAGAACCTTGGACTAAATACATGCATGAACTAACAAGACAAAAGTTCAATAACTAAAGAGCAAATTGTCCCTATTATCATAACTTGTAACCTCAGAACAACAATAAAAAAATAATAACCATCAAGAACTAGATGCACCACCAGGAAGGTATTAAACTGCCTATTCCAATGCGTAAAAGGCCCCCACCTGCCCACTCTCCTCATGAAAAGCTTGACTGTGTAACCAAATAGAAAAAAATTGAAGGGGAAAGATGTAGTGGGATATTTCAGAGGCATGGCTATGTGGCATATGCCATCTCTACAGCAACAACTTTACAGTGATGTCGTTGATGCCGACAACATCAACACATCACTGTAAAGTCTGCTTGGGACCCCTGCACTCTTTTCAAGGTCATGCAAGCCTCCCTGAATCAGCTATGACTCAAAGTTGAGGTGCGGGGAAAAAGCCCCTCCTTGGGTAGTGTGTGGGGGCAGCCCCTGCAAAAAACACCTTTGTCTCCCACAGCATAATGCCGACCGCAACTGGCGGCCCATAGTGGTGTCAGGGAATCATCATGTTGACATGAAATTGTTGATGCAGCAACATGGATCCATGGGGGGTATGTGTGTGTGTAAATGAGGTCCCAATGACCCAAAGAGAGGAGCCCAGAAATATCTATGGTACCACCTAGTCTGGAAAAGGTGGGGGGACTCCTTCAACCTGCCTCTCAACCCAATGCATCTAAGGAAGCCATCTTTACAAGTGTCTGTCCTCCCTAAGATGAAGATGGGCAGTCAGATTCTCCATTTCATGCACTTGCCTCATTCTGGTACACCATTTTGACAAAGTAGGGGGTTCCTGATGGAGCCAATGAGACGTAATACATTTTAAAGGGAAACAACAGTTAACACTGTGTAGTAATGCTTTTTTTACCTGGTGCATTCTGGTTTCTGTTTCTTGGTGTTTCTCATTCTTTAAAAAATCATTCTTGTACACCCCTTACACTTAGTGAGTTTTCTGCCATGCAGTGTGGCAATACTAACTCTTGCCACACCGAGAAAGGAAACATTGCGAGCAGGCTCATTCATGTGGTGCCACACTTATCCAAGCTGCACTGCTATCTGTGCATGTGCAAAGGACCATGCACTTCAGTGACTGTGCTCTCCATGTCTGTCTTACCTAACTCTGCCTGCTGTGCCCTGTAATCTCTCTTTTTTTATTTTTTACAGTGCACTCTTCCATACATGGCATTGTTTGAATGCACTGCATGTCCTTTATGCAGCCACTGACTTGAAAACTACACAGATTACTTACTTTTGTAGTCACTAGCCTCTGAAGTGGATGTGGGCATTCAGAGGTGTTTCTTCAGTGAGGCGCCATTACGCTCAGGCATGAGAGATCAAGAGACATGTAAACACAGTGAGGGTAATGATGCCTCACTAAAGAAACATCTCAGAATGCCCACCTCCACTTTAGAGGATAGCGACTACAAAAGTAAGTAATCTATGCAGTTTTCAAGTTAGCGACTGCATAAGGGACATGAAGTGCATTGAAACAATGCCATGTATGGAGTGGTCCACTGTGAAACATAAAAAAAATAAACAGATTATAAGGCACAGCAAGCAGAGTTAGGTAGGACAGACATGGAGAGCATGGTCACAGACACACATGGACCTTTGCGCATGCACAGATAGCAGCATAACTTGGATGAGCCTAGCACTACATGAATTTGCCCACTCACAATGTTTACTTTCTCTGCATGGCAACAGTTAGTACTGTCATGTGGTATGGCAGAAAATGCATAAAAATGTAAGGGAGTCTACAAGAATGATTATTTAAAGAAATACTTGGCCTTTTGATGAGAAACACCAAGAAACAGAAACCAGAATGCACCAAGTAAAACAGTATTGCTACACAGTGTTAACTGGTGTTTCCCATTAAAGCAACAGCCAGAAAAATCTGTGCCAACCTACGTTGTTCTGGACACAGCCATACCACCACAGCAAGACCCAATACCAAGTCTGTAACAGAACTGGAAATGGTCAACCACAGTATTTGTTGCATAACCTCCTGAACAGCAGTCCAAAACTCACTCAGTTTGGGACAGCCCCCAACATATATACCAGTGGGATCCGAAGCCTTTATAGCCCCACCAATAGCCAGCTGTACATGTAATATAAAAATGTTGGGTCGCCGTAGGTGTCTGAAAATATCAGACAAGTATCTTCTAATAAAATTCTCTCCAAGTGGGAGAGGAGGTTACCCACCATCTAAACTTTAAGTGCTGTAACCAGTCCATTGTGATAATAGTTCAGGAAGCCTCCACCTCCTATGCCACTCTAATGTTTTGAAGGGGCTCTGTGTCAGAAGTCCCCAGTCTCCCATAAAAATCAGAAATACAACCTCAATTTTCCATTCAGGGTAACTACCCAGTATATAAAATCTTTCCAAGGGGACATGGGTCCATAAAGAAGGGCCTTATGGTTATCAGTATTCACAAAATGCCGGACTTGAAGATATCTGTGAAAATCCTGAGCCCGCAGTTGGTATTTGGCTTCTAAAGTTTGAAACAACAGACTTAGAGAAATGTTTTAGTTCAATCTTTGACCTATGCTTGTCAGCATTACAAAATAATTAGTAGAGATATTGTATTTGACATAATAATTTGAATGTACTTGACTGTTCAGCTCATTATTCAAATTTGCTTTTACTTTAGATGAACATAATAAATTCTTTACACAACCCACACATTTTTGGGATGTTAGAAATTGTCCAGTTGTTGTTTTTTAAATAAGTTTTGTTGTTGCTGTATTAACTGTCATTTTACAAAAATTGTGGTAGTATCTATATTTTGTCCACATATGCTGGGATTTAGCTCTTCATACCTTAACTCAATTTTTCACTGCTGTAGGTATTACACTAGAGTTGAGAGACCCAATGCTTGGGGCTGGCCCATCAGCACAGTGGTAGGACTACTGCCCTTGACACCCATGACCTGGCTTTGGTAATGAACCTGGGTCATCAGGGGCTGGCCTGGAGAGGAGGTCTGAGCATCCCATAGGACACTGTCCTCATCCGAGGGGGGGAGGAGTGCTGTTACATTGCCCTGTTATCGCTACCTGTGGATAAGTGGGCGGCGGCATGAGACTCACAGTGTGGGAAGGGGGACACCGTTAGGGGCTTGACTGAGATGTAAACTAACACGTCTACAGCCTGGACTTAAATCCTTCATGCCAGAGTCCTCAGGGGCAGGAATTCAGGGCAAACACAACTAAAGAAAAAAAAAAAAGGTAAAACACCTCCACTGCTATGAGCATGATTGTCGACAGCTGGAGGGGGGAGCAGAGCACGGATGATCAGTATAACTGCCACTGAGCCCCGCTGGCAGTGGGAGATAAAAACTATGTTAAAAGAATTTGTTTTAAAGTTGTTTCAAACATATTCTCTCTCTTTGTTGAAGTGCTGCTAGGTGCCTGGCTGCTCACTCACCTACTCGCATACTCACTCAGTAGCTGCTTTGCTAACTCCCAGATGTGTTCTCTCAATACCCAAAGACCCTCTGTTGAAAAATAATGGTGCCATCTCCATGTTATTGTTAAACTATTATAGAGATAAAGCCATTTTATGGCAAATTCTACTGAACTTCAACACCACTTGTAGGCTGTCAAACCCAGAAGTTCCTTCTTCAATCAAATGCAGACTATAACCTGTGATTCTGCTGCCCTAAGCAGCAATGTTGAAGCTGCTGTTGCTAAGCCCTCAATAATTAGTAATCTTTTTTTTAAGCAACATTTTCTTTTTAGCGGACTCCTGATCTGAGCTGGGTGGGGGCAGGAAAGGCAACTGAATGCTGTGTGCTGGGGGAGGTAAACAAACATAGAAATAGCAGGAAAAACAATAATCTCTTCCTTTAAAAAAAAAATCACAAACATTTTATACTTGGAGGAAGTTTTATAACAGACTCCAGGAGTCTGATATTGGAATATGGGTAAAAAAAAAGCGGATTGCAAAAGTTTGCATTGCACTTTCCCTTGCCCACGACCCAAGGATGTCATATTCAGCTGGATAGCACACCAGCAGCCGTAAGTCAAGTAGTGTTGTCCTAACATGGTTCTGAGAAGTGCTGGGAGCCCCGGGCACGATATTCAGCCGACAGCATGCAAATGAGACTGTTGGACATGCAAGGTACTAAGGGGACATATGCATGCCCATTATGGGCTCGTTTGCATGGGAAGCAGTGGTATGTTTGTGTTCCCGTGACCAGCTTCCCCCCTCACTCCAATTGCCCATCTCTCTACTTGAGTAATCCTGCCCTGGTGTCTAGTGACATCCCCCATCCTCTGATCACCATCCCTGTGTGACACGGTTGAATAAGACCCTAACCCATTTGTTATGCAGAAAGAGTTAAAAGCAAGGATCCGTTATATCCTCTCCCTTTCTGTCTCTGTCTGACTGTGCAATCAAATTTTCTTGTGAGACCTAGGCACTGGTCACTGTGACAGTCTTGTGATTCTCCCCTTCCCTGTCTTCACTTGCTGTCTCTTGCTTTTCTAACTTTTCTTCCCCCTTGTGGTTTTAAAAAATATATGTGAATCTGTATGTGAAACTGGGATCCCTTTGTTTGAAACTGTATATAGTTATATTGTTGAAATGATTGCAAAAAGCTATTTGAAACTCAGGGGTTAACTTTGAGCTGCTGTTTGACCTCCAGGAACTCTTTTGCAAAGTTGTCTACAGGAGATTAGTTCTGGGACACCATTTTCTATTTTGTTGCACCTGCAAAGAAACTGACAATGTTCTGACACATTTTGAGAAAAACAAGATTGTCTTTAATGAGCTTGGGATACAGAGATTTACAGTGCCAGGCAAAAACTTCTTCTAAAAAGAGCAGCAATGTTTGTGAGAGGGGGAGACTGAAACTTAGACATACTCTCAGAAGAAGGACTTTGTTTTATTTGTACTGCCTATGTTAAAAAATCATTCTGCACGATTTTGTTTTTTTAATTTTTTATTCTATTGTTATTGAGAATAATAAAACAGTACTTGTGAAATTTACAACTGTTTCAGATTTCCCTGTGCTTTCTGACCTGTGTCTTGACAACACCCCATACAGAAATAGTTATTCCCTGGTGTCTAGTGACCCCCCTCACTCCGATTACCATCGTCCTATAGAGATAGTTATTTCCTAGTGTCCAGTGGCATCCCCCACCCTCCAATCCCTGTCTCCATAAATGAATATTTATTCCCTTGCATGTAGCAGCCCCCACTGCACTACTCGCACTGCGGAAACCACCCTGCCACCCCCTTACTTCTGTTGCTGCTGGTGCCATGCAGATCTGACATGGCAAGGAGGACAGCCTTCCTCTTACCATTTCGGTCAGCCACCATATAGACTGACAGGAAGCACACATTCTCTATATTATAAAGGAAGTGCATGCTACCTCCAAAAAAACATAGTCCACAAAGCAGCCTTATCTGCTTCAAATGTATACACTTTGCAAGTGCATGCCTGCAACAAATAACCTTTGGTAATGTTTCCTACTATTTGTCCTGCCCTGAGTACTAGGTGTTACCATGCCACCAGCCACTGTACATAAAGATTAACAAAATTAATCTTTACATACAGTAGCTGGTGGCACTGTAACACCTGGGACTCATGGCAAGGCAGATAGTAGGAAACATTACCAAAGATTACTTGAGGCAGGCATGCACTTGCAAAGTGTATACATTTGAAGCAGGTAAGGCTGATTTGTGAGTTATGATTTTTGGAGTTAGTGCACTATCCCGTTACAGTACAGAGGACACATGCTCCCTGTTAGTCCATACGATGGCTGGCCAAGGCAGTGAGAGGAGGGCTGTGCGGGTCACTGTATCAGATCTGCACAGCATCAGCAGTGATGGAGGCAAGGGGGGTGGCAGGGTTGTTTGCTCTATGCAGGCAGTGCAAGGGGGGGTGCTGGATGCCAGGGAACAAATATTCATTTATGGGGATGGGGATCAGAGGGTGTGGGTGCCACTAGACGCCAGGGAATATCTTTATGTATAGGGACAGTGATCAGAAGGTGGGGGGTGCTATTGGACACCAGGGAATAAGTATTTCTATATGGGAATGGCAATCAGAGGGTTGGGTGCCAGTGGACACCAGAGAATAACTATTGTTGTATAGGAACAGCAATTGGAGGGGGGGTGCCACTGGACACCCAAGAATTACCATTTTTGTACAGAGACAGATTGGAAGGTGGGGGTGCCACTAGACACCAAGCAAGTACTATGTATATATGGGGAAAGGGACCGGAGGTCAGGGTGTACCACTAGATACCAGGGATGTTATAACGAAATAGGAGGTGGAGATTGGAGGGTGGGGGATGCCACTAGACTCCAGGGAGCAGGTGGGCTCCTCCAACTACCATCTTGGTTGTTGGGTGCAGTGTCTCTGCTCACCTCTAGAGTTTGCTTGGAGTAAGTTTGGCATGTTCTCGGCAGTAATTGTACTGCACAAAGTGGCCTGTGCTATTCCTTTAGTGCAGCACTAATGTGCTGAATATTGCTTTGTGCGGAACTTCATGTCCCTGTCCCTCCCTTTGCACACTGACCACATTATCTCCTTGGGCACGTTATCCCATTTAGCACACACTCCTGCCCCCTTTGAATATTGCACATGGGTGCAAACCCCAGATAAATGGCATGGACTCACTTTGCGCAATGGACAAAGCTTTGAATATAGGGCCTCTGATATGAGGAGAAGGTGTGGATGGTACAATAGACTACTAAAGTGTGCAGTGGATCTGGAAGGAAACAAAACAGAAAAAAAGCAACATCCTTAATTGCACCTCCTTGTTGCAGAGGGACTATTTTATCAAAAAATACTATTATAAGTGTTTTTGTAATTCTTTTATTTCTTTTTGCAAATGCTGCCTAAAACCCATTTTATAAGTGCAATTAGGCAGTTTGTGGCAATGACATTAGTACACTTTCAGGGACTGAAGGTACTTGATCTTTGGCCTCATGCCTTACTACCCTAGGTGTACGTTTATGTCATTACTACCAACACTCCATTGTGCTTTATTGCTGGCTTAATATGCTGTGCATTATACTGTAGGGGCATGGTAGCACCTCTTCAGTTAAGGTTACAAATGCAGTTCTATGCTAACCCCCTATTTTTATATCTTACAGATGTGGTTGTCAGTGTACAGAATAGCCTGAAATTTGGTAACAAGTTCTAAGATCCAAGTTCTCTAGAGTCTAAAAAATTTGGTAAAGATTGGTGTAGTGGTATAAAAGTTCTAGAAACTTGAAAATACATAAAAATCACAAAATTAAGACCTTTTTTGCTCCACTGTAGCTCACAAATGGCTCACAGTTGAAACCTTAAACCTTCATGCTTATTACAGTTTGACTGAAGGAAACGCCTTTGATAGGTGGTCTCACTGGAAAATGTTTAATTTTTAAATTAAGTTTTAAAATCCAATTGTCATGCAAGCACAATTTTTGTTTCAATGTCCTATTTATAAGGCTTTTTTATGACCGCAGCATTTATGAGTGACGAAAATGGAACAAAACATTTTCTCACTTTTTGTTTTTGTTTAAATTCAATTTTGGCCATAACTTGGCCTTTTGGGTTCTGACTGAGCTTGAATTTTCAGGATGGGCATATTGCCACCCCACCTCATGCACACATCATAAGTGTCATTTTGTTTTGGGGATGGACATGACATAACTTTACTGGTTATCTTATATTATCTTTAGCGGTCATGTAACCAGTAAAAGAAAAAGCTTTTTGCACAAACTCCCAAAACGGGTAGGGAGCTCTTGATCATTTTTTGAGGGTCAACTGTGTAGGGTTTCAGGTTGATTCTTTTCCTGTTTGTAGCTGGCACAGCACTTTAATTAGTGTGCTTGTTGCACTTCGTTGTACCAGGCAAGTGGCAAAATCTGTGTGTGGCTTTGTCTGTTGCATTTCTGTACTGTATTGTGCACTGGGTCCTGTGCCTGGTTATGTGACTGCTATGTCACATACCCAGAAATACCAAATTACAAGTTCACTGATGGCTGGTGGCCAAATCTGCCATCAGAGTCCCCCCTCCCATCCAACCCAGCAGTTTTTTTTTAATTAGTAGTTTTCCACTCCTCTGCGGAGCTGACGGGTAGCTCAGGCCCTTCCTCGGAGGGCTTGTTTCTCCGACTTGACCATACCCACACTGCAGGACCCCCTAATTCCTTGCAGATTGCCCCCTGCAGCAGGGCCAAAGAGAGGAGCACCTGCTTACTCCCCCCGGAGCACAAATCCAGACGTCGGAGGCGTCCTCGCGAAGGAATGTGTTGGGTTATCATAGACCCCATCTGCTCCAGGCATTTTTCCATTTTTCTCCCCAGACCCACACACCATGCAAAGGATGGGGTGGCTGGCCCCTGCCTCTGTAGAAGCAGCCATGCACCCTGGGTATAAGTCCTTCCCTCTGCTGGGTGACCCACCTGTACCAACACCCACCCACTGCTGGATGTCAGTCTACAGCATGCCACACTGTCCTCCCCTCCCTCAGGAAAGAGAGCTGTCTACAGATGCTCAATCCTTCCTCACCTCTGCTGACCCCCAAGCAACCTGAGTCCATTCCCAAACCCAGGTCGCAGGCATGGTGCAAGTTGTGGCATCCAGCGCCTCAACCCTCAGTGCCACTGGGCCGACAACTCAGTAGTTTTATGAAGAACTGGTGGAGGGGTACCATATCCCTCTATCAGTATCCCCTACTCCCCAAGCAGCTGCTTAAAACAACAGTGCATGTTATGGCAAACATTTTGACCTATACTTTTGCATTCAGTTTTAGATTTCCACTTGTATCCTGTCTTGTGTATTACCCTTCTTTCCCCATTTTAAATCTGCTTTTGCACTGTTTTAAAAATATGAAAAATTAAAAGGAATGCTCCCTTTAATATAGCGTGGACCAGGTTTTCATAAATATTCTCCACTATTTTACTACACCTATTGTCCAATAAGCTCAGGTAGCACTGTCTGCAGCATGCTAGTTCATTTTAATCACAAGCACAATGATGCTGAACAATGGGTGTTCTAAAACAGCTGAGATTACTGATAAAAACCTGGATTGACCCATATTAAAAGGAGCTTTTCTTTTACTATTTCAAATGTAAAAAAAAGTGCTAAAACCTACTAAAAATGGTGCAAAGGTATACCACACATTATACCATTGCTACAGTGATGGTAAGATAGCGAAGACCAGTACAGTGACAGAATCCGCCTTTGACTGTACCGATCCACTGTTTTACTGACACCGCTGTCTCTGGGGAGTTTGCCCCTTCCCCGAAACAACTCCGACTTGGAGTTGGTAATTTTTAGTGTGGGGGCAAAGCCCCCTCAAGGGAGGGTGCGGGGGGGGGCAATGCCCCCCACGAACCAACACTTATGTTCCTGGATGGCACAATGCTGACTATCAGCATTGTGCCTTTGCTGTAATGGCATTTGACAGGATTCCTGTTGATGCGGCATGGTGGAACCATACCACACTAACCTGTCTTTTATTTTATATATTTGTATGGTTACTGTTAGTATTTTTTGCATTGTGTTTACACAGAAAGGATATACAGGGTAGTAAATGCTTGCTATTTTTATGAGAAAAATTCCCGTCCATGTTATATGTCTATATAGGGCCTGCAGGGCTCTGTGTGAAGACATTTATAAATGATTCTGTGGACCCTACAGTATATGGAGCAGCAAAGTTGTGGGCCACAGCCCCAGACCTGTAGCTTGGTTATGGGTCACGAGGCTAGTGGCTAGCTGTGGGGATAGGCACTAGGGTTAATAAACCTTAGAAGCACCACACCACCAATTTACTAAGACTCATGAGACTTTAAACACCAATTTTTCATTTCCTTACTTTGTCCGCTTTGTGTTTTCAACCCCAATAAATGCATTAATATAGTTTGTTTGCAGTGATTGTGGAAAGTGTGATTACTCAAGTAGTTTTATTTAAACAAAATAAAAGAGAAAAAAGTTCAATTTAAACAAAATAAGAGAGAAGAAAAAAAACAAAAGCTCAAGAAACCATGAAACCATTTACAAGTGAGCCAAGTGACTCAGTAGCTAAACAGTTAACTGAAACTAGCAAACAGAGTGCCTTCACCAGGGGCTTGCATTTCACAGCATTTCCTTCTGTCAGTAACTTCTTGCCAAAGCCCTTCAGGTGAGGATAGACTTGAGAGCAGTCCTGAAGCAGGTCGAAACCTGATACTTCCTTCCCGGCAGGATTAAGGTCATATTGTCAATATCATGTCGATGTGAAATGGAAACAGCAGTGTTTACAAAATTAACAAATGGACCTCATGTTAAATGCTGGGCAATTTGTGAAAGAGGTTGTTTTTTTTTTTTCAAGCACTGACCAGACCCAAGGGATTATTTGCAGGTGATCACCTTAGGTTCAGCTTTCTGGAGTTACTTCAACATCAAGTCTCATTTCACAGTTTTTTCTTTCATGGGAATATTCAAAAAAAGACTAATAGTGCTTTATATCTTATCCTGCTCTGCTTTCACCTGCTTCTTTTCAACTTCTATAACTTTATATAACAAGGCTGTTATTGCACAAATGTAAACATACAGGATACTATCTAGGAACCCATTGCTTTCATCTCAGGGGCCCCATTCCCAGCCACTATCAGGGAAGGTACAACATATGTCCATTTTTGGATGCATTATTTCACAGCCACCCAAAAGTATCATAAACAAAACTAGTCACATCACAGGGGTAGGAATTCCCTCTGCAGTGCAATGCAAATAAATCCAGGGACCCTATTTTCAAAGGGCTACTAGATCAGCCCACCTTGCACTGATCCAGGGCTGCGGCAAACTCTGGGATGCATCAAGGACCCTGTGCCCTATTCCAGTACACAGGGGGTCCCAGTGCCAATGTCCCGAGAGTTGCTGCAGTCGAAGTGTTGAGTCAAATCTTTGACACGCCTAAGGAGTTTGACAAAGGGTCCTGTTAAGCTTCCCTGCCCAGTGCAACCCTGGTCCAGCCACAAAATGGGGGAGAAAAGGAAGCCTGCAAGGCCTGTAAAGATGCAGAACAGGGCAGAGGACTCTGTGGGGGTTGCCATAGTGGGTGGCAGTGGCACAGCAGCTGTGGCAAGGTACTGGGGTGGCATTAGGTGGATGTGCTCTGGCCAGGTGGACAGAGCCACTAGGACTGGGTACACTCTGGCAGGCATGCACAGACCTTGTTCCAGACCCACAGGTGCCACCAGCCCTGACACCTGTCCCAGACCTTACACAATCCAGGACAGTGTAGTCGGGCATCAGCATGGCTCCATGCAGCAGGATGTTCAACAGGAGAATTTTGTGGTGCCTGGGGGGAGGTGCCCATTCACTAATTGCACCTAGTACCCTGCTGTCAATGCCGACTGTTGCATATTGGGGACTGTGAAAGGTCCAGGACAGGGTCTGTGTATGCCTACCAGAGTATACCTGCTCTTAGTGACTCTGTCCACCTGACCAGGGCACAACCACCCTGTGCCACCCCTGTACCCTGCCACAACTGTTGTGCCCCTGCTACCCACTATGGCACCCCCACAGGTTTCTCTGACCTGTTCCATATCCTTCCAAACTTACCCCCTCATGTCCTTCCAGACCTCTGGCCCAGGGCCATTAGACCAGCCCATGGCTGGTCTAACCGCATCCCCCCTTTTGCAGCCATGGTGGGGCTTTCAAAATACAAAATAACAGGATGCTGCAGCCCCACCATAGCACAAGCCCTCTTACGTCTTGACACACCCACCTCTTCTGGTGCAAGAGTGTCTCAGGGTAGGTTTGGCACACAGCATTCCAACTTCAACACAGCATGCATTCAAAAATTGGGATTGCCACAACATTTGGCGCTAGGTACCACTTGTGTCAAATCCTTTTGGTGCAGGCACCTTGTGCCAAATTTCGGCATCTATAAATTGGAATCCAGATGTTAGTGGGTGCAAATGGTGGGGAAGGTAAGGGAGAAAAAGATAGCATTCAGGAAGTATAAGGAAACACAGAAGGAGCAGGACAGAGAACCGTACCAGTTAAAACAGAAGGAAGTGGGTAAGGCAGTCAGAATAGCAAAGGCCAAAACCAAGGAAAAGATAGCCAACTCAGTTAAGAAGGGGGATAAAATCTTTTATAGGTACATTAGAGAGCAAAGAAAGACTAACGTAGGGATACTGAGGCTGAACAAAGAGGAAGGTGGTTGGGCAGAGAGCGACAGTGAAAAAGCAGGGATACTGAACGAATACTTCTGCTCAGTATTCACAATGGAAAAGCAGGGGGACATACCTAATCCGGTCAATAGAAGCACTCTGGATAAGGGGGTTGATATTAGTCCTTTCACAGAAGAAAGGGTTCTGAAAGAACTCTTAAAACTGAAGGTGGATAAAGCAATGGGGCCTGATGGGACTCACCCCAGAATTCTAAAAGAACTAAGGGAAGAACTAGTAACACCACTGACTACCCTTTTTAATAAATCATGGGAGGATGGTGTGGTACCTGAGGACTGGAGGAGGGTGGATGTGATTCCCCTTCACAAAAGTGAGACCAAGACAGAGGCAGGAAACTACAGACCTGTCAGTTTGACCTCAGTGGTAGGGAAAATGATGGAATCACTTCTGAAGGAAAGAATTGTTGAGTACCTAGAGGCCAGTGAGGCACAGGACCCAAGGCAGCATGGATTCACAGTGGGAAGGTCATGTCAGACAAATCTAACTGATTTCTTTGACTGGGTGACCAAAGCAGTAGACCAGGGAGGGGCTGTGGACATGGCCTACCTAGACTTTAGCAAGGAATTTGACACAGTCCTACACAAAAGATTAGTAAACAAATTAGCCAGCCTGGGAGTGGGTCCCAGGGTGGTAACCTGGGTAAAACACTGGTTGGACAACAGGACACAGTGGGTAATAGTAAATGGAGTCCACAGTCAAGAAAGGAGGGTTACTAGTGGGGTACCACAAGGTTCAGTACTGGGGCTGGTCCTTTTTAATGTCTTTATAAGCGACATTGCAGAGGGACTGGAAAGGAAAGTATGTCTCTTTGCAGATGACACAAAGATCTGCAACAAGGTTGATACACAAGGTGGGGTGGAAAAGGATGAAAAGGGACTTGGAAAGGTTGGAGGAATGGTCAAATGTATGGCAGCTTAGATTCAATGCAAAGAAGTGCAAGTAATGCACCTGGGAAACAAAAACCCAGGGGAAGAGTACACAATGGGGGTGAGACACTGACAACAGCAAAAATGGAAAGGGACCTAGGGGTAGTCATATCAGATTACCTAAAGGTGGGCCAGCAATGTGAGAAGGCAGTAAGGAGGGCTGGGGAGATACTGGGATGCATAGGGAGAGGCATCACCAGTAGAAATCAAGAAGTTGTTGGCCCTCTGTACAGACAGTTGGTAAGACCACATCTGGAGTACTGTGTACAGTTCTGGAGACCCCATCTCCGCAAAGACAGAGACAGGGTGGAGGCTGTCCAGAGGAGGGCAACCAAAATGATGCAGGGTCTGCATCAGAAGACATATGAAGAAAGACCAAAGGAACTAAAGATGTATAGTCTCTAGGAAAGGGGGGGGGAGGGACATGATAGAAACTTTCAAATACCTCAAAGGAATGAACAAAGTCCAAGAGGGTAGCATCTTTCAGAAAAAGAGATGTGCAAAAATAAGAGGGCACAATTTGAAGATAGAGGGGGGATGGCTCAGAGGTAATGTGAGGAAGTATTTCTTCACAGAGAGGGTTGTGGATACATGGAACAGCCTTCCTGAGGAGGTTGTAGAGTCAAAAACAGTGGGGGAATTCAAGAAGACATGGGACAGACATAAGGCAATTCTAGTGGGGGGTAGGAGGAAGTAGGCTGTTGGTTAACTAGGATCCGCAGCTTATCCATTAGGTAGGGAAATGGGCAGACTAGGTGGGTCAAGCAGTCCTTATCTGCCATCAGATTCTATGTTTCTGTGTTTCTAACTGCTAATGGACTAGAATACATGTTCAACATGATCACAGAATGGCAGTGTACCATGCACATAAGGCACCACCATGCAGTAACTGGATCAATGCAGGGAAAAAGGGTGTCCTACTTGGAAGTGCCCCCCCAGTCCTCCCCAGTACACCATGCATCTTTGTCCTGCACCCATGGGTTATTATTATTGTCCGGATTAGTCCAGTGCCTCCCACCTGCTTCCATAGCAATAAAAGGTCCTTATGATCTAGTGGCTCCCCCTTCCTAGCCCTAGATGTGTCTCTTACTTGATGGTGCAGTAATCCCCCATTCCCACATAAACTAGGCCTAAACAGCCAAAGCACTATATCTTATGTTACTGCTGGCTATTAACAGGTAGTAACATGGGGAAGGCACAGGAGAATGCAACCAACATAGCAGGAGCCCCATGCCATTGAGACTGGCCCTGCAAGCCATTTGTATGGTACCCCTACACCTTTCCTTACCACTCTCAATGCCTTTTGTGAGAGCTTGGGATGGGGTTGCGACCCCCCCATCTAGCATAGCTTAAGGGGGCTACAATGACAGCAGAATTACTAAGCTTTCTAAACAACCATTTGGTGCTTTCAATAGCAACTGTGAATGGGGCCCCAGTGCGTCTCATTTCCAAGAAAAAAATAATTGGGAGACATTGAAAGCAAGAATTCAATAGGGAAAATAGCCAGTGCTCTATCAAGTTTGCCTGGATCCTACCTTAGTTGTCCAGTCTGCTACTGGTTAAGAATAATCTGAGCTCCCCATTTGTAGCTTTGCCTCTCTTGCTCTGTCACTGTACCCTGCCCTCCATGTCCACAAATGCTTTCAATAACCCCTTATGTTGTCCCACCCCATCTTGAATCCAGATATTGTGTTGATGTTAACCACTTCCCTGGGCAAAGTTTCAATTATCTATTAAACCCTCTGTGTTATAGTACTGTACTTCCTCACATGCCTCCTAAACTTGCACCCTACTAGCTTATAATTGCACCCCTCATCACAGTCTCCTCATAATGCCTGAGCAAGTTTTGGAAATCTACCCTGTTGATTCCCCTTAGAAATGTTAAGGTGTCAGTCATATCTCACTTCTGTCTTCTGGACTCCAGAATGTACATGTTCAGGTTATTGTGCTGCTCTTAATAAGATCATTGTTGACCATGTATAATTTTGATCACCCTTCTTTGGACTGATTCTGTGCAGTCCTTATCCTTTTTGGGTGAGGATTCCAGAACTGTGCACGGTATTCCAGATGGGACCTCACCAGATATTTATAGAGGGTCAAGATCACCTCTTTTTCCTGCTAGAGAAAGCCTTGCCTATGTACCCCAGCATCTTTTTTGGCCTTTGCATAAACCTTGTCACATTGAGCTGTAGTCTTGAGGATGTCACCTATGATAACCCCATTGCCCCTTTTCTCTGTGGTTTGGTTAACTTTGACACTGCCCATCTAGTAATCCACCGTAGGATTCCTTTTACCTATGTGCATAACTTGGCACTGAATTTGAGTTGCCAAATTCGTGATCATTTTTCCAGTCTCTTGAAGTTCCTCTTCATGCCTCTAATCCTTTCCTTGCTGTCCACCCTGACACCTATTTTAGTGTCACACAGCAATACACAGCTTGCTCTTAACTCCCTCTCTAATGTCACAGATGAGCATATTGAAGATTTCCAGTCCCAGTACTGACCCTGTGACACCCTGTTCATCACCACCTGACCAATAAATATATGCCATCTATTGCCACTCTTTGGGTCTTCCAACTTTGCCAGCTTCCTATCAACCTAGTTAAGCCTTCCACCACCCCTGAGTCTACTAACTTCTTAACTAGACACCTATGAGGCACTGAATTGAAGGCCTTTCTCAAGTCAAGATGCAGCACATCCACTGCCTGCCTTTTATCTGCCATCTGAGATACTCATTTGAAGAAGTCTATGAAGTTTGTATGACAAGACTTCCCCTTCACAAAACCATGCTGTCTACTCTTTTTGTTTCCAAGAACTCCTCACTGGACTCCTTGATGATAGTTCTCAGCAGCATCCCCATATTTAAGGTAAGATAATCTGGTCTGTAGTTCCCAGGTTCTTCCCTGTTCCCACTGTTATGAAGGGAACAACCTTGGCCTCCCTCTAATCATCTGGGACCACTCCTGTCTCCAGTGAACAATCAAGCAACTATACCTGCCCTTTCTCCTGAAGCACCCCAGACAGCAGAAGAGGGTATTAAGAAACAGGTGCACAGGTTGCACTTAATTGGCTGAATCATCAAAGCACTTAGGCACATGAAGGCATAACAGCTGATATGAAGTGAATTTAGCAGATATGAGCAATTTTCACATTCCATTGATACCGCACGTATTGAAGGCAATTTTTTGAGTTTTTGCTTTTGCTTTTAGACACAGAATCATCCTTTCTGATTACAAATGGTAGATGTGCTTTACCAATAGTACAGTATTTATAATATCTGCAGACTTCTCAGTGGTTTGATACTGAGCACGTAGCACAACTCCATTCATTCATTTACTGCACCTGATGAAACAATGTAACTAATCCATTCAACCTGAACATGTGCTGCTTCTGTAGGCATCCTAATACCCACATGCCAAGAGCAACTAATCTAGCATTGATTTAGGGAGTAGTTAAAGTGATTTTGCTACCCATTCTGTATGCACTGCAAGCTAATCTTGGTGTTGAATGCAGCTTAGTTAAGTTGCAGTACTTTTTGCCGCACATTAGTTGTGTTCACCTGGACAAAACCTGCACTAGTTTCTTTAAAATAACTCAGTCTACTGCTGTAGTAACTAATGCAGCATCAAACTGACCTAATGGAAGTAAGCTAGTTATTCCATGAGTGAAAGGGATTAAGTTATGTATTTATTTATTTAAAAATGTTTGGATGGGGGTGGGGCACACTGAGCTAAACAGCTATTTCATTTTTTGCTGTATCCTAGGGAGTAGGGCATGCAGTACATCAGAAATACACATTGCAAATTAATTTCAGAATTACATAAATATGACAAGAAAGTGGAGACTGCAGAAAACAAGTAAACAGTTGAGATATGTTAACTGTAACAAAAACAAATGTTACTAGGGCAAAAGATCCACAAAGAGTGCAACAACACCAATAGGATCAGCGATCATTGCAAATCAGGAGAGGTAAGGAAGAAAGGAAAAGGGAGGGGAGATTGGGGACAGTACCATGAAGGCAGGAGAGGAAGTGAAGTGCAGTTTTAAAATGGGGTTTTACAAAGTGATCAAATCTAAAAATGTCATTGGTCAAAACACATCACTAATTAGTTTTCTAGAAACTGCAAGGTTCATAACTAACCTACCATAATCTACCTAGCAACAACCTTTTTATATCTGAAGAAATCAAGTCACAAAGCAATACATTAGTCTACTTACTCAGCCCATATGTCCATTTTGCAGAGGCTTGCTTTGCCACTTATAAGCCTCGTTTTTCCTCAAAAGTTATAATGCCAAGTTTGGCAGCATCCCATCTTTTGCTCCATGTGTGGAACAACCTTTTTTGTTTTAGTTAACTTCAGTTAAAATTTTTTTTTTATTCTGAATTGTAGTTTCTCTACTAAATCAGGCTACTGACTCACCCGAAAACAATTCTTAACTGTTCACCTCAAATGGCACCTATTAAAGTTCAAAGATTCCATTGCTTAACCTTACTTCAAAATAATCACCTCAGAGCAGATGAGTTAATTGTCTAAGCTACATATATATACTCTAAGTGGTTTAGGCAGTTAAGTTTAGTAACATATAAGTGATTTTGCTTGATGAGCATCTCATGACCCTGGGATACAGTTCCGGGTCACACACTACATATATACTCACCACCAGTGAGCAGGGTGAGTGCGTGGTGATGCGTGCGAAGAAGCACACAAAGACACACATGTCAGGCATGTGTCTTGCATGTCTGGCAGGACTAAGGGCAGAAAATAAGGGATAGAAACACTGAAATACAAGGTAAGGGCATATGGTCTAGATAAACTCAGAGTTATAAGTTAATATAAGTTTAAATACACAGTTAGGATACAGCATTTTAAAAATACTGTTCAAAAGGAGTGGATGAAACAAGATCATTCAGGATATTAAATACATATAACACAAAACTAATGAAGTTATCTATATTGCAGAAATGCAGAAACAAAGAGTAAACATTGAGAGAAGTATGGGAGTACTATGCGTTGAATGTAAAATGTATATGATAACACCAATTGTACCCAAGGATACCTATGCTTGTAATAAATGCATGCATAATCTACAGTTAAGACTACAGGTACTATATCAAAAACAACTAGAAATGGCACAAAAACTTAAGCTGCATCTAAATCAATCAGGCACAACCACAAGTGCATTGGCCCAAAAAAAACTACCTATTATAACACAAGGAACAACAAACAATAAGGATTCTAATAAATGAAAACAAGGACAAAAAAAAAAAAAAAAAGAAAAATTCCAAATCCCAGCACACACATGTAGGTACTATGAAAAAATAAGCAAAACAATATCAACAAAGATTAGCAGAAGACTCATGTACAGATACAAATATTAGTAAAACTTTAAATGGGAGAATTACAAATAAGAAATCCAAAAAAAGAATAAGAGAGGAGGAAAATTCTGAGGGTAAAGATAATGAGTGGTATAAAGTGCAGACTTCTAAAATAGCTAGAAAGTGTAGAAGGGCTGAACAGTTCGAGCTGCCCTTGTTAAATCAATTTGACCCCCTAGTGTCTGAGGAAATGCAACATAGCAGTAAGCCCCCAACTACAACCTGTGAACAAGAAAAGGAAAAAAATAATAGAGTCAATGGAACACCGGGTAGAACTCCCTCAGATTAACCAACCCACTGAAGTAATTAAAGCACTAAATGAAAAACTATTAATAGATTTGAGAGAACAGTGTGAACAAGACACTGTGCCTATGCTGAATGAGGGCATGTCAGTCACTAGAGAAGTAGTAGTGCTTGGTGACTCTATCCTTAGACACTTAGACCGAGCCATCTGTGATGCAGATAATCAAACTAGAACAGTCTCAAGTTTTAGTGATGCAAGAATAAAAGAGACATCACTAGGAATGACAGATAATATACTGAAGGATACTGAAGTAAATCCCCTGGCAATTTTACATGCTGGCTCAAATGATACCTAAAATGCATCAAATCAGAATATTAAACAAGGTCTCATTTCATTTACAAATAAATGCATTGAAAAGGGATGTGAGGTGGTTATCTCAGAAATACTCCCAATTCTAAAAGCAACTAGAGCGCACCAAATAAAAATAAGAAACATTGATAACTGGATCAGAAAATGGTGCATGGAACAAGGCATAAAGTGTGTTACACATTGGGAACAGTTTTATGGGACACCAAACCTCTATTCTTACGATGGGTTGCATTTGAGTAGAAGGGGAAACAGGTTATTGGGGGAACATCTTATGGCATTGATAGAAAAAAGTTTAAACTAAAGAAAAGGAGGGAGCGATATCATCAGAATGTCTCTCTTAATCAAAATCAACATAAAGTAACAAGTAAAAAAATAATACCAAATCCCAGTAACATAAATGACAAAATGATAACTGATATAGGAGACAGAAGTAAAAATAATGAAGAACTAAATCAAGATATGGGTATACTACTTATAAATGCCAGAAGTTTAAGTTCAAAAATTGAGGCGCTACAAATAGTACTTAAAGAAAAAAATATAGCAATGTGTGGCATAACCAAAACATGGGATACAAATGTTTGGAACATGGATATAGATGGCTACAATAGGATTTACAAAAATAGAGGTGAACGTAAGGGTGGTGGAATTGCCCTTTATATAAAAGAAGAATTAAAAGCCTATGTGATCTTTACTGACAAAGAAAATCAAAATTAATGTATTTGGGTTAAAGCTATGTGTGGAAACAATAACCTGACTGTGGAACGGGTATACCGTCCACCTAATTTAACAGCGGAACAAAATATAGACTTAATAGAAGTGTTGGAAGCACAGGATATCACAGGAGATTACATTCTAATGGGTGTTTTTAACCTTCTGCATATAGATTGGGCAACATTAAAAAGTGACATTGCCTTAGAAAATAAATTAATTGATTTATTTGTTCAGCTGAACTTGGAACACATGGTTCATTTTGCAACAAGAGGAGAAAATACACTCAATCTGATTTTAACCAGCTGTAAGGAGAAGATCCATTAAATAAAGCTACTACCCCACTTGGAGACTCTGATCATAAAATGGTAGCTGTCAAATATAAACACACATTTCATAGTATAAAAGGAAATACATTGGTAAAAGACTTTCATAAAGCCAACTACCAGAAAATTAGGAATAATTTTAAAATATGGAACTGGAAAAAAAGAACTTGCAGGTACTGACCTTGAGCAGACCTGGCATATAATTAAAAAACAGTTCCAGTTGTGTATAGACCAATATGTTCCTAAAAGACAAAAATATAACACAAACAAAAGGATCCCCCTCGGTGGAATAATAAAATACAAAAACTGATTTATAAAAAGAAAAAAAAATTCAAAAATACAAAAAAAAGCTACAATGGATAAATTAAAGATGTGTAATAACATAATTAAGGTTATAATAAAAAGATAAAAAAATCTGGAATTAAAATTAGTTAACGTCAAAGATAATAAAAATTGGGGGAGGGGCCACTAGTGAGCCCGAGCAATATGGCCACCAAAATTGGTTTTGGGAGATCAAACAAATACGTTTTGGACTATCTCGAAAAAACCTAAATACAGAAACAGTAATTGGAAGACCTGAGGAACAACATGGGAAATCCTCGAAAGGATCGAACTCTACATGAAGGAGCAAAATCTAAAAATGCTCCCACTCCCTCTACCATGTGGTCTTCCTCTCCACAATGGGCCACAGATGCAGGAAATGAAGGGGAGGCAACTCTGCAATCCGTAGGCTTTAAAATAAACAGATTAATTGCCTCTGTTTCTGGCCTGGCTGAAAAAATAGATGGCATTGCAAATGGAGTCACAAACCTAGAAACTAAGATTGACTCTGTGTCAGCGGAATCTTCGGATGCTAAAAAATGAACGGATGCAGCAATGGGTGCCATTAATGGCGTGATAAAAGAGAACAGGCACTTTCAAATGCGTCTGAAAAATTTGGAAAACCATACTAAGGCTTCAAACATTTGTTTTTTAGGGCTTCCAGAGGGCTGTGAGGGAGACCACCTCGTCCTTTTTCTTCATGATTGGCTCTGACAGCAGTTTGGTGAAGATGCCTGCCCACGCATAAAGGGCATGCAAAAATCCTATAGGATCACAGCCAGAGGTAGGCCAGATAATCCCAAAGCCCCGCGGACAGTTTTGGTGATCACCGACGAAGTAGCTACAAGGGACTACCTGCTGGCTTTAGCCAGACAACATCGGACACTGCTCTGCGATGGGGAAACCATCAGACTTTACCCAGACATCAGCTTTGCCACTAGACAATGGCGTAAGCAGTTTGATGGTACCAGGGCACTCTTGTGTGAAACAAGGATTCAGCATAGTATAATTTTCCCGGCCCAGTTGAGAATAACGCACATGGGGAAAGTCTTCATTTTCTTGGAATTGAAGGAAGCTAACTATTGGGTTCAAAACCATGCACCAAGAAGAAGACGTATTGCAGACCAAAGTGAGAACTCCTCAGACGACGAGCCATGAAAAAGCAGATAGGATTACTTCAAAGAAGATCAAGGGGAATGAGAGAAACTCTGTTTTAGTAAATATAAAAGTTTGTTAATCCCAGAGAGAAGTTTGCGTGAGTACTGTATCTAAGTTTATGCTGGGACTATCATTCCTGAACATTTTAATTTGCTCTCTTTGGATTCATTATTATTCACCTTCTGAGTGACAGACATATATAACAGACATTATGTAGGTCTTCTGTATAAACTACCTAAAGTTGGTTTCTTGTTTAATTAAGTTTGGGAAAACCAGATAGTTATAGCCTCTTAGGGTTTGTTATGGAAGCTCCTATATTAGAGGTATTTCACTTCACTGTGGCACAACCTTTTTAGAATTATCACTGTTTGTGATGCTCATATTATAGTTAAAGTATGGACTTTCTCATGGCCCCTCTTTAGGGAATATTTGAATAAGTGGACTATGTATACTAATATCGATGTAGCAATTTTCCCATGCCACTCATGGGCTTTACACCTAGCAATTTTGTATTAAAATCTGTTAACAATAATAATTAAGTAACCCCCCCATGACGTATCTTAAAGCAGTAGAATAAGTAGTATATAGGAGTTTTAGAGGGGTGGCGTCCTCAATGTGCCCAGAATGTAACTATCATTTGAAATGTCTCTGCTTGGAATGTATTGTATAGGTACATTGAAAACAGTAAACACAAAGTATGAAAAAAAAAGAATGACAAAAAAAAAAGACAAAAAAAAAACAAATTCTATAATTACATAGGTACTCTCAAGGGTAAACAACATACTACTGGACCCCTCAGGACAGAAAAGAGTGTAATAACCAAAGAAGAAGAAATAGCTGAAACTTTAAATAATTACTTCCTTAGTGTTTTTGAACCTAATGTTCCTCTTGTAGATCCAATAAAATCAATCAGATCAATCCCAAACTGTCAAATAAAATTCACTGAATCTGAGGTTAAAAACATTATTCATTCATGCAAGGCTAATAGTTCATCAGGACCTGATGATATAACCCCAAAATTATTATAAGAATTATCTGCTGAGATTATCAGACCACTCACAATGCTCTATAATGAATCTATTCAAGAAGGCAGAACCATTAAAGATTGGTGTGTAGCAACCATAACTGCAATACATAAGGGTGAAAAAAAAAGATGAAGCAAATAATTATGCACCAATAAGTTTGACTTCTGTTATTGGTAAAATTATGAAAAGACTCTTATGAAAGTTTGTAGATGAACATATACAAAAACTGGGTTTAATAGATTACACCCAACATGGTTTTGTCCCGGAAGGTCATGCCTCATGAACCAACTACACTGTTTCGAATCAATAAGTCAGGATCTGGATAATAGCATATCTAGCTATGTAATATACCTTGACTTTGCAAAAGCGTTCGATAAAGTATTGACCAAATAACTACAGAGGATAGATCTCCAACCAAATATCATAAGCTGGATAAGTTCATGGATAAATAATAGACCACAACAAGTAGCAATTAGAGGAATCTATTCCAATTGGGGTGGTGTGACTAGTGGGGTACCCCAGAGATTGGTTTTGGGTCCCACCCTCTTTAATATATTAGTAGCTACAATGCCAGTCCCTGATAAGGTGTGGCTATTAAAATATGCTAATGAGTGTAAAATTGTGGGGTTAATAACTACAGAAAATGATAATAAAAATATACAAATTCAACTGGATAACCTCATGGCATGGGGCAAGACAATGCACATGCATTTCAATATAGACAAATGCAAAGTCATGCATTTTGGAATGAAAAATTCAAACTTTCAATACAAATTAGGAGATAATATTCTACAAACAATAAGTGAAGAAAAGGACTTAGGTACAATTATTTCTAACAACCTTTGAAACACATGCTATTACAAAAGTTAAAAAATGTCATCGAATCATTGGATCAATATTAACAAACATAAACAGTAGAGATCAGGAAATCCTATTGACACTTTACACTAGCCTTGTAAGGCCACATCTGGAGCATGCATCCCAGTTCAATAAACCACACACCAGTAGAAGCAATAAACTTATCGAAGGGGTACAATGTAAATAGACTGAAAAGATTGAAAAATCTAAAAGCAACTGATTATAGTGAAAGACTCAAGGACCTAAATCTATACTAGGCAAAGTATAGACAACTACGCAGAGACTTATGCCTCACATATAAACTTATAAGCGATAACTACTTTGGGTCAACAATCGGACTAACATTATATAATGGGAAAATAAACACTAGAAACAATGGATGTAAGATTATAGGTGACAATATTAGAACTGAAAAATGAAGTAACTTTTTCACTCAAAGAATTATAGGGTTATGGAACAATCTACCATCACATGTACTCTCAAGTCCTGATCTCGAAACTTTTAAAACAAAATTGGATTTACATGTGACAGAAAGAAAAATATGAATACCACCCTTGAATGAGTGGTGAGCTCTTAAAAGGGCACCCAGCCCACTGAGCTTGTAAATAATCTATGAACCTATATATCTTGTGCAAGAAGCAGGCCTGCTGAATCAACATGATAATAGCTTCAGTCTAATTAACAGAACTGCATGAAACCTGTGCAGGCAGCAACACAACCCTTTGTTAATGAGGTAGCCTGATAGTAAGGGTGGGGGAACTGGTAATGAGTCAGAACTGCAGAAAAGGAAGTAAGTACTTTAACAAATGGATGTACATGTTGTTCATTTCTTCAATATTTCAGCTGCTTAGTAACCTTTCTGCCTATATTTCATTATTTTATCAGTTTATTTTCTATTTTATAAGCACATCAATATATTTAAGCAATTTACCACAACAGTGTGTAGGTTGCGCGAGGATTGCAGTAGCACCATTTTCATCTTGCAGCTGCATAGTTTGTTGAGTTTGGAAGAGGTAGTCTTCATCTAGCAGGTCTTAGCTTTGTGTTGTTATTTGGGTGTTCCAAATCTGGCTCTGGGATATAGTTTTTTAGAGATGTGTTGGATTCACTGGTCTGACTGCATATTATCATGTTTTTTGACTGTTTTAGTTTGGTGAACTGGCTGGGAAATCTGTAGTTGTCTTCTGGTTGTTTGTTCAGGTATGGTATAGTATTCTTTGCTTGTTGATTGTTGGTTATGGTATTGGGTAGGAAATATTGCTTTTCAGGGATAGCAGGTTGTGATGCTGGAGGGTGAGTAGTGGTTCCAGTGATTATTGAGCCCCATGCTTGATGATGCAGGAAGTTTGGTTTCCAGTAGCTTTTCAAAGAAGTTTCATTCCTGTGACCAGTTATATTCATGATATGGTGGGATTCGAACCCTGCTTTCCGTTAGAAATGTTACAGTGGTAGCTCATAGACAGCGGTTGGTGTACATAGTTTGTAAGCCAGCTGCTTTGCAGAGTTTGGGCAACATTTTTCCTAGATAGTTAATGTCCATTGGTTCTCGGGTGAACCAGACTTTTTGCTTTTGTAATTCTCTGTCTGGCAGTTTTTGGGGATGTAGAAACAGGGCAGGTGGATTTGGTAGTAATTTTTCTAGGTATTTTAGATAGCTTGCTATGGGGCATAGTGGATCATTGGGCCTCTCGAACATAAATCCTCTGGCCAGGTGCTATGCTTGGTTGTGTATTTTGTTACTGTTCTTGGTATCCTCATTATATGTTTTAGTTAGGTACCTTAGCCCATTTGGTGCAATACTGATGAAGAATGAGTCACTTTGAAGGTTCAAACTCCTTCATTTCCTCACCTGGTGAGGTGGAGCTCCAAGTCTAACCAGACTTTGTTAACTAAACCTTTGGCTGTGTCTGGAGATAATGTTGCAGAATTTCTCAGGATGTGCAATTCATCTTTGGTTAGGGGTGCATGGTGGATGGGATGGTCCTTTCCTGACTTTCTATAGGTTTGGACCACCCCCTTGAAAATATTATTGGCTGTTGTGAAGGCAGAGTCAGTCATAATGTTTATAATGCTGCTAAGGGGGGGGAGGGAGTGGGTCATTAAGGTACCTATTGATTCCTGAGTATAGGCCTATGACACTTGTGAGAACATATTGGTTTCCTTGAATGATTCTCACTGAACTATAATACTGTCTTTAATATGGTGTTTCGGTGTTCGGGTGAAACTGTTTTAAAGTCTAGGGTAATATTTTTCTCTTTTAACCAGTCAAAAAAGACATTCATAGCTCACCTGGTTTGTTTCACAATGGTTTGCTTATTTCTATAGAGCTCTAATTGTTCTAGGTCTTGTTCAGTGGTGGTATTGTGCCTTTCTATTTTTTTTTTTTACAGGGCTGCTCCATATGTTGGTTTGGCTGTGGAGCGACTGGTTCCTGAACTGGTAGCTGAGATGGCTGTGGAAGTTGCAGGCCACTTCCACCGTGATGGTCTATGATGGACGTGTGGCCTGAGGTGCTTTCATTTTCAGGAATATCAGGTATGTTAATTATTTGAGGTATTTCATTAATTTGGGCAGCTTCGGTGTTGAAGTGGTCGGACAGAACTCCAAACAGCCTTTCTAGCTCCTCCATGTCTATTAAGATAAAGGAGGGCTCCATTTTTTGAATTTCCCCATGGTTCATTTGAAGTGCTTGTCAGCGAGATGACACGGGTGATGCAGAGCAGCATTTGGAAGTGTAGCAAGAGGGGGTGGGTCGCATGGATACGTGCCACCTTGGCAGGTGGTGCAGTTGGTTGGCACTTCTACCGTTGGTACTGGTGAGGATTTACAGTGGGTTCAAGTGCCAACTGAGCAATCAGGAAGTGGATTTCTGTGTACCCATTGTATAACTTCCATTTTATAAGCACAGTAAGCCACTCTTGTGTATAGTTGTATGTAGAATTAATGCAACCCACGGCTATGTAAGGCACTTGGTCTTTGGCCTTGTATCTTACTACTCAGCTGGGATGTGTATAAATTCACCATACAACCATGCCCTGTCATGACTTACTACTCATTTGTAGATATGGGTAGTGTGTTCCTGAAGGAACAATTCAGACAGGAAGAGGAGTAGGAGTAGTGGATGGGGGAGCTGGACCAGAGATGTGGTATCCTATATGAAAAGATGGCCTACAGTGCTGTGGTGTTGGGAGAGGAAAGAGAGAAGGAGCATGAGTCATACTTTCTAAAAGAGTAGGAAGAAGAGTGTCTGGGAGGGGCATTTAAGGATACATTAAAAGTAGCAAGGGAGGGAACCAAATCAGAATTTAGAGAGAAGTGATATGCAGTGAGAAATTTGCCTACTCTCAAAGGAGTAAAGAGAGTGGAAGGTATATAAAGAACACTGGGGAGTAGTCAGTCAAGAACAAAGTAACAGAATGGGAGGAAAAGATGGTACAGTCTGGCCAAATTAAGCTGGACTTTTCTCTCCTGCTTACTGTCAGTATGAACAAACATGGGCTTAACCAGCACTCAACTCCAAGGGGAAATCCAACAATTTTCTTAAGGAGGTAGCAGTTTTATTAAGAGGGGAGGACTTTACATAGGGAGAAAAAGTAACATGTTCCCTTATAAGACTCAGATTAGCCCCAAAAGCTGCTGTTTGCTGGACAAAGTGGGCAATGGATGTTACTTTGTTGCACAGCTGGATCCATTAGTATTCAGATGTGTACTTAACTCCACATTGCAACACTTAACATTTCTAGTGTGAAAACGGTCTCAGTGGCTACATAGGTGGGAAAAGTTTGCATAACATACATACATATATGGTATAAATACTTACATCTATTAATTAATTAATTAATGAATAACACTGTTACTTTTTTAACATTATCTTTAAAACAGAAGTTAGTTTTAGAACTCAGTCTGACATATACATATGCCAGAATTTGATTAAATTATTTTGTTTCATGGCTGCAACAACTCAAGGCTGAAAATGGTACCGAACTGTATGGATGAAAACCATCTGCTATGTGATAAATTCCTGCAAATGTGAATTTCTGAAGCTCAATCCAGAAATGCTGCTGGAGAGTACCTTCATTGTTGACTAATGCAGTCATCTAGTCGTCAGATTTATAAAATGTATTATCTGCTCCACCTTTGTATTACCATTTATGTGCATGATCAGACTATGAGTGATATATGTAAGGTATAACACTTGACAAGGTATGTGGCTATAAGTGATTATAAAAATGGGGTATAAAAAGTAACCAAATCAAACAACTTCACTGGTTAAAAAAAACAACACCTGACCATTGATTTTACCTAGACACTACAGTACACAGTTCATAATTAACTTGTCCTAATCTACCTAGCAACAACCTAAATGAATGAAAATAAAACTTTTTTCATTAAAATATGTTTTTCCATTTTTTAAACCCCAAACCTCCAAACAGGGCATAGGTTTCATTAAAATAAATGTAGTTTCCAATTTCATTAAAAGGCACATGGCCACTGGAACCAAACTCACCTACTCTATAGAACTCAGCAACAACCAAACTAAAGGAAAATAACATATTTTTCCATTAAAAAAAAAATTCCCATTTTATAAGCTCAATAACCCACTCTGGCACATGGCTTTCTTGAGAATTAATGTACTTACCAGGTGCATTGAAAGTCACCTTGGGCATGCATTAATGTTCTAAGAATGCACACCCTTTTTCTGGGCTATTGTCTACACAGAGGATAATGTATGGTCCATCATCAGCAACAATCGTGTGTAGCCATCAAGAGGTTACCATGATGACTGTTTAAATCTCGAGAGTGAAGCTTGAGAGGTTTCAGTTGTCATGGTAACCTCGAGATGGCAACACACGTTTTGTTGCTGTTTGCGGACCATGCATTTTATTTTATAATGTATGGTCCCCATAAACAGTAAGAAAAAAAACAAAGCTGGATCTATACTTTGTTTTTTTCAATCACCACTGCTCTGCTCTGGGTCCAGCTGTCACCACCACAGCTGGTTCAGGAAGACCAGTGATTCTGGTAACGTGCATGCACAGAGCGAACACTGTTGTTATACCATTGATGTGACGTACCATCAATGGGTTAACAACATTGTGATGTCACATTGATGGTATAACAAACTTGTTAAATGTTAGATTTTGGATAATAACAATGTTTGACCATACATTATATAATGCATGCCTAGGTGGTTGTTAGGAATGAGGTACTGTATAGCAGAGTGCTGTAACCACCTGAGAAATGCATTATTTCTTTATAACTGCACACCCTGGAGTGTATTGTCCCACTTATAAAATGGGCTTTTATTTGTTAAAAAAATGTGTAGTTCAGTTGAGGTGTGCGGTTGTCAGAGAAAAATCAATGGACACGTGATGTGTTTTGACCATAGAAGTTACATTTTCAAGGTCCATTTTATAATACAGTATGTAATTTAAAAAAAAATATTAGTTGTTCCCTGATGGCTGTGCCTTGTCCTGTTTAAATAATGTTTAGTCTTATTTGACATTTTCAAGAACCTATGTAGTAGCTTTCCATTTACAAGCACTGCCAATGCATGCAACTATCTAAATATGAGAAAACCATATTATTGGAAAGGAAGGAAGGAAGAAAGTGGGTTTAGCCTTATGTTCTGTAGCACCTCTAATATTCTGAAACTTTGAAACCTCTGATACACTGCATACCAAAGCACTTTACAAGCCACAAACAGTTGCATCAGTCAATAGGTGAGCACAGGGAGGTTAAGTGAGATAGGAGATTAAAAAAGATAGATCAGATTTTGTACAGCAAGGTTATTTCTGTATGTATGTAATTATTTAAAAAGTTTTAATAGGAAAAACACACTGAGATGGTAACAGCTTGTTTCCAGATGAACTCGGGGGGGGGGGGGGTTAGTGGAAAGTAAAGAAATACAAGCTACAATAATACAAATACAAAAGTACAAATAAAAGTAAGTGGGCACAATAGATTGAGTAATTGTGCAGATAATACACTGTGCAACAGATATATGATATAGTAAAGTGCAGAAGAAGAACACTACAGTGTGCAACAAGGCGATACTGAACCAGGTGAGGAAAGTGAAGAAAAAGTAGATGGTGTAGGGGGCTGCATTAAGGCAAAGTGCAGAGTGAGGGGTTGGAGCACGATTGACAAGGTCCTGGGCCCAATGTCAGGAGCAAGAGCAGCAATGAGTAGAGAAATCACAGAGGAGAGATTTCAGGGTGTGATGGGTTGGTGCAGACTGGATGGAAGGTGGAAGAGAGCCCCAAAGTTTAGAGAAGTGAAAGGAGAATGCCACTTGACCAGCAAAGGATTTCATTGGAGTGAGAGAGCAAAAGCCAGAGTTGCAAAGGGAATCAGAGGTGGGTGGGACAGAGAGGAGGGAGGGAGGCATGGTAGGAGGGGAGAGAGCCAGGCCAGGATTTGGAGATGAAGGAAGCACAGAGGGAAAGGTGCCTGGCATCAAGGGAAGGTAGGGAGAGAGAGGTTCAATAACTTGCTCTGTGTCATGCGGTGATGTCTGTGGTGAGACTCCAACCAGGGTCTCCAGGTTCATAAAGCTCTGACCTCTAAACATTTATTGCCCAGTTAGCAGGCATAGAACCTCTAATGAGGAATAATCATGGTGAAAAATGGAATAAGTAATTTGCCACGTTTTGCTTTACAATAGATTTTATTGTATTTAAAAAAAGTTCTGCTGTTAGTTTTCCTTTAATTGTACAGTGAAATGCAAGACATCACTGCTGCAATAGCCTCTTCTTGCCTTTTGCATTCTGGTATCCATCTTGCGCTCTTCAGGTTCCGCACTTTAGTTTCCCAGACATCATCCTAAAGTCTGAAAAACTGATCTGTCAGATATGCCTGTCATGAAGATGTATTTTATCATTAAATGTGTTAGGGCATGATTTTTTTTGGCAAGATTTCCTAATAGCTACACTGAACTTTTCTTGACACCTCTGATGGCACGTAGTGTGTCTAAGGTGTAGCTCTTTTAAAACATTTAACTCCTTCAGGCTAGAAGTAACTCCCTTTTGAGATAGTCTATAAAGGAGGGTTTTTCCTCAGGAAGTTATCCAAAGTCTGTGCTGGGGGGGGGGGTAGTGAAATCAAATTGTTAAAGTGCAGACAGAGCTGGCTTTAGATATCAACTTTCACTGTAGACACTGAGGGCCCTCTACAAATAGGGCCCCTCTGACCAGACTCAGTAGTCTTTAAACCATGAAAGCTTTTGTTTTTTCTGCCTACTTTAATGGGGGTCTGGCTCTATATTTCTAGCACTCCATGAGCTAAGATACCATAACCTCTAGAGCACTATAAACTGCCTCCATATACCACTAGTCTGACCCTTTCTGTACCTTCCAGATTTACCCCACTGGATGGAGTCAGTGAGCAGGGGAGTAACCATTTGGAACAGTCAAGTTTATCGGAGGTAGGTGCTGGGGACCCCAAGGTCTGGTCTCTGCAACTGGGTAGTGGCATCATCCACTCAAGCTGCATGCCATTTTTCATGTTTCTTTTTTCTTCCCAAGTCCTTCCCATAAAGGCATTGCCTATTAAGCACTTTCTGGTTTGGCATTGCTCTTTGACTAGGTGCATGGTAAACCCTCCCCCATGTCAATGCCAAGCTCTTTGGTGATGGCAGAAATAGTAACTGGACCATATATTTCTGCTCATGTGGTACCCTCCTGTGGGGCCACCAGGGGGCAACAATGCACTAGTAGGAGCCCCCTGCCCTCCCTTGTGACAGGCAGTGTCTGACTGGGATGCCTGTCCTACTTTAGGTGCAGACGTCTTTAAATGGGAATTCTGAGTTTGTTAGCAAATACGCTAACCACTGTTCCAAAAGGCTGACCGATACATACATTTTATTTAATGTTTTTTCTCTCAGTATATCCTATTTATTTAGTTTTTGTTAACCATGAAAGGAGGATGAGGCAATTGTGCCTATTTTCAACCTCATTGGGGGGAGGAGTGGAAGAGACAGATGGAAAACAACTGAAATTGAACCAGACAAAGCTGTTGGTAGTATATTTTTAGTGGCTTGGGAAATTTTGGCCAGAATTTGCTGAATTAACATTATAAGGCAGTCTAATTGAAACAACCAGTCAACACTTAGAATTAGACTACATCTTATTTGTGTACAGATGCCATCTCATGCTGACCACTCACCTGCTTACTACTGTGCTGACTGGCTTTGTCAACTCCCAGTCTCTCACTCCAGGTTGCCTCTGCCAGAGACCAACATGACTACACTTATCACACGGAAATCTCAGCTCACCCATCTATGGCTCAACATTTAACTTAATTATTAGTGAGGGAAACCTGGACAGAAATTTCAAAAATGTAAACTTTTCATGGCTATACATCAAATCACCTATTAAGCACCTTCTGAGTGGCATCACCACATCCTCTCATTTGCAGCAGGGGTGATACCATAAGCAAATGTAACTGGAGGGGTGTGGGAAAAAACCAAAAAATAATAAACTTCATTTTCAAGGCTTCCAAATGCCTCTGGAGACTTTTCTTTGTTTGACAGCAGTTAGGCTGCTTTATAATATGATAATATATATACCTGAGTGTTTAAGCATAAGAATGTTATCTCATACTGTTCGGGCAGACAGAACTGCTCAGTTTCACTTTGTGGTCCTCTAGCCCAAACAACATGAGATAACATTCTAATGCTGTAAGAAACACATGCAAGTATACATATTTAAGCAATAAGGCACAACAGGATGTGGGTTATTGGAGATTTACCATGTATGTGGTGTGTCGCAGCGTGCCGAGAGACTCTAACCTCGCAAGAAGTGGGTAAATCATCCAATAAATCATACCCTGGAGTGCCTTATTGCGATTATACAATGGCCCCATATATAAAATAAATTTAAAATGTGTTTAATTGTGTTTTTTATAAATGCCATTCCTCAACTGTGGGTTATGCAGGATTTACCCATGGTCATATGATGTGTTTTGACCAATGAGGTTACAGGATTTTCACACACAATTGTATAATAATAAATAGACAAGGGGCTGCACTGGGTTGGAACATCCAAAATGGCATCATGGTGGTACAATGATACTTGCCCAGTGCATTTAAGTCAATTGGAAATGCAGGGACAGAGTGAATAAGGGGTCCCAGGGACCAGCACTGCTGCCCCACCCAAAAAACATAAAAGGCAATCAGTGAGCACAGTTTTTTTGACCATTAGATCCAAGGTTCAAATCCCACCATAGCTGTAGGTTTGTTGTGTGATCTTGAGCAAGTTGAATAACCTTTTTGTGTTGCAGTTCTCCCAAATAGAAAAGTTGATTGAAGCAAGATCCAACAGAAAATGAGATGTTGCATCACAGAAAAGCTAGCTTGGATGCATGCATGCATTGTATTCTACCCACAAAACAAACAAACTAACAAAACAACAACAACATACTTTTTATTCATTTATTTATGTGAAATTTGGCGACTGGGAAAGGCGCATTGAGCCGAGGCTCATTTTCAGGCATTACCAGGGGCTAGTATCATTTATTTTTGAAATACAGTATGAAGAGAAGTTTGATATATTATTTTATCAATAACACATACTTGATTGCAATACGATACTTATTTCTGTCCAGTAGGTTTTGAAAATAAATAGTTGGTTGAAAGTTTATATCTTTGTATCCATTTTCTGTGTTCTGATCATTCAGTGGAAATTTCCACTCTTTAGTCACTCGCATTAGACAGACTTGAAACTCTAATATGGCTATGGAGAAAGTGTGCTTTATAGACATTTGGAAGAACTACCATTAAAGGAGCAGTCCACCCAAAACTTGCAAAAAACATATTTTGCACAGAGTGTTTTGATTTGTATGTTAAGTTGGTGTGTGTCCTTCCCTCTGTCTGCTAGTAAGAATTTTTCCTAAATTAGCCTGCTAGCTTTAGGGTAGTTTTATGACTCCTGGAGATCTCCATCTGAGACAGCTTAACTATATTCATTTGCCCTAGAATGCACCTTGTCGCATGTGACAGTGATGTAGTAGAGACCATAAATCCAGCAGAAAGCATTGATTTACAATCAGTTCACAACAGTAGAGATAGCTATATTTTAAAATCTGTAGAATTCAGCTTAGTGACTACCCTCATCGTAAAGCTCTTACTGTCCTGAAGAACTTTGCTGCTGGTAATTTTTGTGCAGCTTGTAAAGCTTCCAAGATATTTAGCTTGTTTAGCATGAGTGTGCTGAATGTTGGGTCTCTGCTACATCACTGTCACATGAGACAAGATGCACTGTGAGAACAGGGAATACAATTAAGCTGTCTCAGATAAAGATCCCTATGGGTCGTAAAACTAGCATAAAGTTAGCAGGCTAATTTAGGAAAAACTCCTAATAGCAGTCAGAGGGCAGGAAACACTAGAACTTCACATACAAATCAAAACACTCTGCACAACATATATTTATTGCAATTTATGGTTGGACTACTCCTTTAATGGGAAGGCACTGTAGTGCAGTGGCTAGAGCACTGAACCATAAAACATGAGATCACAAGTTTGAATCCTGCCTCAGTCATGGGTTTAGTGTGTGACCTTTATCAACCCACTTGACCTCCCTGCATCAGTACTCCCAGTTGTAAGATTGAGTAGGACAAGGATCCCATTAAAAGTGAGATGCTACCCATCAGTTGGGTTCTCCTGGAAAAATAAGCAAAAATGCAAGCTGCATGTAACAGGACCACTTACAGTTCATATCACACATCAAGTGCACTTCACGTGAAATGCAATGAGGATACTGGGAAGATAAAAGTAATTATGATGCTGGGCTCTGATATGTTTTCCAGATAATATTCTATTATGTTCTATTACTGTATCAATAAACATTTTTCAACTACTTTGGTTTCAGTGCCCTTTCCATGGCCTAGTTTAAAAATGCACTTATGTGCTGTAGTACTATAGCCTCTAACCAAGAAACTACCTTTCGTAAAAGCAGCTTTGATTTGTCCCTGGGGACTGGGTGGGTAGCCTTTCCACCAAAACAGTAATAGGAGCTCTACTTGAACTGAAGAATTTCTCAGTGAAAGAGACCTTTTCTAGCAAGAGTCAGAACAATTTCTCAGATAGTTTTAAAAACATGGAGCCGGATTCTCAGTTGTGTTCCGGGGTGATGTTGCCACCGGACATCAGTGTACCAAAATGTACAACCACTACAGAAACACCCACTGCAGAGACTGAAGTGCACACGGTAAACACAAGGACAGAGAAAACAAACAACCAGTTACAAACACTTCACCAAAAGAAGAATAAAGAGTAACACTTTACTGAAGTAATTACTAAAAAAATTGCACAGTCAGTATAACCCCCTACAACAACCAATGTTTTATACAACATTTCATCCATCTGAAGGCTTTCTGAAATCATGTTAAATGTCAAGCAGGTTTGTTTTTCTGCAATTAAAGAATTTTGTTTCCTTTTTTAAATGAGAGAGTTTACTGCTCCTAAAAGGTGCCAGATTGACAGCAGTGTAGACTGAAGTTCTCTCTTATAATGTGAGTAGAAAAATGCTCTAACCCGATTGGCTGAGGCATGACCTTAGCTGTGTATAAATTCCACAACACACAATGGTCCCACATAAAAAAGAACCAGTTAGTCACATTGTATTTACCACATGTTAGCATCACTATACACCAGATTTGAACCATGAAATCGGTCATTTGTTTCCTGTTCACTAAATTAAAAAAAAACAGCGTTTATTCTGAAGGAATCTAAAAATGGCAGGTTCCAAAACCAAATTCATAATACCAGACACTCCTACATCAGAAGAGCTAGTCTGTCAATTTTGACTTCAGAAATATCTGATACTTAAGACACTGTTCTCAATATAGTTCCTTCAGAACCACAAACTACCAGAATGAGTACAGCTGTCAGCCATGCCAGTCACAGCTCCAGAACCTCTCAAAATGTTAAAATGTATGGGCAAGCAATGTATGATGATCCTTAAAGTCCTGTGGCAACTACTCTGGCTTCGGTTGTCCTGCAGAAAACAACATTACTGCACAAATGCAATCTGCACATGATGCAGTACGGTCTTAACTGCTGACTAAAACTGGTTTTGAGCCACAGTTGCCCACTCTGATCACAGGCTCCTCCACTCCTGATCTCCCTGACTCCTGACTCAGCCCACCCACAAGAAAACAGTGGCAGAGCCTAAATGTCAGGCAGCAATAATATTGAGATGCACAGTAAAAGTGGTTATGCGCTGAAGATTCCCACTGCCATTACAGGCATGGAAGGCAGCAGAAAGTGTGTTAACCCTTAGGCTGCTGCCGACATAATATCTTGTCCTAAAAATCTATGCGTTCAAAATCTTTTACGGAGATCAGTGAAAGACATGCAGACTCAGTCACAGAGGGCAGCAGGAGAATTAGAAACTATTTGTACTGTATCACAGCACTGGTTTATAGATTTTTAATCCAAATACCAATTTATTATTGTTGCTTATTATTTTCATTTATTACACGTGACTTACAAAAGGATCAAAGTGCTGTACATCACAAAAATGTAAATTGCCAATTCAGTACAAGTGGAGAAAATACTAAGTAAGAATAATTATCATTATAAAACGGGGCAAGAAACCTTCTGAATGCTGATTGACTATAAGCCTTCTTGAGCCATGTCCTTATTAGGCAGTGATGTTGCAACCAGCACTAACTTTGACCAAACTAACCCCAGAACAGCATAGTATCACTGTGCCATCGTCACCAGCCATCCAGCATCTGCTCCAGTCAGCACTCGTGAACCACACTGGTCTGATGTGAAAAACATCCATCCCCCCTCCCCAGCAAGTGTTCACCATGATGGCATACAGGAAAAAAACCCTTCTAAAGTAAAAGTCTGACCTGTAGAGTTTCAGTGAAAAGCAAACAACTCCACAAACCATGATGAGGGAATGAGCCACAGTGGATGGCACGACGATGCCACAGCAGGGACCCACTCATTCGCATAAGGTAAACCACAGCAAAGACCCGCTCGTCCACTGTCAGAAAACATTAAAAATCATGAAACAAATGCTCCTCTGATACTTTAAAAAGCATGGCAGAGATCCATCTCTCCGTTGCCGTTCCTGTTTCTTACCAGGAAGTTAAATTCGAAACGATCAGTAGGGTGACTCCTGAAGGACATGTTCGGTGCCAGAAGGCACAGAATAATTGTATGCAGTTCATTTTGGTTGAACAGGCACATTTAACATAAATTAAAAAATGGTAACAGCAAATAAAAAAGCCTATCTCTCTGTGGCTGCTGAGGGAGCGGGGCTTCGTCTCCTCAGAATTAGGCTCGCGAGCAAAAAAAACATCAGGCACAGAATAACACTGCCTGCTGTCAGTCTGCTAAAGCAGCAGATATATCAGTTAAAAGAGAAAAAAACAGTAATAACAAATACAATAGCCAATATCTGTGTAGATGCTTGTGGTCCTGGTTGGGGGGGGGGTGAAACACTTATGATACCACTTGAATTCAGGGACTATTTTTTTATTATTTCAGCTATTAAAACCTGTTTTTTAAACTTACATTCTTCAAAAAAATGTTTTCTTTTTTATTGGAATAATTTACTTGTTGGGCCCATTTTGTAAGCGCAATAACAAACTCCGAGGTGTGGGTTATCGCCTGATAAGAGCATGCCCAGGTGCATAAGGCACTCGGCGCAAATGCCTCGTGCCATATAACACACCTGGGTGTGCTCTTATCAGGAGATAACCCACACCTCATCGTGTGTTATTGCCTGCTTCAATTATAATTAATTGACACTTACATTCATTCTTTTTTTCCTTTTTTGTAGGCTCCATTATAAAATAACAATAATGCACTCCAGAGTATAGCTGTGGGGTTTATCCACCTCTCATATGGTTAGTCACTCAGCCTTCAGCCTCAGGACACACCACATAGGTGGGGATAAATCCCACAAGAAGATATGTCCTGTTGTGCAATATTACTTACAGTAGTAGTCACTGACAAGATGTAATATATAACTGGCTATGTTTGTAAATAGCACACAAATCCAATGGAAATGAATAAGGATTTCCTGTGCTACACTGCGATATATACTGACATTCTGCATCCTGTCACTGGCTACCATTGTAACTATCTAAAGTATATGACCAGTACAGCATTGATGCTCACATTGTTAACGTCCTTGTACTGCCCTACCAATGTGACTCAATAATTTCATGGGTGAAAGTGTAGTTCAGATGCCATGTCCGTTCAGTCCTTGGCCTTTAATATGAGACTGCTAATAAAGGTGCTGATTAGAGGCAGTTGTACTGGCTTTTTTTTTTGTGGTGAGGATACATGTTCACTAGGAACTAGACCGAGGCCACCATAACACATCTCACATAGACCACCAAACAGCCACTAGGTGATGATGAATTTCAGCATTTGTGAATTTGTGCTGGATTTAAACCAGTGATCTAGAAACAAAAGGCTCCTTAATCTGCTTCTGTTTTACTGAGACATCTACTATAGTTCTTGACCATCCCTTTTAAACCTCAAACTAGGCAACTGGTCCGACAACCACTCCATGAGGGGACTGTGTCTTATTGTGGAACTGAAAACGTGGCAGCTTTGGGAGGGTGGTACAGCCTAATGATTAGCGTGCATATCTCTAAACCAAGACATCCCAGATTCAAATCCACCACAAGCCTTGTTAAATGTCAGTCAGATTTTGTTTTTCAGTATTTGTGGAATTTAATTCAGTCCTAAATTGATCTATTTTAATTCATAACTTAATAATGATAATAACCATCTTTATTTATAAAGCGCAATATCTGAAATCAAAGAAAGTACTTCTACATTTACAAATATTTCTATAAAATAGTCATAAAAAGGGGCAGTACAAAAAGGCTGTTGCCTTCATATAATCCCATGGGTTTATATACTTAGCAATAGTCAAAAGACTATGTAGGCGGCAGCAAAAGCCAACAAGACGCTGGGGTGTATAGTGAGGGGTATCTCCTCCAGGAATAGGGAGGTAATCCTTCCCCTGTACAGGTCACTGGTCAGGCCGCACCTGGAATATTGTGTGTGGTACTGGCACCCATTCCTGAAGAGAGACATCAGGTTGTTGGAGGGGGTGCAATGTAGAGCGACAAAGATGATCCAGGGATTGGAGGGAAAATCCACAGGGATAGGCTGGGCGAACTGAACATGTTTTCCCTGGAAGACAGTAGGGATGGGGGGGATATGATTGAAACCTTTAAATACCTAAAGGGGATAAACAAGACTAATACAGAAGGAATTTTCAAGATTTAGAGTGGGAGGGACATGAGAGGGCATCAGCTGAGATTGAAGGGGGGAAGATTCAGGAGAGAGATCAGGAGACATGTTTTCATGGAACAGGTAGTAGACAAGTGGAATGCTCTGCCTGAGGAGGTGGTGTCCAGTAGAACAGTGGGTGGTTTCAAGAGGAGAAGGGACAGAGTGTGGGGGGGTAAATACGAGCAGAGGAGGGGAGGGTGGGGCAGCTGCAAGATGAGAGACTAGCTGCACAATGGAGCAGACTCGATAGGCCGTAAGGCCTGTTTCTGCTGGCACTTTTGATGTTCATATGTAGATCTCTAAAAGATAAAGTAGTCAATGTTATCTAAAAAAGAAATGATCTCATGGGGCAGGATTTTCAGATGGCATGATGCAGGTGCAGTGTCCGATTTCTGTTGCAGCCTGTACCAGTTCTAGGTGGTCAGGGCACCAGCATCAGGGCACCACAAGCACAGAGCCATTGGGAGGGCATAGACCACAACAGCACACTTGCAAGCAGAGCACCAGTGGAAGAGGGTGCCCAGCACCCAGTGCTACAAAGCAGTGCTGGTGATTAGAGTGCCAGGAGGCGGTGGCACCCACACCGTGGGTGCATGCATAGCAGTGGCTGTAATCATGGAGACCAGATGGAACCCACCAGCATGACCGGGGCAGCCCCGCTACCGATCGGCTACATGGCACAGGTGTGAAGAGTTCAAGCACCAGCAAGCACACCTGACATGGCAGGACCACACATGGGCACAGGGGAAGGCCACCACAAGGGGGAATGGACTGCACAATGCAGGCCATGAAAGTGACTCTGGCACTGGTGATAAAGTAGCTAATATTCCATCAGATTTCTCAAGGCAGTTTAGGTGCATTTGCCTCACAGCAGCCAATAATCCCCCATCACTATGTGCTGCCCGTGTCAGTGGCCACAACCTGTGCACAGCCCTTAATTGGTGCAGCTGTAACTCCCCCCCAATGTCATTCCAACACCTCCTCTGCTAACCTCTAATCTCTGCTACTTAGGCACATATGTATTCATTGAGTTGTGAATTCTGGTTCTGACCCCATCCACCTGGGCAGTACTCAGGAGCTATATTCAGACCTTGGGGTAATATCCACCATCAGAGTTTCAGGGCTGATTGCAAGGCTGTGCCCCAATGTCTGTCAATTCCTGGACAGGGAGTGGTCCTACATAGGACCCCTAGGCATCATCACATTGGAAAAGAGACCCCCCCAATATGAGCCTCCCATTCCTCCCCTGCCGTTCCCCCACTCAGTTGCTCACCTGACTCACTGGCAAGCTATGATTTCCCTTATGAGATTCAGTTTGCACTGTCTTAGCTCGCAGCCCCGGAGACCCATATAGTGTTGACACTGCTTACTTTGGAAGAGCAGCATATCTGCAGAGGAGGGGATGGAGGCAAGAAGCAGCTGTTCCCAGCAAATAGCAGCCCTGCCTGGTGTGGGCTGAGGGGGAAAGACCAGGATTAAGGGAAACGATATGGAAGCAGATAAAATCAGCCAGCTCATGGCAGGGTCCATGTGCCACGGACATGTGGCAATTCCTGGGGACCTGTTCCTTAGAGGGGCTCTACATTAGCACACTCAATGCAATTTCCCCTGACTTCTCTCCCCCCCTTCATGGTGGCAGGGTGCCTCAATTGTCTAGGAGTCCTGATAGGCCAGAGGAGGTGTACTTTACATGGACGTGCCTGTGTACATCAATCTGAGGGATGCAAAAAGCACCCCATGTTTGAGGTACCTAAACTGAGTCCAGTCATCACTTATGAACATCAGGAAACAGCAATAGATGGAACTATAGCCCTAGAATGTCTTTCCCTGGATTCCCTGACACTGTTGGAGCCACTTACAGGGAGCTTGGTGGAGGCTGCATCTTTAGCCCAGGATGTAATCTTTGTACATGAGTGCTGCAAGGTTTTTGGTGGTTGAGGTATTCGGCAGGCGCTGTATGTTCTCTTCTGGAGAGTCCAGTTAAACTGCAGTGAACTTGTTATTTCCCAAGTAAACTGGTGCTGAACCTGCAGGTGCCTGTCATCTGCATGCCTGCTAATCTCAGTTGTGTGTCATGTTGCCCCTGCCCACCCACGCCACCATGGTCCCGGGGGGGCTGCATCACAAGCCGGCCTGTCAGCTGTGCATGGCTCCCTGCCATGGGGTGGTCAGCACTACTGTCAGCGGCTGTTTGGTGGTGTGCGCAGCATTACTGTGGCACTGGGTGTATGGAACGGTGGCTGTGCCATGTGGTCTTCTGCATGGTGCCCTGGTCCCTTGTGCTTTGTGTCTGTGGGGGGCCTTGTCACTGATGCATTGGGCTCCTTGGTGCTCCTCAGTATTACTGTGCCTCCTGCCACCCCATCAGCTTTAGGTGGGCGGGTCTGCAGGTGTGCGATGTGTGGTACTGCCCAGCTTCACTGTGTTTCTTGGAGCTCCTGGTCCCCTGCAGTTTTGTGGTGTGGTGCTGTGCCTGCCAGTGATCTCCTGCTGGTGCTCTACTTGCTGGTGCCCTGATGATGGAGCCCTGACCACCCGGAACTGCCTGCACCATGCCACCAACCTGTGTACCAACCTTCAAATGCTATTTTCAAAGGTTCAGGCAGAATTGTGACAGTTGTCTTAGTATACAGCGAAAAAAAATAAAAATTACACATGCATCATACTTGACACCTGCATCATTCATGTGATGCATGGGTCATTTATTATGATGCGTACACCATTTTCAGGGTGCACTTTATGTTAGTTCTGGATGCATTAGACTATCTATTACGTGGCCTAACACATGTTGGAAACTAGACACAAGTCTCCAGATGGGGTCTGAATATCCTGCTTACTGTGTTCAACACTGTTTTCAATAATTCTTGTTAGTCGCTGCTGACAATACAATCATGTATTTACATGGTTTCAATTTTATTCATGCACTTTGGGATTTTCAATTTTAAGCAGCTTACACAATGTCTGTACACTTTAAATGCATACTTAGTTTTATACCATGTCTTGGTGACAAGTGCAAGATGCCATTCATAGCAGAACATTTCAATGTGCTTTAAACTTTGAGTGAAAAAAATGAGCCATGATATTAAGTTTAAGTAATTTTTTAGAGTACATCATCAATCAAAAGTGAGATATTTTGTTTGAACGTTCCAATCTCAAGGTCCCACATTTTTATTTAGTTTGAATACAATGGGTTTTTATTTTAGTGCAGTAACCTACTGTACCTGGTTACCGAATGCAAATAAATAAATAAATAAACGCTTTGCTTTAGTAAGTATATTATAGTGTTTATGCCATAGTTCCATGGACCAAAAATCCAAGTTCAAATCCTAGCACCTTGAGTAAATAACTTAACCCCCCTGTGCTTTAGTCCTCTTAGCTCTATGTTTTGGTTTACAGTTTATTTACATAGAGTAGCCCAGCTAAGAAGAAACAATAACAGTATTCTTTATTTATGTATATAACATTTTATTGAGTATTAACCAGAACATATACAAACAATTATGATGGGATTCCTAGCCAGGGCTGTGCCCCGTGAATGTACAGCACTAAGCATTCAGAAAGAAAACACAGATTAGGAATGCAGGTTTCCATATAACAAAAACCTATCTATCTATCTACATGGACGTAATGCAACTATTTTATTCTGAAGTGGAACTCTGCTTCTACCCATTTGACAATGGGGTGCACTGAAGCACTGAGAGGTTAATGAACCTGTTAAAGGTTTCTTGGTAAGTAAATGACTTTGGTGAGATTTTTTTTAACCTCTGCTCCCATTTCATAGTTCTGTACTCTAACCACTAGGCCACACTGCCCCCAGTCCCCTAAAGTAACCTAGAGATTGGAACCCACTGCTAATTAAATTGTATATCTCAACTGGGATATTCTGGCTAAATGAACTGTAAATAAATCAAGTACCGCTATGGTCCGAAGTGGACCGACTCAAAATCATAGCCTCTAATTACTGTATAGTATACAGTATATATATAAGATCAGCACAGATATCAGCAGACTAGCATGGTAGTCAATCATACTGGATAACTAGGGCTTGATATTAGGAATAGAAGAAAAGGAAATTGGTTTGAAATAGCACTGCTTATGCAAACTGTATCCCAAAACACTTTACACCCTAGGAGAAGGTGGGGAGATAATGTTGCTGCACTTTTCCGTTTGGTATCCCATCAGTAGGGCACAGAAAATATGGCATTGTTATGTGGGCATCGTGACGAGGGTGAAAATGATAATACTGACCATGATATCAGAGCATCTCCAACCATGAGCATCTTGGGGCGTTCCCTCTCATGGATGTTGTGCACTCTTCCATATCATGCCATGGGTGGAGGGTATTATGTATGTTACTGGGGGTGCAGGGGACAAAGCCACCCTCAAAGGGGGTGTGGGGGTGGTGTCCCCTGTTGAAAATTAACAGGGACTGCTTTGGTGGGCTATGTGATCTTATGGGAGGGCAACAGAATTTGCGGTCACTCATTTTCCTTTCGGCATTATTCTTGCACCCTCATTTTCTGCGCCCTAGCAAATTCGCCATAAAGTGGGTGAACCTTTTTTTTACAGAAAGATTTACAGAGTATAAGGATAGATGAATTGAGATATTATTGAAAGACTGAGCGTGAGGAGGTTGAGTGACTTGCTCAGGGTCACACAATGAAGAAGTGGCAGTTGTGGGAATGTAAAATTCAAACCCAGGTCCTCAGGTTCACAGCTCTACCAAGGAATTTATTGTTGCAAAGGAAAGGTTACATTCTGGGAACAGAATATTGTAAATGGTTTTCACATTTTTCTCTAATTTGAGGGCACTGGAGTACATATAATAGGCATACTTCAAACTATCAGATAGTAAATATGACAAGACCATTTTTCAAACAACTTAACTAAATGCTGAGGACTACTGTACTTTACATTTGTTACCATTTTGAATTGTAAGTGGTCTTAACCATAAAGATTACACATGTCAGGAAGTACAGTAGAAATTATTAAATGTTTGCAAGGTTGAAACAGCTTCTTTGGAAGGTCACGTGCTATGTTGAAACCACTCTGGGACAGACTGCCAAATATTAATCATGGCATGACAGTTTTACTCAACCTCTAAACTTGTCAACCCTTCCAACAGGCTGACAGTTCTCAGGCAAAGTGATAAACAGGGGGTTTAGAGTGTCAGGTATGGAATGCTTCAACTATTTCTTAATAATATTCCTCTCATCCAGAGCATGTCACTAAGCAATGAGATTACCTGTGCAGCAAGTCTCAGCTTTTGTGTGTCCCACGTGGATGTGGTTAAGTGTGTACTGAGATGCTAGGGTTACACAAGAACCCGTGCCCTTTAAGACTTGATATCCAGTCCTGTGGCAGCCTGCATTGGGTCTTGCTTGAAGAATGGAAACATAAGGCATCACTTTTCAGATGCTATCATGACCAGCAGCTGTTGTATGGCATAATGCAATCTGAAGTGTGGTAGTGTGGACTTTTAACACATCTGTTTAGAAAATGGGCACAGCACAATCCTGTTTTCTGTGTGGGCTAAACATGGTTTCGTGAGGGTGGAATAAAGAAGCACACAATTACAATATGAAGTCTCATTGCTTCAGAAAAGGAAAACCATCTTTTAAGTTGGAGAAGGCACCTCAGAGTTCGTGTCTCCATTACCCCCCACCCCGAGTGAAGTCCCTTAACTATACATTGGACCTAGTTTACGAAGGTGTGAGTTTAATTAAGCAAAAAGGTGTAATAGCATGAGTGTTACTGCATGATAATGGCATGCCTCTGGGACATGAGGCACAAGGCAATGCCAAGTGCCTTGCACACCCAAAATGTGCCATTCTCACACAATTACATCCATCCTTGAATGCCTTATTTTGATTATGAAATGGTTCCAGTGATTTTTATTTTAATGAGGCTCAGAATAATTAATATTTCTCACCTGTGTTGCTGTGCTAGAATAATGCACTGTTACGTGCTCACATCTGACTGATTACAGGTCTAAGTTTTCTGTTACCCATTTTATAATGTTGCTTAACCCTATCCCACATTTTGTCATATCTTAGTCCCTACGAAATCATGGGCATGCTCTTCAATACTAAACTCGGCCCATTCAAAGCTAAGCTTCGTGACTATCTTACAACCCTAAGCTGTTGTGACTGCTGCCTTTAACCTGCTCAAGCCCCTTATTAACACCTCCACTCCCCCCTTCCACATCCCCCCTGCCTTAATATTTTTCTTAGTGCCTCCCTCAGTTTCCCCAGCCATGTCCCTCCATCTCCCCCACCCCCATCCAGATCTACATGCACCCTCCCATCCCCTTGCTCCCCCTCTATCTACTCCCCTCATCCACTAAAGTTTGACAAGGCCTACTTGGCTGCTCCAGTCCTCCCCTCATCCCCTCTCTTAGTCCTTCCTTCACTATCCCTCTCCTCCCCTCACTCCCTGCTACCAGTCCCTTCCCATCCATGGTCCTGTCTCCCTCTCCTGCCTTGCACTGTTAGTGCACTTATGTTACACGTGATTTTGTTGCTGCATATACTGTACCATAATAGCTGTACTTTTATAATCCTACATGTTAAACGGCTGTATCTGAATTGCCTGTTTGTTTCTTTTGTTAACACAGTTTTGTCTTGTATAATTTAACTACTGTGTCCCTGTTTTGTCATGATCTGGAACCTTTGTAAATGAGCTTCCAGCTCAGAGGTTGTAATGTAAGATTTCAATAAATAAATAAAATAAATAAAAAATAGTACTTGAAAGTGATGTGGAAAAGGACAAAGTAGTGATGTTGGGGCCACCTGGTGGCCCACAGGAAGCACACTGTGTTTCCATGTAGGAAACTCAGCTTTAGCAGCAGATGTGGGAGTCTGCAGCCAGGTTGGGAGAAGTATTGTTGCTCAGCAAACCCATCCTAGTCAGTGAGGGATAGCACTGTAGCCCAGTACCATTGCGGCCTCTCATAGTGGGCTGGGGAGTCTGCTTCCTTATAAGGGTAAGACACTAACATGCACAGGGCCAACTGTGGCTGTGTGCAGCTTCAAAACAGAGATGGGCAAGACTAGGGCATCAGAGGGAAAACATGGATACAACTTGTCTTTGCCCTCTGTGAAAACAGCACTCCTGTGCCCTGTAACCATGGATCACTTGGCCCACCAACTATATAAGTCTTGGGGGAGTTAACCCCTCCCCACCCTGCTGGAGGACAGCCATTGCACCATACTGCCATGGTACTAATTGTGGTGGAGGCTGTCAATCAGAGGCTCTGGGCTGTGGGGTTGGGGGGGAGAAAAAGCTTCACTAGGAAAACAAAAAAGAGAAAGAAGTGGTGTTAAATATTTTTGTTCACAAGGAAAAACGGAACAGGAAGAGGAAACCTTTAATACTGAAGTCTACACAGAATAATTGTGCATTCTGGATATACAGTACTCAGTTCTAAACTCTTCCACAGAGGCATTTTATTGCAATTTTATAAGGAGAGCTTCTTTACCAGAACTTGTAAGGTATTTTATTTTTTTTAGCTATTTTAGTATAAATAATATGCAGTTCGGTTACTTTTGTGATGTATGATCACAGACGTTATCTTCCAGAAACTTTAGATGCTAGACAAGTTGCATTTATATCTCATTAAATCTTTTTAATTATTTAAAAATTGAAGGCTATTCTCCATGGCTAGTATAAGCTGACGTGTATATGTGATGGCAAACATACAAAGAAATAACTAAGGAAAGCCCTACAAATTAATGGGTATAAAGGCTTCAGTATGTATGCTCATGTGACATAGCATAGGTTTCTTTGGGTAATGAGGGAGGCGGATCGGGGTGGGCAGTGGATGTAGCCGATCTGGGCTTCAGTAAGGCCTTTGACACTGTTCCACACAGGAGGCTGATAAAGAAACATAGTAACCTAGGGATGGGGGGAGAAGGTGGTGTGCCAGGTACCAAACTGGTTGAAAGATACCCCTCCTGGAGTACTGCTCCCCTGTCATTGCACAGACATCATCCAGGGAACTTAACTGACTAAACATTGCATATAAATGCATTTGTCATTTTATTCTCTCGGCCCTGCCAACTACCCATCACTGCTCTTTGTACGTCTCTTTCGGTTAGCTCTCTTCCCAGGCCTGACATGATCTACAGCTGGGTGCTCTTGTCCATAAAACCCTTGTGGCAGGCTCAACCTCCCCCTCTAAGTAGATTCCTTTGCAATAAGCAAGGCACTTGGATGATGAAGTCCTTGTCTCAGCCTTTGCTAGGTGTACCTCACTCTAACATGAACATGGGCCAGACAGCATTCTCAGTATTGGCTCCTATGCTTTGGAATAGCCTCCCCTCCTCTGTTCTCAACCTAGGCAACACACTGACATTCAAATCCAATTTACTTTCCACCCTCCCTATCCAAATATATATGCACCTGCTCCCTATAACATTTTGACACCCGCATTTTCTCCACATTGTGGCTACACCAACATTCTGCTCTATTATACTGTTGCATTATTAAATCGCAAAACTCAAATATTCCTGTTGTGTTCTTAAATGTAAACCATAAATGTTAAGTCCTAGATTAACTTTGTATTCATGTATTCATGTATTATATTTTACTGTGAAATCCTTGTAACTTTCACTTGCTGTATCTACAACTTCTGTATCTGTAAATATGTACCATTTTTATGGCCTGGATAGTGCTTGAAAATGGTCCCTGGGACCAGTGTACCGACCTAGTTAACAAATAAATAAATAAAATAGGAGGTAGAGGGTGGTGGTAAACTGCATTCACTCAAAGGCTAGGAGAGTGACCAGTGGAGTACCACAGGGATTGGTACTGAACCCTGTCCTCTTCAACATCTTCCTAAGTAATACTGCTTAGGAACTGGAGGGGAAAGTGTGTCTTTCTTCGGATGACATAAAAATCTACAAAAGGGTGGACACCGAGGAGGGGGTTGAGATAATACAAGGAGATTTGGGGAACTGCAGGAGCGGTCTAGGGAATGGCAGCTGCATTTCAATGTCAAAAATTGTAAAGTCATGCATCCAGGGTGGGAAAATCCGGGGGCTGTGTATAAAATGGGGGGAGGTACTTACGGTTATTATGCAAGATAGGGACCTTGGGGCAATCATATCTGATGATCTCAAAATGGCTGGGCTGTGCTACAGGGCAGCAGACAAGGTGAGCAGGATGCTGGGGTGCATAGGGATGGGGGTCTGTAGCAGGAGAAGGGAGGTGGTGTTGCCCTTGTAGCACTCATTTGTGAGACCCCACCTGGAGTACTGTGTCCAGTTCTGGAAGCCACACCTCTGCAAGAATATCAACAGGACAGAAATTATCCAAAGGAGGACTACTAAAATGGTACAGGGGTTGCATGAGAAAACATGATGAGAAGCTGTGGGAGCCCAACACCTACTCCCAAGAGGAGAAGAGACCAAGATGGGACATGACTGAGACCTATAAGTATCTCATGAGGATGAACAAGGTACAGGAGGGGAGTCTGTTAAATAGGAGGCATACCATGAAGCTTGTGGCAGAAGTTTAAAAGGAAAGTGAGGAAATACTTCTTCACAGAAAGGGTGAACACCTGGAGCAGCCTGCCAGAGGAAGTGGTGCGGGCAAAGACAGTGGGGAGCTTCAAGCACATGTGGGATAAGTACATGGGTATAATAAACAGAGGTAAGGGGGAGGAGGGACACCTATGACCAAATAGAGTCTGGATTGTGGTGTTAGGCAGCAAAAATAGGACAGACTAGATTAATCTACAGGTCCTTTTCTATAGGCACAGTCTATCTTTCCATGTTTGCTAAGAATTCCTGTAACCAAAGTAAGGGACACAAGTAGGGTATTTCCAAGAAATTTTTAACCTTCAAATTATCTTCATAAACAAGAGATTGTGTGAAGGTTAGAACTTGTTAACCTTTACACCCTCTCCTGTTCATGGCCTGTAGACCAGTATTTAAATAAAAAATGTGGCTTGGTAACAGAGTAAGGCTTTACAGGCATATGTGACCCAAGTGACATGTGAATGATCCAAAACAAACAATCTGAGCTAATCTACAATAGCTCCCCATTGCAACAGGAATGTAAGGGGCCTAGAATGACCTGATAAGAAAGCATTGAACCACAAGTGGTGCTAATGTTTAGACTGTTACCAGCCTTATCAAAACTCAGGCCTTCTCATGAATAATTCATTGCATGGCAACTTCCTTATTTGGTTGACTATGGGTGACATATTCTTCAACAGAATCAGTTTGCCTTCTTTAACCCAAGGGACACTAAAGCTGTTTTCAAGTCAGTCCATGAAACCAGAACAATTCCTTTAAAATAAAAAGGGAGAATGCATGAGAAGTTGCAGTATAACCTATAATATATATTCATTGCAAAAATCTCCATTAATGCATCAGTTAGGGTTGATAGCACAGTGATAAAAGTTTGGAAATGTGATGTCAGGGTTACACCCTACCATCCCCCCCACCTCCCAATACTCCACACACTAACAGGCATCAGGATGTGCGTTGGGGTTGTTGGGCCTAACTCTCACCCCATTCCATGTGTAAACAAGCTGAGGGTAGTGCAGTACAGGGAGAATGGGGTGAGAGATTAGGCTAACAACAATACTTGATGCCTGTTGGTATGTGTGGAGAAATAGGAAGGAATAATGGGTGGTGGTAGGGGTGTAACTCTAACATCATATATACAAACTTTTGTTGCTGTGCTATCAACTCTAACTGATGCATTAATAGAGTTTTTTGCAATGAATTTCCCTTATTTTTGAGAAAGTGTAATGTAACTGGTAACTGGTATGTGTTAGTGGAAGAGCGGGCCCTCCAGGCCCTGCACTCCCTTCACATTGTCCAGAGTGCAGGCCCTCTGTGCCCTGCACTCCCACTTACACAGTAGTACTGAGCCATACATCGGCTCCACAGTACTCCAAAGGAACCCTTGTAACACATTTTTGCCCATATCTACGTAACCATAGCAAGTAGGTAAAAAATCTACTGCAGGTGCAATCTATGGTTTCCAAATGCATTTTTGCAGCTTTGATCATGATCTAAGCTGTGGGTAGTCAAAAATCTGTATTTTGCTTCATTTTCGAGACATGGGTGCGGAAAGGCGTCATGGGTGCCGCAATGTTATCCAATGGGAAATTTCTCAACTTTGGAATGCTGTAACTTTGGGCTCGTTGAATGTTTTGGTACCAAACCACCAAAAGGCACATCTCTGGGACCAGGGCTTGCCATTCTGCAAATTTCAGCCCAAAAGCCCTGACTGTTTTGTTGCAGGGAGATAGCAAAGATTTGCTGTTTTTTGGGCAAAGTACTGTTGCAAATTGCAACAGTTTAGCAAAAATGGCACAACACTTTTGTGATTTGCAAAAGTTTTGCAGCCATTTCTGTCACAATTTGTGACAGTACTGGGGCTCTGATTTTTAAAACTGCATTTCTGGGGGGTTTTACCCCAAAATAAAGATAGGGCTGGCATCCTCAGGACCCAACTAGGTAAACACAGCAGTCAGTGTTTACCTAGGGGGTCCCAAATTTAAACACAAGGCATTTTTCTGTCTCACTAACTGAAAATAAGATGGCCACTGCACAAAAGTAAAAGGGCCATTTGCAAAAGTAAAATGTACTGGCGGCAGCTTTTGAGAGACATGTACATTTTTTCCCTTTGACTATAATGGGAAACTTGTTTTTTTTAATGACTTTTGAACGGTTTAATATTTTTTCACCAAATCTTTGAAAGGCACATCAGTGACCCAGACTGCATCTTCCTGGAAGATTTCAGATCAAACAGACAAATCATGCGGGTTGTAGGCATGAGCAAAGAAATGTTCAAAAAGTCAGTTTTTTTGCATTTTCTGGCATTCTGCAGCTCCACAACTGTCCATCCGACCATAATGCAACTTGCAAAATCCAGAGATCTATGGTACCAGACCATGCATGCAACATATCAGGCAAATCCGTCATATGATGACAAAGTTATTAAAGTGCAAAAAGTGGGGTTTAACATAGAAGTGGATCTGCAACCCTAACTATACTGGCACGGTACATATATATCTATATCTATATTTATATCTATATCTATATCTATATCTATATGTATATATATATATATATATATAAAATTAGTGTCAAAAAAATCCATTTAATGCATCAGTTAGGGTTGTTCCACAGCGACAAAAGCGAGGAAATTCAGTGTTAGGGTTGAAACCCCCCCTTGGACCCCCCACAGCCCACTCCCCAACCGGCATCGTGGTGTGCCATGGGGTCGTCGGCCCTAACTCACACCCCATCACATATGTAAAGAAGCTGAGGTGTAGGAAAATGGGGTGAGAGTTAGGACTGATAACCCCATGGTGCACCACAATGCCAGTTGGGAGGGTGGGCTGTGGGGGGTCCAAGGTTTTTTTTCAACCCTAACACTGAATTTCCTCACTTTTGTTGCTGTGGAACAACCCTAACTGATGCATTAAATGGCGCTTTTTGCCTCTAATTTCCCTTCTTTTTTAGAATGATGACGAGAAATACTGAATGCAATGCAGTGGCGGGAGCACGGGGCCCCCACTGTGTGATGTCTTGTGACATAGCAACAGGAACAGCAATGCAAACAGAAGCACCAACAGTGGCACACATGGTAAAGCAAATGTAAATGGTAAAGGAAATATTAATAGAAATGCAAGCGCAAAGTGACACTGAAGCAAACAGTGATACAAACAGACATTGAAGCATGTATGAAAATGCAACTGGTAACGCGAACAGTGATGGCAGCAGTACTTAAAATGGAAATGTTAAGTGTCACAGCAAAAGAACGCGAAGGGGAACAGAAATGCAAAAGCAAACGCAACTGCAGACATAAACGCAAACCGTAATGCGCAGAGGCACAGTACTGGAATTGTAAATGCAAATAGTAAAGATAACAGGAAGAATAATGCCAAAGGAAACAGAAATGGAAACAGGAACAGAAGCACGTACGGAAACGTAAACTGAAACGCGCACGGGCACAGTACCGCAATTGTAAATGCAAATGGTAATGGTAACAGCAACAATAACAGCAAAGCAAACAGAAACACAAGTGCATATGGAAATGCAAACTGTAATGTGCACAGGCACAGTAAAGAAATTGCAAATGCAAATGGTAACAGTAACAGCAAGGAAGACACAAAACAAAAGAGAAACGGAAACACAAATGAAAGGGCTGCCATAAACAGAAATGGCAATGCACACGGTGACACAAACAAAAACGCAAAGAGAAACAGTAGTGTAAATGCAAATGGTAACAGTAATGAAAACACAAAAGACGGCAATGCAAAGGGTGCACACGGGGCATCGCATAAACAGGGATAGAAAGCATAAGTTGAAACAGTAACTACAACAGTAACAAAGTACATACCCTATTTTTGTTGAACAGGTGCATAAGAAACACAGTGTGTACAAAAGAATGTATGCATTGTAATGGGCATGAAGCTGAAACGAGCATTGGAAGTACTTAATTGTTAATATCTCTGCAACCGCATGACGTAGAAAAAAAATTAAATTTCACAAAAATCATGATTTTCCTGGCTAGGATTTTGCTATTACATAGCCCACAGGGCTATGTAACTCTCAACAAAAATCTGTATCTTGCATCTTTTTAGAGATACGAGCCCCGAAAGACGCGACGTACGCCACCATGTTAGTCTATGGGAAAAAAATGTGAAATTGGGAGAACTGTAACTTTGCAACAATGCAATATTTCTTCACCAAACCACCAAAAGGCAATCTGTGAGATGTTGGCTATGTTCCCTCCAAATTTCAGGCCAAAAGACCTAACCGTTCTTTTGCAGCAAGGTGTCAAAGAACTCCTATCATTTTGGCCATAGTGTTGCAAGTACTTTCGTGATTTGCAAAGCTGCATGATTTATGAGCATTGCGGAGCATGAAAGTACTTTGTGAAAGTACTTTTTCCAGAACTTTGAAAAACATATTTCTGGGGTGTTTAACCCCAAAATAAAGATATGGTTAGCATCCTCAGAATGGAGATGGGGGGGTGTGGTGGTAGGGTGAGGGGGTTAGGGGCTCAACCCTAACATCTCATTTCCATACTTTTGTCACTTTAACCCTGACTGATGCATTGACGAAGTTTTTTGTAATGAATATATTTATAAATATATATCAGTAATAGATAACCCACTCTCAGGTCTGCAGTCACACTCTGATATACGCAAGCATTGGTGTGCGTTGTTGTGCACAAGGCTGCAGGCCGAGTGTGTCAACCACCCAAGGCATGCATATATCAGAGTGCGACCACACACCCTAGAGTGAGTTATCTATCTTATAAAATGCCAAAATTATTTTGGAGGGGGATGAAAGTGCAGGTGTGCGGTTGTGCACTGATATACGCACAGTCATGTGATGCGTTTCAACCAACCTCAGAGATAATTTTTCCTACCCATTTTATAAATATATATATATTCATACATACATATACCAATATGGCTATTTAGCAGTGCCTAAAAACCCAACAGGGTGTGTGTATGACAAGGTATATATGCACACATCCTTGGTGTGTGCATTATCACTCTTACGGAATGGGTTTGTGTTGAAAAAAGTGTGAAAATAGACAAGGAGATTAGAAATGAGTTCTGAACAATGTATTGATCATAGGTTGCATGAAGGACCCTGGGATATACTGTATAATGGTCATGTGATCTGATTCCATCTACCACAGTTAGGAATTCTCCCAAACCATTTTATAACTATTATATAACTGCTCTGTCATACATGTATTATTTATTTATTCATTCAAACATTTCACCAGGAAGGTATACTGAGCAGAATTGCTCATTTCCAGATACATCCTGGGGGTAAGGGGAAGTGGAGGAGGTACAAGTACTGCAATGCAAAATACATTGTTTTCAGACATATTGGTATACAGAGGACAAAATACAAGATACATAAGTGTACAGTAAGTGCAGCACAACAAGTTAAAGCTGCACTGTCAGCTTTCCCCCTTTAATGGCTCCTATCACATTACCTGTAATAAGTCAATACATTTCCTTCAGTCATGTAGGCATCCAGTCTGCTCTTGAATTGGTGTTTGTCCTTGCTTACTATGACTAAGACAGGCAGACTGTTCCAAGGTAGAAGGCCTTCCTATTATTTGTCCTGTATTTTTTTTGCCTGAGCTGTAGGGGGTGTCCTCTAAATGTTTTTTTGCATTTAAACTCCATATTCAATTCATTTAGCTAGTATGCATCCTGTACTATATCGTAGCACATCAACATACAGTATCTCCTCTTATTCTTCTAGCATCGAGGGACATAAGGTTTAGTGCATCAAGGCAACTATTGTGTCTCTGTACACTTTCAAGCCTCTTTATGCAGCCTTTTTTAATTGGACCCCATACAGGGCTGTCATAGTCAGTAGGGGTCTAACATATGATCTATACAGTGGCATAATAACTTGTTTATCTCTGTTTCTAAAAATTTCATTTGATGGCCCATAGTACCTTTTTTGCTTTTTTTATTTGTTTGTCACAATGGGTGTCATATGTGAGATTTTCATTCATTATTATACCTAGGTCCCTTTCTTGGTTTGACTCCTGTAGTGGTTTGTCTACTGAAAAGTATGTCCTCTTTAGGTTCTGTCTATCCAAATGTATGAGACAGCATTTATCAGTATTGAAGCACATTCCTTTCTCTTTCTGTGTTGCCCATTCATAAAAACTATATAAGTCATTTGCATTGTAGATATCTCTTCCTCATTTCTCACAATCCCTGCCAGTTTCATATCATCTGCATATTTACTCAGCCAGTTGGTTATTTCCTTTCCCATAATGGATATGAATATTTGGAACAAAACTGGCCCCAGCACAGTTCCCTGTGGCACTCCACTAGTCACTGGCACAGAGGCGGAGTAGAATCCATTTATACTCATCCTCTGGGTTCTCCCCCTCAGCCACTCTGCTATCCTTTCTATGATTCTATGATTCTATGGTCTATTAGAAGCTCTCAAACTCTTTGCACTATGTAAATCTCTGCGACTTTATCAAAGGCCTTTGCGAAATCAAGGTAAATGCAGTCCACTGGCATCCCTTCATCCAGTATCGCTAATAGTTTTTCATAAAAGCATAACAAGTTTGTTGCACAAGACCTACCAGACATAAACCCGTGCTGTTTGGAATCCCTCTGCCCATTGATATTTGTGTACCCATTTATTTGATCTTTAAGGATAGATAGGATGTTCAAGAATTTAGGACAGCGTTAGGAAAAGGTGGATTGACCAATAGTGGTGGAGCGGTGGGGGATGGCAAATGAACAAGAGTCAGTGTTCCGAAGAAAATATGAGCTCTGTGATGAGGCAGAGATGATAGAGTAAAAATAGGAGAGGAGATTCCCTGACCAGTATTTAGCTATGAAAGTAGCAAAATGTGCTAGTCGCCTGGACTCCACTGAAAGGAGGGATGTAGCTATGTAGAGATCGCAGTGCTGAGTGCGAGGGGGGCAGGATAAGATTATGCAGCAAAAGGAATTGAAAAGGGTGTCCAGTCTGGTCAAAGTAGTTTTTGGGGCAGCACCGTAGACTATGTCTGCATAGAGAAAGGTAGGAAGGATACTTTTTTGCACAATAGTGTGTCGGGCTGATGGAGGAATGCAATACTTGTTTCCATGTAAAGCACCAAGCTTGGGATTAAGGTTTTTATGGAGTGCATCCACGTGTGCTGAAAAGTCCAGGTGGTGATCTAGAGAGACCCCAAGGTATCTGAAGGAAATGCCATTCTCTATCAGAGTATCATCCAGCGTGGGGAACGCTGGAGTTGATTTAAGGGTAGATAGCCTCTGTCTGGCACTGAAGGACATGAAGATTGTCTTTTTAGCATTCCGGAACAGTTGATTCAACTGGAAACCTTTCTGAACATTTGTGAAATTCTGTTGCAGTCAAGTCTGGGCATCAGTGTGTGAGGTGCTAGATGTGTATAGGATGGTGTTGTCTGTATACATATGGATTAGGGAAGTGGAGCAGACAGAAGGGAGGTCATTAAGGGAAATGGAAAATAATATAGGGCCAAGTACAGAGCTCTGTGGGACACCAGTGGAGATAGCGAGTGGAGCGGAGAGGGAGGAGGCAGTCTTGACAGATTGGGTTCTGGCTGTGAGGTAGTAGTGAAATCAAGCTGTGGTGGAGGGGTTTAAACCAGCCACAGTGAGTGTCTGGAGGAGAAGGGCGTGGGATACTGTGTCGAAGGTTTCTGCCAAATCGACAAATATGGCCAAGGTTACATGATGCAGATCCATCTTGGAGAGTATGGAGTCTGTGAGACATATTAGGGAGGTGGTGGTGGAGTGGCACTTGTGGAAGCCAGACTGGTATGATGCGAAAAATGAGATGGAGTCAAGAAACGAAGTGAGTTGGGCAAGGACAATGCATTCCTGAAGCTTTGCTAGGACTGGGAGTAGGGCGATAGGGTGATAATTCCAAGGGGAGGTGGGATCACCACCTTTGAGGAGGGGAATGACTGCAGAATGTTTCCAAGTGGTAAGAACTGAGGACAGGGTAAAAGAAAGGTTGAGAAGAGAGGCCAGTGGAGCTGCTATGGCAGGTGCTGAGAGGTGGAGCCACTTGGGGTCTAGGCCATCTGGGATCTTGCATTTAAAGGGGTTTAAGGGTAAGAGGACCTTGAGGGTGTCATTAGGTGTTATAAGAGAGAAAGAAAATTGAGTGGGGTGAGGGGGTTGGCAACATCTAGGTGGACAGGGGAGACAGGAGGCAGGCAAGTGGGAAGAGAGGAGAGTAACGAGGAGGCACAAGATGCGAAGAAAGTGTTGAAAATAGCTGCAATAGTCAGGGAATCAGAGATAAATGCATTACCATGGGCAAGAGTTGGGATCAGAGGACTGGAGAGGGGTGAGAAGAGAGATTTGACTACGTTCCTAAACTTAGAAGGGTGGTTTAGATTGGTATAGAAAAAAGTGGAGAAGTATTCTGCCTTGGCATATCTAGTGGCCTTCATACAAGCATTTCATAATTGCCTGTTATGGGGGAGGAGAGTGGGAGTTCTGGATTGTATGTTGACCTTCCAAACCTGGTCTCTGGCATGCAAACATGCCAGCAGTTCAGCAGTAATCCAGGAAAGGTGGGAGACTTTGACCCTGGTCAGCTTAGTGGGAGCATGACAATACCAAATTTCCGTGAATTTAGAGTGGAAGTGACTGAGGGCAGTGTCAATGAAGGATTCTGAGGAGAGGGTGGACCAGTCCGATTGGCACAGGTCATATAGTAGGGAAGCTAGGTTTAGGGAGTGGAAGGCGCATAGATTGATCAATTTGGGGGGGGCGTTAGGTTGATGTACTTTGTGGATGCAGTAAATCATGTGGTGATCACTAGAGAGTCTGGGAGAATGCATAGTTGATTACATGGGGGGGGGGAGAGATGAGGGCCCAGTCAATCAGTGTATGTTTTTGGGATTTGTGGTTGAGCTGGGTAGGAGAGGTAATTAGATGTACCAGATTTAGGGATTTTACTTTGGAGGGTATAGCAGAGTTGGTGGATGCGGTCCAGTCCACATTTAGATCAGCTAAAAGGGAAAGCTCACCCGAGGTGGCATGAGAGGTGATAGTTGTAATGAGATCTGTTATGGTTGCTGATGAGAGACCAGGGCAATAGTAAATGCCTACAATAAATATGGGTAGTGTAATATGGAGGGATAACTTAATTAAGAGGAGTTCATACTGGGAGGGAATGAGATTGACAGGTCAGGAGAGTATTGAAGGTTAGATGAGATAACCATTGTGATACTTCCACCCTTGCTAGGTCTGTCCTGTTTTATGAGGGAGTAGCCTGGAGTTGCGAGAGTGGCATCTGATATTTTTTGGGACAGCCAGGTTTCAGAAAGTACCATGATATCCAGCTGTAAATCTAGCATAATTGGCTGGAGGAGAGCGAGTTTGGGGAGAAGACTTTGGATATTTAGGTGAACAATTTTTAAACCCATAGGAAGGTGCTGGGGGGCTAGGAGTGATCGGACCAGGGTTTGATTCTACATCTTCTGCAGAGATAATGAGGAGGGTGATAAGTAGTTTGGAAAAAGTGTAGACTAATTTGGCAACTTTAGAGTGAGAAGCATGGGTGGGTAGAGGAGGATGTTGTGGGGGAGTGGTGAAGAGATTGGAGTTATTAAGAGTCACTAAAATGGATGTGAGGGTAGTATGGAAGCTGGAGGGACTATGGGGAGTTGGTAGGAATAGGGTGAGCAGGAAGTGTTGAGTGAGTATGAGAGTAGGCTGGGTAGGTGTGGGGAGTCAGGGTATAGAGAGCTTAGAGAGGGGTGATGGAGAGATCAATAAGGGAGATGAGTAAGGACTAGGCAGAAAACGATACCATGCTGCATTATGAATGGAGGCAGAAGCTTATATGTGGGGTAAGAAGGGAAAATAATTCTCAGAGATAGTGTACTGCTATATAGTGAGCTATAGAACAGCTATACAAGTTGCTTATTGGAGTAGTACCACCTGTAACCACTTGATAGCAGTAGGATATCAGAAAATGAAGAGGGAAACCTCGTAACATGCTGGGTAGTCTAAAGGATTAGAGCAGTGGCTTGTGACTGAATTGGGTTTGAAAGTCACAGGTTCAAAGCTACCTTCCACAGCAAAGAGAGCCATAGGGCAGAAGTCTGGGGGGGGGGATGAAATAGTAAGGAGGAATGGCTCTTTAATCTAGTTGGGTGGGAATACTAGTGACAGGGTAGAGAAGTAAAATGTTGCAACCCCTAGTGGTCAAGAATATAACCAGCTAGTGGGAGAATGGGGAGACAGAGTAAGAAGGAGATGGTCACATGATGGGTCCACTATATTGGAAGTGATGGCCCAGGGGAAGGGGGCAGCCACCATGTTAGCAGCAGCAGGTAATGCTGACACAAACAAGCAGCACCCAGAGACACTTCAAGATGTTTTCAGTATCTGCTTGTTCAGCAGGCTACTTTATGGTGCTCCATTTGGGGTGGGGGGGGAGCCTCTGCTCTCGTGACCTGTGACCTGCTGGATGGACGATCTGAGGAGCTAGAGAGGAGAAGTGAGTCTTGAATGAAAGGCTGGAGGGGAGGGGCAAGATGGCATCTGTGCATGTGGGCTAGTATAATGGCCCAGAGTATTAAGCACTTCCCTGTTACAAACAGAGGTTCTCATAAAACACAATGTAATACAACATGATGTGTGGCCCCCTTGTTGAATATTTAAACAGAAAGAGAACCTTTAAAATGCTGTAGAAGTTAATAGCATTTGTCTATAGTGATTTCAGTGATGAATCATTAACTTATAATATGAGCATCCTTTTTTAATATATGGATCATGAAAATAATAGTACTGAATTCGGTTCAAAAAATTTCTTGTAATACATAGCAGTTCTCCTTAACAGAACACTTCAGCCCCAATAATGCTACACTTCACTGCCAATAATACTATCGTTCCAACAAGCGATAGTATTATCAGTCCGGCACAAAAGCGCAAGTGCACCCTGCCACCTCGCGCTCAGCATGAGCCAGCTTCCTCACCACTCAGTTTGAACAATTTATCAGGCTGCGACTCATGATTGGCTTCTTTCAGTCGGTGGGTGGGCTGAACATTTTCAAAAACATGGTGGCGTTCTCTCACTTAGCGAGAGTATATCTCATTTTCGCTCTTTCCCCGGTATTTTTAACGTTTCAATGGACAACTTATCTGATTGCTCCTCCCTTCAGTTAACATGAAAACAACTACCAGGTAGGACTTTCCACCAAACTAAATCACCGGACTGCAGGGCAAAGCAGAGCGGGGTGGGGAACAAGGGGCCATTCTTTGACACTGAGTGAGCGAGTCATCAGACTAGTGACGGCCCATCCACCTCATAACAAACCACAAAAAGCTGCACAATTTTAAAATCTGATCCCTATATTACAAACAATAACAAATAGGTGAGAGTATATTACTCGCTTCGCTCTCGAGGTTCCTTTGTCCCCAGAACCTCTTGATCGGATTACTCCCTTGTAATACACTCTCACCTATCTATTATTCTATTTATAATGTATGGGAGAGGCTTATTATGCATTGAAATTGGACAATTTATAGCATTGTTATGCTAGCAATGTGTCTTCACAATGTGGTTATGCCATTGTGAGTACGTCACATCGATTATATAATAACATTGACCATACTTGTGCATGCACATCCTGCATACAGTATGCTGTTTGCACATGCGCGATCAGGGGACACAAATCCAAAACTGCCACAGCGGTGATATAGGAGCACCTAGGAGAGGGGCGATGATATTGTGAGTACAATTTTCCTGAATGTATGACTGGAAAAGGGGACCATGCACTATAAAAGATAATGTATTGTTTATCTATTGGCAACTGGTGACTTAAACATCTCAAGCTACACTCTCGAGGTTTAAACAGTCACTGTGGCAACCTCTTGATGGTTAACAAGCTGGTTACCAATAGATGACCATATATTATCCTCTATATTCTTCATTCATGTCTATATGGGTTATTTTCTGAATAAGTTCTTATTCTGTGCATGTACTTATTTTCTGAATTGGTATTTGCGCAGGAAAAAAACTTGCAGATTTGTGGCATGTTAGCACATTTTTCATAGCGGTATCAACAGATTTTTTCAGAATTAGTGCCTGTCTTTGAAATATAACATGGATTACATCAAAAAATGAACCCTGACACTTCTGTTAACTAGCAGGGTAGATATTTAAGAGAAAAATTGGAAATACACAAGTATGAGCTATTTAGGCTTCCAAAATAGAGACTAGAGTGAGAAAAATATATTTTTGTCACTCTGTTAATTTAAAGTTATAAGCAAGTACCAAACACTGCAAAGGATAGATAAAACATTTTTTCTTTCACTCACGTGTCTTGTCAGTTCAATTACAGTAATTTTTTTTCACTTTTACCTTGGCATAAAACAACACATTTGCACAAACACCAAAATTCATTATATTTACACTTCACAGTGCCTATTATCAGGTCCTTTAGATTCTGTACCATTAGGATCAGTTCTGGATTTGAACATCTGTGCTTAAATATGGACTTGTTTTGTTACAAATCCCTTAAAATTCATACCAGAAGAGCCTGTTATTTTTTCAAACATGATACATATAGTAGATAATTTGTGAATAGATTTTTGAAGTCTTTAATTTGGGGGCTTTACACAGCAAATCAAGATATATTTTTTTTGTTACAGATGTCTTTTCTGTGTAAATGAATGCTTATGTAGAGTGATGTGAGGTGGATTTGCCACCCATAGATTTGTTTTCCACAACAAACTTTAATGGCCACTAAGGGGGCTGACACATTTTGAAGCTGTCTTTTCTTTGTTAAAATGTAAAAATAAGTTGATAAGGGTGTTTATTTTCATTTTAAATAACAAAATGCTAAACACATATTTTCATTTTAAATAACAAAACCCTAAACACATTTTAAACTTGGTTAAGATAGATACAGTATCACCATTTATTTGTTCATTATTATTATTTATTAATTACATTTTTTTTTTCTCTTTATGCCTTGTCACTGGCTGTACCCCCATCATCCCAACCTCCACAGTCATGTCACTGGGTTCCTTTTGGCTTACTGTCACACCAGTTGTTCCCCTATGGAAGGGTTTGGAGTGGCAAGAGATCCCCAACTCCCACCAGAGACTGGATCTTGATTTTGGAGGTGGGCTAAGTTGCCAGTGTGTGGCCTGCAGGAGGCCAGAAGTCATCCCGCTTCAGGCTGGGGTGATGGGGTGTTTCCGCTGTTTCCATTTCCCACTCCCTCAAGATGAAAACCACTCAGGTGCACATGTGCATACATACAAGTACGTTTAGCAAGGCACCAGCTGGTGACCTCCCTCCCTGAAGGTGTTCCAGCTGTACTGCCACCTGTGGTCACCCAGGTGAAGAAGAAGAACAATTAGCATTTATATAGTACTTTTCTAACACATTGTATCCTAAATCCCTTTACAATTAATGGGAGACTGGCAGTGAAGTGACTGTAAATGTGTAGTGGCAGTCATTTCCCATATCAACACCCACACACAGTCTTAGACAATTGCATAAACTGATTTTAGGGGAAGGGGAATGTTGTCCAGAGCACCAGGAAAATTCCCCTACTCTGTAGGTGAGATGCTGTCCTCTGCTAGGATGGCCATGTCTCCTGACTTGCCTACCGGACTGGATGTGGAGGGAGCTGGGGAGAGAGCCTCCTCCCCTGCTCTAATTTCGCGAAAGGCTGAAGACGATTTTCATGATGCTGAAGGATTTCTTAATTTTCCAAAATGTGAAGAAGAGCACCTTAATGGGCTAAATATTACAGATGGCATGGGGGAACAAAAGGTATCCATAGAATCTGATAAGGACCATAATATACCTGCAAATACAGCACAAGTGCATGCGTTACAAGCACTGTTGGAGGAAGAGGAGCTCAAGTTTAAAATGCAAAAGACAGAATTGACAGCCACAATGAATTTATTAATAGAGGAGATCATCTCAGAGAATCCAATGTCTACAGTCACTATTTCCTTGCAGATTGCACAAAATCTGATTGGGATTGTACCACCTCATTCAGGTATGACTATTTATCAAACGTCCCATTTGAATCAAGCTACTGCTACTGTGTTCTCTTTTACTGCTCCAGGACTGTTAAAATGTAAAGGTTTACAAAACAAAATAGAGTCTGTGGGCGCTGGGATAGGGCCTCTTGTACAGCCAGGTACTGCAGTCCATACAGCAGTTTCATACCCGATTCCTCTCCTAGTGTCTGGGGATATACAGTTGCCTACAACTGATGCAGTACCTTGTAACATTTCTTGCGCTGCAAACAGCAGTAAAGGTGCTTGTACAGGTAATCCTGTCCCATTACCTCCCATGCTGGGTACAAGGAATACTGTGGAGTTAACTTTAGGGACAGCCTTGGAAAAAAAACAGAAAGCTTTAAATGTTATTCTGAACAATGGATTTTTGGACACTGCCGACAGTAAACTTTCAGGAGGGGTTAAGGGCTTGGCAGAAGGAATGCCCTTGCTTCCTCTTCTAATGTACAAACACAGCTAGCAGGTCACGACTTGGCCTAGACACCTGAATCGGCATTAGGGGGTGCAGGCTGGAAATTGAGTAACAAAGGTCAATGGTACCCGGATCCTGACTGGGACACTACACCTTTATCACAGGGTAGCCCAAACTGGAAACCCCTGAAAAATGTTGACAACAATACAATGGTACCTCCTGTTGGTTTACCAACAGATGTTCCACAGCCTCTGAACAAACATCAAGGCCCTCAGGACCCCCTTCCCCCATGAAATACTCCAGGTGGGTCTTCACATGATTCCCAGGAGAAAGATGACAAAAGGAAAAAACAATTCCAATTTTTTTCAGAAGTCTGAAACTGCACTGCAAAGGAATGCAGTCAGCATCAGATACAAAGGGGGGCTGGAGATTCGGCCAGATAGATATTATGTAGGAAGGCACAGGGTTCCTTTTTTCAGTATCTCAAATTACGTGCACAATTACAAAGGATAATGACACTTCCTTCTAGCACAAAACAAAATGTTTCTGACCAAATTGCTAAATTAAAAATAGAATTACTTAACTCTCAATATGATAGGGCACAATCAATTAAGGTAATTTTATTATATGGGACTCAAAAAAAAAACACAACTTGATCCCTTTGAAATGTGTAAAAATAAAAGAGAAGCAACCAACTTTCATGAATTACGAGATGACCAAGGTACTCTCACCTCGGATCCTTCCAGACTTCATCACATAGTGGTGAATCACCTGTGTTCTTATCAGAATTTAGTTTTGCCTGCTACAAATGACACCACATGGTACGTTTCTCAGGTTAGAGTAGCTCCAGATTTGCAGAGAACTCAAGATCTTATCAGGCCAATATCAGTTTTTGAAGTCAAACAGGCTATTAAACTGTCAAAGTTTGGATCCTCCCTTGGGTTGGATGGTCTTCCTTATGAATTATATAGAACCTTCTCCACTGAACTCGCTTCATGTTTGGTGCAGGTGTATAATTATTTTTTACAGCATGGTTCAATCCCTTCATTTTTTACTAAAGGTTTGGTTATTTTTCTTTTCAGAACTGTAGATAGGAGTGAGATCACTAATTGGAGGCCAAATACCCTCTTAAATGCAGATTTTAAATTGTTGTCCAATATTTTGAATTTACGGTTAAAACATGATGCTGCCACAATGTTGTACCACTCTCAATTTTGAGAGTTACCTGGGTGGAAAATTCAGCAAGCCCTTATATTGATAAGAGAAGTCATTAACTATTACAATTCACATAGTTATTCTGGATTTGTGATTTCATTAGACCTTAGTATAGCTTTTGATCGAGTGAATCATGACTTTCTGTTTCAAACTTTGTGTCATTATGGCGTTCCACAGGCTTTTGTAATGTGGTTACAGCTGCTTTATTCTTCAGGTTCCCTCAACCACTTTGTTTTAGATAAGGTTGGAATGGCAATATCTATTACTGAGGGAGTCCAACAGGGATGTCCCTTGAGTCCTTTTTTGTATGTTTTTTGATTAGATCCCCTGATTAGATGTATTATTAAAAATACTTCTCTGATAGGAGTACATGGGCCACAGCAGGATGATGAGCTGTGAATTTTGGCATATGCTGATGATATATGTCTGCGGAATCCAGAGATAGCATATTAACAATGCTTCGTGTAATCAGTACATATTCTGCAGTATCTGGGGCACAATTAAATCTTCAAAAAAGTGTTGGATTTGGTTTAGCTTTAGAGAAGCTAACAATTACCCTGTTGAAAACACATCATTGGTAACAACCCCTGTTAAAATTCTAGGATTGCATTTTTCAGGTGTCAATATGGGTACTTATAATTGGGATACTGCCCTTTCTGCATGTGAATTTAAAGTGCATAGATGGAAGGGCTGGAAATTATTTAAATTGAAACGTGTTTCAATTATAAAGAAATTTTTGATCCTAGGCTTATTGTATACAGGGATGATTTTCCCCTTACCTATTAACATGGAGAATAAAATTTACAGTTTGTTTCTTCAGCTACTTTGGGAAATTCTGCTGAACCCCATTAAAATGATGTATACTTATTTACCTAAGGATAAGGGAGGGTTGGGGATGGTAGATCCAGTGGTTTTTTTCTTGCACTTTTTTGTTCACAGAATTTTAAGCCAGCCCTTCAACTACCTGAGTCTCTTACAAATAAATGGATTTTAAGTAGTTTTGCATTTTTTTTTCAGGTTTAGAAAGAAGAGATTCCAAAACAATCTAAATATCTCATTTTCCCACTTACTATAAAACATACAATACAGAAACTCAGGAAGCGGCATCTTGATAAAGACACTGTTGGTAGACTGTCCTGTTTGCAATTATATTTAAAGGTAATGACAGAACATATCCTGGCCCATCCAATTTTTAAACATTGTCCTGAATCTGACAATGTGAAGGTGTTACATCTCTTAAATACTAGATGTATTCTGGAAAAAATGTGGGAAATTGTCTGGTTGTGTGCATATGGAAGGTTAAACATAGGGGGAATTTTAAGCACAAAGCTCTAGAGGAACAATGTTGTCCATTCCCTGACTGTGTAGCTCTGACTGAACATATTTGTCATGTTTTGATTTCATGTGCATATTCCAGTAGTGTGTGGATGTACCTAGCTAATGCCTGGGGTCTGAAATGGTTGACTAATCTGTCTTATGAAAGTATAGCTTTGGGCATTTATCCATTTAGAGAACAAAGGAAATTGAGGTCTGCACCTGGGTCCTGTGCTCAGCTCACACGTATGCAAACACAAAAAAATTAAAGTTGCCAGCACCAGTCCAGAACTGTAAAGCAACACACTGGGGCTTATGGATGAAATAAAATGTGCTATATATGCACCTGAAGAAAAAAACGAAAGCCGTAATGTGCTTCTTCCAAACAATTTATTTCACAGCACACAGCTTCCACATCCATAAAATCACCCTCAGAGAATATCCCAAGAATGTCCCAACGCGTTTCGCGCCCTCTAGCGCTTAATCATGGGAATAACATACACCAAGATACCTTAACCATAAATACATGATAATTTAAAGTGACAGTACACATAAAAATTAAAAAACATTTGATCCACATTTAAAATTGACTAAACTGCATATCAAAATACCATATCATTGGCACAAATGTTCCATTTAATTAATTCATAGTTTTTTTACCACTTATTTGTATACACCAGTGTCCTCATCAAAATGGAAAATGGGATCCACTGATATTTTAACCATAGCATCTATAAAACAAAATTAAACAACAATTGATTAGACATTTCCATGTAAAATCTAACTATAACATTTAAGAGGATACAATATGATGTTATTTCTACTTTTTGAGAAAAGGTTTTATATCTATTCTTTCATTGAGACCTGGTTTTTCTGTCCCTCCTGTAGCAAAAATCCAATATTGTTCTCTTTTGAGAAGAATATTGTCAAAATCACCCCCTCTCTGACTTTTTTAAGGTCTCTCTATTCCCAAAAATGTCCAGGTATGTTCCTTTGGGTTTGTTACTTTACTCATGTGGGCCGCTATTGCATTTTTTTGATCATTATAATTAATGGCCCTTAAATGTTCCCCATTCTATCTTTCAATTTTCTTTTGGTCTTGCCAATATAAAAACTGCCACACGTACATGAAGCCATATAGACGACTCCCTCCGTTGCACAAGTTATGAATCCTCTTATTTTTGTATTCCTATGTGTTTTTGGATTCAAAAAACTCTTAACTTGTGTCAATGATTGACAGAACTTACAATTCTCACACCTATATATTATCCATTTAGCCTAATAGTATATGATGACAGTTCCTTACATGTATTTTTTTCTGTCCTGAAATGTTACCTGTGGCATGCTAGATGCCAGTGGGTTGTACAACAAAAAATGGTCTTGTATGATACTTCCAGAATTCTCTGTGAAAATGATATAAAGGAGATTTATGAATATGAACTACGTCATAATCCCAGGTCAACAGTTTTTATGTGGTGAAAAGTGTTTTCGGCCTTTATAAAATTTTAATAATTTAGAATTAAGGGTGTAGATGGGATACTGGATATGTATTATCTAGCACTATAGTATGTTTTTTTCCTTTCTGTTGATGTTTGGTAGGATGGGCTGTATTTCTGTATTAAGAAATTGATTTGTTTTTTACACTGGATGTTTGATTATGTGTTATCAATAAAATATTCCCCTACTCTTGTCAGTAGGGGGAGCTGCTGAACCCATGGTGGATGATCAGAACAACATGGAGACTGCTGGTGTACCTGCAGATGAGCAGATCTCCCTCCTTGCAGGTCCAGCTCAGGAGATCACTGCAGTTCCTGTGTTACCTATTTCTGCATCGGATGTGAATGTTTTGCCTGCTATGTCTGTTCCTGAAACCCCTTTACAAGGGCAGTTTGAGGAAGAATGGCTACGTGAAATCCTACATAATAAACACCTGTTCTTGCTTTCTTTGCTTATTACTGATGACTTGCCTACTGAAACTCCTTATACCGCTCAAAACTCTGCACAACCTGTTGTTTCCACTGGGAGACCCTCTTCCCTGGCTGCTGTGCTGAATCCCACTCCTGGAGAGCCCGACACATCTGCTCCTTCTGTCCACCTACCCTGCTCATCTGTGCGTGATGAAGCAGCATCAAAGGACCCAGTGCCCAGCATTTTAGCCTCGTCAATGGGTGCAACTCTGACTGGTGACACTCTGCCAGAATGCAATGCTGCTGCAATTCCTAACAGGTCACTGCAACAACATGCTTCACCTACTACTGCAGTAAGTACTTTGCCATCAGGAAACTGTGTTCAAACTCCTGTAAAACCTGCCTCTGCAGTAAAACTCAGGCTTCAAAAAGGTCGGGTGGCTCCACCCCTGACGATGCATACTGCATTTCAGAAAAAAAAAAACATGGTCTCTGGAAAATTCCTTGCTTAGCACAGGGTGGAAAAAATCTACTTCTGGACAGTGGATACAAGATGCTGACCACAGTCCCATACCAGGGTCTCCCATTTCCACTGTTACTGATGATCCGAATACCCTGTCTAAGACCTCTGTCCCTGACAATTTTTCTTCTCCCCCATACTCTAGCAGCAGCTGCTCCTTTTACTGCAGAATCAGATTTGGATTTGAGAGTTGACGATATGCCTCCTGAACCTCAGGCACAGTTTACTCCTCTCCCCCCTTAGTGAACATATACAATCAGTCTCTGATTCAGGTGGTGAAGGGCATAGTACAAGGCATGATTCATGGGGAGGCAGAATGGACATAGACACTCCTGTACAGCACCCCCTGCTTGCTGCAGCTGAGCAGACAAGAGCAACTTGGGTTTCCTTTCAGAAAAAAGATCAGTTTTTTCAGTAACAAACCCCTGTACAATGCAAAAATGTAGTCAGGCTACAGTATATGGGAGGCCTAGAGGTTCCTCCTGACAGAGTCTATGCGGGACGCACTCTAATCAAGGATGCTATGGTTCTTTTTCAAATGAAATTTATGCCCTCATTCATGATTCTGGGGATGTGATCTTTGGTGTTAGTTTTAAAACTCTACAAGGATTAGACAGGTTTTGGGTCAAGTATGAAAAAATTACATTATTCTGCTTTATGGTTGCTGTGTCAAGCCATTCCCCTTACTAAACCAACTATTAAAACAGTTACAATCCTTTTTATTTTATTTTATTGAATTTTGTTGACCCAGTAGGCCCACTGGGACTAGAAGTCCATTTTTCAGGGGCAACTGGGGTTGGGGGGTACAGATGGTAAGCAACTGAAATTGAACCAGATTAAGCCACTGGTGATATTTTTAGTGAATGGGGGAAATTTGGCCAGGACACCAGGGAAATCCCCTACTCTTTTCAGTAAATGCCATGGGATCTTTAACATCCACCTGAACTACCACCAATCCAGGCAGATGGGACCTCGATTTAATGTCTCATCCAAAAGACGGCACCTCAGAATTGCAGCACCCACCTCATGCTGCACTACAGTGTCAGTATTGGGATATTAACCCAAGTGGCAGATGTGGGAACTAAACCCATAGCCTTCTGATCTCCCAGCCTCAGAGGCAAGTGTGCTACCTACTGAGCCACCAACACTGATTTTTCACAATGAAATGCTGCGGTACATGACTTTAAACATTGGTTGACTCAGCGCTGTGACTTATTAGGACCACCACAACCCATTTGCTGAGGAGCATATCTGGACTGGTGGCTGGAAATTTGATGTAAAGCTTCGAATGTCAAGCATGGGAACACAACACCTACCCAGTAGCTTCTTTTTAGGAAGGGACTGTGGACATTGTTTCTATCGAGGGCAGCCCAAAACCTGTTTTAAATGCAGATCCTTTTCACACCTTAGCTCTGCATCAATCAATCAATCACTTTATTTAACCAGGCATAAACACCATTGAGCAAGCTCATTTTCAAGGTGATCCTAGGCATTAATACAATATAGTACACTTCATAAGATTACAATTACGGTGGATTACATGTGAGTGCATTAAATGTAGTTTATGCTTAGCTTATTGTCACATTAGCGCAAATTGCAAAAATTAAATGAAATACAACCTTTAAGACAAATCCGGTCACTCCTATCGTTCCTTTCCATGGGCAACCCATAATAGAACTGATCAGCCTGATCAGGACTCTTTCATAACTGCAGCAAAAAAGGACATTGGATGCTCATAGAAAAACCCATTGGAGCCACCTGCCACTTTGGACCCCTTCCCCGAAAATCCAGATGTGGTACCCACAGTTCAACCTACAGGGTTCCCTTCTCTGTTTCCTTCAGAATCAGTGACCATTGAAATACATATGGTACAAGATCAACCCCCTCCCTCAGCTCCTACTGACCCTAATTCAGTTGTTTTGCCTGTACAATCAGCTGACATTCAGCTTAACCCCAGTTTTATTCCTTCTTGTCCTCCTCCCCCTGTGGACTCCAATGTAGATATGCCTCCTTCTAATATTACTATTGTCTCCAGGAAAAGATCTTTATGTCAGACTAAACCTAAATCAAAAATGGCAAAAACTTCTCCTACACCACTGAAGGTTCTCCTGCAAAATAGATATAAGGTATTGATCACTGGCTCACATGAGTCTGATCAAGGTGAAGATTCAGAGACCTCCTCTACAATTTCTTCACAACACATGGTTTATGCTGATTCAGAGGAGGAAACATATGATCCCATGTTTCTGCCAGGGGGAGATGTTGCAACCTAGGAGCCATAACGTGCTGTAGTACCAGATTGGATAAAACCATTTAATCACCTTCTTCAATGTCACCTCCTCTAGCAATCACTGTGGCAACCATCAATGTGAACAGTGTTAAAAATGCTAGGAGGTGGCTAATGACTTTTTCCTTATTAAAAGACTTGAAATCTGACATTTGTTTTCTACAGGACATCTGCTTGAACACTACTTTTCTAGTTAATTTAGCCCACAAATTGTGGTGTTGTGGCCCCTCCTATTACTCATTTGGTGCTGATGCTTGTGATGGGTTGAGAATCTTATTTTGTGGTGGCAATTCCTCTGTTTATAGAGTTTTGGATATTTTTCCTGGAAGGACTACATTATTGGATTTTTTCATTGAAAATATTGCATGGAGAGCCTTTAACATGTATGTCCCGCAAACAAAGGAGAGGGTAGAGCTGTATACTTTGTTGAAGCCTTATCTGTTCACAACTAGATATGTAATATGGGAAGGGGACTTTAATTGTGTTCTGACTAAACAGCATTGAGGCACCAAGACAATGAAAGAATTTTGTGACACTAATTGTTTAAATTCTATACGTCACACAACAGGTTTGATAGATGCCTATAGATATGTACATTCACAGGGAGGTCACACTTTTTATAAAGGTCAGCTATCTACTAGGATAGACTTTATTTTTACTTCCAAATATGTTAAAATTCATGAAGCTAAAATCCATCCAATGGAAACTTCTGGTCATGCTCTTGTGGCTGTAACACTGGGCCTTCGGGAGAAGACACCAATAGGAAAGGGATACTGGAAAGTGAATAATAATTTATTAGATAACCCAGATATTTGTTCTCAGGTCCTTGATCTGCTTTGGGCCAGGATGTCTACTGCATGTCTAATAGATTATTTGAGTTCCTGGTGGGTGGAAACGAAAAATGACTTAAGACATTTATTTTTACAGAATGCTTCATGCATACATAATGCTCAATATAATTACTGGTAACTCTGTTTATCAACCAGATTACCAGTATTGTCAAATGCGGTAATAACCCAGAATCTGGTTATTACAGCGTTTGATGCTGTAATAACCCAAAATCAGGTTATTACGGCATTCTCAAAACAACTTTCACTTTCGTCTGCGGTCTGGTGTATGGACTTCCTGTGTAGATTTTGGAGCTGAAGGGGAGTGACCTGGAGGGTCCGTTGGTGAAGCGTGACCGAGCAGTGTTCACTCCTGTGAAAAGTGTTTATTATTTATTTATTTATTAAAGTCTAGGAATTACAACCCTTTGAGTCAGGGACTCAATTACAAAGACTCCACATCATAACAGAAAACAGAGATATAATACAACGAATAATACAGTACCTAGAGCAAGCAGAAACAGTGAAACATACCAGAAAGTGCATACAGTGAAATTCAAGCAAACATTTGAACATTTGATATGGATACATATTATTACAGGGAGAGATGGGCTGAAAAAAAATCAGCCCATAGGGTCTCAACCAGAGGGCAGAAGTTGAGAGCAGAGAAGGAGGGAGGGGAAGGAGGCAAGAGGGATTATGGGCAGTCACAGTTGAAGCAGGACATGATGTGGTCATGCAGCTCTATTTTGAAAGGCCCCAGTCTGGGTATGGAGAGGAAGTGCCCTGGGATTGAATTCATCCAGTGGGGAGCCCTATATGGAAAGGACCTTTGGCCAGCATTGGATTTGTGAAAGGCAGCAGTATCAGAGTATCTTGTAGTCTGCCTTTGCAGCCCCAGTTGAAGAAGCGAAAGACAACCGGGGGGATAGGCCCAAGCTGGATTTTTTTTGGCAAGTAGGCAGGTCTAGTATAGGAGATGCCCTTGGAAATTAAGACATGTCGATCGTTGGTAGAGGTTACAGGTGTGTGTGAGCCATTTGCTGCCTGTGGCTAATTGGCAGGCCTTATTTAAGGCATGTTTGAGTTTGAACAGGGCAGTGTCTGAGGCAGCACCATAGATAACTATGCCGTAGTCAACCAGGGACAGGATGGAGCTAGAGATAACTAGTCAGAGAGCGTCTGAAGGGAGGCAGGGTCTGAGTCTATATAGGAGGCCAATTCTAGAATTAACTGCAGAGCAGGTAGATTCAATATGGTCACGGAAGGTGAGAGCCGAGTCAAGGGTGATGCCTAGATATTTAAAGCTAGTGACAGGTTCCAAAGTGGTTCCCTGGGAATTGAGTATAGAGAGGACAGCGGAGTTGTGTTTATGATGTGGGTGGGCAAATAGCATTACCTTAGCTTTTTTTTATAGTTAAGGACATGCTTAACAGAGGCAAACCAGTATTCTCTTTAACATACTAACATACTAATTGCCAGCAGATTAGGCCTTACGGTCTATCGAGTCTGCGCGTGCCACAGATCCCTATTCGGGTACCGAGGCCCACCCCCCGCTCGTCTTTCTGAAACCCCATCTTCCATCCCAGCCCCCCTGGGCCAGGCCATCCCCTGTTTCTTCCCCTTTCTGTATCTGTCCCACCCCCTCTTGAAACCCTCCACCATAGAAGTCTGAACCAGCTCACCAGGCAGCGCGTTCCAGGGTTCCACCACCCTCTCAGTGAAAAACCCCCTCCTTTTTTCCCCCCTCATCCTTCCACCTTCCAACTTCAAACCATGCCCTCTGGTGATACCTTCCTCCTTAATTATAAAGATCTCCTCCTTGTTTACCCTATTAATTCGTTTGAGGTACTTGAAGACCTCGATCATGTCCCCCCTTTCTTTCCCTCCTGTTCTCCAATGAAAACAGGCCAAGCTCCTGAAGTCTCTCCTCATACGTCCAATATCCTAAACCTTATATCATCTTAGTTGCCTTCCTCTGAACCCTCTCCAGGAGCGGTATGTCCCTCTTCAGGTGCGGTCTCCAGTACTGCACACAGTACTCAAGGTGTGGTCTAACCAGTACATTATATAGTGGCAGAATCACTTCCTTGCACCTTGAGGTGACCCCCCTTGCGATGCATCCCAACATCCTGTTTGCTTTGACCACCACCTCCTGCAGGTACTTGTCTGGGAGTTATTGTGACAGTACTTGCATCTACCAGGACTCCAAGGTCTTTTCCTCTGCTGAGGCCTTCAGCACCAGCCCTCACAAGGTGTACTTATGTTTGGGGTTCCCCAACCCCAGGCGTAACACCTTGCACTTGGAGGAATTGGAATTGAATTTTCAGGTATGAGCCCATCTAACCAGGGTCTCCAGGTTCCCTTGCAGGGCCAACCACCCCTCCTCCCCTCTACTACTACTCCCAACTTGGAGTCATCTGCAAAGAGACTCTTTTTACACCCTATGCCCTCCCTGATATCAGATATGTATGCATTAAACAGGATCAGCCCCAGGACCGAGCCTTGTGGTACCCCACTACTGACTCCTCTAGGGTTCGAGAGCTCCCCACTGACCACTACTCTCTGAGTACAGCTAGCCAACCAGTTTCCTATCCATCTGACCATCAATGGGCCCACCCCCCATCCCCTTCAGTTTCCCCACCAGGCCATTTTGGGGGACCGAGTCAAATTCCTTGCTGAAGTCTAAGAATAGTATATCCACAGGCTTTCCCTGTCCAGTTCCGATATCAACTAGTCATAGAACTCCACAAGGTTAGTTTGACATGTTCTTCCTGGCACAAATCCATGTTGCTGACTATCCAAACCTCCCACCTCCTCCAAGATCTCCCCCAAATGTTCCTTCAGTATACTCTCCATTATTTCACCCACCATGGATGTCAAACTGACAGGTCTATAGTTACCTGACACTTCTCTCTACCCGCCTTCTGCCAAGCTGGCCCTTGGTTTTTCTCCACTCCCCAATGTACCTGAAGAACCTCTTTTCCCCTCCTTGTATCCCCTGTGCCAGCTGTTGCTCGTTACTGGACTTTGGCCCCCTCACCATCTGGGTGACTTTTCTGGATGCAAGACAGTACATTACCATTTCCCTTTCCCTTCTCGCTGTTTTGTATTTTTTGTATGCAGCCTTCTTTTCCCTGACCACTTCCTGAACCTCACTGGACCACCAGCACTGTTTACATGACCTTCCTCCCTTGTGCTTTACCATAGCACAGGTCCTAACTGCCTCATGAAGTCCCCGTTTAATGACCTCCCAGTTCTCCTCAACATCTGTCTTTGATGTAATCCCCTTCAAGTGATCCTTGAGAATGTTTTCCATGCCCCATAAAGTCTTTCCCCCTGAAATCCACAGCCAATGTCCCAGAGCTCCCCCCCCCACATGTTTATTTGAAACCAGACAGTGTCATGGTGACTCCCAGCCAGGGGATCCTCTACAACCAGGTCCCTTACCAGATCCCCATCCACCAGAACCACATCGAGGACATGCCCATCCCTCATAGGCTCTAAAACGTGCTGAGTGAAGAACACATACTGAAAGCTGTACAGCAGCCTCTGCTCCTTGGCCACCTTAGAGGACATGGTTCCCCAATTTGTATCTGGCTTATTTAGGTTCCCCATCAACACCACTCCCTCCCCTTTTGGTCTGCACCGGGCAATAATGTTGTCCAGCAAACCATCCTCCAGAACATCCCCCAACCCAGGGGGCCTATATACTACTCCTAGCTTGACATTTCCTTCTGCAGGGGTTTGCAAGGTGACCCATAAGACCTCCATGCTTCCCTCTGTGTCTTCTACCCTAGCAATTTCTATGCCATCCCTAATGAACATAGCCACCCCCCACCCTCCTTTCTATCCTTCTTTAGCATAGTTACCCCCTCATATTTAGGTCCCAATCTTGGTTTGTGTTTGCCCACAGTTCCATGACCACTGCCACATCCACCCCCCCAACAGCATGGCCTGGAACTCTGGTAACTTGTTTCCCAAGCACCTGGCATTAACTAACACCAACCCCCCAATCTTTATCCCTATTACCCTTTACCATACCGCACCCAGGTACCATGTGCTTCCATCCTCCCTCTGCCCCTCCTGTAGTATCCTCCCCCAGTCACTTGCCTCCTTGGGGCTGAAGGCTAATCTCCTCATCAAGAGGTGAGGACTTCTGGTCAGCCCCTGCCTTATCCCTTCCCCCTTCACAAGTTTAACCCCACCTCTCTTGAATATAATCCACCACCCCCTTTTTAAGGACTTCCTTCCCTATCTGGTTAAGATGAAACCTACACCTGGCATACAGTCCCTTATTGTCCCAAACTCCCTCCCAATCCTCTAATCCCTATTTCTGTGAAGGAACTCTGTAATGATAGTTGGAGGTGGGTTGGGTCAGGATGCCAACTAAAAATCACTGCATCATCTGCATAGAGGATGAGATGTCCGGTGGAGGCCAGGCTTAGGGAGTTTAGGTACAGCGAAGAAAGGAGAGAACCAAGGATGGAGCCTTGGAGGACACCCAATCAGATAGGAAGGTTTGTGGATAGGGTATTATTTATCCTCACTTGCTGGATATGTCCATGTAGATAGTGGGAGAACCAGCCAACGGCTTCCAGGGATATGCCAGCAGACTGGAAGAAGTCAATTAACATAGGGTGATTGACCGTGTCAAAGGCCTTGGAGAGATCTATGTAAACAGATCCAGCCAAGGCCTCCTGGTCAAGGGCATCATGGATATAGGAGGTATACTCCAGGAGGGAAGTGGTTGTACTTTGTCCCTTCCTGAAGCCATGTTGTTGTTGGCAAAGTAGGTGATGTGAGTCCAAGTATTCAGTGAGTTGGTCAGCAACAATTTTTTCTAATGCTTTAGAGAGGGGAGGAAGGATGGAGATAGGTCTATAATTACTGTGGGAGGTATGGTCACCACTCTTATGGACAGGTGTAAAGACTGCCCTTTTCCACTGGATAGGGAACTGCCCAAGACATAGAGACATATTGAGGATTTTTGTTAGGAGGGTTAGCACTGTATCAAGAGCCAAGGTGAGCAGCTTTAGGTTTAGGGAATCGTCAATCTGTCTGCTTTTACCAAGGAACTTGGAGAGATAGGGGCGGGTGGTGCATGGGGAGATTGTCTTAAAGCAAAAAGGTGGGACCCCAGGGGGAGGTGGAGGGGGGAACTGACTGGGAGAGGCAGAGAAGAACTCAGGGGGGAGGATAGAACTGACGTCAGTAAAAGCAGCATTAAAGCATTGGCAATCTTGTCAGGCTCTTGGGTGGGAGTCCCACCAATGATCAGCGGTGGGGGGGGGACTTACCACTGAGCTCCTTAATATTCTCCCAGAAGTTACTCCCATTTCCCCAGGCAGTGGCTTCTTTTAGAAAAAACTAGGAAAAGTGATCTTTGCCATTAGAACTGAGGTAATTCTTCCACTAAATATTGCTGTTTCTTTCAGTTATGTAGCACACAGTTCACTGGAACGAACATCACTTGGTCACACTTCAGCAAGGGACCCTCCAGGTTACTCTCCCTCGGCTCTAAGATCTACACAGGAAGTCCATACACCAGCAATTATAAAAAATAAAGGATGTGTGAGTGTGAGTTTATGGATTTTTTTCACACACCCTCAGTGTGTGATGACCACATAAACCTCTTGAGCTTCGCTCTTGAGGTTTATGGGTTATCACATAGCTCAAGTGTGTGAAACAAATCCATAACACACACTTACCTATCCATTATTCTCTATATAAAAAATACTTAACGCTTAGGGCACACATTTTCAGACTATAAAAATGGGTTTGCCTCTTAAATTACAAATGTGAAAAAAGAAATGGAACTTTTACAATACTCAAGAGCCACTTCTTCTTTACAGGAGCATAGAATATGTACCCCGGGTAAGACTGGTTTGGGAGATGTATTTAAAAGTTGCAGGTCCAGAGTGGCAGCTAGAAATATGGATTCCTTAGCAGATAAAGATGGTACTGTGGAGTCCTCTACCACAGATATACTTAAAGTAGTGCATGTCCATCTAAAGGATCTCTATGCAGCCCTTAGTACTTCCATACAAGCAGCAAGAGAGTATTTAAATTCCTTTTCAGGACCCTCACTCCCTCAGGATGTGGTACAGTAGATCCCCTGCTGAACCCTATAAAAGCTCAGGAAACTGAAACTGTTATGAAATCATTGGTGTTTATGGTCTAACTACAGAATTTTACAAAACAAATTATTACAGAAAAAGTAGATATACTTGGTGGTGGTGTTTAATTGGATATTACTTACTCAAAACTATGGATTTCGATTTGGGAATTGCAGTTCAAAATTTTCTTTACAAAAATAATTCTCAGACAGATTTAAATAATTGGAGACCACTTAGTTCATCAAATGCTGATCTTAAAATATTAATGAAGATTTTGGCCAATAGATTAGCTGCTGCTGCCCCATATTTAATTTCCACTACACAAACATGTTCAGTATCTGGTAGAAAGATTTCGGACAATCCCCTGCTCCTTAGGGAACTAGCAGAACAGGGGAAGGAAGATTCTATTAATGGGTATATTATTTCCTTAGATCAGGAAAAGGTCTTCGGCAAGGTGTCATGTGTCTTCATGAAGCAAGTTTTACTGTCGTATGGGGTTCCAGCACAGCTCTGTGATTCGATCTTTACCATATATAATATCTCTACTACTCTACCATTGGTTAATGGTTTTTGGGGGTTTTATGTTGCCATCAGAAGGGGAGTTTGACAGGGATGCCCCGTGAGCCCCCTTTTATGTCTTTTATAGCGACCCTTTGTTGCATGTGATGCAACAGGATGACTTCATACATGGTATAAGACCCCCTGGTTTACCTCTTGAGGTAAAGTCAGACACATTTGCAGATGATGGCTGCCTTTTTCTGGCAGACGCACCCGCTGGTCAAGAAGCTATAGCAAAGGTTGCACAATACTCTACAGTGGCTGGAGCTTCCATCAACATTGCCAAAAGTAGAGGATATGTCCTTAGTAATTCTATAGTATTGATTGATAACCTACAAGGGATTCCAGTTTCACAGGAACCCATCAAAATACTAGGGCTACAGTATGGCTGTGGTGATAACAATACCCTAAACTGGGAAGATAAATGTCAAGTAGGAAAACAAAAAATTACACTCTGAAAATCTTGGCAAGGTTAAAACATTTTTTTACCTATTTTTACTTATCTGAGTGCTGTATGCCCCATTCCCCAGCACCTACAAGTCCCCTTGCTAAGTTTACCATTCCAAGTAATTTTGGGCAGTTGATTGAACCCCATTAAGAGGAAAATTCTATACTTTCCCATAAAAAATGGGGGTTTAAATCTTCTTAATCCAATAGCTTTCTTTTATTGTATATTTCGGTATAGTAATTTACCATGCACCTCTTTACCCTCTCCTGCAATTTGAACATTATTTGCTAAATCCTGGCTATCTCAGTTCTTGATAGACGGAAGTTTACACATGCACTCCCTAATTGTTTTCTCACAGGTCTGTTTTTTTTTAAACCAATAGTCACAAAAATTAGAAAAGGGAAGTTAACAGCCATCTCAAATTACCCAGGTACCTAGATGTCAAATTTGTGATACTATACAGGTTCAGACTTTCAGTATAGACCCAGACTATGAAGGTTTTTCAGTAATTCATAATCAATAACTCTGTAGGACTGCAGAACACCTCTTCGAATGTGGGACATGTTAGGGCTTTGTTGTCATGGACAGTTAAGTGTGAAAGGCACTGCAAAACACAAAAGTCAGTCAAAGAGAATGTGTCCCAGGCAGTCCTGTACTTCCACTGAGGAAGCTATGGAACATTTTCTTGTACAGTGTCCTTTTGTATAGTCCTTTTGGTACTTATTAGCACAACGTTGGTAAGACCCAAGGCGGGGTACTGTCACCTATGAAGAACTGGTAGGTGGTTTCTCCTTGCATATTCCTGATATAGATTCTGGTACTGTAAGACTTATATTTACTTGTATTAAGTTTACTTTATGGCAAACTTGCTGTAAACTGGTATTTCAACAACTACACCTTTCCCTGTATGCTGTTATTCAATCACTTGAACATGAGCTACAGGCTCAATGCTTAGATGCTAAAGGTCATACCACACAGACTATATGGGATAAGAGATGGTCTAATGTCCACTTTTTGAAATTTTAACATCATTTAACATTTGCTTTGCAATATTCTATTTTATGATGTAATACTGCTTCCTGGCTATGTTATATTATCTGTATTTTTTTCTTTGTATAGCATTTTGTTTATCTACCTATGTATGTTCTTTTGCTTTTGTATATATTCAATAAAAATTCCCCTACTCTTTGCAGTAGGGGGAGCCCTTGGCCATTTTGGTTTCCAAGATGGCCGCTTTTGCAATCAGAGAGATGGAAGCAGTGGAGGTGGGGGAGCAGAATTTCTCCCCTGCCTTGGCACCATTAGTTATCAAAGACATAGAAAGTTACTGACCTGATTCAATGGCAGAAAGAATGGAAACAGAGGAGATTGTGGATCTGGAAACAATCATCCACTCACCAGGGAAAACATCAGCAAGTTTACCAGAGGTTATACAGCTGAACCCTACAGCTAAACCAAGGAAAAATGTTCTGATAAAATGGCAGGATTCACTGCCAGACATTGAGATAATGGCATAAGAAGGCATTGCATCCACTGCCAAGGAGAGCAATCAGAACACTGACAGAACAGCTCAGCTGAGAGGCGATGACATGGCATCATCAAATGAGCCACCTGACAGAGAACCGCGGACTGAAAGTAAGCTTACTGTTGATAACTCTGACCCTCTTACTGAATGTAGAACTGTTACAAATACTGCCTCAAGTGTTTCTGCCCAAGGGAGCTTGTTGGGAATGGCAAAGGCAAGCTCTAAACAGCTTGGCCTAAAACAAGCTCCCGACATAGAAAAGACACAAACAGAAGGCTCAACATGGTCTGTGGAGACTGCACTTCTTGCTGCCAGATGGGAGCACTCCACTGAGACAGGATAATGAGTTTCTGGGCAATCCCTGATTAAAATGCCAAACACCAAGGATTTATACAATATTGTGCCACTGAATGGAACTGCAGTCCACCAAAAAATTTATTTTCTGGAACTGCCTGAAGAACTGCAGCTCACACAAAATCCAGAGTTCTCCTTATACAAAGATCCCCCAGGGCAATCTATGACTGAATCTATAAATGTGCACATTCAGGGAAAATACTCTATTCCTTCTACTAGCACTGCAGGCCAAAATCCAACTGAGTAACCACCTGGAACTCTCCCTACACAAAACCAGAGACCATATGTTTCATTGTTTCATAGCCCGATACTACCAGCAAAACACCATAATGCAGTGCATCTATACTACAAAGGTGGCATGGAAGAACAGCCAGATAGAGTATTTGTAGCCAGTACTTTATTGAAGGACTCCATGAAGTTTTTTTTTTTTCTTATAAAAGCCGTGCTTTAATTCATGTATCAGAGGAATCTTTATTTGATGCCTGTTTTAAAGCCCCTGCAGGATTAGAAAGATTCTGGGTTAAGTATAACAAGCTAAAGCAGTACAGAAGGTACAGAGGGGACATGTGCCTCACATACAAGGCAGTGAGCAACAGGGAGCTGTGGGAGTATGTGGGATTAAGTAGTAGACTGGATGTGATAAAGAACAGGGGTCATAGATATCAATTAAGGGGAGAACATTTATCAAAAATAAGAGTGGGAATTAGTTTTCACAGCAGGTGGTCAAGGAGTGGAATGCCCTACCAAACTTTGTAGTATCTAGAGACAGTATTAACCAGTTCAAGCATGCACTGGATGAATGCTGTAAGACAATTGTTTTGAATTTAATATGTAATGATGCAGGTCAAGAATGGCTAATGCTAATGACCTGTTTACATCCTATGAATCCTATGAAAGCAGACTCCTCTCTTGGCCCCTTTTGAAGCAATCCCCTTAATTAAGCCAGCAGTCAAAAATATCACCGTATGATTTAGAAATGAAGGTGTTAGTATGTCAGACTTAGTCTATTAGCACAATCAGAAATGTGTAATATTGGGGGACCCTGAGGCTATTTTCAATTCTGAGACTATTTGGAACAGAGGATGGAAGGTATGAGTTCTGTTGAAAACTACAGTGACAGGCCTACTACATCTACTCAAAAGTTTTTTATAGGATGTGACAGGGGAGTACTTTTTCACCCAGGGTAACCAAAAGTTTGTTGCAGGTGTGGTTCAACTGAACACCTATGTAGTATATGTGATAAGATTAGGTGTAACACTTGTAATGAACTTGGTCATACCAGTTTGCGCTGTGTTAACAAAAGGCGTGTCACCTATGTGAAGAGAGAGGACGTTCCTATCAAAATTGCTCCTGGGCTGCCCACAATCACTCTGGGCAAGATTATGGCATGGAACAGTGTCTTTTAGTCACCCTAGTGCAGATTGTCAGAATGAATGCATCCTTCTCTAAGTAAAGGGCCCCCCTGCATCTGAACCCTCTCTCCCTCCAAGGACTCCTTCCCCAAATGAAGGCTCAAGAAGCAGACAAATAGTAGGTGAACTAGCCCACATGAGTGCTTCCACTGCTAAGGAAAGGCCCCCAAGACTTTCAACTTTATCTGGGCCCCCCACAAAACATAGGCCAAAAGGAGACATAGGTAGTTGGTGAGCTCAACAAGCAGGCAGAGGGCACAAGACATGGAAATGCTCAGCAAGATCAGGAACAGGAAAAGGAAGAAACACCTCTCATGGTGAAGAACAACAGCTGGAACATCCCTCTGAGAAGGGAATTAAGAAGCCACAGAAACAGTAGAAAAGATGCCCCCATGCTTACAGCTAGGAAAAGAAGAATGGCGATTAGGAGGAAACCAAACTGTGGTTTATCTATATCTAAAGTGCAGAAAGTTGACTTTGTACAAACTACAAACAGATTTGAGGCACTACAAGAGGAGGACAATAAGTCAGATATCTCTTCCAAGGGATCCTCCCAAATAACTGGCACAGAGGACCCCACGGAGGAGAAGGAGGGTAAACAGAAAAAAGCTAAAGTAAAAAAGAAAAACGTTAAAATGTGCAAAAAAAAAAATAGTCCAATCAGGTCGATGATAGATCACCTAAAAACTTATGACAGGCTCCCTTCATATTGAAACTATTAACGTAAATAGCATCAAGAATGAACACAGAAGGGAGGCATTTTTTTCTTGTTTGCAAACAAATAATGAAACTATTTATCTTCTCCAGGATACTAGACTCCATACTCTGTCTAAACTCTATAAAGCAAAAAATGCCTGGTATGGAGGACCTTCTTATTGGTCTACAGGAATAGACACTTTCTCTGGTTTAGGCATCTTATTTCTAAATATAGATGTTACTATTATTAAGGTTATAGATCTCGTTCCTGGTTGAGCACTTATATTAGATTCTAAAATTAATAATTCCTTGATCTGGATTATTAATATATATATATATGGACCACAGTCAAAGGCAGAAAAAATTGAGTTACTTAAAACTGTGCAAGTGTATTTGTATTCCTCTCACTCCACTATTTTTGGGACTGATTTCAACTATGGCCTGTCTCTTAAAGACAGAGGACAAAATGCAAAAACTAGGAAAATCTTTTGCAATATGAATTTTTTTCCAGTCTAATAAAATCCACCAAATTTATTGATGTTTATCACAAAACTTCTGGGAAAAATGATCCAGCCTTTCTTAAAGGCCATTTAGCCACTGGCATAGATTATGTCTTCTTATCTGAAGACCTGCAAATTACCTATGCAAAGTTACAGGTAGTTGAATTTTCAGACCACAGCCTTTTGAAGATAGGGATTAGCAACTCACTTCATATTATGCATGGCCCTGGTCTCTAGAAATTTGACTCATGCCTATTAGACTATCCAATTGTGATTCAAGAATTACAATATTTTTTTTGAAGCTAGAAATGCAGTTTTCATAATTTATGATAATCTGGTTATATGGGTGGTGGATTCCAAAACTGATCTAACACACCTACTTAAATCATTAAGTAAAATACACAGACAGAAGGAATATATGAATTACTTAAAACACAGAGCACATCTCCAAAAACTAACTTCCCTGGGTATCATGTCATATGGGCGACTCAAATTGAGCAACTCAGTTTTGAGTGACTCAGTTTGAGCACCCGTGATATGAGCTACCCTGAAAAGGTAATGAGGTGCAGTTATAGAACGAATGAAGAAACAACATGAGTGACTGTGCAGGAGAGCGAACGGAAGAGGAGAGTGAAAGGAAGAGGTATGTGGGAGGTAGTTTGGTGGGATATGGCCATGTAGTGTGGAGGTGAAGGTGGATGGCTGCAATGTGGGAGGTTCAGGGTTTGGGGCTTGGTAGGGGTATTGTTTTTTTATGGTGTTAGTGGGACTTAATTTTTTTTATTTGTGAATCCCATTGTCCCCCACCCCATCAGGTTGTCCCCCCATGTTCTCTCCCTCACAGCTTGTGTTTCCCTCTCCAAGTTGCCTTCCTCCCCAAATTTCCCCCCTCCCTGACATGCATGCCCCTGGAGTTGATAATTTAAATTTAGGGAGGTGCAGGGGGCAAAGCCCCCAGTGAGGGAGGTGTGAGGGATGCAGCCCCTGCATAGATATGTTTCTCCCTTTTGTAAGATTTAGTTGTTGTTGTGGTAGTTGCCGGGGAGTGTACATCGTCGGTTTGCTTTTTGGTGATGTACACTCGTTGTAATGGCACTCACTGTTTAGCAGTCACCTTTATGATATGGAACCAAATCCCTAGCATATGAAACCGAGTTGAATTATTCACAGTAACTAAAAAAATGTAAAACAGCTTATGTTACAGTATTATAAAAAGCTAGCTGAAACCCTCAGATTTCAGCACTCCTTTGGTACTCAAGGAAGCTTCTCATTCATTTGTCCCTATGAAAACAACTTGTCCAGAATTCAGAAAAAAGGATGGAAGGGCTATTAGATGCCCAGAATAAATATCATGCTGATATTTGTAGCACACAAAAAATAGTAACACAGTATATTAAAGATTTGTTTCGGACTTCTTTTCAGCCCAGCAGAGAACCAGAACACTTCTTCTCTGATATCCATATCCCCTCTATCCCTGAAGCTGAAATTAAATGTTTAACAGATGATATCTCAGAAGCAGGACATATACCTGCAATTGCCTCTCTAAAAAATAAAACCATTCCAAGAAAAGACGATATTATGAGTGAAATCTACAAACTTTTACCACAGCAAGTACAAACAGAGCTTACCTCAGTATTCAGTGTTATTCTCCACTCACAGGAATTATCCTGGAGTATGAGACAAGGCATTTTAATTTATCTGCACAAAAAGGAGACAGGAAAGATATACAAAACTGGAGTCCTATTAGTATACGGAATGCTGATCTTAAAATATTGGCAAAAATATTAATCAACAGATTTCTACAAATTTCAAAATATCTTATCAGTCCAGCACAAGCCTGTGCAGTACCTGAAAAACTAATTTCAGATAATTTGATCTTACTAAGAGATTGTGGAAAGATAGAATAGGGATGTTATTCAGGGGTTTTTGATATCACTGGACCAGCACAGAGCATTTGACTTGATTTACCAAGAATTTTTGTGGTATACCTTAAGAAAATATGGAATACCCATTCAGTTCATACAGTGGCTGCAAAGTTTCTATAAGGAAGCTGTTGTTACACCAGTTACCAATGGATGGTGTGGTCCTATGTTAACTGTGACAAACGGAATCAGACAAGGGTGCCCACTAAGCTCTCTATTATATGCCTTTGATATAGATCCATTATTATGTAAATTAAACAGTTCTACAGCTATGACACCACTAAGAACTGTAAAGGGCCAAATTCTAGAAAAGATGTTGGCTTTCACAAATTACATCTACTTGCTACTCAAAGACCCAGTATCTGTGCAAGTGGCATTAAATATATACTGATTTTAGTCAACTTTTGGGAGCCTCCCTTAATTTAGGAAAGTGTAGAGGAAAACAATTAGGGAATTCAGACAGCCACATTACACACATAGCCAGTATTCCTTGTCTGACAGAATATATAATGATTCTTGGCATTCAAGTCCTTACTAACCCTGTGGACATTTTAAACTGGGAGTCTAAATAGCACAGGGCAAAGCTTTAGTACTGTAGCTGAGTGGAATATTTGGCTCATGGGAAAAAAAGAGGAATTTTATGATAAAAACATATTTACTTCCTTTATTTTTATATGTAAGTCACATTTTTTCCCCACCCAAGACATTAGAAACAACAATTTTGAGTATTTTTTTCAGGTCTTATGAGGGAGTCGCCTAAAGTCTTAAAAAAGAACATAACTTGCCTGTCCTTAAAACAAGATGGCCTGAAAATGGTCCACCCTATAGTCTTTTTTACTCTATATTCCTTACATCAAATTTCAAGCCTCTGTTATGCAGTAGAAATAGAGGCTAGGAACCCCTTTCCTATGATACATGTCAAACATGATGGCAGAAATGGGAATCGGGCACTTTAACAATTGTGAAACAGGTTTTGCCACAGCATGCATTAGAGAAGTTTTCTTGAAACTGAAAACTTGGAAACTACACAGTACTCACATAATCACATTGCATAGATAGATTATGGATCTCAACTTCTCAGAAACTGATATATTTACAAAGTGCCCCCCGAGATCTCTACGCTGTCTCCCCCTCCCATGACACATATCTGGATCTGGCTCTGGCTATATGGGCAGTCCTGAGGCAGCTGTGCTGGGGTGCTGGTGGGGACTTCATGTAGCCTGCAGCCACTGTGTTTCCACTTTTCTGTTCCCTCCCCATCGTGGCCTTGAACACGTTCATGTGGAGGCATGCACATGTCACATTGCCATGCCTCAAGTCTCCCTTGCTCTGGCACTACCCCCAGCCTCCACCAGGAGGCAGCCATGGAGCAGGATGACATGCCCACCCATCCCAGGGAGAGGAGAGGAGAGGAGAGCTGTCATTGGATGCTCACTCCTCTCCCTCCACTGCCGACCCCCGGCAGCCCAAGCTCACTCCTTAACTCAGGTCTCCAGCATGGCATGAGGTGTGGCATCCAGTGTCTCAACCCTCAGTGCCACTGGGCAGGCTTCTGCAACAGTTTCTAACAGAATTTTGAATACCTGTACACTTGTGGGACACACATTGCTTGTGCTGCCTCGAGAAGTTGAATGTAAAAGGCAACCAGAAAAATAAGCAACAGGATGACAGAATGTGCTTCAGAGCAACATGTGGAGGTGAAATTGAAACTATGGATCACTTGTTCTTTAAATGCCCATATACCCCTCCATTTTGGAATTTATTAGTAGATAAATGGGAACAACCTGTGTTTAGTTACATTTCAATGTGTGGCAAATAGCTTAGTGTTTGTGTATACTTAGGAGCCAACTGGTATGCTTGGTGTTTATAACATGAGCTTTGGCGCTTCTCCGCATCCCACCCTTGGTAGAATAGTGGGTAGGTGTAGACTTAAAGCCCAGCAGAGAGGGTGAGACAGGAATGCTGGAGAAGGAGGAGGAGGAGGCAGGGGAGGATGGAGTGTGCTGCTGAAATGCTCAAAGCAGTGTGGGAGGCAGCCTGCTGTTTATGTAGGGAATGGGGGAGGAGCTATTTTCCCCCCATTGAACAACAGGCTAAAACCTTCCAATTCAATGTGTGGCAAATAGCTTAGTGCTTGTGTATACTTATGAGATGACTGGTATGCTTGGTGTTTATAATGCGTAGTCTCCATTTTTGCAACTGGACAGGGCATGTGTAGGTCGTCTTGGAGATTCATGTTGACAGGCGATGAGCTTCCTCACGATAGGACTGGTAAAGCTGATCTGGTAATGGCGTTGATTCAAAAGAGTTGGTGCCATTTTCAGTGATGTCATTATCCATAATGAAAGTCCAATCAATACTGTCTGGAGAGTAGCCACAAACAGGGTGTATAACATCAAACACATCACATCGGCACAGGTAGATATATTGCTTTTTCGCACAACAGTCCATGTGCGGTGCCACCCAGGTGTCCAGGAAGGAGTGGTAGACCAGTAGAGGTGGTAGGTCCAGGCGTTCTCGGTAGATGTCTTCATCCAAGTGCCCTATTGAGTGCGCCAGTGCAAGCTTGTTGAACAAAGCTGTAGTGGGATCAAAACATGGTAAGGAGACAGTAAAAGAGACAAACATGGTATCTGTTATGGAACATTTCTTAGTAGAGAAACAAGGACCAGTATTAGGGTGCCTGGTCACAAACCCCAGATTTCTTGCTGTGGAAAGAGGAATAGACAATGTCTGTTGCATACATAAGGAAATACAAGTTGGAAGTTTACATTTAGGACAATACCATTTAGAGATGCGTCTGTCATGTATTATATCAGGGATTCTTCTAGTTTCTAGGTCTCGGAGGAGGTTGTTGATGGTAGTGAGAATATATGAACCATATGCAGAACAAAGCATTTCTCTACCAATGTATTGTTTATCAGCTTCTCTATTGTTCTGTTGTATGAGTGCGTTAATCTTGTCTTTGGAATCAGTGAAGGCGTTTGCGATGTCGTGCATGTTGTATACAGTGTATCTTTCTTCCTGACTAAGGCCATCCACACCATGCAATAAAGGTGGTAAAACATTATTAACCAAACCAGTATAGAACTTTGCAGAATGACTTTTGATAGCAGCAATGTCTGCTTTGTTCCAAATGGACATAGCAGTACCAAAAAAGACCTGTGACAGTACCTGAAGCACCTGTAACATCAGAACTGTCAACTTCACGTTTATTACGTTTATAAGTAAGAGTACTAGGAGGAGGTTTCCTCCTAAAATTACCTCTGTGTTCGGTAGAATAAACCCCAGTAAAGGGATCCTTGGTGCGAATCTGAAATGCAGCTAAACTATCAAGCAATAATGTACTATAGAATGCAGATGTATTGGTATTGTGACACATACCAAATTCTTTCATATTCCAGTAAGTAAGGTTAAATAAAACAGGTATATGCATAAACTGTAAATTATTAATTAAAGAACCTGGGAGGGCAGTGGCTGTGAGACCACTACGGGGGACCAGGGGTATGTTTTGGACATTCCAAAAGCTGTTTTTCGGTAGGAGGCAGCACAGAGAGGTACATGGCTGCAGAGGCCATGTGGTGTACAGCACAGAATCTGCGGGCAGAATCTTGAGAAAGAGAATTACAATAGGAAAGATCGATCAGAGCAGTTATGTTATACAAACCAGAGTGTCTTAATGCAGTTTGTAACAAGGACAGTGAACCATTTGGGGATAATTTAGCGTTGGGCCAACCCTGGAAAGTTCCCCTTAGAGAGTTTGGCCACGGGAGAACTTGTCCTTGTGATGTGGTTTGCCACTCAATTTGAAGGGTGGATTTGTCAGGAGCAACGACTAAGGCAGTGAGGTATGCATCGGAACCTTCCTGGACAGTAATCATAGCATCTGGAATTTTGATGGAAACTCCCTCTGTAGGAGGTGCTGGAGGATCAAGGTGTCGAAGGAGGTCCGTTACCGTGCCTTGGGCGAAAGGGATTACTCCTGCAAGGAGGAGAGATAGGAACAAGATAGCCATCTTGTCAATGTATCTGTAAAGGAAGATGAAAGATTAGTACATTAGTACAGTTCCACCCAGTGGGGTTAGGAAGAGTAAGTTTTAAGTTCCTTTGTACAGTTTCAACTGGTTTGCATGTAACCATTTGTCAGTCAATTTATTGTTGTGGAGGAGTCTAACTTGATAGACTGCCGGACTGAGCTTGTTGACAATGGGGTAAGGGCCTTCACACTTATTGGAGAAGGAGTGGGTGGGATGTGCAAATCGAAGTACCATTACCTGCTCTCCAACCTGCCAATCCACTTCTTGTGCGTGTTTGTCAAATTGTATTTTGGACTGTTGCTGGGCCTTGCCCATGCAATTTGCAGCATACAAGTGTGTGTGTGATGAGGTCTTTTCTAAGTTTCTCCATACTGATCTACAGACACACGGTCTGCAGTGGGGTATGCAGGTCAAAGAGCAAGTGTTCAGGTAATCTCATTTGTCTTCCAGTCATTACCTCGAAAGGTGTAAGCTGGTGGTGGTTGAGGGTGTACCCCTAATTGCCATAAGGAGAAGGCAATAGGAATCCCAGGTCTTGGGATTGTCCTCAATAAATTTGGAAAGCATTTGCTTAATCCATCTGTTGGCTCTTTCTACTTGACCTGAGGATTGAGGGTGATAAGGTATGTGGAACTTTTCTGACTCCAAGGAGTTCAAGGGACTCTTTCATCAACTCACCTGTAAAACTGGTTCCTTTATCGGAGTCTACCTTGAGAGGCAGGCCCCACCTGGAGAAAATCTGTTCTACCAGGATTTTGTCAGTTGTCTTTGCGGTGCATGTCTTGGTGGGGAAAGCCTCAACCCACTTAGAGAATAAATCAGTTACTACAAGGGCATGCTTGTTGTTTCTACTGGTGTTGGTTAAGGGACCGATAAAATCAATCTGAATGGCATGCCAAGGGCCAGTGTGTCTCTGTGGTAAAAGTTTGGCATTTTGTTTTGTAGGTATGGGATTGTTTTGTGCACAAACAAGGCAATTATCAATGTATTGTTTAATGTCTTTGGTAATCCCAGGCCACCAAGCAGTGGTTTTGAGATGTTGGAGGGTATTTTCCATCCCCTGGTGTCCACCAGTGGGTGTGTCATGTATCTGGTGCAAAAATTCAGATCTCAAATGTCTGGGGACTACCCACAATTTGGTGGTAGTATCCTCTGGCTGGAACCAAATAAGTTTATCATCAGGGGATAAGTGTAATTTACCTTCATGCCTGCGGTATGGGTTATGTGTAGGGAGTCTTTCTTCAATACCCTTGTCCAGGAATCTGAACACTTCTTTGAGTTCAGTGTCCAAATGCTGAGCTGCTGAGAGGTCCAAGGGGGAAAAAGATTCAGATTTCTTTTTGAGAGCTGCAACCTGTATAGCTGCATTGGCCTCTGGATGATCCATTATCCAGACATCCCCCCCTCGGGCCCCTTCCTTAGCAAGGGTGTCTGCTGTGTCATTGAATGCATGATAAGGATCATGTAGGGAGTGAGCTTTAACCTTGTGCACATAAAGTTTGTGTGGGTATTTCTGTGCTAATGTATGTATGTAGATCACCAATTCTTTGTATTTCACTGGGCTTCCATCAGAGGAGAGGAAGGAGTTCTTCTGCCAGAAAGGGAGAAATTCTGTAAGGGAACAGCAAACCCAATTAGAGTCTGTGAAAATGATGGTATCCTGAGTTCCATGTTGAATAAACTCTAGTGCACAGGCCACTGCTGCCATCTCTGCGTACTGTGATGAAGCTACACTACAGCGTTTAGATATTCTGACAGTGTTCCCATAAGGGTGCACCACCATAATACCCATCCCTGCAATCTGTTCTCCCTGATAGTATGATACTGAACCATCGGTGAAAATGTGGCACAAAGAGGTATTTTCCAGTATCTCAGGGGTGGCAGGGAAGAATGGGCCCAGATCTGGGAGGTCAGGTGACTGCAAAGTACAGTCATGGGGTTCCCCCTGAAAAAGGAGGCCATGAGCTAATAGAGATGGGACTTTGGTTTGATGGACCTGAATATCCCTATCCTGGAGAAGGAGTGACCAATGTGTCAGCCTAGTGTTGGAGACTGACCCATCCTTCACTCTATCTGAGAGCAGAAAAGTAGTAAGTGTATGATTAGTGTTAAGAATCAGTGGAGAGTACCCAATGATATACAGGAAGTGCTTGACCGCCCAATAAGTGGCCAGAAGATTCCTTTCACAAAGGCCATACTTCTGTTCCACTGGGGTCAAGAGCTGCAATGCATATGCAATAGGTCTCAAGGTGCCATGCACCTTCTGGGCTAGCACTGCTGACATAGCGATGTCAGAGGTGGCACACTCTAGATGGAATGGTAATGCTGGATTGGGGTTTACCAGTGCTGGGGTGGAGGCCAAGACCTGCTTCAGTGACATCACAGCCTGGGTATGGACAGGGCCTCAACTCCATGGAACGTCCTTTTTGAGTAAATCATACAGAGGAGCGGCTTTCTGAGCAAAATCACAAATAAAATCTCTGGAATAGTTTACCATACCTAGAAACCTCCGAAGAGTTGCCACACTGATAGGTAATGGCAAGTCGTGTATTCCTTGAATCTTTTTCCTAGTAGGGCTCCTGCCTTGTTCAGTTATTTTCAAACCCAGAAAGAGTACTTCTTTCTGACATAATTGTGCTTTTCCAGGGTTACACTTCAAGCCTGCTCTCTGAATAAGAGTCAGTAGTTCATCCAAGAGATTCAGATGTTGTTCCTGTGTGGCAGTGGCCAACAACAGGTCATCTACGTACTGTAAGAGACATTGGGGGGGCTGAGAAACTCTGTAGGGCATCCATCATATGGAGAAGGAAGAGGGATGGGCTATTATGGAATCCCTGTGGCAAGCAAGTCCACATGTATTGTCGTCCTTCAAAGGTGAAGGCAAACTTATATTGATTCTTGAGGGCCAGTGGTAATGACCAAAAACCATTGGAGATATCCAGGGCACGGAACCATTTCTGATCTGGTGTTAAAAGTCGAAGCACATCTGGTGCCGATGCCACAGTTGGGGAACAACTGGGAGTAACCTGATTCAGTTTCCTGTAGTCAATAGTAAGTCTCCAGGTCCCTGTGGGTTTCTTCACAGGCCAAACAGGAGAGTTGGCAGTGGAGGCACAGGTTCTGATTACTCCTTGTTTAAGGAGTGACTTAATTGTTTCTCAGAGAGAGGGTAAGGCTTCAGTCGGAAACGAATATTGCCTTTGTCTCTCATGTGCCGGGCCTGGCACCACAATAATGGTATGCATTCTGCCACAATCGTGTTTGTTAACTGCAAATGCTTCTAAATGTCGTTGCAGAATAGGTAGGAGTTTCGGGAAAAGTTCATGATTCTTGAATAAATCGATGACGTCATACTCTTTGTTGTTGATGGATATTGTTGCTACAGCATGTGAGTCAGGAAATAAGACAGTATGGTATTGACCCTGGATCTGTATCAGCAACATGTTTGCTAGATCCACCACACAGCCGTGTGGTGCAAGGAAGTCAATCCCGATGATACTAGGATGATCATGCAGCACCATCAGTTGGAACTCATGTGAGGCCTTTAAATGGCCTAGTTCTACTGATAAAGGCAGAGAATGGTATGCAGGTAACCTAGCACCATCAACTCCTGACATATTGGTCTTCCGTCCGGTAAACCATGGAGATGTTTCAGGGTGGTCGTCGTGTAACACAGATACAGCTGCACCTGTATCTAACAAGACAATTAGTTGGCGGCCCCCACCGGCCTCGTGCAGGGCTTCCGCTTGTATCCAAGACCAGCTTGTTTACAATACGGACTGGGGCCTGTAATTGTCAATCCGTATTGTTGGAGGCATGCAGAGGTTGGGTCTGGCTTGCATGAATGACTTCACCGTGTTACACTGATGCAATGTAGGGAGGAGCTTCCGGGTTTAGGCTTGTGTGGATCTGAGATCCCATACTTCCGGTGTCTCCATGGCCAGTAGTGTCATGGGTCACTGGTTGTACTGCTGCAAGTGTTTGTGCGGGAACAGCATCCGCTATGGAGTGCACTTGCCCCAGGAGCTCCCGAAATTTCCGATTTTCTTCAGCTATCTCTTTATATGAGGGACCCAATCTTTGTAATGGCTTCCCTTTGCCCTTGTGCCTTCTGTTTTTAGGCCAATTCCGGTTCCCACCCCACTGTTGTTGTTGTTGTTGACCCTGTTGGGGGTTTTGCTGGGTGCTAGCTGGAGGGACCGATGGATGTTTGAGCTGTTGTTGCTGGGCCTGCCCTTCCACAGTGTAATGTGTCATGGTCCCAGAAGTGGGTTCCACGGCAGCAACCTTTTTGGAACCGGAACCCAAATCACGGATGTACAGTTGATACACTCTCTCGATTTTCCAAAGAATATCGGCAAACCTATCCGTATTTGGGTATGTGGTTGGCTCTACTTTCTCTCTTACAGCTGGGATCATGTTTCTAAGGAACAGGGTCTTATATTCGATAAGATCTACATCCGCAGCTTCTTGTGCCAGATGTTTCCCTGCTCGAAAGGCCATCCAGAGTCTCTGGTGGTAGGTCGCTGGACTTTCTTTAGCATTTTGCTTCACGGGGTATGCCAGCATTACTCCAACCACACCAGGGCTGTGAGCAGAAATGAGCTCAGCTGCAACTTCGTCAAAGGTGGCGTTCCCATCCTGATGAACTACTTCAGGGAGTTTGGCCAATAAACCAGGATTGATGGTCTGGCATAGTATTTGGACCTGATATTCTGCGGCGAGGCTGAGCATCTCGCACTTGGAGCGCACCTTTTCCAAATGGCAGCTGAGATTGTCGGACGGGTTCATCCAACCAATGCTGTCAGCAATTTGCTGAACAGAGTAGGCCATTTGTAGGTGATTAGTTGGTGGTCGATCAGGCAAAGGTAATGTGTCTCGCGCACCATCCAATGCTGCATGAGCTGCAGCTTGAGCCGCAGTACGAACAACACCTTCCTGGGTGCCAGCTTCTGGAAAAATTTGTCGAATCTGACTTTTAATGGCTTTCATACTTCTTTTCAGGAAGAGGAACATTTCCCAATGCTCTATCAATCATGGTTTCAATCTCTTGCCTGTCTTCCACACTAATAACGGCTACCGGAGGCGCCGTCGGGACCAGGCTTGGGCCTGCTCCCCCCCTATCATGGGCGCCGCCATGATGGCATTTCCCATGATGAGCGTCATGACGTCATCTATGTGTGACCTGGGGAGTGGTGGGCGGGGACCCGCCATACTGTGGATGGCTGGGTGAGGAATCTGGGCCATAGTAGGGACGTGACTGGGCGTTGTACTGTGAGATGTCGTCATCGGATGGTTCCCACTCCGATGACGAATGAAAGGCAGGGGCTATGCTTCCCATTGCCTTAACGTGGCCAGTCAAAACCTCTCGCTGATGGTGCAGTTTGTCCATCTTAGCTTTACATTCATCATGATTCACACTTGCAACATCCATATCAACCTGACCCTGTTTCTGCTTCTGCAAAACACAGTACGCGGCGCTCAATTCGCGATTGTCCCTGTAGGCTGTTTCTAAATCATTACGTACCTGGTTGATCTCGTCCTGAAGTTCACCCATTTCATCACTCAACTGTGCATTTGCAGCACTCAACAAATCATTCATTTGCACCACCTGACTCTTATCCCATCTCAAACTTTCACACTCCTGTTTCAGAGTACACATTTCTTGTTCACCAGCCTGCGCGGAATGATGCAATAGTGAATCCTTTTCATTACACAGAGATTGGAGTTCTGACTCCAAGTTCTGCTGTATTCGAATACATTCTGTTTCCTGCAAACCGATCTCTTGCTTAAGAGATGCGATCTGCAGGTCAAGGGTACGAAACCTCACTCCGGAGGCTTCCAAAGCAGTGTAGAGTGCAGCGACCATCAACCCTTTAGCACAATGCTTATTGGTTGACTGTCGCGTCTCTGCGTACTGGGCTGAAATCCCCAGTACAGGGTTTTTGGATTGACTCGTGTCCCGTGCGAAGTCAGCCCATCCTCCATGGGAGGTAAGAAAGTTAGAGACATCTAGTCTCAGTTCTGCGCAGATATCTGATACAGTGGCCATTGTGTGGGAGGGAACGAAAATTCAAACTGTGAAAAAGACCGCGTGTTGCTTATCGATCCACAACACGAGTACTTTAAACACAGCCGGGCTACTGTTTAAGTTGTAGGCTTGCAATACAAAGCTGCTATGGAGTGGGTCCAGATGGCATCGACCACACCGAAAAAGTCAGCTAGACTTTGCAAGTATCTACAAACTAGTAGAAAAGATGGGAGAGGTGGTATGGGAGTGTACACCTACAGTCCCCGTGAGAAAAGGAAAATGTATAGCAACAAGTGAAAACTTACAACACCCAATATCGCCTGCACGCAGTCGCCAATTGTAAGAGGTCTGAACCTCACCTTCAGGTTCTTGGCAATTTTGGAGATGCAAATAATCACAGACAAGTTGCATATGAGTAATAAACAAGTTTATTACTACAAAAAGGGATAAATCACAGTTGCCCTAAGCAGTTCTTACCAATACGAACCGGGAGCCAGTGCTAAGCGTTCCCTATACCTCGAGGTTTCTCTGTAGTCTCTTGGGATATCTCGGGTCTCCAAGGTGTAGAGTCTGTGCATAACATTATATACCTGTGATAATTACAATGGTTACTAAAAGATAGAAACATTTCTAGTTACAGAGATGAGCCCTATTGGCTAAATTAGAGGTGGCTCCACGGTCCAAGATAACATTATATAATTCTGTAAAGTCATCAGTTTTAGAACAAAGACATTCTTATACAAAGTCTTACATAACAAGGTGAAGTAGTGCTCATCACCAAAAGATGGCAATGTTGCCTTACATATTACAATTACTTCAAGGACAGGTGCTTTGGCATCTGACAAGTAAGAAATAGACAGAAAATACATGGTATAATGTGTGTGCATTAGCAAGCAAAGTGAGTTACAATAATGTGTATTCATATACTAACATCTACTTTGTGCGATATATACCTTTAGTCCCCTGTATTAGTATAGCCTATGTCTAAACAATAGCTGTCTACAGTGTACCCCTGAGGGCGTCAATTAGGGTGCAGGAAACTCGTGTAACAAATGTGAGCTTTGATGCTTCTCCGCATACCACCCTGGGTAGACTAGTGGGTAGGTGTAGACTTAAGGCCCAAAAAGAAGTAGTGAAATTGACTATGTCCTCCAACTCTGGAGAGTGTGATCTGTAGCATGCAGGAGAGGAAAAACCCCCTTGAGGGAAACCTCCGAGGACCCATGTCTACTGACCTGTCCGTCCTCTGGGCATACTAAGAGGAGAATAATCCTAAATGCACTAGGTTTAGGTATAAGTACATACAGGAGTACAGTCTGGTATAACTGGTGGAATCCAGTTCATGGTCAAGATGAGCAAGGGGTTGATGTTGCAGATGAAGGTTCGAGCAGATGGAATATCCAACTGGAATAATGACTGGATGCTGAAACAATGGTTAATCCAAGTCTGAGATAGATGACTGTTGCAGATCCATAGCACAGCCTTTGGATACTAGGTAGAGCTGCATAGTGGGACTGTTTGTTGGGATGGCTGGAACCTGCAGAAGGTTGACTTTCTCTGTAGTATGAGCTTAATCCAAGGATAGGAAGGCGATAACCTTTGTAGCAATGGTGGGAGCCTACATGGTCTGCCATTGCAGCAGTATGGAATAATGCAAGACACAGAGGATGAGAGTCACTGAGGCTAATTGAAATGAGAAAGTACCAGATAAGGCCCGTCATGAGGCATGAGTAAATGGGATGGCGAGATGCCATGCGGTTCACCATCACCATGGAGATGTTAGGCGTTAACCTGTGATGATCATAGTAGGCTCAGAGGTGGGCTAGCTAGGAAATGATATTCGCATTGAGTCCTGATGAATGAAGAAGTCATGAATGAGCGACTGAGTCTCATGAGGTCAATACTTGGAGGTGAGACCCCTACTAGGGTCTGCCATAGTGTGAGAAGAAATCCATTTTTAGTAGAGGATAGCCTCTGGTTGAAAGGGAATACACTGGAATGATGATAAGACAACCAAGGGGTTCATGGAGATACCTGCATGACTTGAATTACTGATTAAAACCGGGTCCGAGATAAGTCCATCAACAATGTCCTATTGGTAAGTTGGAGGGAAAGCGAAGGTCACAGAAGCTGGAATGGGAGATAAGGAATAAGGGGAAGGGTGTTGAGGGACATGTAGAGAAGGGACGGTGGGACTCACGTGGTCCACCATCACCATAGCATTGAACAATCTAGGTGGCAAGGGGTACCCTTTGGAGTCAAAGTGTGTTGCAGTCCATGGTAAGACAGGTGATACCCCCTCGTATGTACTCTTGAAGTGAATAGGAAATACTTGAGGCATGGCAAGGCCATTTCACAGGGCATAAATGTTTGGGATGGTGGGAAGTCGCTGAATTAGGACTAGATGCAGGATGCTGCTGTCTGTTGAACTGAAGTATATTCTCAAGGAAGGTGGATGACTTGACTTCAAGCAATATGCAGTACAGGGACTTGATGGAGCAATACATTGAATCCCTTGGAGTAGATGGTGAGTAGAAGGCAGGACCCTCCATGGACTATCATCGCATGGCAGAAATTGTGCTGGAATGAAAGGCGGGACCCCTTGTCTCATGGAGTAGCACGAGATAGGGATAGCGGCACCCCACGTGGTCTGCTATTGCCATATCACTCAAGCAGAGCATGAATGGGAAGGCGATACCCCATGTGGTTCACCTTCGCCATGGTAAGCAATAGTGCCTGATAGGGATGGTGGGACCCCAAGTGGTCCACCACCTCCATATCTAAGTAATGCAATTCCTTCAATCGAGTAGTGCACAATAGAGATGGCAGGACCCCACATGGTCTGCCATCACCATATCATGAGCAGTACAAGATTGGGAAGACGAGACCCCACGTGGTTTGGCTTCGCCTTGGAAGGTTGCGATTCGAGGAGCCATCCAAAATTAACATAGTGAAATCAAGCCTTATGAAATGTCTGCTTCATTGCCAACAATAAATTGTCCCAGGAAAGGTGGGGGACACTCCTGGGGCTGAGTGCGAGAGTAGAAGTAGCTGCGATATGAGAAGGGCCCCCTTTGGGCATAGCAGGATAGGAAGGGGGCCCACTAGGTCAGGTATAGCCAAAGTTATCTGTGTATGGAGAGCTGCTGAAGTAAGGAACATGAAAGAAATGGTGGAAGTCTGGTCATATGGTCCTGAAGAAGCAGTAGCTCTTGGAGCTGGAAATAGGTTAGACAGATTCCAGGAATAATGCATCACTCACAACCTTACCAAGCCTAAGTTCTGGCTGGACTGCAAAGGATCCCCTGAATGCGATGGGCTGATAGCAGGGACTGTGAGTGATATGATTGGCAAGAATACCTTAAACACCATTAAGGCAGACAGGTTAATGTAAGGCAGGACTCTGATATTATTAAGACATCAATAACGTTTGCAGAGCAAGGGTAAAACAGGATTTAAAAGCATAGAACTGTGAGGAGTCACAGCAGTTGAGAAGAAGTTCAGGATAGATTTTAACATGTCCTTAGGTATCTGCACAGTTAAGCTGACAGCAGAAACAGCTGTAGTGGAACTCGATTAGCTGGAGGCCATATATTAAACATTGATTTAGGGGAGCCTGTGGCTTGGTCCTAGGGAATGGCAGGAGAAGAAGAGGAGACTGTATGTCCAGCAGATTGGTAAGGAGTTAATATTTGAACAGTTTGTTACTATCAATTACAAGCTGTGAGCCTCTGTCGATTTAGTTTGTAGCCTGTTTCTAAACATTAATTTTCATCAAAGCAGTATCATTATGACCCCAGTCATGTCAATTACACTATGTATAAGTTTGGGAAATTGTTCCTTTGCTGATAATATAAAGAAGAGGTTTATACTGAAAGCTTCAGGGCAGTTCAAGCAGGCTGTGATAGGAAGCAAGAGAAGGCAGCACTGCATTTGGCAACAGGAAGACGGCAGCAGTCCAAGGCATCCTGGCCAGTCAGAGGAAGCAATACAGCAGGAGGGCATAGGAACAAGACGTCCGCATGAGTGAAAAGATGCAAAGGGGAAGTAATGATTTGGTGATGGCCGACCTGCTGCACGTTGCACCTGATGTCATTGGGAGGTGAAGGAGCGAAAAGAAGGCAGTTCCGACTGCAGCAGCAGGTGCCTGCACTCTGGCGCGTAGGGCGATGATACTTGTAAGCCTGAACAGGGAATCCATTGTGAGGGTGCGAGCAGTGTCTTGGCGACTGAACTGTGTGGTGGCTGCTCAAGAAAAGGTAAATTGGAGAAAGGAGCCACTAGGGTGTAGCCAGGGACAGTAGATGCAGCACAGGAGGCAAAAGCAACAGTGGCAGAAAGAGCAGCAGTGATAAAGCGCAGTGAGGAGGGAAACCCCAAAAAAGAAACAGGAGAAAGGAATGGGAAGAGGATGCAAGGGGCAAAGGGAGCAGCAAAATGGGGGTGGGGTCTAGGAACCAGAGACCAGAAAGACAAGAAGGAAACAGCAGGAGATGAAGGAAGGAAGGTGAGGGGGCAATGCAAGAGAAGGCAGGGGAGACAGAGGGGAACAAAGAGAGTAGCCATGGACACCAGCCAACCACACGGCACTGCCGAAATGCTCCAAGCAGAGCAGGAGGTGGCCTGCTGTTTATGTAGGAAATGGGGGAGGAGCTATTCCCCCCATTGAACAACAGGCTAAAGCCTTTTATTTATTTATTTAGCTTTTGTTTACCGGGTGAGTACACTAGACAAGTATTATGCCTATTTTCAGGAATGACCCGGGAAAGTACAACATGAGGAACAACAGTCAAGGAGACATGGCAAAGAGAGTACAGTTTTTTGTCGCAGTAAACAAACATGTGGGAAATACATCATTTGATGATAGGGGAAACATACAGTAGTAAACACATTTCAGATTATACACTCTAGACTAGCTAGTTCAGCTGACAGATATATACAGGTCATCATACATAGGAGTGGAGCATAGCTCAAGGACCGGATTGGTCATAATATAACTTATAACATTGTCATATACACCCCCTAGGCTAGTTGGATCGCGGACAGGTATATACAGGTCATCACATTTTTCTAAATATGCACATGTTAGACAGAAACAGAAACACTAGGTAGTACAAGTTTCTACTAAGTGACCAAGTTGCAATATGTCATGGTTAGCCTATGACCGTGGAGCAATAATGGGTGTAAAAATGCCCAAGGCTTTTTAGGCAGAAGTAGTCAGAAGTCATTGATACAGTGGGGAAAATATCTCCAGGAATTCAATGGAGACACCCTGGGAGGTTCAGACAAAACAATTTGACACTTTACTCTAGGGAGGTTTGGGGCAGTCACACTCTGATGCTAGTTTTAGAAAACCCCACAGGGAATTTTGAAAACTCAGATAGGAGGGGGCAGCTCCAATATCCACAGGCAGCGAATTCCAGAGTCTGGGCGCACTTATGGCAAAGTCCCGATCCCCCATGAGGGTCCGGGTAGGAGGGACTTTGAGCATCCCTGATGTGAGAGACCTAAGTTGGTAGGGGGTGGGATTCAGTTTAGGCAGAAGCCGGGCCAGCCCCTGGGGGGTGCTAGTTCTGATCACTTTCCCAGAGAGGCATCCCAAACCAAAATCAAGGTATCTAGCTGGTGAGAGCCAGCAGAGTTCTCATATAACTCACAACGGTGGGTGAGTCGGGGGGTAGCCAAGGCAAAACAATAAATGTTATTGTAAGCAGTGTACCACCGGGTGAGATGTGTCTTTGGAGAGCGAGCAAATAGGTGCAGCCCATAGCTGAGGGAGGGAAGGAGCACACCCTTCGCTAGGGCAAGCCTGGCTAGCTGTGTAAGGTTATACTTGGCCCTATAGGCCAGACCCAGTTTACAGCGTTTGCCCTGCAGATGTTAAGGATATGATTACCCATGTCAAGTTGGGGGTCAATGTTACCCCAGATATTTGATGGAGCTCACTATGGGTAGTGAGGATCCATCTGTGCTGGTGACATGTAAGCAGGCCGATGAGGCTTGATTTTAGCCATTGAGCCAAAGAGCATAGCCTGTGTCTTTTTCAGGTTCAGGACCAGCTTGTGACTAGTAACCCATGACAATACCCTGTTAAATTCATCAGTCAGGTTCTGGTTTAGGGTAGTGGCATTCTGGGAGTGAGCCAGGATTACCAGATCATCTGCATACATGGTGGCGCTACAGCTGGTAGTAACCATGGGAAGATGATTGATGAAGAGGGAAAAGAGGAGGGGACCCAGTACCGAGCCTTGAGGCACTCCGGAGGTCACCAGTAGGGGCTCGGAGAGGACTTTACTGAAGCACATACACTGCTTTCTGCCATGTAGATAACCCATTAGCCATTTCATGGCATGGGGGGAGAGGCCAAATGACCACAACTGTGCACCAAGCAGTTTGTGGTCAATGAGGTCAAAGGCTTTGGACAGGTCGATAAATATTGCACCAGAGAGTTTGCCCTGGTCCATGGCTGTCCGGATACTTGATGTACCCGAGATTAAGGCTGTGGTGGTGCTGTGTCCCTTATGAAAGCCGTGCTGGGCTGGGGACAGAAGTTCATGAGACTAGATATATTCCGAAAGCTGCTCAGCCACTACCTTTTAAAGGAGCTTGCTAAGGGTTGGGAGAGTGGCAATCGGTCGATAATTGTCAGGTAGTTTGGGAATTCCTTGCTTCAGTACAGGGAAAATACTCACCTCTTTCCAGATGTCTGGGATGGTTCCCAGACCAAGGGATAGGTTGAAGATAAAGGCTACTGATGAGGCAATGTGTGCAGCACCAAGCTTAAGAAGTTTAGGCTCCAGGTTGTCTAGGCCAGGACTGGAGTACTGGGAGAGGCCAGCTAGGCATTTCTGCAAGTCCTGAACTGATACAGCCCTGAGGTGGAACATTTGACAAGGAGGGTGACCCTCCAGCAGAGTGGAGGGAAGGGGGTGGGGCAAAGCCTCATCAGGTAAGAGGATTGTGAAGGCAGAGAGGTCAGAGAAGTGATTATTTAGGAAGCTGGCAATAGTATAGGGATTATTGCAGGAGACTCCATTTATGACCATGTCCGTAACCCCCGGATGGGAGGATCCGCTGACAAGGGATTTAATAACTCTCCAGAACCTCCTGGGATTACTGGCAGAGCTTAGTAGGGCAGACTTGCAGAAGTCACTCTTTGCTGCCCTGATGGCCTTTTTGCACTTGTTCCTGAGGTGTCTGTACCTTTGAATAATCATGGGATCACTGGTACCTTTGGAACGAACCCAACACTTATCTTTCTCCCACATCTGGGCTAGGAGATTCCCATTTAACCAGAGGGTAGCGGACCCCCCTCACCCTATGGGTGACCTTGGGAGCATGCTTGTCTTGCAAGGCCCCAAAGGTGGAGAGGAAGTAAGAGGTTGCTGCCGAGGGGTCAGTGGCACCATACACCCCAGACCAGTCAGTAACTCTTAGGTCTTCCAGGAACTCCTCAGTATCGAATCTAGAGTAGTTTCTGACATGCATAATTTTGTGTGGAATTTTGGGGGTGGGAATTTTTCATACACAGAAAACCAGTGAGTGGTCAGAGATGGAGTCAGATAATGTGCCTGCTGATGAGATCCTGTCAGGACGGTTAGACATGATCCAGTCCAGTAAGGTGCTGGAGGATCCATTTGCTGTCCGCCTAGTTGGTTCCTGGATGAGCTGGGTCAGGGCAAGGTTAGCAAGCAGAGGTTCAAACTGCTTAACATTACCACTATCCAAAATGATGCTACATTAGTATATGGTAATTTTGGCCTCATATGGGGTAAATGGGATTCACATACCTTAAGAGTTATTTTTACGGTAATTAAGTGGCACATCTGGAACAACAGCTGCTCATTTGTACTACAGCAGAAACAGGCAACAAGATTAGAACTCTTATGTAAAATAACCAAAGCTATAAGGAAAACTTACCAGGTAGAATTCAAAAGTGTACACCAGCCACTTTAAGGGAAACAATGGAACAATCCAGAGGGGGGCAACTAAAATGGTGTAGGGTCTGCACCAGAAGCCACACGAAAAGAGACTAGAAGAGCTTAATATGTATACCCTTGAGGAAAGGAGGGAGAGGGGGGTCATAATAGAAACTTTCAAGTACCTCAAGGGAATCGACAAAGTCCAAGAGGGTAGCATCTTTCAGAAAAAGAGATGTGCAAGAACAATGGAGCACAATTTTAAGATGGGGGGGTGACTCAGGGGCAATGTGAGGAAGTATTTTTTTACAGAGAGGGTGGGGGGCACATGGAACAGCCTTTCTGAGGAAGTCGTGGGATCAAACACAGTGGGGGAATTTAAGAATGCATGGGACAGACACAAGACAATTCTAGTGGGAGGTAGGAAGAAGTAGGCTGTTGGTAAAACTAGGATCTGTAGCTTATCCGACAGATAGGGAAATGGGCAGACTGGGTGGGCCAAGCACTATTTATCTGTCGACAAAGTCTATGTTTCTATCTACCATGGGTGACTTATATTGATCAACCTATTACATAAGGCACATGTGGCTGAATGACCTCTCTGTATGTATTATGATTTCTATACCCTGTAATTTGTAGTAGTTATTGTGAATAATTTAGTTGTTCGGTTTCTTATAGAAAAACCTTATTCTTGCAAAAAGTGCATTGGGTTCTTTTACTTCCACCTAGACGCATACCAGAGACCTGGGTTTAACATCTCATCCAAAGGATGGCACACCCAGACAGTACAGTATCCCTCCAGGGCTGCACTCAGGTACCACAACTGACAGTATGAGTCCTAACCCCATGTGGGACTAGAACACATGACCTTCTGGCCCAGAGACAGATGTGCTACCAACTGAGCTACACTGACACTTTGACAGTATCAGAACGGAATCATCTGCCCTTCCTCCACAGAGTAGAAGAGTGTACTCTTGGACACTCAGTCATCCTCACCCCACCCAGCTCCCAATGACCCAGGCTCATTCCTGAACCCAGGTTGCTGTCATCATGAACAATAGCCATACCACTGTGCAGATAAGTTGGCCATGTGTAATATTTAATCAGGAATGTCACAGAGAGTTGCAACAGCTTATTTTTTAGTTATGTCCAGGAAGGGAGGGGTACAGAGTTATAGGTTTACAATAAAATTACAGAGACAGGATGGGAGAAATACATAAAAGGTAAACAACTGTGATACATAAAAATTGAAATGACACAAAACATATCGGCAACAGGATAAACCTATAGAGGGTTTTCCTATAGTGCTTCGACAGCGCTAGTGCCAACATCCCCTACTACGACAGCTACAATGCCGACTGTCGGCATTGTAGCCGCGGGATGTGTCTCTCACAATCGGGGGGCTGTACCACCCAAACCCTCCCTTGTAGGGGGCTCCACCCCCCACACCCCATCTCTAGGATTCTAACTCCGAGTCGGAGTTGGACGGGGGAGGGGGGGTCAATCACCCAGCAAAGCAGTCCCGATCGCTGCACGGACCAACACAGTGACATGCAGATTTTGCCTGATTTATGGAGCTGTGGAGGTCTTTGCGGTCGGCGAGTTGCTGCAGTGATGGTATACTCCTATAGAGCATGACTTTCTAAAGAATCCATCCACGATTCATTCACTGTTATTTTCAAAACAGAAATACATTCAGATTATTAGATTATCTATTAGATGGTAAAACAGCATCCAAAATTTACATCCAACAAAAAATGCATAAGTGCATCAAAACGTGATGCAGTTTGCAGTTGAGCTCATTTTCATGTTTGCCATGCATGCTTCAAGTAAACATCTTCCTATGATAGTGACTTTTGAGGTGTGTGATTCTGTCCCTCCAATGGAGAGCATGGTTTAATGAACAAGTCTGTAGCAGACTAATTATCAGCCAGTCTAATTATGACAGAGTTTTAGCGCGGTGGGTGGAAACTGCATGGACTTCAAAACAAAAAGCTGATGCAATCATGGGTTTATGGTTTCCTTTAATGTATTTGCCTAGCATGCTGACCTCTCCTTATCAGACTGGCTAAGGTATTCCAAGCATCCAACAGCACAATTCAAGACAGCAGCTGTTAAAAGTAATGCCTTCCTTCCTCTCACTGTTGGCAACTGGTATTTACTCACTGGTAAAGGTCATTATCCCTGCAACCTTTATATTTTTACATGCCTCAGTAACACCCATGCTATATATTTATGTATATATATTTTTTAATCATGCCATTATTTTGTCACCTTCTGCGGTGCATCTGGCTGGGGCATCCAGCTGCTGGCTCCCACCACCCCAGAGAGCAGCAGGCTCACTCACATGATGGGGGTCCATTGCAGCCACCCCAACCTGCTGGAGGGCCTCCCCATGCCTCTCCAAGCCGAGTTGGATCAGGCCCCCAGCACGATTCCATGACAATCCTCCAGGTCGGTGGGAGCGTGGCCATCAAGCTACCTCAGTTGCACCCAGCTATTTTCCTCTAATTTGTTCCCCCCAGGAGCTGACAGTGCAATGACATCCGTGAGTAAGCCGATGTCTTGCAATGCTCCTCCCCTGTTGTGTACTGCAACTGTGCTGCACCCAGCTGTTGCCAGGTACCACTACAGCATGACATGCATTCCCCAGCCCACCCCAGAGGGAGGAGAGCAGTCCTGTAATGCTCAATCCACCCTCTCCCCTGCTGACCCCTGGCAGCCCAAGTTCATTCCCGAACCTGGCTCGCCGGCATGGTGCAAAGTGTGGCGTCCAGCACCTCAACCCTCAGCACCACTGGGCCGGCTATATATTTATATTTATAACAGCATTTATGCACTTCTAAGTTGTAATTAGTAGCATTCAGTATCCCTTTATTTTATATTTGCTGCAGTGTAAACATTGTTTAAGGTTCAAGTAACCAGCCTTATGTCTGCAATGATCCATGCAGGGGTCAGATTAAGTTTTGTTGCTACTAGCCAGCAGGGTAGTGACTAGCAAAATCCACTAGCTCCACAGACTTTTCTACTGGCCTCGCTGATCTACTTATTGAAATATTACCTTTTCCAGTACAAGCCTTCCTGGCTACTTAAAAAAGATTTTTGACTATCCCAAAAGAAAATCTAACAGCATTTGGCTAGTGACTGGTGCCAGTTTAGACCCTGTCCATGAACACATGTGGTCACACAGTTAACATTACAGGAACGGACAGCCAGGACCACCCTCCCAGTACATACACACAAACACACACGCACACCATGGCAAACATCTGACATTGAAAAATGCTTGTTTGCTGCCAGTCATGACTTTTTGTCATAATCGGACACATCTTCAGAAAATAGCAGCAGTGCTGCCTGGATGCAATCATGTGGATGCACACACAAGCATAGCCTGCTTTTGCATCCATATACAGCCTTTTGAAAATTCTTCCATTGTCCATAACAGATAAAAAAACAATTTAACAATAATACTAATATAAATTGCAAAAAACTTTGTTAATGCATCAGTTAGGGTTGATGCAACAAAAGTAGAGAAATGTGGTATTAGGGTTTCATCTTAACACCCAACCCCTACCCTGCGCAAACCAAGAGGTGTCGGGGGCTGACATTGGGGTTGTCAACCCTAATGCTCACTCCATTCTTCTGTACTGTACCCACCCAGCTTATTTTATAATGGAATGGGGTGAGTGCTAGGGTTGACGACCTTAATGCCACCTCTTGATGCCTCTTGGTCTGCACAGGGTAGGGGTGGGGTGTTAAAGTGAAACCCTAATGCCACATTTACCTACTTTTGTTGTGGCAACCCTAACTGATGCATTAACAAAGTTTTTTGCAATTTATTTCCTCACTTTTTAAGATAGTATAATCATATCATAATTTGCTTGTGGGAGTGCATCATAATTTGCTTGTGGGCCCTGCACCCCCGTTCCTCCATAGATGTGTATATGTACTTAGCTGTGGAAGCGCAAGGCCCTCTGGGCCCTGGGCTTCCATGTATAGCCATAGAGTGATGAAACTGTCAGCATAGCCATGTTATTACCCCACCTGATGTACCCAGTGCAGAAAATATTCAAATCCCCACTGAAACATAATTCTAAGCAACTGCATTACCATTTCAATGCCGCAGGTGCAAAAGCACATTTCAGCCAGGATTTGAAAAATGACAGTTGTGACTTACATTTGGTGGGGGTAATAACAAGTCTATGTTTCAGATTTGGAGTCAAAATATTTTACATTTACAAAGTTATGAGCGTGCATAGCGAAATTGCAACAAATGGTTATAACTCAGCTGTCTTTTGACATTTTGACTCCAAATATTCAACATGGCCTTTTGGGGACCCCATCTCATGAACACTAGAATTGTCATTATTCAAATCCTGCTCAAAAGGTGAATTCACCAAGTGACTGTGAAATCACCTTTTGGGCAGGAGTTGACAAATGACGGTCATATTGTTCATGAGATGGGATCCCCAAAAGGCCATGATGAAAATTTGGGGTCAAAAATTTCAAAGAACAGATGAGTTATGCATCAAAGTAGTCTGTAAAATCCTTTTTCATGAGCTCTCGAATAAAGAATCGGCTTGTGAAAAAGGAATTAGCTTTCGAAACAGGATCTAAGCAAGTCAAGAATTAAAATGTTTAAAAAAAGACATTGCAAGGTTGTTCTTCCACCAAATAACTTCACAGTCCATCTAACAGAGTCCTGGTGATCAAGATAAATGTGTTGGTGTCTCTAGATACCTTCATTTTGGGTGCTTTTCAATTTTTTTAAAAACAGAAAACAAAAAATGGCGGCTCGCAAAAAAGGAATTTTTTTCTCACGAAAAAGGATTTTGTTCTTGCAAAAAAGAAAATGCTGTCATGAAACTAAATCCTTTTTCATGAGATCAAATCCTTTTTCAGTCTCGACATCTGTCCTGAAAAATGAATTTCCTATAGGATATTGCTTGAACTTAAAAACGTAATCACCTTGCAACAGTTTAATATAAACTAACAGTGACAGTTCAGTTGCTCAAGTTCTTTCTACCATAAAAAATCAAAACAAAATTCCACACCATCTGGGTGTAAGGCGACGAGGAAAAAAATGAAAAAAAAGGTCACTTTTTACTTTTTTCACTATCTGAATCTCAGAATCCACACATTCAACTGGAACGAAGCTTGCCACATCAAGAAATATACCCAACAGGACAGTGCATACCAACTTTTGTGCAAATCCATCAATCGGTTGCAAAGTTATTAAAGTGCAAACTTAGAAGTTTAACATTAAACAGGCTACTCAACCCTAACTATAGTGCTCCTATAATACTGTATCAAGTACATGTCAGGGTATGCAGTAACAAGTAGGCATAGTCAGCTCCTGTACTGTAGTTGCTTTCTGAGAACTGGCTTAGAAGAGGAAGGGGATTTAGTTTGGGTAGACAAACAGTTCCAAAGAGTAAGACACCTTCATAAGAAGGTGGTCTGGTGAACTGTACATCAACATTTAGGAGTAAGGAATTTTGAAGACTGGCATTTCTCATGGAGTAAGAGGAGGGAGAAGCAGGGTCTATAGCAGAGAATAGATAGTTAATGAGAGTGTAACCCCTAGGTGGCGCTATCCCAAGGGCTACTACCCCTGCCTGTGTGGCTAGTGGCAGGTTGAGGGGCCTAGGTTCTATGACGGGTGCCTCCACCCAAAGGTCAGGGTTAGTTGTGACTAGTCTAACCAGGTCACAGCCCTCTGGGACACTGTGACCCTCCTTTTCTCCCACTAGTGGCCCACACAGTACACAACAGCAGCTTTTCCAATACCCCAGATATGCAAACTTATTACACAAGCAGTTACCACTTACCCTCAGGACTGATTCCTGCAGCACGCCTTTGAGGACCCCCTGTAAAATAAGGTGATGCAGTACAATAGCCACAATACAATACCTTCAGCATAAACTGACACCACAGTTACGGTAAATTGCAGAAACAAATAGATGTGATTTATTTAGGGAGCTGTAACAAGGAAGGGGAAAAATCAGGTTAATTAGCTTAAGCACATTAATAATCACAATACTTTGCATGCACTCAGAGTCCCATATAGTCACAGTCTCTGGGTACTCAGGATGGATAAAGGGCTGGCCAGGTCTGTTGCAGCTGGTTGGGGCCCTGTGATGGAAAAAGAACATGCACGTCCAATTTGTAATCCAGAGCTGGGTGGCTCAGTTTGTGGAAAGAAAAACACAAACAATCAGATGACACACTTTGATTAAACAAAAGTTGCAAGGAGCTACCCTGATAATTACTCACGATACCCAGGCTAAACACAGGAGGCTGATGGATGAACTCTCTGGATTGCCAGAGGAAACTGGGCCCCTCGACGATGGATCTTTCTGTGCAGCAAGGTTGTGAGGCAGGACCCTCATGGCAGGGCCTATCTGCACCAGGCAGTGCGGATTCAGTCCGATTCTTGCTGGGAAAACTACTTCCAGCACTAGTACACAGTTTACAGCAAATGGGGACACCAGATCACGATCCCCTTCCAGAACATAGTGCATTTATATGTAAAATAAGGCTTACTGTACCAGGCAGATGACTCCTTGGTCCCAATCGCAAAAATCTATGCAATTACCTGGGAACACTACCGTAGCTAAAGTCCTGACAGGCCGATCGCTTTCAGCAAAATCTTCGGTCTTCTACAGGATAAGCCTGGTCCCAACAGCAGCTGCTTGCTTTTTTTTCACAACTTCAGATTCAGTCCAAAAACACCTTCTTCTGCCTCTCTCTTTCTCCACAACAGCAGACAGGCTAGAATTCGGGCCTCACATGCTCCTCCAGCGTGAACTGCCATGCTACTTGAACAGAGAAGGGCTACTTCACCCTTCACTACCAACTCTAATCTGGCTTGGCAGCAGACAGTTCAGGGTCTTTCACTTAGATCCAAAAGGTTTGGTTGGTCAGTTCAGTTGTCAATCACATTAGGGCTCCTTCTATAGGTGCAAAAAGGCACCAAGGATCCAAAACTACATTACCCAGAGTCACCTTCCACATAGCCCCCTTTCAGCAGGCTCCACTTCAGAATCCCAGTGCTGATTGGCCCACAACCTGCTCCATTTAAGAGTCCTTAGTACTGATTGGTCCCATTCAGCAGTCTGGGACCAACATGGTGTAGCTAAACAGAAACAGTCCTGGCTGTAAGAAAGCAGGTTAGAACAAACTACATTTTTACTAGTATTTAAACAATCTACCAGCAATCAGTTACATCTTTCAAAAGGGCTCACTCTGCACATTTAGCGATGGCAGAAACGGAACGATTATTCAGCAGCCTAGGTGGGACTTGGGCATAGAAACACACAGTCCCCCCATTCAAACTAATTATGACTGCAGGCTGGCAACCCTTAAAGAGAAAGTACATGGAGGCTTTATAAGCACTCATTGGCAATCACATTTAAACTGCTTAGGCGCCGAACTCCGACCAGGCTGTGAGCAATTAAGCAAGCTCTTGGAAGACTTTTGGGAACCCCCATCTGTAGGGGGGTTACAAGAGTATTACACCAGTATTTGAAAATAAGTAAAGCACCATGCATGAGTCTCCTTCTTTCCGGTGATGCCCACCCTTAATAGCTATACAGAATGAATGTACAAAAAGTAGAATGTCTTGTTTGGCTACTTGGGTTTTAGGAGCAGCACTATAAACAACATTACTATAATTAAAGACAGGGGGCCCGATATTCAGACTGCACTGGGCAGTGGCGTGTTCATTCACATATCTGGTCATGTGTAGTACAGTATGGTCTGCAAGCCCATTGGTCCACACTGTGGACCAATAGGCATACAGAATATACTGTACACTGTCATTTGCCGGTGGCCGGGCAGTATGTGGGTGGGGTGCTGCCACCAGCCGATGATGTGGGGGGTGCCGGGTGGCCGGAGGTCCTCTGTGGGAGGGTGGGGAGGGGGGAACCACTGGACCACCAGGCTACATTCTGCGTTTACAACAGCTCACGATCGGGCAGCAGGGGGACCGCTAGACCACCAGGGAATGTTTTTTCAATACTGATGCCTGTGATTGGGCAGTGGGAGGACTGCTAGACCACCAGGATATGATTTATTATTACTGATGCCTGTGATCGGGCACCGGGGGGACTGCTAGACCACCAGGGGCTAGTTCTTTAATACAGAGGCCTGCGATCAGACATATGGGGTGGGAAGAGGGTCCACTAGACTACCGGGGGGGGTCCGGGTGCTTTTGTACAGTGTTCCCATTAGGCGGGTGGCCACCCATGGCTGATGGCTGTTGTGTTGCACCACGCAATACAGTCACCCACCTGTGGGTGGCCAGCTTTTGCTCCTATATTTTACGGCTCAACTTTGAGCACCAGTGTTCGGTGCATGTAGGGTGCATGTAGGGTTGTGCCAGCATATGCGCTGCACATCCTGGGCTGAATATCGGGATGTGCCACATATGCATGGGCACACCTCCTGCATCTGTGCCACATAGGATTACATTGCACCCTGGCGCATTGGGATTTGCGCTGCCAGACAGCCTTTTCAATATCCCACCGGGGCACAATGCGGGGTTGCGCCATGCACAACTCCTTTGAATATCCTGGCCTGGATGCATTGTTTTGACTCACAGGCATAGGAAATGGGGGCAGGAGGGGCAGGAGCCCCATCACTTTTTTTGTGCACCAGGAAATTGCCCCACATGCTGCAGAATGAATTATAAACATGCTGTATCGATATTCCATGTCACTTGCATGACAGTACTGCAGTGCCTGCCCCATCCTAGCTCTTTGCCTTTGAATCCACTCTGCTGCTCCCCCACAGCCCCGCCACCAAAACAAAAGAAACTGACACCTGCTGTGTTGAATGACTCAGCCAGCAGAGTTGTAAAGTAGAACTTAACACTTTCTAATTCTTTTCATTCGCAGCTAGGCAGCAGCTTTAACACCTCCATCTCGTCATCTCCACTTTTTGGTTTTGTGACTCGGAGTCAGGAGGACGTCACTTAGCATCTAGTTAGCCAGTTAGCCATTAGTCAGCCCAGTTGCCAGATAACTGCACAGCATAACATTTAACTTTATTCACTGGCTCCTCTAGGTCTACTGTGCTACTAACTAAATACATTTAAAAGTCAGCTTTTTTTTTAATGTCCTGTTGAAGTTCCGAGAGATGAGCCCTGCCCTGCCCCTGCCCGTGAAGTTAGAACAAGAAGTGAGAGTGAACAAAAGCCAGGGCTAGCCATAGGGAGTATAAAGGTGGTCACACACACATCCCCAAATCCTATTTCTCCTGACTACTTCCTGGCTTTTCCTTGTTGGCATTGAGTGTGTTGTTGTGGACTTTGCTGACTTGCTGCTGATTTTGCTGCTGCTGGCTGGCTTCATTGTTCGCTTCAGTTTTACTTTTTCGAGTGACTGACTGCTGCTGTGAAGAATCTGTTGTGCTGCTGTTGACTGAGTGAGTCCAATGCCCAACTAGTCCACTGATTTATTTACATTTATTTTTATTGGTTTATTTTATATATTTTGTTCTTCTCCTGCAGCAGCCCTGGCCTCTGCTCTGACCGGTGGTCATGACCCCCAGGTTCTGCTCATTCATGATGCAGCTAGTTTTTAGCCTAACCCAGTTTCTGTCTCAGACTGTCTGAATTGGTTGGTGTTGTGCTGCCTGTGAGCCAAGTTCATTCAACTCCAAGGCAGGCAGCTGCAGCAACCACCGACTCATGACCCACCAACACACACAGCTGTGTACCGGCGTCCGGACAACTACTGTTTTTGTTTATTTAGTAGTAGGTCCTCATCAGTCTGGTCCCCTAGAGGGCTAGTCCCCTTTTGCTTTTCTGATGGCTGAAATGCCAGCCGTCTGCAAGCTTTTTATTCCTGGCCCGTTTATTTATTTTTTGGCTGCCGGACCATCTGATTTCTTTATTTTATTGTTTTGTATCCCTCTTGGCTCAGAGCAGCAAAAATGATTTCTTTAGGGACCTCTCTGTCCCCTTATCCACTATCCAAGTAGCAGGTTTCATTTTTTGTAAAACGGAGCGGCCAGGCATTTGCTGAAAGTAATAGTGTTCCAGCCTTCCGCTTTGACTACTTTCAATTATCTTTAAGCCCTCTATTCTAATTGATGCCTTTTCAGAGGGCAATGTCAACAGTAATATATCTACACATCTTTGGGACATAACTGTCCATTTTCCTCTGATAGAGCTAGCACATTCATTATTCATTAAGATGAAGAAGGGGGCAGCAACACATGTTAAAAGAAAGAAAAAAAAGAAAACACAAAACATAACTGAGTTACAATGGTTGTCTCTTTGTCCTTGTTGTATTGTAGTGTTAAAACCACAGAATTATTAAAATAAAATGAACATGCATTTACACACTGTTTATCAGTTAGCCAGTGGCTCAGCTCCTCGCTGATGTAGACTGTTAATTGTCTCGAGGTATTCTGTTTAAACCCACAGCTGGCAGCCATATTTGTATTGAGTTGGTGTCAATAGATATTTTTCATGTCAGTGTGCACTCTGTTTGGTTTTCACTAAATGCCCACATGTTGCACAATACTTATTAGATTGTCTGTTGGTGATTGTCCTGTTTGAATTTCTTATGGGCAGAGTAGTGCGATCGTGATCGTTTTTTTTCAATGTTGAAAAACTGTCACTAGGCTTTTACTGACAACTTACAAGCGCTACATAAAGTACTGCGTACTGTATATGATTCCCAATTTTGACTTGTGTTTTTTGGTTTTTCTTTATTTGTACAGATCACCACTGTCTGAGCACATTGGCAGCTAGTTTTTGAAAGTCTGAAACATTATAGTATTCAACCACTGCTGGCACTCCTGGGCAGTTCGTTGAATAGTGTCTCTTGATTTTTTTGTTTTATTTTGTTAACAAATGCCATAAATGTACATTACAACCCATTAGCAACAGACATGCTGATAGCTACTGGCCCCACCAGTTCAGTTTGCTCCTCATTGGCCGTCACAAAATTACATAATTATAGGCTCAAGGCATGTGGTACACTGGTACTATTTCATGAGTGCCCACTACAGAGCCTTCATACTCGCTGTCTGCTGAAACCTAAAAGTGAAAGTATTGCCTCCCCGCTTTAAACTGCATCACAGAATTTACTACTGGAGCTGGAGAGCTGAGAGACAGAGAAACTACAGAGAGTGTGTGGTCGAGCAAGTAGCGCGCATGCTCCTCGTTTTAATTTAATAAATATAGTAAAACAAAACTTTCCATTTCCTTACTTTCTTTAGATTCTGTAGGGTCTTTTTGGAGAAGGGGTACCTGGGAGGCACAAATGTATAATTTTAATACACGGAGCGGTGGCAAAGAAAAAAGGAAGGTATTGCTGCCCCATGTCAATCCTGAATTGATTCAGGTTTCTTTTCTTTATCGAAGCAGCTCTTCCCAGCAGAATTATGTTTATTGCTACATCCTCCATGGCTTTGATTAGCATGCTACTTGTGTTTCTATCAGAGCCAGCAAGCTGGGACCCTTACCAGGCTGTACTTATTTTAGTTCACAAAAAGGGGGAGTCGGGAAAGATCACAGAGTGGCAGCATAGAGTAAAAGAACAACTTGCCACGCAAGACCATATAAATATTTCTATATGGAATAACTGCATTCTTAACCTTATGATCTTCATCATAAATATACATTTATTGTATTTTTGTATGGCAAAAACTAGCATAGAAAAAGTGCCCTTTTTACTCCCATAAGTGCCCTTCCGAGCCTCTGCCCCCTCAGCTTTTACTATCTTCCGGCACCTATGTTTTGACTCTAATCTCCTGTCCATCAACAGATGCAAGTCAAGTCTTATTGTGGTGGAGTGTACAGAGTTTGGGGAAAAGTTTGATATCAATGGAATTGTGCTATTTTTGCAATTGCAAATGTATGTTCTTGTATAAAATAAAAATACTGGTAACATTTCCCACAACTCAAAAACGAGGGTAAAGATTTCCCACACAGCAAGGACTAAATTATGGAAAACAAGTCAAACTAGTGGGAAACTGTATGTTTTAAAACTTTAGCACTTCAGGAATAGATTTTTTTGTCGAAAGAAAACATTTGTTTTATTTTTTGAATTTTGGTAACCGGGTGGGCCCACTGAGACAAGACAGTCTCTTTTTCAGGGGTGACCCGGGAAATGCAATACATTGACAGTGCTTAGCGTTGAGAACAAAACATCCTCTATAACACCTTGGTGATACAGCACAAGCTAACAACCAAACAATACAGATGCAGGGTACATATGGAACAAATAATGCAGTAAATTAAAACAAATACAGTAACAGCAAAATTCAAAACAGGCAGTAGTTAGAGAACACCCATGCCCTGTGCACATGCAAAGATATAAGTGGCTGTACATTTCTTTTAACCCACTAAGTGTGGTAACACACTATCAATGCAATCTTTATTTTGCATAGTGTCTGTCACACAAATTGTAACCCAAAACTTTTTTTCAGAATGGAGCAGTGAAAGTAGATCAGTATATGTTTACATTATAAAACTTATACTATAGAAATAGTCATTCAACAGACAGAATACAATTTTGTCAGTACTATTCAAAAAACCTTGTTGTAGTACAGATATAGAATCATATATTAAATCAATTGTTGTGCTCAGATGGGGTTCTAACAGAGGAGGGTAGTGCTCAGATGAAGTGGGTGGAAAAGGAAGAAAGAGGTTAAAAATCCTAGGCAAGAGTGAAAATATGTGTTTTAGTAGGATTTAAAGAGAAAGGGAAAGTTGATTAGGCAGACAGATTCAGGCAGGGGAGTTCACACTAAAGCAGCTGCCATGAAGAAAGTTATTTTCCAACACTGCAAAGGTAGTTGGGAGGGACAGCAAGGAAGTGAGAATTAAAGGAATGGAGAAATTTGATGGAGGGAAGCAGAGAGAGACCTGGTCACTACAGGGAAAGCCTATGCAGAATCTTATAAACATTTTGAAATAGCACTGAAGGGTTAATGACTGCCCTTGAAAGTCACCTTAGAGGGCTTTTCCATAATTTTTGTGTGTACTGTTCATTCTGCACAGATAGCTATACTTAACAACCCATTACACATCTTGTTCTTATCCATTGCCCTTGTATTTTATGCTGAGGAATTGGTGCAGGTGATCTTCCCTAGTGACCTGTTCAACATTTCCCTTCCAGATAAAACTGATTCAAGCCATTGTCCATGGCTGTGTTAAAGAGTTCATAAGCAGAATGGCTGCCTCTACATATTTACAGTCATTGCACTATTAGAATCTAATTGTTTATAAAGCACTTTTAGGTACAGAGTGTATGGTTAGAACATGCTATGTAAATGCAAATTCTTGTTCTTCAACATGCAGGAGACACCCAAAGTGTTGTTGAAAAGAGTTTTAAATAATTTTACTTGGGATCAAGGACTTCAGCATAAACTTTACGTCTCTAAAACTATGAAAGTTCAACTCTTGTTGAATAAAAAAACCTGTTGCAAGGAAAGAGTTAAGCACAGCCTATTGAGATTGCTTAAGGGTCAGGATAGCTCAGTTTTGAAAACAGTCATTGTTATGGTAGTAATAGGATATGCCTTAAGCTTATTCTTGAGTCTTATTTTCTTTAGTGCAGGTTCACAAAGTTTCTATACAGACTTTCCCTAGACTAAGTGGTAGGCGTCACAAGCATTACTACTTGGGAAAAATCTATTCTAAAATGCCTTGTGATTACTGATAATAAATGATTTCAGGCTACCTTTTTGTACAGGAGGTTAAAATGATTATAAAAACTACTAACAATTCATGAAAACCATGCTTTGAAGTTCACAATTAATAAAACTGGTCTTGCTTAAGTAAGGTGCTCTATTTTAGATTGTAAGAGTAATTTTTAAAGTACAGTAGATAAAAAAGTAAAGTTTAACATTTCTTATTTTATTTATGTAGGCAATTTGTAGGACAGGAAGTCCACATTTAAAGGTATCTTGTCTTCTGGAGTCAATATATAGTACATACACATCACTGTTGCATATTACCTGACAAGGCTTCAGTAGGACTTAACTCAGCCCCCAATCTGACTTTTGTAGTAGCTCCATAATTGCCATAAGCAATAACCACAAACAGAATAGAGTAAAATGTGTATTTTATAGCTCCTTTAATATATAAATATTTCAATGTGCTTTACAAGGCAGTGACTTAGAAACCAGTACTGTAGTGGCTGCATGCAAACAGAACAACATCTGATGTGTCAAACTGCATCTAACACATGCAGTCATGGTCAACTAAATAAGAAACTGTTTTACTGAGAGAGGAAATGCTGATCAATGTAGAGGAGAAATCCCCTTTTGTTTTTGAAAAGTACCCTGGAATCTTTAGCTTCCACTGGACAATCAGAGATGGCTAAAAGGAATCTTGGTTGAACATCACATCTTAAAAGCAACACTTTCAACAAGGCAGCACAAATATTTAACTGAAGTGCCAGCCTTGCAAATGAGCTCAAGTAACCAGCATTGGAGACTCACTGACACAGATGTGCTTCACCATATTTAGGGCTCATCATTGTGGCCTTGTCACACTATTATCCAGCCATCAGATACACTCCAAGGAACAATGATAAATAAGTTCACTTATTGCTTTCATTGTGAGCATAGAGAAAACAATGTTCAATACAGAAAAACACAGTGCAAATCAACACAACTAGCAGTATACAAATCAACACAAGTAGCAGTATACAACTCAACACAAGTAGCAGTATACAAATCAACACAGGTAGCAGTATACAACTCAACACAAGTAGCAGTACACAAATCAACACAGGTAGCAGTATACAGATCAACACACATAGCAATATACAAATCAACACAGGTAGCAGTATACAAATCAACACAGGCAGCAGTATACAACTCAACACAAGTAGCAGTATACAAATCAACACAGGTTGCAGTATACAAATCAACACAAGTAGCAGTATACAACTCAACACAAGTAGCAGTATACAAATCAACACATGTAGCAGTATACAAATCAACACAGGTAGCAGTATACAACTCAATACAAGTAGCAGTATACAAATCCACACAAGTAGCAGTATACAACTCAACACAAGTAGCAGTATACAAATCAACACAAGTAGAGTGCAAATTAACACAAGAAGCAGTATACAAATCAACACATGTAGCAGTATACAAATCAACACAGGTAGCAGTATACAACTCAATACAAGTAGCAGTATACAAATCCACACAAGTAGCAGTATACAACTCAACACAAGTAGCAGTATACAAATCAACACAAGTAGAGTGCAAATCAACACAAGAAGCAGTATACAAATCAACACAAGTAGCAGTATACAAATCCACACAAGTAGCAGTATACAAATCAACACAAGTAGAGTGCAAATCAACACAAGAAGCAGTATACAAATCAACACAAGTAGCAGTATACAAATCAACACAAGTAGCAGTATACAAATCAACACAAGTAGCAGTATACAAATCAATAAGGAGGTATGCTGATAAAGCATCAGTTTGACAGCAAAAGTAAGAACCAAAACAAAGAGGGCTACTTCAGAATGTGGGCTGCAAATAAAACAAAAGGGGTACATTGAATGCACTCTCAAAATTGAAATAAAGTCTGAAGCAACCTTTTGACCATAGGTCTTCTTCAGGCATTGCCTACTGTATAAAGAAACAAGGGATGGTCAAATCTGAAATGGCTGCTAATGCATTAATCAGATAAGGGATGTATACAAAACACACACACATTACCTGGCCCCATCCTTCCATTGCCAGCTCTCCTGCCCTACTTGAATATCCTGCAACCTTTGCCCTCTCACACATCTCTTTGCCCCCATCTTTGCCATTCAGCTCTGCTTCCCCTCAACCCCATTACTTGCTTTCCACACATGTTCCCTGCCTCCCTCTATTATCTGCCTCTTCCCCCGTGCCAACTCTTCTGCTCACTAGTACCTAATAGCTCCCCAGTCCCTCCTCTTTACCCTATAATGTATATCCTACACTGTCCACACAGTTTACTTGCTCCCCCTCTTTCAATCACCAGCTCCTCTTGCACCCTTCCACTACCAACAACCACACACAATAAGGGAAGGCAAAGCGGTTTTATTTATCTGGTGCCCTATCCCTATGTAACCCCCCTACTAATTTGGGGTTTACCTTAATGTCTTCCTGGGCTCCTTTAATGCCAACTGCCAGGCTGATGTCCTGTAGAGGTAATAGATCCAGGGGTATCTGTTTGCTCCTGTCTGTTTATGTGCAAGTGCCATGCTGTGCCTCTGCACCTGTTGCTTTAAGAAGCTAGCCAATATGTGTATAGTGAATGGTCTGAGCTGGGTCCAAGTGATTTAGGGCTTGCAACCAGCTAAACACCACTCTGGTTTGCTCCACTCTGCAGTCGATAATAGTGCAGAGGGAGCCTGAATGTGAATTGTACTTATTTACTGGGAACATATTATATTTGAATTAAAGAAGTTTGTTTAACCTGCTTTCCTTGCAGCTATGCCTTTCAGAATGGAAGACACCATGTTTGGTCCAGGACTTCCAGTGTGTGGACCAATAGGACTGCAGGGACCTCCAAGAGTCCTCAGCCCAAGTGTCTCATGGGAAGGAAAAGCTGTAGGTTTTGTAGTTTTTAGGTTGGTACCTAAACTGAACAGAAGGAAGAGTCCCAACTGTGACTGACAGCTTCCCCAGCCAACCAGAATCCTGGGATTGAAGGGAAATCCTCAGAACAGTAAGAGACAGTGGATCGGTTGGAGTTGGATCTTAAGGTGTGAGCAGCTCGAGTTTTCTAGCAGTGGCTCCCTGAACAAAGCTTAGGGGAATCAGCGGGAAGACGTCTAACTTGCCTCCCTGCCACGTTTCTTCTGCATTGGACTGCGAGATTGCAGAAGTTGGAATCAACCGATTTAAGATTAAAACTTTGGCAGAAAGTATCAGAGAGTTTAAAAGCACTGCTTGTGAATTTGGACTGAAGATTGCTGCTGTGAAGCATTCGACCTAGCCAGTGTGACAGACTGTTACTGGATTGAAAGGTTTGCTCAGTAATCGACTGAAATAGCACCCGGACTGTATCCGATCTGTGAGCAGTTAATGCTGTTTGATTTAAATGTGCTGAATGTTTCTCGTGGGTTGAGACCTGCCTGTTTGGGACTCAACCAGTTACGCCAGCTGGAGGCTTCACCAGTAACTAAAACAAACTTTGCCAATGTGCTCATCACATCTGGGCCTTTGCCAATCCAGCCCAGACCAACTGCTCTGCACCAGAGACTGTCTTTGGTGACAGACCAGCTTTAGGGATCCAGCCCCTGAGCAGAAACAACTCACAGGATGCAGCAACCTAGAGAGAAAGGCCATGAAGAGGAGGTGCATTGTGGTGGCCCTGTTTCCCCATGCTCATTGGTAAACACTACAAGGCCTCCATATCGCCAGCCATTTCACAGCCAAATGGTAGCAAGAGTACAATCAAGGTAGCTCCCTGCAATGAGTCATTTAATTATTTGTGGTATCATCTGATTTATTTTCATATTCTTGGGTTTCATGAGACTTGGCCAACCAGCCAGGATTACAAATAATCATTTTGTTGTTTTACATGCTAACTGCCTTTTCTTTCCATCAAGGGCCCCAACAACAGTTGCAACACTAGCCACCCCCCGGGCAATGCCTCTGGCTGGCCAGCATTCCATCCTGGGTACCCAGTGTTGCAGAACTGTCTATTTGGGGACTAAAAGTGCATGCCAAGAAACTGAATTTAATCAAAATACCAATCATTTAACTAAATTGATGCCCCTTCCTTGTTCACATCCTCTAAATAAATCTGATTGTTGTTTGACATTTAACCTGGCTATTCTGCACATTATTAGTTGAGTTATAGTACTGAAAGTGTACAGTTGCTTTGCTAACCTTGTTTTACAGGAGGTCTCCAGGGATATTGCTGAAGGTCCAACCCTTGTGGTAAGTGTGAAGTGTGTTTGCATATTATTACTGCTACTTACTGATTGTGTGTTAACTGCTGTTAAAGGTTCCAAGCCACTAGCAGGGTTAGTGGGTGGTTGTAGCTTCCCAGAGGACTATAACAGGCTAGACAGACACCCCCAGAACTGTTACTCTGGGTGGAGGCACATTAATACAGAATCCAGGCCTGGAGGCACCTTAATATAGAATCCAGGCCTCTCAACCTGTGGTTAGAAATACAGGCAGAGGTAGTAACCTTGGGGATAGTGCCACCTAAGGGTCACACCTAGAGTTCAGGGCACCATACAATCAGAACAAGGATACAATAGAATAAAAATAAAAACAAAACATCAAAATACATTTTAAATAGGTTCTGGTTAATAAATATAACTTAAAATTAAGCAGGGTAGTCCTGATTAAACAATTGAGTTTTAAGGGAGATCTTAAAGTCCTTCACTGTGCTGGCAGATTAAATGTTTACTCGCAGTGAATTCCAAAGTTGTGGAACAGCAGTTCCAGATGCCCTGCCCCACAACTGATTAAGGCAGGAGTGGTGGAACAGATACAATCTGAAAACTATGTTTAGTAGAAAAAGAGAATTGGTTTAATAGGAACTGATACAGATCACCACGGCTTGATGCAGTTTACAAAATGTTGGATAGATATAAACTAAACGTTTTAAAAAAATATGTGTCATCCAATACTACTTTAAGTGTGCAATACAAGAAACATTAAAAAAAAGTTAAAAAATATTGGAATGGACATGGATGGAGAAAAAATTAAGGTATCTAGATTTCCCCATGGTTTGCAAATAATAATAAGAATAACTTTAAGCTACAATTTTATATGGATATCCTGATAGATCCTAAATTAAGAGCTAGTTTCACAATTTATAAATTTGAAACTTTTGATAGCAACATCTGGCAGCTAAAATACACAAAGGATAAAAACGTATCAAGTGACTGTGACTGTAAACAGGGAGGTCCTGAAAATCTAATACATGTAGCATGTCTATGTACTTGGTATAGTATACCAAGAGCAACCTTTGCTAAAACCATCTTTCGTATGGATACCATTCACCAATTGGAAATTGACAATTTTGCACTTTTGAGAATTCTGATTTATAATGAGGATACTGTGGCAATCGAAGCTCTAGCTATCTTTCTTAATACTCTAGTTTGAATTGGAAAAAAGATGGTAGCTGGTACGAGGGTGTGACAGAATATTGTATGAAATGTTGGTATTATTTGAATGTATGTGCAATCTAAATTGATCACAATTTCATAACAATTATTTATTCAATTATGTCATCATTTTTAAAGACTGTGCAATATGTTGTTTGAAATACTGTAAAATTTCTCCTTTATTTTGTCTAATGTTTAATTTTAAAGATTTCTTCTATGTGTAATGACAATATTGTCGAACAATAAAGCGTTTACTTACTTACTGATCTTGATGGTGATGCTCACAGAATTGGCAGAAAGTGCACTGTGTAAGACCAACATGGTAGGGTTGCATCAAGAAGTGTCCATCACCAGTCAGGCCACAACATTCTGAAACAACTGCAGGTGGGGCATAAAACCTCCAGATAAAACTAAGTTCAGACATAACTCAACATTACCTGTTCTTGGGACCTCTTTTCAGCCTTTGTCTCACACTGTAGCCACTTCCTTAATGTCATCTGCCTGCTGCTGCAGGACCTGGATACTATGCTACAGTGCAAGTTAGGGAGTGTGATGGAAGCCACTAGATGCCAAGAATTACTTGGACAGGACTTTCATAACCTGTACTTATACCCAGGAAGACAGCAGGAGCAGAGAACAGCTGTTTGGAGATTCCTTTTTATTAACTTTTATCAAAAGGTTTCAGGGTATTCACAGGCCGCAAACACAGAACCATCAATCAGGCAAGTTGTTTTAGTTTTCTCATGGCAAGCTGTGGTGTTCTGTAGAATTCCATATTGGGTCCCATACTTTTTTCTGTCTTTTTAAATGATCTTACATCAGCCTGTCCTTCTTCAGAAATGCTTTTATACTCACATGATGTGGTCATTTTCAAAGGTGGGAAGGATTTAGGGGCCTTAAATGACATTCTCGAAAAAGAGTTTATTAATTTACAGCATTGGTTTAATGCCTGAGGGATGGTCCTAAATATTAAGAAAACAAAAACCATGTTTTTTTAGCAGAACAAAAAAGATAGGGAATAGTGAATTTCTGTTAAAAGTTCTTGATGGTGAAAATATTGAAACAGTTAACCAATTTAGATACTTGGGAGTTACTTTAGACAATGCCTTTACTTTTGAATCCCATGTTGACTGTATGATAAAAACAATACATTAATGCTTGGGCTCCTTTTATATAGAGTACAAAACAATCTCTTACCTGAGACCTGTGCCCTTATGGTGAAGAGCCTATTGTTTTCAGTTTTAAACTACGATCTAATAATAGCCCAATGCCCTATTTTCCCCATGGCTCATTCAACTGCTTCACTCTTCCTCCTCCCATCTCAACCCTTCCGTCCTTCCTACCTCCAACCCCTACCCTCCCTCCCTCCCTCCCCATCCTTCTCCCTCTCCATCTACTTCCCTCCATTCTTCCCTCACCTCATTCCCTCCTCTACTCCCTCTCCCTCCCTCTCTCCCTTCTCATCTACTCCCACCTCCCTTGCCAACTTCTATACTCTCCTCCCCATCCTATCCCCTTCACTGCCTATTCCCAACTCCATTCCCTTTCCCTCCTTCTCTCCTCTTCCTTCACCCAGACTTCCTCACCTTTTTTTACTCCCCCCACCCCACCCTCTTCTCCTCTCCCACTCACCACTCCATTTGCTGCTCCCTATAGCCCCCACATAATTATTGATCAAGCCCCACCCTGTACTGTTCCTGAGGATACAGCCTGGGAGTTCCAGTACTTCACATTTCTGATGATATTAACTTGTATAATTATTGATTTGCCTGAATGATTTTATATATTTTGCACATTGTTGTGTCTTATTGTATTACTGTGCTTCTACTTGTATTTTGTACTGATCCCCTTCCACTTTCCCCTAGGATGCATCTGGAAATGAGCTTTAGGGCTCAGTATGTTCTTCCTTGTAAATCTCTTTTAAATAAAGACAAATTTACTTGAGTGTGGGAGTGGAGTCCTAAATAGGGTGAGAGTAGTTTGCAATGGATCCATGACAGTTAGTCGACAAATTCATTGTCGACCGACATTACAGCGACACTTTTATGTCAACCGCAATTGTGGTTGGCATAAAGACGGTCACTTGAGACTGTGATTTCTTTGGGGTGCTTTACCCCCCAAACCCCCCATACAAGGGGTTCTGCCCCCTGCACCCCCAATAACTAAAATAATCAACTCTGAACCAGAGTTGATTTGGGCAGGGGATGCAAGACCCCCAGAAAGCAGTGCCAGGGTCCTACGCCGACACTGCAGTGACCTGTCGCTGTTGTTGTTGTACTGTCGGTCACAGTAAAATTGTCACTGTAGCAATGGCATACCATTTGCATTATAGTGTGCTGCTTCATAACAGGCCTCCCATTTAAAACACATAATTGTTTCCTGTACCAGGCTGCACAGTTGCTCTCATTTGTTGACCAAGTATAGACAAAAAACGTAGTCTTCTTCCATAAGGTCATCCTGGGTAAGGTCTCATGTTCAATAGTATAATTATTCTCACTATGGAATAAATCTCGTACTAGAATGTGGGCTTTAACACTGTTTAACATCCCCCTTCTGAAAGACTTGTTTTGGGCATAGAGCTTTTGATTATGTTGGTCTAAGTGATTACAATAATCTACCACAATTAGTCAAGTCTATCAGATTCATTCCTGTTTTTAAGAAATGTTTGTCAAGTATTTTAAGTGCACAGTCTATATGCTGTTGAAATTTTTTTTTTATATTTGTGTTTTGTCTGTACTGCATGTTATTGCATGTTATTTTGTAAATGGTTGTCACACTTGAAAAAGGTCAACGTTGTTCAATGTGCTTTTCCAGGGTAAATAATAAAAACCTTTTTTTATTACCATTGTGCTTATTTCTTGATCAAGCCATACCCCATCTCCCAGCCAGAGTTACTCCCCAGTTCTTTTGGTGCCTCACTGGGCCATGGCACCTTTCCCACCTGCTGACCCACTTCCAGCTGCCTTTCTTTCAGCATACTCCATGGTAGAGGTCAGGACTGCTAAACCATGGACAATGGGATGGATGCTGTTTTAAGTGCCCAGAGGATGTAAGTGAAGGCAGGTCCTTGCCTCAAATTGAGATTTTGTTGCCTTAGTTTTGTCCCTGCACACTTCCCTCTTCAAAGGCATGTTTTTTCCCCTGTAAGTCCAATGGAAATATATTGTCAGTCACTGCAATCCCCATGCATCTTATTATGCTGATGTTATTTGATTCAGAGGTCACCTCCTCCAACCAAAAGTCTCCGTTGGTGGCACACATGCTCTGATTTCAGTTTGAAGTAATCTTGCCATTATGTAATGAGGAGCTGCCTACAAGCCTTCATGATTCTGGCAGAATTTAAATGTCATCTGGGCAGCTGGCTGAGGTGGTGAGAGGAGGGTATGTGCAAGTCACTGTTCCTCTCTCTTGCACAGTTCTTGTATTCATTTGTTGGGTGGCATGGGGTGGGTTAGGTGAGAGTGTGTGGGGAGAGGCGTGGTATCATTGTCTTTTGTGGCTAGGGCTTAGGGAAGGAGGGGATTTTGGTATTTCTGAGTCACTGAGGGAAAGGATGTTATACTGACTGTTTTGCCGAGTTTGAGGAGGTGGGGGTGGTATTGCATACTGCTGAGCGGGGGGGAAGGGAGGCAGAGTTCATCATCATACTGGTTGTAGTTGTCTGAGGAAGTGGAAAGGATAGGGTGTTATGAGACGGTGGATGAAGGAAACTTACTTTTTTAGGCCTTTTGATCCCTTTTTTTAAAAACGTAATTCATACTGTGAATTGGTATCAAAGTGCATGTGTAGTGGAAGGTTTTGCACTTTGCTAACAATTTGGCTTCAAAGTGAAACTTCACAAGACTCCTAGCTGCGAATGTATTCTCACTACTTGACTTTGGAATTCTTTATAAGACTCTCCAGACCAAATAGCTCTGTTAAGAAAATATGTGCTAAAATTGCATGGAGACTGGGGGAATGTGGGGGAGGGATGTCAAAAAGGAGGGACGAGTGGATAGTGGAGATGGGGGGGGAATCACTCAGCAGATGCTGAGAGATCTGCAAACTTGAGAAGACTAGTAAGGCCTTTTTCTGCTGGCTACTTTTGTATATTCATATGTGTATTTGTTGCATTATATATTTATACTGTTATTTTGTTTTGCCCATTCTCATGTATTTATCGCATACACCCCTTCCCTGGGCCACACCTGGAAATGAGCCTTAGCACAATGTGCCTTTCTCAGTCAACACTTTCTAATTAGCAAACTAACTGACAAACTAACTAACTAACAGACTTGACAAGGCTAAAGGGAGTTCAGCTGGTCACTTGAAAAAAAAAAGCATTTGTATGACTTAGCCAATGTGATATGGAGTTACAGTATGTACAAAAAACTATCACTTTTGACGTGCGTTTTTTAAAAGACAAGTTTTAACCCCCGTATTCCATCAAGGGTTTCTAGTGACATAATAAACCATGAGAGCAAAGAAGAGTTGGATAATTTTTAATTTGTATAATAAAAGGTCAGCCACTGTTTGGGTTTAAAATTGCCCAAGATAAATACATTTGTCTTGTTACTAGACTGTTATGCACATCAAGACAGCACAGTAAACAATAGGATACCACATAATGAAATTGGCATGGGAGGAAAAACACACTTAAGAGGTGACAGACAAGGGATTTTTAGGTCATTAGGTTGTCAGGACAATCAGATGAGTCCAGACTAATACAAGATCATGTTACAGCCACGGTGTAGGAAAATAAAAACACAAGCAGCATTTCAATAAACGTACTCATCTCAACAATACTAATCCACCATTTGCTAGCAGCATTTTTACTGCAGATAGATCCTAAACATCCTGATGTGCAATGCTATATGCCTCTACACTGACTATGTCATTGCATTATAGCTGCATAGAGCTAAGCCCTTATTTCCTGCTTTGGCAACACTCATCTGCCCCAAATAATAACAAAAAGACTGCTTGTGGCCATGCCAAGCAACCTTTGAAAGTATTTATTTGTTTGAAATCACTGCAATCGGGTTAGCCCCATAAGGTGCAGCATCTCATTTTCACGGGCGTACTAGGTAGGATAGCAGCAGCCAACAGGTTAATATGGTCCAGCAGGAAAGGTTATTTACAGTCCAAACAATACACAAAAAAGAAAAACTGTAAAGGTAAGTACATCCAACAGTAATCAAAGCAAGCTAATAAAGTGGAATCACAGCTAAGAGCATGAGCATTGTTAGGTAACAGTACTGTGGTCAGGGGGGTGGGGATTGTTGACCAAAACAAATACAGGAAGTTTTATAGTGGCTAGAAAGACTGGACCTGAACACTTTCAAGATAGAAGCATTCCTCCGTTGCAGAGGGAGTTTGTTTCAGATGGTTTGTGTTACAAATGCAAAAGCCTTTCTCTGAAAGTCACACTTCAGCCAGGGAATTAAGAATGTAAGTGCTGTTGAATGGAGTGAGTAGACACTGCTTGACTGTGTGAAGTAGGCTTAGAGATAATCAGGGGGTTTTCCTTGTGCACAGTTGTAAAACTAGTAAAGCAAGTGGTACAGTTGCAGCAACTGACATGGTCTATTTCTAGATATTTTGTGATATTCCTCAAGTGATTTGCACTGGTGGCCCTACAGTGATACTGTAGGCAGATAGGGATTTCTTTACAGATATCACAGAAATTGAGGAAATATATCAACATGTCAATTGCTGAAACTGTAGTCATTCCTCCTTGAGGGACTTGTCCAGTTATGCTGGTCACAGAGCAGACACTAATGAGTAGACCATATGCAGGAGAGGATGAACCTGCATAATCTATTGTACAAATGATACAGAAGCAGCAGAGTGGTCTAGTTTGCACAGTGGTATATGATGTAAGCATTAATGCATGACAGAGGAGGGGTCTACTAGGGAATTAATTGCCTCCAAACACCAACCGGGCATTAATTCCCTAGTAGAGCCTGACTCTGAGTGCATTAATGCACTTGTAACATGGTAAGTGCTAGAACAATGAAGTATTATGGTTATAGTTTGCAAAAAAAACTCACATACGGCAATGCTAGATTCACTTACTTGTTTTTAGCCCAAAAAATGCGTTGTGCAACGTGTGACATCTTTCAATATTGTGGCTGCTAGGAATTGACTATTAAGATTACTGCTCTTTTCTGTGCTATAACAAGCTATCTAATAAACATTTTTAATTCTGAATGGTACTTATTTAATAAACATGCTTGCAATTTCTTGTTCATTCCGTGCTTTGTGGCACAAAGGATTCTGGGTGACAGTATTAACTTCTTCCTCACTATCAAAAATTGATGAGTTTCACTAAAACATTATAACATCTTACTGCATCTTGATTTCTCCTGCTTTCTGCATGCTTGGGACATGGCTTATGTGCACTCAGTGACAGGCTACCTTTTTTAACAGTTCTATGGAGTACACATCGATTTTAAACATTTATAGTGAGGAAGAGATCGTGGGCACTTTATGGCAGGGGAGACAGCAAGCAGCTTTTCTATACCATGCTCAGGACAAGGCTTTAAAGAGGACTTCCCTGCTTCATTCTAGCTCCATTAAGTGAAGTGAGTTACACTGCAGGGATTTGAGGTGATCGAAGTGGGAGAATACGTTGGTGCAGACAGTGAATGTTTCTCCTGTGCATTCTCTTGGGGTTACACTTGCATTTGGGAATGGCTGCTGTGTGGGGAGTTCTTTGATTCTGTGTAAAATATGTGGAAAAAGTCAGAGTTCTGCTGGGTGGGAAATGGGAGCGGGAGATGGAATGTGTACAGCACGCTCTCCAGCAGAGGACACTGACTTCAGTCAGGTGGGTGGCAAATGAGGATTCCAATATTTCTATTGTGTGCAATCATGCTTTTTATGTGGAGTTTGCAGGTACTACAGCAGCGGGCATTATTGTGTGTGTGATCGGGGTTCCTAAGTGGCAGTGACAGGTATTATACTAGCGGTCATTACTAGGGAATTAATAACCACTAGTTTGCCTTCACATGTTGTATTTGGACCAATCATTCTGCTGCATTTTTAGATGTATTAATAGCCATGTTACAAGTCTCCATAGTCAGTGGAAAGGGGCAGGAAGTTAGAAACTACCTGGTTCCTTAGGTCAGCACTGAGGCTGTTTCTGGACCTGTAAAGAAAGTTGAGAGTAGGCCTACGGTTTTTAAGCTGTGATCAAGGAACCTATTTATGTGAGTGATAGATATTTGAATACGCTGACTTGCTCAGCAGTGATGCCATTTGAGGTTACTACTGCAAGTAGATCAGTTGAATGAGTTAGTAAATTCTGGGATCCAAATACCATAGACTCTGTAGACACTGATGAAATTGTTTTAAAACCATTTTTAAAACCATTTTAAGAAAATTGAGCTATTGCATTTAGACTTGCTTTTCTCTGGGTTTAAAAACAGTTCAAATATGTTTACACACAGTTCATAAGTGGGTTTAAACACTGTTCTGTCTAGTACTGTTTTAAACACGTAAGACTTGTACCCCACCATGCCTTGAGTTTCTTTCAAAACAAATCCCATAGTGCTTTGCTTTGTTGTCATTTTACGTCATCCTGGAAAATGGATGAACTCTCAGAGCTGCTTCAGTTTGTTGTTACTGCTAAATATATGACAGTGTACTGTCATATACTGAGTGAGAGGATAAAGCTAAAGAATTCAAGAAATAGAAGACAGCACAGAATGTGTTTGTTTCAGCTACAGTTTCTGAAGCTAACTTTTTCCACACAGAATGTAATTTCTTGTGGATATGGATGTTGTTCTGTCAACAGACGAATCTGGTGCATTGACAGGAGCAGCTGATGGAGGGATGAAATAGTTATGGGTACCTGGCAGGATGAAGAATGGATTGCAAATTGTTGGATGTCCAAACAAACTTTTACAATTCTGCCTCTGAATTGCACCCAGAAATATTTAGAAGAGGCAGACAACTACAAAAGGCCTTCACCACCATCCCACACAGAAGGCTAGTAAGCAAGCTGACCAGCCTGGGGGTGGGACCAAGGATAGTAACATGGGTACAAAGTTGGCTGTGTAACAGAACTCAGAGAGTAGTTGTAAATGGAGTTTATTTGGAAGAAGCTAAGGTGACAAGCGGGGTGCCTCAGGGATCAGTACTGGGACCAGTCCTCTTCAATGTCTTTATTAGTGACATCACAGAGGGGCTGGAGGGAAAAGTATGTCTGTTCACAGATGACTTAAAAATCTGAAACAGAGTGGACACACGGGAGGGGTAGAAAAAAGGAAGGGAGATCTGAAAGAGCTAGAAGACTGGTCATGGGTCTGGCAACTGGGCTTCAATGCCAAAAAATAAAAAATTATGCACATGGGGCACAGAAACCCAAGTGCAACACATCAGTTGGGGGTGGGGGTGGGGGTGTTATCAACCACAAAACAGGAAAGGGATCTGGGGGTCATCATCTCTGATGAACTGAAGGTAACAAAGCAGTGTGATAAGGCAGTGGGATGGACAAATAGAATGCTGGGGTGTATAGGGAGGGGCATCACCAGCAGAAAGAGGGAGGTAGTGTTATGCCTGTACAGATCAATGGTGAGGCCCCACCTGGAGTTCTGCATCCAGTTCTGGAGGTCCCATCTCAGGAAGGACATAGATCGAGTGGAGGCATTGCAGAGAATGGCAACCAGAATGATGCATGACCAGCATCAGAAGCCCTATGAACAAAGACTCAGGGAATTAAATACAGTGTATATATTCTCTGGAGGAAAGGAGAGAAAGGGGAGATATGATAGAAACATCCAAATACCTCAAGGGTAGCAATAAGGTACAAGAGGTTAGCATATTCTACAGAAAAAGATACTCAAGGACAAGGGGGCATGATAGTAAGCTGGAAGGGGGAGGCTTAGGGGAGATATGAGGAATACTTCTTTACAGAAAGGGTGGTGCACAGTTGGAACAGCCTCCCAGCAGAGGTGGTAGGTACAGAAATGGTAACAGGTTTCAAACACGCATGGGATAGGCACAAGGGGACCTTAGTCATGAGGAGGGGGGGTAAGGCTGGAGATCAGTTAGGGTCTGTGGTAGCTCAATAGGCAGAGACTTAGGGCAGACTGGGTTGGCCACGATGCCAACAGCTTCTATGTTTCTATATACAAATGGCCATTACCTGTTGAAAAGTGAGTGGCTATTACGTTGTGGCAACTGGCAACAAATACTGAGTACAGGACATTAGAACACTTATTTGGTGTTGGTCATTCTACTGTCACAGCAATAGTTTGAAGTGTTTGTTAAACAATAATTAAGGTCCTTTTGCCAAACGTTACAAAGGTTCATGATGTTGTGGACATGGCTACTGGATTCAAAAGGGAATAAGGTTTCTTAAATTGTGGAGGCAATGTCTATGGTAGACATTTCCCTATACTGCCACCCCCAAACAATGCAACTGAATATTACAATTGTAAATGGTATTACTCTGTGGCAATGTAGTCTGTTGTTGATCATCGCTACAGATTTGTAGGCATCAATATAGGATGGCATGGAAAAGTACATGACATCAGAGTTTTCAAAAATAGCAATCTATATGATCAGGGTGAAACTGGCACAGTTTTTGTACATATGAACAAAGTCATTGGGGAAGTCAGTGCACCAGATGTCATTTTAGGTGATCCTGCTCACCCTCTCCTATTTTAGCTAATGAAGCCATATGCTGATTACAGTGATCCAATCAAACATTACTTTAATTACAGACTTAACAAAGCTCTACTGGTTGTTGAGTTTGCCTTTGGTTGCTTAAAAGGGAGATGGAGATGCCTGATGAAACAAAGTGAATTTAGTACAGAAAACATACCATCTGTCATAGGAGCATGTTACATGTAGCACATCATATGCAAGAATAAATGTGAGCTGTTTGCCTCTTCATGGGAACCTGATGGTGAAATTAATATCGATGGATATCAACAGCCTGATATGGAAAATCATCTTTTTGACAAGATGTCATTTGCAGAACAAGGAATGGCAAGCAGTTGCTATCAGGGATGCTCTGGCTTATCACTTCTAGAGTCAGATGTAAGGTAGTATAAAAGGTGTATTCATAATTCTGCAGTATCCAACTTGTTACTAATTACTGATTTTAGACAGCACAACCAATATGTGTTAACGAGACCATGTGGCATTGTTGCATTATTAGTATAGGATCAACTTATTTGGTTATAAATTGGTTATTTTTTAAATGGTGTAATTTTAAAGCATATTTTACCCTTGATTATAAAATTGGTTTGAAAAATAGTGAAAACTGATTGGCTCAAGGCAAACTGTACCTGTGGTGTTATCTCAGCATAACAGCATTTGATATATCTCCAGCAGCCTCTTCAAAATAACATCAATACTAACCATGCATTTTTGACTGCCATCACAAACACTGCTGACACCTTTACTCACTTAGAACCTTCAACTAGGCAAAAAAGTAAAACAGCTTTTAATTAAAAAAAATAATGTTATTTGCCCTCATAATCCTTTTCTTACACCCTAACACAAACATTAAACATTGAAGTCCGCTGTACTTACGGTTTTATTTTCTGGTGTATCTTTGCTGACCATGAAAAATCCCTTTCCTACCCTTACCTGTTTACCAGGGAAATCTCTCATTTTCACTTGCTATAGATACAATAAAATCCTTGGTTCCATCTGAGGCCTTTTGTTGTTTGTAAACATGCAAACTTGTGAAGAAGTCGGCAGAATAAGGCGATTAAGTCTATCGAGTCTGCTCATATTGCAGGGTCCTCAGCATTAGCTACTGACCTTGCCCACCCAATCCACCCTTCCCCTGCATCCACCCCTCTCCTGATTCTTATTTTCCCCTTAACTCTATCCCAGCCTCTCTTGAAGCTGCCTACCATTTTCAGTGAAACCACTTCCACAAAAATCCCATTCCAACTCACCACCACCTTTTCAGTGAAGAAGTGCCTCCTAGCCTCTCTCCTAAACCTCCACCCCAACTTGAGACTGTATCCCCTCATGTTTTGGTTCCCACTAAGCTTGAAGAAACCCTCTTTGTATATCCTATTTATTCCTGTCAAATACTTAAAGGTTTCAGCCATGTCTCCTTTCTCTCACCGCTCCTCTAGGAAGTACATTTTCTGGGCCTACAACCTCTCTTTGTATGCCCTACCCTGCTGGCCCATGATCATCTTGGTTGTCCTCCTTTGGACCGTCTCCAACAAGTTTATGTCCTTTTTCAGGTATGGCCACCAGTACTGTACAGTTTACTCCAGATGCGGCCTCAACAATGACCATTACAAGGGCAGTATCACCTCCTCCCACCTACTTCTGATCCCCTGGCAATGCAGCCCAACATTTTATTTGCATTCACTGCTGCTTTCCTACATTGCATGGAGTGTTTCAGGTCACTAGTGATCATCACTCCCAGGTCCTTCTCCTCCTCTGATGCAGGTAACCTAGACTCATCCCAGGCTGTACTCAGCCCTTGGGTTCTTGGCTCCAGTGTGCATAACCTTGCATTTCTTTGTATTGAATCCAACTTGCCAAATCCTGGACTACCTTTCTAGTTTTTCCAGATGTTCTGCTAGGTCTTTTATCCCTTCTGCTGTTTATACCCTCCCACAGAGCTTGGTGTCATCTATGAATAGGCAAATTTTGCCCTCAATACCATCCACAATACTGCTGATGAAGACATTGAACAACACCGGTCTGAGCATTGAGCCCTGTGGGACCCCACTGGTGACCTTGTTGGTGATGTAGAGCTCACCTCCCACCACCATGCTCTGTGTCCTGCCCCTCAGCAAGTTTTCAACCTATGCATTCAACTTCTTACCAATCCCTAAATCTGCCAACTTCCTGTTCAACCTGTTGTGTGGTACAGAATCAAAGGCCTTGTTGAAGTCCAGGTAAAGGATGTCCAGAGCTTGGCCTGTGTCCACTGTTTTAGTGACCCAGTCAAAGAAGTCAATCAGATTTGTTTGATGCAACCTCTCTCTCATAAACCCATGTTGTCTGTCATCCTGGAAACCATTCTCATCTAGATATTCTAGTAACCTTTCCTTAAGTATGGTCTCCATGAGCTTTCACATAGTCGAGGTCAGACTGACCAGTCCATAGTTCCCTGGGTCATCCCTGAGACAGCTGTTATAGAGGAACATTATATGTGTTGTTCTCCAGTCCTGCAGTACCACACTTGACTCCAGTGAACTATTGAACAGGTCAGCAAAGGGACATGCAAGCTCCTCCACCGGCTCCCTCAATACCCTTGGGTGTATGATGTCTGGGCCTGGGGATTTACCTACCCTTAGTGATAACAAACTGGTCCTCACCTTATCCACCTCTATAAAACACATCTGTGTGCTGTCCTCCATTTCTCTTCTCCTTTCCCCTAGTGACACTGGTTCATCTCTCTCTCTCTCTCTCTCTCTCTCTCTCTCTCTCTCTCTCTGTTGAAGACAGAACAGAAGTACTCATTCAGTACCTTTGCTTTGCCCTCATTCTCCTCTGTCCACCTGTCTCCTTTCCTGAGCCTAACAATCCCACCTTTCTTGCTAATAAAGTGAAAAAAGGCCTTTTTCCCTGATGAAGACCAATGGTTGTCTCTTGTTCTCACTAGAAATAAACCCCTGATACACTTGTTAAAATTCAGTGTGCCCTTTTTCATTTCCTTGCTAAGTACAGAAACTTGTGTGCTTCCTTCTGAGCTTTATCCTGCCAGACTACCTTACTTGCTATGCTAGCCATCTTCAGATAGTCTTCCCTATTTTCCTCCCTCTGGTTACTTCTAAATTTCTTATAGGCTGACCTCTTATTCCTTACTGCCTGGGCGACCTCAGTGCTAAACCAGCTGGGTGCTTTGTCCCTTGAGTTCTTCCCTTTGAGCCGCATCCACTCCCCTGTGGCAACCATTATTCCCTCCTTGATGATGGAAGACCTTTGGTCAACCCCCATATCCACTTGGATGCTTGCTAGATGACTCCTTAGCAGCTTGCCCATCTTTTTGAAGTCCATGTTTCTAAAATCCAGTATTTTAGTCTTAGTGGAGGCCTTTTCCCTGCCCATATCTAACTGGAGTGCTATGATCACACCCACCCAGGGGCTCCTTGACCTTTATATGCTGGACATGGTCCCCGTTTTTCAGCACCAGATGAAGGATTGTCCCCTCCCTGGTTGGTTCTGTGATGCTCTGTGTTGGGGATACACTTTTTAGTGCTTCTAGGATCACCTGACTCCTGGCATATGTCATGATCGGTACCCTCCAATTCACCTTGGGCAGATTGAAGTCTCCCACTAATACCACCTCTCCCTTCCCTGCAGCAGCCAAAATTTGCAAATTCAATTTCCTGTCTCTTTCCTCCTCCTGGTTGGGTGGTCTATAAACCACTCCCAACCTCACCATCCTCCATCTATTAGTAATTATTAGTAACTGAATCCACATAGCTTCTGTCCTCCCCTCTTCGAACTCCTACCTCATACATGTTACATCCTCCCTAATGTCAGCTGCCACTCCTTCCCCTTTACCTACCTTCCTGTCCCTCCTGTAAAATTTAAACCCAGGGATCGAGAGGTTTCAGTCATCATTACATATGGTCCATGTCTCCCTGACCAGTGTTTGAGGGAGTGTGTGATCATTTTGCCAGTTGAAATGATCAGAGATTTGAATTATTGTATTCTATCCATATTAAATATGCCATATATTGAGTGTAGGAAAAATAGAACAGAAACAATGTTGGGAAAAGTGAGGAAATAATATAAAGAAGAATGAGGAAAGGTGATGAAAAAAGTAAAAGGTGGTGAGATGGGAAAAATAGAGGGTTTAAGAGCTAATTTGAAAAAATGTTTGGTTATGTATTGTATTTGAAATGGAGAAGGCATACCAAAATGCTAGGTTTTGCTGGGAATATTCTATTGGGGTAATTAATTATTTTTTTTTAAACATTAAAATGTTTAACATTATTTTTTTTGATTCACCAAAACAAAAATCTTGGACCAATTTTATAACTGCAAAAAGACATTGCAGTGAGTGCCATGTGGTGAGTTAACTGCATCTGGGGTGGTTGAAGGCACTCGGCAATGCCTCATGCCTCACAGCACACCAGTAGTGTGCAGTTATCTGACCACAGTGCACACCCTGTCTTGTCTTATTGCTTAATGGTCTACTCAGTCACTGAACTAAAACACCAAATTCAACAAATCTGAAACTGAAAAACAGTGGTAGTAAATATTATTTTGGGTTGGGAGCGGCTCTGGATCCCTGGGCATCATGCTGTCTAGTGGGAGGGTTTTTCCTTTGGAGCACCCCTAAGGCTCAGATGTGCAGTGTCATCAGAGGCACACCATGCATGCTCCTGTGTGTGTGTGTTTGTGTGTGTGCACGCTGACACCTGCTGAGCACCAATCCTGCAGGCGTATGGAGCATCAGGCGCACCAACTCTAGCCTCCACTAGGAGTCAGATTATTGCTGTCCACCCTGACCATCCTTCCTCATAAGAGGAGACCAGTCTTCTGGACACTCAACCTCCTCCCCACTGCTGATCCTCTGACACTCCAGGTTGATTATCAGTGTCGCAGGCAGTAGCACTACCGCTTGTGCAAGCAGGCTGGCTGTATGTTAGCTTTATAATATCATGATGAAGAATGAAATGCAGCCAGGACAATTTATGCTCAGTTGTGTTCAGGCTGTTTACCACACTCTCCTGCCCACCTGACTGACACTGAAACCACACACACACACACACACACACACACACACACACACACACACACACACACACACACACACACACCTTTCTGTATATGCTACGACTGCACTATAGGGGCTTAAAGAGCAACTGACATTCTTAGAGCAGGCAGGTCATGACAAGAAGCTGCCTGGATAATTACATTTTTCATACACAGCGGTGCAGTGTATACATATAAGGAACCCAAACAAACAGAAGATAGAAACAAATAAGTGCCTTAGCTGAAATTCGAACCCAGGCCACCCAGAATACAGTTCTGTTTTTGCTACCAGCTGCACCACCAAGGCAACTGGAAACCTTGGACTCCCAGAAGCACCTTACTCTTTCTCTAATGCACTACCTGGAGCTGTGCAAATAATTACATTTTTCACACACAAGGGTGCGGTGTGTACATATATGGAACCCAAACAAAGCTGCCTGCCCAAGGATGTAATAGAGGCAGTTTTTTTAATTATTTTGTGATCAGTGCAATATTTATTTAACTTACAAAGTTATCAGTGATATTTAAGATTTCGGCCGAGCCCCTGAGTGCGCGCTGCAGCCCTGCTCCTAAAATCCACGTTATAATGATGCAAACTAGGGAAGGGGCTGCAATGTTACTAATTAGTGCTTAATGGGATTTGGGTGGCCATTATACAGGTTTATTTACATTTATAATCAATTATACTTGTTAATTTGGGTTCATCCTTATTTCAGCGCAGTTGAAACCTGTGTGGTCAAATAACAGACTGACGGAAACCTGAAAAGCACACGGTCCAAAACCATGCTAAAATTAAATAAATTAACTTCAAGACATGCTTGCTGTTTTGACCATGCTGTTTTCGACTACTCTTCCATCCCTTTGTGATCTTGATGGGATGTCGTTAAGGTGGTAGTCAACTATAGTACACTTTCCCCTTAACATGTACAGTTGTCTATAAACTAGAAACCAGTTCATGCAGAAAGTGGATTTCATAACAGCATTACATTTGGACTGGGACAGCGCCATCAACATCAGCCACTGTGTCACCAGGTGTTTTAATACTGGTAAAACATTGATGTTCAGCTGAGAGAGCAGTTCTTATAGGCAATTACATTTTTCAATTGCTTAAAAACTGCATTATATTAATTATTCAACTGTAATTTTAGCATAAATGTAAACAGCTTTACCTCAATATGAAGCTGGATTTTGAAATTTGTAATAGTTAAAAAAGGGCTTGTTTAATTGTCCTTCAACCAAATATTGCACTTGAAATATTTGGAAGTTAGCACAACACTACATCAACCGCTATTTATATCTCAATATATGTCTGCTAATATGTAATGAATCAAATATGAAATTGAAAACATTATGCTGGCCCAGTGGTGCTGGAGGTTGAGATGCTGGTCGCTATACCTCATGCCACACTGGCGACCCGGGTTCGGGATCGAGCCTGGACCATCAGGGGGTGGTAGGTGGGAGAGAACATTGAGCATCCGGAAGACTGCTCACCTCTCTCAGAGGGAGGGTACATGCTGTCCCGCTCACTGATTGCCCTCTGATGGCAACTGGAGGGCAATATGGGTCGGGAGGCATGCTCCAATGTGGTTACATTGGTGGGGAAGGGGAGAAAACAGGGGAAAAAGAGCCTGACAAGCCTGCATGATGGTCCACCACTCTGCTGGCTGACCCTGGGGTTCTGAATTAGATCTCTTGGGAGGGGACACCACCTCCCTGGCCCTGCTGTGGGGGGCAATCTGTGGGGGAAATATCGGGAGGTGGGGTAGCTGAATGTGGCACGGTGGGACCTGAGAGAGAGTTCCTCCTTCAGGAGGACCAAAGCACCTGCCAGGGCTGGGGTGGAATAAATGTACATGGACAAAAAAAAAGAAATTGAAAATAATACTATAAGTGAAAACTTCACAGTATAAACATGTAATGAAATTTAAAAAACAAATTATATATAGAGTGAGCGCTCCATGCCAATCAGTGTGCTCCTTTTATCTATGCATTAGACTCTCTTATTCTGTTAAGAATAGCTTATGTGCAACTGCAATGGAAGCTGGTTTGTTTGATTTCTTTTTTTATTTAAATGTTAATATATAGCTGATTATTAAATGGGCAAAAAACTTACTGAATTGAGACTGGCTGAAAGCCTTTTTCAGCCGTGTCCTTATCAGGACATAACCTTGAAGCTGGCACTAGTTGTGCCAACCAAAACTCAGTACACAGAGAAATCAATCCACTGCTCTCCTAACACAACTCCTCACATAGCATGTGATGGAACCACAACCGCTGCACTGGGAGAGCGGTGCCACCAACAGAAATGGAAAAAAACATACCGTGCAGTATATCCCCTTCCTCCATGATGAGGAAGTATGCAGTTAGTACTGTTTTCTTCAGTGCCTGTCTGCCCCAGAAAATGTATGGCTCTTGCTCCCACAATTTCAAATGCTGCCAAAGAACCAGTCACTGTAATTGAGTGTCTGGTCCCTTTCCACCATCTGTCGTCTCGATCCTGCAGTTGTCCTCCAGACCTCCCAGCCAGTCATCCCCATCCATGGGGGTACATAAGTCAAAACCTCTAATTTGTAATGGCATCACACAGGAACAGTTTCACTTTTAAAAATCACAAAGCAAAAACTGACCTGTACGGCGGCTGCTAACGGACATGCTCACTCACAGTTAAGTGGGCCAGTTGCTGCAGCTGATAAACCATAAAGAAAAGAAAAGCAAACACATTAAATAAAAAGAAGTGTTGAGAGAGACACAGAGTTCCTAGGAGAGATACAGTACATACACCACAGAAGAAACCACTAGAGAGCACCCGCTAAGTGACTCGGTCCCTCACACTCAAGCTGGCCTGGTAGCTAAAACTGAAAAACAAACCCTAGACCAAAGTAAAATAAAGGAAATAATAATCATAAAAAAGAAGCATTATTCTGTTTGGGGAGAGACAGAGTAAAAAGGAAACAGACACACCAACCCAATATAGTGGCTGGTCGATATTATATGGTGTGCATGTCTGCAGTACAAATGGACTGTTTTTCTGTGTTGTGCATTTTTAACAGGTTTTAGCATACTTCTTTTTAAATATCTTTTTTTATTGGGGGTCCTGGGAGGGGGCCCATTTTATACACACACACTCTCCAGGTGTAGGTTATGTCTGGATAAGAGCACGCCCAGGTGAGCGAGACACTGCGCAGCACCTCGTGCTCATAACATACCTGGGCATGCTCTTATCAGGACATAATCCACACCTCGGAGTTTGTTATTGCTTGCTTATTCTGTGTCAGTAGTGCATTAATACAACCACTGCAACCACTCTTATGACTATAAGAGTGGTGACACTTACATTATTATGCCTACATTCTTATGGTATTAGAACTGCTCACCTTTGGTTTGCTGTTCACATGCCATAAGAATGCTAGTGAGACCATTATTACAATTGTAAGATTTGTCTCAGTGGTAGTATTAACATACCGTATTGTAACACACTCAAAACCCATTTCAGGACAAAAACAATATATCTCTATGCCCTTCTCCTACTCCTGTCAGGGGACATAGAGGTAAACCCAGGCCCAATTTCTACAAACTCCCCCACCCCTATCACTCTCCCCCAAAGGCTTACGCATGTTACACCTAAATACTTGCAGCCTCCTATCCAAAATCTCACTACTGCTACGACCTATCACTCCAACAATGCACCACATATTGACCATCTCTGAAACTTGGCTAAAACCTCACCACATGGATACTGGAAGTCTCCATCCCAGGGTACACCATAATCAGGCATGACAGGTGAGGGTCTAAGAAAGGTGGGGGCACAGCCATATAAATCTCAAACAGTCGCCAATTCACTATGATGGAAATCCCTTCCCTTCCCGCAAATACAGATGCCTCATTAGTTAAACTATCAATCCTTTTTTTCCGCCCCTATATACATGTCTAGCACATACTGTCCCCCATGCACATCCACTGAGGACATCCTCTCCCACCTTACCATGCTACAATCCCTGGCCAAAGGTGGGGAACTCCATGCCACAGGGGACTATAATGCCAACCGGCTAGGAGCTGACAAAATCCACCTGAAAACTAAAATAAAAGCTCTAAACCTCAAGCAACTCATAAACGAGCCCACCAGACTCAACCATAAGTCTAAAAACCACACCCTTTTGGTCTGGACCCTCACTACGCACCCACATAGAATCCTTGAAGCAGGGCTCCTTCCTGACTCCATTACTGATCACCACATAATATACCTGATCAGGAAGGTTCACAGCCTCCCCTCCCCAAAGACATTAGGCACCAGGTCATACAACTCCTTGGACCTAAACTCTCTCCTAGCTGACTTAAGAAGGGTGGACTGGTCCTGTATCACCAAGGCCTCTTCCATTGATGTTGCCTATAACGCATTTCAATCCAGCTTCCTAAAAATCTGGGACAAGCACACTCCTCTGCGTACTAAAAGAGTTAGAGGTGCACATCTCCCCTGGATCACAGCTGACATAATCAGGAAATGCCATTCCAGGGACCTTGCCTGGAAAGCCTATAAGAAATTGGGCTCCCAGGCCTCCCTTACTACTTACAGAGTCCTAAGAAATGCTTGCACAAATACCATACGCCTAGCAAAAAAGTCCTACTTCCTATCTACCTTCAGTACTAAATCTAATCACCACATGGACTTTTGGAAATCCCTCAAATCCCTGCTCTCTCTTCCCCAACCTAACCACCCCCCCCCACACTACTTGTAAATGGCTCCATCATCTCTGACCCAAGCTGTGTTGCTGAAGCTTTCAACACTATTTCTCCAGCTGTGCAGACAAACTTCTATCCTCCTCTGAGCATGAATTCTCAGCCCACCCCCGCCTCTTCCCCAGCACTCACCCCCAGCCCTCCTTTCTTTTTCCAACCAGTCTCCCCTGTAGAAGTCCTCCACTCCCTACGTGCACTTAACCCGAACAAAGGTAAATGCCCATTATCCCTGGATGCTAAGATGCTATACCTATCGGCCCCTGCCATGACCTCCCCCCTGGCCGCACTTCTCAACCTCTCCTTCTCACTGGGCAAGGTACCAACTTCTTGGAAAATGGCCACTGTCATACCCCTCCCTAAAGGCGGTGACCCTTTATCCCCAAGCAACTATAGACCTATTTCCCTCCTTCCTATTCTGGCAAAACTTAAGGAGTGACTTGTCCTGTCCCAACTCACTCAGGACCTGGACTCCTCCTCCTTTTTTACTCCCTTCCAGTCTGGCTTCTGCAAAGCCCATTCTACCATCACCTCCCTACTGCGTGTCACTGGGGACATCCTCACTGGCATAGACAATGGTCACATCACCATGGCCATTTTTATAGATCTAGCCAAGACGTTTGATACCGTCTCACATTCCCTACGAATCTCCAAACTCTCTGATGCAGGGATAGGTCACCCAGCTATAGAATGGTTCCAAGATTACCTAGCGGGTAGGATGCAAGCGGTTAGACTGACCACGCACACCTCTAACCCTCTTCCAGTCACTTCAGGTGTCCCCCAAGGGTCTGTCCTCGGACTGATACTTTTCTCTATATTTCTAAATGGCCTCCCTGCAGCATGCTCCCACTCATCCATCCAAATGTATGCCGACGATACTGTTCTGTACGCCTCTAGTCCCTCAACTAGCAGTGTGGTATCTCTCCTTCAGGAGGATTTCTCAGTCGTCCAACACTGGTTCATGTCAAATCAGCTATCTCTTAACCCAACAAAGACTGTGTCGCTTACATTTGGCTCCCAACAAAGGCTCTCCCGCCAAACACCCTGTCCCCTGTTCATTACCCTCCAAGGGGCACATCTGGAACAATGCACTAGCTATAGATATCTGGGCATCAGGTTTGACCAACACCTAGATTTCGCCTCCCACATTGACTCCCTGCATAAGAGACTGCTCTCTAAGCTGGGGGCACTCTTCCATAACAAAACATGCCTACCCAAGGAAACAAGGCTCGCCATAGTCCAAAAAATGATACTCCCAGTTCTGGATTATGGTGACATAGTATATTCTACTGCCCCTGTGGCTACCCTGACAAATATAGACACCCTGTTCCACTCCTTCTGCCGCTTCATCCTCGACTCCCCACCATCCACCCACCACTGTACGTTATACTGCTCCCTAGCCCTGCCATCTCTCCATGACCGGAGACTAATAAATTGTACTAGGCTTGCTGCTAAATTCTGGACTCACTCCCTCCCTCCCTACCTTGAATCTACCTTATCTCAACAAACTCCACCTGCGTACTCCTTAAGAGGCGCCGACCCCAGACTTCTACTCGTCCCACTAATGCGCACTACCAAAGGCCAGTCAGCTTTCAAATATAGGATCCCCCAGTTATGGAATGCCCTTCCAGCCCCCATCAGACATGCACAAAATCCCGATCAATGCACCAGACTACTCCAGGCACACTTCTCCTCCAGCTGCTTATGCTAATTTGCAGTTAGCCCTCTACTAAGTAATCTTAATTTGTTCAGGAGTACTCCTGGTATGTGTTGTGTATTCTGTCTGTAATTTCTTTCCTACTTGCGATTGCTCAAAAAACTGTATTATTCTGTGTTTGAAATCATAGACAATGTTCTCTATTTTCATTTCTGTATTTTAAATGTTCTTCTATAGACATGTACTGGGCTAGGCCCCCAGGACGCATCTGGAATCGAGCATGTTGCTCAGTATGCCTTCCTGGTAAATCTCGTAAATAAATAAATAAATAAATTATTACTGTATTTTTGATGGCATGACAGGTATGTATTGTAGTACATGCAAGTAATATGTGATATTGGCTTATTTTGTTTGTTTCTTCTCTACAGGATCTGGCAGTCAACATCAGAATCAGTCATATCAGAGCATAAGCAGGAACTACTGGTCATTTTAACATCTGCTATCGACTGTTCAGTCTGCATAGTTCAATGAAAGCTTTGTAATTGTAATGTAAACAGAGTACACAAATGGTCTGGTGCTCTCATTGAAGGGGAATGGGAACTTCTAATGTTGGGGTGGGGAAACACCAAAACCTCTATGTTTGTATTCACTGATGAATTGATTTCTTTCATGGATCTATCTTTTTAATTATCTGTATAAATCATCCATACTGCTAAACGTTTTGCCCTTTCACAAGAGCTAAGCAATCAGTTACATGCACGACATTACATATTTATTTACGGTTAAAGGTTTTTACTGTTTTCCAGCAAAACAAAACAAAAAAAACCATTACAGGACAATACAGGTTTGCTGAGTGTTAATGAAACAATTACATACTGTTCTGCAGTGCTTAAAACAAAACATACAGTATACATGGATTACCAAACAGGTACAGTATAGCAGACTCTGTAAATTTTAAATATTGAGGTCCCACGTTATGTCTGATCAAACTTTATTATCTAGTGACTGCCTGGTATGTGGGTTCCCTGTAGGTACCTTGCCCTCCTGACCGTGGCTTGTCTCAGGGCTTGTTTGTCTCACTTGCGGATATCTCTTTTTGGAGTTACTTCTCCCTGGGAGCTGTTTAAGGCTTCTATGGAGGCTCAGCCTTAGTGGTCTGGCCAGCGTTATAACAAAACCAAAAACACACACACAAAGCAACTTCTACTTAAGATGCATGCACTTTTTAAAACATTGGCTTACTGGCACATTTTATTTACCATACTGCTGCTGCCTCTGTACACCTTGGGGAGGCCTGGCTATGTAGTGTGTCACTGGAGGCTACGCTTCCAAAGGGGTGGGGGGTTGGAGTGTACTCCCTTAACCCACTCCTTCTCTGGATTTTAGGAAGGTTACAAATGACTTCCACATTTTTTCATATAAATGGAGTGTGTTTGCCATTACCTGTGATATCCTGGACAGGTTTGATGCCTGTACTAGGGCATTGAAGATTTTCATGAGGGAGGGCACTTCTTCTGTTCTCCATCTGGTCAGGAGTCTTTTGACTTACATTGTATGGATGGACAGCCATTGCTGTTCTCTGGTACTAAGCTGGGGGGTAGAGGTGTGGATTCCTAGTATCAGGACCTCTGGTGAGAAGGGGATTATTTTCTTCAGCACTAGTGAGTCCAGGTTGGCTACCTGGTGCCATATGGGTTGAATTTGTTGACAGTTCCATATTATGTGGAGTAGGCATCCTTGCTCTACCTAGCAACACCAACATAGAGCACTCAGTATCATGTTTGGCTTGGCAGAGGACCATGGGGCTCCGATACCATGACTTGAGAATTTTGTATTGTATGAGGGTGCTTCTGATGTCAGGGTATGCCTTGTGAGCTAGTTTTAAGCAGGCTGTCCATTCTTGAGCAGTGATTGTGGCCTGTAGTGCCTTTTCCCATTTGGCCTTTGCTGCTAAGGACTGAGAGGGAATGGTTGCCCTGAGTTTTGAATAGATCTTGCTCCACTGTCCCTTCTTTAGTGACAGTCACTGTTCTACTAGTGATGGCTGGGTATTGTTACGGGACTTGCACATAGTAGTGCAGACTACACTCCTCATTTGAAAGAATCTCCAGAAGTCTCTGGGTGAAATACCAAATCTCTCACAAAGCCCTGTGAAGGAATCCAGGGTGGTGGAGTTGGGGAGGTAAAGGTCCTGGAGTATAGCCACTCCTGCCTTTGCCTAGCCTGCCCATGTCAGGGGTTCCTTATTCACTGTTATGTTTCTGTTGCCCCAGAGTGGGGTAAAGTTGATGGGTGATGGGTCAGATTGCAGCTTTTTGTGGAGTGTGTGCCAGTAGTCAAGAGCAGGACCAATTATGGGATGAGAGTGAAGCCCTTTGGGGGGTTGTTATACAGGCGCAGGGACTGATATGCCACCTTGTTAGTTGTCCTTTCCATAGCTAGCCATTGCGGGGATGTACAGTGTTGCTGTATAAACCACTGAAGTGTCTGGGAGGCCTGGAATGCCCATTGATAACCCTCTAGCCACAGCAGGCACCACCCTCCTTCTAACCAGTGAGCCCATAGTTTATTCCTGCTGTACCTTGGGATTTTGCCCTCCCAGAGTGAAACTCCCCAGTATTGAGTCTATTGTGTTGTGCCAAGATGGGGGGATTTTCAGTGGGATATGGGAAAGGAGGTATATTATTTTGGGGGCCGTCACCATCTTTATGGCTGAGATTTTGCCTGCCAGTGTGAGCTCCAAGGCCTTGCACCTATCCAGCTCTCTGTGTGTATGGAGGAGATAAGGGGTCTCATGTTTGCCTTCCACATTTTGGTTACTTCAGGTGGTATCTTGATCCCAAGATAAGTAATACCCTCCCCCCGGGGCCAATGCAAATTGTGAGTGACTGCCATATCTGCAGTGCAGTGGCTGTTGAGGGGAAGTATTTCACTTTTAGATTAGTTTAAACTGAGAGATGAAAATGTGGCAAAGGACAAAAAGGTGTCTAAAAGTGTGTTGGGGGGCAGATATGGGAAAGTCCGCTAGTGGAATCAGTAGGTTATCAGCATACATGAGGGTGGACTAACTTTCTTTCCCAACTGGGATTTCCTGGATGGAGGGGTGCTGCCAGATCACTGTTGCTTGGGGCTACACCACTAGCATGAATAGTAGCATCAAGAGGGGGCATCCTTGATGTGTGCCCCTCCCTAGTGGGAAGGGGGGGACAATTTGGCATTGGTGAGGACTCTGGCCATGGGGGTGGAGTATATTGTTCCCACCCAGGCCCTGAAACCCTCTCTGAATCCCATGGTGGTCAATATCTGCTGTACAAAATCCCACTCTAGGGAGTTGAAAGCCTTCTCAAAATAGACCGCTATTGCTGCTGCTGATGAGGGGAGTGACTGGGCCTAATGGATTAGGTTAACCAGCGACCAGATGTGATCTGCACTGTAGCGACCTTGTACGAATCTTACCTGGGATGGGTGTATTAGTTTGGGTAGGAGAGGGTTAAGCCTGCTGGCTAACAGTTTGGCCAGGATCCTACTGTCTGCATTTAGCAGAGAGATTGGCCGGTAACTGGCCACAATTTGGGGATCCTTCCCTTTTTTAGGAGCAACATGATAATGACATTACATATTTACCATTTGTTTAACTTTAATGTTTAAAACTTTTTACATTTCACAGTCTTTTAATGTATATTATATTCTGATGAAATGTAGTAAACATGCATTTTTATAAATACAAATTTCATCATAACTGACTAATTTACCCTTAATAAACATTTTTAAATCTTGAAAACATTTGTAAGTTAATGTTAACTATATTTCAACATACGATATATATATATATATATATATATATATATATATATATATATATATATATTTAATTATAGTTGACTACGCCAATATTCTTTCTCACAAAACCATATGCCAAACAGCATGTTTGGGTATTCTGCATATAACATGTATATAATTCCACTATTAAGTGTTCTTATCATGGGCAAACAATAATAATTATGTCTTGTCTTCGCCTCTAAAACAGAGTAAGAATGAAAAATATGAGACTTCACTGCATGCCTTGTTATCCATTTAACATTCTGTGACTATTGCTCACCAGAAAATTGCTGCCAACATAAAGTTAAATTTGAGGTGACAAAACTGAAACACTGTATTATGAATGCCACAATTAGTGACCTAGTTAGTTTCCATGTAACATGCACCTGTTACACAGATTTGGAATTTGCTGTATTTCAGTAATACTTTACTTTTAATTATTTAGATTTTTTTATCAGTGTTTTTTGATACTTACAGCACCATTGTTGTCTACAGACTTTTTTTTAATAACTTCTGGTATTTCTGCTATAACTTGTAATCTCTTATTGTACAAACTAGTACCTTCAGGAGGGAGGGCAGAGGGCACTGTTGAGCTTGAACTGATTGCTTGTGGTGTGTTGGATCTCCACTGTTTCTGAGTGTTTTTGTCTTAAAAATCCTGATTTCTGTATTTTATTTTGTTCTATTGAAGCTGTTGAAAAGACTACCCATTTACAGAAGTGCAGATTGGGTTAGACAAAATCCTTGGGTGTTCTCATGGAGAAGTTTGTATCCCCAAAACTGAGTGGGAAGGCTGGCCCGGCCTGGGAGCTAGCAAGCCCCTCGGAGGGCTAGGGCCACAAATCCCACTTCAGGATGCTCCAAAGTGTGAGTGAAACCAAAGCCAGCAAACCTGAGTCTGTTGTCCACACAAGCTCTGTTAGCTTTTCAAACTGAAATTTGCTTCTCAGATCAACAGATGGAGAGTATTTTGTCCAATATCTCAAAGCATTGCACTGCCATTGAGGAGAGAACAGAAATCATGGAGAAAGCAGTTAAAGTGAACAAAGGTGAAATCATGGTACTAGCTGCCAGAATGCTTACCCTGGAGAGCGCAGTCAGTACTACTTCATATGAACAGTTAGCTCAATCTTCTAAACTGGAGAGGATTGAGAATACACTGTAGCTCAGAAATATAAGACTTGTTAGACTTCCTGCTACCATTCCTGAAATGGAGTTAAAAGGGGTGATTTAAGCAGCACTCACAGGTCTCATAGGTCATTTATGAGCTATTTTGGGCCAAAGACCCATCAGAAGCTCACCCTTTGTACAAAGGGATAGCCTGATATGCCCTCCCTAAGAAAATAATCATCCATTCTGAGTTTAAATTCTGCCATATTACTGCTTCCCACCACTTCCATCGGAAGGCTGTTCCAGACACTGATTACCCCCTGGTTGAACCAGCTGGCTATATGCCTAGTACAGTCAGTTTCATCCCTAAGCTGTAGATCATGGGCTCTTGTCTTGTAACTCTGTTCCCTTGATTCAAAGCCCAGGCATTCCCATAGATCATCATTAAATAGGGATATGAAAAGCAGGCACAAATCTCCCTGCAGCCCTCTATACTCCAGGGAATACAATCCCATGAACTTTAACCTGTTGTCATAGTTCAGGTCATTAAGGTCAGACACCATCCTGGTAGTTCTTCACTGCATCCCCTCCAGAGTCCTTATCTCTGATTCTGTATTGGGTGCCCAAAACTGGGAACAGTATTCCAAGGGGGTCCTCACAAGGGAAACATTAAGAGGCATTACCACTCTCATGTGCTTCTAATATGTCTTCTAATGTAGTTCAAGATTGCATTAGCCTTTTTTGCACTACAGTGACATTACTACTTAAATCTCAATTCATTTGTCACTAGTATATCCAAGTCTTTCTCCTCTGTTGTTTCCTTGAGGGACTTGCCATCTAGTTGGTATTTGGACATTGTGTTAGATCTGCCTAAGTGCATTATGGCACATTTAACCACATTAAAACTAAGTTTATATTTTAGGGACAACATTTCTAAGTTGGACAACTCATTCTGTAGATTTTAACCTCTTCAGGACTACTGACAACAGAACCAATTTTAGTTTCGTCTGTGAATTTTGATAGCCAAACTCCCTGCCCACAGCTCATGGAGCTACATACAGGTTAAATAAAATGGGTACCAGAACATGTTGAAACAGGATAAAACCTTACTTTTGTACTTAACTGTACATAACAGTGCAAAGATAACATTTTAACCCACAGAGCAATTATTTTGGATTTCTTTGTACTGAGTTTTATAATTACACCTGTTTTTCATCATTTAAGAAATAATACAAGGTAGTTGGGTGGATGAAGTTTGTCACGGTCTTCACTCAATATCAGTCATGCTTCTTCCCCCGAATACAGTGCCACCACCCACTAGCACTGTGAATAACCCAGCCAAGTGTGATCATTGAAGTCAACCAACCAGTAAAAAGGATACAGATGACAGCACATCAGTCTTTGTGCAGACCTGAGTGGGCAGAGATGTGGGTAGGGTTTTTTGTTTGGGAAGAGTCTTCAATGAATGGTACACCCAGAATGAACCACCTGATATTTTTTTCAGTATTGTGACAATTTGGTGAGGGTAATTTGTTGGAATTTTAGGCTACTGGCTGCTCTAGCTCGCACCTCATTTATGAATTGAGGGGTTTTACTTAGCGAGTCAACTTCCAAATCACTGTTTGACCAGTGTGTGCATTTTATGTAAATATTTAACTTTTCTTTACAAATTCAGCAAGCCAGGCATTGAAAAATGAGTGCTAGAACAACAAGCTGATTGAACAAATCAACTGTTAATAGAGTACTTGTGTCAATAGTTTGTCAAGACCAAGCTTGAAGATGATGCAAAACAGTCTTGTCTGGATATCATACAAACCATAGAACAATATGTAAGAGAAAGTCATTTGAATATCAATAGTGTTACATCAAGACACAGAAATGCCTTGATATGGGTTGTTGTTATCATATTGTATATCATATAAATGCTATATATGAGTTCCTTGGACAGTTATTGGCTAGTAATGATCTTCAACTCGATGGAAGCTAGCTAGGCTACATCATGACATTTTCATTGGCTTAAGGGTGTCTAGACACACACAGAGACTGTCTGAAGAAGCCAGAAGGGGAAGGAAGGAAACATATTCAATTCAGTGCTTTAGAGTAACTGGTAATTGCTATTTTTCTTTTAAACTTAGATTGTGGGCTTGTAGTGACACTATCACTATACTTTCTTTGTTGTCTTTACTTATAATTGTTTTTGGGCTGTTGAAAATTTAAAACATAGTGGTGGTGTAATTCTGTGCTGTCTTTAATTGCTGCAAATTTTATCTTGGCTTGTCTGACTGCCCTGTAGTTGGGTGAAGGGTGTTAATTGTCTGGCCTCTGGCCTCAGCTACGTGATAACTGGAGGTGGGGCTTAGTCAGAGTTAAAGTAGCAAGCAGAGGTTTATTTTCTCAGAAGAAGCCAGAAGGGGAAGGAAGGAAACATATTCAATTCAGTGCTTTAGAGTAACTGGTAATTGCTATTTTTCTTTTAAACTTAGATTGTGGGCTTGTAGTGACACTATACTTTCTTTGTTGTCTTTACTTATAATTGTTTTTGGGCTGTTGAAAATTTAAAACATAGTGGTGGTGTATTTCTGTGCTGTCTTTAATTGCTGCAAATTTTCGCCCCCCTCCCCTTCCCCCAACTCTAAATTATATGCCCTGATAAATCTGATTGACAGGAGCTAAACACAAGTTATAGTAAGGGGTGTGAAGTAGGAGGGGCATAAGGGGGAGGAAGCCCACCCTCGGCACGACACGTGTTTTGACTCATTTATTTATTTATTGTTTTTTTTTTCCTTAAAAAAAAAAATCTGAGGATCAGTGACAGGATTTTTAGTACAGTAAATTAATGAAAAGAGAACTAGGAGAGCTTCAGTAGCAGACAAGTAGTGGAATTGCAGTATAATGTGGGAGTGGTGCAACGTGCAGTGGCTGTGGGCAGCCATATTCAGGCAGACCTTCTGGACACTGAGGTGCTGCCCTATCTGCAAGCATCTCTCTGACTGTGGGATGAGGTAGCCAGACTCAGAGCGAAGTAAACTGGGTCAGGAGTACCATCACTCCTATCCAGGGACCACCCAGTCCAATGCAGCTGCCTCAAAGGATGCCGAGAACGAGGAGCACTTGGATGACAGTGGGCTCAGGGAGGATTAGAGCAGTCAGGCAGAGGCACATCCCAGATCCTATTCCACTCAAGAACTCATATGCCACACTGGCAAACAAGGACAACCAAATAGAGGTACCCAGAGAAGTGGAAGGAAAGGATGTGGAGGTTAGCCAAGGAGATGACCTCAGCGGGGAAAGCAGTGGACCCCAGAGGAGGAGGAAGTGAATCCTGGTGGGGGACTCCATTGTAAGAGGGATCCAGCTAGGAACACAGGAGGGGGAGGACAGGGAGGTGAGGTGCCTACCAGGTGCCACGGCATGGAGGGATGGAAGGAAGATCCGGGATCACTGGAAGGCAAGATGGGAGGGTGAGCTGATGTCATTATCCACCTAGGTAATAATGACCTGGCAAATGGGGGAACCAAAGGAAGTTCAGGAAGAGTTTAGGAACTGGGAGGGGTCTCACAAGTAGCTACTTCTGTCACTTTCAGAAGTACTACCTGTGAGAGGCAAGGAGAGCATAGGAGTGCATGCACCAAGAACTTTAACTCATGGTTGAAGAACTGGTGCTGTGAGGAAGGGTTTGGATTCATTGGTGACTGGGGACTCACCTGGAGGGATGGAGGTTTGTTCAAGCCTGACGGCCTGCATCCATCCTGGAGGGAATCCAGCATCCTAATAATAAGTTTAAATGCTACATTGACAAGCATTTAAACTAGCAAAGGGTGGGCACAGCAAGGAGGGTACCTACTTGCTCACCCCCACAGCTAGCAGGAACCAGTGAACCAGAGGAGTGGCTATCTCTGCAAAGCAGTGTGCAAAAGATGGAGATTAGTGCCCAAGAGGTGGATAAGCAGAAAAGGGGCAAAATTCAGCAGAAGGGCAGACAGCAAGGAGAACCAGGGATAAATGACAACCAAGGAAGGGGCTGGAGAGAACAGTGAAGCAGTCTAGGGAGGTCAAATCATGGAAGCCATGTGTGCAAATGCCAGGAGCCTTAGCAACAAGATGGAAGATCTGGAGGCTGTCATGGTACAGTCAGACCTGGACATTGTGGCCATCACTGAAACCTGTGTAATGATAACCATGACTGGGAGATGGCCATACCTGGCTACAACATATTCAGAAGAGACAGAGCAGGCAGGAAGGGAGGAGGAGTGGCACTGTATGTGAAAAATGACATAAGGGCCACAGAGATCCAGGAGGAACAAATGGGGGAGAGATACTGTGGGTTGGTTGAAAGGAAAATGGGGCCAGCCATCCGCAACAGGTGTGTCTATAGACCACCAGCTCAGGAGGAAGAAACAGATAGGGAGTTGATGCTAGCCATCCAAAGGATGGCAGACAAGGGTGAGGTAGTACTGGCTGGAGACTTCAAAATTCCAGACGTGGACTGGAGCATCCCAGCAGCAGCATCAACTAGAGCAGATTTATCCTGGACTCCTTCAGGGTGCCTTCCTCAAGCAACTGGTCATGGAACCAACTCGGCAGAAGGCAATACTGGACCTTGTGCTCACAAACAGGGACAGTGTGATGGGGGTAACAGTGGGGAGCACCTGGGTAACAGTGACCACCAGTCATTGTGGTATGAAATCACAGAAAGAGCAGAACCAAACCACACAAAAACACGATCCTGGATTTTAGGGGGGCAGACTTTGGGAAAATGGGGAGATACTTGAAAGAGGCATTAAGGGGAATGGGACAGGAATCAGGGGTTGAGGAACAGTGGGCAGTATTTAAAATGGGGATTACAAGAACAACAGAATTATGCATTAAGCAGGTTAGCAAGAGGAAAAGGAAGAGGAGACCATTATGGTTTTCCAAAGAGGTATCAAAGAAAGTGAAAGCCAAAAAGATTGCATTCAGGCAATACAAAAAGACACAGGCAGAAGGGGATAGGGAGAAGTACCAGGAGAAGCAAAGGGAGGCAGGGAGGTCAGTAAGGGAAGCCAAAGCTCAGACAGAAGAACACATTGCAAAATCAGTGGGTAAAGGGGACAAAACCTTTTACAGGTACATAAGTGAAAAAAGAAAGACAAAGGGAGGGATAGTGAGACTGAAGGGGGAGGATGGGAGCCGCATGGAGGATGACAACAGTAAAGCTGACATATTGAACAGGTATTTATGCTCAGTCTTTACTGAGGAAGAGGAGGGTAAGGGTCTGAAGGAGTACAAGGGTGAGAATGGTGCAGAATGGACACAAGTCCCTTTACACGAGAAAGGGTCCTGAAGGAACTGGAAGTAATAAGAGTTGATAAAGCAATGGGGCCAGATGGGGTGCACCCCAGGGTCCTTAAAGAACTAAGAGAGGTTGTGGCTGAACCTCTGGCTATCCTGTTTAGCCGATCACTGGAAACAGGGGAGGTACCCAAAGACTGGAGGACAGCAGATGTAGTCCCCTTATACAAAAGTGGGAACAAAGAGGAAGCAGGGAACTACAGACCAGTCAGCCTCACCTCGGTAGTGGGGAAGATCATGGAAGCACTACTGAAGGAGAGATTGGTGGAACATCTGGTTGTCAATGGACTACAGCACCCAAGGCAGCATGGTTTCACCAGGGGGAGGTCATGTCAGACCAACCTCGTTGAATTTTTTGACTGGGTGACTAGGGAGGTGGATCAGGGGAGGGCAGTGGACATGGCCTATCTGGACTTCAGCAAGGCCTTTGACACTGTGCCATAGAAGACTCATTACACAAACTGGGGAATATGGGAGTGGCAGGACAGTAGTGTGGTGGGTAGGTAACTGGCTGGGTGGCAGGACACAGAGGGTGGTGGTAAATGGCTGTCACTCCACAGAGGGAAGAATGACCAGTGGGGTACCACAGGATCAGTGCTGGGACCGGTCCTATTCAACATCTTCACCAGTGACATTGCACAGGATCTAGAAGGCAGAATTTCACTGTTTACTGATGACACAAAGCTCTATAACAGAGTAGACACACCAGAGGGTGTAGACAGAATGAGAAGTGACCTGCAGAAACTTGAAGAATGGTCAGGGTTTGGCAGTTGAAATTAATGCAAAGAAGTGCAAGATAATGCATATGGGGCACAAAAACCCTGGCACAATATATCAGTTGGGGGGTGAGGTTATATCATGCACCAAGCAGGAAAGGGATCTTGGGGTTGTCATCTCTGATGACCTCAAGGTAGGGAAACAGTGTGACAAGACAGCAGGTAAAGCAAATAGGATGCTGGTATGTATAGGCAGGGGCATCACCAGCAGGAAAAGGGAGGTCATAATTCCGCTATACAAGACACTAGTGAGGCCCCACCTGGAGTACATTGTACAGTTCTGGAGACCATAGCTACGTAAGGACATAGACAGGGTAGAGAAGGTTCAGAGGAGGGCAACAAAGATGGTGCATGGATTGCATCACAAGTCCTATGAAGACAGGTTGAAGGAACTGAACATGTACTCCTGGAGGAGAGGAGGGAGAGAGGGATACGATAGAGACATACAAATATCTTACAGGGAGGAACAGGGTGCAGGAAAACACTATTTTTAAGCGAAAAAGATGTTCCAGGACTAGAGGGCATAGGATGAAGTTGGAGGGAGGACTATTCAGAGGAAACATGAGAAAGAATTTCTTTACAGAACGGGTGGTGGACAAGTGGTACACCCTGCCAGAGGAAGTGGTTGGGGCTGAAACAATCACGGGATTTAAAAATGCATGGGATAGACATAAAGGAATTCTAGAGGTCAGGGGTAAGGGGAAACAGACTTCTAGGAAAACAAACTGAACTTACAAGCTCAAATGGGCAGACTGGGTGGGCCATAGGCCCTTATCTGCCGACACTGTCTATGTATCTATGTATCTATGTAATGGCATGCTCGCTATGCAAAATCACCTTTTGGGACACATTAACAAAATCACAGTGCCATGCGTCTCTAGCTCCGCCACTGCCACTGCCAATGCCAGCGTGACAACATTCGGCATTAACAAATGCTTGTTTAATCTGAACTAATACTCTAAAACAGTTTTAAAAGCACAAGTGTGTGCAGTGCTATAGACTCTGCTTGCTGTTCTATCACTCATTTTCAATGCCTGACTTGATGAATTAAAAAAAAATTAAATATCAGCATTACACACATTAATGAGAAGATTTAACACTTCTTGGTCATTCACTACCTTGTGGTTAGCCAGCACAGTGCCACCCTGTCTCTCACGTGGCTGCTAATCTCTATCTCATGCCTATACTTTGTGCTCAGCCTATCCATCTTGTGAAGGTGCATAGGTTCATAAAAAACTCAGTCATCATGGGTTGAAATTGACACCGGCTCACTAGCCAAATGCAGGTAGGTTTTGTTACAGGCTAGTAAGAGTTTCCTGTAAGTAGCCCTGAGGACTTGTGCTGGAGATGATAACATTTTAATTAAGTACACCATCTGGGCCATTAGAAAAGTCTGCTAATGGATTTTCTGAGTCACTAGCCCTGCTGGCCTTAGCTACAAATTTTGATTTAGAACCCTGAGTCATTGCTGTTGGGAGCACCACTAACTGACTGTTTTTCAAAGCGGCAGTCACTAATAACATTTAATGTATAATGGGTCTTCAGAATAGATCTAAGTGGATGTATAACAATTATCATTAAAAGAAGTTAATGTTTAAGGAGTAAAAGATTAAGGTGAACTGGATCCTTGGTTTATGGGGGTGGGGAGGTCGGGTGGAGGAGAGTGTTCGGATTTGCTGGTCAACATGTACTATAATAGTAGGGGGTGGGTGTGGGTGGAGGAGGGTAAGAGTGTATGGGAGGTTAGTAAGGGGTTTATGGTGGGATGTTACTGGGCTTAGAAGGTGGTGGGGAGGGTGTGGTTAAAAGACACAGCACATTTGGTAGAAGGTGTGGTACTAAGGCTATATGCAGGGATAGATGGCATCTGATTCAAAGGCAACTGGGGAAAATAAAGGGTAAAAGTAAAAATAATAAGGTTTTGATTAGTGATAAGGTAGATGGCTAGAGCAATTCGGTTTGTTACATGGAATGTGAAAGGGGCAAGGCATAAGACCAAGCAGTATAAGATATTGAAATACCTAAGTCATTTGAAAGCAGAAATCATGTTTTGCAGGAAATGCATTTGCTTAATGACGAGGCTGACAAAATGAGGCGTCAGCAAGTGGGACAAGTTTTTGTTGCGGAAGGCTCAACCCAGAGTAGAGGAGTCATGATCCTGTTGCATAGATTGGTTCCCTTCAAATCTCTTCAGGTTGTCCGGGATCCCTCGGGCAGGTTTTTATTAGTGTATGGTAGACTGCATACTTTTGACATTGTCCTGGGTGGTGTTTACGGTCCCAATACAGACTCGCCTGAATTTTTTGTGCAGGTATTGGAAGCCCTAACCCCGTTTTTAGGTATCCTGATAGTTCTCGCAGGCGACCTCAATCTTGTTTTAGACCACTCGATTGACAGGTCGGGTCAATCCCGAAAAGGTCCTTCCCCCGCCCAAAGAGCTCTTAGAGAGTTGTTTGATTCTGCAGGCCTTTGTGATGTATGGAGAGTGCTCCACCCCGGTGAGAAAGAATATACTTTCATCTCCCAGGTCCATAGAACCTCCTCACGAATTGATTATATTTTAATTTCTCAAACGCTGTTACCAGGGGTCTTGGATTCTAGCATTGTGACCGGACCACCCTCGGATCACTCAGCAGTCACCTGTCTGTTAACAGTGTCATCTTTACCGAAGAAAGGAGGTAGATGGAAGTTGAATAATCAAATACTGAAAGATGAGAAATGGTCCAATATATAGCATCCCAAATAGAACAGTTTATGGCCATAAACAAGAACTCTATTGGGTGGCCGGACTTGGAATGGGGGGCACTTAAGGCATATTTGAGGGGGGTTATTATTGGCTTAACGTCAAAAAAGAAAAAGGAAAGAGAAAACCGAATTTCCTCCCTCTTAGCTAAGATTCGGGAAATGGAGTCTAAGCTGTCTCCAGCCTCTTCGGACAATTTTAGACAAGATCTTATTAGACATAGAGATGCTTATCTCACCTTGCTAGGGGAGCAAGCGGAATTGGCAATTCTAAAAACAAAGGCTGTGTATACTGATCAGGGGGAAAGGCGGGTCGAATGTTGGCGATGCGCATTAAACAGCAGGAATCTGCCAGGTTTATTGCAGCGGTTCGCTCTCCTGTTGATAATTCTCTCAGAACCTCACCTGCAGAGATTGCAGAGGTATTTACCAGTTATTTTTGGGATTTATATGGTCCCATGGTAAATCCTCCTTTGGAGGACCATTTTCAGGAGTATCTGAGAGATTTGCAGTTGCCCTTCCTTACCAAATCTCAACAAAATATACTTGTATCCGCCATTTCTGACACTGAGATGGAAGGGATAATTAAGTCTCTCCCATCTAACAAAACCCCCGGCCCTGATGAGTTTTCCTCAAATTTCTACAAAACTTTTTCCAGGCAACTGGTTCCCATACTCTCTTCACTTTTTCAATTTCTTCTCACCGGGCAAAGCTCGGACCCATCCCTTTTTGAAGCTTTGATTGTTTTGTTGCCTAAACCTGGTAAGTCGCACGATTTGGTTGCCAGTTACAGACCAATTTCTCTTCTCAATCAAGATATTAAAATCTTAGCTAAATTGTTAGCTGATCATTTGAGCGTTGTTCTCCCTTTCTTAATTGGACCAGAGCAGGTAGGTTTCATGAAAGGAAGATCCTCTGTGGATCACCTCCTGACCTTGGCGCATGTCTTCTCGACCTCTGGGGAGGCCAGCCATCCTATGGCTTTGGTCTCCCTGGATGCCGAGAAGGCTTTCGATAGGGTTTTTTGGAGGTATTTATTTGCAGGCATTGGAGGCATTTGGTTTCCCCTTAAAATTTCAGAATTGGATTTAGTTCATTATACACATCTCCCTCAGTGAGAATTTCCTGTAATGGTGTAATTTCAAATGCCTTCAAATTACATGTGGGAACTAGGCAAGGATGTCCCCTTTCTCCTTTGCTCTTTAATATATATGTAGAACCTCTTATCAGGAGGTTAGTCGGAGCTCAGGATGTTTTTGGCATTCTTTTGAATGGACATATTGTTAAAGTGGCGGTGCATGCTGACGACCTCCTGTTGCAAATAACCCATCCGGTTTTATCTATTCCCGCTATTCTCAGGATAATAGGCAGTTTTAGCAAAATCTCTAATTATAAACTCAATATAAATAAAACAGTGTTTTTTCCCCTCAACTATAGAGTCCATAAACAGGATATTTTCTGCTTTGGGCTCGCCTGGAAACCCGATTCCATTACATACCTAGGGCTTGCCCTAGCACAGAGTGCTACTCGCATTAAGCACTTAAATTTAGATTCCCTGATTCATAATATTGACCAAGATCATCGGTAGTCCTTGCTTCCCCTTTCCCTTTGGGGTAGGATCAATCTAATTAAAATGAATATCTTTTCCTGCCTTTTCTACCCCCTTAACATGTTAAATGTGGGGCTCCCTCTGTTCTGGTTCAAAAAGGTGCATGGTGTGATCTCCGCCTTCATTTGGGGGAATAAAAAATCCAGAATGGCTTTTCACAAGTTGGCTGCCCCCAAGGGAAAGGGAGGTTTGAGGCTCCCGCACATTGAATTGTACTACTGGGCCAGTCAGGCTAATAAATATCTTAGATGGCTGGTCCCTGACCAAAGTCAGGATCAGACCCCATATACCCTGACTTGGCTGAAGGTGGAGCTAGCCAGTATTAAAAGACATGGTTACTCCCCATATGCTATGTTATACTCTAAATTAGGATCCCTTCCTGAGTCGCTTCGCAATTCCCCTATAGCAACCTCAATTAAGGCCCACTCCCAATTGTGTGCATTTTTAAAGTACGATAATATCAAAGATCTAGCCCAACCTATAAAAGGAAATCCCAATTTTCAAATAGGGGGCAAGTTCCTATCACCTAGTTGTCTCCCCCAGTTAGGTAATTGCCAGCTTACAGATCTTATCTCAAAGGTTAGACAGTTGTGTACAGCAGCGGAGATTATGTGTAAGTTCTCAATACCTCACATTGACATTTTTAAAATCTTCCAGCTGCGTCATCTTTTAATGAAGGTTATGGGATCGGTTCCTCCACCAGTTGCCCATATTCCTTTTCAAACTACTTTAATGGATATGGCTGGTTCAGCACATGCGGTATCCAAGATATATCAAGTACTATTTAGTTGGGCTTACCCTGATAATCTTGCCCCAACTGCCTTTTGGTCCTCGCTCTTTCCTGATAAGGACCTGGATTAGTCCCCTCTATGACAAAATTGTCATAGATTTTCGCTACAGGATAGATTGAGGCTAATGCAATTCAAGATCCTGCACAACATTTGTTTTTCCCCCCAAAAGTTGGCCAGATTGGGTATTGTGTCATCCCGTCTTTGTATCAGGTGCCAGCTGTTTCATGGGGACCTTCTCCATATCTTCTGGCACTGTTCTAAAGTGGATCCTCTTTGGACTGCTATTAGAGATAAAGCAGACCCACTTCTAGGCCTGGCTGACTTGTTTACACCTGAAATATGTCTTTTGGGGGATTTTTCTAGCATTTCCGTAGTGTGCAGAAAATATCATATGGCATTAATATCATTGTCTGTTAAGAAAATAGTCCTCAGGCATTGGAAAGATTCTGAAGAGTTAACATATGTTAAATGGCTCCAGGAATTTCTCGCCAACATTAGAACAGAGAGGATTATAACAAGCCATAATAATAAAGTAATGACATTTAATAGGATATGGGGCCCTATACATTCCCTGTACTCTTTAAACGTATAGACCTTATGATACCATGCCAGGACTGCTAGATGGGGTTGCATGGTGCTGTGTTGGGATCTTGGGGTGGGTTTAGGGGGTGGGATGTGGGATGTGGGGGGAAAAGGGGTATGGGTGGGGTGAGAACGAATCATTTGTACATTTTCACTTTGTAATCTTGTACCAATGTCTCTTATGTTATGATTTGTTCTCAGTATTGAAATTTTCAATAAAGTTTAAATGGAAAAAAATAAAAAGAATATGGGCCTAAACCTTGGTAGCTACAGTATGTAGTCTTGGAATAATTTTTTACAACTTCTTAAATCTAAAACGGAATTAATTTCCATGTAAATGCACTTCAGAAACGTGTTACACTAATTCTGTACCTCCAGTATCCCATAGTCCAGTGGATTGCTCACAATACTTTGCTTAAGTGTCATTGAACATTCTCCACAGCATTGCACTGTTATACCTCATGCTTCAGAGAGTCTTTACAGTCAATACTTGTGCTTCCTGATTATACATCGCGTGCTTGTTATTTGCCATGTCTGTATGCTGGCTGGTTATCTAACAATACCCTCACTGTAGCAGCGGTATGTTTAGAATGTTACAATATTGTTATATATATTTATTTTATTTAATTCATTTCAAGTCAGTTAAGGAGAGCGGTGGAGAAGTTGGGCACAGCTGGAGCTGCAAGGCTATAGGGCCATATCATTTGATTGTTGGGATGCTGGATCTATTACTAACAAATGATACTTAGTCCACTTCCAAGTCAGGCAGTCCCAACCAGCTGGTCAAAATGCTAATGCTGAAACACAGCATCAGAATGTGCTCTTTATGTTAAACTGAGATCATGTTAGGTGATGCAGCAGTAGTGCTAGTTCGATGGTGGCATCATCACAATGCTATAGTGAATTCTAGAATATTGAGATTTGCTGTTAAGATTTGGATAATAGTAAGATTTGATACGAGTGAAAAATACATTTATATTTTTTTGCATATTATATTTATGTAAGGTTAAGGATGTATAGGAGGTGTAAGAAGTACTCCATATATTTTGGTTCTAGTCTAAGGGTACTAGGCAGATAGTGGGTAAGTGAATAGAAGTTGACAATGCTGGGAGTGGTGCAATGCAGTGGCAGTTGGCCAGCAGTTTTTAAGAGAGACCTTCTAGAGACTGCGGTGCTGCTCCATCTGCACAGATCTCTGCGGGTTGAGGGAGGAGGTCGCTAGACTCCAGGCCAAGTTGGCTAAGATTTGGAGGACCTGTTCCTCAACCCAACAACCACCAGAACTGTCACTGTTACCTCAGAAGATGCAAGAGAAGAGGAATAGCTGGACTATGGTGGACTCTGGAAGTGTGGAGGTCGTGGGGCAGAGGTACATTCCTCAACTGAAACATAGAAACATAGAAACATAGACTTTGACAGCAGATAAGGACCGTTAGGCCCATCTAGTCTGCCCATTTCCCTACCTACAGGATAGGCTGCAGATCCTAGTTAACCAACAGCCTATTTCTTCCTACCCCCACAAGAATTGCCTTATGTCTGTCCCACGCATTCTTGAATTCTTCCACAGTTTTAGACCCCACAACCTCCTCAGGAAGGCTGTTCCATGCATCCACTACCCTTTCTGTGAAATAATACTTCCTCACATTGCTCCTGAACCACCCTCCTTCTATGTTTAAATTGTGTCCCCTTGTTCTTGCAAGTCTCTTTTTCTGAAAGATGCTACCCTCTTGGACTTTGTTGATTCCACTGAGGTACTTAAAAGTTTCTATCATCTGCCCCCTCTCCCTTCTTTCCTCAAGGGTATACATATTAAGTTCCTTTAGTCTCTCCTCATACGGCTTCTCTTGCAGACCCTGCACCATTTTAGTTGCCCTCCTTTGGACTGCCTCTATCCTGTCTATGTCTTTGCGGAGATGGGGTCTCCAGAACTGGACACAGTACTCCAGATGGGGTCTCACCAACTGTCTGTACAGAGGATAACAGCTTCCTGTTTTCTGCTGCTGATGCCTCTCCTATACATCCCAGTATACCCCAGCCCTCCCTACTGCCTTCTCCACATTGCTTGCTAACCTAAGGTCATCTGATATGATTCCCCAGGTCTTTTTCCTTTTTGTTGTTGTTACTACCTCCCCACCCATTGTGTATTCTTCCCCTGGGTTCTTATTTCCCAGGTGCATTATTTTGCACTTCTTTGCATTGAATCCTTGCTGTCATACTTCTGACCATTCCTCCAACCTTGCCAAGTCCCTTTTCATCCTTTCCACGCCTCCTTGTGTATTAACCCTGTTGCAGATCTTTGTGTCATCTGCAAAAAGGCATACTTTTCCTTCCAGTCCCTCTGCAATGTCACTGATGAAGACATTAAAAAGGACTGGACCCAATACTGAACCCTGCGGTACCCCACTAGTAACCCCTCTTCTTCAGAGTGGACTCCATTTACAATTACCTTCTGTGTCCTGTTGTCCAGCCAATGTTTTACCTAGGCTACCACCCTGGGTCCCATTCCCAGGCTGGTTAATTTGACTATTAATCTTTGTGTGGGACTATGTCAAATGCCTTGCTAAGTCTAGGTAGGCCATGTCCAAAGCCCCTCCCTGGTCTACTACTTTGGTCACCCAGTCAAAGAAATCTCATTAGATTCGTCTGACATGACCTTCCGCTGAACCCATGCTGCCTTGGGTCCTGTGCTCCACTGGCCTCTAGGTACTAACTATTCTTTCCTTCAGAAGTGACTCATCACTTTCCCTACCACAGAGGTCAGACTGACAGGTCTGTAGTTTCCTGCCTCTGTCTTGGACCCACTTTTGTGAAGGGAATCACATCCGCCTTCCTTCAGTCCTCGGGTACCACACCATCCTCCCATGATTTATTAAAAGAGTAGCCAGTGGTTTCACTAGTTCCTCCTTAATTCTTTTAGAATTCTGGGGTGAATTCCATCAGGACCCATTGCTTTGTCCACCTTCAGTTTTAGAGAGTTCTTGCAGAACCCTTTCTTCTGTGAAAGGACTGGGATCGACCTCTATCAAGAGTGCTTCTGTTAATTGGATTAGGCACTTCCCCTCTCTTTGTGAATACTGAGCAGAAATATTCATTCAGTATTCCTGCTTTTTTCACTGTCCCCTCTGCCCACCCACCGTCTCATTCTATTCAGCCTCACTATCCCTCCCTTTGTCTTTCTACGCTCACTGATGTACCTATAAAAGGTTTTATCCCCCTTCTTAACTGAGTTAGCTATCTTTTCCTTAGTTTGGGCCTTTGCTATTCTGACTTCCCTCCCTGCTTCCTTCTGCCTTAACTGGTACAGCTCTCTGTCCTGCTCCTTCTGTGTTTCCTTATACTTCCGGAATGCTATCTTTTTCTTCCTGACTGTCACAGCCACCTCTTTTGAGAACCATAGTGGCTTTTTCTTTCGTTTTGATTTGTTTATTTGCTTTACACAAAGGCTTGTTGCCTCTGTGATGGCAGTTTTGATAATTCCCATTGTTGCTCACACCTCCTTCTAGCCTGTTTGCTAGTGCTTTCTGAGGCACTCTCCCTCTTGCCAAAGTCAGCCCTCCTAAAGTCCAGTATCCTCACTTTGCATGGCTTGACTCTGTAGCTGAGTTTAACGTGAACCACACTGTTTGATGGTCACTTGTCCCCAGATGGCAACCCACTTCTAGATCTGAGATCCACCCACTGCCCCCGCTTGAGAGTACGAGGTCTAAGATTGCTCCCTCACGAATGGGTTCCAAAACTAGCTGTCTAATGCCTGCCACCTGTAGGGCATCAAGAATGGCCCTGCTCTTGGATGTGGCTGCAGCAAATGTGCTCCAGTTAACATCTGGCATATTCAGGTCTCCCATCAACAGTATCTCCCCTTTCTCTGCCATTCTAAGAATGCCTTCTATCATATCCTTGTCCATTCCTTCCCCCTGACATGGGGGTGGAACTGGTACCAATATGTACTGTAATTCCTATGCCACTCATGCAGGGCAGGACTGCTGTGAGGAGGCACCCACGGTAGTGACCAGGGAGGATATGGGGGCTTTCCATAGTGGAGATGTCAAGGATGGTGGTAAGGACTCCAGAGGAGGAGGAGGAGGAAGAAACTTCTGGTGGAGGGCTCGATTGTGGGGTGGTAGACTTGGAAATAGGAAAGGAGGGAGAAGCAGGTTAGGTGCCTACCCAGCACCATAGTCCAGAGGGATGGGAAGCAGATCCTGTGGATTGCTAGGGCAGCAGGACAGGCGGGGGAGAGAGAGAGATGGATGTCATTGTCCACCTGGGGACTAATGACCTGGCTAGGGACAGAGCTGAAATAGTGCATGGGGGAGTTTAGAGAGCTTGGGAAGGAGCTTAGACAGGTAGCTTGCTCAGTGGCTTTCACTGAGGTGCTGCCTGACTATGACAGGGAAAATGAGAGGGCTTTCCACCCAAGGAGCTTCTACTCATGGCTGAAGTAATGATGCAGAGAGGAAAGGTGCGGCCACATTGGGAACTGAGAACCCACCTTGTAGGATAAGTGCCTATACAGGGGTTATGGCCTACATTCATCCAGGAGGGAACTATGTTCCTCAGTGGAAGGTTTAAAATGTTACTTTGATGAACATTTAAACTAGCTGAAGGTGGTGATGGAGGGAATTGGGAAGGAAGGAAGAAACTGCCCCCCCCCAGGCTGAAGTAGAGAGTAAGGAGAACGTGAGAGGAAAGGAGTACCCCAGAGTGCAAATTACTAAAGAAAGCAGGATGGTAGAGAAAAAAGCGGGAAGGGAACATTAAAAAGAGAGTGGGGAAAGATGAAGGACAAAAAGGAAAAAAGGAGGGCAACAAAAAGAGTGGAAACAAAATCTCGAAGGCCATTTGCGCGAATGCTAGAAGTCCAGCAAATAAGATTTTTATCCTAGAGGTCATCATGGCAGAGGTCAGCCTGGATATTGTGGTCATTACCGAGTCATGGGGTATTGAAAACCATGATAGGGACATGGCCATACCAGGTTATACTCTGTTCAGGAAGGAGGTGTGCAAGAACAAGGGGGCACAATTTGAAGACAGAGGGGGGGGGCGGCTCAGAGGTAATGTAAGGAAGTATTTTTTCACAGAGAGGGTTGTGGATTCATGGAACGGCCTTCCGGAGGAGGTTGTGGAGTCAAAAACAGTGGTTGAATTCAAGCATGCATGGGACAGCCATAAGGCAATTCTAGGGGGTGAGGGTAGAAAGAAGTAGCCTGCTGGTTAACTAGGATCTGCAGCTTATCCATTAGGTAGGGAAATGGGCAGACTGGGTGGGCCAAGCGGTCCTTATCTGCCGTCAAATTCTATGTTTCTATGTTTCTATGACTGGGTGAGAAGAAAAGGAGGGGGTGTGGTGCTTAATGTGAGGGAAAGCATAAAAGTGATGGTGATACAGGGAATATAGGAGGAGGGATAGGTACTGTGGGTCACCCTGGAGATGGGGAATGGAGCCACTATTCACTCTGATTTGATCTATAGACATCCAGCACAGGGGGAGGAATTAGATAAGGTACTGGTAGAAGCCACTGGCAAGATGGAAATAAACAGTGAGATTCTGCTGGTGGGGGGGGGGGTTCAACTTGCCAGATGTAGACTGCAGCCTCCCAGCCATGGCTCCAGCTAGAAGCAGGGACAGCCTGGACTGTCTGCAGGGGGAATTCCTTGGGAAACTAGTCAATGAACCCACTCATGATGGGCAGTACTGGACCTGGTACTCATTAACAGGGCCAGTATTGCAGATGTCAAGGTGGTAGGCCACCTGTGGACTGGTGACCACCATACGGTGTGGTTCAGTATAGGATAGCTGTGGAATCAAACCACACAACAGTGAAGGTCCTGGACTGCAGGAGGCCAGATTTTAAAAAGATTGGTGAATGCTCCAGGGATGACCTGGTTGGGGAAGGGGGGATGGCCTAGGCGGGGTGGAGGAACAGTGGGCAAAGCTAAAAGGGTGCATAGTAAAGGCAACAAACCTCTGCATCAAACAAGTGGGCAAGAGGAAAATGAGAGTATGCTATTGTTCTCAAAAGAGGTGGCTTTAAAGATAAAGGCTAAAAGGGATGCATTCAGAAGGTATAATGAGATACAGAGAGTGGAGGATAGGGAAGTTATCAGGGTAAACAGAGGGAAGCAAGAAAAGCAGTAAGGAGCACAAAGGCACAAACTGAGGAGAGACTGGCTCAGGAGGTAACAAGAGGGGACAAAGCCTTTTTATGTATGTAAGTGAAAAGAAGTAGACCAGGGTGGGATTGCAAGGTTAAAAGGGAAGCTGGGACTGTGCAGAGGGAGACCAGGAAAAAGCAGACATCCTGAACAAATACTTTTGTTCAGTGTTCACAGAGGAAGGAGAAGGTGAGGAGCCACAAAAATAGGAACTGAAGCTTTGGAGGGAGGGAGGGAGGTGGACATTAGTCCTTTTTTGGAGGAGAGAGTCCTGAAGGAACTCTCTAATCTGAAGGTGGACAAAGCAATGGGGCCAGATAGGGTGCATCTAAGGGTATTGAGGGAGCTCACGGAAATACTGGCTGTGCCTGTGACAGTTCTATTGAACAGCTCACTAGAAACAGGAATTGTTCTGGAGGACTAGAGGAGGGCAGATGTAATCTCTCTACACAAAAGTGGTAGAAGGGAGGAGGCTGGCAATTATAGGCCAGTCAGCCTGACATCAGTGGTGGGAAAGTTAATGGAATCACTGTTATGTCACCCTTATGCAGATGATATTATTCTTTATGCTTTAGGACACATTATGGTTCAGATACAGGAGACCCTGTAACTATCTTTTTTATTTTTTTGCTACTTATTTGTGCCCCACCCCTGGCCCTGGTTGGCCCTTGTCCAGCCGCCGTCCAATGCCTCTGTTCCTTTAGGCCCTCACCACTGCAACCCCCATGACAGGGCAGCAGGGACCCCACCCACTGACAGGATCCAGTTTTGGGGCATTACCTCCGGAGATGGAGCTTGAAGGGGATGGCCATCGAGCCACAACTACCAGCCTCCAGGGTCTTTTCTCATTTTTCTTCCCCCTGTGGGAACCAGTTATGCAGTGATGCCTGACACGGGCTCATGCATGCACCTTCACATGGCTCTGCAAAGCATCTGCTGTATTCCTGCCCCACTTGTCTTGTGGCAGCATGGTGCTGAGCCCCAGCCTCTGCCAGGGGTCAGGCATGCACCAACTGCAGGTTACCCCCCTCCCCGGAGATAGAGAACTGTCCGTTGGATGCTTGATCCATCTCCACCCTACTGACCCCTGGTGGCTGTGCTTGTTCCCAAATGTGGGTCGCTGGCATGGCACGAGATGTGGCGTCCAGCGCCTCAGCCCTCAGCTCCACCAGGCCTGCTAACTACCTTTTAATGTGCTGCAAGATTTCCTGTATTACCATAGACTGGTTCTGAACCCAAAGAAATCAAAAGTGATGGTGTTTGGAACTCAAAACAGGAATTTTGTATTGGATATCTCCACCTATGGAGAGGAAAAACTTGAAAGAGTTCCATCATATAGGTATCTGGGGATATAGACTGATAAGGATCTGTGGTGGGATATCCACATAGAAATATAGAAAGTAACGGCAGAAGGGGGCCATGCGGCCCATCTAGTCTGCCCATAATCCTACCCCTTCCCTTAAATGATTGTCAGTGTTACGATGCCCTGGTATCTATCCCACGCCTTCTTGAAGTTTCCACCATTTTTGCCTCCACTTTCTCCTGTGGAAGGCAGTTCCATGGTTCAACCACTCTCTCAGTGAAGAAGAACTTGTGCTTGTTGCCTCTGAATCTACCCCCCCCCAGCTTTATGCTGTGTCCTCTGGTTCTTGAGTGATTTTTGATATGGAACAGGTCCTGGATCTGCACCTTGTTTATTCCTTTTAGGAATCTGAAGGTATCGATAATATCTCCTCTGTCCCTCCGCTGCTCCAGGGAGTACATATTTAATTCATGCATCCTCTTCTCATATGATTTGTCATGCAATCCATGAATCATTTTAGTAGCCCTCCTCTGCAATGTTTCCAATCTGGTAACATTGGTAACATCCTTCTTTTTTTTTTTCTATTCTCTTTATGACGCCCCATCGGACTGGAACTCTCTCAGGCTACCAGCTCACCTGTCGCTTTACTGCCCACTCAGACCCACAACCTCCTCAAAGTTGTTAGCTCTCCCCACAGGACCTCTGGCCTCTAGGTCCGTGAGGAGTTCAAGGGGCAGAGGTGGAGGTCCAGTCACGGACATGTGGCGGTCAGGCACTGTGGAGCCATTGTCTATCCAGCCAGTGGGGGGTTTTATAGGTACTTCCCTGCCCCCCTTGAGCATGGCATGCAATGACGCCATGGTACATGGCAACCCTGCCAGCATCCACCATGCTCAACCCACGCAGCTGTCTGGACCACTATCCTGCAGTGCCCCAGTCTCCACTGGGGGTCGCTGGGATGCCAGCCATCCCTAATACCCTCCCCCTGGGATAGGAGAGCTGTACTGAGGACACTTAATCCATTTCCTCCCTGCCGACCCCTGGCACCTGAGCTCGCTCCTGAACTCAGGTCGCTGGCACGGCGCAAGGTGTGGCGTCCAGCGCCTCAACCCTCAGCACCACCAGGCCAGACTGGTAACATATTTCTTGAGGTGTGATCTCAAGAATTGTACACTGTATTCCAGATGTGACCTCACTATTGACCTATAGAGTGGAAGGATGACCTCCTTTTTCCTGCTGGTAATCCCCCTGCTTATGTATCCCAACATACCATTTGCCCTCAGTGCTGCTTTCTCTCATTGCTTGGTCATTTTTAGGTCATGTGTTCCCAGATCCCTTTCCTGTTTAGAGGCTTCAGATTTTTCACTCCCTAGGTAGTAATCCACTCCTGGGTTAGTCTTTCTGAGGTGCATGATTTTGCATTTTTTAGTATTGAAGTTTAGTTGCCATGTTATTGCCACATTATTAACTACTAAGTATTTACATAAAAAGTTAGGTGCATTACACCACATAAAAAGTGACTTACCTACTGAAGTAAGATGGAGAATTATTGAGGTTTCTATCTTACCTATTATTAATTATGAGGACATTATATACAGTGGCATTAAAGAGACAGTACTAAATAAATTAGACACGCTGTATAATAAGTATACAAAATTTGTGCTAAATGCCCATTGGAGAAAACACCATTATCTTTTGTATAAAGAATCAGGTTGACTGGGATTGGAAGACTGCTGAAATATGTATATGGAGGAAATGATGTACAAAATATATAAAAAAACAATTACCTAAATACCTATTGGAAACTATGGAAATTCGGAAAGGTAGACAAAACTTGAGGTCCTCGGAAGGAACTGAATTTTGTAGTAACATAAGAAATAGTAGAGACAGGGCATCATTTAGATATAGAGGGTCTATTGCCTGGAATTCATTACCAACTCATTACAGAATCAGTATAAATCCAATGTACCTAAGTAATATAAAGAAAAGGTTGACACAAAAAAGCTTTAGATCCCATAGTTGTTGCCCTGATTTGGGGATAGGGTAAACTGGTATCTTTTTATTCTGTAAGGCAGAGCAGTCTCAGCACTAAAATGTGTAATAGTGTATTAGTGATATACTTAATGATGGATGAATGTATTATATTTGTGTGTCTACAGTACTCAAAAGCATTGCATTTTATCTTTTTTTGTCATGTATAAGCAGTATTTTCCTATGTATCTATGAAGCTTCGTACTAATGGTATACATTGTAAATGAGCTTAGTAACTCAATTGGGAATTGACCATGTTCATGTTTTCCTGTACTAATCAACATAAATAAACATTTTTACTACTACTACTGTTGAAGGAAAGGATTGTGGAATAACTTATATCCAGTTGGTCACAAGGCTGGAGGCAGCGTGGTTGCACAGGGTGGAGGTCACGTCAAATGAATCTAATAGATTTCTTCCTCACTCTGAGGAAGGTGTCATGTCACAATGCCAAAACATCAGCTTTCCCCTGATGCTTACACATGCAGAGTCATGCCCCCTCTTCAATGCCAGCAGCCAGGTTCCATGACAGCTGAATGGGGCCACAATGAAAATTACAGTGAAAATAATAAAGGAATTGGGAAAAACCAGTTAAGAGTAAAATTAAAATGTATGTGGATTATAGGCAACTGAGCCATGAAGATTCTGCCTGTTGTTGCCAAGGAAAATCCATGTTAAGAGAAAAAAGAACAGAAAATTGCATCAAAGTGGCATGAACTGTTTGGCACCGTGTGGTTGGTGTGTTTTTAGAAAAAATTAAAGAGCAAGGCATGAAATAGACAAATGAGCCTCCTGCCTCTATGTTTTGAATGTTAATGCACATTGAACACATAGAACAGTTTGCCATTGCACTGTGCTATGTACATTTTTTCCAGACGCTTAAATTCCCTGTTATAGAGAACCCAGAAAGAGTGGTGGATTCCTAGAACAGCCTTCCAGCAGAGGTGGTGGGTGTGAAAACAGTGGTGGGGTTCAGGAATGCATTGGATAAGCACAAGGGAATCAGTGGAACGAATGGAGGGAGGGAGGAAGAAAGAGCTGCAGATCAGGTATGATCTGTGGGAATAGTATAGGTAGGCAGGAATGGGCAGACTGGGAAGGCCAAGCAGTCCTTATCTGCCATCAGATTCTATGTTTCTATGTTTCTATACACTGAGTTCTGTCTTAGTTCTAGAAATAAATGGTAGACCCCTTGGTTGTATGAGCCAAACTGTCACTCCAATGGTTTTATTACTTTAATTACTGAATGCAATTAATGGTTTGATTTTTTACTCTATACCTGCTTGATTAATATGTGGCAGCTCTGGTGGTGTGATCGGTTGACCTGCCCCTCCATGGGCTGGGAAATATTACTTGCATGGATCGATTATTGTTGGGAGGTTGAAAGGGCTGGAGCACACATCGTATCAATCAATTACAGCTCCTTCCATTTTGGCCTTATGGCATGGGGAAGCCATCTTCCAAGTCCCACTATTAAAATCTGCCATGCATTAAAATCTGGTTGCCAGTACCCAGCTGATGGTTGAGATGCATCTCTGAGGGATATGGCTATATGAGATGCCACTACCGGACTATTGACAAGAAAACTCCATTGTCTGGTCAAGACTGCGAGTGCAAATACGCATGGTCAAAAACTGCATGGTCATAACAGCGATGTGCGGTTTCAGAGTTGGTATACACAATCTGCATGGTTTTGGACCATGTGGTTTTTGTAATAACTGCACATCACTATTGACTGCATGGTTTTTGATGCTGTGGTCTGGATACAGCACAGAAAACTCCATTTATACTGCAGTTCTGTTCACAGAGTGTGTTACATAGAAACATAGAAAACATAGACTTTGACGGCAGATAAGGACTGCTTGGCCCATCTAGTCTGCCCATTTCCCTACCTACAGGATAGGCCGCAGATCCTAGTTAACCAACAGCCTAGTTCTTCCTACCCCCCACAAGAATTGCCTTATGTCTGTCCCATGCATTCTTGAATTCTCCCACAGTTTTAGACCCCACAACCTCCTCAGAAAGGCTGTTCCATGCATCCACTACCCTCTCTGTGAAATAATACTTTCTCACATTGCCCCTGAACCACCTCCTATCTTTAAATTGTGTCCCCTTGTTCTTGCACGTCTCTTTTTCTGAAAGATGCTACCCTCTTGGACTTTGTTGATTCCACTGAGGTACTTAAAAGTTTCTATCATGTCCCCCCTCTGCCTTCTTTCCTCAAGGGTATACATATTAAGCTCCTTTAGTCCTCCTCATATGGCTTCTTGCAGACCCTGCACCATTTTAGTTGCTCCTCTGACTGCCTCTATCATGTCTATATCCTTGCGGAGATGGGGTCTCCAGAACTGGACACAGTACTCCAGATGGGGTCTCACCAACTGTCTGTACAGCGGATAACAACTTCCTGTTTTCTGCTGCTGATGCCTCCCTATGCATCCCACTATACCCCCAGCCCTCCCTACTGCCTTCTCATACATTGCTTGCTAACCTTAAGGTCATCTGATATGATTACCCCAGGTCCCTTTCCTTTTTGTTGTTGTTACTTACTCCCCATTGTGTATTCTTCCCTGGGTTCTTGTTTCCCAGGTGCATTATTTGCACTTCTTTGCATTGAATCCTAGCTGCCATATTTCTGACCATTCCTCCAACCTTGCCAAGTCCCTTCTCATCCTTTCCACGCCTCCTTGTGTATCAACCCTGTTGCAGATCTTTGTGTCATCTGCAAAGAGGCATACTTTTCCTTCCAGTCCCTCTGCAATGTCACTTATGAAGACATTAAAAGGACTGGACCCAATACTGAACTCATTGTGACCCCACTAGTAACCCACTCTTTCTTCAGAGTGGACTCCATTTTACAATTACATTCTGTGTCCTGTTGTCCAGCCAATGTTTTACCTAGGCTACCACCCCGGTCCCATTCCCAGGCTGGTTAATTTGACTATTAATCTTTGTGTGGGCTGTGTCAAACGCCTTGCTAAAGTCTAGGTAGGCCATGTCCAAAGCCCCTCCCTGGTCTACTACTTTGGTCACCCAGTCAAAGAAATCTATTAGATTCATCTGACATGACCTTCCCACTGTGAACCCATGCTGCCTTGGGTCCTGTGCCCCACTGGCCTTTAGGTACTCAACTATTCTTTTCTTCAGAAGTGACTCCATCACTTTCCCTACCACAGAGGTCAGACTGACGGGTCTGTAGTTTCCTGCCTCTGTCTTGGTCCCACTTTTGCGAAGGGTAATCACATCCAGCTTCCTCCAGTCCTCGGGTACCACACCATCCTCCCATGATTTATTAAAAAGAGTAGCCAGTGGTTCTAGTTCTCTCTCTAATTCTTTTTTAGAATTCTGGGATGAATTCCATCTGGCCCCATTGCTTTGTCCACCTTCAGTTTTAGGAGTTCTAGAACCCTTTCTTCTGTGAAAGGACTGGGATCGACCCCCTATCAAGAGTGCTTTGTTAATTGGATTAGGCACTTCCCCTCCTCTTTTGTGAATACTGAGCAGAAATATTCATTCAGTATCCCTGCTTTTTCACTGTCCCCTCTGCCCACCCACCGTTTATTCTATTCAGCCTCACTATCCCTCCTTTGTCTTTCTCACCGCTGATGTACCTATAAAGGTTTTATCCCCCTTCTTAACCGAGTTGGCTATCTTTTCCTCAGTTTGGGCCTTTGCTATTCTGACTTCCCTCCCTGCTTCCTTCTGCCTTAACTGGTACAGCTCTCTGTCCTGTTCCTTCTGTGTTTCTTATACTTCCGAATGCTATCTTTTTTTCCTGACTTTCACAGCCACCTCTTTTGAGAACCATAGTGGCTTTTTCTTTCATTTTGATTTGTTTATTTGCTTCACACAAAGGTGTGTTGCCTCTGTGATGGCAGTTTTGATGATTCCCCATTGTTGCTCCACACCTCCTTCTAGCCTGTTTGCTAGTGATTTTCTGAGGCACTCTCCCATCTTGCCAAAGTCAGCCCTCCTGAAGTCCAGTACCCTCACTTTTGTATGGCTTGACTCTGTAGCTGAGTTTAACATGAACCACACTGTTTGATGGTCACTTGTTCCCAGATGGCAACCCACTTCTAGATTTGAGATCCTTTCACTGCCCCCGTTTGAGAGTACAAAGTCTAAGATTGCTCCCTCATGAGTGGGTTCCGAAACTAGCTGTCTGAGGCCTGCCACCTGTAGGGCATCAAGAATGGTCCTGCTCTTGGATGTGGCTTCAGCAAATGTGCTCCAGTTTACATCTGGCATATTCAGATCTCCCATCAACGGTATCTCCCCTTTCTCTGCCATTCTAAGAATGCCTTCTATCATATCCTTGTCCATTCCCTCCCCCTGACATGGGGGTCTGTACACAACCCCTGTGCAGATTGTGGTGCCCTTTCCAGTCTCCAAGGTGACCCACAGTGCCTCCTCTCCTCCCTGTTTACTCTTTTGTTCAGTTGCTTTTATCCCTTCCTTTACATAGAGAGCTACTCCTCCCCCTCTTCTCCCCTGCCTGTCTCTCCTGTAGGTTATGTACCCTGGTATGTTAACATCCCAGTCATGGTTCTCTGTGTATCATGTTTCTGTGACTGCTATGATATCCAGGCATCCCTCTTCCATCAAGGCCACCAGCTCAGGGAGCTTGTTGCCCAGACTATGGGCATTGGTACTCATTACCCTCCATTTCCTGATGGCCTTAATCCTTTTTGCTCCATCCCTGTCCTTCTTGCCTTTGTCACTTTCTCCATTTACCCCTGCCCTTCTCCCTATCGACACTCTATGTTGGTGTTTACTGCACTTACTACAGTGATTTTTTGGGGGAGGGCTAGGATTTCTCTGCTCTTTCCAGTGCCTTCCCCCTTGGCTAGTTTAAATGCTTACCAATGAAGCATTTAAACCTATCACCTAGATCCTGGTTCTCCTCCTGGACAGATGCAGCCCATCATGCCAGTATAGGCTTGCATCACTCCAGGTGGACCCCCATTCCCCAATGAAGCCAAATCCCTGAGCTCCACACCAGTTTTTCAACCACTGATTGAATCCCATGGTGCGGAACACCCTAGCCTCTCCTACGTCACAGATGGGCAGCACCTCCGAGAAGGTTACCGTGCGTGCTACTTGTCTAAGGCCCCTCCCCAATTCCACAAACTCTTCCTGCACTTCTCTAATCCCTTTCTTAGCCAGGTGTTGCACCCCGATCAAGTTTTTTATTTCTACAGAACTCTGTTTTTCTTGAGGAATTGCAAAATATGGTTGGCAAAGTGGTTTCAATTGCTTAGTCATGGATAATGCAATTTATTATACTCCATTTTATTCATAAAAAAATTATATAACAGGAGTTAAAAACAAGTAGAATATGGAAAATTGAACACCCATGACAAACATCAGATCAGGCTAAAGAACTACTACTATATGGTGGGGAACTTCCATGACCGTAATAAATTCTTTCTATTCTGCTACTTGTTTTATTTTCTAGTTTTTGGTTTGCTAGGAGCACAGTGAGATTGCTTGATCATGGTCACACAGTATACATTTAGAGGTTGTGGGACTCAAATTCTGGTGTGATGTGTCTTTAGTATAACAGTTTGGTTCACAATGTTCTTGACTTTACTGCATCTACTGATACGTAGTAAAAATAAAGAAAAGAAGCTATTAATTGTTATATTTTTATAATTATTGATTTTATGAGATCACAGGGATGTTAAGTTATCTGCTCAAGCTAACACAATATACTAATGGAGGTTGTGGGATTCAAACCTCAGTGTGCTGTGTCTTTACTGTCACATTTTGGCACTCTAAGCTCTTCGCTAAACTGCCTCAGGACTATAGCATGTTGATACTTTGGTTTGCATGACCAAATTATTACAAATAAGGGGGGAAAATAATATAGTGCTTCTTATGTCTTTTGTTTAATTCATATGTACCTTGAAAACTTATAGCTGCCAAAAAGCAGCTCTTGAGAGAAAGATTAAACAAATTCCACCAATAGATGGATGGATGGAAATGGTGGTCGTCGGGGGGTGGTGATGTCCTGCTCCAGGGAAGTCACTGTAAGGTGGATGAAAAGGTGTTCCAGCTACAGGGAGGGTGGTTGGCTTGGTTGGATGCAAGTTCTGAGGATGTGGAGTGGTCCCTAGAAGATGATTAGCTTGGGTATGGTGGTTCAAGGTGCTGGCAGGGTAATCCAACTTCAGTAAGATTGGGGTGGGTGGCTGGTCTGTTAGCATAAAAGGTTATCTCAGGTGTCCAGAGAGAGGGAAGGTGGTCTGCTTGAAGTTGCTGGATGTATGGGGGCTGTGAATTGGTCTAGGAAGAGTGCTCAGCTTGGGGGTGGGGTGCTGGTTCAAAGCAGGAAGGTTAGTTCAGCTGCATTGTGAAAGGTGGTGGTGGTGCTCACATATTTATCGGATGCTGGTCTAGAGATGGTGGGGGTGGTGTTCCATATGCAGGGAGATTTGTGAGCAGGGGATTGGGCTTGCCCATATGCTGAAGGGTGATCCTGCTGGATCCATATCAAGGGAAGGTGATCACAAAGCGGTAACGACTGTTACCAGTGAGTTATGATGTTGAGCAGGAGAGGAGCAGTTTGGGTCAGGTTTTATGTGTTTAGCTACATGGTGAGTTGTCTAATGTAGGGATGCTGTTTCCGTAGCTATTCCAGCTGCATGTATAGTGGTTGGGTGGGAAAGGTGATGAGATTGAGAATAAAAATGACTAGAATGGCAGTGCCTCATCTGGAGGAATGAAAAGCATGTTGCCATCTTGTTCATTGCAAGACAAGCTCAGGGCTTAAAATTCACTTTCAGGTTTAGGGGGGAATTCCTCTCCAGTGTTTACCAAATGGGGGGGGGACACATATTTTTGGGTGGATGGATAAACTTTGGGTGGAATTCCCTGAAACACCTCTGCTGACCTCTGTCATACTCCTGTCACTCATAAACTTTTAATGTATGTTAAATTGGTATTGATGTTTTATTAAGGTACTTCCCGTATTGTGAAAAAAACACTCACTCCTTCAGAATGCAGGATTACAGGTCCTACAGATGCCCACAATGCACACAGCTCCTGACAGTGTAATACCACCATTCTAAAGGAGTCATTTTTGCATAATACTGGAAGCACCTTACTAAACTAGCAATAGCACTTTAATATACATATACAGCATACTGCCTTAGAATGCTGGTATTACAGGCCTTACAGGTGCTCACAATGCACAGAGCTCCTGACACTATAATACCAGCATTCTAAAGGAGTACTTTTTCCACAGTACTGGAAGCACCTTACTAAAATAGCAATGGCACTGTACTGCATAATGCCATGAGTAAACAAGATGTGCAGAATTTAGTGCCCCCACTCAGTGCTAAATGCTTAATACAGAAACAAAAACATCAGAATTCCCTGATGTTCCTTTCTCTATATTATTCATTTAGAGCTCTATGGGAAACAGTATGAGGCTGTGCCAGGTCAGCAATAGAACTGGGAAGCTGCTTTACACCACAAGAATGCTTATCATCTGTATCCCAAAGTGCTGTGCTATTCATGTGTTTCCTCCAATGTAACTAATCCCGGTCGCCCCTGAAAAAGGGACCTTTGGGCCTCAGAGGGCCTACCCGGTTAACAAAATTAATAAATAAGAATGATCCTCTTAAAAAACTGATTTAATGTTACCCCCTTGACTGACTACAGACTATGGGATGGATCTTCAAACCATTCTGGGACTAAGTCCCACTCCACAACTCCAGCAGTGGACTGAAATCTCCACAGCTGCAGAGATTTGTATTTTCAGTCCCTCACAGCTGCAGGAGATGTTACACTTGGTCCCACTGGCCATAACATTATTCCGCAGCTGTGGGGAAAAAACAGACATAAGGTGCTGTAAATCATGGAGCCAGTCTTAAACCAGCTGCACTTTTGAGAATGCCATTACTCCAGAAAAAACGGCGGCTTGGCAAGTGGCAACCCACTTGCCCAGCGATTTTCCTGCAGCTGCGGGATATTCAAAATGTACTGGGAGTAAGTCCCACTATACAAAGCAACTTCAGTTGCAGCCTGAAATCTCTGCAGCTGCAGAAATGTGCATTTTCAGTTTCCCACAGCTGCAGGAGATGTTTGCCTGGTCCCACTAGCAGCAACATTTTTCCATAGTTGCAGGGAAAAAATAGCCACAAGCTGCCATAAATTGTGGAGTCAGTCGTAAACCGGCTCCACTTTTGAGAATACCGTAGTTGTGGGAATTTCAAAGGTTTTGAAAATCTGGCCCTATGTTTTTAATACTGCTGAGCAGTGTTATAGAGAGGCAGGTCTTGGCTTGAATTTATAGCTTCAGATCTCGGCTTTGAAACTGAATGCTCCCAATGGAGACATGAAGAGAACTGTGTTCCATCTTCATGACGATAGACTGGGAAAGGAAATCCACGTTCAGTGCTCAGTGAGTGTACTCCCTCCCCTGCTTGCTGTTGTTGTCACCTCCTCCTCTCATGTGTCCAAGTGGTCTTTACGAGCAAGGACACTGGCAAATTGCTGCAAAGCAAGGGTGTTCAGTGTCTGTGGGATTTTCCCATATGGGGGTTTCAGAATTTGTGGGAAGGGGTGTTGCAAAAATACTGCAAATAGCATATTCACCCCCCTGAATTTTAAGACCTACCAACTACCTCTGTGGGTTTGCTGCTGTCTATTTATGCCCTCCAAAATAGGGACAACACCAGCATCCCCAAGCAGATTCCAGAAATGTTCTTGCTCTCCTAGCAATCTCAAACTGCAGCTCAGGTCAAAGGAAGAAATCATGAAACTAAAGCATGAGTTCGGTGTGGCTGAAAGTCACATGATTATGATCTCAGACTTCTACTGAACTGTTGATCTTGGCCAGGGATAACATGGGTGAGGAGTATAGATTCAAGGGTGTTAGCTTTTCCGTGGTCTATGGCTCTAGTTTCTTGTTGGTGTGCTGTAGTGGAAGTGAGAGGACTGTGTGTGGGAACATAAAGCCAGTCCTAAAAAATATCTTGACACTAAAAATGAGAGTCAAAGACACCGAAAGTGGGGGACAATGGCCCTCAGAATGAGGAATACAACATCCAACTTGAAGATTTAAAAAAAAAGTATTAGAATAAGTTTTTTTGCTATATTTTTAATTTTGACCTTTCATCATAGCATTTTTTTTCCAATTAAGCCTTTCACTCAAGTAGAGAGCTAGGACCCTCATTTACCTATCTTACCAAGGAATGGCGGATGCCATTTCCATTACTCACTGGCAGGATGATTCCTCAACAGATTTCCCACCGTGCTGGGACCATTAGGTCAAAAACTGTATCCCATTACCCAGTCACTCAGTTAAGATCTGCCTTGCTAAGGTAGCAGTGCTGGATGATAAGCAATGTGGGCATAATTTCTTTGTCAGGGAACACACAGTTAGTCTGTTTTTCATCTGGGAGGGCTGCTGTGGATGGGGTGTTGTCAAGTGGCTGGGGTGGGCTTGTAAAACTGTGGGGGGGTGCTCATCCAATAGCACTCAGCTGTTTCTCATTTTGTGGGATGTAGGTCATCTTCATCCCTTGAATTGCTCTGTGCATCATGGAAACAGTGTTGCAACACAGAAAACGGGATGTGGAATTCAGACTTTGCAGGAGAAATATATAACACTTTATTACATTATGGAGAATGTATCTTGGATGAGTAAAGGCACAAGTTCCCACACTGTTCATAGCTTGTATCTCTAAGTTTGTGTCCCATACTCTGAAGGCAAGTGTTCTTTGTTTTATTACATATAAGTGTTTATGTTTCACATTATACTTGACTAGGCTGAGATGTATGCTGTCCATGGACGAGAAAGGTTATCCTGCTAAATGCATATAGGGTGGCGGGTGGTGTTGAGCCTGAGGGAAGGTGATTTCAGCACCATGAAAGGTGGTCAATTAGGTGGGGTGGGGTGTTGTTCAGCTCTATGGTGGGGCTCAGCTTTATAGAGCTGCTTCATGTGTGGGAATTGTGTTATGGGGGAAGATGAATGGAAGATGGTTGGCTGAAGCGGATGTAAGTTCCTGTGCTGTGGAGTGTGTATGCTGCTTAGTCTGGGGGGGGCTGATCTATGGTCTGGCTTGTTTGTTACAAATGTAGGCAGGGTGGTTGGCTGTTGGGTTGGTGTCTTTTTCACGGATCCTTACGCAGAGTATTGTCCTTGTCTTTGTTCTCAATTCAAATAAACATTTTTTTAAGTTTGTTTGTCTTTTTTTGTAATCAAATTTGAAAGGGAACATGGATGGTAGGAGGGGAGATGGAACTAGAATTGTTACTGGATATCGTGAGTAAACTTTGACTGTTATGAATGAACTAATTACTGTCAATATCCATAACTATTGTCATTCAATGCTTAGTCCATGTGGTACAGTACAGTGACATGGCAAAATGCAGGGCGGTGTTGACTGGTCACGTTGCACAGTACTGTGACTGCAGTGCAAGTGACACATTGTAGTGACTGCCTACACGTGGAATGGTGCAGTTTTGACCTTGCATGCAGCACATCACGGTGTCAACACAATATATGGCACAGTTATAGTCTACATGTGGTGACTGCAGTCTTCGTGGTGCACATTTATTTTATTTAGTTTTTGTTAACCGGGTAGGTGCACTAGCCATGAAATGATTATTTTCAGGCACGACCCGGGACAGTACAATAATCAAAGACAGGTACATAGCATGAGTACAATGAAACTACAATAGCAAAGGTCAAAACAGTTAGTAGTAATGAATACATGCAGCCAAAACAATAACAATCAATACAATTCACATAGCATTTTAGGCAGAGAAAACCTACACAGTCTAGGAAGAGATACCACAACATAACAGCAAGAAATATTGTTAAAATTAGTCACAACAGTGAAGATTCAAATAGACGGCGAAACAAGGCAAGGGCAAATACCTGACTGGGCAGGATACATTATCACGGCCTCTGAAACAAGGTTCAGGTGTGTGTGTGTGGGGGGAGTTGGGGTAGATTAGCTGTCAAGGAGATGGTAAGGGTAAGAAGTGCTATGAGGTAGGAAGGTTAAAGTTAGGCCAGGCAGCATCTGGCGGGTGAGTGGATTGGGGGTGTTAAAACAAGTGCAGGGATCAGCAAGGGATAGATGGAAGTGCAGCTCCTTCTTGAAGCTGTCATCGGATCCAGATATTTGAAGTGCTTGGGGGGAGAGAGTTCCAAAGCTTAGGAGCAGAGTGATTGAAGGCAACAGAGCCTTTTGATGTTTTATATCTAGGTACATTCAGCAGGAATTTATCTACCGATCATATAGAGTCAATCAGGGAGCCCAGAGAGTATTGATGGCAAGCTGAGGGGGATAACCAGCCCAGGTCCCTGTACAGTTGGCAGTGGTGCTTAAGTCATGGTGACGAGGAGGCATACAGACAGATATTATTATAAGTGACATCCCACTTATGAAGGATGGTTTTGTGTGTGGCAGCAAAGGTCGGCATGCCATAGGTGAGGGCAGGGAGTAATATGCCTCTGGCAATAGCACGTTTAGCAGAGGGAGTCAACATGAAACTGGACTTGTAAGTAACCCCCAGTTTAGCATTCACTGCCTTGCAGGTAGATTGTATATGCAGGCTGACGTCCAGGGATTGGTCCAGAAGAATTCCGAGGTACTTAAAAGATGTAACGCATTCTATTTGTGTGCCACTGCAGTCTTGCACCAGTAGGGGAGTATGGTGAAGTACTGTATCTGCAGTGCAAGTGCCAAGGTGCAATGTCATAAATGCATGTGATAATGCATTAATGACAATGCATGCAACAGCACAATGTTGGTAGTATATGTGACACAATAAATGTATGTCAGTGCAATGATGAAAGTGTATGTGGCAGAGCGCAGTACAGTGATGACAGGTCATGTGGCACAGTGTAGTGAGAGCCAATTGCGCACAACACAGTAGCTGGAAATTGCACGTGACAAAGCATGATGTCAGTATTGCACTTGGCACAGCATACTGGCAGTGGTGTACATGGAAATTACCCTCTGCTACCCTCTGTGGCAGGTCATAGTCTCATGCAAGTACAGTCACTTGTATTATTCTTGCATAAATGCAATATTAACAACATTACTAATAAAGTAATTGACTACTTGCCTAAGACCGAGGCTGTAGCAGAGGATAAGTGCTGGTTGCTGTCTCAGGGGTTGATGAGGGCAAGTGTATGTTGATGACACTAGTCAATAGTTTATTGAACTTGCTTGAGATATGACCCCCTTGACCAAAACAAATTCTCTGGTGCCAATATTCATTTTACCATTTGCTACATCCTCCGTTTCCAGCCAACTACACTCCATGCATGTGGAAAACCCATCAGTACCATAGACTAGTATATCCATCCATATCCCATGACTATCCTTATCAGTCCCATCTATAGATCAGCTCCCCACAGAATAAGCAAAATACCTGGAAACAAATCACTCACCTGCACTCGGACCAGACTGTACCATGAGATGACCCACAACCACGTACCATTCTTCATGTCCACTGACCAGCCACTATGTTTACAAATCTCACTGCAGATGGAGGACACCCTTCCACCGTCATTGTTACTGAACCAGCATCCCTACCTTAAACCTGCCTTCACAAAGTTGATTGTCACCAAAAGGACCACACTACAGACCCTGGACCTGCCCTCACACCCCCATCAAAGCTGATGTCCCTTTCTGCATTCTGATGCTCCACACACACCACCTAATCCACATCACCTCCAGATCACAGCACTCACCCATAGTCAAGCCTTCTATCACAATAAACTACAGCACATAGCATACCAAAGGTAAGCCAGGGTACTGAATGGAGAACTATGCTCACAGTTCTAGGATATAATCACTCAGTATCATTTCACTGACACAATATGTGGAGATACTGATCCAATTGCAGTGACAGTGGTGGTCTTGTGTGTTTTGGAATAAAATATTTGCCTTGGAACCTTTGGAGCCTGTATGTTTTACATGTGGTTGTTGAGTGCTCATTGTTGAGTGCTCATCTTCCTCTCAGTTATATTGTCTTGATTGGAGCACCACCTCTCCTTGTGTAGCTATTCTGTGCCTTTTAGGTAACTGGCCCATCTCTAGGGACTCGGGTTGAAATTGGCACCGGTCCACTAGCCAAATGCTAGTAAATTTTGCATTGGGCTAGTAAGATTTTACTCTAAGTAGCCCTTTGGGCCTCTAGCAAAGAAGTTAACATTTCATTAAGTGCACTAGCTGGGTCAGTGGAAAAGTCTGTGAGGTTACTATATTTTCCTAGTGACTAGCCCTGCTGGTTAGTGGCTAAAAAACTTAATTTTGACCCCTTGTCATCTGCTCATTTTGCAGGAATGCAGTTCCGAGGAGTTGATAGTGTATGTCACTATTCATGAAGCAAAATCCATCCTCTGGACCTTCCAGCCCACAGGCAAGCCACCAGAACCACATTGATGATGTAAAATATTCGTAACTGCAGAAAATGTCGACTTAGTCTTGTTCTTAGATCCAACTACCTGGAGATGTTGTGTTCAGAGCTGTCTGTTTGTCTCTCTTCAGTGTAGAATTATTATGATTTATAACATGGGTTTGCAGAACCGTGCAACCCAATTGGTCCATTTGCTCTTCGTGGCCATACATTAAATTTTCTTTTAATGCACGATTCCATGGAGCGATTTGGGGAAAGTGTCATTGGCACTTGTTAATTGCTCAAGAGAGCAAACCCAAATGGCAGCCATTGTCCCTACAGGTCAATCTCCCTTTGCCCCCCCTTAGTTCCCCTTCCCCCCGCTACAGACTGTGCTGTCCATCACCATGGCTGCTGGCTGCTCTCCTGTCTTTCCCCTAGTTCAGTACAGCAGTGCAATGGAGTAACAGGCATCAGTGGTCAGTTACTGGTGTCACAGATCAACAACCGAGAGAGCGAGTTGTACAGATAGCAGCTAGAGTTCACTGTACTCCAGGCAAATTGTGTTTTGTGTATTTTTTTCAGTTGTGCATCTTGCACGGGAATGGGGAGAGAGAGTCAGAGAAAGTAGGAGCAGCTGATCGTGGTGCTGTCACAGTGAGAGATACCGACAGCCAGACATTGAGTTCTGCATTGCTTCACTCTCCTCCATCCTGGACTGCACTCTGGGCAAATTGTGTTTTATTTTTCTGTTCTGCAGAGACCACTGCATCTTGGAGGGAACTGGGGGGAGAGAGAGAGAGAGAGAGAGCAGGTGCTGTGACAGCGAGAGAGAGAGGCAGTGGGACACTGAGTCCAGCATTGCTGCTCTCTCCTCTCCTCTCTCCTGTGTCAAGCAGCTCACTGTGGTTCTCTCACAATCATGCAGTGCTGCTGCATTGTGTAGCACTTTGACTGTGGGCAGGGGTGGTGGTGGTGGAGGGGAGGCACTGAAGTGGCACACTGGTCAGCATAGCAGCAGTTCCATACAGCAGTAGTAAGGAGTGGAGGGGGCCACGTTGTCTCACAGTCCTCCCACAGATGCAAATCACATCTCTGTCACCAGAGAATCACAGAGCAGCAGTCCAAAAGAGTTTGTCCCACATCTGTATATCCATGTTGCCTGTCAGCTGGTAGGCATGCAAGCACACTACATCACATCACAATACGAGTGGCAGTAGCGGTAACAGCCCTTCACAGACACTCACTGACACATTGGGAAGCAATGAAAATCAGTGTAGCATATACCTCTGAGGGGAAAAGAAAACAGCTGTGTCAGGCATAAGAAATGTGACACATCATATCAGCAGTGTACGTGTGACATTTCTGTATGCACAACAGCCATGCAGTATGCTTCTTTTCTGAGGGACTACTTTGGGAACTGGCAGGATACAGTCTTTTTTCGTGTCTTTCAACAGAGGAAAAACATGTTTGTCTGGCCATATTTGGATTTTTTACAGAACCCATGTTATAAGTGCAATAACCCATGACAAGGTATGGGTTTATAGGCATTTAATGCATGCATGGAGTGCTGTGAGGACACTCACCCTGTGGCCTTGTGCCTCACAACATACCCCAGGCGTGCATTAAATGCCTATAAACCCATACCCTGTCACAGATTATTGCTAAAATATTGCAAAGTTCATTAGAAAAACTGTTGTTTATTCAGTTTCATATCTCTTGAGACTGCAGGATCATATTAGACATTATAGCTGTGTGCATAGCGTTTACTTTATATTTCTCATTTTATAATTTTGCATTTTATTGTGAATAAACGTTTACATGTTGACTCACAGTTTACCATTTTTAGCTTTTATTTTTTTTGCATGATTCACATTGTTGTCGAGTGGGTCATATTGCTGATCTCAAAGTGAAGACACAATCCACTGTCTGGTACATAAGACATTTTTTTTTAATTTATATGATATCTATGATGGATAGCAAACCATTATTGTGGCTGATGCAAGAATCATCATTTTTAGTGTCAAAGTATACTGAATCCAATGAGCAGAAAGATGAAAACATAAAAGTAATGGGAAACAGACAGACTTACTTGTCCAACAACACTGAAGTATGACATTTTCATGGATTATCATCCTTCTGGAATGAGACTGCTATTCTCTTTTCCTCAGGTTATCCATCTCACCAACCGGTCCTTACTATCTTAAAAATGACCAGCTTGTAGGTCATTATTGCTAAAATAATGAAATATGAAATAAATAAAATAATAAATCATTTGACCTGATTGTTCCATTAATGTACTATATTCACACATGCAGTATGTGTTAATTAAGCAGCAAGATACTACTTGGTAGTGTGTTATTTTTTTCTTTTTACTGTGTTTTAATTTTTTCTCTCACCTTATTTTTATCCTGTAGACTCTATCATGCCTCCCAAAAAATTAAAAACAGAGTCTACTGATCTCTATGTTTTTGACAGTATGATTCTTCAATTTTCATCATCAACAGGTATTTTTTTATTAATGGCTTAACATAATGATAGTCATCCAAGTCCTAAACAACAACAAAAAAAAAGATGCCTCAATTCCAGTCTCACTTGGCCCATATTGATGGGAGCTTCCTAGATGCCATTCCCAATATTGGCTTGGCTCTAGCATTCTTTGTCTCTGAGTTTACAAGTGCCTATGATAAATTTGCACCCTTTAAAAAAAAAACATAAGGCATGAGAAACACTGTTAGAATGGATCACCCCAGGAACTCCTTGGCTGCATGAAGGATAGAAACAATCTGTTGGCGCTAGCCAGGGAAACAGGGTCCTCTGTCCACCTGCAAAGCTACGAGGAAGACCACAATAAGTGCACTAGTATGATTAGAAAGGCCAACTCTGACTACTATAAGGATCTGAAGACCCAGAACTTGAGCAATAGCAAAAGATTCTGGGACAATGTCTTGGATCTCCTTGACTAAGGAGTTTAAATTACTCCTCAAATGCTCATGGTGGAGGGTTGACAGATCCTTGATTCCAACAAAACTGCCAATTACTTTGATGCAGCCTTTACTTACATCTGTTCTGTCATCCTCACTGAGGCTGCCCATACCCCTTGCTGGGAACCTGGTGCTAAAGCCTCCCAGATGGTGGGCTCTGAACCAGGATACCCTAAATTCTACTTTAAGGCTGTTTCTGTCGGACTCCTCAAAATACTTCAGTAGGGTACTTGGCAGAACTAGGTGAGGGAGTGATTCAGTGGATATGAAACTTATTGCCATGGTGGTAGAGAAACTTTCCCACCCCATCTCTAGAACATTTAACTATTCCCTGGGCTGCTCACAGTTCCCTGAGAGGTGGAAATCAGCATTGGTTATACCAGTTTTCACAAGCAGTGAATGCACTAGCCTTGCGAGTTGCAGACCGATTTCTATTCTGTCCTTCCTCTCCAAGGCTCACAAGAGAATAGTCTCTGACCAACTAGTCACATACCTCAAAAATACTGTGGGCCTGATTCTCAAAGCCCTTAGATCGATGCAAGGTGCCAGCATTAATCATAAATGAGGCAAGTGGCACCTTATGTTAAAAAATGCGCCATGAGCTATTTTCAAATGCAGCCTGTGGCAAAGGGGGCTTGCACCAGCCTTGCACCATAAAATGTACTGCGACATGGAGCTAGGGGGCTTGCAGCAGATGCAAGCTGCCACATCCCCTAAATCAGTATTCTAAAAGCTCCCCCAGATGACAACTGTCTGAGTACCATTAGACCAACCAGGGGCTGGTCTAAGTGGACTTAGTTGTCTTCTGGGGGTTGTGCCAATATGCCATCATGGTCCCAATCCCCCTTAGTACATGCTGCCCCCAACACGTTCCTCCATTCTGTAATAGGCAGGTCCCTGGTAGTCTAGGGCACCCCTCCCAAGCCCAGATCCCTGATCCCCTTATAAAAAATAATGAATACTTGGCTGTGTAAGTTTAGGGGACCCCTGCTTCCCCAACAGCCCCAATCTCTGATCCCTTTGTCAAAATAATAAAGTAATCACCCTTTATGGCACCCCGGCATCCCAACAGCCCTGATCTACAATCCCTTTGAAAAATACACTAAATATATCCTGGTAGTCTAGTGGTCCCCCCAATCCCCCCACCCCATTTGGCAGTGCCCCACCACCCCACTCCCCCAATCCCCGAGCCAATGACCAGCACAGCCCTCCTAACACCTCCATGAGTGGACACCTATTGAGTTATCAATAGATGTGTACTGTACAGCCTTGAGGTGGAGGAGGGGCCTCGCTGGTTACAGGCTCGGGATGGGGATGGGGTGGTGGGACACCGCCAACTGGGCTGGGGGGCTGGGGGACACTAACTACCAGAGAATGTTTAGCATATTTTTAAAAGGATTTTCAAAGGATCAGAGATTGGGGCTGTTGTGGGGGGGCATAGAGCCCTAGACTTACAAGGTAATTTCTTTATAATTTTGACAAAGGGATCGGAGATCGGGGCTGTTGGGGGGAGGGGGATCCTAGACCTACAGGGTGATTTATTTTCTTTTTCTTACAAGGGGATCAGAGATTGGGGTGGGGGGTGCTAGGCACCAGGCACATGTCCATGGTGCCATTGCCGAAGGACCGACTCATGGCTTGCGGCAAACCTTCTTGTTGCGCTGTCTGTGTGGCCCAGGGACACATTTGCTGCAAGCCACAGGACTTTGAAGCCAGGACCCTAACCTGATAGAAAATCAGGCACAGGGTCCCTGGCGCCCCAGCAACCAGCGTAAGCTGCCTTTGGCGCCGCTTACACTGACTTTTGAGAATCGAGCCCACAGTGTTCAGTTTGTATAGCAGCATGGCTTCTGGAAGCTAAACAGCACCAACATGACACTGTTGGAATACAGAACTATACATATAGACTATACATATAGACCTTACTAAGGCCTTTGACCTAGTCAACCATAAGCTCCTACTTAACAAACTCCTTGGACTCAGTTCGTCATAGAACACAGTTGGTTTTACAGCTATCTCACCAACCCCATCCGCTCTTAGTGTGTGAAGATCAATAAATCTTTGTTCAACACTATGGACTAGCTATTGGTATCCCCAAGAGCTCCACCTTGGACCCACTCTTATTTGGTCTCTTCATAAATCAACTGCCTGACACCTGTCAGATGGCCAACATACTCCTCTATGCCGATGATGCTGTCATCTATTCCAAAAACACTCGCGTTGACAGCCTCACCATCACTCTCCAAAGTAACTTCAAGTCACTAGAAAGCTGGCTCTCCAATAACAAACTGGTCCTCAATTACAAAAAAACAAAGACCACGCTCTTCTTTAGTCTCCCACACAACAGGAAAGTTCCACCCTTTGTCAGTTGTAATGGCCAGAGACAAAACCTTGAACATGTGGAGACCTTCAAATACCTTGGAGTAACTCTGGGTGACACCTCATCTTTGGCCCCATATGACTATAGTTAACAGAATACTGGGTGCCCTGTACTGTAACTGAAACAATCTCACAGGGGATGCTAGACACCTTATTGTAGCCAGCTCCATTCTGTCACTTATAGACAAGGCCCCTGGAATTCTGCGATTCTGCGGTTGCGGAATTTTCCGCAGAATTTGCATCATGCCGCAGAGTATATATAGAGCCACAGAATTCATTGTTTTTGGTGAATTTTTATTCAAATATACTGTTTTCTGTAGTGTCAGGCCTTCTTTCCCATCTCGTTTATCATGAAGCTCCTCCTTTATGCTCAGCATGTGATGTCATCGGTGACATCACATCATATTTAGCCAATGGTAGAACTGCGTTCTGCCAGAGAAATTAATAAATCATGCTGCAGAAATCAGAAAATGCTGCTGCAGAAGTCAAGGAACCCTGCCAAAGAAATCAGAAAAGTCTGCCACAGAGCGCTAGGGGCCCTTTTTATAGATTATGGCCTCCCTGTCTATGCAGCTGCCTATGACATGGTGCGAAACTGAAAAAAGCTGATTAGTAATAAGGTGTGCCGCTTTGTACTTGGTGCAGATAACTACAATCATAGTTGTACCCTTTATGTACTTACTCACTGGCTACCTTTACCCTGCAGAATAAAGCTCCAGACCTATTTGCTAGCCAAAAAGGCACTCCTGGGCCTAACACCCCCTGTTTTAACAAATTGTTTCTGAACCATCTGCAACCAATACAACAACAACACCAGGAATATAGCCAGGAATGCTCTTAAGTCTCCTTTCCTGCATACTTAGCTTGGCAAGTGATCATATGGGTATGACATCAAAAGGGCGACTACATGTGACCGATTCACAAAATGAGCGAGTCATATTCACCAAAATGGGTAAGGGCTACCCTGCAAGGGTAGCGACCTGGTTGAAGGTGACCATTCAGAAGGGCGACCAGAAGGCAATAATAGCCAGGGGAAGGGGAGGGATAGGATAGAGAGTTTCTGTGGGGCAGTGTTCCTGGTGCTGCCGAGCCAGCCCATGTGGTGTGGTGGTGAGAGTAGCTGGCTTCGGCATGGAAAGATCTGGGTTCGGGGATGGGGCAGGGAGAAATGTTTTGCTGCTGCCTGTGGCTCTTGTTTATTTTTTAAATCTTTTTCAGGAGTCTCGCCCCCTCCTGACATGCACTCCCCCTGGAGTTAATAATCCTTCAGTAGGGGAGTGCGTGGTCGAAGCCCCCCATGAAGGGAGGCACAGCCCCCCTGCACAAACACTGATAAGTACTGGCCGGATGTTGTACTGCCATTTTGTGTATATCACTGATTGCTTTTTGGTGATATACTCTCACCATAATAGTGATCGTTCTTTTGTGTTCGCTATTATGACATGGAACCTGTCATTTGCTGCCAGGGCCACAAACTGGTTAAGCTAGCTGCTTGATACACTGCTGACTTTCCCCAAGATTAATGAGTTTAAGAGATCTTGGTGTCTGCCTTGCAGTCCATTGTAGCTGTAACTGTCAAACTGTTTTACTCAGTTTCTCTCTGTACATATCCTGTGACTTTTTATACACTGATCTGCGTGGATTTTTTTTTAAGTGTATGAAATTGATCTGTCTTAAGTGCTTTTAGCCTAACTCGACTGCATTTCCTCTGGAACTGTTTATTGTACTTGTAATGTTTTCTTTTTGACTTATGTATTTGATGTACCTGGAGTACCTTAAGGAGCAGCTACGCAACACTGACTGGTGCCCCTTGACACAGCGGAGGATATGGACACTGCACTCGAGTACTTCATCAAATAATTCAATGCTGCTTGTGACTGCCATGCCCTAGTGCAGAGGACAAAGATCCGTGGAAGATACAGCCCCCGGATCACACCAGACTTAACAGGCCACATAAAACACAGGGATAACTGGTGGCATAGGGCATGGAACTCTGGCAAGCAATCAGACTTCCAGGAATATAGAAGACCACGGAATGAGTACACCTGGACCATCCGCTCTGCCAAAAGTAAACATTTTAGGGAAGCATTACAAACATCATTGGGAAACAGCAAGTCTTTTTGGAATAACCTAAAAGATGTAACAGGGAAAGTCAAGAAAGAGGCTCCACAAATGCTCAACATCGATGGTGCCCCTACCCTTGACCCCCTGACTATTGCCAACACGTTTAACAAAGCATTCACTGACCTTAACAGTGTACTTCTGACAGATTTTTTGAAGAAACCAACCCAAGCTCAAGCCAAAGCCTAGGACCCACTCAAACATCCCCCCCATATATTTCAAATCTGTCAACTACAACCAAGCAAGAAAGTACATTCGTAAGGTACTTGGAAAATCCAGGAAAAGCAGCGATACACTCAAACTCAAATTTATTTCCCTTGCACTTGATGAAATCCTAGCTCCCATTATTAAATTGCTGAACTTATCCCTGCAGCTGGCTCAATTCCCCCAAGCTTGGAAGTCAGCCCTGGTAACTCCGGTGCACAAGAGTGGTGACCGCTCACTGCATGCCAATTACAGACCTATTTCTATCCTTCCACCACTGTCAAAAGCGCTAGAGATCATAATCTCAGACCAGCTGGTTGAATACCTTAATAAATACAACATTCAGTGTCTGGAACAACATGGATTTCGGAAAGGGCACAGTACCTTCACAGCTCTCCTGGAGTTCACCAGCTGCATACACAGTTCACTGGACCAGAGTAACCTTGTTGGCATGGCCTTTATCGATCTAACAAAGGCCTTTGATAACGATCAGTCACTCCCTACTACTTCAACAACTCACCTCGATAGGCCTCTCTAACCCTGCTACTAACTGGTTCAAATGCTATCTAGTTGATCGGTACCAACAAGTGAGAATTGGAAACATCTCATCTGGGCCCCTGCCAGTTCATTGTGGGGTCCCCCAGGGGTCAATCCTAGGACCCCTCCTTTTCAGCATCTTTCTAAATAGCCTACCTCAATCATGTGACCAACGGATACTTCTCTATGCAGATGATGCTGTTATTTTTACTTCTCAACATGACCCTCACACCCTAAACTATCAGCTACAACATATTAAATAAACTGAAGATTGGTTCAGAGCCCACAAGATGGTTCTGAACTATAAAAAGACAAAAGTAATGCTTTTTAGCTGTGCTAGAAGCAAACACAAAGCAGCATCCCTTAACATCACTAACTGAGCAGGGGTTTCACTTGAACAAGTGGAGCAATTCAAATACCCGGGGGCTACGCTTTGACTGTTCACTCTCCTATGCAGAACACATTGAGAATGTGGCCAAAACAGTCAACATAAGAATTGGGCTCCTGCACAGTCACAAGAAATGACTAACACCTGAAGCACCTCAAACCGCAATCCATAGCAGTTGTCTCCGTCATCGACTATGGATTGGTCATATATAGCTCAGCCACTTCCACCTCACTACATAGGATAGCAGTAGCCCTAAACAAAGCCTGCAGACTGCTCACCAATTCCCCCTGACTAACGAACACATGTGACCTTTATGAACAAGCCGGGTGGCTACAACTTGAAAACAGGATACAATACCAAACCTGCCACTTAGCTAAAAAATCACTACTCGAACTTCAGCATCCTGGAGTCACAAGCCTATTAAGCTTATTCACAGGCCCACACTGCACCAGGAACTCTGACCATCAGGTTCTCACCATCCCTCGCTGCAGAACCTCCCAAGGGCAGAGGTTATATGCCTACCGGGCACCACTTTGGCTCAATAACCTTGGCACTGAATATAACACCACGCAGAGATTGGGGCTTTTCAAGACCAAGCTAAGACAACACTTGCTGAAGAAAAGCTCCTGTGACTGTACTTTCTAATTAGTCCACACACACCCACTTCTGACCCCGGTCTTTTTCACCTTTCAGGTTATTACCATCCTCCTCACTACTCCTACTTTGTCCCTCTACCCTGAATTGTCCCCATTTTTGCCCTATAATACCCTGCACTGTCCTCTCCCACCTCCTCCTAAATAGTCATCATGCCCCCCCCCACTCAGTGCCCCCTACTCTCCTTTCTGGATAGCTGCTTACTGTCTTTTACCTGACAATGCTACCTAGGCTGCTACTGTTACCTGAATTATCCTAGTGTTAAAACCATCTCTGTTTCCTATTTACAATGTATTTTTGATTATGTTTACTCACCTAGCTAGATACTCCTAAACCCACAATGTATGTATACTCACCCTTTACAACATGGAACCTTTGTAAAAGAGCAGTCTCCCACTCAAAGGTATTGTAATCCAAGATTGAATGAATAAAAATAAACAAATAAAATGTGAAACATTTGTAAATGAGCACTTGTGCTCATAAGTATTCTCCGAAGTTTTCAATAAGTAAATAAAAGAAATAATTGTTAAAATTGGGCACGAAAAATCCCATAAACTTCAGTAGATAAAACCAATCACCTTATAATGCAAAATACACTCTCACCCTGGCATTGGAACGTCAGCCTGGGAAAATTGCGAGCTAGAAGAGACTTGAGTGCTGTTTACGAGTAAGTTGCACAACATCTTTGTCAGCATTAAAAACAACTGCTTCTAAATAAGCTACAGTCATTGAAATGGAATGCACTGCCTGTAGGAGGGGGCTTGGCGGCAAGCCCAATTAGAAAAGGCAGTTGCTAAAATGGGGCAGAGTGAGGTGTTTTAAAAGACCATGCTTGCACACAGTGCGAGAGCAGTGCATGATCGCGAGTGGAACAAGCACCACTCGGCCCCAGTTTTTGGTACCTATAGGTATGTTTTACCACAAGGTTAGCAAGTGTTTTTATTACACTATACCTGACTTACATTTGTAATGCAGTTAATAGTGTTTCTGGGATTTGCACTTCTGAACTTGGGGGTAGTAAAGAGGGGTGACTGCCTATTAAACTGTAGAGGGAAATGTTTTGTGCAAACTAAAAGTGGTTATCATTATAATCTAGAGCTTGTCTTCCTGCCAAATGCCTACACCGGACTGGAGCTATCGTTGGAAAAACATAACAATATTCAAATTTTTATTGGTAAGCAAACTCATGTCCATGCATATGTATGTATGTGTTTTGCAGGAAAGGACTATGTACTAGCACAGCACAATGACTATTGCCTAGGAAATGTTTTATTTTTACAAGAAGGGTAATTTTGATTCTCTTGTTATCATCAGGAAATGTGTATTTGAACCCGGGTCCTTTTAGTTCTCATAACAATTACACTATGGAAGAATTTGGAAACAGATCAAATTTTGGTTTTCCTGTGCTTAAATGTAAGAAGTCTTTTTCCAAAACTGGATTATTTAAGAACTCAAGTAGAAATGTTGAATCCAGATGCTTTTCTGGTCACAGAAACATGGTTAAATCAAAAAGTGAAGGATACAGACATTTATTTAAACAGTTACAATATTTTTAAGCGGGACAGGACAAGAAAAGGGGGTGGGGTAATGATTTATTTAAAAAATAACTATCATGGATCGCTGTTAACAGCTAAATCAATCCCAGGAGAGCTTGATCTATTGGTCCTAAGAGTTCAGGGATCTATAGGTTTTCGATTTAACCTAGCAGTATGTTATAGGCCCCCTTCAGCAAAAACTGATTCACTATAGATTTAAAGTGTATTAATAGCACCCTATTTAGATCTGGAATTCATACTACTGGGAGACCTAAATTGGAATATGCTGATTCCTTCACAAGGTATAATTAACCAATTCTCAGCCCTTAATTTATCTCAACTAATAAACTCACTAACCAGGCCACATTAAACTAATTGGGGGAAAGACTCTCTACTAGACCTGATACTAACCAACAGGCCCCATAGATATATAGCCTCAGTTCATGAAGTGGATTTTAGCAATCACTGTTTTACATCCTGCATTATGGATAGCATTAAAGAAAAGGTTCCAGCTAGAGTAATTTCTACTAGAAATTTCAATCCCTTTTGTGATCAAGCCGACACTAGGGATGTAGCCAGAATTCAGTGGAGTTTATTAGCTAAATGCCCAGACATAGATTCAGCATGGTCTTTTTTAAGGCATCTCTAACTGAAGTTATTGACAAAGATACCCCCCTCATTATTAAAAGAGTAAGGAAAATGCACATACCATGGATTATAAAAGATTTAAAACAGCTGCTTAAGACCAAAAGTCACTCATGGAATGTGGCACGTAAATCTCAAAATGACCAAGACAATTAGCATTTAAAGAATTTAGAAATAAATGTACCACAGCTGTAAGAAAAACTAAGCAGAATTATTACTTTAATCAGTTTTCTGACTCAGCATCTAACCCAAAGATCATATGGAAAGGAATTGATGCACTAAAGGGGACGCAGGTTCCTCAGCCTCTCCCTTTTCTTTAAACATTGAAGCAAAAATATTAATTAAAGTTATTGAGAAAGAGGAAGCATTTAATAAAGTCTTTGTAGAAATAGGTAATCTATTTGATAAAGTACACCTGGAACAAACTCCCCCAAAACTAAACACAGACTTTAATTATGTACAAAAAAGTCCCTTGTTTTCCTTTGATGAAATCAAAGTATATGAAGTTATGAAATTGTTAAATCAACTTGACACAAGTAAAGGGGTGGGATGTGACAGAATTTCTCCCATATTTCTCAAAGTTGCTTCAAAGGTTCTGGCACAACACTTGACATATATTTTTAATTTTTCTTTGACCTCTTTGTCCTTACCTGCAGATTGGAAAACCACATTCATAATTCCAGTATTAAAGAGAGGTGCTGCCTCTGATCTAAATTCTTATAGACCTATTTCTATTTTGTGTATTTGTGTCGAGATATTGGAAAAACTTTTACCTAAACAATTAACTCAGTACTTCACAAAATATACAGTAATTTCTCAGTTACAGTCTGTATTCATGAAAGATCACAACACTACATATACAGTTTCCATGGTGGTGGATAATATATTTTCAGCCTTCAATGAGGGATTTAATGTACCATCAATGTTTTCGGACCTCGCAAAGGCATTTGATACTGTCCACCATACAATACTATTAAATCAATTGAAGTCTGTGGGATTAGGGTATTCAGCTTTTACCTGTTTAGCGTATATCTTATTAGTAGAACACAAAGAGTAAGGCTGGGTGGGTGTATCTCTAATGCACTGCCTGTAACAACAGGGGTCCCACAAGGGTCAGTACTGGGTCCCTTGTTATTGATATTATACATAAATGATCTTCCAAAATCCTGTTCTGAAGATACAAACATTTTTTTGTATGCTGATGACACCATATTGTATACACAGCACAGCGACAATAAACTGGCCCTGGATATTTTGCAAAGAGGGTTTCACGCAGTGTATAAGACTCTACAGGGATTGAGGCTTCTATTGAATGAATCAAAAACACAATGGTTACTTTGTGAGAAAAGGAAAATTAAAACAGGCCCGACAGAATATAATATTCATGCTATCTCAGCTGTGGTAATAAATATGATCTATCACTTCAATTATTTGGGCCTAATTTTGGATAGTAGACTTTCTTTTGAATTACATTTGAGCTATATATCAAAAAAAAAATTAGGCTATTAGGCGTTCTCTATAGGAACCAGGTCTTATTCAGTTTCACATTGCGAAAGCTGCTGGTTGCTGCACTATACCTGCCAGTTCTTGATTATGGTGATTTTATCTATAAAAATGCATCAGCTACACTGTTGAGCATGCTGGATCCATTATTCAACAGTGCAGTGAGATGTGTTATGAAACTGCCACATAGAACGCACAGTTGCACTTTATATAGGGAGGTAGGCTGGACCTCCCTATCCAAGAGAAGGGACGCACATTTGTACATTTTTGTATACAAGTTTATCCTAGGATTTTTACCCTCTTTCTTACTAAGTAAATTGCAATTTAAAAACCTGTCAAAATATGCTTTACGTTCCTCATCCAGAGATAAATATAAAATATCAAAAACTAGATCTAACCAGGGGGACAAAACTTTGGATGTATTAGTGCCAAAGGCTTGGAATGTAATTAAAAGCAAGATGGATTTGCACAAATTGCTAACATTAGCACATTTTAGAGCATTATTAACAAATACATTTAGTAGGCATTGTAACTGCTTTGGTTAAAATTTGCACTTATACTGACACAACTAATTTTGCCTTTAGAGCTATGTTTTAAACTTTGATAGTAACAATGTATGCCTGTTGGTTAGCTTTGTAAATATAGTATTTGTTTGGACACATTTGTAAAAGAGAATATATTTTCTCAATTATGCTATCCAATAAACATGACTATGACTATTTAGCTACTTCACATATAAATGCATCGCTACAGAATGTTGAACAAAATTGGGCAGCTTTTTCATTTTTACTCGAACTGAACCACTGAGACAGTCAGGCAAGAATGTTGTTTTAAAGAACCTGACCATATTGCAACAAGAGTAACCAAAATAGTTGTGAAAATATGGTCATGTTGTAATATATGTCATACATATTACTAGTTGCAGTTTTCAGTTTGAGTTTGAATGAGTAACAGATAGCGATCATTATTAAACCATGTGATCCACTGGGTGTGGCTGGGGGTGCAGTGGGGGCATGGGAACTACAATACTGAAAGTATGACATCTCATTTCGGGTAAAACACCTAAGGCAAAACATGAAACCAATTGTTGTGACCCTTGGTGGACATGGGTGGCTCTACACCAGGACCCACCAGGGCATGTGCCCTGGTAAAAAAAGCTGTGCCTCAGTTGGTGCCCCATATGGTGCAGAGCTTCCCCCATAGTAGCAATATATCAGTGCCCTGGCTGCCATCTTTTGTGCCCAGCTGTGCCCCGGTAACCATTTGTTGCTAGAGCAGCTACTGTTGGTGGAATGACTACTTTAGGGTAAAACCATATTTAAAGAACAGCTTGAGATGGTACTGTGACTTTGCAGTTGATATTGGTGGCTGCTAATGAAACTTGATGTACACTTGTGTTCTCCATGTAAAACTTTACCTGCATTGAAGTATGTGATCTGTATTGGTTTGATGTCATGAACATTTTGCAATGTTTTAATCTGTAGTACATACCAGTTATATTTTCTTAAACTGTCAGATGCAATGTACTATACAAGCTATGAAGTAATATTTAAAATTTTTCTTAATGCAGCCTGTCAAAACTTGAAAATGAGTGACAGACCAGCAAGCTGATCAGACATATCAGCTAAACTGTTAATCGAGTACTGGTGCCAGGAGTTTGTGCAAGAAAAACTTTCTAGCTATCGGAGAAATACATGAATTTATTAAAATATTTCTGATTTCTTAAAAAATAATGGTGTTGAAGAGAACACAAAACAGTGCAGACAGAAGATTAAATCACTAAAAGAAAAGTATCATAGAACAAGGGACAATAGCAGAAAATCAGGAAAAGGAAAAGTAACCAGCCTGTTCGGTGATGAACTTGACCAGATATTAAGACTAATAGCAACATATTCCCCAAGCTTCTACTTTAAAGCAGCAACTTACACAGTGACAATAGTGCAGTCCAGCATGAATTGATGAGGATGCAGTAGATTCAGATAAAATATAGACAAGCTTTGACTCAAGTAGACAGTAATGTTCATAATTTTAAATTTATTTTTATCCAAGAATTTATCTTTGAACATGTTTGGTGACATATTTAACCCAATGCTTGGTGAATAGAAAGATTGTGCTAAAATTCTCTGAATATGAATTGTTCTGGACCTCATAAACTCACCACTCTGGAATTAATTAAATAACTTTGTTTTTACCAAGTCAAATGTGTCTGTACTATGAACAGGGGGTAATAGTGGGACCGTTTAATAGCTAATGATTCTTGATGCCAGCTCTTCATGCTTTTATCTTTTTGAAAAACTTGTTTGTTAAGCTTTGAGAGTTCCATACAGAAATGTTATTACAGTAACATTACTTAAATATATGCTGGGACGTGGAAGCAACCAGGGTGCGCATGCACCAAGAACAGGTTAGAGGCATTCTGTTTTTAAACGTTTTCAAATGGTTGGATATTTTAATCAGCATTTTACAGACAGTGCTACTTTTTTATTATTTCAACATTATTGGCAATGTATGGGTCTCTTTCCTGATTCCCATAGTAGGGACTGAGCAACATGGATATCAGTTTAAGCATACACTCCCCAACACACCTGCTCAGTAGAGATCCATCTGTGGGTTTCCAGGAGTGCCTGGAGCACCCCTCCCAAGATGACATGAATTGTTGCTCAGTTTAAATGAGCTCTATCAAGATGTTTTGGGAGTAAGGGGTTACAGTGCGAAGGGACATGACCTCAAAGCCCTTTCCATGGGTGCCCACATTTGTTCATACATTTTCTGTTGCTGTTTTCTTGTGTACTTCAGATTTTCTAATCTAATACAGTACAGCAGTTGGTTGCACCATTTAGCCTTTGATGGTGACTCCTCTGCCATTCATTCCTGTTTCAACATCTTCTTAGCTATTGCCAGCCTTGGAAGCCAAAGTAGGTTGGAGTACTGTGGTGTGAGAATCCCAGCAGGGATGGCAGCCAAGGAGTATTGCTTCTGCTGAGGCTTCATGTTGTCCCTTCAGGATGTTTGCCAGTAGGTCTACCACTTATTGTCAGGAGTGGTATACTTTGCCAGATGAAAAAAGGAGCCTGTTTCAATTTTGCTCTTGTGGCATCTGCCAGAAAGTGTGTGATAAATCCTATGTGCCATTGCAGGGGTGAAATATACTCTTTAGAGGAAGTTATATTGAACCTACTTCAGACATTTATTTTTGGAGCAGCTATGCACTGACTTAATTGCTATTGTCTAATCCAGCTCTGAGAGGAATCCCATTCCCAGATCCTTGCACCTCATCATTTTTTACTATCACATTGTAGACTTGTTGTACTAGTATATTTTAATGATGTAAATGTCTAAAAATCTCCACTGGGGTGAGCTTTTGGGGGGATTTTGGGAGTCAGGTTATATATCCTGGTTTACAGATACAAATTAGCAAAATAATCTTGTGATCTGAAACCATATACCCTAACCGAATCCTGAAACAATTATAAGGTGGCCCCTTCATACAGTTGTGAGATCATGGATAACCCCTTTGCGTTCTACCCAGCTATTGTTTTACATTTGTTTGCACAGATAAACAGCTTCTCTCTCCCCACACTGCCTTCTTGAGGTCTTGGTATGGGGATAGGCATTTACTGTGGGCTATTACTTTGTGGATGCTTAACCAGATTCTGGATGCGGCTCTGGTGAATGAGTTCACAGTCTTTTTTATTGAAGCCTTAGGCTAATGCTGGTGATAGGTCTTGTGGAAATAGGGAATGCCATGACACCCCCAGCTCCATAGGGACCCATGCTGGTCCAAATTGACCCCTTTCCAACATATCTTGAATGGTTAACTGAGCAGCCATGTAGTAGTGCCTAAACATTTGAGAGTCCTGGGCCCCCCCAATTAAGAAGATGTCTCCACAGAAAAGCTTACCTTACTATTTCCCTCCCTCCTTTTACACAGGAAGGATGTGGTGGGTCCCCCATGTATGCAAAAGGTTTTTGCAGGACCCAGCAACGGAGCACCTGGAACATATCCAAAAACTTGGGCAGCGTGCTCATTTTTATAGTGTTCACCCTCTCCATGTTGGTTAAGGGTAGATTCTTCCATCGTTCATAGTCAGTCTAGGTGGACTGCAATAGGTGCTTGTAGTTTAGGGACCAAAGCTGCGACAGTTTCTTTGGGAGCATGACTCCTATGTATTTTATTTGTGCAATGTGTTTCAGAGATATTTCATATTTTAAATTTCAGCAAGTGTATAGATCAATTTAGATTGACGTTTCTGTTTGTGACAGTCACATTATGATTTGAAAACTTTAGTATTAAACATAGTCATCTTTCACACATGCAATTTTAGAGTTTTTGTTTTATTTTTACTTTAGAATTTGATGAGATTCCTGATTATAATTTGATTAATTCAGAAAATATGCTAAATGAGAATCCACCAACTAACTCCACAGAAGGATCAACTTCCACCTTCAACGGACCATCCACATCATTTTCATAAAATAATACTTCTATTTCTGGGAAGGAACCATTAAAGAATTCATGTAAAAAAAGGAAACTTGGTAGAATGCAAGAATTAATGGATTGTGTATTTGAACCAACATGTAAAATGTTACCTAGAAACCCACAGAGAGATGGTGGAACTTGAGAAAGAACAAGAACGGTCATGGGACTTGGCAGAGCCAATCGGGTGGCCGCGGTCCTGGTGTATTTAACCTGTGTGCCATTTTGGTAGTTCCAGAGAGGGTACTATGCAGAGCAGGTGAGGAGCCTCCCAGGGATAAGGGAAACCTATGTGGCATTTTGTTTCTGTATGTATCTGTAGTTTGATGTTGAAATTGTTATGCCTTGCTGTTAAAGGGGAAATGTGACATTATATTGTGTGTCTGGTTTTGGGACTGGGTGGTGAAAGAACACTGCTAGTGGGAAGCTGAGGGAGGATCTTCGAGGCCCGCAGAAGGTGGTCACATGATTCAGCAGAGCCAATCGTGTAGCCGCAGTCAGTACATCAGTCACAGGAGGCCAAGCAATCCTTTACATGAGCGACCCCGAAGTGTGAGTGCCACGAAGCAGGAGTGCGGCATCTGCAGGACATCCACAGGGAGGACTGCAGGCCACAGGCCATGCTGGGTCAGGGTAAATAGGGAGTAAACTGATAAGGGGAAGTTTAGAGGCATTCATAGCATACATACAGGGGAAGCTGTGGTAACCTAGCAGTGGGGAGGAGCAGCAAAGCATCATGGAGGAAGGCTGGTGGGGCTGGAATAGTAGACAGCACATACAGGGGGGTCCTAGGAGTCTAGTCAGATGTAATGGGTGTGGAGAAACCATCTTCCTAGGAGTAATGTGGAGGGTGTGGTGCTGTCCAGTCTGTTGGCAGCTTGGGCAGCTTAGGACAGAAATAGGGAGGTTGAAAAGGGAACTGGGAACAAGGAGAGGAGGTAGTTGGGTAGGAGAGCAGGGGAAGTGAGGTAGTTGGGTAGGAGAGCAGGGGAGGCGGGATATGGGCAAATCACAGCTGGCCAATACAGTGATGGGACCAGGACAGGAAGCTTGGAAGACTCAGTGTAGTCAGGGAACACCATCTCAGAGGGAACATGGGGGGAGAAGGAGGGAAATGGAAGGTGGTGAGGAGGGGATGCAGAGAAGTGAAGAGGTCAGGGCAAGGGAGGGACAAGGAAGGAGGTGGGAAGGGTAGCACAAGTCATTGAGGGCAGGGGAAGCAAGACCTCTAACAGGTATACAGTATTTCAGGGTTTGGATGAGCAGGGGAAAGAGGGTTAGAGCAGGAAGCAAGGGGAGGTGGAGGCAGATCCCAGTAAGGGGGGACAGAGAAGTGGAGGTGGGACAGAGATAGGGAAATAAAATGGGGCAGGGAGGTAGGAGAGATGAGAGGGATGGTGGACATGACATGCATGGGAAGGGGGGATAGGGAGGAGGGAGGCATGGAAATTTGAGGGGAATTTCCAGGTGGGGTGTACAAAGGGGGAGAAAAGGCCAGACAATGGGGGAGGCAAATCTGGGGAAAAGGGAAACTGGGTTACAGAGAAGAGGAGTTGCCCTGGGTGATACCCAAAGTGGAGGAGAATATATAGGAGAAGGGAAATGGGGAACCATGGTAGAGGGGTTTGAGGGGGAAAGGGTAGTAATTCTAGGAGAATCAATACCTAAGGGAGTATGATAGGGTGACAAACATACTAGAAGGAACAACAGGAAGGTGGAGTATTTGAGTGGCATGACTGCAAGGAGGGTGGGAACAATCATACCTAAATGTGTGGGACAGGAACAGGGGAAGCCACACATAGTGGTTCATTTGGGCACCAATGACCTGGCAGGGTGCAAGGTGAATGTGTTGCAGGAAAGGTTCAGGGAACTGGAAATAATGTGCAGTGGGGTAAGGAAAACAGAGCCTTCTCAGAGGTACTATCTGTCCTAAGAACCAGTACTGCAAGAAGGCTGAGGACTGCGGAATTCAATACATGACTGGGAGGTTGGTGTGAGGCAAATGGGTATGGGCTTGTGGGAGACTGGGGAAGGACATGAGAACACAATGACCTATATGCACAGGACAGGTTGCATCTGAGTAAGGCGGGTACAAGGGTCCTGAAAGACAACCTGGAAAGGTACTTGATGGATAAGCTACATTTAAACTGATGGGGGGGCAGTAGAGGGCACAGCACTCGGCACCAGGTGAGGGGGGCCACTGGGCCTCCCCAACCCAGGAGGGAACTTAAAGGACGGGAGAGGATAGCAGAGATAAGAGGAGAAGGGAGTCAAAAAGGGAACAGGGGAAATGTGGGGCAGGGGTCAAGATGAAAAGTAGTGTCCTTGAATGCCAGGCATCTGGCAAACAAGACAGCAGACCTACAGGCGCTGTTGTCAGAAGGGGGAGGTAGACATAGTTGCCATCACAGAGACATGGGAAACTCAGTACCATGACTGGGACCTCAAGATCCCAGGGTACCAATTGCATAGAGAGGGAAAGAAAGAAAGGAGTAGCTCTGTACATAAGGGATGGAATACTGTGCACCAGGGAGGAGGGGGAGGAGGGAGCAACTAAAGCCCTATGGGTAGTGCTACAGAACACAACTGGGAAATAGATTCAGGTGGGGGTGGTGTGAAGACCACCATCACAGGGCATCGAGCTGGTTAGGGAGCTGAGGGAACAAATTTGGAGGGCAGGAGGGAGAAGGAACACTATAATCCTAGGCGACTTCAATCTGCCTGATGTTGACTGGGGCACCCCAGTCACTTCCTGTGGCAGGTCCTCCTGGATGCTGTCCAGGAGTGTTTCCTGACACAGGAGTCACAGAGCCAACAAGAGAGGGGGGTCACTCTAGACCTGGTGCTGTTGGATGGGGAGCATGTCCAGGGAGTTGAAGTGAGGGATCCCCTTGTAGGCTGTGATCACCACACAGTGTGGTTTTACATCAATATGGGGAAGGATGCAGCCAAGACAAAAATGAAAGTGGTGGATTTCAGGAAGGCAGACTTCACTGGAATGGGTAGCATGCTGAAGAAGCACCTGGCAAAGCTCAATTCGCAGATGGATGTGGAGCAGAAATGGGCAGTCATCAAGAAGATCATCAAGAACATTAACCAAATTGAGGCAGTCCAGAGAAGGGCAACCAAAATGGTGCAGGGACTGCATCAGAAGACATATGATGACAGATTAACGGAGCTCAATATGTATACCCTTGAGCAAAGGAGGGAGAGGTGATATGATCGAGACATTTAAACACCTTAAAGGCATAAACAAGGTGAAAGAGTCTAACATGTTTAAATATAAGAAAAATAGCAGGACAAGAGGACACAGCATGAGATTAGAGGAGGCCGATTAAGGGGAATGTGAGGAAATTCTTTTCACAGAAAGGGTGGTAGATGCATGGAATAGCTACCACAGAAGTGGTGGCTATGAATACAGTGCAGGGCTTCAAACAGGCATGGGATAGGCATAAGGGAGCAATACAAATGACTATGAATAGATAGGTCACTGACAGAGCAAAGGCCAATGGCACATTTATAAGGTAGAAAAAGAAATGGGCAGACTGGATGGGCCTTGCGGTCTTTATCTGCCGTCAACTTCTATGTTCTATGTTTCTATGTAAGGGGTTAACAGAGGCCACTAACACCTGCATGAAGCTTTGTAAAAAGAACTCCAGGTGTCTGAGACACAGCTGGTATAGCAGGAGGGTGGCCAAGAAGATGAAAGCAAAGTGAAAGGCCTTCCTGACCTACAAGCATACCATGAAGGAGGTGGACAGAGAGGCTTATGCACAGAAATCTCAGGAGGCAGGGAGAGATGTCCGGGAAGCCAAGGTGGATAAAAAGCTAAGACTAGCACAGGGGATTAAGGAAGGGGAGAAGGATTTCTTCTGATACTTAGGAAGAAAAGAAGCAGAAAGGATAAGATTGTAAGAATCAAAAGTGAAGGAGGATGGGCAAAAAAGGAGGAAGATCAAGCAGAAGCTTTAAATGAATACTTTTGCTTTGTCTTCACTAAGGAAGCAGAAGGGCCTATACCACAGGGGAAGAATGGGTGAGTCAGGGGGGAATAGTAAGGGGAGATTGGGGTGGACAGGGTCTTAAGGGGACTAAGCTAACTGTGGGTGGACAAAGCACCAGAACCAGATGGTTTACACTTGAGGGAGTTGGCGGGGATACTAGAAGCCCCACTGATGGACCTGTTTAATACCTCACTGGAGGATGGGTGTATTCCACAGGACTGGAGAACAGGTTCCACTCCACAAGAGCAGTCCCAGGGACTAGCTGAATAACTAAAGACTGGTTAGCCTGACCTCCATAGTGGGGAAGTTAATGAAACAATTCTAAAGGAAAGACTGATGTCATTCCTTGAGGAAAATGGTCTCCAGAATGACAGGCAACATGAGTTTGTCAGGGGGAGATCTTGTCAAACCAACAAGATTGACTTCTTTGACTGGGTTATGAGATCATTGGAGAGGGGCAAGCAGTAGACACACTGTACCTGGACTTCAGCAAGACATTCGATTCAGTGCCACATGGCAGGCTGATCATCAAGCTGAGGGACCTAGGAATAGGGGATAAGGTGCTGGGGTGGGTCAAGAACTTGCTGCAGGATAGGAATCAGAGAGTAGTGGTGGGGAGAACTATCCAAACCTCAGCCTGTAACCAGTGGTGTCCCATAGGGCTCAATACTTGGACCTGTGCTGTTCAACTTCTTTATTGGTGACATAGCAGAGGGGGTCAAAAGTAAGATCTGCCTCTTTGCAGATGATACGAATCTCTGTGGGAGGGTGGACACAGTGATGGGGAAACAGGAATTAAGGGAGGATCTGGCTAGGCTGGAGAAATGGTCAGGCATCTGGCAGTTGGGTTTCAATGTGAAGAAATGCAAGGTCATGCACCTGGATGCTAGGAACCCAGGGGCCAGCTACTAGCTGGGGGGAGTATAAGTGGCAGTCTCAGAAGAGGAAAGGGACCTAGGAGTGATGGTCAGAGAAGACATGAAACACTCAACACAGTGCCAAAAAACAGCAGCCAAAGCAAATAAAATGCTAGGCTGTATCACCAGGAGAATAACCTCTAGGTGGGAGAAGTCATCTTGCCACTGTACAGGTCACTGGTGAGGCCACACCTGGAATACTGTGTGCAGTTTTGGTGTCCGTATCTGAAGAAGAATATCAAGCAACTGGAGGGTGTCCAGAGGAGGGCGACCACGGTGATCCAAGGTGTGGGGGACAAAACATATCAGGAGAGGCTGATTGAGCTAAACATGTACTTCCTAGAGGATAGGAGAGAGAGGGGAGACATAATGGAGACCTTCAAGTACCTTATGGGACTAAACAGGGTAAGATTAGAAGGCATCTCTAACTTAAGGAAGGAGGGTACAACAAGGGGCACAGCCTGACACTAGTGGGGGTAGATTTAAGAAGGAAATGAGGAGGGACTTTTTAATGGATAGGATGGTGTTGAGGTGGAACAAGTTGCCAGAGGAGATGGTTGTGGTAAATACAGTGGCTAGTTTCGGGGGGGGGTAGACAGGGTAAAGAAGAAAATTAGGGTAGATGTTCCTGGGATGGTGAAGGGGGAGGGTACTAGGGAAGGGATAGTTGACTCCAGGGGGAGTGGGGATGGGGGAACAGCTCCAGAGATATAATTAGAGCTGCACACTCAAGCATAGACCATTATGGCCTGTTTTTGCTGACAAATTTGTATGTTCATAACAGTAGGACAGGGAACTGGTAGAAAGGTTGAGAAGGCAGGACACCAAATAGCATGCTATATTTTTCCAAAATCTAATAGATTTTTGAGTCCAGGTCTCCTCCTCAGCTTCTTCATCTGCCTCAGTCAATGCCTGTGCATACGTCAACTCCTCAACACCCATCATGGCAAAGTCAGTACCCATCTCAGTCTAAAACACAAAGCAATGTGGAAACTGTTCCTATTGTAGGGAATAGGGGTTCTTAGTTTGCAAGTAAGCAAACCCATCAACAAACTTTTATCAAATGAATTTACAGGGATAAATATTTAGTGATCACAAAATATACAGCATTATCTGCAGTTATCAGATTTAGAGGGGAAAAGCCATCACAATGGTTCCACACTCAAGTTCAGGACTGGATAAACTGTGCATGTTGTGTGCAAAAAAAAAAAATGGTTTACCTACTAGTTGCTGTGGTACAGTATAATAGATGTTATTAGACTAACTTCATTTGGTTCTAGTCTGACATCTTCAGTGTGTTTATACCATTGCTGGGATTACAATTATATTATACTATATTGGATCTCATAATCAAATTCAGCTGACATCAGAGCAGAATGCAGTGGTGGAAGATTCAATATCATGAACTGCATGTGTAAGTTTACATAATCTCTGTTCGAATGTTTGTCGAGATCGATGTACTTCATGGTTAATTACAGTCATCTGTGACTCTACATTGTACAGGGAACATCGCGTGATTGGCAAACAAAAAATCTGAGTTTATATAAACTCTGACATGCACTGCATGCTATTTAATTTCAAAGTTCTACTTACTGCCACAATGTCAGTTACAGGGGGTTAAAGGATTTTTATTAACATAAGATGTGTCCATATAGTGAAGTAAAATTATTTTGATATTTACTATTTGTTGCAAAAGACCTTAATTAATGCATCAGTTAGGGTTCCAGAGACAAAAGCTGGGAAATGTGGTGTTAGGGTTTCCGACCCTAACACTTACCCCCACCCTGCATGCAGCAACAGGCATCGGGGTGTGCCTTGGGGTTGTCAGCCCTAACACTCACCCCATTCCATGAGTAAATAAGCTGAGATGGGTACAGTATAGGAGAATGGGATGAGCATTAGGGTTGACAACCTCAAGGCACACCCCTCACGCCTGTTGCTGCATGCAGGGTGGGCGTGGGGTGTTAGGGTTAGAATCCCTAACACCACATTTCCCAACTTTTGTTGCTAGAACCCTAATTGATGCATTAACAAAGTTTTTTTGCAATAAATTTCCTTGTTTTTTGAGATAGTATAATCATAGCCCTATTTGCTTTGTGTGAGTGTGTTCCCATCCATCCATAATTTTTGAGACATTGTAATTATAACCTTATTTCCCAGTTGGTCCTGTGCTCCCATCACTTCATAATGCTGTGGATATTTGCATGTGGCAGCATAGTGCCCTTTGGGCCCTGTGCTGCCATCCATCTATAATGCCTGCACTCCCATCACTCCATAATTGTATTCATATTTGCCTGTTGGGAGTGCACAGTGCCAACCATTCATCATTTTTGAGATAATGTAATTGTATCCCTATTTACTTGTGGGAATGCAGGGCCCTCTGGGCCCTGTGCTCCTGTCAGTCCATAATGGCATCCATCCATAATTTTTGAGACAGTATAGTAGTATTCTTATTTGCCTGTGGGAGCACAGGGCCCTCTGAGCTGTGTGCTCCCATCCCATAGTGTGCAGTGCCAAAGAAACGTCTCACATTTTAATATTATCCTATAGAAAACACAGCAAAATTTGAAATCTATGTAACTCAACATCAAATTAATATATTTTCGTGAAACCAGAAAAAGGCACATTAGTGGGCCAAGTCCTTTGTACCCTGAAAACTTCAGAGCAAAATTGAAAAAACATTTCTTCACAGCAAAGTGACCAACAAACAACTTGTACACCTCACCTTACAATGTTATTCTATGAGGAAAAAAAAGCTAACTTTAAACCTGCAGAACTCCAGAGCAAAGTAATATTTTTTCACCAAACTATCAAAAGGAACGTCTGTGGGGCAAGCCCTTTGTACACTGAAAATTTCAGACCAAAATCACAAACTGTTTAGTAACTGTGGAGTGACAAACAAACAACTGTCTTGAAATTCCTTTTTCACAAATTGCGAAAAAGAATCCTTTGCCATAGTTTTCACAATTTGCGTAAAATTAGAAATTATTTTTTTCAAATTGCAAGAAAGGATCCTGTTTTGCAATTCTTTTTTCAAAATTTGCTTAAAAGGATTTTGGCATGTAAGAAGACACATTTACAAGTAAGCTATTGAAAAAGTAATCCCAGAATCAGATTCCAGGGTTCCCGATTAGGTAAACACAACCATTGCTGTGTACTAAATCCATGTAATTTTTTTTGTTATTTAATTTTGTTGTCACCGCTAACTGAAAACAAAGATAGCAGCAGCATGGATAAAGATTCTGTATTTGTAGGAAAAGATCCCGCATTTGTGAAAAAGGATTCTACCTTAGCGATAAAGAATCTTTTTTTGAGCGGGACATCTAACTGCTCCCATGAGAAACAATGGTAAACTTTGAAATTTAATAACTTTGAAATGTATTAATATTTTTTCACCAAATCTTTAAAAGGTACATCTGTAACCCAATACCTTTGTATCCAAAAAATTTCAGAGAAAAATTCCACACTGTTTTTGCACAGCAATGTGACAAAGAATTTTACAAAAAATGGTAATTTCAACATTTTGTGACACTCTATATCTCCACATCCACACATCCAACTAGAACAAAACTTGTCACATCAAGAGATCTTTGGTCCTTGATGGTGCATACAAAATGTCATGTGAATCCCTTCAACAGTTGTGAAGTTACTAAAGGCACAATTTTGAGATTAACATAGAAGTGAAGGTTGAACTCTAAGTATGGTGGTGCGACTGCACCCCTGTAATCCTACAGTACATTATACAGAAAGTAAAAAAAAAAAATTCTTTGTACAAACAGTGCACATTGGGCCCAGACCAGAATTCGATTGTGTGTACCCTTGGTGATAATGGTTCCCCTTTAAGTTCATTCCTCTCATATGTATAGGCAACAATATGATGTGTGTTGCATTCCTCTGTAAAGTGAGTCAGATAGACAAGTTATAGAATACGAGGAAATGCACCTAATCCCATGTTTCCAAATTTTTTTTGTCTGTTATGAAGGTGATGTATGTCAGAATAAATCTGTGTACTGTGATGTTATTGTTCTCTTTGTACTATGACGTTATTGTTCTCTTGATGCCAATGCATAATGTGGATAAGTAGTTCAGAGGGATGGGGATAGCTGGCAGTGGGGTGAAGAAAGGAGATACGAGAGAGAGGTAGGTACTGTTGTGGAGGTGAAGGGTGGGGGAAGAAGCGTGATAAGGTATAGGGAGAAATAGGGGGGTGAGGCGAGGCTGAGGGGAGAAGACATGCTAGACTAAATGGTGGGGTGCAAGGGGCATGGTCAGGCAGCTTGCATTAGTAATGACTGCTAGGAAAACTCACAGGACTGGGAGTTGGGGGAGGGGGAGGTTGGGTGGTGGGTGCCAATGGAGCATGATGCGAACAGATTGCTGAGGCAAGTCATGAGAAGGGATAGAGGGAGGGGGTACCTGAGGCCTACCTATTGCTTGCTGGGGTACAGAGAGACCAGTTGTGGCTGGACTTAGGGACATGTGCACTTAAAAAGTGCTATTAGGTGCTGTTTGAGGTCAGTTTTGAATTGGGCCAGTCAACTGGTGGCCGAGAGGTGCCCAGGGAGTTCATTCATCTACAGGGGAGCCCGGTAGGCAAATGCAATTGCCCAAGTGAGGTGCAACATAAGGGGATAGCATAGGCCCCTCTACTCCTACTCCACCTTGTGACCTGTAACAAGTTGGCCACCTTGCTCAAATTGCCTACACAAGGTGGTGTTTTACCCAATAGAGCCTTCTTCCCTAGGATACAAGTCTGGAATTTGACTATGTTTCTTAATGACAGCCAGTTTGCGTGTTCGTACAGAATACAAATGTGAGTGCCACGCTCAGCATCCAGGGTGAATCTGCAGGCTTTGTTGAGTGCAGTATGACCCCTCTTGAGCACTATATCCATTGCCACCCCATAGATCACTAGTCCATAGTCAACAGTAGATATAATGGAACTGTGGACTGAGAGGCGGAGGGCCCCCAGAGAGAGGTATTGCCTGTGCCTGTACATGACACCAATCTTGGTATTGACTGTCTTGACCAGAGCCAATATGGTGTACAAACATGAGGTTATCATCTATTATGACCCCCAGATACTTGAACAAGTGGACTTGTTCCAGCGGCTCACTGCATGAGTTGGAGATGATGAGGGGGTGGTGCTTATTTTTGTTGTGGGGGCTTGATATAAGCATAGCCTTGGTCTTCTTGTAATTTAGTAGCAACTTATGACTCAGAACCAGTCCTCAAGTTTGGAGAAGGAGTTCTGCAGCTCAGATTGTAGGGCAGCCTGAGACGTGCTGTTGCTCAGGAGAACAACATCATCTGCATATAGTATGAGTTTGGTGTCGCAGGCTGTGGGAAGGTCATTTAAGAAGAGGCTGAAGAGTAGAGATCCCAGTATTGATCGCTGGGGTACCCCTAATGATACCTTTCTTTCGCTGGATACTGTTTGCCCAATTTTGACACTTTGATTTCTCTGTATCAGGTAGTCTTGGAACCAACAAAGGGCATTGGGTGCCACACCCATGTTTTGCAGTTGGGTCAGTAACAGTGGGTGGCTGACTGTATCAAAGGCTTTGGTGAGGTCAATAAAGACAGACCCCACCAGTTTGCCTTCATCCAGGGCCTTATGTGCATAGTCTGTGTAGTCCAGCAGGGCAGTGGTGGTACTGTGATTTTGTCTGAAGGCATGCTGGTTAGGGCATAGTAGATTATACTTATTGAGGTAGTCAATGAGTTGACCCACAGCAATCTTTTCCAGTGCCTTGGACAGGGGGAAGAGGTTCGAGATGGGTCCTTAGTTGGCTACCAGAGACTTGTCACCTCCTTTATGCACTGGCATAACTCGGGCCTGCTTCCAAACTGCTGGGAATTGGGCAAGGGCCAGGGACTTATTGTACAGCATGGTAATGGGCACTATAAGAACTTCCAGGGTGAGGGATAGAAGTTTCATATCTCTCCCGTCACTGCCCAGTCTGGTCTTACCTAGTACTTTCTTGACCATAGTTAGGGCCACCTTCATCATCACCCTTTTAAAGTAGAAGGTCGGGTGAGAACACTCAGTAGATACATAGTTGGAATGGTTCAAACCAGGTTGAAAACAGGCAGGTGGTAGCACTGGGGTAAGATCGGTGAAGGCCTTATTGAAGGCTTTTGCAATAATTAGAGGGTCTGTAGAGGGGTTGTTACTGATACTGAGCAGCTGAGTGTGCTTCTTGTACTCCTTTCCAAGAATAGAAACATAGAAACATAGAATTTGATGGCAGATAAGGACCTTTTGGCCCACCTAATCTGCCCATTTCCCTACCTAACGGATAAGCTGCAGATCCTAGTTAACCAACAGCCTAATTCCTCCTACCTCCCACTAGAATTGCTTTATGTCTGTCCCATGCATTCTTGAATTCCCCCACTGTTTTTGACTATATGACCTCCTCAGGAAGGCCATTCCATGCATCTACAACCCTCTCTGTGAAGAAATACTTCCTCATATTACCTCTAAGCCATCCCTCCTCTATCGTTAAATGCTTTTGATGTTATCGCAGAATCTTTTCCCATCACCCCAAGAATTGAAAAGCTGAGCCTTATGATAGTTGGCTTTGGTGAGTTGGATCAGCTTGGTGCAGCAGTTCCTGGCCATTCTGTAACACTAGTAGTCATGCTTACTATCTGTGTTTCTGATCTTCTCCCAGAGTATGTCCCTTTTTTTCAGGTGGGAGAGGAGCTCCCCATCAATCCAGCCATTTGCCTGCCCGTGAATTTTTCTTTTCTTGAGCGGAGCATAGATGTCACAGATGGAGCTAAAGCTCTTAATGAAGTAACTGAGGGCCTGATCAAGGGTAGGTGCCAGATTGATAGGAGTCCAGTCATGCAGGGCAAGGGCTGATTTGAGGGCTCCAAGTTTACCCTTCCTCAAGATCCTGCTTTCGATGAGGATGGGTGGGCTTTTGGTAAATTTATTAGACCACAAGAACGTGATTGGGGAGTGGTCACTTAGCGTTTCTGGGAGAACCTTGATCTCAGAGATCCAGGATGGTGAGCTTGCTAGAACCTGATCAAGGAGGGTACTGTTTCCTGTCTTGTAGTTTTGCCTGGTGGGGCAGGTGACAAGTTGTGTCAGGTTGGAGGTGGCTATCAGATCCTTGAAAGGGGCAGCCTACTTTCCATCCCAGTTTATGTTAAAGTCCCCACTAATGATGAGCTCCATCCCCTTTGGAAGGGTGCTAATAACGTCCATAATTGTGGGAAGGCCTGCTGTGGCTTTTTTGGGGGGTAGGTGGATTGTGGCAAGGATGAGAGTTTTACCATTCTGACTGACCTTTGCCTTTATCACCATTATCTCATGGTCCTCAGCCACCCTTGTTCCAGGGAGGATGGAGCACTGCAGAGAGTCCCTGGCATAGATGAGACATCCCCTGCCTCTCTTGCCTATTCTATCAATCCTGTATGCTTGGAAGCCTTTGAGGGCAACTTCATTATCTTTAATTCTACTGGTCAACCAGGTCTCCATTAGGCAGAGGATGTTGGGGGTATGGATGGCCATCCATGCCTGTAGTTGGTCAAATTTTGCAGTTAAACTGCAGATGTTCAGTGAGGCTATTTTTAGGCCTTTAACCTTATGAACACCAGGGCCTGTTTAAGGGAATGGGCCTGGGTTCAGGTGAATGTTGCCAGAGAGGAGCAGGAGCATAAGGATGACCTTTCTGGCAGAAAGGTTTATGCTAAATTCAGCCCATACCTTCCACCGCCAAGGCTTCAGGTGATTCAGGTGGTTAGACACCAGTTTAATTATTAGGGTATAGCTAACCGTTACTACCCCTATGCTAGGGAAGGGCATATGGCCACCCATTTTTGTAGGATAAGACTGAGTGAGTCGCTGCCCACAGCTAAGTGAGGCAATTTCTGAAGGTGCGTTTGACAGCCATGCACTACCCAGTAGGGGTTCCGAGGGGGTAGTAGCAGCAGCCCAGCTAGGCATCTGGTGCCGGCTGTACCAAGCTAGGTATTAGGGAGCAGAAGGAGATAGCACCCCTTTATAGGGGACATGGCAGCTTAATTCAGTCATTGAGCCTGACACGCTGGTGCCAAAGTAAGGCTGTATAGTTAACTACCGTACTTGGTGGATAATGAACAGGCAGTACAGCTTTAAGTGGATGTCGGCAGTTTGTAGCTGACATGGGTGGAATTAGCAAGGGTGGGTGTGACTACTGTGTATTTAATAGAGGCTGGGGTGAGGGCAGGCAGTGTGGGACAAAATTCTGTTTAGCTATAAAATTAAAATAGCAGGCTCTGGTTCCCAAGAAAAAAGCTGTGAGACAGAAAGCACCAGGGAGAGCAAGGCAGGGAAGCAGATCTAGAAAAAGAGGTCAGCAAAGGTACAGCACTACTAGCTGTATAGAGTAGGAGAAACTCAGACCCAAGAAGGAGAGAAAGGCAGGTGCATCCTGATTGATACAGCACCAGAAGGAAGTTGATGTTTAGTAGCAGCTTGCCTACAGGATAGGTCGTAGGAAGCCAATAAAAAACAAAAGGAACACAAGGGTGTGGCCTATTGTGTATTTAATAGAGGCCGTGGTCAGGGATGGTGGGATGAAAAATACAGATGTCCAGGAAAAGCCGTAAAAGCTGCCAAGTAGAAAGCCGAGGAAGCCCAATATGCAGCTATATTAATGGTATTTTAGAAATTAGGCACCTGCTTGGCACTAGTCGGGGAGAAAATGTAAGAGAGAGAGCAGAGCTAGTGGCAGACAGGCAGTGAGAAATAGGTGGGAAGATCAAGTCAGGTGAGCAGTACGAGATGGGAATGCCCTTGGCAGGTGATAAGGGTAGCTGTCACTTTGATCTAAAGAAGCAGAAAGGCAGAAAAAGAGTGTGGAGAGATGAGAGAGCTAGTAGGAGGAGTTACACTAGATAGGGAACGTGATTTGCAAGAGACAATGTTGCTGTCACTTTAAGCTTGTGCAGCTGGCTGGCAGTAGCCTGTAGGAGTGAACTAAGTATCTAAACAGGACCGGGGCTGGGACCAAAAAATCAGGCTCCTAGGGCTCCCTTCCTGGAGGTAATCAGTCCCCGAGGGTGAGTCCATACCTGAGCTTCTGTGAGGGGCTAGTGACTTCAGACCTGGACCGCAGATGGCAGTCTGGCAGGTTTGGTTCATCAAAGAACCATGGCTGTGGCTCTCGGACTACCTGAAAAGTGAAGGATGGGGGAAATTAAATAAGAGAGACAAGGGGATGGGGCTGCTCGTGGTGCAAAAAAAAAATGCAAAATGGCTTAAACAGGGGGTGTGTTGCAGACCAGAATGTTAGGCAAGGTGCCACAAGGTCTGAGTGAGCAAGAGCAGGGCTAATTAAAACACCATACCAGAGAAAAAAGGTAAAGGGGGGGAGTTCAAGACATGAGCTGAGATCGCTACTGGATTTTAAGAGGGAACACTTTGCAGGCACTTAGATTAAATCAGCAGTACAAGCAGCTCAGCACACACATTCACAGTCAGAGCAGTACTTCCCACCACATGGCTAACTATTGTTCTATGGTTTGGATCATGGAGAGATGGTAGGGCTAGGGAGCTGTATAAAGTACAGTGGTGAGTGGATTGTGGGCAGTCAAGGATGAAATGACAGAAGGAGTTGAATAGGGTGTCTAGGCTTGCTAGGGTGGATGCAGGTGTGATAGAGTATACTATGTCGCCATAATCCAGTACAGGGAGTATCATTTTTTGGACTATGGCGTGCCTCGTTTGCTTGAGGAGATAGGTTTTGTTTCGATAAAGTGCCCCCAGTTTTGGGAGCAGCCTCTTATACAGGGAGTCTATGTGAGAGGTGAAATCTAGGTGCAGGTCAAGCCAGATGCCTAGATTTCTATAGCTAGTGCATTGCTCAAGGGGTGCTTCTTCCAGGGTTTTGAAGGGGGACAGGGGGTTTGGCGGGAGAGTCTTTGTTGGGAGCCAAACGTAAGTGACACAGTTTTTTTAGGGTTTAGAAATAACTGGTTTGTCATGAATCAGTGCTGGATGGCTGAGACATCCTCCTGAAGGAGAGATGCTACACTGCTTGTTGAGGGGCCAGATGCGTACAAAACTGTATCGTCCACATACGTTTGGATGGAAGAGTGGGAGCATGCAGAGGGGAGGCCATTTAGAAAAATGGAGAAGAGTATTGGTCCTAGGACAGATCCTTGTGGGACTCCAGAAGTGACTGGAAGGGGGTTTGATGTGTTAGAGGCAAGTCTGACTGCTTGCATCCTACCCACTAGATAGTCTTGGAACCAATCTATAGCTGGGTGTGCTAGCTCTGCATCAGTAAGTTTGGAGATAAGTAGGGAATGCGAGACAGTATCGAAGGCCATTTCTAGATCTATAAAAATGGCCATGGTGATGTGTCCTTTGTCGATGCCTGTGAGAATGTCCCTGGTGACACATAGCAGGGAGGTGATGGTAGAATGGGATTTGCGGAAGCCGGATTGGAAAGGAGTAAAAAAGGAGGAGGCGTCCAAGTACTGAGTCAGTTGGGAAAAGACAAGTTGCTCCTGAAGTTTGGCCAGAATAGGGAGTAGGGAGATAGGTCTATAATTGCTTGGGGAGGAGGGGTCACTGCCTTTAGGGAGGGGTAAAGTTAAATAAACATGATATGAAAATAAATTCCAAAATGTGGTGTAGGTTAAAATGTTACATTTGAACTCCTGCACATAGTGAAGTACAAAAGTAAGGCTCTATACCATTTTGCAAAGACATCATCGAGGTAGCAATCTGTGATAATCACCTTCTCAAAGATGCTCATTAAAGATTTGGTTTGATAGTTGCTGTATACTCGTGATAAAGTACATATTTTGAATGCTCATCATTCACATACAAAGATTGCTATGAATCAGGAACTCTGTTTAACTTTTTCAAACATGACAGAACATAAACTCTTACTTTTGCACCAAATGGAGGAAAGCAGTATGAAGGCAATGTTTTAACCCACCATGCTGTCATTTCAGCTTTTCTGTATGTTATTTACAATGAAACATAGAAACATAGACTGTGATGGCAGATAAGGACTGCCTGACCCACCTAATCTGCCCATTTCCCTACCTACCTAAAAACTGAAGATCCTAATTGGTCTGCCACTTACCTTTTCTGTCCTACCACTGCTGTTGCCTTCTGCCTACCCCATGCATTGTTGAATTTGCCCACTGTATTTGCCCCCATGACCTCCGTAGGGAGGCTGTTCCATGCATCCACTACCCTTTCTGTGGAAAAGTATTTCCTCACGTTACCCTTGAGCCTCCCTTCCAGCCTCATATTGTGACCTGTTGTTCTTGCACATCTCCTCTCTTGGAAGATGCTGCCCTCCTGTGCCTTGTTTATCTCCTTGAGGTACTTGAATGCCTCTGTCATATCTCACCTCTCTCTCTTCTTTCCTCCAGAGTATAAATATTGAAGGCTTTCTGTCTTTCCTCATATGGTTTATGGTACATTCCCATCACCATTTTCATTGTCCTTCTCTGGACCACCTCCATTTGGTCTATGTTCTTTTGGAGATGTGCCCTCCAGAACTAAACACAGTATTCCAGATGTGGTCTCATCAATTGTCTATATAGTGGCATCACCACCTCCTGTTTTCTACTGGTGATACCTCTCCCTATGCACCCCAGCATCCCTCCAGCCCTCCCCACCACCATTTCACACTGTGCTACCTTTAGGTCATCCATTATGGGTGCCCCCCAGGTCCCTTTCTAGTGTTGTTGTCATTAGTATCCCCCATTATGTATTCCTCTCCAGAGTTCCTGTGCCCCAAGTGCATGACTTTGCACTTCTTTGCATTGAATTTAAACTGCCACACTCTTGACCACTCCTCCAGCTTGCCTAAGTCTCTTCTCATTCTTTCCACTATGTCTGGAGTGTTCACCCTATTGCAGACCTTGGTGTCATCTGCAAAGAGGCTTCCCTTCCCTTCCAGCCCCTCCACAATGTTGCTAATGATGTAACTGAAGAGGACAGGCCCTAGCACTGAGCCTTGTAGTACTCCACTGATCAACCCTCCTTTCCCAGAATTGAACTCTGTTAACCACCACCCTGTTTTCTTGTTCTGTAATGTGGTTATTCAATGGGCGGACAACACACTAGACCACCATGTATCTTTTTTTAGTTCTGAGACACATTGAGGACGGTCAATTAAATTTTCTGTGTGTTGTTGGATACTGCTGAGTCCAAATCAATGCATAACTTGTGTATTCTTATAAGGAGCATTACATGACAATGATGAAAATGTTGACCGTTACTTTTTTATTCAGTTTTTAGACTGCAACATGTCTCAGGAATTGTACATTACCCTTCTCTACCATTTTGATTCTGCATTAATACCTTATACCACATTTTAAATAATAGAAGGAGTGCTGTTTTTCTGATGAGAATGACAAGTAACTGATTGCTTAGCTGTTGCAAAAGTGCAAAAAAATGTAATAGTACAGATTATTAAAAAGGCTGTCTCATGCATAGATGAAAGAAGTGCACTGATTGGCATGGAGTGCTCACTCTGTATATAATTTGATTTTAAATGCCATTATATGTACAGTATATACTGTAATTTTATCTACAGTAATGTTTTACATTTCATATTTGATTGATTGCACATTAACAGATATATAGTTAGATATAAACAGCTATTGATGTAGTGTTATGCTAACTCCAAAATACTGCAAGTGCTATATTTGGTTTGAAGGACAAGTACTGTATATACAGTACTTGCGTATAAGCCAAGATTTTTGGACCAATTCCAGAATTCTACATCATGGCACTCAGCTTATACGTCGGTCACTAAGTATCTGTCAATAAATCAATTTAGCAGCTCACCCTCAGCTGTCCCGATAACAGTCCTATAATACCCTATAAAGTGCAGCACCCTTTCCTGTCTCTGAATCCATGCCAAAATTAGCTGTAAAAGAAAACTGAGCTCTTATGATGCAGCCTTTAAACTGCATGTTGTGAAGTATGTGGAGTCCTCTAATAACTCTGCCACATCCAGGCACTTCACCATAAATGAGAAGCAAGTGCGGGATTGGCACAAATAGAGAGAGGCATTGCATGAAATGCCTAAAACTAAAGAGCCTGTCATGGCGACCGACCTGCCTTCAGCCTACTGGAGTTTGACCTCAACAACTGGGTACTTGAATGCCACCAGAGCGGCTACATCATAAAATGCAGGCTTTGAGGATGGCAAAGGAAGAGAAGTACCACTCTGCAGGTGCAGAGACTTTTTTGCATCTGCAGGGCGGTGTTCTCAATTCATGGAGCAACATGGATTGACCCTGAGGCAACACACAAAAATATGTCAGAAACTTCCACCTGACTTAGAGAGTAAAGTGGACAGTTTTCAGCAGTTTGTTCTCAAAATGAGACATCAACACATGTATGATTTGTCCCAAAAAGGCAACATGGATGTGACTCTTATGACTTTCAACCTGCCTGGTAATAGGACTGTCAATCCTATGGGGAGCAAGACTGTCCTCATTCATACCACTGGCCATGAAAAAATACATTTCACTGTTTTCCTTTCATGCCTGACTAATGATTCAAAGCTAAGACCACTTGTCTTCAAATGGAAAATACTGCCCCAAAAAATGATATTCCCACCAGGAATCTTGATATACCCCCATCCCAAAGGGTGGGTGAATGAGACTCACGTACAGATCTGGCTATCTTGCTTCAGAGAGTTTGGGGCTCATGTCCTTGGGCACTGTGCTCTAAGTACTCACTTCTTGTTTGGGATATGTTACATAGAAGCTTAGAAACATAGAATTTGATGGCAGATAAGGACCGCTTGGCCCACCCATTCTGCACATTTTTCTACCTAACAGATAAGCTGCAGATCCTAGTTAACCAACAGCTTACTTCCTCCTACCCCCCCCCCACTAGGACTGCCTTATGTCTGTCCCATGTATTCTTGAATTACCCCACTGTTCTTGACTCCACAGCCTCCTCAGGGAGGCTGTTCCATGCATCCACAACCCTCTTCATGAAAAATACTTCCTCATATTACCTCTGAGCTGTCCCCCCTCTATCTTCAAATTGTGCTCCCTTGTTCTTGCACATCTTTTTCTGAAAGATGCTACCCTCATGGACTTTGTTGATTCCCTTGAGGTGCTTGAAAGTTTCTATCATGTCCCCTCTCTCCCTTCTGTTCTGGGCACATCATACAGAGGGGGTAAAAAGTCAACAAAAAAGAGGAAGACTGACCTATGTGTCATACCTGGAGGTCTGACCTCGATACTTCAGCTCCTGGATGTCTGCCTAAACAAACCTTTTAAAGATAGTGTCAAGCATCAGTGGAGTGAGTAGATGTGTTCAGGGGCAGGCGCTGTCACTTAAGCTGGGAATTTAGAGACTCGACCTGGATGTTTGCCAGTAGCTTGTCAAAGTCTGGGATTCAATCCCTGAAGACATGGTCCGCAGATCATTCCTCAAATGTAGTATCAGTAACTGCATGGATGGAACTGAGGATGATGCCGTTTGAGGATGAGGAGGGAGACGTTGTGACTAAGGCACTGGAAGAGGAACACAATGATTACATGGATGACATCTTGACTGATCAGTTCCAGTCTAAGAATCTGCACACACTCAGGATTTTGGATCTGGAGGAGCAGGAGAATGAATCGGCAGAGGGGGAATGAGGGAGAGTGAGGTTAACTGACTGAAGTCACTGCAGGTTATGGGTTACGGTATTTCCCCCACACTACATTTTATGGACTTGAATGCATTTTACCATATATAAACTTAATTCTGATGCACTGTTTTTCTATGTTGTCTCTAGATTTATAAGTTTTCCAGTGTTTATGCTGCGCCAAAATTTCCACTAAAAATGCTGTCAACTAATACGTGGGTCAGTGTCTTTTGTGCAAAACTTGTCAGGCAGATTGAGGGGGGTCAGTTTATACATGGACCAGCTTATCTGAGAGTATATATGGTAAATAAGCCATTTATTACTATCACAAATTTCTAACTCCAGCATCATATTGAGACTAAGGGAAGGCAGCTATTTACATTTGTGCTAAAACTACTGATCTTTGAGGAATCACTCTTCACCATCGATTCACACTAATGGGTTCTGACATAGAGGCACTAGGACCCTGCAGGAGCCAAAACATTTCAAGAGGGCTGGTGTCAAGGTAAGCTGCATGCATGCATGCACAGCACTGCTAGACTGGCTTGCTGTCCATGACTAACCTCAGCACTGACCCCCAACCACTTCATTTCCTTTTCTCCCGACATTGAGTGTGCTTCAGTGACAATGTCAGTTGCTCACCAGGAGTCAAAACTTCACATCAATATGACAACAGCATTCAGTTCTCAGTTTTTAGTGTTTAAAGCTAGAGTTTATTTTTGTGTCCGTTTAGTGAATTTACAAAAATATTTCTCTTCCTCTCTCATAGTCCTTCCAAGTTAATGGTTAATAACCATGGATGGTGACTGTAGGCAGCCCCCTCAGACAAGCTGCTCTGGCTTCGGGGCCATGTTCAGTCCACTTGCCCCTTCGAGGGATGGTTCTGAAGAGGGGTAGTCCTGTGTCTGAGAGGATGAACAGTCCTCCCAGAAGCACAAAAAAAAGCAGACCCATTCTCAATCCATCCTGATCGGGGTCACAGCACTGCTCAGCCTTGAGTTCTTCCTCTTCCCACAGGAAGGGAAAGAAATGGTACTGCTCGAGGTCACCCTCTATGAGGTCTGCTGCAAGGTCCTCTAGATCTCAGAGCAGAAGGCTCTCACTGGCACTGTTGGCATCACAGGGGATTTCTGTTTTTGGGAGGTTGAGGTCTCAGGCTCGGAGTCCCTCCCTGTCTGTTAGTGGTGACTCCAGTGGGTAGTTCCTCCACTGGGCAGCTCTTATGGAGCAGTGGGTGCAGTGTCTGTCTCATTTGTCTCTGCCTGCAGAAGTGGCCCATGGCCCTTCAGAGCTGGTGGCAATGGAGCTGTAGGCAGGGCCTTCAAAGTGGGTAGAGCGTTTGGCCCCTGTCAATGACCCCTGTCCCACTGACTGTATCCCCATTTAGTGTCACTGCAATGGGACCATCCGCAATATGTTTGCTAGTCACTTTGGTGCTAGCTGGAATGTCTGTGCTGAGATTTGACCTTTTGGGGCCTTTCCTGGTGCTGGTCTCAGTGTTAGCACCACCCTCAATGCCAGGAGCCCTTGTGACACTGGATTCAGTTCTGGCTGTAGTACCGCTTCTGATGCTAGTTCTTCGCAAATTGGGTCTAGTGTCACCTAAGGCTCATTTTGAATAGAGGAACTTGCAGTCCACTCCTCTGCCTGATCTTCCTTCCAAGGAAGAGATGGAAGGGGGGTTAGTCTGACCCTGAACTTGTTATTTCTGAGGGTGGTGACAATGTCTCTTTCTATAGCCTGGTCCCTTTGGATCCAGGCCCTTTCCCTGTTCCTCAGGAGAATTTGACTTTCTAGGCTTGCTACACTTGATTTTGAGCCTTCAGCTATTGACCCAGGTAAATGCGTCTGTCTGCAGTGGTTAAATGTTTCTACCATGCCAGCCAGTTTCACTCCCAGATTCCTTCAGCATTTGAAACCCTGTCAGATGCAGTGTGGAATAGGCCTGCTTCTATTCTGTCTGTAGGCAGAGAGATAAAAAGTACACTGTCCCCTAAGGACAGACCAGTGTATGTCTCTCAGTCTATAGCTGATGCTGTTGTTATTCTTGCTGAGAATGACAAAGCCATTCTGCCCCAAAAGACCACTGTACATCTCATTAACAAGAAGTCATACAAGGTAGACACTATGAGTAAGCATGCTTTCACTGCTCCAGTCCTAGGCATGAGAACTGTCAGCTTCAAAGTGCATTTTTCCTAATATGAATATACCCTTTGAAGCTCACGTGAGTCTTTTGCAGAGTCCTTGCCTGACTCTGAGACTAAACAAAAGATTCTGTAAACTTTACTCATGCCAGCGAATCTAACCTTCATCAGCTTAAAGCAGCTATGGATGCCTTTGACACTGTTTTTTGCTACACTGTGGCCGGCGTTTGTATCAGGAGGCACTCCTTGCTTTGTACTTTGTACTTCTGGATTCAATGGCACCTACCCATTAGACAACAGGTGGAGAAGTCTCTAGAGGTGCAGCATTATTACAGGTTAGCGCAAGAACAAGCTCAAAAGTCATTTTAGAGATACTAAATAGATGTTCAAGTAATATAAAAAGTGGCTTTAAATGTGACTCGATAGTGTTTGGAAATGCTAGAACATAGCAGTAACAGACTAGAAAGCACTTAGAAACTTGGCTTCCCAGCCAAATGCCCTTTGGGGTAACCCTTGCCTCAGTGTTTGCGCACAGAGGTTCTTTGTCTTTTAAATAGTTTTTTATTTTAATGGGTTCACCACAACATAACCAAGACACACTGTCTTAGGGTAGCTGGTTCATTCCACTGGGGTGTCAAACAGATGAGGCATATTGATGAGTCCTGGTAGGATGAAACACGTATCTATGTCATCTGTTAGCACCCTTTGGAAACTGTGTGAGAGGCCTTTCGGCACCATGCAATTCTGCTTAAAGTTGAACCAGCATAACATTCTGTGGTGATTTGCATATGCAGCCCATGATGCTTTGCATTGTGTGGGCATGTGTGATTTTGTATTTTCTTGAAACTTGGCTTCCCAGCCAAATGCCCTTTGGGGTAACCCTTGCCTCAGTGTTTGCGCACAGAGGTTCTTTGTCTTAGAAAGCATTTACTTGTCTTTTGCATTTTAGCGTTAATGTGGAAATGGATTAATCTTTTTGTTAACTATAAGAGTTGTTGGATACAATAGTGGCTAAATTTAACACTATTTAAAATAAAGGAAATGATCTGCTTGAATGGCTGTTTTTGAATAAGTAATATTTTATTTTATTTCGATTTTTTATTAGTGTCCAGTGGTGGAAGTCGAATATATAATGAGTGATTGAAAGAAGTATACATCCAGTAAGTAACCATTATGAAATGTAAGGATTGATAAATTCTTCATGTTTTTTGAAGTATTCTTGTTAGCCCATATTGAATTCTCATTATATTTTTTTATATTTTTTATTTATATTTGTATCTTCTTACAAATTTAGAAATCCCAGTGTATTCCTGATGAAGGGTTTTACTCAAAACGTCGATATGATTAATTGACTGGGAGTTATTAAAGTGATGTTTTGATACAAGATACATTGAGAGATTTATTTAGAGTGAGTGGGACCTTTATACACCAGTATCATTTGCATTATTCTAACAGCAACAGGGTGAGTCGAGGCATATTTGGCCTTACAGGTATCCAGTGAACACAGCGGCCATGATTGAGCGACTGCATAAAGGGTGACTCAATCATGGCGCCTGTGTTCTGAGCTACCTGGCAGGGTAGCAATGGGAGGGATATGGGGTAGGCAACTACAGTGACAGGATGTCACTATATGTATACGCGCACAGGGTGAGGGACCAAAACGCATGACGAGAGGAAGGGGGGGAGGGAGGCTATGTGCAGTGTAGTGCAGTGGTCAGCTGCTGAGTTTGCCATGTGGTGTGGTGTGTAGGGTGGCAGGCTGAGGCTGGGATGGTGCCAGGTTTGGTTCTGGATCAGGCTTCTTTTTACCGTCAGGCCGGTGATTTTTTTTTTAAGTTTTACACCAACCCAACATGCACCCCTCTGGAGTTGAGAATCCTTAAATAGGTGGGTGTGGGTGATACATCCCCCCACATATCCAGAAATTTCATTGCTGGTTTTTTGGTCCCCTGCAAGTGCCGATCACCAAATTGCTTTTCGTCGATATACACTCGCCATAATAGCGATCACTGTAACACTTTCGTTATTAAGACATAGAACTGTCTTTACGCTCATATGTTTCTGAGATGGTAAGCCATCTCCTTGAAGGAGGAGGAGGGCTTTTGAACACATGGTCACTTTCAGTAACAGTTGGAGGAGTCCTTTGAATGGCAGGAAGTGGTGGTGGAGGGGTAGTGCTGCAGGGGCTGCCACTGCTTTCATCTATGGGCATTACCCCCGAGTGTAGTGAGCTGTCACTGTCACTTTCTCTTCGAGACTCATAACGGAGTTCTCAGTAATGCTATGACATCTATCTAGGTGCCTTTTCAGTGCTGAAGTTCCCAATGCTCCTTTCTTTTTACCTATTCTGATTGGCCATTTACAAATAGTGCTTGTTGATATCAACACATTGGAAGCACTAATGGAGAAGTGTGACCAAATAAAACATGATATTTCTTTTAGTTTTTATCCAAGGAAGGCACAACACCTCCATCACCCCTTCAGGGTCCCTCCCCTGGATCCTTCTTGGGCCTGTTCTTCTTGTGGTTTATTCCCACTGTCCCCCTCCACAACCAAAACATTTTTGCCTGCTTCTTCCTAATCTACAATTTCCAACCCCTCCAGTAAACCTTGTGCTGCCTAATCATTCTCTTCTTCTTTATTATTAGTACTACCCTTGTCGGGTTCAACCTCAGAAGAATCGGATGAGGGACTGGCAGTAGCGTAGTATGCAACTGTTCCATACTTTTGGGTGCCTCTGTGGGTGGTACCCACCACACCTTTAATTTTTTAACAACATAACTTTTTTTTTTTACTTGGGACTGCTGATAATCTGAGACATTCACCTTTTTTGGATTCAAGCATTTGCTTGGAAGACGAAACCTTAGACATGAAAAAATTAACTTTTTGTGTTTTCCCTTTTCAGGCTGATTGCTGTCTTTTTCAGTGTCACTGCCTACCTGAGAAATAGAATGTGCCTCATCAACACTTTGATCCATTTTGTAATAGAAGGTCCCTCTAACATGATGTCTTTCTGATGACTCCCACCCACAGGGCAGGGACAAATTTACTGTCATAACTCGTGACTGTACAGTGTACACAGCACACCAACAGCACAGCAGTCCGCTATCACTTCCTTTCAAGATTGCCGGACTGGCTCCTACAATACAATTACTGTTAATTGACCAAATTCAGCAACTGTTAAGTGTGCCTCAGAATTTGAATTGGAGATGCAGACACATCTGGTGCATTAGCTGCATGCAGCACAGTCCCACTCTGGGGGTTGGTTAATGCTTATATGTAATGTAAGTTTGTAACACAATATACTATAAAACTATTGATAATAAGGAATAATGAGGAATGAGTGATGATGATGACGTGTGTAGTGCTTGTGCTTTACTTGTGTTGTACTGTAAACACTCAGCCTGCTACAAGTCACAGTCAGATTATCCCCTGGGCCACCCACAGCCAGCAGCACAGGGCAGGCACATTAACTTGTAAGTTGTTTGAACAGTGTTTTTTTTTTTTAATACATGAAATCATGATTCGTGAATTAATGTAGGTGATGATGATTGTTATTCATGATTGGATGGCACAAGTCAAAGATTTATTTTGCCAACGTGCTGCATTTGCTCTGAACTCACTGTCAGACTGAAGCCAGGAAAAAATGTTTATTTGAAATTTCTAGGACTGTTACTTTTATTGTGGGCCACCCTGCAGTCTTTCCCTCTCCCTTCTGAGTCTGGACTGCACGTCACAATGATTTATTTTACCACCCTGCTGCCCTTGACCTAGTGTGCACACAGCCACTCTGAAGCCAGTAAAAAAATTGGGGATTTTATGTAATTGTAAAACTTCTCTGGTACCTGCAGTAGTCTTTTCCTCTCTCCTCTGGAATTGGAATGGCACAAGTCAAAGATGTTGCCAGCCTGCCTTTTTTGTACACACAGCTACTGTCCGAGGCCAAGAAAAAAAACTTTACTTTGGGATTTTCTGTAACTATAATTTCTGCCCCCCCCCCACAGTATTCTGGATTTGGAATGGTACAAGTCAGATTTTACCAGCCTGCCCTTTTTGTACACACAGCTACTGTCCGAGGCCAAGAAAAAAACTAAACTTTCATTTGGGATTTTCTGTAACTGTAATGGGCCCCCAGTATTCGAGTCTCTCTCTCCCTCTTTCCACACTAGTCTCACTCTCTCTCTCTCCTCTGGAATAGTACAAGTCAGCTCTTGCCAGCCTGTCCTTGCTCACACGCAGTCACCAGCCCAGCACTGCCAGCATCCTTCCACCCCGCATTACTACTGCCCAGTCCCAACTCCCCCAATCTGACTCCCAACACTCCCTCCTGAGTTCTGACCCCAACTGCCTTCATCCACTCCCATGATCTGTTATCTCCCCCTCCCTAATGTCTTCTTTGTCCCACTCCCTTCCATTCCCTTTCCTTCTGGCTGGAGAAACTCTTTTCTTTTTTTTTTTTAGGCTGGTTTTTTTTTTAGTTTTGTTTTGGTTCTGCTACTCAGTGCAGCTGCTATGCTCCTCTCTCTTCCTGGTCCTCCTCCGTTCTGGGCCTTATGGCACACTCAGCATGGTTATATACCATGAGTGCATCATATGACCTTTTGTTGCCTGATTGGATGCTGCCAGCCACCTGTACGTGCCACAGCTTTACCATGGCAGCAGAAAACAAAATCAGGGAAAAAGCATCTCCATGGACCCAGAACCAGACTTCTACCATGAAGTCTGCATTTATCCAGGTCCGTGGATTGCAGGTTTGATCCGGAGATCCAAATCTCCTGCAGAACAATCCACCCAGCCCTACTGCATACTACGAGCCTGCTGATATCCTCTACCTGGTTCAACTGCCCAAGGTTCCTTAAGGGCATTTTACACACAAGACCCCCCATCTGGAAGCCAGTGGCTGCCTGGAACATGACCTTGTGTAGGAGGCAGTATAGCTTAGTGGTTTAAGGCTCTGAGCTACAAACTTGGAAACCTGGGTTTGAATCCCACAGCCCCCACTTGCATACTGTGTGACCCCGAGCAAGTCACTTAACTTCCTTATGCTCCCAGGTTGCACCCAGAATTAAGCTTCAGCTTAGTGTTCCTCTCCTGGTTAAACAAGTTCCCCTTTCCCTCCTTCCCCATGCTCATCTGCTAGCCATTTGAGCCTCTTGTGACTTGTGAGCTAAAGTTCTTCAATGTGGAAAGCAGTTTTTGTAATGGCCATCACTTTGGCTTGCAGAGTCTCTGAAATTCATGCTTTGGTAAGAGATTCCTCTATATACTGTTTTCCACAAGGACAAGGTAGTTCTTCAAATGCACCCTAAGTTTCTACCAAAAGTGGTGTCAGAGTTCCATCTGAATCAGTCTCTAGTGCTACTTACCTACTTTGCCATTTTCCAGAATGAAGGAGAATGCATTCTCTATCCCCTGGATGTTAGGAAAGTCCTTAAGTTTTACTTGGACACAACTAAATACTTCGGACAATCCAAGCAGCTCTTTTTCTGCTTTGATTCCAATCAAAGGGGACAGCCTGTTACAGTAAAGTGCATCTCTTCCTGGATTGTGAGTGGTCTAGGCCATTGGTAAGCCACAGTTTAGGTCCAGCTAGCAGGTCAGGTACATGCCCTCTCCACCACAGCAGTTGCTATGTCCATGGCAGAGATTTGCTCTGTACCTATCAATGATATTTGCAGAGCTGCAACCTGGAGCACAATGCACATGTCCATGCCAGGCAACATGCCTCCTTTGGCAGGATTATCCTAAATGGACTTCTGTCCTGAGTGAACCTCGGCTCCTACAACCCTAGTATGGGGGACTTTGTCTAAGCTTGGTACTCTGACCCATTAGGGTGAATCAATGGTGAGGACTGATTCCTGGAAACTATGAAAATTACACACTCACTGTAATTCTTGATATTCTAGGAATATCTTCACCATTGATTCACATGCCCATCTCCAATGCTCATTTCAGTCTGTTTATCAGTTTTCACCCCTTGTTCTTGGTTTGAGTTGTGAAGACAGATGTTACTGGTTTGTTGACCTTCCTTATATGAGTCGTAAAGGCTATCTTATGCCCTTAGGTGAAGTGTAAAAGTGCTAGTTAGGTTATGGTGCAAAACAAAATGAGGGAATTAAGGACTGATGCCAAGGTAAGCCATGCAGTGTGAGCCAGTCTTGTGGTTCTGCTCATACATTCAGCTTACCTCAGCGCTAGTTCTGGCTTCCACAGGGTCCTAGCACCTCCAGCGCAGAACCCATTAGTCTAAATCAATGGGGAAGATATTCCTAGAAGATCAAAAATAACAGTGAATATAGAATTTTCTTTTGTGTAATTAACATAAATGCAATTTTTGAGCAGCTGAAAAATGCAAACAGCCTTCATCTATAAAAATGGTTCTCTCAGCCAAACATCAATGTGTTACCATTACCCACATACTGGTGTGGTAGTGGCTGATGTTGATGGCACTGTACTGGTCCAAATGCAATGCATTTATGAAATTCACTTTCTGAATGAACTGTTTTCTTTGTTTTGTTTGAATTATGAAAAATTTTCTCCGTCATGGCCTTCATACAACTTGAACACTTGCACTGTCTCTCTCCTTGTCTGCCTATTGTTGCCTGTTATGTGACTTGAATGGCATGCATGTGCCTTGTTTGACATCCCACAAACTCAAGTGTGGTACCAAGTCATTTAGTAATGCCAGCCAGGAATTAAGGGAGCTGGTGGTAAAATTATGCGCTCACTCAAGGAACTCCATTTCCGCACATTGTTTAAAGTTTTACCAGCAGTTGTTTTTTGGTACATCCAACAGGACAAAGGCGTAATATTTTGCACTCAGGTAATAGGTGACTTCAGGTAGACAGGGGGGAGAGTGAGCAAGCCAACTGGCTGGTGCCCTTGGGAGTGGTGCATTTTTGTATAATATTTTAAAAAAAATCAAAAAACAGTTCTTGCAGAATGTTGGTTTCATTAAATAAACATGTTTTGAGCAGACTGGCTCCAGTGGCATCAGCAACTAGGCCACCAAGTATGTGAAAAATGGGAACACACTGATGTTCGACTAGGAACTGTTTTTATAACTGGATATCTACAGTGATTTTGGAAAAGCAAATGACAAAATCATAGATTACCTTGTGTATTTATCAAAATAATACACGTTAAGTCATGATTTTGATTATTTTTGTTAAGCCACAGTATCAAAAGGCAGGGAAAATGTGAATGAGTTAACACTGAAAATAGCCATGTACAGGTGCTCTTGCTCATATGAGCTCTCTGTGTAGCATGTTTGGCACCCAGTTTAGAGAACAGACATGGTGTGAAGTTTGAAAGGAGAGTGCTGTTGTTACCATTTTTATTCCATTTTTATACAGTAACTCTATAAAACTGCATTTATGTTAATTATATAATTGCAGTTTTAGCATAAATGTAAATGACAGCTTCAATTTATCTCATTTTATAGCAATGCAAATATCATTCTTCATTGTGATTGGTTAAAAACTGTTCAAGCAACCTTACATTAATCTCTAGGTAATATGCAGGTAGATACTCATAACAGCTGCAGGATCTTAACAATGAAGTCCTATCATGGAATGCTGGAAAACTGGAATTTTAAGTTCAAGTGTTTTCCTGGATTCCATAATAGTTTCTAGTGGCCACATTTCAAAATAATTAACGCCATATGAACTGACCATTCAATCAGTGATGATGTGCTGGCAGCAGAGTTTCTCAAACAAAGTCCAAAAGTTCAAATTTTCTACATTTTTGTATTTTGGCCATTTTGTTTTTCCACAAACATACACAACACATGTCCCAGAGATGTTCACCCCACCAAGTCCCATCAAATGGAATGCTTCCCTCCACAATTATGCTTTTAAAAGTACAGCATTGCTCTTCAGATGAGCTGCATTGCTAGCCCAGCAGTTTGTCAGGTAAAAGTCACATTATTTTTGTCAGGTTTTATCCTATTTTACAAGGTCCAAGTGAGACAGAGTTGAATAAAGACCTGTCCCATTTGTTGTGCAGAAAAAAGTGAATGCAGGGATCTGTTCTATCCTCTCCTTTTCTGCCTCTTGTCTGTCTGGTTGTGCAATTGAATGTTCTCATGAGACCCAGGAACTGATCACTCTGACAGTCTCACAATTCTCCTCCTCTCGCTATCTCTCTGCCTTCACTTGCTGTTTCTTTCTTTTCTTCCCCTTGCATATCTGGGGTTGTAAAAATATATGTGACTCATTGTGTGAATCTGAAAGTGATACTGGGATTCCTTAGTTTGAAACTGATTGCAAAAAGCTATTTGGAATTTAGGGGTTAACCTGCGATGCAGTTTGAGCTCCCATCAAGCTTGTTTGCAAACGCTTTTGCAGAGCTGTCAACAGGCAGTCAGTCCTGGGACACCACATTCTGTTTTGTTGCACCTGTAAGGAAATTGACAGAGTTCTAATACATTTTATGGGAAACAGGATGTCTGTTAATGAGCTGATGTTGCAGAAGTTAATTACCAGGCAATGACTTATTATAAAAAGAGCAGCAATCTTTTGCTGGGGAAAGACTGAAACTTGGAATTAGACATACCCTCAGAAGAAGTACTTTGTTTTCTTTGTTTGTACTGCCTTTGTAAATATTTATACTGAACAATTTTAATTTTTTATTTTACTTCAATTGATAATAACAAAACACTACTTGCAAATTTTATAATTGCTCCTGGTTTTCATATTCTTCCTGAATGATGCCTCAATGACAGATGATGTTAGCAGTGGGATTTATGCCATGCATATTGTAAGCCAGGAGTGTTGTGTATGAGTACTAGACCTGGTACCAGGGGATCATGGAAGAAGGGTATGGATTCTGCAGCAGCAAGCCCAGGAGTGATTACCAGAAGAATGGCAGCCAAATTAACAGAGACAGAAGTCCAAGTTGAGACTGCACAACCAGCACCAGTGATGGAAAAAGAAGAACAGGCAGTGACAGAACCTGAATGCTTAACTGCCTTTTTCAAATGGTGGACTATGCAACAAAAAGAGCTCAAGAAGCAGAGAAGAGAAGAGAAGAGAAGAGAAGAGAAGAGAAGAGAAGAGAAGAGAAGAGAAGAGAAGAGAAGCAGCGATAGGAGCAATGATGGCTGGATGCCTTGCTAGCTATCAAAGTTAGAGGATCTGGCACTGGTCCAGCAGAGCAACATACACAAACAACTTAAAATACATTAAACTTACAAAGTTATTTCCCTCGGATGATATTGAAGCATACCTGACAATTCTTGAAAGGGTTGTCACTGCCAGCCAATGTCCAAGACAGAAATGGGCAATCAGTCTGGTACCATACCTGACAGGTAAAGTCCAACTTACCTACAGCAATATGGACACTGCACAGTCAGAAAACTATGACCTGGTGAAAAGAAAATTCCTGAAAAGGTATGACATCTCAGGAGAGACCTACAGGCAAAGATTCTGGTGTCTTTAAGTACAACTCAGCCTATAATCCTCAAGAAGCCTTCACCCAACTCAGAGAACTCTTTACTAAATGGCTCTAACCAGAGGGTAAAACAGTCCCACAGATCATTAACACACTTGCAAAGGAGCAGTTCATCAACATCCTGCCTAAAGACATGCAGATCTGGGTAAAAGAACACGGACCAGCAAGTGGGGAAAAGGCAATTTCTTTGGCTGAAGACTACCAGATAGCCAGACAGACGCCACAGCATGGAGATAACAGCCAAGCACCTTTAAGACCCTCTTTTTCTTGATTTAACTCCAGGTCTGATAAGAACTCTGGTCAGGGTAACAAATCTGCACCCAAAGACTTTACTTGCTATAACTAATAAGCCAGGTCATATTGCAAGAAACTGCCATAGTAAGGAGGATAACACTGGAGAAGATTTGTCCTTAGAAAACTGGGGCAAATACTTAATGGATGTCAAGATGGGAGATAAGACTGTGAAGGGACTTATTGATTCAGGAATAGGGTTGTGCAAAATTGGAAAATTTCACCCAGTGAAATATTTTGTGAAATTAGTGCATTCTGTTAAATATTTCGCTGTGCAAAATGCAAAATTTTGCCAATGCTTGGGTGCAAAATTTCACCCCTGAACTGGTGAAAATTTCACTCGCGGGTGAAATTTTTCATCCACAGGTGAAATTTCACTACCCATGGTGAAATATCTCTACCTGCGGGAGTAATTTTGCCTCCCACTGCAAAATCTTATGGCCACTTGGCCAGTGACCACTGGCCAAAGTTCTCCCTGGTGTCCAGTGGTCCCCTTGGCTGATCACTGGCAATAATTACATTAAATAAGTCCCCAAGTTATTCTGCCCCTTCTATATGTTTAATTTAAAAAATAATCCCCCTCTTCTCCCTGGTGCCCAGTAGTCCCCCCCCCACCCCTGGCCAATCACTGGCCATAATTATATTAAATAAGCACCCCCAAATTATTCTTCCCCTCCATTTGTTTAATTAAAAAATGTTCACCCTCATCTCCCTGGTGTCTAGTTGTTCCCCACCCCATCATTAGATAGCAGCAACCACCCATCTCCCCCCATACCCTATTGGGAAACAGGCACAACCCTCCACTCACCTCCATGACTGGCAGCCCAACTGAGAGCCACTGAGCACTTGAATGAATGAGGATGGTATGCTCTCATTTATTCAAGTGCTCAGTAGCGCTCAGTTGGGCCGCTGGCCATGGAGGTGAGTGGAAGGCTGTGTCAGTGACATGATTGGAGTAGTGGGGGAGAGCTGGATGGGTGCTGCTATCTAATGATGGGTTGGGGGATAGGGGAGTCCACTAGACACCAGGGAGATGAGGGTGACATTTTTTTAATTAAACAAATGGAGGGGCAGGGTAACTTGGGGGGTGCTTATTTAATGTAATTACAGCCAGTGATTGACCAGGGTGGGGGGGGGCCACTAGACACCAGGGAGATGAGGGTGAATTTTGTTTCTTTTTTAAATAAAACAAATGGGGGGCAGGGTAACTTGTGTGTGGGGGTGAATGGTTCAATTTTCTGACTTGTGGTGGCCGGAGGCGGTGGGAAAAATTGTGAAATTTTGCCACAATTTTGTGTATCTTTTCATCTGGCGAAATTGCCAATTTCATGGCAATTTCACTGGTGAAATTTAATTTTGCTGCAGCTCTATTTAGGAAGCAAACAGACCCTAGTGTATGTTGAAGTGCCGGGAACACACTGTGCAAAAGGACCAGGTACTGGTGTCATCTCCATCCATGGGGGCACTCGATACTATCCTATCACCCAAGTGACTCTGAATATTAATGGGGTGTCACACCAAATGAAAGTGGGGTAGTACCTAAGCTACCTGTAGCTGTGATTATTGGAAATGACTTTCAAGAATTTATTGAGTTAATCACAGAGGGAGTAAATCCAAATGTTTCAGCAGCTGTGATGACAAGAGCTCAGGCAAAGAAAATCTCCGATGGTGGGGACACTTTTCCTTTCAGTTTTGATTCAGACTTGTTTGAGCATAGCTACAAGATCTGGAAGTCCAGGAAAGAAAGTAGACTCATGAAGAAACACTGGCAACAAAAGACTGATGGACATAAGGTGTTAATATATGAAAATGCTGAAACTAAACTGATAACTGATTGAGACTTTGTTTCAGAGTAAGCTAACAGTGTTTCTCTCCATGGTTATTTTAAGCAGCTGGGGGTGAAACAAAAACTGATGAACCAATGTTTAAAAAATATGATGGATTACTGTAAAGAGTTTGGATTAAACCTCAGACACAGGAATGGATAGAACAATTGGTTATACCACAAAAGTATAGATCTGAGTTGTTACAGATAGCACATGATAGTCCTATGGCTTGTCACTCCAGGAGGGATTGCACACTTGCTAGATTGCTGAACAGATTTTACTGGCAAATCCCCCTAGCTAAAGAATCCAGAGACAAAACTGCATCTGCCACCCCTATTGGATTCTATCAGTTCACCACCATGCCGTTTGGTTTACATGGCACACCCACTACCTTCCAGTGGTACATGGATGCAATTTTATCCCCTCACACTGGTTATTGTGCTGCATACTTGGATGATGTTGTGGTGTACAGTCCAGACTGGAAAAACCACCTGGAACACCTACGAATAGTTGTCCAATCTATTAAAAAGGCAGGCCTGACAATTTATCCTATAAAGAGGGGGGTATGTGACAGGGTTGAATAAGACCCTATCCCATTTGTTGTGCAGAAAGGGTTGGACATGGGGATCTGTTCTATCCTCTCCTTTTCTGTCTTGTGTCTGTCAGGTTGTGCAACTGAATGTTCTTCTGAGACCCAGGAATCGATCAGTCTGATGGTCTTGTGATACTCCACCTCTCGCTATCTCTCTGCCTTCACATGCTGTTTCTGTCTTTTCTTCCCCTTGCATATCTGTGGTTGTAAAAATATATGTGAATCTTCATGTGAAACTGTAAATGATACTGGGATACCTTTGTTTGAAACTATATATAGTTATATAGTTGAACGGATTGCAAAAAGTTATTTGGAATTTAGGGGTTTAATCTGAGATGAGGTTTGAGTTCTTCTCAGGCTTGTTTGCAAACTCTTTTGCAGAGTTGATAATGGGAGATCAGTTTTGGGACACCACATTCCATTTTGTTGCACCTGTAAGGAAATTGACAACATTCTAATGCATTTTATGGGAAACAGGATGTCTGTTAACAAGATGAAATTGCAGAAGTTAATTACCAGGCAAAGACTTAATATAAAAAACAGCAATCTTTTGCTAGGGAGAGTCTGAAGCTTGGAATTAGAGATACCCTCAGACAAAGGACTTTGTTTTCTCTGTTTGCACCGCCTTTGTAAAGATATATCTCTGACAGTGACATTTCAACTGCAACTGACACTACAGAGACTACAGCGCCAGGTCACTTAAGTGTCAGTGCTGGACCTCGGCACTGTATTCTGGGGGTCTTGCACCCACCCTAATTAGCTCCAACTTGAAGTTAATTATATTTAGTGGGAGGTGTGGGGGGCACAGCCCCCAGTGTGGAGGGTTCAGGGGGTGAAGCCCCCCCGAAGAAAACATGTCTGTAAGTGAGAAACCGTATACTGACTGCAAATGCAGTTGACATGATGGTTTTGCTGTACGGTGGTTCGAAAACATTTTTGTTGATGACCGATTGTAGATCCCTTTGTAAACAGTTATACTGAACAATATTTATTTTTTATTTTACTGTAATTGATAATAATAAAACACTACTTGCGAATTTTATAACTGCTCCTGGTTTTCTCATGTTCCTGACCTATGCCTCAGTGACACCCAGATCTTTGCGAAGTCCAGACCATGGGCTGGGGTGGAGCTCCTGCTTGCTGCAGAGGGCTTAATCACTCACTTCATGGTTACATAGCCATTGAGGTGGAACTCATTGCTCTGGAAGAAGTGGTACGAGCATCTTGGGAGGTGAATGACAGTGCTGGCTTCAAGGTCCACTGTGCTTATTCTCACTGTTGTTGCCCTTTTTGCTGCATGCTGAGCACAGATGGCCTCCTCTGTTGATGGTGTGAGGCTTCTGCAGCTCATATGAGTGGGTGAAACTCTTGCCATGGAAGAGCCAGTCACAGACAAAAATGACTTGTTACAACAGTGATGGCATCAAGCAATGGCAGCCATATGTTCTGTATATAGAATTTTATAAAGCATGTCAGTGCACAGAATGGGCTATATGGAATGCACCATGTAGATCACATGGTGGAAGGAATAATTTACATCAAAATATGGCATGTTAATAAAAAAAAAGATGGATAGCAACAGTTTAATTTTTTATCTACAATGCTATCAAAGCAAATAGGTACAACAATGGGTTGCATTAATTATCAGTTAACCACACCTTAGGGATATGTGGCACTCTACTACACCTCATGTCACATCACACCCTTAGTTTGCGATTAACTGATGATTAATGCAACCCCTGGTCATACCTTATGGCTTAAATGATGCCAGATTTTGGAATTTATATTAGCAAATAGTGTTTGTTTAATTATCATCTGAGCTAATATTGAGAATAATTTCCCTTACTAAATCAACACTGACTACTTGTATTTTGCTTCACTGTATGTGTCATAAATTTAGTTCATAATATTAATGGAACACCATGAATTACAATGTGATGAAAAATGAGTATTTGCTCAATAAGGTTTTGAGGCTCTTTCACAACAGTTTCAACATTTTGACTCATTACATCATCTTATTAAAATATGTATGCTTGAGTAAGATAAAAAACATTTGGTTTTGGTACAATGTGACATTCACATTTGTAGGGGCATAGTATTGCACAAGTCCTGGATGTAAGTGTCTTAAGTCCCTGTAGTGTGGTTGTAGCATATGCAAGCAATAATATCTGACAGGGTGGGCAATATTGGGCAATACTAGGGCTGTAATGAGGCCTGAAGGTGTAAATGAGCCAATGTGACAGCAATGTTTGTCATGGCAGTCAGGGATGTGTGGTTAGTACTTTGAAGAGGTTTCTGGAGATATATGGAGTGCTGCTGTGCTGAGATAGCACCACTGGTAAAGATGGCTCTCAGCCAATCAGGTTTGATGATTTTTTCAAACTCATTTTATAATCAAGGGTAAAGTATGCTTTAAAATGACACAGTGCAAAAAACTGAGCAATGTATAACCAAATCAGATAATCCTATATTAATTACGCAACACAGCTACTTGGACTTTTTGACATCTGCTAGTTTTGCTGTCTCAAATCAGTGATTAATAACAAGTTGTGTGCTGTCTCAAATCAGTGATTAATAGTAAGTTGCTTACTGTTTGGATGCAGAACTATGATTACGCATGTTATACTACCATAAATCTGACTCTGGGTGTGGTAAGCCAGTGGTTCCCTAACACCAACTTACTGTACCTGTTCTGCAAATAATATCTCATCAAATGGATGAGTTTCCATATTGTACTGTTGATATGCATCAATGCAAATGTTACCATCTGATTCCCATGAAGAGATAAACTGCTCACTTATTCTTGCGTATGTTGTGCAATATACAACATGGTCCTATGAAGGATGGTATATTTTATACTAAATTCACTTTGCTTCATCAGGCATCTCCATCTTACTTTTAAATGACCAAAGGCACACTCAATAACCAGTCAAGCTTTGCTAAGTCTATAATTAATTTAGCGCTTGACTGGATAATTGTAATCAGAGTAGCACCTAAAATAACAACTAGCATATTGACTTCCCTCATGATTTTATTCATATGAGGAAAAAAATGTGCCAGCTTGACCCTAATGAGATAGATTGCTATTTTGACAACTCTGGCATCATGTACTTTCTTAAGCCATCCAACACTGATGTCTATGAATCTGCATCAGTGATCAGCAACAGCCTGCATTACCATAGAGTAATAACATTTGTGATTGTAATATGCACATGCATTGTTTGGGGGTGGCAGTATAGGGGAATGACTACCATCTACAGCACCTCCACAATTTGGGAAACCCCATTCCCTTTTGAATCTGGTAATTATGTCCACAATATCATGAACCTTTATAACATTTGGCAAAAGGGCCTTAATTATTGCTTTACAAACACTTCTAACTATTTCTCTGGCAGTAGAATGACCAACACAGAATAAATGTCCTTACATTCTGTACACAACACTTGTGGCCATATGCCACAATGTCATTAGCCGCTTGCTTCTCAATAGGTATGGCTGTTCATAATTGTGTGTCTCTTCTGAGTATGTCTGTGTACAATTTAGAGCATAGCATTGTAAAAGTTTGTTTAGACAGTCATAAATTTGTAATCCATTGTTCTACTGCCAGGTACCCGTAACTATTTCATTCCACCATCTGCTGCTCCTGTCAAAGCTCCAGATTCCTCTGTTGATGGAAAAACAGATATATGCACAAGTAAGTATGTTCTGTGTGGAAGAAAATGTCTTCAGAAAATGTAACTGAAATAAGCACATTTCTGCTGCTTTCTGCAGTAATTCTTGAATACCTTAGCTTTATCCTCTGACTCAGCATATGACAGTATATATATTATCAGCAATAACAAACAACAGCAACTGTGATAGTTCATCCATTTTCAAGGAAGATGTAGAATGACAACAAGGAAAAGCAGCATGGTATTTGTTTTGAAAGAGACTCAAGGTATCATGGGATAGAAGTCTTAACCTGCTTAAAACAGCATTAGAACAGTTTAAGCCCACTTATGAACTGTGTGTAAACATGCTTGAACAATTTTTAAACCCATATAAAAGCAGGTGTAAACACAATAACTCAGTTTGCTTACAATGGTTTTAAATACTGCTTTCAAACCATTTTGTCAGTGTGTTCAGGCCCTTAGTTTTGGTTGCAGTAAGAATCAGGTGGTTGTTGATGAGCCAGGGGGAGAGCATGTTGAAATCAACTTGTGTTACTGAATTATCCTCAGACATTTTCATCACATTGTAGTAGACTAAGATGTCCTCTACATACATAGGTAGATGACACCTCCCATTGTGCTTCAGGAGGTCATTAACAAAAATGGATCTTTTATCAGTGCATTTCAATCCAACTGGGAATCAGTAAGTCCAGAGTCAGTTCAGTCTTTTACATACTCTTTTCAACTCAATTCAAGCTATATCAATCCCACAAGAATCAAGTTGAAGAGAGCATGTACATACAGTAGCAGCCACAGACACTGCCAGATATTTCTCGAAATTTCTGTGATATTTCCAGAAATATCTCCAGCTTTCTGCATTTCCACAGTAGGGGCAGCAGAGAGGAACTCTTCAGAAATTTTGCAAAATATCTGGAAATAGCTGACAATGTCTCTGGCTGCTACTGTATGGCAATTGTGGACAATAGGGTGTATACCCCCCATAACCTCTGCGTTACCTCTGTGCCAGTATCTATATTCTCTATAGCCCAATTGATTTTCAAATTATGTAGTAATACCCCACCACCAGAAAAACAAGTTATGTTTCAAAATCACAAAATAATAAAAATAGATGAAAATACACTAAATGTAGGACATTACATTGCCCTTTACATTATTTTCCATCCATGGTCATATATTGTTTTTGTTTTACTTTTTCCTTTTTTATATTTTACATTTGTTTTGCCTTTGTTTATATTACTTGCACTTAGTTTGAAAACAGATGCATTTTATTGGCAGCTAACTATTTAACTACTGGCTACAAGAGGTCAGAGTGGAGCACTGTACATATCTGTGAGCAGCTTTTCAGTTCACACATTTCATCTCTATCTTGTTCACAGTGAGTCAGCTGATGGGTCTTACTTAATTCATACTGACTCTGTGTGCTCAGGGGCACACCTGATCCTGTTGCTGGTGATGACTGTCACAAATACACTTAGCAGGTCAGGCCCTCTGCTCCCACAGTGCCAACCTCAGAGCACAATAGTGTGAACAGGTAACAGACAGGGTAACCCTCCTGTCTGCTTGTGGGTCTGAATCACCTTTAGTCTCAAGTTCTGGGGGGATTCAAACTGTGAAACTTATGCTAGCATACCCAAATGTACAGGTGCAGATTCGTACCCTCTTCAGGGATTGTGGTACAATCTTATGCCATAGGGCATCAAGCCAGGCTTCCAATTGAACCCTTAAAGCTCTGTAAAAGACCTTAGGTATATTCTTACCTTTTCCCAGTTTAGTAACACCATCAAGCTCTTGAACAGTTTTGTCAGTCTTAACCTTCTTTACATCACATGCAAAAGAAAGAACTTGGAAGACCTAGGCAGTATCATTCAAATAAAAGGTTTACTTAAAAATTGATAAAAATATGTAAAAGTTAAACACAGAACACTGTATTAAAGAGCATACAATCACATAAAGAAAAAGAAAAACAAGGAACACTACAGACAAACTCCTACCAACATACAGTTAGATATTTTCTATCTAATGTATGACCTCTGTACAGTGCTTAAGTTAGATCAGAGATCTTGTTTCTTAAAAGCTCAAAAATACATATCTCAAAGATCAGACACAAGTCCTAGTTAAAATGTGTCTCTCTCATACACCCCTTCTATGATGTCATCTAGCTCCTCCTTTTAGAATATAAAAAATATACAAACAATGATCTCCCTGTCAGGAGCTATTTTAAATACAATGACCTCAGCAAAAACTAATTTCTCAAATTATGACAATCTTTAATCAAGCCTTTCCTCTTTGATCTTGAACAGTTCCTGGTTTCCCAATCATATCAAAGGATTTTATAACTTTTTACGCCATGGTGGTATAACATGTTTTTCCTCTAAGACATAAAAGTTTACGAGCCCTACATCCTGGCAGCTGGGTCAGTTCTAATTAAGACAGGAAAACAGGAGACCCTTAATTAAGTCTCTCCAGTCTTTTAATTACCTCCTGATTTCAGGTCACTTGTCACTTCACTGAAACCTGGCCGGGGGGAAGCACTCATAGCACAGCTGTCTTATGTGAGACAATCACACACTACATTTTTGTATCAGAAATATCATAGAACAATCATAACCAACTGGCCAAGCATCACAATCCTCCCCACTTAGACTGAATTTGGGGGCTCTATCCCCTGCATGGGATGAGCTTCACAAAACAGTTCACTCCTCATTCAGACGCGATAAGCCATCAGCATTCTGATTGGTTGACCCAGCCCTATGTAAGCTTGTCATGTCATACCCTTGCAAGGCAAGACTCCATCTTAATAGTCTATCATTAGTTTTTCCCATTTGGGTCAGCCAAACCAGGGGGTTGTGGTCCCTTCGTGCCTCAAAATGCTGCCCATATAAGTATGGCTCTAACTTCTTTAAGGCCCACACTATGGCAAGACACTCTTTTTCCACAGTGGAGTAAGCCTGCTCCCTGGGAAGTAACTTTTTACTCAGGTACACTACAGGGTGATCTTTCCCTTGGTTGGATGTCTGACTCAGTACTGCTCCAATACCCACGTCAGAGGCATCAGTCTGGACTATAAAGGGTCTGCTATAGTCAGGACTTGTCAATACAGGATCACTGCACAGTGCCTCCTTCAGTCTAGTAAAGGCTTTTTCACAGGCTGGTTCCCAGGAAATTTTCTTAGGCATCTTTTTCTTTACCAGATCAGATAGGGGAGCAGCCAGGGCACTGTAATTGGGTACAAATTTCCTATAGTACCCTGCTGTTCCTAGAAAACTTCTGACCTGCTTCTGCATTTCTGGTCTGGGCCATGCCTTCATCACCTCTATTTTTACTTGGTTAGGATGAAGCTGTCCTCGGCCTACAACATGTCCGAAGTATGCACTTCAGTCATGGCCACCTGGCACTTCTCAGCTTTGACAGTGAACCCAGACCTATGTATCCTGCCCAGCACTTCCCTAAGGTGGGACAGGTGTTCCTCCCAGCTGGCACTAAAGATGGCAATGTCATCCAGGTATGCCATGGCATACTCCTCAGCACCATTTAACACCTGGTTCACCAAACTTTGGAAAGTGGCCAGGACATTATTCATTCCAAAAGGCATTACTTTAAATTCAAATAAGCCTATCGGAGTGATGAAGGCTGACCTCTCCCTAGCTCAGTCAATTAACTCTACCTGCCAATACCCCTTTGTCAGGTCAATAGTGATAAGGTAGGTCGCCCCTTCCAACTTTTCCAGGAGTTCACCCATCTGGGGCATCGGGTGGACATCTGACTTCGTGACTGCATTCAGTAAATGATAGTCCACACAGAAACGAGTAGAGCCATCTGGCTTGGGCACAAAGACTACAGGTGAGGCCCAGGGGCTGTGGGATCTCTGGATTACCCTTAAATCCAGCATTTTCTCCACCTCCCTCCAAATGTCCTTTTGGACAGCCTCTGACACCCGATATGCTGTCCTCTGTATGGGTGTCTGTGTCCCTGTCTCTACATTGTGTGTCACTAAGGAGGTTAGTCCAGGCTTGGTGCTAAACAGGGGGGCAAAGTCTGCTAAAACCTCCCTTACTTCCTGGATCTTGTCTAGAGCCAGCTGGGGAGAAAATTTAACTGCCTCCACAGAGGACGCCCGCTTGCTTTTTTCAAGAAAGTCCAGAAGGGGGTCTCCTTCATCTGTCCCTTCCCCAGGACTACATACTGCAAACACCATGTCAGCCCTATTAGCATATGGCTTCATCATGTTGACATGGTACATTCTTTCTGTATGTCTTCTGTCAGGTAACTCTATGATATACTTCTCATCATTTACTTTCCTAACTACTTTGGCAGCTTGTCTTGCCAGACTGGAATAAGGACCATGATTTCCTGACCCACCATGTATGAGTGAGCTCTGGCTCTGTGGTTATACCACAGTTTTTGTTTCTGTTGGGCAGCTGCCAGGTTGCTCTGGGCAGTCCCCATAAGCTCCTTCAGCCTTTCCCTAAACCTAAGGATGTAATCCACAATGAGAGTTCCCTGAGTGGTGTGCTTGCCTTCCCAGTCCTCTTGGATCAAGTCTGGGGGCCCACATACCTGGCATCCATATAAGAGCTCAAAGGGGGAAAATCCTGTCAACTCTTCGGGCACCTCCCTGATGCAAATAACAGGCAGGGAAGGTATTTCTCCAAGTCCCTCCCATGCTGTTCACCAAATGCTTGGAGCATTGACTTCAGGGTACCATTAAATATTTCCACAAGCCCATTGGCTTGTGGGTGATAAGGTGTCATGTGCTCTGCACCACCCCACATTTCTCCCACAAACATTTCATCAGGTCTGAAATGAAGGAACCCCCTCGATTGGTGATAACCTCCTGTGGAAGCCCAACATGGGAGAAAATCCCAAGTAAGGCATCTGCCACTTTGTCTGTCCTCACTGAGGATAGGGTGACTGCCTCTGGATAACTGGTGGCATAATCCACCACAGTTAGGATGAACCTCTTCACAGAGGAGCTGGGGTATTTAAAGGCCCCACAATATCCATTCCCACCCTCTGGAATGGCTCCTCCACTATGGGCAATGGAATTAGGGTGGCTTGTGTTTTCTTACCTGCGTTCTCTATTTCTTGGCGCCGATGACAAGACCTGCAATACTCCTTCACCTGTTGGGTGAAGTTGGGCCAATAGAAATTCTGGGCCAACTGCTGCATAGTGCATGTGATTCCCAGATGATCAGACAAGGGAATATCATGTGCAGTCTTGAGCATCTGCTCATGATACCCCTGGGGAATGACAAGCTGCCTGCCTATCACCCATCCCTCTGTCTTCACATCCTGAGTATACATCAGTCCAATTTCCCAATAAACCTTATGTTTACCATCACCTCCCTGTGTTCCATCAGAGTCGGTCCAAGCCCTCGACTTCTGTAGACTAGGGTCACTTTTCTGAGCAGCTGCAAACTCCTTACACATTCCCAAGGCATGGGACAGGTCCCCTTCAGTCTCTAAACTAGGGTCCCTAGCACTAGCATCAGGGCACTCAGGATCACTGTCATCCCTAACCCTCTGACAATGGGTCACCCCTCCTTCTTCAGAGTAACTCTTCATAGCTGTGTGGTTAACTGCTACTGGGGAAAATTCTACCCCCTTTTAATTAGTCTCCATATCAGGAGACACATGCTGGGGATGCAGCCTCCCAGTGGTTTCCACAATTGCGTCTGTGGGGTCCAGGGGACTACAATTTTCCCTTGCCACTTGGCTATGGGTAACTGCACACACCATCCCCTGTTTGAGATTGTTGCCAAGGATGACATCAACTGCTAAAGTTTTGGCTACAGCCACCTGTTGCACAGTTCCCCCTGTTTCACCCCAGTCTAGGAGAACACTAGTGAGTGGCAATGTTTTCTCCTCACCAGTGAAGTCTTGTACAGTTACAAATTCATTGGGTATAAGCTGACCAGGCTCTACCAGATCCCCTTTTACCAACATCAGGGATGTCCCTGTGTCCCTTAGCCCTTGTGTCTGTACACCATTCACCGTGACTAGGTGCACGTATTCCCTCATGTTCACAGGCATGCTTCCAGGGGCACACACACAACCCACTTCTTTCCTAGCCCCATTCTGCGTATGGCTCTTCCTTTTGGGACACTGTCTGGCAATATACCCAGTTTCTTTACAAACCCGACATTCATTTCTTTTCTCATAAAACTATTTTCTTTGAAACCTGGTGTTAACTGGTTTTGGTGGAGGCAGGGAGGATTTTAGCTGCCCTGAAGGCATGCTTTTCCCTTTCTGCACTGCTATGCCCACCCCATTCACTATCAGAGCAGGTCTGCTCTTGCCATAGTGGCCCGAGAGTTCAGCAGCCTCTTGTACTGTTTTGGGATCTCGGTCCTCCAGCCAAGTTTTCAGCTCTGCTGTGCAAACCCCAAAAAACTGTTCTAACAAAATAGCATTTTCAATTTTATCTACAGTTTGCTTCAATTCCCTTCCACCAATGTTTAAAACATTGACGTTGTTTTGTGCCTAGCTCCTCATAGCTCATGTCAGGGCTTCTCCTGAGCTTACGGAATTTAGCTCTGTAGGCTTCTGCAGTTAAATCAAATTATTTAAAAGTGCAGCTTTAAGTTTGCTGTAATCATTACTGCCCTTATTGTCCATTTGGCCCAATGTGTCCTGAGCTTTCCTGGGTAAGTAGCGGGGATAGCTGGAAGCTCCAGGACTCTCTAGGAATTTTAGCCTGAATGCGAACTTTTTCAGAGGAATTTAAAAAGACATCCATATCCTCCCCCTCTTTAAATTCAGCTATCAATTTGGAATTAAATTTGTAACCCTGTCCTGTAGTTCCAGTTACACACAAGCCACTTACCTACTCTGGTGCTGGTGGTTGGAGTCGTAGCTTCTCCAGTTCATGTCACCTCTGGCACTCATGCTCTTCTCAGTCAGCCTCTCGCTGTTCACACTCCCTCTTCTCCTCTGCAGCTCGATGCTCTCACTTCTCTTCTCTCATCTCTGGAACTCTAGCTCCATTCTGTGTAACTCAATCTGCAGGCCTGATTGCTTCTGGCACCAGAATACTGGTGACCTTCCCTTGCTGCTGTGGCCCTTGGCTTGAACTGGTCCTGCTGTCCTCCTCACCATATCTGGACAATGCATTGACTGCTGGCCATTCCATGCCCAAGGTTTGGTCCTCTACGGTCATAGTCTGTGACTTGATGCTCTGGGCATCTGCCACCATCATGGCATCCATGAGGTTCTGCTTGGTGGCTTTCACCTCATGCAGGACTCCTCTGTCCTAGCACAACTGCCTCAAGTAGTCTGCAGTGTACCCACTGTAGTTGGAAGCCATCTTCTTCCTTAACTATGGCTACTCTAACTTGCACTTTATAAAAAAATAAATAAAAGAGATAGGAACTTGACTGTAAGCAAAATGATATAGTCCTGTTTCCTTTTTAAAAATAAATCACTGCCTTATTTTGCAAGTGAGCAGTACAGTAATAAGCTGACACACTGAACAGTTAAAGCTTGTGTTACCAATTTTATCCACACCGCTGCCAACCAAATCTATCACAAATGCACTCAGCAGGTCAGGCCCTCTTCTCCCACAGTGACAACCTCAGAGCACAAGAATGTGAACAGGTAACAGACAGGGTAACACTCCTGTCTGCTTGTGAGTCTGAATCACCTTTAGTCTCAAGTTCTGGGGGGGCTTCAAACTGTGAACCTTATACTAGCAAACCCAAATGTACAGATGCAGATTTTTACCCTCTTCGGGGATTGCAGTACAGTCTTATGCCAGGGGGCACCAAGCCAGGCTTCCAAAATGAACCCTTAAAACTCTATAAAAGACCTTAGGTATAGTCTTACCTTTTCCCAGTTTAGTAACACCATCAAGCTCTTGAACAGTTTTATCAGTCTTGACCCTCTATACATCACGTGCAAAAGAAAGAACTTGGAAGACCCAGGCAGTATCTTTCAAATAAAATTTTACTTAAAAATGGATAACAATATGTCAAATGTAAACACAGAACAATATATCAAAGAGCATACAATCACATAAAGAAAAAAAACAAGGAAAACTACAACCTCCTACCAACATACAGTTATATCTTTTCTATCTAATGTATTACCTCTGTACAGTGCTTAAGTTAGATCAGAGATCTTGTTTCTTAAGATCCCAAAAAGACATATCTCAAAGATCAGGCACAAGTCCTAGTTCAACTGTGTCTCTCTCACATGCCCCTTCTATGATGTCATCTAGCTCCTCCTTTTAGAATATAAAAAATATACAAACAATGATCTACCTATTAGGAGATATTTTAAATACTGTGACTTCAGCAAATCTAATTTCCCAAATTACGACAGTCTTTAATCAAGCCTTTCCTCTTTGATCTTGAGCAGTTCCTGGTTTCCCATGCATATCAAAGATTTTATAACTTTTCACACCATGGTGGTATAACATGTTTTCCTCTAAGACGTCATAAAAGTTTATGAGCCCTATATCCTGGCAGCTGGGTCAGTTCTAATTAAGACAGGAAAACAGGAGATCCTTAATTAAGTCTCTCCAGTCTTTTAAATACCTCCTGGTTTCAGGTCACTTGTCACTTCACTGAAACCTGGGGGGGGGGCACCCATAGTACAGCTGTCCTATGTGAGACAATCACATTACATTTTTATATTACAATATCATAGAACAATCATAACCAGCTGGCCAAGTGTCACAATGACAATGTAAAAACTGTTGTAATTAGAGATGTAGCAAATGTTCACTGTGCTGGCAAAGTTGGTGCAAAGTCGGGAACTTTGCATGATGCATAATACAATACAGTCTCCCAAATTCACCTCAATTTTGTACAGCAAAGGTTTTTTTAACATTTGATTTAAACACACACAAAACACTCATGCAGATGTACTGTTCCACATCCTCTCACCACACCATAGTATAAAAATCCACTCTCCACTCCCACCCTTCTAGCATCCATCTTTGTCTTCCTCCCTGTTCAAGCAGGTCCCAGCAAAGTTTTTTTTATTTTAATAAAAAATAAACTTCCCCCACCCCAGTTTAATTTCTCCATTTGCTGTCTCTGTCAACAGTGAATGAATCATTGATGATGGCATGCCTTGTAGTAACATCTAATTATTTACTGTGGTCATCTAAGCAGATGTTACTGAAGGGTATGCCATTACAGCTGGGTGTAAGTTGCAAATTCTGCTTTTACTGAACTTTTGTGGAATTTTGTAAATTACACAAAATTTTCCAAACTTCCACCTTTCCCAAAATCAGAATCTTTGAAATGTGTTTGGTGAATTTTTGCCCTGTTCTGTGAAATTTTCTGGCTAAATTGTAGAATGATACACATGAACTGTGAAATGGCAGTTCTGAGGAATTCTGTTCTGCAGTTTAATACTGTAATTCACAATATGCATAATTATTCCACAGTTCAGTGATCAGTTCTTCAGAATGTCTTTGTGTAATTAATCCACAGTTTATACATTCATGCTGCCATTCAATGACTCACTGAACTGCAGAACGAATGTATGAACTGCGGATTAGAAACACAGAATTTGATGGCAGATAAGGACCGCTTGGCCCACCTAGTCTGCCCATTTCCCTACCTAATGGATGAGCTGCAGATCCTAGTTAACCAACAGCCTACTTTCTCCTACCCCCACCAGAATTGCCTTATGTTTGTCCCATGCATTATTGGATTCTCCCACTGTTTTTGACTCCATGACCTCCTCAGAAAGTCTGTTCCATGCACCTACAACCCTGTCCATGAAGAAATACCTCCTCACATTACCTCTGAGCCATCCCCCCATTATCTTCAAATTGTGCCCCCTTGTTCTTGCACATCTCTTTTTCTGAAAGATTCTACCCTCTTGGACTTTGTTGATTCCCTTGAGGTACTTGAAAATTTCTAATGTAGTAATCTGTGGAAACAAATTCTGCAGAACTGTCAAAGTTCTGAGGAATTTCTTCCACAGTGCAATACATTAATCTGCACAAGTCCACAGGTTGCTGCTGCAAATCAGTGGCACAGGATCAGTGCTGTATATAGTTCAACCAGCCCAACACAACCAAAAAAGTCTGAATAACAGCACTCATGGCAACATAACAAACAACACCATAAAAAATACCTTTGCTGATGCAGTTTTATTCATGCTAGAGCCAACTGTCCTTACCCAGTGCTTCGGTTGTAAAGCCTTCTTAAGGCAGTGTAGCAGGAAGAGTTACAATGGGCATTAAATAAAAAAAAAACATGATATCACAAACCATTTATGCATTTTAAACAAATAGAAACATACTAACTGAAAAAATACAAAAGATGTTTCAAAAAGTGCATAAGCTGAGAGCAATTCTTAATAACAAAATGAAATTTGTAACTAATTCAGTTTAACTCTTTAATTTTATAATTCTAATATTCTAAAACTTGGATCAGCTTAGTAAATGCGAAATAGTTCAATCTGGAGCTAGAGCAAGCATACAAAGAACAAAGCCAGAGGAGAGCTTAGAACCAGACATTTTATGATCATCCCTACAGGTTCAAATCCCACTTGGACCATATCATTGGGGATCTATGTAGTAACTGGCAAGATATGAGAAAATGACAGGCAGGGGTATCTTCCTGTAAAGAGAAGACAGAACAAAAGACATATTCATAATATAGAGGAAAGTATATATTAAAACTATACAAATATGTTTCCTAAATTAACAAATACATTTTTAAATTTTCATATAGGTTTTCATAGTCACATCTCCAATATTATTACATGTAATACATTCTTAAAGTCAGTCTATCTGTTTTTAAGAAAGGGCTTAAGGTTCCACTGTTTATTTAGATCATCAAGCTTCACACTTGTGAGTCTATAAATCCATTCACTTTCTTTCTGTAAGAACATGTTAACTCTACCTCTACCAAATTTCAAAGGGGGTATCCATTCAATACCCATGAATTTCAATCCCCTGGGTTTGAGGCATGTTGCTGAGCAAAGTGTAATCCTACAGGGGTATCAAGTTTTCCATTACAAATTTTCCTAACATATTCCTGTATTCTGATCTTCAGTGGTCTTCTTGTACATCCAATGTACAACAGGGTACAGGGGCACCACATATCATACACCATAAATGGTATAGTACATGTGATACATTCTCTTATTTCAAATTTCAATTCTTTATTACCTGTGTGCTCAAAATGTTTTCCTGGGTGACAATAACAACATATATTACACTGGTGGCACTTAAATGTGTCTACTGGTCTTTGAGACAACCAGTCCTAATCTTGGTTGGGCTTTTCTGTGTTGAGTTGACTATGCACTAGCCTGTCTCTCTTAAGTTAGAGACTCTTCTGAAAGTGATACAGGTTTACCCCCTACTGCTTTGGCTACCTGTTGGTCCCCTAAAATGATATGTCAATTACAGTGAACTATGTTACCAATTTGGCCAGCCCAGTTGTTAAATTCTGTGACGAAAGTCACAGGTGCCCCCATCTGTAACTCTAATTCGCCATTGTTAGTGTAATGTAAGAGAGTCTCTGTAGGCCTAAGTGATGCCTTTGCTCTAGCCTTCTTCAACAGTTCTTTACTATAACCCCTCTTAAGAAACCTCAACTCCAGTTCATTTGCTTGTTCCATAAAATCTACGTCATCAGAGCAATTTCTTCATAGATGCAGGTATTCCCCATAAGGTACAGAATTCTTTAATCTGAAAAACCTATTTAAAAATTGAAAATGTATTTGTTAATTTAAGAATTTTATTTGTTTAGCTTTTATATATACTTTTCTCTACATTATTAATATGCATTTTGTTCTGTCTTCTCTTTACAGGAGGATGCTTCTACCTGTTGTCTTCTCATCTCTTGCCCATTACTATGTATATCCCCAGTTATATGGTGCAAGTGGGATTCAAACCTATAGGGGGTGATCATATTATGTCTGGTTCTAAGCTCTCATCTGTCTTTGTTCTCTGTATGCCCGCTCTAGTTCCAGTTTGAGCTATTTAGCATCTATTAAACTGATTCAAGTATTATAACATTAGAATTATAAAACTGAAGAGTTAAAATGTATTACAGATACATTTAATTTTTGTTATTAAGACTTGCTCTCAGCTTATACACTTTTTGCAACATCCTTTGTAATTTTTTTCAGTTAGTATATTTCTATTTGTTTAAAATGTGCACATGGTTTATGATGTCATTTTTTTTTATATATTTAATGCCGGTTGTAAATCTCCCTGGCACACCCCCTTAAGAATGCTTCAAGGCCAAAGCACTGGGGTACGGGCATTTGGCTCTAGCATGAACAAAACTGCATCAGCAAAGGTATTTTTACAGTGTTATTTGTTATGTTGCCACAAATGCTGCTATTGTGACTTTTCCAATATGTTAATCTGTAATGCGTGTATTCATTCCACTGTTCTAAGTTAGACTTTCTGCAAAGATTGCCAAACCACATTACAAAATTTCAAGAAAGTGATATTCTGACTTTCACCAAAATTCTGCTGGTAGAAGTTTAATTTCACATAGCCTTACGTGTTATCATCACCTATTCATTCACTGATGACACAGCCAGCAAACAAGAGGCTGGTTGTCATAGTGAGGGATGGCTTTTTCTTGTGCAGAGTGTAAGAGTATATCCTTTTGGGGTTAGTTGGGAGAGGCTGGGGGTGCTAGAGGGTGGTGGGTGAAGGCATTCAATATGTTTCTGACTGGGTCAAGTGGCTGGTAAGAATTCAACTGGAGCAGGGGAAGGGTTATTTTTGCTGTAATAATGAAAACATTTCTGGGACTGGAGGAGAAGGTAGGTGGGTACTATGAAGGTGGGGGCACCTATTTATATTAAGGTTTGATGGGAGGGAATGGGAAACATGGTATACATGTGTTGGAGTGGGGTTTTGTTTTTAAATATAATAAAGAAGCCAGCACCATGCATGGTGGCACTTCACCTGCAAAGTGCCTGTAGGTGTGGTCTTTGCCTGGTGAAGTGCTCACTTTGCCAGGTGAAGACAGGCTTGAACTATGCATAGTGGCACTTTGGCCAGCAAAATGCCAGTATGTGTAGTCTTTGCCTGGCAAAATGGGCACTTTGCCAGATGAAAACTATGCAAAGTACCACTTTGCACTGTGGTGAGCTACCCCAATAAAAGGCTTATAGTGAAAAGACTGTTTTTAATTTTAAAAAAGAGGTTTGACATTCCTCTGACCTACAAGACCAGCCTTGCTTTCAGGAATCTGACAAGTTCTTGTTAAAATGCTTGTGGATACATGATCAAAGAGTAGTCCTCTAATGTTAACTTGCCAAGGGAAACATACATAATAAAATCAGCTTGTATAATCATATAATTACAAGATCATCCTTATAACTAATTAAATTAAGCCAGTTCAAAATCCCAGGATGAGAGAAGCTATTTCCACTGTTGTAAACCCTTAATATCAAAAGGGAATGGTCTTAGACAAGACATGACAGAAAAGGTTTCTATAGTACACTAACATTTTTTTATAAGTGCCAGGAAACATCATTCTAACAGGCCTATGTGCAATTATAAACTCTTGGTTAACTATGGGAATTTGACATCAAACATGATCAGGAAAATAAGACTTTTGGGGAAAGTACAAGAGTGACACCCAGTGGCCTAAAGTGGAAGGGACGACCTCTATTCACTGACCTGGAAGGGCCAGTCTTTATTCACAGACTGGGGGGGTTCTTCTACATAAACCCCCCCTGGCACAGACACTCAGGGCCATTTTGCACATTCTGTTAGGACTCTTTCTCCTGGCCACAGAGAACACCTGTCAGCACAGAGACTGCATAAGAAACAAAGGCTGCTACAGAAAGACTGAAATATTTTGCAAACCAGCAATTCTCTTAATTTTGAAATCTTCCTACCTCAGGTAGATTTGCTAACAGTGCATTTCATTGTACATTTCTTTCTATTTTCTTTTCCTGCATACTGTAACCCAAATTAATATTCTCTTTTTTTTAGTTGTACTTGCATTTATTTAAGTATTTTAGTAAAACTTTTGTTTTCCTAAAGAAATTCTGCCTGCGTGAGTTTTTATATTGTATGTGTGACTGTAGAAGATTTATTAATAATTTGTGAAAACTGATATTGCCAGAGGGGCCACTATAAACAACCAAATTGAAAAAAGAACCTGTAAGGGATCTGGAAGGATAGAGAGAATACCAGAGTCTACAAAGATTTTGAACCAGGCTGTTGCATGTCCTGTAGGGAGAAGGCCAAATCAGGTTTTTATGCTGGTCCCCTGAAGTGAGTGTGAAACCTGGATCTTCCTCCTGTGTGTAATAGCCAAGGAAAGGTTCATATTGCACCACAAGATTTGAGACTGGTATTGTACCTTTATCCAGAGCTAGAGGGATGCCTGGGATTCTCATGCAAGAGGTGCAGTCATGACCTCAGTGAGCACGCTAAAGGATGAAGAGGGTATCCCTGTTTCCCCATCATGAATTGCACTTACAGGTGGGCACTGTGAGCTCAATGGGCCTAACCCCCAGGAGTGGGTTCATGACAGATCTGGTGTGCAGCATTGGGATCTGAGAGATTTGGTTGCATAGTGTTGCGATTCGAGAGATATTGGTGGCACAGGCATAACAGTTGGATTCGAGCCCAATGTATCAGGTTGATTTATTTTATTGAATTTTGTTGACCCGGTATGCCCACTGAGACTAAATGTCCCTTTTTCAGGGGTGACTGGGGGAAGGGGGATACAGATGGTAACCAACTGAAATTGAACCAGATTAACCTGTTGGTAGTATTTTAGTGAATGGGGGAAATTTGGCCAGGACACCAGGGAAATTCCCCTACTTTCCTGTAGGTGGATGGGCTATCTGTGAGCAAGATGGCCACTTTGAGAGAGTTGTTGGAGGAGGAGGATGTTGGCTTGGTGGAGGGGAAGGCCTCATCTTCCACTGCAGTACAAACAGAGCCTTTGCAGGCCAGTGAATTGGATCTGGAATCGCAGGATGTTTTTCATGAAGCAATTGGTACTGCGGATGATTTCATTCAAATATGTGAGCATCAAATCTTTAATAAAAATGTGAAGCAATGCAGTGAAGATGCCTTAAAAGCAAAAGGTACTGATAAAATGCCTGAGAAAGGACTATTCCTGCAAACACCTGAGACGATAGCTGTGGTTTAAAAAAAAAAAAACAGAAGAAGAAACTGATGGCAGCATCAGGAAAGCAGCACAGGTATTGTGTTCACAATCTAAAGGTGAGTCTGCTAAAGGGGACTGTCATGACATTAATACATTTCAAGGTATGGAGCCTTTTAGCTCAGTTGGCAGCTACTGCAGTTGAAAGTGAGTGCCAAAAGCCCATACTAGACATTACTGCAGCTGACTTAAATGTCAAAGTGTCTGCTTCTAATAATGACGGCGTTATGACTGAGAATGTTACAAACACTAATGGTATCAGTACTACATTTGGCCTGCAAAGAATCTGTCAAAATACAAGGGGTTTGTGTTTAAACTACCAGGGAATCAAGAACTGCCTAAAACATACACTACTCTGGTTATTTTTCAAACAGATTGTAACATTCAATTAGGAGTCACGGACTTCTGCTTCACTCAGCTCTTGAATAAAACTTTACCTAAAGTTTTACAGGAAATGAGTGAAATGGCTCAGTCGCCTCTTGAAAAGACTGATGGAGCAGGATCTTCACTAGGCAAAGGCCTTTCAACACCAAAGCTGTCAAGTCATGATGAACATTGGTCACCGCATAGAGCGCTCCTAGAGGCTGGCTGGGAGAAGACAGTCACAGGCTCTTGGACTCTTGATCCTTTGTGGGATCCTTCTTTTGACTTAAAAAACTCCACTCCAATGTGGAAACCTAACATTACTGTGGGAACTATTCCTAGCAGTATAGGGGAGGACAAGATAACTACACATGATAAAGGGGGGTTGGCTAAGGCTATAAATTCTGCAGAGCATTTGCAGTCCTCTAAAATCAAGAATACAGATTTGTAAAGTGGTTCTCTTGATAATTTAAAAGATCTTAATGATAAAGAAAGTGAGTCTACCTCTTTGGGTCACAAAAAAAAAATTAATGTCAGAGCTTTTTTCACAATCCAAAAGAGAGGCTGCTCCAAGGTGTAATGCTGTGGGTATACATTATAAAGGAGGTGTAGCAGAACGTCCAGATTGATATTATATGGGGAAATATTTGATAAAGGAATCTCTGCATTTTTCTCCAAGGGATGTATATGCTTTTATCAACATATCTGGAGAAGACAATTACGATAGCACTTTTAGAACACCCTATGCATCGGATCTGTTTTGGGAGCGATATAACCAAGTAAAGTTTTCTCCAACATGGACTCCCTTTCTAGTAATTCCTCTCACTAAACCCTTAATCAAATTCGTTACGGTTATGTTCAGGAATGAGGGAGTACCTGTGGAGGATATAACCTACTGGTTAGCTCAGAAATGTGAAGTACTAAGTGACCCTGACCCTATTTTAGATACTGAGCAATTTTGGATAGGTGGATAGAAGTATAAGGTTGAACTAAGACAAAAAGATACAGGGGTAGAACACATCCCAAATTCCTTTCTTTTAGGGAGGGACAGGGGTGTTTGTTTTTACAGGGGTCAACCCAGGGCCTGTTACAAATGTGGATCCAGAACTCATTTATCCAGTGTCTGTGATCAGCTAAGGTGTGACAATTGTGGAGAAGTAGGGCATGTTACAATGCAGTGCACTAATCATTCACAATGTGATCTGTGTGAGGGGTATGGCCATGTTTTTAAGGAATGCCCCTGGGCTGTGAAGAATAAGGCCTCATGTATCAGTCCTGAGCTATTGATACAGCAGGCCCATGATGCCTCTTCTAATAAAAAAAAGAATACCCCTACTGAAAAAAAATGTTCCACCACAAAAGGAGGCTGATACCGAACAGCTGCCTTCTAACTCTTCCCCCGTGTCCCTCACAGAAGATGAGCTTATGGACACAGGTTCTAAAGCTTGTGATGGCAACTTGGATAAACAAGAGTATACGGAGGAAAATCCTTTTACCCTAGTTCCTTTGGGGCTTGTATGCTACACGGATATCAATAATCCAGAAAAATCAAGAGTGGATAAAGCCGCCCTATCTCCCTTACCTCCAAGAACATCATCTCAAAATCAGAGAGTTAAAGCTTCCCCCTCTAACACAAGCATTGAGACTCAGAATTCCTATGCTGCATTACTCACTAATTGGGGTGACTCTGAAATGGACATGATGGATACTGATTCTCAGACTTCAGTAAAAGACCCTAGGGGGTTAACTGCTGAAGAATATAAAGGGAAAAGGAAAAACAAAGAGAAAAAAGTAGTTAGGAAGCTAGGTAGAAGTATAGTTAAATGGGTTTAAAATGGGGATCATTGAATACTCACAGTATTCTGAACTCTATTAAAAGACACGCTCTTTTTCAGATGGTTCATGATGATAACATTTCTGTATGTTTCTTGCAGGAAACTTGGATGTATTCCATAGAGCAAATCACTTCTTTCAAAAGAGATTGGCCTTGGTGGCCTTCATATTGGTCATTTGGCAAAGATAGGGTGGATGAAGTGGGTATTTTGTTTAATTCCTTTTCCTTCATGCTGGATAAACTAATAGACCTGATCCCAGGAAGAGTCCTAATATTAGACAGGAAATGGAATAATATGATATGTAGATTTATTAATATACATAATCCACAAACCAAGGCTGAACATATAAATTGCATGAAAGTAGTACAACCATACTTAATGACATCTTAGCAGATTTTTGGGGGAGGTGATTTAAATTGTAGTCTGTTGTTAAAAGGACACACTACAAAGAAAATCTACTGTGATCCTAATGCTTTTGATACAATAATTAAATTAGCAGGACTCACACACTGCTTTGAGTATAGCTGCATAGGACCCAGATTTACCTTTATGAAGGGAAAACTATGTTCAACTATTGATTATTTGTTTATCTCCTCTAATGTACCTAAAGGGCAATTTCAAATAGTCCCCATAGAATTTCCTGATCATTTATTTTTAATTTATTCCTTTGGAACTCTGATAGATGTACCTAAAAGGAAACTGTGATGGAAACTAAACACTTCCATTTTTTGTGATGCATACGTAAAAAATGTGGTGGTTAGTATTTTGAAGGCAAGGTTATCAGTAGCCTTTTTATATACTGATTTGGGGATTTGGTGGGCGAAAACTAAAACAGATCTGAGCAGATGGTTTCAGAAATATGGTTTGCAGCAGAGAAATAATGATTTTTTCACTTACCTAAAATTAAGACTGCATTTACAGAAATTAGTTTCTATTGCAAATACCTCTCAGCTTGACTTATCAGATCAAATTGAGAACATTAAAAATCGTATGAAACTTGTTCAATATGATCGTACAAAAGACCCTACAAGCCTTGTTCATAAATCAAACTCAAAAAACAAAATTTGGGGACCCTTTTGAAATCTGTAGATCAGTTAAAGAATCAACCTTAATGGGTTATTTAGAGTTGGATGGTAAGAAAGTGGTAACTGAGAAGGACATGAGTTTAATTATAAAATCCTCACTATGAATCTCTGTATCGTACTGCCCCTATACAACAAGTTCAGGTGGAAGAATATCTTGATACAATTTCTTCTCCTTCACCTATAAAAGAAGCCAGGGAATTAGTAGGTCTATTTTCAAAATCAGATATTGAAAACATGATTCAGAATTTAAAAGAAGGAGTTTCTCCAGGACTGGATGGACTTCCAAATGCATTATATCAAGCTTTTAAAACAGAACTCTCAGCTTGTTTATTTTTAGTGTTTCAACATATTATGACAGGCGGGGAGATGCCTACAACTTTCCTAAATGGACTAATAATACACATCTATAAAGCTGAAGATAAAGGTGACATTAAAAATTGGAGGCCTATAACACTCTTGAATACTGATTATAAAATATTTACAATGTTGTTAAATAATAGAATTAAAATATATGCAGGAAAAATTATCTCTCCTTATCAGTACTGTAGTCTGCCAAATTGAAGAATACAAACAGCACTAATGATTTTCAGAGATGTTATAGAACATTTAACATTAGAAAGAAAAACAGGTTATTTAATAACAGCAGATCTAGAAAAAGCTTTCGATAGAGTAGGTCGTGTCTATCTATTTCAGGTGTTACAATTCTTTGGAATTCCTCAGAAAATCATCAATATCATTAGATTTTTGTATTCCTCGGCTACTGTGTATCCTTTTATTGGAAATCAGCACACATCCTCCCTCTGTTCAAATCTGGTGACCCTTGCGATGTGAATAACTATAGGCCTATCTCCATCTTGCCTATCCTCTCTAAAGTTTTTGAAAAACTGATCCACAATCAGTTAAAATCTCACCTGGAAACCTTCTCTCTCATTAACCCAGCTCAATCTGGCTTCTGGGAAAATCACAGCACAATCTCTGCTTTAGCAAAAGTAACCAATGACTGGATCTCTGCTATGGATGCTAAGAAGGTAACTGGAGCAGTCTTCTTGGATCTTAGTAAAGCTTTTGATACTGTTGATCACAACTTACTAGTCAATTGCCTCACTAATTTGGGGGCCACGTACCTTACTACCCAGTGATTCTCTAGTTACCTATCAGGGAGATCCCAGAAAGTAAAAGTAGATGGCTTTTACTCGGCTTCCTTACCAGTTGTTAGAGGTGTCCCCCAAGGATCCATCCTAGGCCCTATCTTGTTTTCATTATACATTAATGATCTTGATTCCAATATATCCACATCTAATCTGCATTTCTTCATGGATGACACTGTGCTATATACCTCTGGCTCTACGCTATCCGAAATTAAGGGAGTGCTTCAAGCAGACTTTGCTCAACTCGAACATAATCTAATAAAGGCAAAGCTCCTGCTTAACACAAAGAAGGCCGAAGCTATGATATTCTCTCGTAGTACTGTCACAGATATCTCCCATCCCCCGCCTAAAAAACTTTATTATTTCCACGTTAAATGAACCATTGGAAGTCATCTCCCAATTCAAATATCTGGGCATCTAGACTGATAACAAACACTCTTTCAGTAACCATAGAGAGGATGTTTCCAGAAGGCTTAAAGCCAGGTTAGGTTTCTTCTTTAGGAATAAGCCCCTCTTCCCTCTTGAAACTTGAAATAAGCTCGTCCAGGCCACTTTTCTCCCCCTTCTTGATTATGGCGATGTAATTTACTCCTCTACTACTCGTGCAAACCTAAATAAATTGGACATCCTCTATCACTGCGCATTACAGTTTATTACCAACTCCCCCTACTGTTCGCACCACTGTGATCTATATGCAGCTGTTGGATGGACATCTCTTACTACTAGACATCTGCTCCATGCTGGTATTTGGACCCTTAAATGACTCCTGCACAAACTACCGAGTTATCTTTCATCTCTCATTAGTATTTCGCATAGTGCATACTCTCTAAGGAAATCTGATTTCATACTGCTTGATATACCTAGGACTCGCACCTCCTTTGGTAAACGTGCTATTGCGCATGCCCTTCCCTCTATTTGGAACCAACTGCAAACCGTGCTGAAACTAACCAGCACAGTTTCAATTAACTTCTATAAAATGCTAAGTGCAGCCAAGATAAAAGACAGCTGCAACTGTCATTAAACCCCTTCTTATCCATATGTGGGCTTGCACATTTCACGTAAGACCATAACTTGATTGCGCAGGTTAACTGCTTATTGTTCACACTATCATTTAAAAAGACACTATCTTATTCTCCAGCTTCTGACCTTTACTGCAGCAATCCCATTCCTGCTCCCCTCTACCTTACCTACTCTATATTTTTCTGTTGCTGCTCAATTTTCCAAAGTGTATGTATTGCAAACACCGGTTACCATGTTTTGCATTGTTAGTATACTACCTAGAAATGTTCATCATTTTAAACCATTTGTTGCTCATCATCCAATGTGGTGTTCTCGTATGTATTAACCAGCTTGTATTATACAATTACATGCATACATGTCATATTACTGTCTATCATTTAATTTCCATTTCTTTTTTTATTTTTCTCATTTATTTATGTATGTTCATTATCAGTGTACATGTCACAGGACCTCCTTGTGAATGAGCTTGCTCAATGGAGTTTTCCTGCAATAAACTTGAACTTGAACTTATTAAAGGGGTTCAAACTGAGGGCTTTCATTTACAAGCTGGAGTTCGTCAGGGATGTCCCTTAAGTCCCCTTTTGTATGTTTTTTACCCTAGAACCTTTAATTAGAACCTTGGCAATAAATCCTAAGTGGATAGGATCTAAAAGCATTCATTCTGATTCCCATTTATGTGTACAAGCATATGCAGATGACGTGTGCCTATTTTTTAGTAATTATGAGCAAGTGAAGGTATTTTTAGGTGAATTCAATCGTTTTGCGGCAGTTTCAAATGCTAAAATCAATTTCTTAAAAACCAAGGGTTTAATTATAGGAGCTGGTAGTCAGTCAGAGATAATTTTCCAAAAAATCAGGATATCTTTTGATCCCTTACGCATTCTAGGTATTACCTTCAGTCCACAAAATATGCCAGAATGCAATTGGGAATCTGTATTGACTAGAGCTGAAAATAAAATTTCTAGGTGGAAACACCATAAATTTTCTAAAGTTAAATGCATTCTAATTCTAAAACAATTCATTGTCCCAATCTTACAATACGTAGCGATGATTTTTCCGCTACCAACTAAATTTGACACCAGATTATATAGCTGTTTTTTTCAGTTGTTGTGGGGTAACAGACTAAACCCCATCAAAAGACACTATACTTACCTAGAAACTACAAAAGGAGGATTGGGTATGATTGACCCTATTGTTTTTGTTTACTCCTTCTTTTTCACACAATCCATCAAAAATCTGCTTTTAAGACCAGAAAGCAGAGAAGAAATCTGGATGAATATAGCGCTGGGTCGGTACTTTAAAGCATGGCAGAATTTAGCTCCAAAACTAAATCCTCATATACATACCCCTGTATATTTTAAACCTGCAGTACAGAAGCTATATAAATGGCAGATATCTAAGCAGTTAATTGTTTCCCATTCAGTAAAATCTTTATATAAGGATATTTTAAAATCAATTTACCCTACAGAACCTAGTTTCAAGAATTGCCCAATGGCCCATAAGCCCTACGTTCTAAAACAACTAAATAATTCAAGACTTTCTGCTTTTATGTGGGAAACACAATGGCTAATTATGTACGGCAGGATTAATGTGAGAGGTACAGCAAAATACAAAGCAAAAGAGGAAAGAAATTATCCATGTCCAGATTGTATCAATTTGGAAGAGACTATGGAACATTTTTTTTTTTTTTACTGTATAATTGGAATTACAATCCTTTGAGTCATAGACTCTTTTGCAAAGGCTCCACATCATTTACAGGGGGTGGAGGGAGAACCAAAGTACAAGGAAGACAGATGGAACGAGCAATTATATACAGGTTTCAGTACAGACAGTTTTTTATACAATGGCTCCACGGTGGTTACAGGGGGTGGAGAGACACTAGACAATATAAAGCATTAAAAGAAACACAATTTTTTTTTTTTTACACTTTGATTTTTTCAGGTTACAGAATTGACATGGCACTTGAGAGGTGTTTTAAAAGCTTATGGGAGGCATACGTGTGGGCCCAAGACAGTTCTAAAATGCAGAGGGTGGAACATAGGGACTAGGAAGTCCCTGAGTCAGATATGGGGATGAAGGAGGAAAGAGCAGGCCTTATTGGCATTCACATTTAGAGTTTTCAAGGAGGTGTGTTCAAAGGTCTGTTTTGAAAAGTGCGATGCTGTGGGTCTGGGAGAGAGTGGGGGGAGGGTGTTGAGCCATTTGGGGGCACGGTAGCGGAAGGATCTCTGCCCTAGAGACGTTCGACATGGGGGGACTGTGAAGGATGAGGTAGCTGACAGTCTGGTAGTCTGCCTGTGAGGGGCCGGGCTGACGATGGAGAGTAGTCCGGCTGGAGTAAGCTGGAGGTGGATCTTTTTTGCTAAGATGCAGGTTGATATTTGAGTTTTTGATGGAAATTAAGCCAACTTGTTTGTGTGTACAGATTGCAGGTGTGGGTGAGTCTGTCACAGCCAGTAACCAGGTGGCAGGCTTTATTAAGTGCTGTGATTATGCTACTTAGGGTGGAGTTGTCAGCGGTGTCGTAGATAACAATCCCGTAATCGAGAAGTGAGAGGATGGAGGAGGAGACAGCTATCTGCATGGCATGGGCAGGCAGGCTGTTCTTGATCCTGTAGAGGGTACCAATTCTGGAATTAATCGCTGATGAGAGGAGGCGTACATGTCTGTGATAGGAGAGGGAGGTATCTAAGGTGACACCTAGATATTTAAAATGAGTGACATGTTCCAGATGGGTACCATCCAAGTTTGTGATTTGGAGTGTCATCTGGCTGTGTGGGCTTTGGCTATGTGCAAAGGTCATGGACTTAGTTTTGGAATAGTTAATGATCAGGCGGTGTACAGTAAACCAGTTTTCCAAGTCCCTGAAAAACCCCTGAAGGGAGAGCTGGAGGGTATCTGGCTGTGGGTGTTGCCAGTAAAGAACAGCATCATCAGCATAAAGTAGGAGATGACTGCTGCAAGCTTTGGGGAGTGAGTTAAGGAAGAGTGTAAAAAGCAGTGGGCCCAGAATAGACCCCTGTGGAACACCCGAGCACACAGGTTTGGGGTTGGAGATGGTGGAGTTGATTCTTACTTACATTTCCTATTACATTGCTCTTATGTGAAACAGCAATGGGTATGTTTAGCAAAAAAATTTAATTTTCCTTGGTTCACCTGCCTGAACTATGACATATTAGTAATAGGTATTTATCCCCAAAGTCTTATGCACTTTAATCCCAGTACCCTTGGAGTGTGTTTTTGGATGTATTAGATACTATTTATGGCAGTCTCTGTGTCAATGGGTAATCTATCAGAAAAGAATTTCATACGAGGGGTATAGTCAACTAGTAATAAATGAATTACAAAAAGTGTATTTTGAAGAAGTTCAGATGTATAATGCACGTAAAGTACTAAAATGGTGGAAGGGATTTTCACACATTATCAAGTACAAATAAAAATCATTTGTATGTATTGGTATGGATTATCAAAGGCTGTTTAAGATTTTGATGGATTTGTCCTGTAAATGAGCTTCTGAGTTCCTGTATTATTTACTGAGTTATATTGTATGTATTTATCTTAATAAAAAACAATCCTACTCACCTCTGGGGGAATTGCTGGCTGTCTTCCAAGATGGCCACTTTGGTGACTGTTGGAGAAGGTGGTGGAGCTGTGGAGACTGAGGACCTGGCCTCTTCCTCTGTCTCTCCTTTGCAAGAGGCTATTTTGGTGGAAACTGCTGTGGAAGATAGGACCATGGATTACTGCCTCCTAACACTTCTGAAGCTTCTGAAATTTTTTGTTCTGTTGTGGCATTGGATCGTCCTTCTAGAGGTTCTGTGTGTGATGTTCTAGACCGGGTTTCTGATTCTCAGTTGTATATGGAAGAAGTTCTTCCTGTTACTGATGTTGACACTGAGGAAACCCTGGCTGTTAAATGGCTCCTTGATCAGGAGTAGCGTTCTTTTTGGGTTCGCAAACTACAACTTGAACAGAAACTTTGGCAGCTTTCCTCTGCCGGTGCGGCTGGGATTGTTGTTTCTCTGCAGATTGGTGCCAAAATTGTAACCTCTAGACCACTGGACTTAATGTCTGAAACGCAGACCGTGACCAGTTCTACCTTACCAAGCGTTTCCGCCAATGATGGGACCCTGCATGTAAGTTCTGCTTGTGCTGTTGTGCCCCCTGTCATGATTTCTATTCCTGTGTAAGAGACTGAACCATCTGTCTTGGACTGGTCCATGGAACAAGCCCTGGAAGGGGCAGAGTGGGAACATAATGGGCCGTCTGGAGCATGGAAGTCAGGAACCTCCCCTTTTAGAATGCCGGTTGAAGCAGACTTTCCAGAGTTGTGTAGTAAATATGTTAATCTCCCTGATAAAAGTATCCAAAAGTGTGGCCCTTTGCAGCTCCCTGCTGATCTGGAGCTTACTCAGAATCCAAAGTTGTGTCTTCCTCCACATGTTCCTTCTGATCGGGGTGTGACTGGTCCCCCTGAGGCCCCACTTAATGCGAAACCTGCTGTTTGAAGAAGCCCTTTGCTTCTCTTTTCAAACAGCCCATTCTCCCTGCTAAAAGACACAATTCTGTCCATCTCTCCTATGTGGGGAGCTTGCCAGAATGCCTTGATCGCTTCTATGTTGCTCGGACCCTGCTGAAGGATTCTTTGAAATTTTTCTCGCATGAGCTATATGCTCTCATACATGTGTCTGGGGAGTCAGTCTTTGATGTAAGTTTTAAGACCTCGAAGGGTCTTGACAGATTCTGGACTCAATATAATGCCTTAAAGCGTACTGCCCTCTAGGTCCCCTTCCTGGCTATCCCGCTGACTAAACTGACTTACAAATCTGTGACTATCCTTTTCCACAGCGAAGGGGTTCAGAAGACTTATGTGGAGTACTAGCTTCATAAACACTGCACTATTCTTGAGGGTCCTGATTCAATCTTTGATTCAGAGAACATTTGGACTGGGGGATGGAGGGTGAAAGTTTTATTACACTCCTCTGATTCCGGTTTACAGCACCTTCCTAATTCTTTCTTTCTAGGGCGTGACCGTGGTGTTCTGTTTTATTTTGGTCAGCCTAAAGCTTGCTATCACTGTGGGGATACTTCTCATATCAGTAATGCCTGTGACACGCTCAAATGTAATGTTTGTGGTGAATTGGGGCATGTGGGTTCCTCTTGTCTCAATGAAATGAAGTGCAACCTCTGTGATAAAAATTGGGCATACCTTTCAGAATTGTGCCTGGGCTGCTCATAACAGGGTAGAACATGTTGGTGCTGCTCAGCTTGCTCTGATTACTTTGGCCCAAAAGAACAAGATTAAGAGTAGTCTGTTGTCTGATCCCCCTCCCTTGCACCGGGATGAACTTCTCCCCCTCCCCCCCATTGTGTAACCCGAGTCTTCAGTAGTGCACAAAGATGTTCCTATTATGCCTTCTCTTTCTGCTCCTGTTTTTTTGATGTTTCCTACCCGTTGGATATGCCCCCTCCTGTCCGCCCTGCTCAAGAGGCTCTCAAACGGTCTGTGCCTACCAGGCAGACGTCTTCCCCCGAAAAAATCCTCCAGGATGGATGGTCTTTCCATCCATAACTGATATAAGCTCCTTGCTGATGGATTAGCAGACTCTGAAGGGGACATGGATTCTTCATTGGTGGCCTCCTCTCACACTGCCAGTGCCACTGATTCTGAGAAGCCCCAGGGAGGGACAGGGCAACAGAAAATGATGATTACAGTTAAAATGAAAGGGAAGATGGTTTCGGGTAAAAAGAAATCCTGATGTGGTGATTTTTAACCTGGTTCTTTCCTTATAACTTTGTTCCTATGGGTGACCACCTGCTCTGTTGCACTCTCAATACTAACAGTATAAAGATGGTGACCAGGAGATGGCTGGTGTTCTCCTTTTTACATAACTGTGGGGATGGTTTATTTTTCCTTCAGGTTGTTTGTCTCCACATGGATCTTGAGATCCATCAGGCACAGACGGAATGGTTATTTGGACCCTCTTTCTGGTCTATTGGTCAGGAGACATGTGTTGGGGTGGGAATTGTGGTATGTTTACCTGACTTTAAAGTGCTTAAACTGTATGATCTTGGTCCAGGTCGACTGTTGATTCTAGATGTGGTGATTTCTAATTCCCATTTTCAGCTCATTAACTGTTATGCTCCCCAATCTAAGGCTTTGCTCCTTAAACTACTTCAGCCTTATTTGCACACTTCCATGATGGTCATACTTGCTGGTGACTTTACCTGTGGTCTGAGTCTTAAGGATAGAAGCAGTTGTTGCAAAACCTCTAAATTGTTTTGTGACTCCCTTCTGTTAAGACAAATAATTAAGTTAGCATGACTGAAGGATGGTTTCTACCTGAAAATTAATCTCAGTTCTCCTATTTTCCAGAAGGACCCTTTGGCGATGAGGATTGATTTTATTTTTCTTTCTTACCTCTTCTCTGTTCATATGGCTCAGGTTGTCCCTGTGGAATTCTCTGACCATAATATGGTCTTGGTTCAGGTTGGACCTCCTACCACCCTTTCCCAAGGTCCAGGGACATGGAAATTTAATTCCTCATTATTGCTGGAGGCAGATTTTTATACTAAGTTACGGGAGTTTTGTCTGGTCCACAAGTCTGTGGTGCCTTGCTATTTAGATATTGGACTTTGGTGGGCCGATACTAAGTTTGGTTTGAGGAGTTTTATTTAAAATTATGGCAAACACAGTGCCTGTCAAACTTATCTCCATTATTTACAACACTGGAAACAATTGCATTATTTTTTAACTTCAGCCCATACTACTTCTCAGGATTTTACTGCACAAATTCAGCAGGTGCATTCTCATATGCAGTCATTTCATGCCCAGAAATCCAAACAACTATATTTTCAACACACATTTTGGACTCTGGGGCCTGCTGATGCTGTTTGCCCTTTTCAGCAAAACGATTATAGGGTTTGGAAGAAGGAAATCCTTGAATTGACTGGGGCCGATGGCTGCTTACTGGTTACTAAAACAGATATTCTCCTTGCAGTGGGTGAATGCTCCACAGCCTTATTTTCTGTTTTGTCTTCTGATATTTCCGGTTTTCCTCTTATTTGTCTCATATTACTCTCCCTACCGTCCCCTACCATATTTCATTCCATATGAGCTGAGACATCATCTCCCTGGAGGTTAGGGTTACTATTCAGTCCTTAAAGAGCACTACCATGCCAGGCCTTGATGGTCTCTAGTGAATTATATATATGTCTTGGGGATTTTCTTTTGATGAATTGGCATTGCTGTTTACTGATTTTCTTAACTCTGGGACTGTCCCTCTGGATTTTGCCAAGGGGACTTTATAATTTTTCTTTATAAAACTGGTGATAAGACACAGCTTCAAAACTGGAGAACGATTTGTAAGCTAAATTATGATTTTAAGCTGTATTCTAAAATTCTGACCGCCAGGACTTTGCCGCTGGCTGAACTGGTTGTATCACCTGCATAATCCTGCTTGGTCCCTCACCGGAAGATTGCTGATCATCTGATACTGATTCGGTAGATCATGGAACGCAATCTCCATCACCCTTTATCAGGTCTTGTTGCCACTCTTGATCAGAGGAAGGCATTTGACTCGATCAACCATGACTTTTTGTGGGCAGTTTTAAGTTATTATGGGGTTTCCAATTCTGCTTTATATAGTATAAAATCCTGATATTGTTCGGCAGCCGTTGTCCTCCTTGGTGAGGGACCAAGCTCCTAGGTGACAGGTTTAAATGCTTCTTTGGCAAGCTTTTAAACTAGAAAAGGGGGAGGTACTGATAAAAGGCAGGAAAAGTCAAGCCTCCCCCCACAAAACATGGCAGGTAGTAGGGTAAACACTGAGGTACAGAGCTCAACACAGGGCAGGACGGGGGTAAATGGTAAAATAGATAAGAGCAATAAGAGCAGGGATGGGGGAAAAAAGTATAAAGCCAACATTAAATGGAGGGCAATGACTACCAATGCCCATAGTCTGGGAAACAAGCTTTCTGAGCTAGTAGCTTTGATGGAAGATGAACAATTGGATATTGTGGCAGTCACAGAAACATGGTACACTGAGAACCATGACTGGGATGTCAACATACCAGGGTACACAATCTACAGAAGGGACAGGGAAGGCAAAAGAGGTGGAGTAGCTCTGTACATAAGGAAGGGATCAAGCTACAGAACTAAAAGTAAGGAGAGGACAAGAGGCACTTTGGGTCACCTTGGAGATGGGAATGGCATCACAATCCACACAGGGGTTGTATACAGACCCCATCTCAAGGAGGAATGGACAAGAGAATGATAGAGGACATTCTCAAAATGGCTGAAAAAGGGAGATACTGTTGATAGGGGACCTGAATATGCCAGATGTTAACTGGAGGACATGTACTGCAGCCACATCCAAGAGCAGGGTCATTCTCGATGCCCTGCAGGGGGCAGACCTTAGACAGCTAGTGCTGGAACCCACTCGGGAGGGAGCAATACTAGACCTGGTACTCTCAAATGGAGAGAGGATCACAAATTTAGAAGTCGGTAGACATCTGGGAACAAGCGACCACTGCACAGTGTGCTTCACAATGAGCACAACCATGGAGATAAGCCATACAAAAACAAGGATACTGGACTTTAGAAGGGCTGACTTTGGCATAATGGATGAACACCTGAAGAATGCACTAGCAAATGGCCAAATAGGAGGGGTGGAAGAACAATGGAGAAAAATCAAAACTGCCATCATAGAGCCAACAAGTCTTTGTGTAAAACAAATAAAGAAAACAAAGCAGAGTAAAAAACCACTATGGTTCTCAAAAGAGGTGGCAAGGGAGGTTAAGGAGAAAAAGGCTGCATTCAAAAAGTATAAGGAATCACAGAAGGAGCACGACAGAGAACTGTATCAATTAAAGCAGAAAGAAGTAGGAAAAGCAGTCAGAATAGCAAAGGCAAAACCGAGAAAAAATAGCCAACTCGGTCAAAAAGGGGATAAAACTTTTATAGGTATATTGAGAGCATAGAAAGGTTAAGGGAGGGATAGTGAAGATTAATAAAGGAGAGGGAGGTCAGCAGGGAGACAGTGAAAAGGAGAGATACTGAATGAATACTTTGCCCAGTATTCACCAAAGAAGATGAGAGCAGTTACCTAAACCAGACAATAGAAGCACTCTGGGTAGGGGTGTTGACACCAGTCCATTCACAGAAGAAAGAGTACTGAAAGAACTCCTAAAACTCAAGGTGGACAAAGCAATGGGGCCTAATGGGATTCACCCCAGAATCCTAAAAGAACTAAGGGGGGACCTAGTGACACCACTGACCACACTTTTTAACAAATCATGGCAGGATAGGGTGGTACCTGAGGACTGGAGGAGGGCAGATGTGATTCCCCTTTACAAAAGTGGAAGCAAGGCAGAAGCAGGAAACTACAGACCTGTAAGCTTGACCTCAGTAGTAGGGAAAATGATGGAATCACTTCTGAAAGAAAGAATTGTTGAGTACCTAGAGGCCAGCAGGGCACAGGACCCAAAGCAGCATGGATTTACAGCAGGAAGGTCATGTCAGACTAATCTAATTGATTTCTTTGACTGGGTGACCAAAGTAATAGACCAGGGAGGGGCTGTGGATATGGCCTACCTAGACTTTAGCAAGGCATTTGACACAGTCCCACACAAAAGATTAATAATCAAGTTAGCCAGCCTGGGAGTGGGTCCCAGGGTGGTAGCCTGGGTAGTGAACTGGCTGCACAACAGGACACAGAAGGTAATAGTGAATGGAACACATTCAGAAGGGCTACTAATTGGAGTACCTCAAGGCTCAGTACTGGGTCCAATCCTCTTTAACATCTTTATAAGTGACATTGCAGAGGGTCTGGAGGGAAAGGTATGCCTCTTTGCAGATGACACAAAGATCTGTAACAGAGTTGATACGCAAAGAGGGGGTAGAAAAGATGAGAAGGGACTTGGCAAGGTTGGAGGAATGGTCAGACATATGGCAACTTAGATTCAATGCAAAGAAGTGCAAAGTAATGCACCTGGAAACAAAACCAGGAGAAGTACACATTAGCAGGGAGGTACTAACAACAAAATGGAAAGGGACCTGGGGGTAGTCATATCAGATGACCTAAGGGTGGTAAGCAATGTGAAAAGTCGGTAAGGAGAGCCAGGGGATACTGGGATGCATAGGAAGGCATCACAAGTAGAAAAAAGGAAGTGGTTATCCCTCTGTACAGACAGTTGGTGAGACCCCATCTGAAGTACCATGTGCAGTTTGAGACCTCATCTATGCAAGGACATAGACAGGATGGAAGCAGTCCAGAGGAGGGCAACTAAAATGGTGCAGGGTCTACATCAGAAACCATAGAGGAGAGACTGAGAGAGCTTAATATGTATACTCTTGATGAAAGGAGGGACGGGGGGACATGATTGAAACGTTCAAGTACCTCAAGGGAATCAACAAAGTCCAGGAGGGTAGCATCTTTCAGAAAAAGAGATGTGTAAGAACAAGGGGGCACAGTTTAAAGATAGAGGGGGGACGGCTCAGAGGTAATGTGAGGAAATTCTTTTTCACAGAGAGAGTGGTGCATACATGGAACAGCCTTCCTGAGGAGGTCGTTGGGTCTAAAACAGTGGGGGAATTCAAACATTCATGGGACAGACACAAAGCAATTATAGTGGGGGGTTGCAGGAAACAGGCTGTTGGTTAACTAGAATCTGCAGCTTATCCAGTAGGTAGGGAAATGGGCAGACTGGGTGGGCCAAGTGGTCCTTATCTGCTGTCAAAGTCTATGTTTCTATGTTTCTATGTTATTAATGGGTGGCTGGGAGCTATGGTTCCGATTCGGGGGGGGTGCATCAGGGCTGTCCCCTCAGCCCCTTGCTGTATGTTTTTTTCTTGATCCCCTGTTACAAACTCTTCATGTCTCTTGCCAGATTCATCCTCTTTCAGATGGCTGTGTCAATTCTGTATTCCGTCATTGCATACGCGGATGACATGACCCTACAGCTGGTGGATGAAGATGCCCTCACACAGGTGTTGGTCCTTATTACAGCTTTTGGGACACTCTCTGGAGCTTCTCTTAACCTGAATAAATGTGCTGGTTATTCTCTGGGTTTGAACCCACCCTGTCTGGATCAATGCCATGGTATTGTTCTTTCACATCAACCCCTTAAGATATTGGGCATCACTTTTGGTACTCCCGATATGGCTCTGTTTAATTGGGAAGAAAAATTGGTTTTAGGCTGGCAGTGGGTGGCTCTTTGGAATACTTGGAAGTTTGGAAAGAAAAAGAGGGTCTTTTTAATGAAATAATTTTGACTCCCTATTTTTTCATTTCTTAGTTCAGTGTTTCCTGTTCCAAGAAAACTGGAAACCTCTTTGTTCGGAATTTTCTTCCAAGCACTGTGGGGTAGCCGTTTGAGTCCCATCAAACATAATGTCACTTATTTACCTATTAACAAAGGTGGGTTGCATATGGTTAATCCTCTGCTATTTTTTAGTAGTATTTTATTAATGGATAATATACGCCCTCTTTTGGTTAATCAACAACGGGGTTGGGAACCTTGGCTCTTGTCAACTTGTTCCCTATGGTTCTCCCCTTGGGAACTCCAGGGCCCACATTTAATTAGGAAGACCCCAGGAACTTCAGTATGTATTAGAGATGTTTTTTGTCATTTAAAACAGTGGCATGTCACCCCACACATGCTCATTACTTTAACCCGTAAGGCTTTATATAATTCTCTCTTGTTGGACTTATGTACTGTGCCGAACCCATTTGAAAAGTGTCCTGCTTCTCGCTTGACTTCCCTTCAGTATTTGTTGCAGAATACTTGCATTTCTGCCCATATGTGGGATGTTCATTCGCTCTCTTGCCATGAACATCTGAATGTTAAGGCGAATCAAAAGCATAAGTCATTGCAGGAATGCATTTGTAGCCGTCCTGCGTATATTAATTTGAAAGAGACTCCGACTCATTTATTTATTGATTGTTCTTTTATTCACCTATTTTGGGTGTTTCTCTCTCAGTTTTAGGGAATGCCTCAATTTAAATTTCTTACATATTACAATTTGATATATGGGTATCTCCCTGGACCTTGGCAGCACTGAAACAAAAATACTTTATGTCTCTTGTTTTCTGTCATTAAATGGCACACTTGTATGGCTTGATGTTATTTTACATTGCATCAGAAGGAGAACAGCCATATTGAACTGGCTCAAAAGATCACGAAAGATCTGTGACTTCTTTACTCCATGGAAAGACAACCTACTCCTTTGGCACAACTACAGGCTGTCTGGAAGAACTTACTATGGATTACTAACTTTGGGACTGATGCACATTGATGCTCTCCTTTTTATTTCCTTTGGGAGGTTGATTCTGGTACTGCTCTGATTTTGCTTTTTTTTCGTTCTGTTTTTTCACTTTGTGCTTTACTTTTGTTTTCTTGTTTTTGTTTGAGTTTTTGTTACATGGAATGTATATCAATTTTCTCTTTCTAACGAAAAATTCCCCTATTCTTTTTGAGAAGTGCCATGAGATCTTTAATGTCCATGTGAACAACCACCAGAACAGGCAGACAGGACCTTGGTTTAACGTCTCATCTGAAAGATGGCACCTCAGGAGTGCAGAACCCTCCTCATGCTGCACTACAGTGTAATTATTGGGATATTAACCCAAGTGCCTGGTGTGGGGATAGAACCCAGAACTATCTGATCTCCCTGCCTCAGAGGCAAGTGTGCAACCTGCTGAGCCACTGACACTGACTGATAAACTGTAAACAGTTCACACACAATTAAAGCTGAGATTAAAAAATATATATATATATAAAATTTGGTTACAGTATAAAGTTCCTGCCTGTTTTATTTTTTCTTGGGTGCAAACTAGTGTAGCAGTAGTTAGGGAAGAAGATGGCTTCCATCTACCCTGAATACACTGCAGACTACCTGAAGCAGTTGTGTCAGGAAAGAGGAGTCCGGTGTGAGAGGCAAATCAAAAAGCACCTTGAGGAGGCTCTTGTGGCACTCAATAAGCAAGCAATTGCCCAGGACCTTGAGTCACAGCTGGTAAATGAAAGGAGCCAGACCTTGGGCATGGGGGTGCCAAGGGACATCGTAGAGTCCAGTCCCAGGGAGGAGGACAGCAAAACCTGAGGGAACCCAGAGCCACAGTGCCAGGAGGAGGTCACCACGACGCTAAAGCCGGAAGGCATCAAGCTGCAGGCTGCAGCTACAGTTGAAGAAATTAGAGCTACAATTTGAACAGAGGAAGCTCCAGATGGAGCTGGAGCTACAGTAAAAAGAAAACCAGAATCGGAGAAAGGCCAAGGGAAAAAAAAAGCAGTGTCAGAGTGAGGCCGAGGAAAAGGAAAGGCAACTTCAGAGAGAGGACGAGAGAGAGAGTAAGAAGCACACCAAAGGGAATTCAAACTGGTGAAGCTAAGACTCTAACGACCAGTGCCAGAGAAGGTAAGTGGCAGGGGTGAACCTGGAAATCCAGGACTGGGGTACAAATTAAATTCTAAATTAATAGCTAAATTTAAAGAGGGGCAGGATATGGATGCATTCTTGAATTCATCTGAAAAGGTCTGTATCCAGGCTAAAATACCCAGTGAGTTCTGGAGCTTTCAGCTGTCCCCGCTGCTTAGACGGAAGGGGCATGAAACACTAGGCTAAATGGACAATCAGGACAATAGTAATTATGAGAAACTTAAAGCTGCATTGCTTAAAAAGTAGGCATTAACACCTGAAGCATACAGGGTTAAGTTCCATAAGCTCTGGAGAAGTCCTGACATGAGCTATGAGGAGCTCACCACAAAGCAGCAGCTATTATTGAAACGTTGGTGGGAGGGAGTTGAAGCAAACTCTGTAGAGAAAATTGAGGAGGTTATATTTCTGGAACAATTCTTTTGGACTTGACCAGCAGAGCTAAAAACCTGGTTAGAGGACTGAGACCTCAAAGCAGCACAGGAGGCTGCTGAGCTCTTGGACCATTATACCAGGAACAGGCCTGCTCTGAAAGGGAGTGGAGTGGGCATTGCAGTGTAGAATGGGAAAAGCGCGCCTTCAGAGCAGCAAAAACCCTCACTGCCTCCACAGAAAGGGGACGCTCCAGGTTATGAAAAAAAAGGATTTATCGGATAAAAGAAATGATGATTGTTGGTTTTGCAAACAGCCAGGGTATCTTGCTAGATAGTGTCCTAAAAAAGTGCAGAGTGGACAAAGGGGTGCTCAAACAGAGTTAGGTGCATTGTGTATCCCTGAAAGCATACCCATGGGTTAAGGGACATGGGGGTGTCTCTTACCTTAGTAAAAGGGGATTTGGTTGAGCCTGAACAGCTTATACCTAATTTGTTAATTACAGTAAGGGGATTCACTGGGGAGGAGAAAATCCTGCCACTAGCTAGTGTTCTCCTGGACTGGGATGAGACAGGAGAGAGGGTACAAAAAGTGGCCATGGCCGACAACCTAGCCCTGGATGTGATTATAGGGAACAATCTCCAGAAGGGGGTGGTGTGTACAGTTACCCACAGTCAGGTGGCAAAGGCTGATTGTAGTTCCCTGTATCCCATAGAAGCCCCTGTGAAAAACAATAGGAGGCTGGTTCCCCAGCCTGTGTCTCCTGACATGAAGAGTAGTAAAAGGCAGGTAGGACTTCCTGAAGTAGCAGTTCACAAAACAGCTACAGAAGGTTATTCTGAGAAGGGAGGGGTAACCAATGGTCAGAGGGTTAGGGATGACAGTGACCCTGAATGCCCTGACACTAGAGCTATGGACCCCAGTTTAGGAACTGAACCGGACATGTCCTATGCCTTGGGAAAATGTGAAGAATTTGCAGCTGCTCAGATGACTGATCCTCATTTGGAGAGGCTGAGGGCTTGTGCAGAATCTGATGGGACACAGAGAGGTGACATGAGGCATAGAGTATATTGGGACAATGGACTGTTGTATATGCAGGACATAGGACAGAGGGAGGGGTGATGGGCAGGCAGCTTGTCATTCTCCAGGGGTCCCGTGAGTGGTTGTTCAAGATCACTCATGATATCCCCACATCTGGACATCTGGGAATCATGTGCACTATGCAGCGATTGGCCCAGAATTTCTATTGGCCCAACTTCACCCAGCAGGTGAAGGAATATTGCAGGTCTTTTCACCAGTGCCAACAAATAGAGAAGGCAGGTAGTAAAACCAAAGCCACAATAATTCCCTTGCCCATTGTGGAGAAGCCATTGTAGAAGGTAGCAATGGATATTGTGGGAGCTTTGAGTACCCCCAGCTCCTCCGGGAAGAGGTTTATCCTGATGGTGGTAGATTATGCTATCCGATACCTAGAGATAGTCGCCCTTTTCTCACGTAAGGAAGACAAAGTGGTAGATGACTTGCTAGGTATTTTCTCCCCTGTCAGATTTCTGCAAGAGGTTATAACTGAACTAGGGGGTACCTTCTTGTTGGACCTGATTAAGTGTTTGTGGGAGAAGTGTGGGGGTGGTGCAAAGATGCATGACGCCTTATCACCTGCAAGACAATGGGCTTATGGAAAGGTTTAAGGTACCCTAAAATCGATGCTCCAAGAATTTGCTGAAGAGCATGGAAGGGACTGGGAGAAATATCTTCACCACCTGTTGTTTGCATACAGGGAAGTGCCCCAAGTGTCGAAAGGGTTCTCCGCCTTTGAACTCTTATATGGATGTAGGGTGTGTGGGCCCCGAGACCTGATCCAGGAAGACTGGGAAGACAAGCACGCCACCCAGGGAACTCCCATAGTGGAATATGTCCTTAAGTTTAGGGAGAAGCTGAAAGAGCTTATGGGAGCAGCCCAGAGCAATATGTCAGCCGCCCAGCAGAAGCAAAAAGTCATGTACAACTGCAGAGCCAAAGCTTGCTTGTACAGTGTAGGTCAGGAAGTCATGATCCTAATTCTGGTTCAGAAGGACAAGCTGCAGGCCATGTGGGCAGGACCATACAAGGTAGTTCAACAGGTAAATGACATGAACTATATTGTAGAACTGTCAGACAGGAGACATACCTATAGAATGTACCATATCAACATGATGAAACCATATGCAGATAGGGCTAACATGGTGTTTGCAGCGTGCAGTCCTGGGGAGGGGATGGATGAAGAGGACCCCCTACTGGACTTGCTTGAGGAAAGCAAGTAGGGGTCATCTGTGGAGGCAATCAAACTGCTGCCCCGGCTGACCTCGGAACAGAGGCAAAAAAATCCAAAAGAACACCATGAACAGCTGCATCCAGTCAGTGCTGCACTGCCAGAGGTAGCTTGCTTCTGCAAAAACACACAGCCCAGAGTGGTAGTGCATGCACAAGGTTCACCATGCAAGCATGAAATAAAGATAACTAAAAGAATCACTATTACAAGAAAGCTGTAAATAAAAATGTTTTACACATATCTCTCCATGCTGCAATGCCTTTACAGAATCAGCAAGTGCATTTAAACGTACCCCTAGTGCCTTGGCTCTCATACTGAATGAATATTTCTGCTCAGTATTCACAACAGAAGAGGAGGGGGAGGTACCTAAACCAAACACGAGAAACACTATGAATGGGGGGGTCGATACCAGTCCATTCACAGAAGAAAGGGTTTAGAAAGAACTCTTGAAACTGAGGGTGGACAAAGCAATGGGGTCTGATGGGATTCACCCCAGAATTCTAAAAGAACTAAGGGTAGAACTAGTAATGCCACTGACTACTCTCTTTAACAAGTTAAAGCAGAAGGAAGTGGGGAAGGCAGTCAGACTAGCAAAGGCCCAAACTGAGGAAAAGATAGATAACTCGGTTAAGAGGGAGATAAAACCTTTTATAGGTACAATAGGGAGCAAAGAAAATCTAAGGCAGGGATACTGAGTCTGAATAAAGAGAAAGGTGGTTGGGCAGAGAGCGACAGTGAAAAAAGCAGGGATACTGAATGAATACTTCTGTTCAGCATTCATAGTGGAAAAGCAGGGGGAGATACTTAATCCAGTCAATAGAAACACTCTGGATGGGGGAGGGGGTTGATATTAGTGCTTTCACAGTAGAAAGGATTCTGAAAGAACTCTTAAAACTGAAGGTGGATAAAGCAATGGGATCTGATGGGATTCACCACAGAATTCTAAAAGAACTAAGGGAAGAACTAGTAACACCACTGACTACCTTTTTTTAATAAATCATGGGAAGATGGTGTTGTACCTGAGGACTGGAGAAGGGTGGATGTGATTCCACTTCACAAAAGTGGGAGCAAGACAGAGGCAGGAAACTACAGACCAGTTAGTTTGACCTCAGTGGTAGGGAAAATAATGGACTCACTTCTGAAGGAAAGAATTGTTGAGTACCTAGAGGCCAGTGCGGCACAGGACCCAAGGCAGCATGGTTTCACAGCAGGAAGGTCATGTCAGACTAATCTAATTGATTTCTTTGACTGGGTGACCAAAGTAGTAGACCAGGGAGGGGCTGTGGATATGGCCTACCTAGAGTTTAGCAAGGCATTTGACACAGTCTCACACAAGAGATTAATATACAAGTTATCCAGCCTTGGCGTGGGTCCCACGGTGGTAGCCTGGATAAAAAACTGGCTGGACAACAGGATGCAAAGGGTGCTAGTAAACGGAGTTCTCAGTGAAGAAAGGAGGGTAACTAGTGGGGTACCACAGGGTTCGGTACTGGGACTGGTCCTCTTTAATGTCTTTATAAGTGACAGTGCAGAGCACCTGGAAGGAAAGGTATGTCTCTTTGCAGATGACACAGATTTGCAACAGGGTTGATACACAAGGTAGGGTGGAAAGGATGAAAAGGGACTTGGCAAAGTTGGAGGAATGGTCAAATATATGGCAGCTCAGAGTCAATGCAAAGAAGTGCAAGGTAATGCATCTGGGAAACAAAAACCCAGAGGAAGAGTACACAATGGGGGGTGAGATAATAACAACAAAAGTTGAAACAGACCTAGGAGTAATTATATCAGATGACCTAAAGGTGGGCAAACAATGTGAGAAGGCAGTAAGGAGGGCTGGGGGGAAACTGGGATGCATAGGGAGAGGCATCAACAGTAGAAAACAGTAAGTTGTTATCCCTTTTTACGGACAGTGGGTGAGACCCCATCTGGAGTGTTGCGTGCAATTCTGGAGACTCCATCTCCGCAAAGACATAGACAGAGTGGAGGCTGTACAGAGGAGTGCAACCAAAATGGTGCAGGGTCTGCACCAGAAGACATATACGAGGAGAGACTAAAACAGCCTAATATGTATACCCTTGAGGAAAGGAGGGAGAGGGGCGACATGATAGAAACTTTCAAGTATCTCAAGGGAATTAACAAACTACAAGAGGGTAGCATCTTTCAGAAAAAGAGCTGTACAAGAATAAAGGGGCACAATTTGAAGATAGAGGGGGGACGGCTCAGAGGTAATGTTAAAAAGTATTTTTTCACAGAGAGGATTGTGGATGCATGGAACAGCCTTCTTGAGGAGGTTGTGGAGTCAGGAACAGTGGGAGAATTCAAGAATGCATGGGACAGACATAAAGCAATTCTAGTGGGGGGTAGGAGGAAGTAAGCTGTTGATCAACTAGAATCTGCAGCTTATCCATCAGGTAGGGAAATGGGCAGACTGGGTGGGCCAAGCGGTCCTTATCTGCATCAAATTCGGTTTCTATGTTTCTGTGCTCCAGTTAATTTAGCATTTTCACCACAGGGTGGCTTGGAACAGAATCCCCTGTGGCATTTTAATAATTAACTGCTGCAGGACACTGTGTTTGTGAATACTTTGAAAAATTATCTTGCCTCTTTTCTGGTAACTAATAGACTGTCCATGGATAAAGTAGATGTATTGTGGGGTGCAGCAAAAACTGCTCTGCAGTGTGAGTGTATTCAGTTAACTTCTAAAAAAGCAAAACAATGCCACTCATGTCTTACTACTTTGCTCACTCAAATCTTCTCTATTGAAACATCTGTTTCCCCTACTACACCAGAAGGTATGTGACTGACCCTTAATTCCAACCGCTCCCAATATCTTATCCTTTTAAACAAATGTGTGGAATTGGCTATATTTCATACCAAAGTGCGGTATTTGGACTTGGCGGAAAAGGCTGGCAAGCTATTGGCAAAGCGATGGAGGCAGCAGAATGCCTCCTGGGTTGTTCAGGGCCTCCGTCAGCTGGACACCGGAGATTTAGATATAAACACACGGGAAATGTTTGATGTTTTCAGGTCATTATATATGTCTGTATATTGGAGCACCATCCACTCTTTCCTTGAAACCAGTATCTTGGATTACCTGCAACAGACCTCCCTCCTACATCTCACTAACGCCCAATATGCATCCCTTCGGGGATCTATTACTTTGACTGAAGTCTGTTGGGCCATCTTTTCTCCTCCCCCTGATCAGACACCAAGATCTGATGGTTTTCCTGCTAATTGTTATGAAATTTTTGTGTCTGAACCTATGCCCTTACTAACTGATCTGTTTAACTATCTTTATTCACATGGTCTTTCTGATTTTTCCCTTACTCAAGCTCGTATTACTGTCCTCTTAAGACCAGGTAAGGATGAATGTTCCACTTCCAACTATCTCCCAATCTCCCTTCTTAATACTGATTTAAAAATTTAGCAAAAATTTTGACTTGAAGACTGGAAGGGGTTTGGTCTCATCTGATAGGTTTAGAACAAGTAGGTTTTATGAATGGGTGAGTTTCTAGTGATCACACCCCAAAAAATTTCCATTTAAACTTAGCATCCAGTGAGACCAGGACTCCTATGGCCTTTGATCATGTGCCCTGACCTTTCCATTTTGCAGTTAAGGCTGCCTGCATATTCTGCCTGAATTCATTCAGTGGGTCCAAGTTTTATATACTTCTCCCTCTGCCATGCTGACTTGCAATGGTCTTACATTACAACCTTTATTTATTACCTTTGGCACTCAGCAAGGATGCTCCTTGCCCCCTTTTCTTTTTAATTTATACTTGAAGTCCTTACTCTTATGACTGAAGGCTAATCTGCAAATTCGAGGTATACAAATACATTGGACTGAATATAAGCTCTCTGCATATGCCAATGATATTTTGTTGCACCTCTCTCATCCAGAAAGCTCCCTCCCTGCGGTCTTGACTGAGACTGCCTCCTTTTGAACCCTCTTGGTGTATAAATTAAATCTAGATAACACTTCTGTTCTGCCTCTTGACTCCAATGTATCTAAATTGGCTATGATCTTGCTTGGACTACATTGGGAATCCAAAGCCCTTAAATATTTCAGCCTCCATATCTCTTGGAATCTTTCCACTTTGACGAAGTTAAATTTAACACTGCTTCTATGGACTGTTCATTCGGATCTCCGTAGATGGCTGTCCCTCCCTCTTTCCTTATGGGGTGCATTAATGTCCTCAAAATGAATGTTTTGCCATGTATTTTATGCCCTTTAGGGTTGTTGAATGTTGTTTTACCCCAAACATGGTTTTGGCATCTCCATTCACGTCTGTCATTTTTTCTATGGTGTGGGAAGACAATATATATGGCATACTTGAAACTTACTTATCCCAGATTGTTTGGTGGTCTCCATCTCCCAAATTTCTATTTTCATTCTCTTGCTTCACATGGAGGCAAATACTTTAAATAGGGCCACCTCCCTACAGAACTACCTTTGGATCCTTATGTCCTACAATGGTTAACTATTGATAAAGACCTTTGTCATAAACACAGCATTCAACCCTTGGCTTTGTTATATATCTTCCCTTCTACAGTCCTGCTAGCACTGAAGAAGACCCTGATATATTGATCTATTCGAGTTTTAGTTTCTCAGTTTAATAAATATTTTCATTTTCCCCCATTTATAGTCTTAACCAACCTCTCTTAAAGAACCCTAATTTTCAAATAGCCCATCATCCCTTCCCCCAAAATTTTCTTCCATTGCACATATCTACATTGGTGGCTATGATCTCTATATCAAATATACTCTTACGCTTTCTCTTATTTTAGCAGAAATACAATCTTCTACACTCTACTTTCTTTAAATATCTGCAACTCTCTCATACTCCTAATTGCCCATTATGGAGCCCCTCCTTGGACTTTCCAGCTCCTGAGACTATGAGGTGTTGATTCAGGCTGCCTCAGCCCATCAGGCCATTTCTTATCATCATTCTTTTTATCAAACCCACAATCCTCAGAGAATTCCGGGAGTTTTTTATTATTCAAAAAAGTTCCTTGAAACCAAGGAATCCTAGGGTAATGGTCCTTAAATTATTGTTATGTGTCCCCTGAGGTATCCAGTAATATAAAGAAAAATGTTGTGGTGGGGTCACAAGATTCAAAAATTCATTTTTTTCGTACATTCTTTATTTGTTCCTTTTCTGATTGCCCTGATGTTTTGCACTATGTGCTTTTTCAAAGGGCTTTAGAAATTCTGAAAATAATACATAAATATATTTTTTAACATTCATTCTTTAAGTATCTTAGTTTATATTATTTTAATAGTTCAGTTAAATGCTAAATTAAGCTAGTTTTCTTGTGCCACTTTCCAGTGGAATCACCATATCTACACATCTTAAGGCTCCTTACTTTTTTCTTGTGCCACGGTCTGGTGGAGTCATCATATCTACACATCTTAAGACTCCTTACTTATTGTTTAATACAGACAGTTTTTAGAAAGACTAATGGGGGGTGGGGAGCAGAAAGGAGTGTATAGAAAAAACATTATGGTATTGTATAACAGCAATAATTCCTATTTTCAAAATTAAGCTAACCACACAGAATTTCTACCAGCAAAAGAGCCTACTCATCACAAGGTACATTTCCACACACCGTTCAGTGAGTGAGGACTGGAAACCTTGTCACCTTAGATTTCGTGACAAGCGGGCTCAAGAGTAACTATTGTTTGGGACAGAACGTCATTACCAGGAATGAGAAAGCTGACTCTGCCTGAAAGGTGAATAAAAATCTTTCTATGGGAGTGGATACATTGAGAGCTTAATTAACATAAATAGAAATCATCATAAGATGTTGACCTGTTCCTTAGACCGCATTTTATATTTTCTTACAGCAACAACGAAAAAAAAATAACAAACCTCGGCTCGCCGCAACCTCTGGCTTCAGGCCTGGCAAGCAGACACGTCTTTAGAGAGTCATTTGGTGAATGCGCCATATGAAGGAAATCTCCTGTTCGGTTCAGCCCTGAAGGAGGCTGTAAAGGACTCTGGGGAGACAGCCAAGGTACACATGCCCCAGTCCAGGGGCAAATCATGGTCCTCAGGCTCAACTTTCGTGGCTGGGGTTACAACAAAGTTCAAAACCCTGACTTTTCTGGGAAAAGAACATGGTTTTCCTCCCGTAACCAGCGTAACTTTAGAGGGGGGGATCCGGTTGCAAGGGAGGCTCCACAGACACCAGCAGGAACAAGAAGTCACAATGAAGCCACCTGGACCCGTCCTCGAGTAGGGGGTTGACTTTCAAATTTCCTCAAGGAATGGGTCCATACGACGTCGGACAAATGGATACTAGACATTATCAGCAAGGGTTACCTGATAGAATTCGAGTCCAAGCCACCCCTACCGCATGTGGTGCCCTTCCCTATCTCGAACAACCCGTCCAAAAGACAGGCAACGTTACAGGTCATCACAGACCTTCTGCAAGTGGGAGCGATCGAGCAGGTTCCCCCTTGCACATTTCAGTCGGGGGGGGGGTATGCTCCCTGTTCTTCATTGTACCCAAGTGCACAGGAGGGTTTCAGACTGGTCTTAGACCTCAAATTCCTAAACTGTTTTGTGCACAGCAGACCCTTCAAGATGAAAATCTTGTCATCAATCATCAGGGAATTACAACAAAGGGATTTTCTAGCATCTGTCGACCTGCAAGATGCATACTTGCATATTCCCATTCAGAGGATACACAGGCAGTATCTCAGATTCAAGGTGGGGAGGCAACACTTCCAATTCAAAACCCTTCCTTTTCGGCCTCTCATCAGCCCCAAGGACATTCTTGAAGGTGCTGGTAGCAGTCATTGCTGACCTTCAGAACAGTGGGATACAGCTTTTCCTTTACCTGGACAGTATTCTCATGAAGGCCCCGAAGCTCAACCAAGCAGTACAGGTAGGGACAGAGGTAGTCTGGTGTCTCTCGGTTCCAAAGAGGTAGCAAAGAAAGTGAAAGCCAAAAAGATTGCATTCAGGCAATACAAAAAGACACAGGCAGAAGGGGATAGGGAGAAGTACCAGGAGAAGCAAAGGGAGGCAGGGGAGGTCAGTAAGGGAAGCCAAAGCTCAGACAGAAGAACACATTGCAAAATCAGTGGGTAGAGGGGACAAAACCTTTTACAGGTACATAAGGGAAAAAAGAAAGACAAAGGGAGGGATAGTGAGACTGAAGAGGGAGGATGGATGCCACGTGGAGGATGACAACAGTAAAGCAAAATTGAACAGGTATTTCTGCTCAGTATTTACTGAGGAAGAGGAGGGTAATGGGTCTGAAGGGAGTACAAGGGGTGAGAATGGTGCAGAAATGGACACAAGTCCCTTTACACGAGAGAAAGGGTCCTGAAGGAACTGGAAGTAATAAGAGTTGATAAAGCAATGGGGCCAGATGGGGTCACCCCAGGGTCCTTAAAGAACTAAGAGAGGTGGTGGCTGAACCTCTGGCTATTTTGTTTAGCCGATCACTGGAAACAGGGGAGGTACCGAAAGACTGGGGGACAGCAGATGTAGTCCCCTTATACAAAAGTGGAAACAAAGAGGAAGCAGGGAACTACAGACCAGTCAGCCTCACCTCGGTAGTGGGGAAGATCATGGAAGCACTACTGAAGGAGATTGGTGGAACATCGGATTGTCAATGGACTACAGGACCCAAGGCAGCATGGTTTCACCAGGGGAGGTCATGTCAGACCAACCTCGTTGAATTTTTTGACTGGGTGACTAGGAGGTGGATCAGGGAGGGCAGTGGACATGGCCCATCTGGACTTCAGCAAGGCCTTTGGCACTGTGCCACATAGAAGACTATTACACAAACTGGGGAATATGGGTGTGGGCAGGACAGTAGTGTGGTGGGTAGGTAACTGGCTGGGTGGCAGGACACAGAGGGTGGTGCTAAATGGCTGTCACTCCACAGAGGGAAGAGTGACCAGTGGGGTACCACAGGGATCAGTGCTGGGACCGGTCCTATTCAACATCTTCATCAGTGACATTGTGCAGGACCTAGAAGGCAGAATTTCACTGTTCGCTGATGACACAAAGCTCTGTAACAGAGTAGACACACCAGAGGGTGTAGACAGAATGAGAAGGGACCTGCAGAAACTTGAAGAATAGTCAGGGGTTTGGCAGTTGAAATTCAATGCAAGGAAGTGCAAGATAATGCATATGGGGCACAAAAACACCCTGGTACAATATATCAGTTGGAGGGTGAGGATATAGCATGCACCAAGCAGGAAAGGGATCTTGGGGTTATCATCTCTGATTACCTGAAGGTAGGGAAACAGTGTGACAAGGCAGCAGGTAAAGCAAATAAGATGCTGGGATGCATAGGCAGGGGCATTACCAGCAGGAAAAGGGAGGTCATAATTCCGCTATACAAGACACTAGTGAGGCCCCACCTGGAGTACAGTGTACAGTTCTGGAGACCATACCTACGTAAGGACATAGACAGGGTAGAGAAGGTTCAGAGGAGGGCAACAAAGATGGTGCATGGATTGCATCACAAGTCCTATGAAGACAGGTTGAAGGAACTGAACATGTACTCCTGGAGGAGAGGAGGAGAGAGGGATATGATAGAGACATACAAGTATCTTACAGGGAGGAACAGGGTGCAGGAATACACTATTTTTAAGCGAAAAGATGTTCCAGGACTAGAGGGCATGGGATGAAGTTGGAGGAGGACGATTCACAGGAAACATGAGGAAGAATTTCTAACAGAACGGGTGGTGGATATGGAACACCCTTGCCAGAGGAAGTGGTGGGGGCTGAAACAATCACGAGATTTAAGAATGCATGGGATAGACATAAAGGAATTCTGGAGGTCAGGGGTAAGGGGCAACAGACTTCTAGGAAAACATAAACTGAACTTACAAGCTCAAATGGGCAGACTGGGTGGGCCAAAGGCCCTTATCTGCCGACACTGTCTATGTATCTATGTATGTATGTATAAAAGCAAGAACATGTAAGTTTTACCCCAACCATAAGGTAAATCAGAAAGGTTAAATATCTGTGTGAAACCATAATATAAAAAATGCACAACAGAACAAAGCAGACAGAGAATGTCCATCTAAAAACTACACTTTATGTATTTTACAGAAGTAATGTTAAGTCATACGCAACAAGTTATGACACATGAAGATAAAAGGCTACATTTTAAGTTGCATTGCTCCCAGCGATGGGGTTAGTCAGGCTCAGTATTGAGCAGTTGTTAAGTGTGTCTGGTGTTTTAAATTCTGGTGGTGGTACCTATAAAGAAATTAACTAAAGTTTATTGCACTATTATTTTAGGAAGAAAACCAGATGGTAGAATTCATTGGAATGATTTATGCAACCACAGAAGTCAATATATGAATTGATTGCTTGGTAAAAACTACCTTAATTTATCATTATAACTGAACTATTAAAATAATATAAACTGAGATACTTTATGAATGAATATTAAAAAGTGCATTTTTGCATTATTTTCAGAATTTCTAAAGCCCTTTAAAAAGCACATAGTGTGAAATGTCGGGACAACCAGAAAAAGAACAAATAAAGAATATATAAAAAAATTTTATTTTTTAATCTTGTGAAGATTTAAAGTGACCCCATCACCACATTTTTCTTGAGTTTGATATTATTGGCAATGTGAGCTACACTTAGACTGGTCCCATCTGGATTGGTGAGGGGTTTGGTGGGATCTTTATAAATACATCAAGCAGGATAGATATAGACTACAGTAATCTAATGTTTTGCATAACTCATATTACACCCCACAGAAACTGCATCAAGTAATTTCTCAGGTTACTCCCCTCTGTTTCAGGTGTCATAAAGTGGAAGGCACCTTATTGTATATGTTATGATTCTGTGACAAGGTTTCTCTCTTTTGAGGTTCTAATAAAACATGTTTAGACCCTTCTTTTGATTTCACAGCTACCTTCATGCCAGAAATTTGCTTGGTGGGAATTTTCAAGGTCTCTTTCTGGGCTTCTGAAAGGGTTATATTGCATTGATAACTGCGGCGGCCAAGAAGGTTCTTCTCTGGCACTGGCTATGAGATTCCATTTTGTCTTGGACAGATTGACGTACTAAAATGGTCAGAGCCTTAAATGCTAAATTCTACATTGCTAATGTTCGGAACAGATCTCAGATGTTCTTGGAGCACTGGGGACTCTTATAAGTGTGGTTAATGACTACTTATTTACCTGTATTCCTTATGGATTGTATGCTTGTTTTTGTGATGTATTTTTCTCATAATATATCTGATTTTTGGGGGGGGGGGTTGGAGACAGCACTTTAGGGTTGGGGTGGTTTGAGGGGATGTTTTGCTTGTTTTGTAGGTTGTTTATTGTTGTTGTTTTCTGTTATTATTTTGCTTGATTGAATGTTTCTTCAAATTCAATAAAGCATATTAAATTACAAAAAAGAAAAGACATGGTAGGTAAGAAAAGGGGAAGGAATGGCTCTTTATGTCAGGGACATCATAAAAGCTATGCAAATACAGGGAGAGCAGGGAGGAGCTGAGGTACTGTGGGTGGCCCTAGAGACATGGATGGGGGCTGCTGTTTGCACAGGAGTGATCTACAGATGTCCAGCACAGGGAGAACAGGTGGATAAAGATTTGATGGAAGCAATCAAAAGGATGGTATGCAAAGGGGAGGAGTTGCTGGTAGGGAACTTCAATCTATCAGACATGAATTGGAGCCTACCAGCTGTGGCAACAGTCAGAAATAGGAGCATCATCGACTCCCTGCAAAGGTGTTCCTTGGGCAACTAGTTAAGGAACCCACTCTTGGAGGGCAATACTGGATCTGGTACTGACAAACTGGGACAGTGTTGCTGATGTCACAGTGGGTGGCCATCTGTGGATCAGTGATCACCATACGGTGTAGCTCAATATAAGAAATTGCTCAGAATTGAGCTGCACTAAGATAAGGGTTCTGGACTTCAGGAGGGCCAATTTTTAAAAATGGAAGAATGCCTCAGGGACACCCTAGCAGGGATTGGGAAACTGGGGGGAGTCAAGGAACAATTTGAAGAAATAAAGGGGGACATTGAAAAGGCAACAAATTTCTGTGTCAGGCAGTTAATAAGGGCAAAAAAAAAAAAGAGACCACTATAGTTCTCTCGCAAAATAGTGGAGAAAGTAAGGGCAAAGAAGCTAGCATTTAAAAGGTACAAGAGGACACAAAAGGAGGAGAACAGAGAGAGTTACCAGGAGAAACAAAGAGTGGCAGGGAGAGCAGTTAGGCGTGCAAAGGTGCAAACGGAGGAGAATATTGCCCAATCAGTAAAAAAAGGATAAAACATTCTTTAGATATATAAGGAAGAAGAAAAGAACCAAAGGAGGGATAGTAAGGCTAAAAGGGAAAGGGGTGGGGTTTGGGAGGAACAGGACCAAAAAAAAAAAGCAGACATATTGAACAATTACTTTTGTTCAATAGTTAAAGAGGAAGGGGTAGGTGATGGGCCAAGTTAAGGGACAAGGGCATTAAAGGAAGGGAGGTGGACACTAGTCCTTTTACAGAGTACAGAGTCCTTAAGGAACTAGTGCAATTAAAAGTAGACAAGGCAATGAGACCGGACAGGGTGCACCCTAAGATACCGAGGGAGCTAAAGGAGGTGCTGGCTGCACCTCTGATAGCTCAGTTCAGCCTATCAGTAGAACAGGGGTGGTTCCAGGGGACTGTAGGAGGGCAGATGTGGTCCCACTACACAAAAGCAGAAATAGGGAGGAAGCAGGAAATTACAGACCTGTCAGCCTGACTTCAGTAGTAGGGAAAGTAATGGAATTGCTATTGAAGGAAAGGATTGGGGAATATCTTGCAACTAGTTCATTACATAATCTGAGGCAACATGAGTTCACGGGGGGAGGTCTTCCCAGACAAACCTGATCGAGTTCTTTGACTGGGTGACCAGGGAAGTGGATCAGGGAGGAGTGGTAGATATGGCATACCTGGATTTCAGTAAGGCCCTCTATACTGTCCCAAGTAGGAGATTGATGTGCAAGCTAGGCAACCTAGCAGTAGGTCCAAAAGTAGTGAGACAGGTAAGAAGTTGACTAAGCAATAGGAGTCAGAGGGTCATGGTAAATGGGGTCCACTCTGGAGAAGTCAAGGTGACAAGTGAGTTATCAGAGGAATCAGTGGTAGAGCTGGGATAACTCAATGAAGTTTTCACCCTTATTAAATAAGAACTGAAACATGGTGAAGTTCTGATCTGTTCTGATTAGTTCTGATTTATTGACAAACATTTGAAAAAATGTGAAAAAAATAATGAAAGTGACCAAAGTCGGTCTCATTTGACACAGAGGCCCAAAGGAAATTATTTAATGGATTATTTTTATAAAACATAATGTAAAACCACTAAATAAAAAAGCAATCACTCACTACTAGCCCCTTTATGGCTGGCCTGTAATGGTGCCATATCCTGCTCGGTCTGTGACATGAGTGTACTGGGAGAGACAGAGCGAGAGAGAGACAGACAGATGCAAATACCTACAATGGTGATCTCTGATAAGTTTCCCATTACTGAGGTATAATGCAGTAATCAGTAGTAGTCAGCAGCAGCGGTACTGCTGGTGAACTGCGATCATTGGTAGTGGTAGCAATGGTTAATGTAATGCAGTAGGCAGTATGTGGCAAGGTATGCAGCATTTGGTACTTTATGAAACTACTTTTCGGCTGGTAAAATCCAACAGGTGGCAGTGTTCCCTGTATGATACACCTGCTATTTTAACATTTTGCACCAGGTGTCTCTGTAGTCCACATTGCCTACAGTATAAAAAAAATGTCAATAATAAAAAAATGTCTCTGTGTGTTTATTTATGCTTTGTATTATGTAAAATGTGTTAAATATGTACATATTCATAACCCCGACTTGCCGTGATTTTATTTTTTTCTCCCCGATTCACATTCATGGCATGAGCTCACTGTTTAATCAATGTAAAAAAAAACAAAAAACAAGAAAAACAGAGTGGCATATTACAAGTAATTTGCATGTTATTTTTTTTGTTGTTGTTATAATTGATCTAACAGAAGGGCACGTATTAATGTCTGGGCCATTTAATCGGCTGATCCCCACATTAATCATTATCTAATAGTACTGCAAAAACATTGCAAGGGTAACTTACAATTTGTAGATGTACTGTAAATGGTAGTATGAGTATCTAGTGACTGTCATCTGGCAAGAAGGCACTGAAAGTGAGATGCATAAAAACCTATTTTTTTGCAATAAGTTATTCACCCCCATTCTGACCACATCAGTTATATGCTTACTTCTGGTTTTCAGCTCCTAACTTCAAACTTTATGATTGGAATATTGTATCTTTGTACTAACATACACTTGTGAAAAATAAGGAAGAAAAAAAAAGTTTAACATCACAACCAGACATTGCTCCAATTGTGCACTAATTTTACACAGTTTCACATACTGCAGGGCATGAATAAACACAGAGATGTGTTAGTTATTACTGAAACGCTGTATTTCTAAAAAAAAATCATCTCCTATCTACTGTCCATTGTGTTTATGTTTGTGAGTCTTGGTTATATATATATGCCAGGGAATTACTGGGTAACTCTGTTTAATGATAACAATAGGCTTATTCAGTCCTTCATTGCAACTTTATTACCGGCTGGCTAGTGTCGACCCCTCCCCCCAACACATACACTCTGCTCAACCATGAACACAACACCCATCCCCTACACCCATCCCCTACAGGTATATCATTACCCCCCTCCAACTACCCCACACACAGAAGACAAGCAGAAAGCAGGCTTAGTCCACCACTCTCAACTACCGACTGTCTCCGGTCTGAAATGCCAATGAAGGAATGAATGCATACTTGTACAAGGAAGAGCTCATTTATTCAGTGGCAACTCTGTCTGGTGGCTGGCAGTGGTGCATTTGAGGTGGGCTGTGCTGGTCACCCAGAATGTAATCCAAGTGTGTTGGGGGTGGGAGTTAAACAGCTGAATAGACAAGTCACTGATGGTAAAAAAAAAAAAAAAAAAATCCAAATATCCCTGTTAAGTGTATCATAGGGGAGGACTCAGTAACTGCCAAAACTCAGAACAGAGATGAAGCACACTAGCTACATGTTGCAGGTATCCAAAAGTTTTAGATAGATGTACAGTTAAGGTCATGTTTGTGGCTGGTGGTGGTGGAGCAAGTCTTTTGGGCTTTTGGGCCATCTTGTCAATCCAGGTTAGTTTTAGAGGTGAAATGCTAATAAAATATTATCCAAAATCTAAAATTAGCCTGCTCTCCTTTTTGCACTCTATCTAGTCTTTAATAACAATATGTCCTTGTGTAATCCACTTTCATGCTATTTTGTTTATTTATTATTGTGCCCTTACAAGTACCATTCAAAACTGCTGCTTCACTTCGGTGGCTGCCAGCTTGACATTCAAGCCACAAGCCAACTTGAGGTCACAGCCTCCCTGCTGAGCTATGAGATCCACATAGCTGTCAGTTGTGAAGTAGTCTGTGGTGGGAATTGCTGAACCTTTCCACTATGGTGCTGATTATTTTAGTAAAAATATTTATATGTGTTTTACACCCATGCTGTGTCCCCTGATTTCTGTCTCTTACCCAGTGTTATGCTATTGAGCCAAATTTACTAGTTCACTCGATAGTGACGGTCATTGTCGAGCGGGGCTACAGGGCATTTTTTATTTCTCCTGTGGCAGCAGTGACTATTTAAAATTAGATGGCGATCTTGTGTTACTATGATATTCAAGTGCTTGAGGAGTTTTTTTGACAGGGCTGACCATCTAGACTGAGGAACCAAATTATCTATGTAATGTTTTTGCAAATGATTGCTCAACCACATTGCAGTGCTGTCCTAATTGTGTACATGCTTACTCTATATCAGCCTGGGTCATGTACTGTACACTTGATCTGCCATATATTCTTCCATACATTATTTTGATCATGTTTTTATTCACTACTCTAATGTCCCACGTACGTGTTCCAATGCCCCCTCAACTCCAACCCCAACCCCGTTTGCTTGTGTGTTCCCAGTGGCTGTGACTGTAACTGGCAGCAAACCTGCTCTTTATGTTAGCTACAGTTTATGTGAATTTTTTGACATATCGGCCTGGCTTTTTGACTTTGTTTTGTACAATTTAATAGCATAGATTATGTCAGTATCTGTCAGCCCTGTAAAAAAACTCCTTAAACACTCCGACACTGTAGTAACACAAGATTGCAACCTGATTGTAAATAGTCAGTGCTGTCACAGGGGAAATAAAAAAACTATTTGTGAAGTCATGTCCTGTAGCCCCACTAGACAATGACCATCACAACCATGTGAACTACTGAATTTGGCTCAATAACATAACACTGTGTAAGGCACAGTAATCAGGGGACAGCATGGGTGTAAAACTCATATAATCAGGGTGGCATTATTTCAATTTCTTAAAAAAAAAATCTTCTCGGCCAAAACAGAATGGTAGAGATCGAGGAGTGCATTCACCACTGCAAAGTTACAGACTGCTGTCAGTATTAAATCAAAACCCAACCTGTATAAACAACAAGGGCAAGGGAAGAAGTACAAGAGATTCAGAAAAAAAGGAAAGGGAGGGGGCAGGGGACGAAAGGACAAAACTGTATTTGCTGTATCATACTCAAGCACACACACACACACACACACACACACACACACACACACGCACACACACGTCTAACTTACTGTAGTGATGGGCAGTTGACTGGCAAAAGGGTCAACAACACCTGCCATCACTGACTAAAAATAGTGCTACTGTCATCTCAAAACCAGCCTTTACAGGAGACAGCTTTTCTTTCAGGCTTTTAGAAAGAGCTTTACCGAAATGGACACAGCATGTGTGTAAAATGCATATATAAATATTTACCCTAAAATAATCAGCACCACAGTAGAAACTTTAATTCCTATTGAGATGGCATACCACCCTCCCTCCCTCCTCACACCGCAATCCCTCTTAGCACCCTTAGTGTTTCTACCAGGGAAACTGGATGTTAATAAATTCAGTCTTCTCAGTTGTTAAGAACTGTGAACTAAAAGTTACCTAGCAGGTCTGTGCATTCCTTAGTTATTGGATTTGGGATGTTTCTTTTTGTCTGATAGTTGACACAGCAGTCTGTATTACTGTACTTCCACAGAAATTAATTTCAAAATTGTATTGTGATTTTACAGTCCAATCATGTGCATTCTATGGGCATTTAACAGGCAAAAAGAAACATTCCAAATCACATAATTAAGAAGTGCACAGAACCACTAGGTATTTCCATGGAAAGGTGTATCAGTCAATGGTGTAGTCTATTAAAAATTCGCCAAATTACCATCCACAGGGATCACATGATGTTACTGCGAAGCTAGCAGCACCACAGACTGGCTCCTGCCTTGACTTCTATTTCTTAAATATCTTCTTCAACTAACTTACAACTTCTGTCTCCAGTGCTAGCAGTACTGACTTCGGATAGCCTCCCGACTTACCCAAGGTGAAGTCTTCAAGCAAAGTGGCTGAAAAAGTCATCGGAGCACAATCCACCAAATCCACGGTCGATTGCTGATATGGAGGCTGGAATGTGCCAGGTGCCCCTGACTCACACCCTGCTGCAGACTCACGAAAAGGGATCAAAGAGACCCAAAAATCAATTGGGGGTCTTCAACTAAAATTGCTACAACTTCACAAGCCCCAATACCTCTCTCCAAAAAGAAATTCATGGAGGAATTACTACCCTTCAAGCTGACACTACAAGAAATCATGGCGGAGCTTAAAACACTGAGAAGGGAGCTTGCTGATACAAACTGGGTTATTTCTGATGTTACAGCCTGCATGTCCTCTCTGGAAGGCTGGAAAAGCAAAACTGATCCAGAAATCGTTAATCTGTGGCAATGGCTACAGAAAACTGAAACCAAGCTGGAGGACCTAGAAGGCCGAAGTTGTAGGAATAACATCTTAAACTTTAGCCTTCCAGAGGACACTGAATGGCCCACACCAATCTTCTTAATGCAGAACATGCTCACAAAAATCGCTGGGCCCTGTCTCAATAACACCACATACATTATAAAGAGGGCTACCATTATTAGGACCAAAGCCAGCAATAGGAAAGCTGCCCTGTCCTTTAATTTTAACATTTCTGAACTATCTGGACAAAATCCATGTTCTTGGGCAGGTTAGAGAGTGCCAACAAGTGTTATGGGAAGGCCAACAACTCAGGTTTTCCCAAGACTTACCTGCCACCATCAGATAAAGCAGGGCGGAATATCAACAAATAGTGACCAAGTGTATAATGGCTGGAATTAAATATAGAGTACACTATCCCTCACTGCTTTCTGTATCTATCTCCGGATCCTAGCATAATTACGATACCACTCAGCAAGCCCTCCCAGCACTGCAGGCCCTGCTCCTGGATCTCTTTTCTGTTCGTTGATGTTCTGCAATCAGTAGGTCCTGTAGGATAGCTGCAAAGCGCAGCATGAATGTGCAAATTATTCTGTGTGAAAGTTTGCAGTTGCATCGTCCGATCGTAAGAGGCAGCAAAGGACTACATTGTTATCGACATCTGATCAGCTTAGACACAAGCAGCTCCTGCTAATCTTGCTGAATCAGCTTGTTGTTCTTTATTTAATTTTTTTTTCTTAAAATGCTGTTGGTGGTTTGGCTAGCTATATAACAACTGCTCCAGGGGACTGTCTATTCATCTGTTTGTTTGTTCTTTTTTTTTTTTTTTTGTTTAATATGACAGCCCTTGATTCTAGACATTACAGACTATTAAAGGACAAGCTGGGTTGAAACCAACAATGAAAAGGTGAGTTTCGATTGGGACTTTTTGGGCGCTTTCAACCCTCCAGCTTAGATATGGATCCCACTGTGCAACTGCTTAATTCAATTCTCTTTTCCTGCGATATGGCAGAAGACGGTTTTATTACGATGGGACCAGCAAGTGCAAGTTGCCCTCAATCTGACTGCCATGGACTTTGGTTACTGATCCGTTGCTGTACTAGTTTTTTCTTTTTCTTTCTTATTTTCCTGGTTTACTTTCTTTGTCTCTGATCTGAGAAGTTGTTCTCCTTTTGCTTACTACTAGTATAGTTAAATGTTAGTTAAGTTAATTATGATGTGAGAGTTGGGGTGGGGGTGGGTTAGTGGAGGATTTTTGCAGTTTCAGCAGAGCATTAAGTGCTGTAATAGGGGGAAGGATGTATTCACAGCTTACTCTTGTGCACATTCCAAGATAGCAGCTTTCCGTTTATTACACTTTATCGGGCTGCAACATATAGCAGGCTAAGCATTCCGTCAGCCCAGTAAGGGTTTTATTTGCTATGCTGTGGAAAATGGGGATTGGACAAGAGGGAGGGGGGAGGGGTGGGGTGATTGTAGTTTCATCTCCTTCCTTAGTCTTATTTTTGTACGACTATCTGTCTGCTCTGACAGATGCAGGAAGGAACTTTGGGAGTGTGATTACTTACAGTTACAGGGAATTTAGAGTTAATGTCCCTCTCTTTCTTAATTTTTTGGGAGTCAGTTTTAATCCTAGGTTAGGTTTACTCAAGGGGTTGGGGAGGGGTTAGGGAAATGGTATGCAATGGTATATGGAGAGACATACGTGTTATTACACCGATCTGTCAGTAGGGGATACTATATCAATAAGTGGTTTAAATGGCCAGTTATAAGTTCTGTTCGTGGAATGTGAAGGGTGCCCAATCCCCTGTACAGCATGCAAAAATGCTGTTACATCTTTGTAAATTAGCAGTGGATATTGCCTTTCTTCAAGAAACCCACTTGCCCTCATCCCAGATCCTCCAATTTAGGCAGACGTGGGTAGTACAAGCTTTAGAAACAGGGCCTTGTACTCGAAGGGGGGGGGAGTTGCTATTTTAGTAGCACGTAGATTGCCCTTCCAACTACTGGATACCATAGTGGATGCTCAAGACAGGTTTACCCTGGTCAAGACCTTGTTAGGTCACTCTGAGGTAGTGCTTGAGTCAATTTATAGCCCCACGGTAGACGACCCTCAGTTTTTCATGAGGCTCAAGGCCCAACTGGCCCCATGGTCTTCTAGCCCCCTTTTGCTGGGTGGGGGCTGGAATTTGGCCTATTACAATATTGTGGATTGTTCTAGAGACAATATCTCCTCTCTCTCCCCCTTGCTCAGCTGTCCATCAGGGAAATGATGTACACACTGGGTTTAATTGACCTGTGGAGAGCCCTCTTCACCCCTTGGAAGGAATACTCTTTCCATTCTATCCTCCACAATTCATTCTCCAGGATTGATTATTTTTTGTTGGACATTGGACACCTTTCTTCAGTTTTGTCATGTACCTATCTGCCTAAATTCATCTCTGATCATCATCCACCTCTACTGCATTGGAACCTGGGCCCTCACATTGCCCGGGACAAGGTTTGGAGATTCAACTGTCAATTGCTGAGGTCTGACTCCCTCAGATTTCATCTTGGCACTTTTCTCACCAACTTTTTGGAACTCAACTCTTCTACCATGCCCAAATTAGATGTACTCTGGGGGGCCTTAAGGTGCACTATTAGGGGTGAAATTATTTGACTGGCTACCATTAGGAAAAAGATTACCTCCCAGGTCACATCCTATCTTCTCCAAGAAATAAGGAGAATGGAATTGTCACTGTCCACTCCTCCCTCTCCTGATGATCTCTATACCCTGGAAACTCTTAGAGGCCGATATAATCTATTATTAACAGAAAAAGCTGAACATTTCCTCCAGCGATCCAAAATTCGATATTTTGACTAGGGGGACAAAGCAGGTAAGTTACTGGCCCTCCAACTAAGGGCCCAAGCAGCAGATTGGATAATCCCATCCATTCAAAATTCAATGGGTCATCTTGTTACCTCCCCCCAGGAAATAGTTAGCTGTTTCCGGGATTACTTGTTTGTTTGTTTATTCAAGGTAAAAACCAACTGAGTAAAAAAACATTTGCAATGGTAACCTTTACAAAAAATACAAAATACACTTCAACACTCAACATATTAAATACAATCAAACAACAATCATCAATACAAGAACATAGAAAAAGAACATCAATAACAATTACAAGGTTTCTGTATAGATATCAGCTGTCTTCTTAGGTGGAATGTTGATAAGGGCTTACCAGTCTTTTGCTTATATTCATGAGGAAGGCTATTCCAACATATCGGAATATAATTACTAAATAAATATTGGGAACGTTTTGATTTTACAAGGGGGACTACCATATCCGTAACAACTTGATTTCACAATACCAATTCAACACTTCTAAAGGAAAATCTATTCTTTAGATATACAAGGACAGAACCCAGCCCACATTTATAAGCAAACAGCTATTTATGGCTCTGAGCTGCATATCTGGTGACATCCAGCAGACCAGACCAGGGTTTGAATACCACAGCTTCCACTTGCATACTGTGTGACCCTGAGCAAGTCACTTAACTTCCCTGTGCTCCCAGGTTGCACCTGTAAAAAAGCTTTCAGCTTAGTGTGCTACTCCTGGTTAAACAACTAAAATAAAAAAAAAATAAAAAAAATGTATGTATCATTCTTCTCCTACTTAATGATAACCAACCTAACCTTTCATACAATTCGCAATGTTGGGTAAGTTTTGGACACCTGAAAATCAGACTGGCAAGACGACTAACTAGAACATCTAACTTTGTTATTCGATCCCTAGTGGCTCCGTCATATAATACACCCCCATAATCAATTAAAGGAAAAATCTGCATCTTAACTATCAGGTCCAATATTACAGAATCTAAGCAGTTTTTGTTCCTAAACAGGAAACCCACCCGCTTATTAACCTGGGAGATCAAATTATCTACATGCAGATTTCCTGACCCATAATTATCTAACCAAAATCCCAAATATTTATATTGATTAACTAACTCTATCCCCTCCTCTCTATTATCCACAATTTCCAAAGTCAAGTCATCTTTCCATTTCATAGAAGACCCAAACAGCATGCATTTAGTTTTTGAGGAGTTAAGTTTTAACTTCGAGTTGACAAAGTACTTTTCCATATTGTTAAAACTTTTCTGCAGTGTACGTTGTATTACTGAAACTGATTCATCCAAACAGTATAAAATGGTGTCATCGGCATACAGGTGGTAATGAGAGGCCCCCACATAATGTCCAAGATCTTTCAACTGTACTAAGAATAATAAAGGACCTATAACTGATCCTTGGGGCACTCCTCTCCGTACCACCTACATAGCCGACACAGTTCCATTTACAACTGTTACCTGCCGTCTGTCAGAAAGATAGGCGATAAGCCAATCCAAAACTGAATGGCTCATCCCTACCTCAGACAGTCTCATAAGCAAATTCTGATGATCAGCTGTGTCAAAAGCCCTGAAGAGAGCAACAAGAATTGCACCAGTATGACAATGGGCTTCAATTGCTCTGCCGATCTCATCCAGGACCTCCGACAAGGCCATCACAGTGTCATGAGACCTCCGAAAACCTGACTGATATGGATCCATCAGTTTTTCTCTTTCTAAATACTCCATCAACTGTCTTGTCAATGGTTTCTCCAACACCTTACTAATCAGAGGTAATATGGATATACGTCTATAGTTAGACAGTCGGCCAGGATCACCCACCTTAAAAATGGGGATGATTCTGGCCAACTTCCAACTTTCTGGGATACATCCCTCCTCTATCGAATGATTGAACAGGTAGGTTACTGGGTCCAAAATGTGGGTTGCTGTATATTTCAGCATCCTTGGAGACAAACCATCAGGGCCACTACTCCCAGAGATGTTTAATTGCAATAAAGTTTCTAGCACCTCACCACTCAATAAGGCATCAAAAACAAATTTAGAGTCCTCTTCCATATGACTTACAAAGTTAAAAAGAGGTTCACTAGGGCTATCAAAGAAATTACCCAACTCTATAAAATAATCATTAAACCTATTAGCAAGTGGCAACTCTCTCCCAAAGGATTCCTCCCTAGATAAATTAATGGGTGTCTTCCCCATTGTCTGTCCCTTTAATTTCCCTATAAGTCTCCAAAATTTCCCAGGTTTCCCTAATGATTCTTTGATTTTGGCCTTGTAATACTTATTTTTAATATCCCTTAGTGTGGCCACATACAGGTTTCTTGATTTCCTGTATTGTTGCCAATCACAAATCTTTCCCGAAACTCATGCCTGGGCCCAAGCTTTATTTTTAGCAAGCCTCAACTTAAAAAGTTTAATGGTATACCATGGGACAGAATTACCTTTTATTCTCCTAGTAATCTCTGGCATATGCCCATTACATACAAAGAGAAATTCTGATACAAAATAATCCCAAGCCAGGTTTATATCGGGTCTTATTTCTAGATGATCCTACTTAACATTCCCTAGGTCTGCTAAAAAGGAGAAATAATCAAACATTTTATAAGATCTTAACTTCAGGAGCCTAGAGGGTCCTTTCACTTTAATTTTCCCTTTGATACAATTTTATGATCACTAAACAAGTCTGCATCTACCACAGAAGAAACATAGTTGTGGGGACAGTTTGTAAGAATCACATCAATCAAAGAAGAATTACCAGGATTATGAATATTAATCCTGGTGGGTTCTGAGATTAATTGGTACAACCCAAGCTCCAAAGCCATTTTCCTGATTCTTTGGGATTTTACAGGGTGCAACCAGTCAGTATTTAAATCCCCCAGAACTAACAACTCATGGGAGAAAACAAATGAGGCTAGTGCATCCTGCAGTAAGTCAAACACTTGTACTGTTGTGTTAGGTGGGCGATACCCCCCAACCACTATTAAAGGTTTCCCTGACCCAGTATTAAACCCCAGTGCCAAATATTCAAGGTTTATACTATCCAAATTAAGAAAAATCTGAATAGGGGAGAATTTTTCTAAATAATAAACCACTATCCCTCCCCCCTTCCTAGTCCTATCAGTCCTTTAAAAATAATAACCCTGTAATTTTAGATCTAAGTCATCATGGGACTTACCCAGCCAGGTTTCTGTGTAAACCATAATCTCCGGTCTATGTTCTGTTAGGAAATCCTTAATTAAATCCAACTTTGGAATGATACTTCTTACATTTGAGTGCACAATTAGCTGACCGTGATGAATCTTTCATTGTCAATTAAGGGACCAGGATTTAAAGCAACATCCCCACTTTGCATCAAACCAAAAGAATACATAGCTTTGGTAGTATTGACTTCCTTAATACCTTAATTATCAATGGAGTCCAGACATTTTTAATTTCGTGTCTTCACTTTGCACACTTTACTCTCATCCAGACATCCCGTTCTGTTCAGGGGACATAGATCAATTTTTATGGCATATTCAGCTCCCTCACCTAGAAGAACACCAGATAACTGTACTGAAAGCCCCCTATCTGTAGCTGAAATATGCTCTGCCATTGATACATTGCCATTGAACAAAACACCAGGCCCAGATGGTTATACTACGGAGTTTTATAAAGCCTTTAAAAAGCAACTGGCCCTGGTTTTGTTAAATACATATAACTATATCTTTGAACACGGTATGTCAGACCGTTCTCTTACAGAAACCACAATAGTAGTTCTTCCCAAACCAGGGAATGATCCTCTCCTCATTTCTAACTATCGTCCTATATTCTTGATAAATGTTGATTTTAAAATACTAGCCAAGATTTTAGCCAGCAGGCTTGCAAAGGTGTGGCAATGTCTGATAAGTCCAGAACAGGTTTGTTTTGTAATGGGGAGATACTCCTCATATCACATGCGTAAATTGGCATATCTTTTCTCTGCATCTAGGGACTCCGTATTTCCATCAACGTTGATTTCCCTGGATGCAGGGAAGGCTTTTGACAGAGTCTCCTGTGACTATCTCTTCTACCTTTTGCCCAAATACTGATTCCCTCCGCAATATATTAACTGGATAAAGATTTTGCATACATATCCCACTGCGCGTGTGCTTTGCAATGGTCTGCTTTCGCAGCCTTTTTCTTTGCAACAAGGCACTAGACAGGGATGCCCTTTCTCTCTCTTTCTATTTGATCTTTCCTTGGAACCGCTTATCCATAGTATTAATGCTTCATCTTCTGTGGCAGGGATCGTTGTGGGGCCCCATCAGTATAAACTATCAGTTTATGCTGATGATATACTTCTCCATGTGTCCTACCCCTCTGCATCGATTACTGCTACATTGTCCATTATTAAGGACTTTGGTAACTTTTCCAACTGAAAACTCAATGTAGCTAAAACACAAATAATGCCCCTTAATACCCATACATTCTTCTCCGAAGTACCTCATCTGGGCCGCCAAAGGTTAAGGAGAACCTGAAATACTTAGGTATCTACTTCTCCACTTCTAGTTCTCATATGAAACAATATAATCTCGATAAAACTCTCTCCCAAATTAAAGTAGATCTAAATTATTGGGCCTTACTCCTTTTATCACTCTGGGGTCGTATAAATGTAACAAAAATGAACGTTCTTCCCTGTCTGTTATACCCCTTGCAAATTACTAATCTTTTTCTCCCAAAACTCATGTTACCACAAGAATGTAGAATAATATCTAGTCTTATATGGTGTAACAAGAAGCCCAGGAGGGCCCTTTCTAAGTTACAATGCAAAGGAGGTTTACAAAAACCTAATTTCTTCTCTACTACTTTTCTGTTACATGTTTGGTTCTTCTGCAATGGATTAAGGATATGGCACCAATTGATTCTCTGTTATAGTCTCCTCAGTGGTTACAAATTGAGAAAGCTCTTTGTTCTTCTCAGGGCCACGATCTCAGTACGCTTATATATGCTCCCTTTAAGAACATTCCCAAGGGCCTGCTAAACACCCCCATTAAGGTCACTCTCCAAGTGCATGCCCAGCTATGTGCTACAATCCAGGTTTCCTCAGTGAGAGATGTATCTCAACCTATGCTTAGAAATCCTAATTTTAAAATTGGAGGAAAATCTCGTCAGGAAACCTTCTGGCTGTTCAACCCCAAACTTAAAGTTGCCAATCTTTTGAAGGAACATAAGTTGCTGACATTCCAGGAAGCATGTCTTAAGAATAATCTTCCCGCTGCATACTGTTTTAAATACTTTCAATTTTCACACATGCTTCTTCACCATTTCGGGACAGGGCCTTGGGATCAAAACTTAACAGGTCCCATATTATCAATCAGTCCATCTCTTCCCACATCACATTTCATCTCGTTTTTCTACTTCCTCCTGTGGGATGCATTGGAGGAACTAGGTGGACAGCCACATTATATATGGGATCAGGTACTGCCTGTTACTTCATCTGCACCTAGGTCATAGCCCAAAATATGGTCCCACATATACAGAGATGTAAAGTGGGATAGGTACCGTCTACTACAATTTTATGTAATTCATGATTTCTACTACACCCCCATCAAGCTGCACAAATTAGGGAAACTTCCTTCCAACCTATGCTCGAGATGTGGAATTCAACCTGGTACATTACTACATATACTATGGAAGTGTGACAAGATTTCCTTGTTCTGGATGGCCATTAAGTCTAAATTAGATCCCTTACTGGGTCTCTCAGAAGCCTTTACTTCAGAAATCTGTATCCTGGGGGACTACGAGGGATCCTTGATTGGCAACCAGCATAAGCACATGGCCATTGTGTTGCTGTGTGCTAAAAAAATAATACTACACCACTGGCTAGACCAAGAGGTTTCTTCCCTAATAGAATGGCTACATGAAATTGTCTTTGTCTTACAAGCGGAGAATCTTATAGCTCAAATATCTAGAAGGTCACAATATTATCAAAGGGTATGGGCTCCTTTGCATACCTTACTCACCATCTAATTATAATAAACATGCTGTTACAATATATTCTAAGATGATAAAGTCTCTCTACTAATTTTCTTCTTATTTTTTCTGGTTATATGATATAGAGCTGCGTACCATGGGGAGAAAGGAGGAAGGGGAGTAAATGGGTGTGGGGAGAGGAAGGGGAGGGGATGGGGGGTTGCAGTTTGTTGATTGTTTACTGTTGCACTTATATCATTCCTATTAAATAGGAACACCCTTATAATTTCTATGTTAACTTCTGACACTACCAGGTTGTCATGACTAAGCAAGCTGTGTTTATCCTGTGACCTCTGTACAACAACAGTTTCTAAGTGCGGGAAATGTGTAAAACTCAATAAAGTGTATTGAATTTGAAAACAAATTAACGTCCACAGAGAGCTACTGTACCTTGCTGGGTGGGGGTACTAGACACAATGGATATTAAATATTTTTAATTGAATCTGTTTCCACCATTAGTAGGGTGGGTACCTAGTGACAGTGTGAGTCTTAGGGAAGGAAGGAGTTGCAAAGAGACCATAATAGTAAAAGCAGAGTTGTGGGTAAACTGAGCAATGACCACTATCCTCAGCCCTGTTACTTCGATAAAAATAGGGTCTCCCTAAAGAGGAGTCTGTATGAAGGCAGCTGCCACCATAATTTGATGAGCATATGACTTTTGTGCATGCATATCGTTTGTAAATGAGTGCTGCCTTTCTACTAATTATACACTGCCAGCCAAACCAGGTGCAATGTTGGGGAAAAAACCCTAAGGAGCTCCAGTCTTGCTCGCAGGTTTTTGTATGCCTTGATTTGCGCATATCCCCCAAAATAATAAATTTATCCACCATGAAATAAAACAACAACATTGCACAATATGGTTCTTGAAAGTATAACCTCCTACAAATAAAAAGATATTACCCTAATGGACTGTGCATTTTTCTGAGTTGTATGGCTGGAGTTAATAACTCAGCTTGTGAGGTGTGTAAATTTAGAAGAACCAAACAATAGGCTCCTATGAATAAAACTTGACATGGCTGATTATCACGCCCTACCTGTGTCCTATCTAATGAGCTGCTAATTGCTGACTGGCAGGAGTGCTCATGTTTGACAATACAACTCACAGTGCAGTTCAGTGGACGATGGCCCCCACTCCCACCCCCACATTCATATTAATGACTTAATCCAACATATCTCTTGACTTTCCCTGAATTTCAGGGATGTCACTGATTCCCTGACTTCGCCTCCGAAGTTTTATCTTTGTTGTCTCTAAGGTAGTTTCTTTTCTCTTTAAATTCACTTCACCATTTCTTTTGTGATCTTTCATATTTTGGTCATTCACTTCTGACTTCTCTAGGCTGCTTTTTGTTTTTTGGTTTTTGCTTCTAATAAAAATGTTAATAAAGAGACAATATACCTTTGAAAATCATTGTTCTTTTTAAGTTCCATTCTAATTCCATGTAAGTTCACCTGAAGTAACTTGAAATTTATACGAACATATGACTGTGCCAGCAGAAACAGACCACTTGGACTATCTAAGTCTGCTCGAGTGTGCAGCTAGCACCCCTAGTTTGCAGCTGCCCAACCCCCTCTTTGTCACCCCACTGCTGCCCCTCACCTCCCCCACCCTCACTCTCCACTGTTCCATGTCCCATACTCTTTTAAAGCTATTCACAGATTTACATGATACCACCCATTCTGGTAGTGCATTCCGTTTTGCTACCACCCTCTCTGTGAAATAGTGTCTCCTCAATTCCCTCCTAAATGTTCCCCGCTCTATTCTTAGCCCATGCCTCCGGTGTACCTCCCCCTCCTTAGCTTAAAGACCCTGTCTGCCCCATCCTTATTGATTCTCCTCAGATACTTGAATGTCTCCATCATGCCCCCCCGTCCCTTCCATCCTCCAGGATATACATAATCAGGTCTCCAAGCCTGTTCTCATAGTCTCTCCCCTCCATTCCACATATCATTTTTGTTGCCCTCCTCTGCACCCCCTCCAGTAGCCTGATATCATGCTTCAGGTATGGCCTCCAAAACTGCACACAATACTTCAAGTGTGGCCTTACCAGCAACCTGTAGAGGGCCACGATTACCTCTCTTCATCTGAATGAAAACCACCTCGCTATGCACTCCAGCATTTTGTTCATTTTTACAGCTGCTCTCTTGCACTGGCCAGTATTGTTCATGGTCCCTGTTACCATTACCCCTAGGTCTTTCTCCTCCTCCATGATCCCAAGCTTAACCCCCCAGCCAGTATTCTTTCCTTGGGTTCTTCACCCCAAAGTGCATAACCTTACACTTCTTTGCATTGAACCCCAGCTGCCACCTCTTTGACCACTCCTCTGGCTTGCTTAGGTCCCCCTGCAGCTGCTTCCATCCCTCCTCTCCATCTACCACTGCTCCCATGTTGGTGTCATCTGCAGACAGATTTACCTTGCTCACCACTCCATGCACAATGTTTGATATGAAGAGCCCAAGTAACACTGGTCCCAGCACAGAGCCCTGTGGCACCCTGCTCATCACTGGCTTTGGAGCTGAGAGCTCCCCTCCCACTACCAACTGTTGCAGCCTCCCACTCAGCCAGCTTGTAATCCAGTTTGCCATTTTTTCCCCTACATCTACACCAGTTAGCTTCCATCCAAGCCAACCCTGAGGCACCGAATCGAAGGCCGTGCTGAAGTCTAAGTAAAGAACATCCACCACATGACCATTATCCAGCTCACCTGTCACACAGTCATAATATTGTATCAGGTTGGTTTGACATGACTTCCTCAAAATGAACCCATGCTGCCTCACATCCTGGAGGCCATTGCCTTCCAGGTATGACACCAGTCTTTCCTTTAGTATCATTTCCATGGGTTTGCACACTATGGAGGTGAGACTTACTGGATGATAATTACCCAGTTCGCCCCTTGGTCTGCTCTCGTGTAACAGCACTTCATGTGCCATCCTCCAGTCCAGTGGCACACATCCCGACTCTAGTGAGGTGCTATACACATCCACCAGTGGCTCCACCAACACCTCTGCCATCTCCTTCAGCACCCTGTGGTGGATACCATCTGGCCCTGGAGGATTGTCTACCCTCAGTGCCCTCAGTCCCTCTAGGACTCTACCTCCCTCAATCCTTCCATCTGTCGCTCCTCTCCCCCCATCCCCCACTCCCAGCCCATGGTGGTAGTGGCCCTCCTCTTCTTCTGTGAACACTGAGCAGAAGTATTCATTCAGTGCTTCCACCTGTTCCTCCCCCTTTTCCATCCACTTCTCATCCTTTTTTATCCTCACTATTGTCTCCTTACACTTCCTTTTCTCCCTGATGTATCTGAAAAAGTCTTTCTACCACCCCCCCCCTTAATTCCCTGTGCTAATCTCAGCTCCCTCTGGGCCTTGGTTTATCTCAGTTTTCTGGTCAGCTCCCTGGACCATCTTGTATACTCCTCCTTGTTCCCTTCCTTCCCCATCCTCCTATACCTCTGGTGCAACTCTCGTTTTTCTCTCACCACCTCCACTATCTCACTGTTCAACTAGCATGGTTTCCTTGCTCTGCTCCTCTTACTCTGTGTCTTGGTGCAAGCTTCAGTTGCCTCTGTAATCCACCTTTTAATAATATCCCATTTCTGCTCCGCATCCATCTCCTGCTTTATGCCCTCCAGTTTCCCTTTCAGTACTTTCCGCATCCTCCCAAAGTCCACCCCCGTGAGGTTTACCACCCGGGTTACTGAGTTCTCTGGTTCCCTGCATATCATGATATTAAACCACACCATTTGGTGATCACTGTTGGCTAGTGGGTCCTCCACCCTTATTTCCCTTACTGCCTCCCCATTCGACAATACCAGATCTAAAGTGTTCTTTAGCCTAGTAGGTACACTGACCAACTGTGTCAGGAGACCCTCCAAGATTGCATCCAGGAGCACTTGCTCCCTGACACAGGAGATGACTAGAATGCTCCAGTCAACCCCTGGCAAGTTGAAATCCCCTACAATGACCACCTTCCCTTTTCTACATATTTTTCTGATTTGTCCTGCTAATTCCCTATCAAGCTCCTCAGAATGGGACGGCAGCCTGTATACCACCCCAAACCTCAGTTTCCTACCCCCTCTGTCTAGGAGCTGTAGCCAGATTGCTTCTGTTCTTCTTTCCTCTCCCTTGTCCCTTGTGCATTTGATTCTGTCCCTCACATAGACTGCCACCCTACCCCCTCCCCTCCTTACGGTCCTTCCTGTATAATTTGTACCCTGGTATTGCCAGATACCAGTCTCAGTGCTCGGTTGCCCATGTTTCCATGACAGCCACAATATTTACCTTCCACACTGCCAAGAGTACCTGTAGCTCAGCTGATTTGTTGCCTAAGCTTCTCGCATTCAGTGAGACCACCCTCCATCCTGCACTCTTCCCTTCATTGCCCTCTATCTCCTCCCTTCTACTCTCTCCGTTTTCAGCCACCCTGAATCCTTCACTGCTAAGCTGGGGGGAAGGCTGTGACTCTGCTGTATCAGATCCCTGCCTACCTGCTGTCCACTTGCCACCCCCATCTAGTTTAAATCCACCTTTGTCACAATATACCTCCCCAGTCTTTGCTTTAATACTGCCTTCCCCTCTTCACTCAGATGTAGCCTATCACTTGCAAACAGATTGTTATTATCGCAGGTACTGCCCCTGCCACCCACAACCCCATACCCCTTGGTTAGAAAGATATTTTCAAGTTTGCCTGATAAAATAGAGCCATTGGGATCAGAATTAATAATTTTATTTGAAGAAGCCTGATCACCCTCAGCATTGCCATTACATTGTTCTTTCTGCCAGAGTTGAAAAATATCTGGTGCCTTTTGGGTAGGGGGTCTAGACTCAAACAATTGACATACGGTGAGATAAAATTCTCAAAGTCCACCAAAAAAAGGTAATTGGTGTCCTTATAGGCAAAACTGGGGGGCACTAGTATTTAGACACAATGCTTTTTTGCCATAGTTGGTTCTTCCCTTTTATTGCCTTCTAGATTGTTTTAGACACTGTCACCTTTTGCTGATCATTGACTAATTGTGTAACATTCTAAGTTTAATACTATTTTCTACAACTTTAATTTAAGATGGGCAGCTAAGTGAGTTTTCTAATTCTCTTATTTCTAACTTAAGAGGATGTTCCGTATTTGCTGGAATTTAGCATTTTTTCCTTATGGGTGATGATGTACGTTTTGGCACATGTGAGCATTGAATTCTTAATATTCTTGCAGAACTAATTAAATTAAGTTGAGTGGTTGGGGTAAAACAGTTATTCATTTTTTTCATAGAATCTTTTTGCTTAATTTATTTGATTTAGATTGGTTGTTAACTGTTTGTTAACTGCCCACTTCAGGGGAGGATTTTTTTCCCTCCCTGTCATTGTTTATAATTTCTGTACTACACAGAAATCGAAAACACTCATACGCTGATTCAGTAAGACAACATGACAATACATTAGGTCTTAACCACACAAATAGTCTAATACAAAAATGAAGTAATACAAATATAAAACACAATCTCAAATTCCACTATCTGCTCTTTATAGGCTTTTAAGTGGAGTCCCTCTGCATAAAAACAGACTTAATTGACAGATGTTGGCAGGATTACTTCAAGTACATGAACCTAGTTCTTCTAGACCCTAATTCTTAGGGATATTTAGCCCTCCTTCTTATTTTGCTCTCAGATTAGGTTTTCTCGAAACGTTTGTGCACAGATTTCTCCTCTTTTTTCCCCTTCTTCCTTGTTTTCTCCCTCTTTCCTTCCCTTCTTCTTGCTTTTTTCCTCTCTTCTTTCTTTCCTTGCACACTTTTCTCTTATCTTCACCTCTCCATTACTGAACATTGTTCATATTACCACATTTATCACTTTTTGCAATTTACTGAATGCCTTACCATAACCTACCCTAGCATGTATTTCATACATGGTTGCTATTTCTGATCCTATAATACCCTATTGATTATAACCCTTCTGCTCTCCACTTACATCCTGTCTAGGTTTGTGTTTTATTATCAATACATGTATATAAGGCTTCTCCAATATGTTTACCCTAGATACTGCATTTTGTTAAGTGATATTTTATGCCTTACATGGAGGATAGTCTTCTATTGTATAAGATGTGTGCTTTCTTATAAACTCGAATTTCAATAAAAAGATAAAGTGAAAAAAATAAAAACAGACTTAGCAAAATATAAAATACATATGTCCAATTTTCTTGTAGCTTCAAAATAGGCTGCTGAAAGTGAGTCGAATGACAAATTTAACACTGGGACCTGAAACAGATAAATAAATAAATAAGTAAATTCTTAGGACGAAATTAAATTATGCCTGCATGAATGCATAGTCACTTGGATTTACCAGTCCAATACCAAGATAAAAACATCAGCAAATTCAGTTGCAGCACACATTTTTAAATAGTCCTAAACAAACGACTTGGGAGGTACATGAAGATCCATGTATAAAAGTGGTCATTAGGCATCTGTGTCACCTTGTTTCATAGGAGTCCTGGATGAAATATGCCATTGCAGTACTTTGACAATATTATTCACATAAATGCATCAGTCTCTCAGGGCAGCTATTTATTTTGCAGTTTTCCTGTTGGAAGCATAACACAGAAAAAAACAAATGCTACAGTAAACATAAAAGACTGACACACTCATGTGAATAGTATTAAGTACTGAGATGGCTTATTTATTAATTTTTTTTACCAGGAGAGACACATTAAGCTGAGAGCTTGTTTACAGGTGTCACCTGGGACTCAGCCAGGACTCCCTTGCGAATGAGTACATGTACCCAACTTGGGAGGTACATGAAGATCCATGTATAAAGGTGTCCATATGGCATCTGTGTCACCTTGTTTCACAGGAGTCCTGGTTGAAATAAGCCATTACAGTACTTAGATAGTACTATTCACACAAATGTGTCAGTCTCTCAGGACAATTATTTATTTTGCAGGTAGAATGCCCTGTGAACCATGTCAGCTTCTTTCCATTTCCTACAATAGATGCAAATGACAATAAAAATATAAGTACGTTTACCTAATTAGTATTAAAATAATAAATGAAAGGAAGGCGCAGTATTTAAAGAGGAAAAATACTATCAGTATTTGCACGATTTCTGTATCTCCACTATACATTTTCTATGTCTCTCTGGTGTTCTCCAATTAACAAGATAATAGGGAGAACTGTTACTTTCCAAGACACAGCATCACCATGATCTGTATCCTGCGTTTCATCATGACAATGTTTAAAATGTATCCTGTGCATTTCCACCTGTTTATGGCCGTGAAGTTAGCCCCCATGACTTCAAGGAGCAAATGTTAGCACATCTGTCAATGCACCTGCAGGCGCATCGCTGGTTGCTCCCCCCCCCCAGATATCGAGATCAGACTCAAAAGGAGCATCGCTCCATTCAGCATAAATCCATTCAGCCATAAAGTGTGCAACTAAGTATGCAGGAATTAGCATATGTGATGTCTCATTAACAAAATACTGTACATCAGAAGAAATCCCTGATTCTGAAAAATAAAACCAACAACAAAAAAAACAATAAACCTGTCACTGATTCTGCCTGCTCACTCATCACTGTTTACTCATCATGGCAGACTGTGTTGTAAAAATACTTATTTCACTCACTAAGGACTGATTGCTAACTTGAATATATATATATATATATATATATATATATATATATATATATTTTAATTTCATACAGTATACAGTAGAAACATAGAAACATAGAAACATAGACTTTGACGGCATATAAGGACTGCTTGGCCCATCTAGTCAGCCCATTTCCCTACCTACAGGATAGGCCACAGATCCTAGTTAACCAACAGCCTATTTCTTCCTACCCCCCACAAGAATTGCCTTATGTCTGTCCCATGCATTCTGGAATTCTCCCACAGTTTTAGACCCCACAACCTCCTCAGGAAGGCTGTTCCATGCATCCACTACCCTCTCTGTGAAATAATACTTCCTCACATTGCCTCTTGAACCGCCTCTCTATCTTTAAATTGTGTCCCCTTGTTCTTGCACGTCTCTTTTTCTGAAACATGCTACCCTCTTGTACTTTGTTGATTCTACTGAGGCACTTAAAAGTTTCTATCATGTCCCTCATCTCCCTTCTTTCCTCAAGGGTATACATATTAAGCTCCTTTAGTCTCTCCTCATACGGCTTCTCTTGCAGACCCTGCACCATTTTAGTTGCCCTCCTCTGGACTGCCTATAAGTACCCTAAGGTTGTTGAACATATATATATTTCTGTTCTGGGATATTTGAAAGAGGTCTTGATCAAGAAATAATTGTTTGATATCCTGTACACAGGGAAGGTCACAATAAATATAAAACAATTATTTCTTGATCATGATCTCTTTCAAATATGTCCAGAACCAAGAATATGATACATACAAGCCATATGCATCAAAAGTACCATCCCCCCCCAATTATTTTTATTTTCATGCTAGACACCTTTTTTAAGGGTAGATGATGGAGCCAAGACTCTCTATAAGAAACAATCCTTGTGAACCCTATGTTTTGTTTTATTTTTAATTTTTTTATTTTATTTTTGACTGTATCAGCCTACATGCAACAGGGTTGATTGCCTCCCAGAGATGTTGAAAAGGCTCTTATGAAAATTATCTCAGGGGATAACACTCAAAGTCAGTTAAGAAAGGCTCACTGCTCAAGTTTTGTTAAGAGACTGTATCTGAGGATAGAAATTGTTGTATCGGTAGCTCTTCAGAACGGCCCAAAGTAACACATCTATTACAACAATATTAAGAAATCATTTAGCAGATTCAATTAAACAACTGGCCACCCTAGCCACAAAGGAACAATGAACATTAACATATGAGCAACAGTAGCAAGGGAATGAACTGTATGTATGTATGTATCCACACTACTGGATCCTTACATTGGGACAGATCATATAGTGTATGAGAAGTAACAACGTGGTACTGAAAATAGATAAATAAATAAATAGTTCAAAACCCACAGGACACAATGAGCTATTATTTTTTTAGGAGACACACTTTATTAAACACCTACAAAGGAAACTGAAATGGGTATTTTGAAGTGCAGCTTCCACTGATCTTGTAAAATGCGCATTTCAGTTGTTTGTAGTCTTAATAAAAACAGTTTACAAAAAAAATGCCCCACTCCAGAAGGTATAAAACACAGAAGATGACAGCACATGCCTTAGAATGGTTTGGATAAGTAAAATAGAAAACAGACACAGAGGCCAAATATAAAAAATACACCATGCAGATTCCAGTGTCTTTGGAAGCAATCAGGCCCGTCCATCTCCACCCCATCCAACCCCCATCCCATTGCTTTTCACAATGTTAAGTGAGCATCTACAGTACCTGCCTTTCCATGCATTGAACAGAACTGTGAACTGTTTAACTTATGAATGTGCTCATATAGGTAAACCCTTTGTTGAATCCAACTGAAGATATTAACACTTTATACACATTAAAAGTTGCTTTTATTATGGATGTTTGCTCTAATATATGAATTTACAGCACATTCTCTGTGTGGTAGCACATTTTCCATGAGAGACAGATAAGGGAGTGATCAAGTTTGAGGATAAAATCAAGGACAGTTGAGAGCTATGTCCTTAGCACATCATCTAACACTTGCAACCACATTACACTTTCAGTGGGTTTAATGTGTCAATGTTTGGGCTGACAGTATAGGTTAGAGGAACGAGGTGTGAACGAGCTTGGTACGTCCAGCAGCCCAGACCTGAGTTTGAGTCTCACAACCTCCACTTGCATACTGTGTGCCTCTGAACAAGTCACTTAAATGCCCAGTGCTCCCAGGTCACCCCTGAAAACAGGCACTTGTGCCTAGTGGGCCTTACCAGGTTACCAAAAGACAAAAATAAAAAAAAATTAAAAATAAAAAACTTTGGATGGATTCAACAAAAGGATGTAACCACTGGAGCACATCCATATGACAAAAACTTCACAGTTCCATTCAAAGTATGGAAAGGCAGAAAGCTGTTCACTTACATTGTCAAAAGAAATTGGGTGGGGGCTGGGGATGAATGGTCTAGATTGCTTCAGAAAACAGTGCAGTCTGCATGGTGTATTTAGAGAAAACAGAAAGGCAATCCCCCCCCCCCCCCCCCAACAAGAAATGAAATCTTTCCTTACAGAGACTGAAATTCCCTGATCATGAAACAGAGTAAATATATAGCAGACCTGGGTTAGAATTAGTAAACAGTGGTTTAATTGCTTTTCGTTACATATACAGTACGTACTCCTCTGAGGGCTGAATTCCAGTTTGAGGATTGTCCCCTTAGTGGCTACAGAAACTGCTCACAGTACTATGAAAATGTGTTTTGAAATATACTGTCTCTCGTTTTGTTCACTCGAGGTATTTTTTCTACAATCTCTCAAGAGCAGGCTGAAAATGTTTCACCAACTAGCGAGGATGAGGGTGGCTGGGGAATTCAAGGCATGGGGATGAGTACAGAACCTACGGTATTAAGGAAGATTATACTTATCAAACACTGTAGTGCTTTTTAAAGAGTGACAAAAATGAGCTAGTTTGAATTTTGGAGCTGTAGTTATACTATGTATGTCTCCAAGCTAAACTTTAAAGTTTACTCCTGATGAAGGTCTCATCAAACAAAAGGCAAAAGTATCTACATTTCTACAATCCTAGAGTAATGGGTGTTATGGTAAAGGTGATATGAGTACCTGAATGCTGCTGTGAGTTGGAGCATTGAAAAAAGTTGACATGTGGTTCAAATAAACATATCAATTTGGCAGCTGGTCTCTCTTGTTGTGTCTGTCTGTGTACTGCTCATTTCATTATCTCCCATTTAGATTGGTTAAGAGTTGTTAGACAATGCTTTTAGATATCACAGGTAGGTCAGACAACAGCTACTGTGTACACCTACTCTGTATCAATGCACAGCATGCATATAGTATTTACTTCTATTAATCACCCTACATACTACTTGTTTATGATGCTGAAGAATATCAAATTGTTAGCAGTTGTAGTATTGTTAGTACATCACAGTTTGGTACTGAATTGCCGCTAACTTTTTCAAAATGAAACAAAATGACAATTTATGAGATCATATTGTCAGGATATACTGGTAAATGGATTGAGTGAGCCCAGACACTCATGTGGAGCTTAGTACATTGAAGCCTCTTCTACTTCATACAGTTCTGAATTCAATCATTTTATCAGTAGCAAATATTTAAAAAAAATGATAAAGCCTAATTCACAAAGCAGTCATTGGCATGTTTAGTTCCATAATTATAAACTCTATGGAGGGGAATATGGTGATGTGAAACAGGGGGAGAAATTGTTCCAAAAAGGTGAGGAAATATTGCACACTAATTTCTTATTTTCCAGATTGAAAAAGATTTTTTAAACCTGTTGTCCTGCTAAGATTCATAATATGGGATCCGAATGACGTGAAAGGTTAAAAATGAAGTGCCCACTAATTGATACATAGCATGTGTTGATATGGAGAAGGTTTAGTCTGTGGTCCATATATGTCCTTCCTGTCTGTGATATTTGCAAGCATAATCCAACACCAGTTTTCCAATCTGATTGACTGACATCAAAACATTGTAATTAAATGGGATATCAGGATGAACGAGAGATCATAGGCAGATGCCCATAAGTCAGCTAGGCTACACCGTCCTATGTCATGTTCTAATTGGTGGTCATAAAGGGCGGTGGAACAGATCTCTTACTCCCTATTTTTGTTGTGATCTGTCTGATAGCACATTGGCTGAACAACTATGGAATAAACCAAAAAAAGTGTCACTTCTTTTACTGTATCAGAGTAAGAGAGGTCCATCCCATCGCCTCATATGACCACCGATGAGTACCTGTCATTTTTCATTACAGAGTGAAAGTGAATGTTGTGAGAATGTAAGGGCACAAATCTTTACCAAATTGCAGAATATATGTATAATCAGGAAACCGTATTAGGAAGAAAGTATAGCGCAGTGGTTTAAGGCTCTGAGCTGCAAATCTAGAGACCTGGGTTTGAATCCAACAGCCACCTAGGTGCATACTGTGTGACCCTGAGCAAGTCACTTAACTTCCCTGTGCTCCCAGGTTGCACCTGTAAACAAGCTTTCAGCTTAGTGTGTCTCTCCTGGTTAAACAATTGGGATTTGGAATTTGTGTGTGCCATGGGGGCAGCATGAAGTTTTTTTCCCGTTTTAATCAGGATAGGTGATGGATCTGCATTGGAGTCAGAATAAATTGTAGATTTATTTTTAACTAAAGTAAACAGAAAGACTAGAGCAGAAATGTCAGATCAGGAGCTGTAGACATTAACTGACATTAGTTCCTGGACATGAATGGGCTTCCTATATAGACGCATTGTTAGAGTATTTAGGGCATCATTCATTAACCTGGGTTATATTGCATATTGTGCATATCTGAACGATACTGACAATAAAGTGACCCCAGTGTACTATTCTGTAGGAGAATACCACTATGTAGTTTATGAGATTATGTCAAGGAGTCAGAATGTGAAGTACAAAAAAAAACAACATATTCTGACTAATATTCTGTGACTTGGCGATATTATAAGAAACAATATCATGTTCTCATCGGTGGTCATAAGGGGTAGTAGGATGGACCTCACACACCCTATTTTTGTTGTGATCTGTGTGATAGACCATTGGCTAAACAACTATGGAATAAACCAAAAAAAATCCCTTCTGTTACCGTAACAGGGTAAGAGAGGCCTGTCCCCGCCACCCTATATGACCATGAGTACCTGTCATTTTTAACATTGAATACCACCAAATTCCCATAAGTTACACAATGGATTAAACACTGACATACTTGAAACAAATTCATTTGGATGTAGAATTAAACATTGTAATAATGTAAGGGCACACCAGGTTGCAGAAGATATGTACTGTATGATCTGGATAATGTATGAAGCATGGGGAATCCCTGAAGAGGTTTTTCCCTTTTTAATAAGGATGGATAACCAATCTGTAGTGGAGCCAAATTATATTAAAGATTTAGTCACAACTGAGGTAAACACAAAGAAGAGAGAACAAATGTCATATCAGGAGTTGCAGTCATTTAATGATACTTGTTTTTGCTAAAACTTAGACATGACTGAAATTCTGTAACTTGGTGATGTTAGAAGTTAAAATGAGAGCTTCCCATCGGTCGAGGTTAGGTTTGATGGGATTACTGTAAAAAGGTAAGAGAGGTCCCTCTCACTGCCACAAATGACCATCAATGAGAACATGAAGTTTTTACCTCAGAAAAACACCATGTTACAGAATATGAGTCAGGGTCTCATTTGTACCAAATTGTTGGTGTATGGGGGGGGCTGAATGGGTTTGTTAGCAATGTTAAGGGACACCTACAGGGGAAATTCATAGGCCACTTCCATTCCTCAAGGCCCCTTAACACACAGATCATGAAAAGCCTTTTCTCACTGTGTACAGTGTGGATAAATAAAAGTAAGGCATAAACGACAAAAAATCATTGATTTACTGTAAATCAGCTTTTTGTCCATCTCCGCCCGCTCAGCACAATGTACAGGAACCCAAGGGAAGTGAGAATTGTCAGTTTTCAGAAAAGTGTATCTGTAATTGAAATGGTAGAAGTTTTTTTTTTGTACCCCCAGGATGTAAAAAAAAAATTTAAGCACCAGGAACAAATAAATGACGTAGTTCACAATGTGCAGTTATAACCAACATATTACTGTATAGCAACTGTTGCTACTAATCATAAAATCAAATCAGGTTTGATTATTTGGTTTAAATCACACTGGAGTGTGGAGTGCATATTTATGGAATACATACCAACAGAGGTGAGAAAGAAGTAAGTGCCTCTTCTGGGACTTGAACCCAGGCCACCTAGAATACCGTTCTGGTTGTACTAACCAGCTGTGCCACTGAGACAACTGGAACCTGGGCTGTCCCCTAGAACCTGGGCTATCCCTGAACACATTACAGTTGTCTCAGTGGTGCAGCTGGTAAGCGCAATCGGAATGATATTCCGGGGCGGCCTGGGTTCAAGTCCCAGCTGAGGCACTTACTTCTTTCTTACCTCTGTTTGTACGTGTTCTATAAATACGCACATCTCACTCCTGCGTGATTGTTGCAAGAAACTTTTTGTGTTGCCATTGGGTTGTATTTTTGAGAAAGAGTAGTGTGCTTGGGAACAGCCCAGGTTTCAGTTGTCTCAGTGGCACAGCTGGTTAGCGCAATCGGAATGGTATTCTGGGCAGCATGGGTTCAAGTCCCAGCTGAGGCACTTACTTTTTTCTCACCTCTGTCTTTGGTTTAATGTCATGAAAATTGCCTTCTCTGATGTGTTTTGGCCTATATGTAATTTTTTTCTTTTAAGATCCTAAGTGTAAAGGATTTGATAAATAGGTCATTTTGGAGACTGTAATGTTGCCTCTGGGTTTGCAAATCTGTGTTTAAAGCAACTAGCGATGTCTCATTCAGTTCTTTCCTGCAGTCATTCATTGCATTATCTATGCAGCCTGATGCATTTTGTGTGACCTTTGTAAAATTAAATTTGATTTTGACTTTTGAAGAGTACAAGGATGCAATGTTGAATTGACTTGCTTTCATGTTACCTGGATACTCGGTTGTTGTATGTATGGTCTATTCTCCAAGTGTATTGCTTTTGCCACAGTGAGCTGCTGCGGTTTTGATCAGCATATACTCTTTTTTTTTCTTCTACTCCAATATCCATGATTGTATAATATGCCTGTTGCTTCAATCTAGGATGTTACATCAAATCCTTTTCAAGCTAGCTGTGTTTATTTTGTTTTTTAGCTCCGATTTTTTTTAATGAGTCTGTCCATCTGACTGAACAGCAAATAACAATATAGAATTAGATCACATTACTATGCTATCCTTCATGTGTTTCTCATTTGCCACAGTGAGCTTTTGCAGCTTAGATCAGCATATATATTTTTTTCTTTTTCCTACAATATCCATGATTTTATAGTATGCCTGTTGCTCAGATCTAGGATGTTTCATCAACTCATTTTCTAGCTACAGATGAGTGTATTTTGTGTTTATTTTTTTATTTTATTTGCCTGATTTTCTTTTTTATGCCTCTATTGATGTCGATAAAGCTAGACATGATGACAGTCAGGGTGCACCAGATATACGCATCAACTATATATAGCATCAAATCTGCTAGTAATAAAGTTTCCTTATATTTGGTTTGTTAGTCATTCATTTCTGTCAGCATATTGTGAATGAGAAGCAGTTTGACGGGGTTTGGGTAGGGGCATGAGGGGTGGGGGTGAAGTGGGTCAGGATTTGGTGGGGGGAGGGGTGGAATTCATATTGTAGCCATTTGCTACTAATTTGCTACAACTTGCTACTAATAGTGACATACATTAGAGATAGTTATTTAGTCTGCTACTTTTCCGGTGTGGTCATAAGAATTGGTTAATACAAACTGGATCAGAACAAAAATAAATAACAAAGATCTAGAACAGCTGTCCTCACGGCAAAACTGTGGAGGGTCTGTTAGCTTCAGCACCTACATTCTAGGGTTCTCAGGGAACAGTAGATGATGGACAAAGGATGAAAAAGGGCATCAGCACACAGCACTCTGTAGCAAGATTTTGCACCAGTAGAAACATGTACACCTGTGGATGCAATAGCTCATAAATGCAGGACCAGCCTGTATGAGGGCAAAATAAGTATGGTATAAAAAAAAGCATGATAACACATCCAGACATTAGATCAGTGAGTTACTGTTACACTACAGGAAACAGGAATGTAGTCTAGAAATAGGGGTGTGAGGATAAGCATCTAAAAGCATGAAGGAAACACCCGACTTTAGTCATTGCTGATTTCTGTAGCTGGCAAGTGCATGATAATGTAACAACTATTTACAGTGATTTTCTGTGAACCTCTGAGGAAATTGCATAAAGACACCAATACATAAAAAAATTAGAAGCTAAAAAAGAACTAATTCATGTTGCGTAGAATAAAGAACTATATAAATAAAAAAAACAAAACAGTGACTTCAAAAATTATGAATTAGGGTTAGATGTACTAAATGATATTGAAAATGCCATGCTCTCTATCACAGACACACACACACACATGCACACACACACTATACACTCACACACAAGCATAGCACACTTTAACTCAAGTGAAGATAAAACAGTCAGCAGAAGCAATTTCATAACATAAGGAGATTTGATCAATTATTAATAACAGAGATAAATCTTGCACAAATGGAAATTTACATAAGGATCAAAGATTCAGATCCTGTGAAAATTCACTGCTGCTTTTTTTTCTAAATTGCACCTATCATTCAGGATCTATGACATTACATCAGCTCAGGATACTCAGGGGGAGGGGGGAAATGAATAAATACATCTGGATGTAGAAGGTAACGACATGTATCTTTCATTGCACATTCTTAAAACAAAAACTAGAGGGAAACAAAAAAATGCTATACACTAGAAAGCAGGTGTTCCTCAAACCTAACAACCATGCATGAGTCCAGAAACAGATTGCTGGTATGCATGGTCTATCTGACTATGTTTCAATGAATCAGGAGTCAAATGACTGCATTAGCTAAATCAATTACATTAAATAAAAAAATAGCAAGTCACAACTTTACACAAGATACCATCAAACAGAAAACACATTCACACACACAACAACAACCACAAAAACACACTTTGTGAATACAATCGGAGGGCAGCAATGAAAACATGAGCTACTGAGGGAGTACATTTTGTTCAAACATATTAGCTGGAACTTTAGAGAGAGCAGTTCAGTGCGACAGTGTGTGTGTGTGTGTGTGTGTGTGTGCTGTTCTTCACTGCAGTGAGATTTTAAACCAAATTTTTTTAAACCCTTTTTTTGTTGAGAGAGCTCCATCCTATTTTAAAGTAGTGGATCCCTTCCCCAGCCACCCTCTCACCAGTTAAAAAAAAATAAAAACAACTGTATAGAAAAATAGAAACATAGAATTTGATGGCAGATAAGGACCGCTTGGCCCACCTAGTCTGCCCATTTCCCTACCTAACGGATAAGCTGCAGATCCTAGTTAACCAACAGCCTACTTCTTCCTACCCCCCACTAGAATTGTATGGGACACAAGAGGATAACATCTGATGTAACCTGCAGGTTATTTCGGGGAAGAGAATATGCTACACTGTAAACACAGCAGTACTTTGGGGATGGCTCAAGGTAGCCATCAAGTGGTTACAGGAGGAAGCACTACTAAGCAAATACTGGAATTCAGCATCACACACTATGGTAACAGTATACCGCCTGCTGCCACATCTCTGCCGCACTGTGGGAGCTCCCTACTGCACCGATACTGTACCGAAGGTACTGACCAGTATATCTCACTACTGGAAAACTTCACTGTAACTACCACTGTATATTCCAGGTCCACCTCGAAAATGAGCTTGCTCAATGGTGATCACCTGGTTAAATAAAGTCTTTGATTGATTGATTGATATTCCTAGCACGACCAAGCACTGCAGACACTGCCAGACAGCTAAGATTTTTTTTTTATTAATGGTGCTGTGTTGGTATTATTTTGATGGATGTTCCAGTCAGAGATAAACAGGCCAAAGAAATGGATATGAATGATCAAATGAGCAGCACTAAGAGAGTCCACCCACCCTACCCGTGTGAATGATGCAACTGCATCACATGCCGTAGTGTACGGTGGTATATGGTACACTATCTGGTCTAAGAGGTGGTAATGTTTTCTAGTACTACAACTACTTCTACTGAATGTGATCAACACTCTGAATCCTTAAAGAAGAACAATTAAAGACATAGTGATCACCACTACCCAGGCAGGCAGCCAGTCACACATTACATCAGTCAAGTGCAGTGCAGTCATGAAAAAGTTTGGCACTGCCACATGAAGACCTGATGATAGACACACAACACAATTACATCCTTCCTAGTTTCACAATTGCTGCCAACCACTGCCAAATAATTTAAGTATCAAAAATAAAATATAGAAATAATCTCAGCCCAGTTACTGTAAGTGAGATGTAACCAGGCTAGCATATCATGCATACATAAACAATAAAGACATTATAAAAGTGATGGGTAGTAGTTGTGACTTGTGAGGACAAAAAGTGATAGTAGTAGTAGTAGTAGTACTAGTAGTAGTAGTAGTAGTAGTAGTACCCTACCTTCCAGATCACATAGTGGTACCAGGTACCACCAGGTACATTTGTGACATAAAATGCAGTTGCTTGCTGTATTTGGACTCTGAACCCACTGATGTTATTATTTTTTTTCTATTTTGTGCTGCTTACGTGATCATTAAAGTAGTAGTGGCCTGGTCAAGTTCGTCCTGACCTGACTTGTTGCAATTAATTGCTACCTCATGTAGTAGACCCTATTCACAAAAGATTTTCACACAGGCACACATTCTTGAAAGTGTTTTGTGGATAGGGCCTGCTCAGAGCAGTCAGTGTATGTTTTATTCAGGTATCATATTTGAAGTTAAAGTGAAGAATGCTGACTTTGAGAAATGTGAGGCGCTCAGCACTTTTTGGTGTCAAACAGGATCGTGTGTCAGTAATGACATTACCAACTGAACTAAACAATCGTTCTAAACAGATGCTAGTCAGAGGGCAATTAATGTACTTCATTGCAATGTTTATTAAAGCAGGCCATGTTTTTTGTTTGGATTTCCAGTATTGCAAAGGATCAGCATTCCAGCTGATATTGGGCTCTGCCAGGTGCATTTCAACAATGGTCTGTGCTGAGGCTGTGGTACAAGAGGCAGATGAAGAAGATGTTACAATTACATCTTCTAAGTGACTCCAGAGACAGGAAGCTGAACCAAGTCACTGTGGGACAGTGTCATGTTTGGCTTGTGGTGAAGAAAAAGATTCAGCTGCAGTGGCTGAGGAGGAAGAAGAAGAAAATGCTGCAACAGTAGAGGATGGGACACTTGATGCTGTGCTGTGTTGTGAAGAAGATTCTGAATGTGGTGTGGCTGTTGTACTCTGTTCCATGACAGCATGCACCTCATCAATTATTTATTGTTTTTTTCTCTCAAAACAAGTGTCATCATCATCATCATCATCATCATCATCATCACTTAATAGTTGCTTTGATTTGTATCATGGATCCAAGATTGTTGCTTTAATGTAGTACTCAGAATGAAGCATTTTACATAGTTTGTCATCTTCTTCAACTTTTTTGATCATACGTCTTGTTAGATCTTGTTTTATTCTGGGGGCAACCTGCATGTGTCAGCAGCACCCACTGGCAGTCTGTGTGATCATGGAACTGTCTTGCTTCTCTATCTTTTCCCTAATCAGATTCAGTCTGAATTTTGAAACTTTTATTAGGGGTATCATCTGGCTAAGAGTTGCTGTGTTTGCACTAACATCCCTGGTGATTTCTTCAAATGGCTGGAGCAGGAAAATTAGAAACTCCAGCATGGCCCTCTGTGATAGAGTAATATAGATGTCTGCATCACCAATTTTATTTTCCAAGGTGTATTGCCTGACAGTTTTCTTTTGTTTCAGCAGACTTTGGAACATATAAAAGGTTGAATTCCATCGAGTAGAAATGTCTTGGATCAGTCTGAGCAATGGTAAACTGTGCTCCTTCTGTATTTTTTTAAACAAGTGATGGGCTTTACTTGACTGACTGAAATTAGTGCATATTCTTTTAGCAGTGCTAATGAGAGCCTTAATCTCCATGTCGTCATTGAGAAAACTGTGAACTACTAAACTTAAGCAATGCACAAAGCAGCAGATGTGAACAAAGCACACCCTCCTCCAAGGCCTTCCTTATGTTGGATCCATTATCTGCAACTATAAAGCCAACTGACAGTCCCTGTGAAGTGAGCCATTGCTGTATTGGTTTTTGGAGCTCTTCACTGATGTTGTATGAGGTATGTGCAGATGAAAAATAAAACATTCTTAGAACAGCAAATGCTGATGCTTCACTGTCCCCAGTCCCATGTGAATTATTGAAACATGCTCAATGTGCCATGACAGACATGAAGGGTTCAGGCTGAAAACTTGTCCAGACATCTGTTGTGAGATGCACCACCCTCCCAACACCATTGCACAAGACTTGTCTTAATGTTTATATACAACATCGTAAAGATCTGGAATCCCTGTTGTCGAGAAGTATTTCTGTGATGGTATACTATATTGAGGTTCAAGGTACTCAAACAGCCACCTGAAACCTAAATGTTCAACCACATTATATGGTAACAAATCAATAGCTATTATTTCTGAATTTTTTTTGGTTATTGTAACAGCAACAGGGTGAGTCGAGGCGTATTTGGCTTTATGCTCGTATGTTTCTAAGATGATAAGCTGTCTCCATGAAGGAGGATGGCTTTTGAACACATGGTCTTTTTCAGTAATAGTAGGAGGAGTCCTTCGAATGGGAGGAAGTGGTGGTGGAGGTGTTTCAGTAGTGTTGTGGGGGCTACCACTGCTTTCATCTATGGGCGTTTCCCCTGAGTGTAGTGAGCTGTCACTGTCACTTTCTCTTCGAGACTCACAACTAGAGTTCTCAGTAATATTATGACATCTGCCTAGGTGCCTTTTCAGTGCTGAAGTTCCCAATGCTTCTTTATTTTAACCCCTGCTGATTGGCCATTTAGAAATAGTGTATGTTGCTACCAACTCATTGGAAGCACTCGTGGAGAAGTATGACCAAACAAAAGATATTTTTTTTAGTTTTTTTTTCCAGGAAGGCACAGCACCTCTGTCACCTTTTCAGGGTCCCCCCCCAGATTTTTCTTGGGCCTGTTTCTCTTGTGGTTTATTCCCACTGCCCCTCTCCACAATCAAAACATTTATGCCTGTTTCTTCTTCATCTGCAGTTTCCATCCCCTCCAATAAACCCTTGTGCTGCATGATCATTCCCTTTGTCTTTAGTATTACCCTCATTGGGTTCAACCTCAGAAGAATCAGATGAGGGTGAGGGACTGGCAGTAGCATAGTATGCAATTGTTCCATACCGTTGAGTGCCTCTGTGGGTGGTACCCACCAAGCCTTTCATTTTTTTAACTACATAATTTTTTTTTACTTGGGATTGATGATGATCTGAGATATTCACCTTTTTTGGATTCAAGCATTTGCTTGGAAGATGAAAGCTTAGACATGAAAAAATAACTTTTTGAGGTTTGGTTTTGTTTTCCCTTTTCAGGCTGATTGTTGTCTTTTGCTGTGCCACTGCCTACCTGAGAAATAGAATGCACCTCTTTAACACTTTGATCCATTTTTTATTAGTATTCTAACCTGTAACAAAAGATCCTTCTAACTAACATGATGTCCTTCTGATGACTCCCACACATAGGCCTGGGACAAATTTACTGTCATGACTCATGACTGCACACAGCACACCGACAGCACAGCAGTCCACCACCACTTCCTCCCAAGATTACCTGACTGACTCCTTCAATATAGTTAGTTACTGTTAAGTGACCAAATTCAGCAACTGTTAAGTGTGCCTCAGAATTTGAATTGGAGATGCAGACACAGCTGGTGTAATAGCTGCACACAGCACAGTCTCACGCTGGGGGTTGGTTAATGCTTATACATAATGTAATGCAATATACTGTAAAACTAAAGATATTAAGGAGGAATAATGGGGAATGAGTGATGATAATGATGACACTTGTGTGTACAGTAGTTGTACTTTACTTGTGTTGTAGTGTAAACAGCCTGCTACAAGTCACAAAGTCAGAATTCCCCTGGGCCACCCATAGCCAGCAGCACAGGTGCATCAACTTGTATGTTGTTTGTCTGAACAATATTTTTTTAATACATGAAATCATGAATGAACGTTAACAAGTGATAGTAATTTGTGATCAGATGGCAAAGATTTATTTCTTGTGGGCCCCCTACAGTCTCTCTCTCTCTCTCTCTCCCGCCCAGATGGCACAAGTCAAAGATTTATTTAGCCAGCCTGCTGCCCTTGCCCTGTACACACAGCAACACTGAAGCCAGGAAAAAAAATATTGGGGATTTCTGGGACTGGTACTCTTCTCGTGGGCCCCCCTGCAGTCTCTTTCTCCCCACCAAGACAAAATTGTGAATTAACATTAACAAGTGATTGTGATTCGTAAATGGATGGCAAAAGTTAAGGATGCATTTTGCCAGTCTGATGCCCTTGCCTTGTACACACAGCCACACTGAAAAGCCAGGAAAAAAAATATTTGGGATTCCTGGCACTGTTACATTTCTCATGGGCCCCCTGCAGTCTCTCTCTCTCTCTCTCTCTCTCTGTCTCTCCCCCCTCTGGATGGCACAAACCAAATATTTATTTTGCTAGCCTGCTGCCCTTGCCCTATACTCACAGCCACACTGAAGCCAGGAAAAAAATATTTGGGATTTTCTGTAACTGTAAAATTTCTCTTGGGCCCCCAGTAGTCTTTCCCTCTCTCCTCTGGATCTAGAATGGCACAAGTCAAAGAGTGTGTCAGCCTGCCCTTGCTCATATACACAGTTACACTGTCTGAAGCCAAGAAAAGGAAAAAACTTGAGATTTTCTATAACTGTCACATTTCTCTTGGGCCTCCAGTAGTCTCTTCCTCTCTCCTCTGGATCTTCTGCAATGGCACAAGTCAAAAATTTTGCCAGCCTGCCCTTGCCCATATACACAGTCACACTGCCACACTGCCTGCCTTTGGCCCCCCAGCAGCCACCTAGGCCACCACTATCTCTCCAGTTCCTTCAGATTCCTCCTTTCTCCAGTCCCAACCTATCATCCTCCCCAATGTTCAGTTTCTCTCCCCCTTATCCCACTAAGTGTCCTTTCTCTCTCCTAGTTTGACTTGTCTCCCTTCCCCTCCAAAAATGTATAGTTTTTTATATTTGTGGTTTTTTTCTTTATGGCAACTTCTTCTGATGACTTTCTACTGCAGTGAGTGAGCAAGGTGATCCTCCAACCATCCTCCTTTCATCTTGGTTGCATTACGCACTCAGTGAAGTTATATACTGTGAGTGCATCACGTGACTGTCAGTTGCCTGATTAGATGCCACTGGCCACCTGTACATGGAGTGAGCATGCTGACAGCATCCCTATGGCAACAATACATAAAATGGCACAAATGGCACTTCCACACACCTGGAACCGGACTTCTGCAGCAAAGTCCATATTTATCCGGTTCCATGGGTTGCGGGTTTGATCCAGGGGTCTGGAGCTCCCATGGAGCAGTCCACCCAGCCCCAATCAATACTAGGCTTGGTTCTCTTCAATGCCTTTATTAGTGAGCCTGCCAAAGGGCTAGAGGGGCAAGTATGCCTGTTTATGGATAACACATAAATCTGTGACAGAGTGGACACATCTGGGGTGGAAAGAATGAGGGATGATCTGAAGTAGCTGGAAGATTGGTCAAGGGAATAGCAGCTGGGTTTCAATACAAAAAGGGGAAAATCGTGCACTTGGGGCACAGAAACCCATGGGCAATGTGCCAATTGAGCTTGGAGGTATTAGCAACCACAAAACAGGAAAGGAACCAAAGGGTAATCATTTCTGATGACCTAAAAGTAGCCAAGCAGTGTGATAAGGCAGTGGGGAAGGCTAGCAGGATGCTCAGGTGCATAGGGAAGGGCATTACTAGCAAAAAGAAGGAGATTGCATAACCTCTGTATAAATCACTGGTAAGACCCCACCTGGAGTACTGTGTCCAGTTCTGGATGCCTCACCTCCAGAAGGACATAGATAGGGTAGAGGTGGTACACAGGAGTGCTAACAAAATGATGTAGGGCCTGCATCAAAAATCCTACTAGGAAAGAATCAAGGAACTAAATATGTACTCTCTAGAGGAAATGAAGGAAAGGGGGGTATGCTAGAAATGTTCAAATACCTCACAAGTATTAATAAGGTACAGGAAGGTAGCATTTTCCATAAATAAAGATGCTCCAGGACAAGGGGCATGCTATGAAGCTGGGGGGGCTCAGAGGAAATATGAGGAAATACTTATTCACGGGAGTGGTGGTAGATGACTGGAACAGCCTCCCAGCAGAGGTGGTGGGTGCTAAAATAGTAACAGGATTCAAGCATGCATGGGTTAGACACAAAAGGACCTTAGAAGTAAGGCAAGGGGGGAGAAGACCAGACATTGAGTAGGGTCTGCAGTGGCATAGAGGTAAGGAATATAGAACAGACTAGGTGGGCCACGAGCTCCTTATCTGATGAACACTTCTATGTTTCTATGCTCTGCATTGACCTCCTCAATCAGTTTCTCCTCCTTACGGGCATTGTCTGCTGGTTGAGGGGACTTATCCTCGACCACAGCTTGTGGCCTGAGGACACCCTTTTTCTCCTGGTCCTTTTTAAACAGGACTTTTGGCTAAGTGACTCATGGTTAATGTCCCTTTTGTTGCACAACTCTAGCAGCTGTTCTGATCTTAGCTTGTTATAATCAATTGGCACCTTTGCTGCCATTATTCTGATCACTGGCTGTACCCAAAAATACAGGTGAAAAGCAACAAAAGAAAACTGTTTTTCCTGTGCACTTTATTTTTTATGAATGGATAGGTATTTTGTGAAATCTCTAAAGACTGACTCTAGGTTATTGAAACCTGGGGTAGTTCAGAAAAAAATGCATTGTAGAAATTCCTGGCTACAAACATTATTACAAAAATAGAGAGGAATCAAGAAAAGGTGGAGGGGTCAGCCTATATGTAAGGAAAGATATTCCATCTTATGAGTTAGAGACAAATGTACAAACCGAAAGTGTATGGGTCTATATTAGACCCACAGGCACTTACCAGCTACTTATTGGGACTTGTTATCATCCACCGTCTTCTGACATAAACCTAACTAGGCAGTTAGCTGAAGAGATCATGCAATTAGCAAATAAAGACCCAGTCCTTATACTAGGAAACCTTAATCTCCCCACCATAAACTGGGATACCCTATCTGGTACCAACCAACGTGATGAACAACTTCTTTCTGTCATTATAAAGCTAGGCCTCAAACAAACTGTTTGAGAGCCAACAAGGGGGAAAATCATACTAGATCTTGTAATAAGGAATTTGGAGACTCTTATATCCGATTCTCGGATTTTAACTCCTTTGGGAAACAGTAATCACATAACTATATTCTTCTCCATGCAACTTCCTCTTCAACCTAAAACCAATAAACTCAAAATAAAGCAATATCACAAGGCTGACTTTAACAGTATAAACCATTCTTTAAACTCATTAAACTGGGAACGGATTCTTTTCCCTTTGAAAACTGAGGAAGCCTGGGACTTTTTGATGACAAAAATTTCCCAACTTGAAAAACAATATGTCCCTGAAGAAAACAAGTATAACATAAAAGAAAAAATTCCCCCATGGTTTAATAGTAACATTAAAAAACTAATTGCACATAAAAACAAACTTTTTTCCAAATTAAAAAAATGTTCAACATCTCAGAAAGACTCTATGCTGCCAATATATAGGCAGACAGGTTAAAACTTACAAAAACAAATAATTTTGGCTAAATGTAACTTAGAATTTAAAATTGCACACACAAAAGATGGTCATAAGGCTCTATACTCTTACTTAAATGGAAAAAAGGTAACAGTAATTTAATTGGGCCCTTAGTTTCAACCAATAGAACCATAGGATCTGATATAGAAATAGCAGAATTAAATAATTATTTTACATCAGTCTTCATCCAAGAGTTAGCTTTTTCATCTACTGTTGCAACATTAAATACTGAAATTCATAAAATTACCATTTAGGATACATAGACGGCTTTGAATTCCTTGAAACAACATACTAGTCCAGGCCCAGACAACATAACCTCTAAATTTCTCCTGGAGACAAAGGATTCCATTATTTTACCCTTAACAATCATCTTTAATAAATCTCTCCAAGAATCCTCAGTTCCTGCTGATTAGCGTACTGCCATAGTTACACCTATTTTCAAACAAGGCTCTCATTCGAAAGTTGATAACTACCGGCCTATTAGCTTAACTTCTATACCATGCAAGCTAATGGAAACAATTATTAAACAACAATTAGAAAGTTAAATGTCAACTTTAAACATTAGGGATGAATACCAACATGGGTTCAAACCAGTTCTTTCCTGTACCACAAACTTACTTTCTTTTTATAATCACATCAGTTATAATCTGGACTGTAACATGCCCATGAATGTTATTTTACTAGACTTCGTTAAGGCATTTGATAAAGTTTCACATGCCATCTTGATCAACAAACTTAGTAATATGGGTTTCTCACCTTCATTAATTCTTTGGATAAATAAATGGCTAAACAATGGAACTCAGAGAGTTAGGGTAAATGGCTCATTGTCTGATATAGGAGAGGTGATCAGTGGGGTTCCCCAGGGATCGGTGCTTGGCCCTACCTTGTTTAACCTGTTTATAAGTGATATGTGCATTTCATCCAATAACATCATGGTCAAATTTGCTGATGACACTAAACTTGGGGGAAAGGTAAATAACCTGAACAATGAACAAAATCTACAAACTGACCTAGCCTTAATTGAGCACTGGGCATTTACCAACAGAATGCACTTTAATATATCTAAATGTGCAGTGCTACACCTGGGGAAAAATAGCCCCAGACAAATATATTACTTAAATAACTCTATTATTAAAACCTCTAATTCAGAAAAAGACCTGGGAATATTAGTCAATGACAAACTATCCCCAACTTCTCACTGTACTAAAATTGCAAACCAAACTAATGCACTACTCCATAGAATTAATACAACTTTTGTATCTAGATCAGAGCAATGTCTTATATCTTTGTACAGATCCCATGTTAGGCCCCATTTAGACTATGGATCACCTTTCTGGAACCCTTATTTAAAAACTGATGTTAATAGAATTGAGCAAGTTCAACATAAAGCCACCAAATTTATCCCTCATCTCACCAATATAGATTATAGTACTAGATTACAAATAACAGGATTACATACACTTAAGAGAAGAAGAACTAGGGGTGACCTACTGCAGCTGTTTAAAATCCTTGAATCCCCTGCCCAAATATTAATATGTGGTATTGTATACTCCACAAGAAAAATAGTGGCTAGACTTCATAATAGACAGTTGGAAGTAATGAAAGCTAATAGTAATAAGAGACTAAACTACTTTACCATTAGAACACCTAGAATATGGAATACATTACCTCAGGACATTGTTGATTCACCAAACATTACAATATTTAAAAACAAACTTGACAAGTGGATGGAGGATCAGGACTTGGGTTAATGTTCCATGTATATGGAGTACAATCATGATGGGCAAATTGCCTCCTTTTGTCCTATAAACCAAAGTAAGGTAACCAAAGGTGACTGTGTACACTACACAAGTCATTTTCTCATTTTTCGTTTTTTTTATTTCAGAAAACCTTTGAGCTAAATTAGCCCTTTTTCAAAGGTGTCCACGTCAGGTAAAATCAAACAATACAAACAGTACAAAAACATTTACAATCACAAGTAGTCTTATTTAAGAACATCTGTAATAAATGAATTTTAACAGCATTTAAAGTGCGTAGACAACTGATTTCGGTTGGTAACAAATTCCAAGCCTTAGCTACTCTCATTGATACATGCCTTACCCTACAAATACCTTTCAAGTAACCACTAAGTGCTGGCTTGTACTTGCATGTTTCACCTGAATCCCTTATGTTGCCACCAGATATGACAATTCCACCTGTCCACACCTCAACCCACACCACTCTCACAGCTCGCTGCTGCTCGCCTTCAAACTTGTTCGTCCCTCATTGTATCCTTGAGCCCACACTCGACCCTCTGCAAAGGTGGTGCACCCCAGACACCTGGACCCTCTGCGTCCAGCTACCAGTCCCCCTTGATCAAATCGAGGCTGACCACTCGAACCCCAGGTGAAGTATGGTTTCTGTCATATCAAACTTCATTCCACTCATTGCCCTGCATCAGAAGGAATGTGTTTTTCAAACTGCTTAAACTAGGTTTATCATGCCTCTTTGGAATGACAGTAAGCACATACATTTACAAACTATACCCCTTTAATTAAATGCACACCCATGGCTCAATTCAGAAAGGTTGGAGTAGAGCTTGCTTCAAGTCCTGTATCAAACTGGCAGCTGTGCCAAACACATTGATGCAGCTTGCACCCAATTCAGAAAGGTTGCATGCATTTATGACACTTTCCCTACTTTATGGAGGCTTGCACTAATTATTTGGCGTAAGCCCTGTAAAAAGATTCCATGTTTGCCTAAAAGTTAGACCAGCAAAAAGCTGGTCTAACTTGTTGCAAATGGTGCACAGGACTGTGAATCCTGACTGACAGTTGCAAGCCCCATGCACAAAATGTTCAGAGCACCCAGGGCTTGCGCCAGTCCAGCTCATCTCTGAATCAAGCCCCCAGTCTGTATATTGGGCTAAATAAGAACTACTCTATTTATTCTACTTACACAATATATTTACATGCTGACCAAAACAGAACAATGGTGCTTGCAGGAGAAAACACTGAAAATAATAAGAGTTAAATCATAAAAATGCAAACTTAGCTTTCCTATAGCTAGGTCAAATTTACAAGTGAAGATATGAAAATAGTACAGTTTCTTGTCTTCACAGAACTTGAACCACATCAGAGCTCCCCCCTTTCAGTCTTATACCCTTGGTCTGCCTATTGCATTGCACACTGTTCCTCTTCCTTGTTTGGCTCACAGTGAGGGCTTTCTTTTATAGAGAAAACTCCAATGTGTCTCAGTACACATCTGTTTTTTAACTTTCTCATTAGGACATGTTTCTTGCAAATAAAAACATTTTGTTTGTAAATAGGACTATACAGGCTTTTGCTGGAAACCAGACATTTTCTGTATCCTCATCATTAGGAAAATTCAGTTTCCATGTTATATTAATAACAAAATATACTCAGACAGCCCTCCAGTTTGCTAGCATCGAGTGTTTGTCAACAGTTGCACTATTCCAGAGTGGTACCCTGCCAGCAGACTCCCAGGAACAGACAACATTTATTACCCAAATTACACACCTAGTAAACGCTAAGATAAACAGCAGAGCCATTTAGGAACATTTGAAAACATATAGAATTTGACCTAGCAGATGGACACTTCAACTAGTTTGACAGTTCATTGTATTAAAACATTAGTATACATTTATGGCACAGCTACCCATGATGCTTTGTAATTGGTTTGTGGCTTTTAGTGTGTATGCCTGTGGTTGGGGAGTGACATAGAAAGTAAACAATTTCAACATTTGCTATCTCTCTCTCTCTGCATCCATTTATGTATCCTAATGCTCTTCTTACAGTCTTTCCTGTGTACCACCTCTAAGGGCTCAGTGTTTTTTCACAACACTTAAGTCCTGATTTCAGTGGAAGGGCTCTTAGGCTTCAATAGCAGCATTTGTGGATTCCTGTGGCATGATTTATTCATTTGTGAGGCAGAATGCAGTCCTGCCATTGGCTAAAATATGACGTGATGTCATTTATGACATCACATGCTGAGCATAAAGTCGGCTTTTCCAGATAAACATGGGTAAGGTAGTCAGGCACTATGGAAAAACTGTATATCTGAATAACAGTTCACTAAGAGAAATGAATTCTGCAGCACTGCATATATTCTGTGTGGTACCATGTGATAACAGTGATGGAATTTTGGTGACAGCAACATCAGTGAGTGCAAATTGGTGAATATCAAAATGCTGACGTGCACCACAGTGAAGACCAGTATAAGCGATGTCCTCAATATTCTCCCGGGGAGTGACATACTTTTATATTTTTATGTGGGGGGGCTACACCCAGCACACCCCCCCCATAATTTATATAATCAACTCCAGGCAGTGCTGGACTCAGGGACAGGGAGAAACATGGGATAGGTGGAGAAAAAGCAACTGCAATACTTAAAAAACATACACTTACACAAAGGTAAAACAGCAGCAACTGTAGGAATTAAACCCCATCCCATGTCCCACTAAGCACACACATCTGTCCACTTAACCATAGGTGCCATGCAGTCAGCACATTTTGCAGCCTCACAGAAACTCCTATTTTACTCCTCACTACTGCTCCCCCACTGGTGAATCGCTACAATACTTTCGCTCATTCTACCATCATTCAATAAACAGTCGCCCATCCCTCCTTCGCTGTTTTTATGTTGCTCTTTTTACTTCTCCTTAATCTACTTGCTCATATCACCAGTTACCATTCTGTGCCATGTTGCAAATTCTGTTGAAGATTCTGCATAGAACTGTAGAATTCCAGAGGCCTTAACTACCTCTGAGTATACAAAATATCGTTTTCTATGGTAGGTAGGTCAGTGGTGGCATAACAAGAAGCTTTATTGACTTTTTCTGCTTAGAATTTTATGTTGCCATTATGCAGTCTGGAATTACATCAGATTAAGTAATGCAGTATAAGAAGGGAAGTTTTTCCTTTAAACTCAGCTTTATTTAAGGACACTCAATGCATACATTGGATGCATAAGTGAATATTGTAAAGTACAGTTATTACATTCATTTTTATTTTGTGTCCCTGTAAACACTTGTGTCTAACAACCTGGCCCTAGATAAGGCCCTCCTCCATGCAACTTAGGGACTACCAGAACCTATTTCAAAAATCACAATTAACACCCAACAGTAACAGTAAATTACACCACAATCAAAGTACTCTTACATATGCTGTGTAGTGCTTCTAAACACAGATTTGTTTAGCACCTTATCTGATCCCCTTATTTCTCTTCCATTGTCCACTTAGAAGTTGTTGCTCATTTTGTCCCACCCCCAATTCAAAACTGATATAGGAATCCTGAGTTTGCCATTGGGCTACACATTTATCTGTATCTCTAGTGAGATGTGACTCATTCATCCTTGTTGCTGGGGTCTGCTGCTGCCCTAGAATGTCCACTGCATTGGTCACTGAATTCCTTTCCTCTGTCTGTTCCCACTCCTCCAAAGAGGAGTTGCTCATCCTTTGCTACTTTAATATTTATTAGCTTTCCTCCTCTGCACAAACATTTTGGCTTTCCTCCTCTGCACATGCATTTTCCCAAAATGTAAAATTCCTCTCAATTGATTTTGGACTTTACACACCTCAACGATAAATCCTTAAACCACTTCCTCCTGGACAATGTTCTCTCATCCCACTCTCACCTTACTGTGGATGCAAGTATCCTCCCTGATGCCCTCAGTGACCACCAAATGGTTTACTGTGTGTAAGATCCATTGTCCTAAAGCCCCCCAATTTGTTTTTCACTGGCCCCTCAGGTTGCTGGATGTGTCCTCCCACCAACCTGTTGGCCACTGACTGTTTCCCCATCTCTATAGCCACCAATATCAATTCTGCTCTTCAGTCCTTCCAATTCAAATTCATGGCTGTCTGGGATCACCATGCACCCCATAGGAAAACCAGACTCTGGGGCTTCCACCTCCCCTGGATTTCAGAGTTGATAGCTTGTATTTGAACCTAAGACCTAGCCTGGTTGTCCTAAAAGATCATAGACTTCTCTGCCACCCTGGCCAGTCACTGGTCCTTTCACAACACCTGTACGAAAGGCACCAGGCTTCTGAAGTCCAAGTATTTTGCAGCCATACTTCAGAACGACCTTAATCACCCCTCCAAGTTTGGGAAAATTGTTCACTTCCTTTTTTCTTCCCCTGTCCTCAAGGTTGACAACTTCTTCATCTCAAAAACTTGTATCATTGCCTCTTACTTTATCTCCTACTTCACTATCTGTGCTGTTTCCCTCATCTCCTCCATATTCTCCACTCCCCTGTGCCTCCCCATGCACTCCTTTTCCTCTTCTCTAACCACTTCCTCTGCTTCCCTAAAGGCCCACCTTGTTTATAACTCCTACATGGGCATAAGCACTGATGGTCTTGACCCCCAAGCTTCTTCATCTCTCTGCTCCTTCTACTGCCTTCCCTATTACCCATCTCAATCTCTAATTGCTATCTGCCACTATCCCTGATCACTGGAAACAGGCTACTGGCATCTCTCTCCCTTAAAGTGGTGATTCTTTCCTCCCGGTAACTACCGATCTATCTTTCTACTTCCCACTCTGGCTAGGTTGCAGGAATACCTTGTTCTCTTACAACTTTCTTTCTTCTTTGACTCCTCCTTTTTCATTCTTTTCCAGTCTGGCTTCAGGAAATCCCACTGCACATCCACCTCCCTCCTCTGGCTCACTGACTCCTTCCTTTCAGGTATTGATCAGGGTCAGAGCACCTCCGAAGTCTTTCTGGACTGTGCCTCTAACCTTACTGCATGGCTGAAACTGGACTTTGACAATATTCAGCACTGGTTCCAATCAAATCAACTTTTACTAAATGTCAAGATGGGAAAAAGGTCTCCATAACCATTGGCTCCCTACAGAAGGCGTACCAGGTTCACTCATGTCTCATCACTCCATACCCTCTATGATACTGCGATTGAGGGTGTTTCCTTCTTTAAAAGTAGCTTAGGTCTGACTGGACTGCCATCTCAATTTTTTGGCACACATAGATGGTATTCACCTTAAGCTCCACCCCAAGCCTTGCTGCACTCACAGGAACAAAGCAAGTATCCTGCTTCCTTCCCACCATGAGGTAGTATTGAAAAAGATCCTCCTTATTTTCAAGTATGGTTACATAATCTACAGCGTTGCTCCCAAACACACCATTGCCAGACTGGATCCCCTCTTTTACTCCTTCTGCAATCTTGCTTTGGACTGTGTTCCCTTGTAACCACAACTGCTCTCTATACTCCCTCCTCTCCCTTGATGCTTTGACCCTTATCCACTGTCCCCCATTTATACCCAAATTCTGATTTGACTCACTCTCTCCAAACCTTTCTTCTCCTCTCCTCTCCATTCCCATCATACTGCCTACCAACCCCATAGTACTGTTTCTCATTCTCTTTCTATTCCCCCAAGGAAATCTACTACTGGTGAGGCTGCCTTGTCATACTGTTACCCAAAATCTGGTCCTCTATTCCACTGTCCATCTGCTCTTTCTCTTCTCCCTAAAGTCTCTTCTTTGTGACTTTACAACTCCCTCCTGAAACTGTCCCTGACCCCAGAGTTTAGTGGCCTCCCATTCCCATCCATGGATTGCCCCAGCCCTGATACACTCTTGAGTACTTACTCCTTCACATATTTTTACTTTGGAGCTCTGTGCCTTTAAATTATTTCATTAACTAATTGTTTTTAAGATGGACAATATTGATGTCATAAAGAGAACCCATCAGCCCGCATTTCCCTGCCTCTTACAAAACCCCATTGTATTGAGGAGAAGCACTGGGGAAACAACCTGCTGTGCTTTCTTATCCTGTGTACCACTTGAATAAAGCACTGAGCTGTAATTATTGGCTCCTTTGTTCATTTTAATAGCTTTCAAGCATACTGCTGCTGTGTTCTAACATGCTTTTGAGCCCCCCCATCTATACACCCTGTTTGAGGTTGTTTCACTATGCCTTTCCAAGGGCAATTTTACAGACCTTTAAATACAGTTGTCCTTTTTTACCCTGCACTGAAAAACACATCTTTAATGTTTTGTACCTTGATCCCTTTTGATGTACTCCGTTGCTTAGCAATGACTATAGTTGATGCATATCTGTTAACGTACTATTAATTCTTTCATGTTATTGTATTATCTTCCTCAACACCTCCCCCCAATGCATCTGGAAATTAGCTGTTTTTTTTCAGCTGAGTATGTCTTTCATGCCAAAACTTTTGAAAATAAATATATAAATTACTCAGTGTTTCACCTCTCAATCTCAAAAAACAGAACTCCTCCTTGCAACCCATGCCTGAATAGAAGGGCATTATTATGACAATCAATTGACAGTAATTTCATCAATAACCACTGTGGCCATGAGCCTAGCAGCCTTTTACTTTTGTTTTCCAGAGGATTGCCCTGAATGGCCCAGTACTGGATTTGGGAATGTTGAATGAACTGAAACTGGGCAGATCATCTCGAGTTCCCTATGAATAGTGCTCTGGTATAGATGTATGCATGGGCAGCACCCAAAAATATGAAAATGGACCCCCTTTCTCCACACTCACTTCTGCATACTTCTGAGCTTTCCATGCCAAAATGCTTTTTGATTGTAAGGGTGAAAAAATGGTGGTTTACCTTTCCAGCCATGCTACTTCCTTGATAATTGAGAGGAGGACATTTTAATACCCACCCAATGAATATTATCCCGTTCCTGTTCTTTGAGATTTACTTGTGCTTCCTCCTCACATTTGATATGAACTGTGTTTACATTTTGACCTTGTGAGGTTAAAAGCAAAGAATATAATGTAGAGATGAATCAGCCATTACTGTTAGTATTCCAGATGGCCTAAGGGACTTCCTGTCTCCAATCCTAGTGTATTCTGTTACTATTGTGATAATACTATACCTCTGTTAGGAATTGTCTTACATTTATTTGCGTATGTTAACTGCTAAATAAGTGGACACCTGTTGCTGAAACATGTTGCTATTGTTCTGCATTTCCTTTGTCCTGATTCCATCTTCCCCACGTCACTGCACATATAGTGACCTCAGGAAACATGATACACCTTTACCCAAATAGTACCACATTGCCCTGTGATTGCCTTTCCCTTCCTCAACCAGTTCTTCAGCCCCGACTAACATTTGATACTTCATTTCCCTACAGATGTTCCAAAGTTTATTTTAGACTGAATATCTTATATGTTTATGCTTTAAGAGTTTGTTGCTGTCAGTAGGTGGCATGCTTGCCTCTGGGGCTAGATGATTGGAAGGTCATGGGTTCTTGTCCCACACCAGGTACTTGGTTTAATACCCCTTACTGACAAAGTAATGCAGTACAAGGGGTTCCTGCACTGTTGAAGTACCACCCTTTGGATGAGATATTAAACTGAGGTACCGTCTGTTGGTTTCTGGTTGCTATCCAGGTGGAAGTTAAAGATCTCATGGCATGTGTCAAAGAAAGTAATATAGCACAGTGGGTTAAGGCTCTGAGCTGCAAATCTGGAGACATGAGTTTGAATCCCACAGCCCCTACTTGCTTACTGTGTGACCCTGAACAAGTCACTTAATTTCCCTGTGCTTCCAGGTCGCACCTGTAAACAAGCTTTCAGCTTAGTGTGCTACTCCTGGTTAAACAATTGAAAAAAAAAAGTAGAAGGAGTTTTCCAGGTGTCATGGGCAACATTCCTCTGCTAATAATACAGGTCTATGCACCCATGCCCATGACACACCTGGAAACAAAGTATCATAGCCTAGTGTACCTTTCTTGATCAAAAATTATACACTAAATAAATAAATAAACAAATACATAAGTTATGCTAGATAGGGGCCAGCATTCTCTTTTTTAGCAATAAATAAGTGCTACAAATGCATGTTAAGTATGAGACCCCTCAAATTTATTTTGAGTTACTTTCGGGGACTGTGTGTTGTTGCTGATTTCATTCCAGGGTTACTTTTGAGGACTGTTTTGTTTGCCAGAGTGCCTTTTGTGTGATTCTTTTCCAGTTCCAGGGTACTCAGCAAATGGGGAGCGGAGACTGGGGATCAAATGGACTCACAGGTTGCTGCAAAGGGCTGGATATAATTTGATTTTTGGCCCTCCATCCAACCCTCCCCCACCCACCCAATAACAATATAGGCTACTAAACCACCAATTGACTGACAGCACAGGCGGTGGTTAAGAAGTAGCTCTAAGGGGGGGGGGGGTGTAAATGGTGCACCTGGGAAATGTAAGCAGGTAGTATGTGGGATCTGAACATAGCATTGGGGGTTTGCTAACTGAGTTGGGAAATTAAGTTTAAAAATATCCTCAGGCTGTGAGACAGAAGAGGAGAGAGAGAGAAAAAAAAGGTAGCTCTAAAGGGAGTGTGAGCAACTAGTGCTTCTGGGAGGTGTTAGCTTGAAGGTGGGTTTTGATTATTGTATTGGGTAGTGGTAACTGAGTGGAAAAGAAAACACTGTATCTGGGTAATATTATCATCAGGTTGTGAGAAGGGAGGGAGACAGAGAAAAGAAAAAAAAATTTTAGGAGTAACGGGTAAGTCCTGGAAATAAAGAGTAGCCATGATGGGATTAATGCAGTGCAATGGCTGTGAGGCGGCAGTATTCATGGAGACCTTCTGAAGAGTGTGGTGTTGCCCCATCTGCAGGCACCTCTTTGGGATGAGGGAGGAGGTTGCCAGACTCAAGATTGAGATGGCATGGGTCAGTAGGACCTACTACCCCACTCAGGGACCACCAAGTCTGCCTCTGCTGTCTCAAAGGGCACCAGGAAGGAAGAGTAGCTGGACAATGGTGGGCTTGGGGAGGGTTAGGGCAGTGGAGCGTAGGCACATCCCCAATCCCATACCACTATGGAACTCCTATGCTACACTGTCAGGGTGGGACTGTCCCACAGGGGCAGCCAAAGTCGTGACTGGGATGGATGTGGGGGTCCGCCATGGTGGAGACCCCAAGGGGGGTAGGAGAGGGCCCTAGAGGAGGAGGAGGAGAAGGAACTGAATCCTGGTGGGGGCGTCAACAGTAAGTTGAGTACAGTCAGGGACAGGTAGGGATGATGAGAGGGTGATAAGATGCCTTCCTGGTGCCACAGCTTGTAGGGATGGAAGGAGGACCCTAGGGATCACAGGGCAGGCAGGGAGGGAGACCTGGCTGTCATTGTCCACTTGGGGACAAATGACCTGGTGGGGGAGAGGCCAGAAACAGTCCAGGAGGAGTTCAGGAAACTGGGTAAGGGTCTTAGGCAAGTGGCACAATTGGTTACTTTCTCGGAGGTGCTACCTGTCCATGATAAGGGAGAGAACAGGATGCTCCACACCATGGACTTCAGCTTATGGTTGAGGAAACTGTGCGCAGAAGAGGGATTCAGATTCACTGGGGACTGGGGCTCCACCTGGAGGAATGGAGGCCTGTTCAGGGGTAACAGCCTGCATCCCTCCAGAAGGGGAACTAAGATTCTCAGTGAACAGTTTAAATGCTACATCATTAAGCATTTAAAGTAGCTGGGGGGAGATGAAATAAGGCAGGAAGACATAGTCCATCCCCCTACACGCTTACAAGGTCAGCAGTGGGTATCCCAAGGGTGCGGAGTACCAAAAGGAACAAATACATACCTGTATAGGTAACCAAGAGGAAGAGGGAGGGGACAAGAGGGAAGAAAATCATGGAGGAAATGGGAGAGGACAAAAGGGCAAGCTGAGGGGAGATGGAAGTACAAATTGGAGAGCCGAGTGTACAAATGTTGAAGTCTGGGCAACAAAATGGCAGACCTTGAGGCCACCATGGCAGCAGGAGAACTGGACATAGTAGCAGTTACAGAGACTCGGTGCAATGAAAACCAGGACTGGGATGTAGCCATTCCAGGGTATGCTTTATTCCAGAGGGACAGGGTAAGTAGGAAGGGGTGTCTCTTTTTGTGAGAAAGAACATAAAGGCCATGGAAATGCAGGGGGGACAGAGAAAGGTGGAGATTCTGTGAGTCACCCTGAAGACCTGGAAGGGGGCTGCTATTTGAACAGGGCTGATCTACAGATCTCCAGCACAGGGGGAGGAGGGAGATAAGGATATGATAGAAGAAATCCAAGGGATGACTAACAAGGGTGAGGTATTTCTGGTGGGGGACTTCAATACGCCAGATGTGGATTGAAGCCTCCCTGCTGCAGCAACAGGTAGGAATAGGGAAATCCTAGACTACATGCAAGGGGCGTTCCTCGGGCAACTAGTTAAGGAACTCACTCATGAGGGGGTGATACTGGAACTGGTACTGTCAAATGGGGACACTGTTGTTGATGTCACAGTGGGAAGCCACCTGGGGACCAGTGATCACCGGATGGTGTGGTTCAACTTTAGGACTGGGCCAGAATCTAGCCACACTAAAACAAGGGTCCTGAACTTCAGGAAGGCTAATTTCAAGAAAATAGGAGAGTGCCTCAAGGAAGTCCTAGCAGGAATAGAGAAAATGGGTGGGGTAGAGGAAAAGTGGGCAAAAATAAGGAGGGCCATTGAGAAGGCAACTAACTTCTATGTCAGGCAGGTAAAAATACAGCAAGAGAAAAAAAGAGACCACTATGGTTCTCCAAAGTATTAGACAAAGTAAAGAAAAAGAAGCAAGCATTCAAAAGGTACAAGTCAACACAGAAGGAAGAGTTCCTCAGAGTTCCCAGAGTTAGGCTGTGGCATTCGGGAGACTGGGCATTTTTGGTGGCTGCACCTACCCTGTGGAACTCAATGCCTAGATATTTAAGGGAGGTCCCCCTCAGTAGAAACCTTCAAAAACGGGTTAAAGAGCTGCTCTGGTGGTCCTGTGGGCTAAGACACTCGACACCTTACCTTGTGCTATGCTGGCGACCCGGGTTTTGGAATTACCTCGGGTCATAAGGGTGCCAATGTGGGGGGGGAGGGAGCAGGATTGAGCATTAGCTGTCTTCTCCCAGGTGGGTAGGTCACCCACCTATAGTCCCGCCACCACCGGATGGAGGTCTGGTGGCAGGCGCAGGCAGCAACAGAGTGACAAGTAAGGTAGGACATCCCATAGGGCATGATGTGTGCATGTCTTCACATGCATGCATCATGTCGGGGAGGCGCGAGCTCAGGGACTGGGGAGAAAAATGAAAAAAACATAAAAATTACCTACGGGGAAAAAAGGAAAAAAAAAAGGATTAAAGACATTCCTGTTCCAGCAGGCTTTTAATATCTGATTTATTTTTAAAGTATCTCAAATTGGTTTTAAGTTCCATTATCATAAGATAGATAGTTTTAGTCTGATCGATGTCTCCCAGCTGTTGTTGTATTTTTATGTTGCTTGCATGCATGTGCAAGAAACATAGTGCCATCATCCGAGTTTTCGGAGGTGTGTCAGCCCGTCTTCCAATGCAGTCAGTGTGTTTGCAGGCACGGCCCCAGTTCCCCAATCACTGCTGCAGCTGTCTATGACAAGCTGAAAATGCAGTAGCATACAGTTCAAAGGAGAGCTCCGTTTCAGTGAGCAGAGCTCCCCAGCACACACACGCAGCATGGCGCATAATCGCGTGCTGAGTCGCTCCCCACGCGCCCACTGTATGGCCGATGGGGGTGCCCAATCCCGACGGCTCCATCCCCCCAACAGCTGTCCAGATGCCATGCTGGGAGCCCACCCCAGTGTGGCAAAAACTGTTATAGCTGATGAGGTGCCCAATCCACTCGGCTCCAGGCTGCACCCCCCAAAAGCTTTCCGGTGCCACGCTGGGCCCACCCCAGCATGGCAAATCTTTATTTTTGGCTGATGGGGGTGCCCAATCCCCATCAGCTCCACGTCCTCCCGAAGACAGCTTTTCCTGCTGCTGCAGCTGAGGAGCCCACCCAGTGTGGCAAATGTCTACTGTCGTCTTGGTAAAAAAACCCGAAAAAACTATGAATAAAAAATGGTCCCTCAAAGTCTCCCTGCCCCTCCCACAACCGCACCCACCCACTGCACACCCTGCCTCCCCACCCCTCACCCCACCTTACCTCCAGAGCTCGGGAGCAGCGATCATCAGTGGACCGGGAACATGTCTGCACTCTTCAAAGCCGACTGCGAAACTGAGGAAATGCCCGGTAAGCTGTATAATGGGATAGATAGGGTTTTTTCAACTTTGTTGCATATCTCAGGCATTTTGGGAATTTTGGCCCCAAATTTTCAACATGGGGTTTTTGGGACCCCTCCTCATGAATTCTTGCACTGTCATGGCGTTAATCGGGCCCGAAGGGTGATTTCGCAGTCACTGCACGAAATCACCTTTCAGGACCAATTTATGAAATGACACTGCCAGTGTTCATAAGGTGGGCTCTCAAAAGGCCTATGTTGAAAATTTGGTGAAAAATTCTAAAAATGACTGTTTCTGGCGTGCATTGTGCCAGTTCCTCACTTGCGCTCGTAAGTTTCTGAAATTTTCAATATTTTCACTCCAGATTTTCAACATTGCCATTTTACCACACCTTCTTATGAGTAATACAGCTGTCATTTTCACATCTCACCCAAAATGTGTTTCCGCCTATGTAGCGCACAATGGCGCAGTCGGTGTGCGAAATCAATGTACGGGACAAATTAGGGAAATCACAGTGAAATTTTTCATGAGCAGAGGTCTTAAAATGGCTATGTTGAAAATTTGGTGAACAAATTCCTAAAAATGACTGTTTTAAGAGTGCGTTGTACAGTCCCTATGCACGCTCGTAAGTTCGCAAATTTTCAATATTTGCACTCCAGTGACTTCAAAATACCTAAACAGCACATAGAAGCAAGCAACATTCAGCATTGACAAATGCTTGTTATGTTATTATGCTTGTACAGTACTCCAAATCCCTGGAAAGGAACACTTTATAAAGTATATCTATCTATCTATCTATCTATCTATCTATCTATCTATCTATCTATCTGATTATTTGAACATTGTTTGTCATCATTAGATATTTGATTTGTGCAAAAGAAGTCATTTTGCAAAAGGAGTTTATCACAAGTCACTGTATGGTAATAAGATGTAGGATTCTGTTAGCTGCAATATAGTCATTGAAATCACTATACAATCACAGATTACCTTCCTTTATGTAAGAATCTGGAGAAGTTCTTAATGCTAAATGTAATTTTATGAACTGTATTTGTCTGCTAAAAATGTTTTACTACAGTCTGCAGCAGACTAATAGAGGCATGCTGAAGGGATAAACTACTGTTCTATGCAGCAGATTGCAACTCATGTTTACAGACTAAATCCTCCATGTTTGTTAAATCCTGTGTGCCTGGCTGAATTTTATGGCGAGGTAAGATGCTCAAGTAGCAGGGAAAGAGAAGTCAGTTAAAGTCTGTGACAATAGCACCTTAGTTGTGCCTGGAGGCAGTCACTGAGCAGCTCAGTGCACTAACAGAACAATGCTCTCAACAAGTGGCCTGCAAAGGGGAAGCTGAGGAGATAATCTCATGTCTGAAGGATGGAACTGGAGGTTTGCTTGCAAGACTGCAAAATTAGATGAAAAAGTGTAGGATCTAATCAAGCAGCTTGATATGCCAAGAGAAATACAGCAGATGCAACAACTTGAGAATCTGGGGGCTCCCAGAGGGCAAGGAGGGCAGAAACAGAGTGAACGTTTGTGAAATCTGGCTATGATAATTGCTGAGGCAGAGTGAAAAGGTGGCTACATGAAGACTGATTGAATGTATAGAACTCTGATGCCAAGACCTCCCTCCAATGCATCTTTTTGTTATTTACTGTATTTTATACCCCTATGTCACCCAGTCTGTCCTGTCAGCCTCCTTTCCCCCAGCCCCGTCATCCTGCTGTCCCTGGGACGTACCTTCCAACCCTGCAGAGCCCCACAGTTTACCCCCTGTGGCAGAGCCCCTCAGGTTTCCCAAGCCTGGGATGAATTTTAGCTCAAGTGTGGGTTGGGAGCTCAGTGAGCAGGTGTGGGGCCTGTGAGGACAGGTGGCTTCATTCTTCAGGCTGGGGGATTTTTCTTTGTTTCGACCTCCAGGGCCTCATGGGATAGGACTGCAGTGGGTGTTGGCACTTACATGCCAATGTCCCTAGTCAGGAGGTGCCTGCTCACCCATTGCAGCTCTGCTTGCACTGCCACCTGTAGTCACCCAGGTGGCAGTATTACAGCGGAGCACACATACCTCCCTCCCCGGAGGAGAACATCTTTTGGAACACTCAATCCTCCTCCTCACGGCCAGCCCCCGATGACAGGGACTCGGTTCTGAAACCAGATCACTGGCATCCTGAACAGTAGCACTACTGCTGCACTGACAGCCCAGCCCTCCAATGCATCCTTGAGACAGCTCTTACTACATGTACATAACTTCCAGAGCAAACAGAAGATCTTGAGAGAATACCAGGAGAAAAGGCGAATAGAGTATGAGGTCACACAGATGCTCTTATACCAGGATTACTCACAGGCTGCAGAAGACGTGACACACCTATGGGAGCATCGTGGACAAGAGGAGGGAGAACAAGCTGGATTTTATATTGTATCCAGCAGTGCTTTGCATCTGGAAGGAGCTGCACTGCTTCCTAGTGCAGCAGGGGTTGACATATGGCTGAGAGAAGATACCAGCTTGGCTGATAGCCATGAAATGGTTTGGCTAATTTGGTTAATTTAGCATTTATGACTGAAGATGTGAACTCTGTTTTGTTTCCTCTGAGGACTGATTTTCAACTACATCACCCCCAAGTTCTGGAGTAGCTGGGCTAATTTTGAGTTCACAGATGCAGGTATGCTAATGTCAGTATCTAGAGGTTTGGATTTGAACTAACTGCTAAAATTAGTAGCATTTGTGTTGAAGTTATAACAAGGGCAATTCAGGACTTTGAGAAATGGGGAGGACGTGGCTCAAAATGATGCAGAAGTGAGCAGCAGCATCTGAGACCTTCTTCCTCACTGGCATGACTTCCTGTCAGCGTGCACCTGTAAACAACATACACCCTCGCATGGATCAAGAGCACAGTAAGCGAGGACCTCCTGAAGATGGACACATTTCTATTTCCAGGTGGCAGAGACATTTTCAAAAATGGGCTACAATCAAAAAGGCAAGTTCCTAGAGAGGAAGTCTCATTGGGGTGGCTGCTATCTTGTACGTGGGTGGTGAGGGATGGTCCTTTGCTGTCTGCTGGTGGTGGCTTGGGGGGGGGCTGATACATGTTACAGAACTGACAAGAACTGCTAGATTAAATATATTGCCAGAGAAACTTTCAGCTGAATCCATTCCTATGTTAATGCTGGTGTGGGGCGAGGGTGCTTTTTGGGGATTGGGGAACTTAGTCACAATGGGGCCTTTAGACAAGTTGTGAAATATTACTGTACTAAAAAGGTTTGTTATAAGGTTTGTGCAGGATGGAGCATTGGGAGGAAATTGAGGGAGAGGGGATCATGGTTGCAGAGATTTGTTGCTAATGCCTTCCTAGGTAACTGTAAGGAGCTGATGGTCCTGGAGAACACATGATTAACCAAGGACACACATTTTTGGTTTATGTTTTCCCCTTGCTACTGGTTCTGGTGTTATATGCTTTGAAAAGCACTACAGAATTCTACAGTGCAAACTTTTCTTTTCCAGCTCTTAACAATGTGGATGATTGGCTAGGGGGAGGGGCACCAGATGTACTGTAAGGGAGCTTTGGTACAGTATCTGTTCGTAGAAATTGGCTCCACCTGAAGCATCGCTGCTAATCTAGGTATGACAAAATAAAGATAGCTTCATGTAATGTCCATAACGTCTCCATCCCGATCAAATAGCAAAAGATTTTAACAGCCCTTAAATGCCATGGTATTCAAATAGCCTTGCTACAAGAGAGAATTCTCACACAGCTGAGCACCAGAAGCTGGTATGCGATTGGGTGGGATTGTGCTATGCGCTGCCCCTTATAACTCCCACAACTGGGGAGTCACCATACTGATACAGAGAGGTCTGCCTCTTGTGGTTGACAGAGTAGTGACAACCCCAGGAAGGACAAATACATTTTTGTACAAGGGGCGCTACATGGAGAGTGCATATTTAAAGGCTGCATGTATTATACATGTCCCTGCAGTCTTTCACCCTGAGTACTAAATATTCTACACTGGAAGCAGTTTGTTAACTTGCATATGGGAGGTGATTTTAATTATACCCTGGAGCCTAGTATGAATCACTCTGACCATCTGGAGTGCCATGGGGGGAGGGGGGGGAGTGTCAAGTAGAAACAGAGCCTCTTCAGTCTGGATTTACTGGACACCTCAGATACAGAAAATCTGGGGGTGAGAGAATATACCTTTTTCAACCCCCCTCATAAGTCCTGGTCCCACCTAGACTATATTTTCATTCCTAGAGACCAATATGTCAGGGTGATGAGTGCAAAGATTGGTCCTATTGCAGTATTGGACATGACTGCAGTGGAAATGAGAGTCTCTGTGAGACATGGAGGGGAGCCCACATTGAGGTTTTCTACATATCTCTGCTGGCCAGGAGTTTCTGTATAGCTTTATTAATGCCCTGCCTGTTCCTTCTCAGGCCACTTTTTGGGAGACAGGGAATGGCATACATGTGTTGTGTAAGCAATAAGATACAACGGGGTATGTGTTAGACAGTTCTAACACATGGCTAGGGGGTGTAGTGAGTCATGTGGCAGCAGGCCGAGTGCATCCAGTCCCCTAGCCATGTGTTAGAACTGTCTAACTCACATCCCCAGAGTGGCTTATTGTGCTTATAAAATGGCCTTTCTATATGTCAGCAGAAAATAAAAATAATTTATTTACATTTTAAAATAGTTAACCTTTAGTTTTGATAAAATAGTCCCTCCACCTGTGTTAAATTGCTTTAATTTCTTATTTTGTCTAGTTTTTATTGTGTTGTATTTTTGTAGTTTTTATCTGTGTTCTGCATGCTTGTGCTTGACCTGTCCCTCTCCCCCCCCACACACACAGCCTCTCCCTAGATTTGCATCTGTATGCATTTATTTTTTTAATTTTTATTTTGTTTTACTATTATTTATTTTTTCGCTGTTAGTGACCAGTGCTAAGGAGCAATGGAGCAAATGTGGAATCTGTTTGAAGAAGGAAGTAGAGGAGATGCGATATTTTCTTTAAATGGGTACAAGCAAGGGGGTGAGCACAGATCTCAGTTTCTGCCTGGCAGCCAGGGAGGGAGTAAGTTTTCTAAACTGATTGAGGGGGTGGGTTGTAGGAAAGCTGCAGCAGTGACACAGAGATGCAGACTGAAAGCATTAACTTTGGAGTACCTTGCTGACTGCATGCAGTAAGAAAAAAAAATTATAATGACTGGTCTGCTAATTTACAGTGTGTGCCCTTGTTGGCAGTAAGTTTGTGTGAAGGGAGGGATGCGCTTGGTATGCAGGAGAAGAGACCGTCACTCGAGTTGCCGTGTGGTTGTCATGGTTACCATGCACCCCCCCCCATCTCACACACGGGCAAAGTGACTGTACCATAACCTTCCTTTGTTTTTTAATGTTGATTTAGTTTTGAAACTACTCATGTTTCTGGGAGGTACGAGTGGGGAGTAACCTATTAGAGCACTAGCAGCTTAAATCAGACAGCTGTGTCAGTGTTGCAGAGGAAACAGGGGTCCAGTTATTTAAATGGGTGGTGAGCAGGCATGAATGAATCTCAAAGACGGGATCTATAGTTGAGAAAATGCACTACTTGTGAAGAAAAAAGTAAAACAATTTCTGCGTAGAAGCTTTTTTTAGCAGGAACTGTTGAGACAACTTTTTCACTGTCAGTGGCTACTGGGGGGATGGTGTCTGTTTCATTTGTGAACATTCTAATGGCACAAGGATTTTTTGAGCATGTACTGTGTCCACATCTGCAGGACTAGTTGACTAGGACATAAGTTGGCAGGACTTATGTTCTCATGTTTTAGCCATGCGTAAGACACTTCTAACACATGGCTAACAACCAATCAGATTGCTCAAAATCCTTTGCCCATTTTATAAATGATAATAGCCTTTGTGTCAAGCAGAAGGAGGAGGAAGAGACATGAGAGACAGGCTGTATTGTAGCATGAACTTAAAGTAGTTTAACAAAGAGCATACAAAAAGTTGCAGGCATGCCTGGGGGAGCTATTGGCAGCACAAAAAAGCTCTTAATTTGGTCCTAACAGGGGGAAGTCCAGTCCTCACTCTTCTTCACCTGTTAGCATATATACAAGTGGGATAAAAAAATGTTTGCTAATTTTTACTCAATTTTTGCTCAAGACTGAATACCTCTGAATGTGGGGGAGACATCAGAGAACACAGCAACCTTTTTGAAAAGTTTACATATACCCCAACCCCTCTGGTATCCAGTGATATGCGCGCAAGTCAAATTGAATGACTCAATATCAATGACTCAATTTGACCACCCATAATAAAAGGGAGTATGAAAGAATAGCTAGTGGGGGAATAGCGAGGGTCAGGAACAAGAACAGAGATGTAGGAATAGGATGAGTGTGGGGCAGCGGGAGGGCAATAACATGATATGGGAGTCAGACTGGCAGGCAAATTTGAGTTGGCCATCTAGCTCAGTGGTAGGGTGTACATCACCAGTGCAGAAGGCTCTGGGTTAGCAGCTTGTGGCATTCAAGAACTTTTGGTGTATTTATTATGCTTGTGGCATGCGAGAACTTTGTTTTGCATTTGGCGAGATGCCCCCACCCAATGGTTTCCCTTTTCCTCTGTGTTAGACTCCCCCTCAGAGTTGATTATATTAATAATGGGGGTGCATGGGGTGTAGCCCCTGCATAAAAAAATGTTGTAAATGTTCAATATTTGAGATGGGGCCGATCCTCGCTGTTTTTGTCCTCGATGTGCAAGATGCTGTTATGGTTTTTGGTGACTTGCACTCGCTGTAATGTTCAGCACTGTTAAAAAGTCATCAATATCACATGGAACCATGGAGAATCTAGACACACCTACAGTTTCGTGGTGCAGGAGATTTAGGAAACTGCTTGATTTCTCCAGAAGGGATTGGCGAGTGCCCGGAATGGTTTTGGAGTTGATTATTACAAGGAGATGGGGGCCCCAAATGCAGAAACCTAAGGACGTGTTTTCAAAGACACTGGAGGGGAACCCTTTGGGCCTCATGCTACTTGGTGTCTATGTACATAAAACACCTAAACATGGTAAGACCCCCTGCAGTACTATTCCTACCATTCCATTTCTCTATTAAATTGTGATCTTAAAATTTAAGAAAGATCCTGGTAAGGCAGTTGGAGGCTCACTTTCCAATGTTAGTGAATACAGATCAGTCTGGATTTGTCAAGGGACAAGGAGAAAATAATAACAAGCCTTTATCAATGCCAAATGTTTGCTTTCTGGTATTGGCATTGGTACTGCAGGAGTTAGAGATATGCATAATAGGAATGGCAGTGAAGTACTGAACTAACGCCAACCCCAACCCCACCCTGCAGAGACTGACAGGCATTGGAGTGTGCCATTGGGTCATCGGCCATAACGCTCATGCAATTCCACCTCACCCACCCTGCAGACACTGATAGGTGTCACGGTGTGCCTTGGGGTCTTTGGCCTTTATGCTCACCCCATTCCATAAGGAAATTAGCTGAGATGGGTGCAGTATAGGAGAATGGGGTAAGCGTTAGGGCTGAAGACCCCAAGGCACACCTCACTGCCTGTCAGTGGTTGCAGGATGGGGTTGGGGGTGCAATGGCATGAGCATTACAACCGACGACCCCAAGCCACACCCCCAATGCCTGTCAATCTGTACAGGGTGGAGCATTACGGTTGGAAAACCTAACACCCCAGGTGTTTGTTGGCATTTTCACTCCAAATTTTCAACAGGGACCATTTGGGACCCCACCTCATGAACAGTGGTAGTATCAATTCATTACTCAATCCCAAAAGGTGATTTCACACAGCGAGTGTGCCATTCGGTGCCACAGGTGCAAAAACACATTTCAGGCAGGATGCGAAAAATGACAGCTGTACTGTTCATGAGGAGGTGTGAAGAAATGGCAATGTTGAAAATCTGGAGTGAAAATATGAAAAAGTGGTGAAATTAGGAGTGTGTGTAGAAACTGTGCAATGCAAGCTCGTAATGCAGTCATTTTTTGGAATGCTTTCACCAAATTTTCAACATGGTCTTTTTGGGACCTACCCTCATGAACAGTGACACTGGGATTTTGTTAATCTGTTCTGAAATTTGATTTTGCAAAGCAACTGTGCCATTCTGTGCCACAGGTGCAAAAACACATTTTGGGAAGGATGCGAAAAATGACAGCAGTACTGTTCATAAGGGAGTGTGAAAAAATGGCAATGTTGGATTGAAAATATTAAAAATTGATGAAGTTATGAGCGTGCGCACAAGCTGCACAATGCATGCTCAAAATGCAGTCACTTTTTGAAGTTTTCTCACCAAACCTGCAACATGAGCTTTTTGGGACCCCACCTTATGAACAGTGGCACTGCCATTTCATTAATCGGTCCCGAAAGGTGATTCTGCGCAGTAACCATGAAATTATGTTTTGGGACTGAGAAACGAAATGACAGTGCCAGCGTTCATGAGATGGGGTCCCAAGAACCCCATGTTGAAAATCTGGGACCAAATCTCCCAAAAAGGGTTAAGATATCAACCTAAGTTGAAACCCCCCATAGATTGCCATTATAGGGCTTATTGTGATTTTCTTCAGTTTGTGGTTGGCTTTCAAAGAGCGAAGACGTGTTCTTGATTCACAGAAGATGCAGCACCGGGCCTCCAAAGGTAAGTATGGGTGATGGGGGGTAGAGGAGGTGGGATGAGCAGAGGGAGGGTTGGGATGGGGAGGGGCAGCAAGGATGATGAGGACCATTTTCTTTTTCTTTAAATTTTAAAAACTTGGGGGCAGTTTTCTTTTTACAGGTGAAATACTATGAAAAAATAGATTTGACATGCTGAATTGAGCTCCCAGTGTGCCAGAACTAATTGGAAGGGTTGGAATCAATGCTGACCCAGGAATCGGGCACCCCAAGCTCAGCTGAAAAAAAAAGGGGGCATGGACGGGTGCATCCGACATTAGGAGTGGGCATCCCAGTGTCGGAAAATAGCTTTCTTTTGCAGTTAATCTTTTTATTAGGAGATTTCAGACTTATTACAGATCTTTAACCATTAGACCAAATGGCTGACAAAGTGGTTTACAACCTTACCACTTAATACACACAGCCGAAGCTCCAGGCAAACATCACTCATTGTGCATGTCTACAAGTAACACAGCTAATTATCGAAATAACATCTAAAGGATGTCTATAAACCTGGTTAACCGTGCTACAGATATACTAAGAGACAACACAAGAGAAAATTAAATACTCACTGTACAAATAGGTGGAAACAGGAGTAGTTGAGCATCTTCACATAAGGTGAAAAACCGGTAGTGGGGGGGAACCAAATTGATCATCTGGAAGTGGAGCACTCATGATAGCTATGTAGAGAAGAGCAATAACAGTGTTTAATAACCATGCAACCATTTCTACTAGGGAGTCAGGGAGGTTTCAATTTGTCCTTCGAGTATCTGGGGGACAGGGCATGATTAGTGTCGGAAAATATAAAGAAATACTTTGGCACATGGGGGTGGGCTCCCATTGTGCCACAATAGTGGGGTGGGGGGGTGGGGCAGGCTGACACTAGGATTGGGCACCTCATTTTCAGCAAAGGATATGTTTGGGCTTGAAGGGGCATGCTGACACAGGGATTAGGCACCTCATTGTCAGCAAAAGATATGTTCACTGGGAAAGGCACACTGAGCAAACAAGTTGCTTGTAAGTCCAGACATGCGCATTATTGTGCACTGTAATGCTCATGTCTGGAATGTGCCTGGTTGCCGGGAAGTGGGGGGATCTGCCCCTGCAATGTCGAAACTGTCTGTGATTAGCATGGCAGATTTCTTTCAATTCCAGCGCTCGCTCTAAAACTGCCATCATTGGCAGCTTCCCTGTTGATTGGTGGCTGAGGGATGCGCCCATTAAAGTGCCCCCTGCATTGGCCACAACACTGCTATGCCTCTGCAATGCTCTACTGACCTCAATATGTTTGCTTTGCACTGCGTGTGCATGCAAACATAAAAATGGCAAACACACCAAAGCAGGTGATTTTCAAAATGCATTAAATTGTGATAGGGAACGTAGCGCTAACACTGCTACATTTATTTATTTATAACACATTTTACAAGGTAAGCAAACAAAGTTGAAATGGGCTCATTTCCAGTTGTGACAGGCGGGGGAGGCAGGAAAAAAAATCAGGAAATGCAATACAAACAATTCCAGTAGTAAAGCTGTAGAAAGTTTATATATATATATATATATATATATATATATATATATATATATGAATAGCTATGGAATCTAGAAACTACATATCTCGAACCCCACAAGACAGGGTTCAGGATATTGAATTTCAAAATCCTGACAGGCACTTAAATGTAATGCGGGGGGCTTTGCCCCTGCACTCCTCACCCCCCCCCATAACTTAAATAACCAACTCTGAGGGGGAGCATACCTCAGAGTTAAAAAAAAAAAAAGTTATGGCCGGTGAAATCATGTTCCAGCAAAATGGTAGCCTGGAACAGAACCCAGGTCTACCAGACCATGCTGGCTGAGCTGCTAGTAGCTTAGCTCTCCATGCCACGTGAGCAGCTCAGCCAGCTTCTGCATCCTCCAGTATGTTGTGGTGCCTGCCAAGGGGTAGAGTAGCGGTTCATCACATCCGCTACCATACCCCTGTCAGCATTACCTTCCTCCTTGTTGGACTTGTAAATGTCGGTATATTAAACTCAGTCCCATGAGTTTCGGGATTCCAAGTTTCAGTATCTTAAATATATACATATATGGAGATATATTCATGGCAAAAAAATGCATTTAATGCATCATTTAGGGTTAAAGCGAAAAAAGTCAGGAAATGAAACATTAGGGTTGAGCCCCATCCCCCCCCACACACCTCGCACCCCCATCCTCCACAGAGTGACAGACAGTGTGCCATTGGGGTCTTGTGGCCCAACTGTCACCCCATTCCATGTGTAAGCAGGTTGACATTCTACAGTAAAGGAGAATAGGGTGAGATTTAGGCCTCAAGACCCCAATGGCACACCCCAAGCATCTGTCAGTCTGTGGAAGATGGGGAAAGGGTGTGTGGGAGGGTAGGGGCTCAAATCATACTGTTTCATTTCTGATTTTTTTTCACTTTAACTTAAATGATGCATTAAACGTGATTTTTTGGCTATAAATTTCTTACTTTTGGAAAAAGGTGTAATATAACTACTGAAAAAACATGTATTGGTGGGAGTGCGAGGCCCGACCAACTTGCCCATTTCTGCATAACAATATGCATCTGTGGGATCATGGGCCTGGCTCCTACTTATGCATAGCTACAGAGCCATACAGCAGCCCAACAGGCCACCGAACGCTTGTAACAGTAATTTGTCCATATCTTTGGAACTGTAGCAGCTAGAAAAAAAAAGTAAGTGTCATTGTAACCATGGCAGTAAGTAGTTGATGTGGCTTCATCAACCAAACCTGTATCTTGCATCATTTCTGAGATATGGGCACTGAAATGCACTGCACAGGCACTCTTTGAACCCTTGAGACACGAATTTGACAATATGTCATGAACCGTGCAACCTATGAAAAAAATTCCACTGCAGACTTACTGTGCAGTTTAAAAACATGTTCCTGCAGCATAGATCACCTTAAGGTGAGGTGATCTATGCTGTCAGGTAGCGAAAAGTATGTGTCTCCCTTTGTTTCCGGGGTAACGGCACCAAAAGTCGTGACACAGACCGCAATGTAATCCTATGCCAAAAACATCAACTACATCATTGAATATCTCAGCAACCAATTAATTTCCCAATACCTAAACAGCATAATTCACATGTCTAGGACATCCCCTCAACACCCTTCAGATTTCAAGTAAAAAGACCAAACCGTTATTGAGATATGTTATTTAAAAGTTTTACATTTTTTAAAATTTTTCAGTTGTGAGACAGCAAATTTATTGGCCGTGAGAAAATCTTAGTTCATGAGCTAACAAAATCTTCGGCCACGAGCGGTCATCTGGTCATGCCAATTTGGGCCATCTGGTCTTCCCCATGGACATCTGGTTGTGACAATCTGGCTACCTGGTCGTCCCCTCACGAATGAAGCTCACGGCAGAACAAATCTCACAACCAAAGATTCTGCAGGCTCGCGAACGAAGATTCTTAACAAGTGATGAACAAAGAATTTAAAATTGTAAAACTCTATTTTTTGACTAAACCGAACCAAACCAAAGACATGCTTCAACAGAGGGGGTCCCCTTGAGCAAAACCCATGCCTCATTTACCCCCAAAAGTCAACTGTGGAGTAAAAACTGAAAACAAGATAGCTGCTCTCGAGAACGAAACATTTTCCGCTGTAAGCATGCAGAATTTTCGGCCGTGAGGTGATGACCGGATAGCCAGATTGCCATCTTCTTTCACAACATATACATATAAATTTTCCCATAGGATATAATGGGAACTTCAAACTTTAATAACTTTTGAGCGTATTAATATTTTTTCACCAAACAAAATGTGACATGTTCCTGGGTCCAAGTGCTTTCTATTTTCCAAGTTTTGGACCAATCGACAATATGACGGCTGAGCAGCGCCACGGGCCAAAAATGCACAAAAGTGGAGAAAAGTGCATTTTTTTACATTTCGCTGCGCAAAAACTGTATCTCCGACTGAAATGCAACTTGGCATATCAAGAGACCTACCATGTGAGACCACGTATTCAAAATGTTGCATAAATCCGTTGAATGGTTGCAAAGTTATTAATGTGCAAAATTTGAGGTTTAGAAACATAGAAACAGAATTTGATGGCAGATAAGGACCGCTTGGCCCACATAGTCTGCCCATTTCCCTACCTAATAGATAAGCTGCAAATCCTAGTTAATCAACAGCCTACTTCCTCCTACCCTCACTAGAATTGCCTTATGTCTGTCCCATGAATTCTTGAATTCTCCCACTATTTTTTACTCCATGACCTCCTCAGGAAGGCCGTTCCATGCATCTACAACCCTCTCTGTCAAGAAATATTTCCCTCACATTACCTCTGAGACATCTCCCCTCTATCTTCAAATTGTGCCCCCTTGTTCTTGCACATCTCTTTTTCTGAAAGATGCTACCCTCTTGGACTTTGTTAATTCCCTTGATGTATTTGAAAGTTTCTATCATGTCCCCCCCCCTTTCCTTGAGGCTATACAGCTTAAGTTCCTTTAATCTTTCTTCATATGTCTTCTGGTGCAGACCCTGCACTATTTTGGTTGCCCACCTCTGGACAGCCTCCACCCTGTCTATGTCTTTGTGGAGATGGGGTCTCCAGAACTGTAAACAGTACTCCAGATGTGGTCTTACCAACTGTCTGTACAGAGGGCCAACAACTTCCTGTTTTCTAGTGGTGATGCCTCTCCCTATGCATCCCAGTACCCCTGCAGCCCTCTTTATTGCCTTCTCACATTGCTGGCCCACCTTTAGGTTGTCTGATATGACTACTCCCTGGTCCCTTGCCATTTTTGTTGTATCAGTCTCTCACCCCCCCCGTGTACTCTTTCCCTGGGTTTTTGTTTCCCAGGTGCATTACTTTGCACTTCTTTGCATTGAATCTAAGCTGCCATACATTTGACCATTCCTCCAACCTTGCCAAGTCCCTTTTCATCCTTTCCACCCCACTGTGCGTATCAACCCTGTTGCAGATCTTTATGTCTTCTGCAAAGAGACATACTTTCCCTTCCAGTCCCTCTGCAATGTCACTTATAAAGACATTAAAAAGGACTGGCCCCAGTATTGAACCCTGCGGTACCCCACTAGTAACCCCCCTTTCTTCACTGTGGACTCCATTTACTATTACTCACTGTGTCCTGTTGTCCAGCCAGTGTTTTACGCAGTCTACCACCCTGGGACCCACTCCCATGCTGGCAAATTTGTTTATTAATCTTTTGTGTGGGACTGTGTCAAATGCCTTGCTAAAGTCTAGGGAGGCCAGGTCCACAGCCCCTCCCTACTCTACTACTTTGGTCACCGAGTCAAATAAATCAATTAAATTTGTCTGATATGACCTTCCTGCTGTGACTCCATGCTGTCTTGGGTCCTGTGCCCCACTGGCCTCTAGGTACTCAACGATTCTTTCCTTCAGAAGTGATTCCATCATTTTCTCTACCATTGAGGTCAAACTGACAGCTCTGCAGTTTCCTGCCTCTGTCTTGCTCCCACTTTTGTGAAGGGGAATCACATCCACCCTCCTCCAGTCCTCAGGTACCACACCATCCTCCCATGATTTATTAAAAAGGGTAGTCAGTGGTGTAGAATTCTTGGGTGAATCTCATCAGGCCCCATTGCTTTATCCACCTTCAGTTTTAAGAGTTCTTTCAGAACCCTTTCTTCTGTGAAAGGACTAATATCAACCCCCCCATCCAGAGTGCTTCTATTGACTGGATTAGGTATCTCCCCCTGCTTTTCCATTGTGAATACTGAGCAGACATATTCGTTCAGTATCCCTGCTTTTTCACTGTTGTTTTCTACCCAACCACCTTTCTCTTTATTCAGCCTCAGTATCCCTGCCTTAGTCTTTCTTTGCTCCCTAATGTACCTATAAAAGGTTTTATCCCCCTTCTTAACTGAGTTGGCTATCTTTTCCTCGGTTTGAGCCTTTGCTATTCTGACTGCCTTCCCCACTTCCTTCTGCTTTAACTGGTACAGTTCTCTGCCCTGCTCCTTCTCTGTTTCTTTATACTTCCTGAATGCTATCTTTTTCTCCCTTACCTTCCCCACCACTTCTTTTGAGAACCATAGTGTTTTTTTTCTTTAATTTTGATTTATTTGCTTCACACAAAGGCTTGTTGCCTCTGTGATGGCTGTTTTGATGTTTCCCCATTGTTGCTCAACCCCAACTTCTTACCTGTTTGCTAGTGCTTTTCTGAGGCACTCTCCCATTTTGACAAACTCAGCCCTCCTGAAGTCCAGTACCTTCACTTTTGTATGGCTTGACACTACAGCTAAGTTTATTGTGAACCACATGGTTTGGTGGTTGCTTGTTCCCAGATAGCAACAATAAAGTGACTACTCAACCCTAAATATAGGGGCACAACTGTACTCCTATATATATATATATATATATATATATATATTTATATATACAAACATATATCTACTGTAGATATATATATATATATATATTTTCATGGCAAAAAATCCATTTAATGCATCAGTTAGGGTTGTTCCACAGTGATAAAAGTGAGGGAATTCAGTGTTGGGGTTGAAAGCCTCCCTTGCACCAGCCCGCCCCCGCGGCATCGGGGTGTGCATTGGAGTTGTCGGCTAACTCTCACCTCATCACATCGTAAACAAGCTGAGATGTATCACGAGAATGTGGTGAGGATTGGGACCGATGACCCCAATGCACACCCTGATGCCGGTTGGGGGTGGCTGGGGTGGTGCAAGAGGGGCACTCTTCAAAGCTGAACTGCAAACCGAAGAATTAAGGTAAGTGCTGTATAAAGGCTGTCAATGGCGTGTTTAACTTATTTTGATATCTTGACCATTTTAAGGTATATTTACACCACATTTTTAACATAGGGTTTTTGGACCCCTCCTCATGAACCCTGTCACTGTTGTTTTGTTAATCAGACCTGTAAAGTGATTTCCGGATGCTGCGCAAAATCACCTTTTGGGACCAAGTAACAAAATGACAGTGCCAGTGTTCATGAGGTGTGGTCCCAAAGAGCCCAAGTTGAAAAGCTGAAAATTTGAAGCAAAAATACCAAAAAAAATGCCTGAGTTACGTGTGGTCATTGAAATTTTCCTATGCACAAATGTAACTTTGCCAATTTTTAATATTTTCACTCCAGATTTTTAACATAGCCATTTTTCCATACCACCTCATGAACAGTAGAGCTGTCATTTCTCACATTCTGCCTGAAATGTGTTTTTGCATTTGTGGCATGGAATGGTGTGGTTGTAGCATGAAATCACCTTTCTGGACTGAATAACAAAATGATTGTGTCAGTGTTCATGAGGTGGGGTCCCAAAAAGCCCATGCTGAAAATTTGGAGGAAAAATACCTAAAAACGCCTGAGTTACACATGGTTGTTGACATTTTCCTATGCAAATGTGTAACTTTTCCAATTTTTCATATTTTCACTTTAAATTTTCAACAGGGCCATTTTTTCACACTACTTCATGAACTGTACAGTTGCTATTTCTCACATCCTGCCCAAAATGAGTTTCCACACCTGAGACATGGAATGGCATTTTGCCACAGACTAACAAAATTTCACCTATGGGGTTTATGAGGTAGGGTGATAAGAAGTCAATGTTGAAAATTTGGGGTCAAAATGTGAAAAAATAACAATGGTGTCACAGCTACATATATACAGTATATGGATCTCTAAAGGGATGGGTCCAGGCACTATGCCTCCCACCCACAGACAGATAAGGGTATGATTTCACTATCTGAAAAAGTAAGGAAATTCATTGCAAAAGACTTCATTTAAGCATCAGTTAGGGTTGTTATTAAAGCAACAAAAGCAGGGAAATGGGATGTTAGGTTTTCCACCCACCCTGCACACACTGACATGTGTTGGGGTCTGCCCTGGGGTTGTCAGCCCAAATGCTCACCACATTCCATAAGTAAATAAACTGAGATGTGTACAGTATAGAAGAATGGGGTGAGGGTTAGGGCTGACGACCCCAAGGCACCCCCAATGCCTGTCAGTGTGTGCAGGGTGGGTGTGAGGTGTTAGGGTTGGAAACCCTAACACTCCATTTCCCTGCTTTTGTCACTTTAGTAACAACCCTAACTAATGCATTAACAAAGTTTTTGTTGCAGTGAATTTCCTTACTTTTTCAGATAATGTAATCACATCCTTATCTGTCTGTGGGAGCACAGTGCCCCATGCCTTTAGAGATGCATATACCCATAAACCCATGGCATGAATTGTAGTTAAAAAATGCTTTATTGCCTAAAGTCCATATCACTCACGTCTGCAGATGCTGGTAGGTTGAGTGATATGGAGTTTGTGCAATAAGGCATTTTTTTAACTACAAACCAAGCTATGGGATTGTGTGATTGTGATGCACACTAGTGCCTGTTAGCCACTTTTCCTTTGCCAAAAATATTACTAAACCCACCTGACTCAATAACAAGACTGGTAAACACACTCTGCTGGATTGGATTCTTGCCACTAATCCCCTTAGAATCAAAGCAGCTGGGATTTTTGCAGATGCCCTGTGTGACCACTCACAGACTTACTGCATATGGAAGAACATTGCCCTCAACCCCCCCCCCCAGATATTGTGGCTCTAGAATTTTCTAAATTTGATCCTTCCTCCTTTCTGGACACCTTGTGACACCTTGTCTGGCATCAGCTGTGCCACAATAAAAGTACTGCCTAATATTGATTCTGCACTTGACTTCTTTATCAATAACTTTCTATCTACAGCTAATCCCCATGCCATCTTAAAGAGTTAATGTACTGCCTAAATTAGGTACATCAGCGAGTGTAGAAAGACAAAGGGAGGGATAGTGAGGCTGAATAGAATAAATGGTGGGTGGGCAGAGGGGGACAGTGAAAAAGCAGGAATACTGAATGAATATTTCTGTTCAGTATTCACAAAAGAGGAGGGGGAAGTGCCTAATACAATTAACAGAAGCACTCTTGATAGGGGGGTCGATCCCAGTCCTTTCACAGAAGAAAGGGTTCTGCAAGAACTCCTAAAACTGAAGGTGGACAAAGCAATGGGTCCTGATGGAATTCACACCAGAATTCTAAAAGAATTAAGGAAGGAACTAGTGAAACCACTGGCTACTCTTTTTAATAAATCATGGGAGGATGGTGTGGTACCCGAGGACTGGAGGAAGGCGGATGTGATTCCCCTTCACAAAAGTGGGACCAAGACAGAGGCAGGAAACTACAGACCTGTCAGCCTGACCTCTGTGGTAGGGAAAGTGATGGAGTCACTTCTGAAGGAAAGAATAGTTGAGTACCTAGAGGTCAGTGGAGCACAGGATCCAAGGCAGCATGGATTCACAGCGGAAGGTCATGTCAGACTAATCTAATAGATTTCTTTGACTGGGTGACCAAAGTAGTAGACCAGGGAGGGCTGTGGACATGGCCTACCTAGACTTTTGCAAGGCATTTGACACAGTCCCACACAAAAGATTATTAGTCAAATTAACCAGCCTGGGAGTGGGTCCCAGGGTGGTAGCCTGGGTAAAACATTGGCTGGACAACAGGACACAGAAGGTAATTGTAAATGGAGTCCACTCTGAAGAAAGGGCGGTTACTAGTGGGATACCGCAGGGTTCAGTATTGGGTCCAGTCCTTTTTAATGTCTTCATCAGTGGCATTGCAGAGGGACTGGAAGGAAAAGTATGCCTTTTTGCAGATGACACAAAGATCTGCAACAGAGTTGATACACAAGGAGGTGTGGAAAGGATGAAAAGGGACTTGGCAAGGTTGGAGGAATGGTCAGACGTATGGCAGCTAGGATTCAATGCAAAAAAGTGCAAAATAATGCACCTGGGAAACAAGAACCCAGGGGAAGAATACACAATGGGTGGGGAGGTAGTAACAACAACAAAACAGGAAAGGGACCTGGTGGTAATCATATCAGATGACCTTAAGGTTAGCAAGCAATGTGAGAAGGCAGTAGGGAGGGCCGGGGGTATACTGGGATGTATAGGGAGAGGCATCAGCAGCAGAAAACAGGAAGTTGTTATCCCTCTGTACAGACAGTTGGTGAGACCCCATCTGGAATACTGTGTCCAGTTCTGGAGACCCCATCTCTGCAAGGACATAGACAGGATAGATGCAGTCCAGAGGAGGGCAACTAAAATGGTGCAGGGTCTGCAAGAGAAGCCGTATGAGGAGAGACTAAAGGAGCTTAATATGTATACCCTTGAGGAAAGAAGGGAGAGGGGACATGATAGAAACTTTCAAGTACCTCAGTGGAATCAACAAAGTCCAAGAGGGTAGCATCTTTCAGAAAAGAGCTTGCAAGAACAAGGGGACACAATTTAAAGATAGAAGGAGGGCGGTTCAGGGGCAATGTGAGGAAGTATTATTTCACAGAGAGGGTAGTGGATGCATGGAACAGCCTTCCTGAGGAAGTTGTGGAGTCTAAAACTGTGGGAGAATTCAAGAATGCATGGGACAGACATAAGGCAATTCTTGTGGGGGGCAGGAAGATATAGGCTGTTGGTTAAATATGATCTGCAGCCTATCCTGTAGGTAGGGAAATGGGCAGACTAGATGGGCCTAGCGGTCCTTATCTGCCGTCAAAGTCTATGTTTCTATGTTTCTATGTTTCTAAAACTAGTATTAGATTTTAAAAGCAGCCAACCATTACCTTTTGTATCTGAGGTACTTTTTCTTTTCCCTTTGTTTAATTAGAAGATTGTTTACCTGTTGCTAGTAGGTGTGATGTGTGGAACAGCTCTTAGCCTGGCAGCTGACATATTTTGCTCTACTGCCGGAGACTGCATCATAAGCATTGTGACCTCACTGACTGACATCACTGTTACTTAGGAACAGCAAGTGAGTGACTGACAGGTCATTCACCTGAGATATCACTGTCTGTGAGATCACAATGCTGATGTAGTGTGGGGCAGTAGAGATAGATATGTCAGCTGTCAGACTAAAAGCTGTTCCACACATCCAGGATGATATTATCACATAGAAGAGTTTCTGATAAGCAAAGGAAAAAGAAAAATACTTCAGAAATTAAAAAGTCACAACTGATTACTATGTAAAATTTGTATTATTTTCCTGTCTGCCTGTTTTGGCTCCACTAGCTCTTTAAACAGATTAGGGTCAAAGGCTGACATTCCAAATGGCTTTCTCCTGAGCTGAGAAAAAGCTTAAAACTTAGGAACAAGGCATGAGGTCTATTCAAGTCCACTGGCCTAATGGTGGGTTGTCTTAAGTACAGGGCTCAAGAATACTCGTTTAAAAAGAGATAAAAGGTGCCAAGAGATCCTATCTTGTTCAAATGCAAGACCAGAATCTGTCTGATCCAAAACAATTCTGGGCTTAAGTTAATTCCTTACTTAAATGCAGTTCCAAATGCTATGCCATCTTGACAGCAATACCTGCACAGCGAACCCCTCACAGTAAAACCCTGACAGCTGCTGTATTTGTAGCAATGGGGATTTCACTGCGATGGACTTTGCGATGACAGGGGGCATATATCTAACTCCACTGTCTGTGCAATGTGAAGTTAGATATCTAAAGTAGGGGTGGTGCAGGGGCCATAGCCCCCTGCATGGGGGGGTGTGGGAATGTGCTGCCCCCCCCACATTGCCACAATCAAGTGTGGCCATTGGTATCAGAGTGTTGCCAGTCATTGTGGGGATGCATCGGTGTCGGGGGTATCAACAGGTTTTTGTCAGTGTCAGGGACTTCGCTGTGTGGGATGTCACGCCGGTGTCAGGGATCCAATCCAAATCCTCCGAACCTGAAATACTCATGTATGAGCAGTCAGTTAGTAAACCCTTGGCCATAGCCAATGCCTTCAATAACTTCTTCACAGACCTATAGAGATTCAAAACTCCCTCTGTGGGTGCTGCCTCGCTCCATCCTACCCCTTCTGAACCAGTGGTGCCTTCCCCAGAGTTTCACTTCAACCGAGTTACTCGAAAGGAGGTACTAGTTCTCTTAAAGAAGCTGAAAGTCAATGGGCTTACAGACTTCGATAAACTTGAACCCAAGCTATTGAAAATTGCTGGTCTTACTATAGCTGCCATAGTTGCCATAATCATCAATAAATCCCTACATGAAGGATAAGTCCCAAAATGTTGAAGGACTGCCATAGTTGTTCCTGTACATAAAGGTGGTGTGGTAGAACCAGCTGAGCACTACTAGATTATCTCTCTACTCTGCTCCCTAGGTTCATAAGTTCATAGGTAGATTTTCAAGTTCTGTGAGCTGTAGGCCCTTTAGTGAACTTGCCATCCAAATCATGGGTGGAACTTATATTTATCTTCTCCCATGTAATTATCAAGATTATGCTTGAAGGTGTTCATATTGGAACTCTCAGTGATTTCTTTGGGTAATCCATTCCAGGTGGTGATAACTCTCTGTGTAAAAAAATCGACTTCTTTTTACAGTTCTATTATTTTCTCCTAGTAACTTCTGGTTGTGCGACCTAGTAGAGGTAATACCCTTATTATAATATGGACCTATGGTTTCCATCATGCATTTATCCTTCATAGCTGTAAATATAAGGCAAATGTCTGTATTCAGTAGAGTATAATTTAAGTACATAAAACCTTTCATTATATCCCATATTTTTAATGAGTTTAATTTTTTTGGTCATTCATCTCTGGACCTTTTCAACCATTTTTTGTGTTTTTTTTATGTTGTGGTGTGCAAAATTGCACACAATACTCCAGATGGCATCATACCAAGGCAGTGTACAATAGTACAATAACTCTGCTATCTCTACTCTTGATATTTCCCAAAATACATCCTAGGATTTTCTCGCATTTCTGGTAGTCTCAACATTATGTCTATTAAAGCTGAAATGATTAGTTATGAGTACTCCCAAGTCCTTTTCTTCAGTAACTGTTTTTAATAGACTATTGTTTATTGTATAAGGATACATTATGTTGTTCTTTCCCATGTGCATTGCCTTACATTTTTCAAGGTCGAATTTCATTTTGTTATTGGATGCCCATAATTCAATATTTTTTAAGTTTTGTTGTATATCTTCAGCATCTTTTGTATTTTTAACAAACCCCCCAAGTTTGCAGTCATCTGCATACTTTCTTGTCCAGACACTTTTGGTGGTTTTGAGAGTTGAAATCATGATATTAAATGATGTAGGGCCCTAAACTGATCTTTGCAGCACACCACTTGTCACACGTCCCCAATTGGTCAAGTGTCCTTTGACAGTTACACGTTGGGTTCTATTCTCCAACCATGAATCAATTCATGTAATTATATTGATGTGTAATTTAATTTTTTTCTATTAACACTGCATGGGGTACCTTATCAAAAGCTTTTGAATAATTAAGAAAGATGACATCCACAGGTATATTTTGATCTAGGGCGGCACTGACTGGCTCGAAGAAGCTAGTGAGGTTTGTTAAGCAGGAGCACTCTACTGTAAAGCCATTTTGAATTAAATCAAAACCACCACTATTTTGCAAGTGTCTCAATATGCATTTCTATATGTGTCTCTCCATAATTTTCCCAACCACAGATGTAAGACTAATTGGACTATAATCACCAATGTCTGCTCTATTTCCACTTTTGAAGATTGGTGTTACTACTGCAGTTCTCTATACCACTAATGTTGTCCTCTCCTTCACTGATGTATTAAACATATGGGTTAGTGGTCCAGCTAATTGGTGGAAAACAGCTTTCAAAAACACTGATGTTATTCCATTGGGTTCTGGAGAACTATTTGTTTTTAAATTATTTATGATATCTGTGGTTTCCTTAATTGTAAACACTGGACAATTTATTGCCTCTAGTTGTGTTTGTTTGTGTGTGGTATTTTTTGGATCAAAAACATTGAAAAAGTATTTATTTAAATTGGTTGCTATTTGAGTTTCATCTGATATTATCCCCTCGTTAGTTTCAATAAGCCTTATTTTTGGTTGTTTCCCCTTTAATGAGCCCACATAACTATATAATTTTTTCTTATCTTTAACTTTAGTTACAAGATTTAATTCTATATCTCTTTTAACTTTCCTAATATATGTTTAAATTAATTTGGCTGTTAGTTTAAATTTCTGCCAGTTTCAAGGGGTTTGATTTTTTGTATGATTTATAATGTATTTTCTTCTTTTTCATTAATTTGGCAATTCTTAGAGTCCACCAAGGTGGGACCCTGTGAGTATTAAGATACTTTCTTTTGGTCAGTACCCAGGTCTTTATACAATGTGTCATATGTTTGTCTATTATTTTCCAAGTGTCTTTTAGATTATTTCCTTTTAATTCAGTCTCCCAATTCCACTTATGTAGATAGGTTATCATATTATTGTAATCTGCCTTATAATAATCTAAAAATGTGGCCTTGCCCTTAGTAATATTGTGAGTCATCTTATATTCATGATAGACAATATTATGGTCACTATCGGCCAAGGGAGGGAGTATTTTTATATTTTTAACCAGGGTTGGATTATTAGAAAAAACTAGGTTGAGTATGTTTTTACCTCTAGTTGGTTCATTAGTTAATTGTTCCATATTATGTGACACCATGATATCTAGTAATTGATTTTCCACATAATGTGAACCTATGTTTTCCTTCCATTGTATTTTGGGGAGGTTGAAGTCACCCATGATTATTTGGTCACCAGTTATGTTTCTTTCATTAATTTCAGTCAATAGTGTACAGTTTTCTGACATATCGAGATGGGGGAGGGTCGATAAATTATACCAATATTCAGAATCCTATTTGTGATTTTTAGTTTTTCCCATACAGTCTCATTGATGGACTCATTAGTATCCTTAACTTCGATGAGTGTTATACTGTCTCTTATATACAAGGAAACTCCACCCCCAATCTTATCTGCATGATTTTTGTATATGTTTTGATATCCCAGTATGTTGGTGTTCCAGTCGTCATTTGAGAACCATATCTCAGTGACTCCACAGATGTCTATGTCTTGCTCCACTAATAGTTGATGTAATTCATCGATTTTATTTTTTAGACTTCTGGCATTAATCAAGTAAATTTTTACTACTCTCTTTGTGTATTGATTGTGCTACATCTGTTTATGTTATATCTCACATTCAATGATTTAATAACTTTATTAGGGCTTGCAGTTTTATTTGTGGCTGTGTTAGAGTCTGACAGGTAATCTCCCTCCCCACTCTTCAGTAGTTTAAATATCTGTCTATACCAACTATTATGTGATCTCCCAGTTTTATACTTCCCTTTCTGCTAAGGTGTAATCCATCCTCACAGTATAGGTCAAATGTATCCTCAAATTCTTCCCAATGGTATATACAGTCAATTTCCTGTTTAAGACATCAAGCCCTTAACCAGTTGTTCACCAGCTTAAGTGTCTTTACCTGATTTGGAGTTGCTCTTGGGATGGGCAATATTTCAGACAGTACTGGTGTACAGACTTCTTCTATTAGCTTGTTCATTAGGGCTACAATATCCTCTTTTGTTTTCATTGCTGGTTCTCTAAAGATGTTATTGGTTCCCACATGTATTATAACTAATGGTTTTGATGTAGTATTTTTTAGGATATCTCCCAGCATGTTAGTTATATCATTAATTTTTTCATCCTTAAAGCTTGATAGTGTCCATTTGGTTTTGTCTAGATTACATATAGCACTGTTCAAATGTCTTATCATGGAATCTCCCAGTACCAGGATATCTTGCTCTGTGTTAGTTGTGTTTGTCTCCATAATATCTAATGTATATGTTTCGAAGTCTATTAATGGCGGGTTTGGGACAGAACTGTTTGCTATTCGTAGTAACTTGTCATATTGTGATTTGTGTTTGTTCTTATTGTTTTGTGCTTCCTGAATTTTGTTAGTGTCTAACTGTTGATTGTACTGATTTGTGTCTATTGTTAGAAGGAGATCAAACGTATTTGTTACTGGAAGTTGAAACTGGGTGGCTTTACACCCTCTTTGAGCTGCTTTTTCTGTCCACTGGTTCTCCCATTACTTCACTGATACATCCCAGCTATGAGGTGGAAGGGCTATCTCTCCATGAATAAAACCATCTTTGATGGTGTCCCCCAAGGTTCTATCTTAGGTCCCCTGCTAGTTTTGTTATTTGTAAATGATCTGCTGTGGAACTGTGTGGATGTGAGTATAGTACTATATGCTGATGATGCAGTGCTTTATAAGAGTTCAAAGGACCCTAGCTGCCTCAATGCTCAGGTTCAGTCTGACCTCCTTAATTTAGAAAACTGGTTCAAGGCGAATAAGCTGGCCCTTAATGCCAAAAAAAAACAAGGCAATGTTGTTTGGGCCTAGGAACTTAGGCCTGGCTAGGCAACACCTACTTACTCTCACTACCTCTTCAGGAACACGTATTGAAGTAGTTGAGTCCACCAAGAACCTAAGGGTCCACTTGGATCAGGAGCTTTCCTATAGAGCACACATAGACTATGTATCACTTACCCTCCACAAGAAAATTGGTCTGCTTTACTGACTTGGCAACTTTATTACAAAAGAATCAAGGCTCAGAATTGACACTGGCATGCTACCCCCCCTTGCAATATGGTGCCCCTGTCTTAGAGTCCCTATGGTGTTCTAAATCAGTAAACTCAAAATTCTGTACAACAAAATTGGACACTACTGTATGCTTCAGGTGCTCCATCCAGAGAACATCATTGTAATGTATTTCGTTCATTGCACTGGCTGTCACTTGAGGGTCAGCTTGAAAATTCACTGCTCTCTCTGGCTTACAAACTTGTTAGAGGTCCCTCCCTGCAGCCTAGCCTGTGAGACACTTTAAAACTCAAGACCCAGAGTAGGGTCTAATGACACAACAGCAATTTCTTATTGGAAACACCTAAAATCAGAACCTGTCTGGGAAGGCGGTCCTTTGCCTTTTCAGCCTCAACCATTTGGAATTCCCTACTCACTACCCTACTGGACTGTCCAACTGCTGGTGATTTTTTTTTTGAGATGCACACTACCCCTCCCTTTTCTGCCCGAACTCCTGACCCCCACTTCACAATCCAGACTTACTGTCCTCTTAGTCTATATCCCCTGGCTTACCCCCCCAAGGATGGGGCCACAGTGCCAGACAAATCTCTCAGTGATGGTAGAATGTGTCGATGGGGAGTGCCCACTAACATTGCTTCCCTGGCCTTCCCCTCAGGGCAGGGTTTGAGGCCAGCCAGAGCTGCAGACATCAGAATTGGTTGGCGGGGGAGAGTCAGAGGAAGTGACCTGAGCCAGGAGCGGGCATCATTTATGGGTGACTGCAATTTTTGTCACATCCCCTGAGGAAGGCTTACACTGAAGCTCTGGGGTTAGTGGGTGGCTGGCTGGTTGTTTTTCTCCTATGCAGGTCTGTATCTATTTGATTGCACTATTTGCATTACTTTGTAAAAAAGGTTTTTTTTTTATAGCAGACAAGGCTGTATTTAAATAAACTACTTGAGATAAAAGCAAAATTGTTTTTTCTTGAGCTTTTTATTTATCTCAAGTCAGACTTGGTATAGTATTCACCATTTATTTGTGATTTCCACAAAAGGCTTCTGTGATTTATTAGTAAGCATTCTAACCTGGGTTCTTGTTGGCAGAGCACACTCTTGTTATTCTGTGTGCAGGTTTTTTTGTGTGTTGGATTTGAATTTTTGAATGCTGTTCTTCCCCTGGAGGTGAGGACGAGCAATGATGTTCCATGTCTGCCCTGCCTCTCACAAGTGATGGAACCAGCACAGAGGTATCCCCAGCCTCTGCCAGGGGCCCATGTTGTGCCAGACACTATAATCCCTTCCCCCCGGAGAAGGAGAGCAGTCCCTATGATGCTCAAGCCTTCTCCCCTGGCCAGCCGTCCAATGTCCCGAGTCCTTTCCCAAACCCGGATCATCAGCATCACAGATGGGCACCCTGCCCCTGTGCTGGTGGGCTGGGCAATTGTTGGTGGTTCTAAGAAAGGGCTCAAATATCTACTTATCGAATAGAGCCTCTGTGTCTGCAACAGGTGACCATCAATCTGATTCTACTCCCTCATCCAGTGATCTCCTCTATACCTGTTGCCTGCACTTTTTTGTAATCCCAGTTTGTTGTTATCAGCTCCTTGTCACATGTTTAATGTTTGCTTTTATATAGCAGCCCTGTTTTTTATCTGACTTGTTTTGACTACATATTTCTCCATTTATTATTTCTACCTAACTGTTTATCTGTATTTTAATTCTGGGTCACCCCTGAAAAAGGGACAGCTTTGTCTCAGGGGATCTACCTAGTTAACAAAATAAATAAATTAAATTGAATTTATGACCCCAGTTGCAATCCCTTAACTAACAGAATTCGGTGCTGGGGCCACTTTATAGATGATGTTCTTTGTATTTGGAAGGGCCCCCTTGAGGATCTCAATGGTTTCATGTGTCTATTAATGACAATCAGTGAAATCTAAAGTGTACTTATGTGCATCATTCCACTGTCACATTCCTTGGCCTCACCCTGTGACTAAACCATTGTGGTATGATTGGTTTGGATATATACTGAAACCCATCCTCTGGGAACACTCTTCTACAGTTTGCTAGTGTCCACTCTGAGCACTTTAAAAAAGGCATCCCAAGGGCCAGATTTTGTGGCTGTGCCACCACTATTCTGATGACCATTCATTTCAGAAACAAGCAGATGATCTCAATCACAGGTTTCTAGACAGAAGATATGTCCCTGATATTCTAGATGAAGCAAGAGCCTTTGCTTTCAACCAAAACTGGAAAAATCTTCTCTCTTGAAAACAGTAAAATTCTACATTGGACCACCAGATTAATTATATTACTGAGTTTAATGCCCTGAGTCTCAATGTTGCCAGTGCCCTTAAGAAACATTGACAGATGTTCAAAGTGGACCCTGACCTGAGTGAGGATGTTGGAAATACCCTGAGAGTTGTTTACCATAAAGGCCCCAGCATCTTGGACAAGGTGGTTCATAGCCACTTTGTCAATAAAGAATGCCCTCAATTTGGCTTACCACCACTGCCATGAGGAATGCACCTCTGTGGCAACTGCAACGCATGTTGTTTTGTCCAAACAGGCACTACTTTCTGTAGTATGGCTGTCACACTTATGAAGTATGACATTTTATCAATTACAAAATCTCCTTTGTGATTTATGCCATCTGATATGATTGCCCTTACATCTACATTTGACACAAAATTCTCCCCATGAAGATGCACATCCAGAAGCATATTCATTCAATCACAGGAGGAAAATGTGACACCACTGTGGGTGCCCACTGGTCTTAGTTTTCATAGCTCTGACTCAAGCACTGTGCATGTTATTGGTATTGACCATATCCCAGTCACTGCTAGGGTGGTAATCATCTCCAAAACCTGCAACAGAAAAAGCTGCTTAATCTTCATCATGGGGGGCTGTATCATCATGAGGTCTAAATGAGAACTGGGTTGTGATTCAATTTTTGTAAATTTAGGGCTCCTTAGTGATTTTTTCTTTTGACAATTTGCTGCATTATCGTTATATTCATTATGAAATGTAACCTGTATTTTCTTTTTCTCTGCCTCTTTTCCAGAAATTACCTTCTGCTGTTCCCTTATATTTTTGCAGAAGTGCCCCCTCCAGCAACCAGACTCCTGGGCTTGAATTATTGGAGAAATGGTATGCTGGAGTTTGAATACTTCTCACTGCATTCCTCTGCTTTATCACACTCCTTTTCTTACATTTTTTAAAATCACCATAATATATTTGTACTTTTGTTTAATATTTAGTATGATGGATTACTGCACAAAATGGTTAGGTCTGCAACTTTAGATAGCATGCTTTACCTGTAATTGAAATGGCCATTTAGCTGTTGTGTCTTTAAATTCACCACATATTAGAGACATGCTTACCTGTAAGCCTGCCCACCGCTCCCGTTGAGGAAGAAGCTGCAAATATTTGAAGTGCTATGGATCGGTGCTGCCTTTGTTGTGCCACAATAAATCCTTTTTGCATCTAATACTGAGCATTGCATACTTACTCTATGCACTCTGCTTGGAGAGAGAAGAGCCACTCCAGGGAACTAGGGTGCTCAGTGACAACTCAGGAAACAGTTCAAAGAAAAGTCATGGCACACACACACACACACACCTCAAATATTGGAGTCCAGACCTGTTGCATGTAAAAATCTCCTCTTTTATTCAGAAGACAGCCACAACAATGAGGAGCAGATGTTTCACCTTGACAGGCTTTTTCAAAGATAGTTCCTCCTTGAGACATTTCTCTTATATAGCAAGCACATAGTGACTTTACACTTAATTATTTAAACTGACATATACAGTATAGTTTAGTAAAATTCACCCATTGTTTAAAAAAGGCACCACAACAATTAAAGTTCTAATGCATGGTGTATTATACACATCCAGTTTATACTTATTAGGCTAAATATCAATGTATAACAACTTGTTTCTCTTTGGGTACCACAACAATGCTACAGAGGAAGTACAAAGAAATATTTGCATAGCAGTTTGCCTTGCATGGCCGGGGAATATAGGGGATGCAGAAAAAAGATGTGGAGTAAAGAAGGAGCGAAAAAAGAACAGTGTGAAAATGAAATAAAAGGAAATGTGCAAGGAGGGAAAGGAAAAGGAGGACAGGGTAGTGGGGGGGGGGTTGTAGAGTCATGGAGATCCATGCACCTGATAGCCTCTTTTCTAGTGCCTACTCTGTCTCTGTGGCTACTCCCAACTTCTGCAGAATCAATAGACCTACAAGAGAACAGTTAACATAGTGTTAGTTTATCCATCGACTAAAAAGGGCTGTAAATCTACTGTATTTTGTATTCAGTCCCTTTTCTGTAACACATGCCCTAGTTTAAGAATCCAGAAATTTTCTCTTCTACCCAGTCTGAGGTCTCTATCTTCACCCCTAGCCCCTAGGCACACCTGTTCCAGGCTTGTGAACCTAAGTGTATGATCCTTCTTGTTAGCTGCTTTCATCATATGGACTGCCCATATGTATTCCATATTTTCATGATTTACAGCCCTAATGTGCTCCCCAATTCTTTCCTTCCACTTACACTTGGTTTTCTCAACATGGCATGGCCCACGTGTACAGTTCACAAGATAAATGATATACATATATCACAGTTTATAAATTGATTTATCCACCATAAGGATTCTGTGTCTCACTGCAGGCATTAACATAAGGGCAGTATTTACGTCAGCCACACTTTTTTCAGCACGTTGGTAGTTGGGTCATCCAGCTCTTAGGGTTTTCTACAGGTTGGATGAGTGGACCAATCCATCTTTAAGGTTTCTGGCACACCGGTATGACATAGGGGGTGGTGTTCTGGCAGTTTCTCTCAATCTTGCATCAGCTCCTAGTACTGGCCAGTTCTTTTTAATGAATTCCTGTGCCCTCCAGGACCAGATTTTATATGTTGTGACAAAGTTAATTTGGTAACTTTTGAGGCTCTGATCAGTGGCACCTTTCTGTCCCTTCAGAATGGACTCCCTTGTTTTATCCTCACACACTGTTTCTGCATTCCTAATAGCCCCTACTCTTGAAACATCTTTCCATGTCCTGATACTCATTTTCTAGGGTGTCCTCCCTACTAAAATTGCGTTTGATGTGGAAAAACTGACTCTTAGGAATGTTGTTTATGGTGTGGCGGGGGTGGCAGATGCTGGCTAGCAATACAGTGTTGCAGTCCATAGGTTTTCCATATAGGCCAATGGAAATACTACCATCCTCTTGCTTAAATACACACAGATCAAGGTAAGGCACTTCCCTCTGACTGGCATAACATGTAAACCACAAAAACGGATTGCTCTCATGAATGTAATCTATGAACAGACCCAGTTCTGTCATGTCCCCCCACCACACCATAAGTACATCGTCAATGTACCTCTTCCACAACCCTATTTTGCCACAGAAAGGGTTTGTGTGTCTGTTCCATATGAACTTTTCTTCCCAGAAGTCCATATAGAGATTGGCATAACTGGGTGCGAGTTTGTACCCATAGCCGCTCCTCTCTCCTGATGGTAGTATTTCCCCATAAATGCAAAATAGTTCCCCTCTAGCACTATCTTGGCCATCTCAAGAAATAGGCCAGTTTCTGGTTTGACTTTCTCCCCTCTAGTATTGACGAAATTACTGTAATGCCCTCCGGCCACCCATGTGTGGGATACTGGTGTAGAGTGCTTCCACATCCAATGTTACAAGTAAAAATTCCTGACCCACATGTAATTTTTCTGTCATGTTCAGAACATTACCTGTATCCTGCACATAGGATGGGAGCTTGAAAACCTGTCCCTTAAGGTGGTCATCCACGAAGCAGGCAAGAGGCTCTGTGGTCGTGCCCACCCCTGACATGATTGGCCGTCCAGGTGGTTTGTCTAATGTTTTATGCAGTTCAGGTAAATCATAAAACTGAGCCCTCACTGGGCATTAGTGGTTAGGAACTCCTTTACACGATCGTTTATTTTGCCTGTACTATGTGCCCATAAAATGAAGCCATCAACCTATCTCTTTAGGCAGGGTGTGGGATCAACATCAACAGGTTTATAGAATTCCCTTTGTTGTAGCTGATGTTTCGCTTCCAATATGTAATCTTTGGTGTTCATGACCACCACACTCCCGCCTTTGTCCACAGGTTTGATGGTTATATTGGCTTTAAAACCCTACTTGGCCTGTTTTTCTTCTCTACTCATGTTGCCGAATCTAGGTGCATATTCCTCATTTCTCAACATTTCCAAGTCCCTTTCACACGGTTTTCTGAACATTGATACTGCAGGGGGCAGTGGGGGCCAAAATGTAGTTGGCTTTTTTCTCACACTGTTGTATTCAGTATCCTCCCCATTTCTCACAGCTTCTTCCCTTCCCCCTTCATATACACTGTGTTCCTCAGCATAGTCATTCAGGGCCACAGAAGCCTCTAGTACCTCTTGTGTATCAGCAATACTCATTTCCTGGTTAAACTGGTGGGCATTACCATTATGCACCTGCTGAGACACTTCCTATGTTAGATACTGCCCTTCCCATAATTTTCAACTTTGAGTAAAAACCTTAAGCTTACTACTCTATACAGGTGATCAATGTCCAGAGTTGTCTGAAAGTAATCAATGTCCACTGTGGGAACAAAAGAGAGTCCTTTCTTAAGGATCTAATTTCAGTCTCGTTCAGTACATATCTGATAAATTGATGACATCGTCCCCACCTATGGTCATTACCTCTAATTCTCCTGGTACCGTTGTTTCCGAATCTGACCTCTGTATATGACATGACCTTTTCCCCTGCCTTGTTCTTTTTCAACACTCTGGTTATCATTCCTTCCATTTGCCCCAAAATTGCAACTGTCCTCCTCTTGCTCTTACTCTAAGAAAGAGTCCAAAAATTCCGAATCACTTGTTGCACTAGTTTTGGATGTGCTTGTGACATTTGAGGTACTCAGGGTCACTGGGATATTCCTTGCCTGTTGCTGCTGTTGTTCTGTTTGTTGTACTGTCCCTTTAAGAAATGATTTTGGCTCAAATCTTACTTTTGTAGGTTTTTTCTTACGTTGTTTTTTAGGCCAGTGAAAGACGTGACCCTGTAAATAGTTGTTTTGACTCTCAGGTGTTTGTGTCTTTTTACTGCACTTATCTTTTTATCCTGGAAATGTATCTCTTTTTGCAAAATAGATCCTCTGTAAAGCTCACTGCTCCTTCATTGTTTTGGTGGCTTCCTTGGTTGTTAATATTGTCTATTCCCATCAATGCTGCATTCATGCTTCAGTTTACACCGGCGACTTCACAAACAACCACTGCTTATGAACATATAAAATGGAGGTGTTCCCCTAGCGTTGTTCAAAACTGTGTCAACTTGGAGAGAGAAGAGCCGCTCCAGGGAACCAGGGTGCTCAGTGACAACTCAGGAAAAAGTTCAAACAAAAATCACAGTAGACACACACACACACACACACACACACACACCTCTCTCAAATATTGGAGTCTAGGCCTGTTGCATGTAAAAATCTCCTCTTTTATTCAGCAGGCAGCCACAACAATGAGGAGCAGAATACTCTGATGTTTCACCTTGACAGGCATTTGAGACATTCCCCTTATATAACCAACACACAGTGACTTCACACTTACTTTTTTAGAGGGACATATACAGTATAATTTAGTAAAATTCACCCATTGTTTAAAAAAGGCACCACAACAATTAAAGTTCTAATGCATGGCGTATTGTGCACATCCAGTTTATACTTATAGGCTAAATACCAATGTATAACAACTTTTTTCTCTCTGGGGTACCACACCAATGCTACAAGGGAAATGTGCAAAGAAATATGTACATAGGAGATTTTTACATGCAGCAGGTCTGGACTCCAACATTTGAGGGGTGTGTGTGCCGTGACTTTTGTTTAATCTGCACACTCTGCCTTGTGGTTTTCAGTTCCCTGATAAATATTTATGTTAGCTCTGATTTCCTATCACAGTTAGATACATTTTGAAAATCACAAGCATTGGTGTGTGCACTGTTTTTATTATTTTTTTATTGTCTGTGCCTGAATCAGCGGCACCTTTGTGGTTGTTAGTGTGTGCTCCTTTATCCTACCTTCCTGTATCTGTCCAGAGATGCTTCTCATATAATAATATGAGGAGATTGCACAGCAATGTGCAATAAGGATCTCAACATCCTGGGACAGGATACATGCTGTTCATGGATGCATAGAATGCATTTGACTGCAGAGTGGGATTACCTCTTTGGAGAAGGATACATTGATTGGGTTTGCCTGCTGTATATAGTATGCCCAGAGCTCGAACATCTTTCATCTACATTGTGGTATGAGGCAGGGTGTCCCCTGTCCCCATTACCTTTTGCATTAGCCACAGAGCCCCTGGTAATAAAGATATGGGAGACAGAGGGCACTATATATAGGGTGCGGGGATGAACAGGGAAGCCACACAAGCTCACACTATATGCAGGTGATCTCCTTCTGTTCATTACAAAACTGGCTACCTCAGTCCTAAGTAAACTAAGGTGACTGGAAAATTTGCACAATTTTCTAGGTATAAACTCAATTTGACCAAGTAGGGCCTGTTGTGTTTAAATGGGTATAATATGGCAAGGGGGCTATAGAACATCCCGGTAAGGGTGGCTAAGGACCAGAACATCTAGCCGGGGGAGGAGGTTAGTGCAAAGCTATAAGCAATATATTCTTAAATTATATACCCCATGGCACCAAAATATTGGCAGAGTCAGCAAGATGGAAGGCTCTGCTAATTTCATGGCTCAGGCTAATCATCTCATTAAGATGAACCATTACCAAGAACCTTGTACCTGTTACAAATGTGTCATGTGGGACCCACCAAAGCAGACATACAGTGCCTTGAGATCAGCTTCACTAAATGCACATGGCAGAATAGATAACCAAGAGTCAGTTTGCACAAGCTTAAGGGAAATGTTGATAAGGGGGCTAAGATTCCCAGATATACAGAGTCATTTTTTCTCAGCTCAAGCTAGATAGGTGCAGGACTAGGCGGATCATACTGAGAGTGCTAATTGGGTAGACCAGGAGAGTGACACCCTCCTGCTTAGGCCCCAGACATATCTGGGCACAAAAGACTGAAAGCTCTAGCAGTGGTGTTGGGGGAGCTCTGGTAAGGATGGTCGAAGAAGCCTGGCAGGAGATGTAGAAGCGAAAGGGAGCATTGACTGTTCCTACATTGCTTTTACCAGTGGCTTGAAATGATTTGTTTCTTCCTGGACTAGAAGATGAATGCTTTTGGGACTGGGACATGGGAGGGGTAAGATGTATTGGGTACCTCTATACACTGGAAGGACTGAATGCCTTCAGAACCATACAGGAGCAGTGGGAGATTTCTGCCAGCCATTGTTATAGGTACAGTATTTTTAAATCCAGGCCAACTGTAAGAGAATGTGTAGAGACCTGATAGACACATCCTTGCTTTTTCCCCTGGAACAGCTGTTTTTTATTAGTTGAATTAATAGGTAGGGGAAGATTTCTAGAGTGGTCCAGCAGGACAGTGCTCCAGTTCCAGACCTATCTAACAGAGTGTAAGCCTAATGAGTGAGAGATTCAAAACAGAGTATTCCAAAGGAGGCTTGTCAGGCACTGGTGGAGTTATGTATTGGACTACTTTTTGGTAATAAGAACAAATAACTACAATATAAATGTGTTGGCAGATTCTATTACCCCTGCATGTATACGTGTATTGCAGTGTTTGTTGGTGTGTTTATCTACTGCTGTCTTTATGTGCTGTTGTAGGAGGTGTCACTGTAGATGTGTCACTGTAAATAATGTTGGCAAAATGCTTGGAAAACTGGCTTGGTGGAACCCCCCAATATAGCGCATAAGTTTAACTGCACTGTATCCCCCATCTGTGGCAGATTACAGTGGCTGTGTGTATGTACTTCCATTATTTTGAGGAGTGAAGAGACCTGAGACCGTTTTGGTCCAGATAGAACAAGAGATATCCAAAATTTTTATAGAAGCATAGCAGATAAACTGACCTCCATGCTTCTGGGCATTGAAGAAGTTCCTGGAGAAGAATGGGTACCATATTCAAAGGGTGTGTGTATATATATATATATATATATATATATATATATATAGGTGTGTATATATATATATATATATATATATATATATACACACAATTACGGTGTGACATATCCTAAACACTTGAGTGTCAAAAATAACCCCAACCAGTACCTAATGGAAGGAGCTGATGCTTAAAGATTTGCCACTGGAATGCCTTACTTACACTCTCCAAGGAAGGGGGAAGGTATCAGAGAATTTGGGATCCATTTTTGAACTCTCTGCCTGTGACGGAGGTGACGGATTGCAGGGACCTCATGATCTGGGCATATCATGCTGGTCCTTTGGGAACTGCATTGCCTGTCAGCAAGGTGGGGCATCAACTTCGCAATAAGTTTGTTAATCTATAAGCCCCTAGCAAATTGGGTCCCGTTTACCTGAAAGGCCTGACTGAATACACCCCCCATCCACTTCCTTCCTTCATTCCTCTGAGGCAGGGCTCCTCATGGATCCATGCTTCTGCTTAAAATCATTGGGAGATATAGCTTTTTGTGTTGCTGTTCCTATTATGTGGAACTTGCTTCCTACCATTATTAGATGGGCCCCATCACTGGAATGCTTTAAAGGTTTATTAAAAACCCACTTGCTTAATTTGGTTTTTGGGTCCACTTGAACAAAGCCTTGGGGCAGTTCTTTAAATTGCTGCATGTATTCTGACTGTTTTGATTTTATTGTACTTAAGATTTTAAATTCTTAGTCTGTATGGTGCCCAGAGCTTTGTAAGGGGGGCCTAACCAATCAACTGCCTTACCTTATTGAGAAGTTGTATATTATGAAATGCAACTAAGTCTTAAGAGGGTCTGGGAAGGAGGGGCAAGGGTTGTTCTTGAGTTGAGGGCTGAGCAGAACAGTTGTAAGACAATTGACTGTATTTGTAGAAAAAACTCCTAGTTCCCTAGTACCCAGTTCGTCCCCCCCACTTTTCCAATCTAGACTTTTTCTCTGTCCCTTTATCTCAACTGCAACAATCCGGGGACAGTGAGTTCTGTGTTGCAGCTCCTACACTTTGGGAATGCCTTACCAGCATATGTCAGATCTGCCCACATGGTTGAGTAGTACTTTAAGATCTCCTTAAATATTGATTTCAAGAAGCATTCCCAGACTGCTCTTAATTATTGTTTAATGTTGTTTATATTACTGTAAATTATTTATTTTAACATTTTAGCTGTCCTTAATCATATTGCTAATTTTTTTATAATTGCTATTGTGAAGTGCCCAGAGTGCTTGGAAAGGGTACTGTATACATAACATTGCCTTGCCTTGCCCTTTCCTAGAATGAAATGGTGTTAATGAAATGGTAATGTATTTCAGGTATGCAAATGATCCAAGTTTTTAATCCCTGATGTTTGTTTCAATGCATATGTATGGCTCAAATATTTTAATAAACATACAAAAAAGAGCTTCAGCCCAGACAAGAGTGCTGGTGCTGATTCCCTTGACCTGAAGCTTCTCCACCTTGTGGGAAATCATATCTGTGCACCACCTTGGGTGAGATGCCAACTGCCTGGAAAAGTGTCAGGGTTGTGCTCTTCCACAACGGAGGTCTAAGCAAGATCTGAACCAATATAGATCCATTTCTGTTCCTTCTACCCTCTCCAAGGTTCTCGAGAAGCATGTTCACTTACTGTACAGCTGATCGAGCAACTTACTCTACACAATCTGTTCTCCTCCATGTAAATGTATGCAGAGGTCACTATACTCTACTACAGTGCAATGAGAATGTATGAGGTTAATTTCATACTCCATTCTGATTTCAGCACAGTCTGGTTTTGTCAATAACCACCTGAATCTTAATGCAACAAAACAGTCTACAGTGTTTGGATCACAGAACCTGCTAACTCATTCGGCTGACCCACTTGTAATCATAACATCAGATGGGAATGCTATTGAACAAGTCAACATATTCAAATATCTAGGCTCGCTATATCACTTGCATATAGGAAGCACATTGATCACATCTTAACAAACATAACCCAAGCTCAACCTTCTCTACATGTCCAAATGATGCCTCAGTGCCCATGTGAGGAAGCAAGTGGTCTCTCACTCCCTGCTCATGTTCATCCACCATGGAACATCATATACCACTGTGCAAACAAAACCGCTCTGCTGCCCTTGGATCATTTGTGCATCAGACTGTGCAGATGCATCCTCCTCAGTGGCTACTTTAACCTTCATTTTCTGCTATATGACCAGCTTAACTGTCCAAGTCCCTTAGGTAGGTATGATTACTACTGGCTTTCTTTGTTGTATGGATGTGCACAAGGAAAATCAACTGATTACATTTTAGCCCACCTCTCAGTTAAGCTGTTCGTACTCACTCCATTCAGCAGCAGCACTTGCCTTCTCAATTACCAAGATGAAACATGAATTTGGTAGAAAGGCCTTTGCATTTGCAGCACCAGCCATGGAACAAACCCCTTTCTAGCTGAGGAATGTGTCTATATGTAGTTCATAAGTGTTCAAGTCTAGTCTTTATTAGCCACTGTAGAACCCCTTTATTTGTTTTGATACAGCAGTCCCTCTCTCGTACTATGATCATAATGCATAACAATGTTCATCTCTTTGTTTGTGGTGACCACACTTTGTTAGCCTGCTTTGATTACTGTTTTGCTGTACTTACCTTAACAGTTTGCATTTTTTGCCTTGTTTATTTTATCCTGCATGTAATTATTCCTGCTGAACTGTGTTAACCTGTTGACTGCTGCCATCCTCACCAGTACCCCACTGACAATGAGATAGTACATCTCATGGGGTTATCCCAGTTGGAGTAATTTCTAATAAATAAATAATACATAAATAAAGTATTCTAAACCCATTTTGTCTCCAAAGCACTGTTCTCTGTCTATAGCGGTGGTACTCATTCCTCGGCTCGCGAGCCACATGCGGCTCTTTAGCACTAATCTTGCGGCTCCCACAATGACAGTGCAATATCCCTATCATGTGGCTCTTTGTTGGGGGATTCAAAATCAAATTAACCTTGTTTTGTTTTTTAGGCTTTTTTGTCATTTTGGACTGAGGCCGCCCGTATGCTGTTTATATCGCAAACTTGCTTCCGGGTACCATGCAAGAAGCAACTGCTTTTGCTGCAGATTGCAGCAGGAACACCAAAAGCACCCCTATATGTATGAGCCATTTGTCCACTGTGAAGTGTGTGTGGGAAGAGGCAGTGGCTCCGCAATGGCTCCAACAGCTCATCGTGGGCTGAATTCAGGTGCACAAGCTGATTGGGGGCTCTGGGGCACAACTGGACTTGGGCCAGGTGGTGATGACAAGCACCAGAGGATCAGGGGAACACCAGGAGGCAAAACAGGAGACAAATGGGCAATCAATGTAAGCCTCCACTTGGTGGGGGATGTTACAGTGGATCTGGGCAACTTTAGTGGTGAAAAAAAGAGAGAAACAGAGGGGCTCCAAACACTTAACTTTATCTGGAGGGTATTTCTCTGCCAATACAGGTTGCAAATCTGGTCCAAGAACCCCAGTAGTTTGGCTGATAAACAGTTCATTTTGGTTCTTGCGAAAATGTCTTTCCTCATACTCGGCAGTTCCTTTTTCACACAGCCTCTGCCTCCATCATTTACTGTAGGCAAAACCCAGAATAGATAGCCCTTCCACCTTCTCAGGAAATGCCATGCCCCAGGGTTCCCTATCCCCTTCTGCATTATAGGCCTGTCTAGTCCATTTTGCCTGCAAGTGCATTTTGTCCCAAACTCCACACAGCTGTGGCCTTTGCATTTAAACTTTAAATATTTCTGATCTTATTTATGCTGTTGTTTGTTAATTAATATGTATTTAATTGCAATAAATTGATTTAAATGAATATGTTTTTGTATGCACGCATTATTTCGGAAGTGGGAAAGCTGTGTATGTGGGTTGCAGCTCCTAAGCCAAGTGAAGTCACATATTGCAGCTCCTAAGCCAAGTTGGAGTGAGTACCACTGGTCTATAGGGAAAGCCTGAGATACTGTATTATTTGTATTTAAATAGTGTCTTATTTGGAAGTACCTATAGAAATCATTGTTAACCAGACCAAAAGTTTGTTTAAGGGTGGCAAATGATCTCACTGCCCCATATTCAGTTAACTGAGCATACCTGGTTTGTGCCCTAATAACGAATCAGTCATCTGAGTGAGAAGGCAGAAACTCTGGGTACCTGTGTATAACAGATATCAGTTCCATATCATTAAGGGTGGCTATAGGTTTTTTGAGGACCATCAGTGTATGCCTGGTCCAATGGTTGCTAATCATTTTACACATGACTTCTTTTATTTTAATGTACGGAAATGCCCTGAGAGATATGTATCATAGGAAAGTCTTTTCTATTCTGTACCAATGCAAGTGCAATTGTTGTTTGGCTCAGATGATGGTAGCTGAGGTCTGTGCTGCCAGTTAGTATAGTTTAAAGTTTGGCAGCCCCAGCCCTCCTTACTCTTTAGGCAACTACAAAGTATTTCATTTTTCCTGGCTTTTTTCCACCCAATATGGATTTCTGAAGCATCTTCCACAACTGGTTCCAAAAACATGTATAGGAAGCATATAGAAAAGGAACAGCGCTGGAGGCAGCACATTCAGTTTAGGCATATTGATTATGTTCTTTAGTGAAAAGGAAATGTACTCCATTGTGCCAGGTCCTTCTCAACAACACCTGTCAGCTTTTCATAACTGAGTGAAAGAAAGTTAGTGGCTTCTAGTGTGACCTGCACTCTCAAATATCTAATAATTTTCCTGAGGCCCAGGCAAATGGAAAATTCTGTTTATACCCCGGAGAACACATCTTATTCACCATGACAGTTTCAGTTGTAGAATAGTTTAACGGTTACCCCACATTTTCTCCATACATGCTCAATACTCTTACCAGTTCATGGAATGAGGTGTCTGGGTGACGAATAAAGAAAAGAGAGATTTTAGAATGCATCTTTGCCACTATTATTCCCGGTACTGTTTTATTTTGTCATACTGCCTTTTACAGCTGGTCAGTGCAGAGTGCAAATGGTAAGGGTGAGAGGGGTCCACTACCTTGTACCTTGTATCAAAGCAATACCAGGAGAATGTAGGAAGCAGTTATTTTAATGTGCAATAGGCAATACTGGACAATGTAGTATGGCATCAGTGTTCTAAGTGTTAAATCAGCTGCACATAAAAGTTTTAAATGTGAATGTTATTAATGTGGAATTTTACATTTATTTATGCAGTGCTTTTGTATATTCATGTATATTAGGTGCATGTATTGTAGTGTACTGAAATGTTTATTAGAAGGATGGTCCTGAAAACAAAAAAAAGAACAGAAGCACTCCAACGCCATAAAGGGGCTTCTGCTCCATATCAACATACTTGTAACAAGAAAAAAGAGAAAAAGTGGAACACAGACATTTATATAAGAACTATAAGTTTAACATGCCAAAAAACAGATGTTGTACAAAGAGTTCCCCTACGTAGCACCCTACATGTAGGGCTTCCTCAGGGGAATGTGGAACAATGCAAATGGTAGAACCTTAAATACCTCACAAAATGTGAATACTAATTCATGTTAATACAAACTTAAAACCAGATCTACCAATGAAATAGTAAAAAGTATCCCCACGTGATAAAGTATCAGTGCCATTCAAAATGATTTCAGACATAACCATTTAAATACCAAATTGTTTTTGATAGCAGCTTTTTAGTAATAAATTCATTCTATTTTTCCGTTTTTAAATTTTTGCAGTCATCTTGCATCTCAGCTCAACCAGCTTAACTTGTCAACACTTCTCAGTCCCTGTAATGACATTGCAGATCTGTTTACCCATAAAGTACTGTATGTATGTTTAAATGTCAGAAATCCATATAAGACCTCTAATAGAATAGAGAGCCTAGATTGCAACTTTAGGCTATGTATTCTATTGGGGGTCTTATATGACTGCTAAAATTAAAAAATTTGAAAATTAACAAATGTATCACTAAACAGCTTCTGTAAAAAAATGTGGGCCAGGATATTCAAACATGGTGGGATGTGCCATGCATCTAGATGCACCACCCAAATAAATGGGCAGTGTGAAAACCAGATATATTCATACAAGATGCGCAAACCTAAAAGATCGCTCATCTTGTCTGAGTATATTGAGCAGTGTGGGAGGCGCAAATGGTGGTGGCCAACGATGTACCAGGAATGGGGATGTGTGGCACATCCCCAGATGTGCCAGTCCCAAATCTCCGATATTCAGCCTGAATATGCAAATGTGGCCATCAGGCATGTAAGTCACAAATGGGACATTTGCATGCCCATTATGGCTGCATTTGCATGCACTTAGCATGCTTGCACCTGGCAGGATGTGCCAGGCCAGGCTGGATCCCCCATCCCCATCTGTTCCCCACAACACACAGTGAAGCATTCCTGAGTTTCCATAGTGAAGGAAACCCCCACCCCTTCAGTCCCCCACAACAGACACTGTGCAATAACCCCGATGTTCTATAGTTTAGGGAGCCCCAACCCCATCCGATCCACAACCCTGTAACCCTTCATGCAGAATCCACCTGCCATGCATAATCCCATGCTGTAAAGGTTTCTATAGTGTAGTGGCCTCTCAGCCCCCCACGTCAGTAGGCAGACCCCCTCCCCACAACCCCTCCACAACCTGACCCATGCTGGTGACTGGCATAGTCCTCCTCACCCTGCCACAGCCAGCTGCTGACTGATCAGGTCATGAACACCAACTGTAAATATTATGAGCTACACTATGAAAACTCTTATGGCATGGGATTATGCATTGAAGGGGGATTCTGCACCGCGCAGACCAATCTCATAGTGGTCGATGTTCGGGGAGCAATATGGGGTGGGGGGGTCTATGGCAATATGGTGGGCAGGGGTCTGGTACTACAAGGCATGGGGGTTGGGGGTCCACTACACTGTGCAGCATATGCTTATCACTCATACTGGGGATTATATATGGCAAGGGAGTGTATTCATATGGGGATCCTGGTACAGATCTGGGGGGTCCCTACACTACTGAATAAGGGGTATTGTGTTTCAGCAGGATGACTAGGCATCTGAGTATTGTTCCACATATCGCAGGGACAGAGCTTATGGCCATTGGGTGTAGTGCAACAGAAGCAGGGGCACATCCTATGACATTGTACCATTCATTCCAATGGCTGACAGACTGGGGGATTGCTGTACATGCATTTTCTGATGAGGGACAAGCCTGTGCATTTACTGTTTGTAATGCTGTTGTGCTGTCAGCCCCCACTGTTCAGCACAATGACAGTTTACAAGGGACAGAGGAACTGTTTGATGCAAAATCAGGGATGTCTCTGAATATAAGGGATGGTTGAGGGGTATACTGGACTGGGTGGGTGTGGGTGCCACTGGGCTGGGTGGTCTGGCTGGCTGCTGTGCTTATGTATGCAGTACTGCAGCCTGCCTGAGGGTGGCCAGGAGTTAGGCATGCATTTTCCATGCCTATCTTTACGTCGCTCATCTTCTGCACTTGGGTGGCCCATCTCATCTGAATATCCCATTGTGCAGGATATGCATGGGCACACAACCTCAACTTGGGCCACATACATTAAATTTGGGCTGTGGCCCATCTCAGTTTGGGCAGCTCATCTCCCTCCTTTGAATATGGGAGTTTGGAGCAACTTGTGAGATGAGCGGCTCATCTCTGTTTGTTCCAGAGATCTGCCACTCGTCTCTTTTGAAAATGGGGGCTGTGGTTTTTAAATGGTTTTGTTTGTAATGATTTTGAATGGCACTGTAACATTATCACATAGGGATACTTTTCACTATTTTATTGGTAGATCTGTTTTTAATTCTGCAGTAGCATAAATGAATATTCACATTTTGTGAGGTTTTAAAGGTTCTACCATTTGTATTGTTTCATGTCCCCATGAGGAAACCCCATATGTCGGATGCTAAGTAGGGGGAACTCTTTGTACCACGCCTGTTTTGTTGCCATATTAATCTTACAGTTCTTGCTCAAATGCATGTGTGCTCTGCTTTTTCTTATTTGTCTTATTACAAGTACATTGGTATGAAGCAGTAGCACCTTTTTGGTGTCGGAGTGCTTGAGTTCTTTTTTTGGTTCAATTTACAGATTGTGTTACTCTAAGCACCAGGTGTGAAGCTCCTCACCATTCACCATGCATCCTTACATCCAGTGAGACTTTTGAGCGCTTAGTCCCGACTGGTCTAAATCGACAGCTGCAGCAGAGGATTTACATCACTGAACCATTACTATAACATTATATCAAAGCATGTGAGTGAGTCTCTTGGTGAGCAGAAGGAATCAGATTGGGTTGCAGAGAGCTCTTCATGGTGACCAGCACAAGCAATAATAGCCAGCAAGCTAATACATCCATGTCAGGAGAACTGGGCGTGAGAAGTAAGAACAGCACAGAGACTGAATGAGCAGGGGAACCTTTCTGCCTAACAGATATGGCAAAAAGGGAGTATTGCAAAGGTATCTTACATAGTCTCTTTGGCAAAGAGAGCAATAGTAACTCTACATCTACTGAATGTTGGGATTTATTTCATAAAGTAGAGAAAACCTCAATTCAAGAGGTGAATCAGTGGTTCAATAAGATATATTTGGAACAGTATGTTGAATTGGAGACGGTTCCCGGAGGTCTTAGAATGAGCCCCCTCCTCAGGTACATTGGATGAAGATCTCAAAGAGAGGTGGGAGGGACCACTAGCCACTTACACCAAGGAACTCATATACACAGTATTCTAACTGAACAAGATACAAGACTTTATCAACAAGCTAAGACAAATCCGAATACATTAAGAACTGAGATGTTGGAATACTGCAGTGATCCTGATTTTGCAGGCCTGGGCAGTGCGCTTAAAAATAAAATCCAAAAGCATGAGAAAGAGGTGGAGGATAGAAAAACAACTAAGTTTGAAAGAGACAGATGAGACTACGAGGAAGAGGGTGTATTCTCCTGGGAGAAAAAATTCAGGTCCTAAAGCAGGGTCTGTGAATTGCTGACATAATAAAGGAAAGAACAAGACAAGAAATGAAAGAAGTCCATCCAGTGATGCAAAAAAAGTTAATTTTTAGTCATGGAGGAACAGGAAGTTCAGGACCAACAATTAACCGCCAAAAAAAGTAAGAAGAAGCAGAGCAGCAGAAGGAGGGGTCAAAGAACAAGGTGGAGGTCAACAAGTACCATGGAGATCAGACAGGAACAAGGTGAATCAAGGATGGTAGTAAATCTTACAGATCAAGAGTTAACATCTGATCAAAAAAAGTACTACTTAAAGGATTCTTATTTGTACCTACGTCTACAGTGAATTATTTTCAAATTGAAGTGGACCTTTTACATCTTCTACACAAAACTGACTTAAAATGCTATTTTGGGGACAAACGTGAAGATCAAAATACCAGTATGGGACTCACCCCTATTTTACACCTGATGGTCCTGTCCTGGGAACCAGAATTAAACCTGGATATAGCATTGCAAATATTAGAATCAGAGAACCTTGAGGACACTGAGGCTGCTACAGTGATGGACCAATTTGAACAGAGATTTAAATTTGCTTATGTCCTTGTCTGATGATGATGCTAACCAGAATTTTGATTTTTTGGGAGTGCTGAATGATAGTCTAGCTGATAGAATGAATGAATATCTGTTAACAGAAGGCCTCACTACAGGACTAAGGGGGAACAGTGGTTATTGTCAAAATTAGTTTAGACATCCTACTGACAAGATTTTGGAGTTATGATTAGAGTGGATATTAAAAAACTGAAAGAAAATCCTCATAAACCACTATTCCAAAATGTATCCATGGAAGAAAGACAAGCATTGAGAGACAGAGTTAGAACAATGAAGAACATAGTTTTTAAAACCATGGACAAGGGTTGAATGGCAGTAGTACAGAGCACAGAACAGTATGTTATAGAAATTGAAAGACAGTTAAGTGATCAATTCATGTTATAAAAAAATAATGTTTAACCCTACTTCAGCTGTTAAAAATATTCTGGATCATCATATAGACTCTGGTTGGTCAGCTGGCTGCCCGGTGTTTGATCTTGCCGAGGTCAGCTTAGCTCACAGAGGATAGAGGCTCTGTTGCCGGCTTCATGGGGAAGGGGGTCTGCTGCCTAGTTCCTAACAGGAGGTGTTGGTCTTGTGCTCACTGAAGAGTGGGTCCCTTTCTGGTGTTTTAAGCCTTGCAGGGCTGCAGACTGATACATCAGTCCAAAATTCCTATACATTCTAATTCTGTTGGCTGCCTAAGGAATAACTCCTTGGGGGTGCTCACCAGAGGGTGGACATGGTCCTGAAGTCCTGGTGTTGGGATTATTTGGACAGTTGCCCCCCTGGGTTGGCCGGTGATTTTAGGAGCTCCCCTCTGGGGTTTTTAGTCTAGTCACTGACCTGCTCCTTATCGCTGCAAAAGAATAACTCCTGGGGCAGCTATGGAGATGGTTGTCGCTAGGAGATGCCTGCTTTTGGAGGGAGGTCTAAGAAACTGTGCAGCTTCAAGTGAGGAGCAAACAGGAAGATTCATCTCTAAAAGAATGGTTAACACCTACATTGGCTCTGTTAGAGGATCCTGTGACCTTCATTCTGCTGGTTTGACTTTTTGGGGTTTGACTTAATTCTATTTGGGTTAAGGCAGTGAGAGTGCCTTTTTAAATAATTGGTGCAAATAGTAATTTCTGCAGTATTCATTTTAAGCCCAGGTGGAGCTTCAGATGGACATTTGTTGAATTAAGCATTTCCTTTGCATATCTATCTATCTATCTATCTATCTATCTATCTATCTATCTATCTATCTATCTATCACTCGGTAACTTTCATTCTAAATCACACTCATTGTTTAACTGTTGTTATGTGATTGGTTATTGTAAAGAGGTTTGCTTTGGTTAGTATTTTGGGGTTGGGTTGTATAGTGTGAAAATTGGGGTGGGTGGTTTGGTCATTTGTGGTGTGTTTTGTTGATTACTGCTGCTTGTTTTAGGCAGCAGTTATGTGTTAGCAACTGTCTTCAGTGGACAGGTGCTACTCCCCTTCTAGGCTTAAGGATCTGTGGCCCTTCAACTGTCCTCTGCTACCCACTCAGGTTAATAGGTGGTGCCCAGCCTTGGGAATAACTCAGAGGGGTCAGGGGTGCAGGTTCCCGGTCGGGAGGGGGACAGAGCAGGGTGGGTGGATTGGAGTAGTGGGTTCCAGCAGGTGCCCTGGGGGAAAAAAGGGTCCTGGAAAGGGGTCCTCCCTGCCTGGTTCCCATACCCAAGAGCTTCACATTGAGTGGACAAATGATGCTCTCCTGTGGCCACTTAGCCAACTCAGGAGGTGTTGTACAATGCCAGGTCAATTAAGAACAAGACAGCTGTTATTGCTGCTCTTGTTGAGACATCTGACCTGGCTTGCATCACTGAGACCTGGCTGGATGAAAATGCTGGTCCTGTGTTGGAGACAGTAGTGCCAACTGGGTACTCAGTGATACACCACCCGAGATTGAATAGCAGCACAAGGGTGTAGCCATCTGTTTTAAGATGGAACTGGGCCTTATAGATGTGTCTGTAGGGATCACCAGATCCTTTGAGTGTATCATGGGCGCAGGTGTGGGTTGCAGGATACTTCTTATCTACTGTCCACTTGGGGATGGGAAATGTGGTTGGTCCTGGGAGACATCAATGCCTGGGTCGATGATGAACATGCAGTTTGGTCAGGACTTCCTCCAGCTGATGATCTCACTGGGCTTTACATGGGTTGTTACCTCTGCTACCCATAATTGTGGTCACTCTCTGGACCTGGTGTTTTTCCAGGGGACGGAGATCTCCGACGTGGAGGTGGAACCAGTCGGTTGGTCTGACAAAAACACTACAGGGTTCCTTTTCATGGCTCCCCCCAACAGACCTGCCCCTGTGGAGATGGTTTGATACTGCCCTTTAAGGGATGTGTCCCCTGCTGGTCTAATGGCAGTGCTGGACCTATCGAGTAGGCTGACAAGAAACATGGAGCCAGGTGACCTGCTACTGCACTATAATAGCACTGTATCAGGGGCTCTGGACTCAATTACTCCTCTCCATGTTCATCCACTCACTCTTTGTCCTCTGTCCCCTTGGTTCAATAGGACCTTGAAGGTGTTGAGGTGAGTGGGGCAAAGGCTGGATTTGTTGCTGGTGGAAATCTGGCTTGAAGGATGACAAACATAGATTGATGGCCCATTATAAGGACTATCAATTGTCTGTCTCCCATAAGAAGGCAGAGTTCATGTCCAGGGAGATTGCTGCTGTAGGGAATTGACTGGCTCAGCTCTTCGGAACTGTCAACAGGTTATGCAATCCATCCTGTCTTCTGAATTGGAGAGCTTTTTCACAGGTTAAGTGTGAGGTGTTTGCATGGTTCTTTGCAGATAAAGTGGCCACCATCAGGTCAGCGATCCATTCAGCATGTTCCAATGAGCAGCGCGGTGGTCAGTGGGAGGTCACTACCACCCATTTTGTCTGGTCTGACTTTGATCGACCGGTGATCACTGATATCGTGAAGACTGCCCAGGGTTTGCGACTGACTTACTGTAGTTTTGACCCTGGTCCTACCTGCCTCCTGGTGGAGTGTGTGGAAGTCATCAGACCAGTCCTAGCAGAGATTGTCTGAAGTTCACTGGAGAAGGGAGTGTTCCCTGACCCTTTGAAAGAGGTGGTCATGACCCCCCCAAAGAAATCTTCCCTTGACCCAGACTGTCTCGCAAACTACAGACCTGTCTCTAACATGCCTTTGGTGTGTAAGGTTATTGAGAAGGTAGTTGCATTGCAGCTCAAGGACCATTTTACCACCCACGAGGTATATGATCCTCTCCAGTCTGGATTCAGGCCCTTGTTTGGGTACTTAATGATCTCCTGACAGCGAGAGATCAGAAGAGCCATTGGATCTTGGGTCTCCTTGATCTCTTCACAGCATTTGACACTGTCGACCATGGGTTGTTGTTGGAGCACCTGTGGCTGATCTGTGGATAGTCTGGTATGGTCCTCAGATGGTTCCAGTCTTTTATCATGGGCAGGTTGCAGAGAGTGGTGTTGGGTATTTTTTCGTCTGCCCCTTTCCTTCTGATCTGTGGGGTGCTGCAGGGCTCTGTACTGTCTCCCATGTTGTTCGTGGTGTATATGCTGCCTTTGGGAGACATTATAAGGTGGGATGGGCTGAGTTTTCACTGCTGTGCAGATGATACTCAGCTACACTTGTCCTTTGTGCCCGATCAGGGTGATGCTGTCTTGGTCTTTAAGAGCTTCCTTGCTGAGATTCAGGACTGGATGAGTGCCAGCTAATTGAGGTTGAACCCAGGGTAAGACTGAGGCATTGGTTGTGGACCCTGGTCATTGGGGAGAGGGGTCCTTAGCTGGTCAGCCTTCTGGACTTGTGCAAGGGGGACAATCAGCAAGGGGCCTCTGAGCAGGTGGGGAATCTGGGTGTTATTCTTGACGATGAGCTGACACTTAAGTCACAGGTTTCAGCAGTTGTCAAGTCCTCATTTTACCATCTGAGGAATATCACGCAGATAAAACACTTTGTTCTGCCTGATGATCTTCCTACTCTGGTCCACATCTTTGTGACCTCTTGTCTTGATTACTGCAATGCTCTTTATCTAGGGCTACCAGGGATGGACATATTCAGCCTGCAGCTGGTGTAGAGTGCAGCAGCCAGGCTGTTGATGGGCTTATCTCAATCTAGCCACATCATGCCAGTGCTTCATGAACTGTATTGGTTGCCAGTGTGGTGGAGGATCATCTTCAAGGTCGGTTTGCTGACCTATAAGGCCCTACATGGAGAGGGACAGCGTTATTTGCAAGACCTCCTGTGTCCCTTCTGCCCCCTCCACCCGCTTCCTTCCAGGAATATTACAATTTCATGCTTAGTGCCATTAATAGGAGTTCTATCTATTTCATCCTGTGTCCTTTAACTTTGATTTTTTTACTCCATTTGAGCCTTACTTAATTCATGCTGGTTGCTGCCACCAGCTGCCATTTCTTGCAACGTGCACATTGAGCACTTTTTTCATATATTATCATTTGGAATGCAACACCACGGTTATTAACTTAATTTACCAGCATAGATCATTTTATTAATTCCTTGTTCCACTCCATTATTTTTTCACACATACCGGTGTGTGGTTTTATAATCTCTTAATTAATGTAATTTTCGAACAGTTTTTAACTGTCAAGTATAACATTCACTTTTTACATTTTAGAAACTTTGCACTATTTATACAATTGCTTGGTTTGCACAGACACTAAAAATATATTTTATTTATTTATTTATTTATTAGTTTTCAGAAATACTTTTGAGCCAGAGGCTCATTTACAAAGGTTCCATGTCATGATACAAAATACAGAGCATCAGAAATAGTGCATTTAACAACTAGTACAGGAAACAATTTTTCTAATTAAACAGAATATTTACAGGTCTAGTACATTTGAGATTCAGGAACTACAATTTCCTGGAGACAAAAAATAAAATAAAAGGGGGGGGACAGTTATGACAGTAGGAGGACACAGCAATGCAGGTAGGGTTAAGAATAATTCCAGGGGACCTATGCAAGGTTAAGAACCAGAACCTGCTGGGCGTTGCAGTTGCCTCAGACTAGAGCAGGACAGGAAGTGAGGAAGCAGGAGAAAAGGGAAACATGGAATTGGGCAGAGAATGGTGAAGTAAAGCTGAGGGGGGAGGTGACAAGGGTAGAAGGGGAGGAGAGGGGGAAAGGCAGAGGGTAGTCAGGGTAGGCAAGGAGGGAAGGTAACTGAGACTACAGAAGGGGAGAGGAGGAGAGGGAGGGGTGGGGAGGAGGGAGCATAGGGGAGGTGGGCAGGAGGCGGGGATAATGAGGGGGCATACCAGCAGATGGTGGTGTCAAGGGGAGGTAGGAGGGGTGAGACTGGTAAAAGGGGGATAGTAGAGGGTTGGTTAAGGGGTGGACAAGGCACGGGAGGAGGTGCAGTGGAGAAAGAAAGGGTGGTGAGCAGGGGGTGAGAGGGGAGGAAGGTGCCAGGGTCAGGAAAATGCAAGCACTAGGAGGGAAGGACAGAGCCTAGATTCAACAGTCACACCTACTAGTAAATGCAAGCAGTGTGCAAAGTTTAGCCTTAAACTGACTAAGCCTAGTTTCCTTTTGTAGATCTACACCAAGTTTTGCCCAGAAAGGTTCCCAATATTCAAAAGACTGCTGGCCTTACACCATATGGCTGATGGAGACTTTGAGGGAGTGGTTCTGGGTGTTCCTGGTGCTTCTGGTGGAGTCAGGGAGGCTATGAGGTACCTGATACCCAACGGGGAAATTCCGAGGGTAGCTTTTTTTGCCAGTAGAGAGACGTGGTACTGTATCCTGCAATCCAGGTTAAGCCAGTTAGTCTGAGCATATAGGTCACAAGTATGGGTCCTCTGGGTAGCTCCCAAGATAATCCTACAGGCCTTATTTAGGGAAGTTTTTACCCGCTTGAGGGCCGTAGAGGTTGCTGATCCATAAACTACAAATCCATAGTCAATGACCAATAGAACTGTGCTAGTGACTGCCATTTTGAGGGCTACATAGGTTAAGCAGTGTTTGTTTCTATAGAGAAGCCCTAGCCTTGAGTTTGCTGCCTTAGCAAGTAGGTCGATATGTTGTGAGTAGGAAAGAGCGCTGTCCAGAGTTACACCTAGATATTTAAAGCAGTTAACTGTCTCCAGCGGGGAGGCGTATTTGTTGTAAATTTGTAATTTGAAGGCTTTGTGCTTACTATTGCTGGATGCAAATATCATGGTTTTTGTCTTATTGTAGTTTAACAGTAGTCTCGATTTGAGAAGCCATTGCACAGCAGTGGTGAAACTGACTTGCATTTGACTTTCCAGTACAGTAAGGTCTCGGTGGCTTGAAAAAAGTACCGCATCATCTGCTTACAGAAGGATATTGTCTTCTGGGAGTTGGTTAAGGAACAAGCTGAAAAGAAGAGGTCCAAGGATGGACCCTAGCGGAACACCTGTCTTTACTGGTTTGCTATCAGAGAGGGTGTTTTGGATTTTTACCCTTTGCTCTCTACCAGCACCTTTTGCACTAGTCACTTAGCTTTGCTATACAAAACTGTTGCTTTAAATTTCTGCACTTTATATTTAGCTGCTATCCCAAGTCTCACCAGTCTTGAGAAGGTGTAAGAGCGCGAAATTGTTTGACATCAGACTTCCTTGACTGGGGAGGGGGACACTATTGTGAGATTACTGGCTCATTTGTCTTGCTTGCCTTTATCAAATCTAGCTTTTGTGGATTATATTCTTGGAATCCAGCTGATTTATTACAATGAACATAAGCTTGACTGAATGGAGTGCGTATGCTGAATTCTGGTTGTGAGTACTAGTTCATTTTTTGTGAGGCAAAAATCCCGTGTCATAAGAGAAGAAACCTTTTTTGCAAGCCACCATCTTGCCCCCCCCAAGAACTAGAAAGCATGGAGAATACATAAAAATGTTGTCATTTCACATATCAGACACCAGAACCTAACTAAATGGGCCCTGTTTACTTAGATTCTGGTGTTTGTTTTTCATAATCAGGGACCAGAAATACTTTTTCTGGATACCCGAAATCCCGGGTGCCCAGCTTAGCGAGAGGAGCATTCCACCGCATTCTCTGTTTGAGAACTGCAGATTTTATTTAGTTCTGCAGCCACAGCTGAACTCCTGTTTCCAACTGTAGTGCGAGTTGTGAGCCCCATTTCCCCTGGTATCTAGTGGCACTCCTCACTCCCCAATTACTGTCCCCCTAATGTACTGTAGAATTCATTATTTTAACTGTCAATTAATTCTCGCTATGTTCATGGGTGTCAGTACTGTCCTAAATTAAACATACAGCATACTTTAATCAGTGTTATCCTTTATTGGTGGTAGGGCAGGGGTGTCCAACCTTTTCAGGGTTGTGAGCCACATTTAAATCTCTCAGTAAAATGTGAGCCACAACAATGTGCGGCCTGTACCATTCCCAACATGCAGCCCTTACCACACCCATATTTACCCATATTTAGACATATTTAGTGGTTAAAATCATAACATAGTCATCATAAATAGTCAATAATCCTATTGTATTATGTTTTAGAAAGTTACAGTATTTTTTTAAAATAGTTGTAATTTTATTATAATTATTCATAGCAGCTCTGGAGTTTTAGATTTGCTTGCAGGTTTAGTAAAAGTAGCTTGTTGAGCACTCAGGTCACTTTTCAGAATCCATACTTTGGCTTTTCTCAAATTTAAAAAAACTGTGATGTGTACTTGACACATAATTGACAAACCCCTCATGAGCCATATCAAACTGCTTTGTGAGCAACATGTGGCTTGGGAGCTACAGGTTGGCCACCCCTGTGGTAGACATTAACATTAAAACTCCCCCTTGTTGAACATCATGTGGGTTCAGTGCAGTAGCGGGTGCTTTTTTACTAAAACTTATCTCTGACAATGCTTTATAAGCTTAAAATTGTAGACATTTTAGTTTACTACATTTAGGCACTTCAAGTGTGCGCCAGTGACCCTGGCATGCTCAAACACATACAAGCAATCCTCCCTCCACTCCACTCACTTAGTTTGGTGAAACCAATGACCAGCCACTCAGTGTGTTTGGCTTTAACCGATGCAGACTGTGAGACATTATTTATCTGTTCTGTGATCAGCCCTGCACACCATTCAGTTCCCTACACACCATGCAGTGAATTACTGTATGCTTTAAGGAAGTCCTTGTACAGTTTGATTACAGCCACATTTAGTGTAGGAGGGTACAGGAAGCCAAGAAAAGTTCTGTAACAGTAGCAGCCTCTTCCATTTATCCCAGAATGACAGCTATTGTGTGACCCCCTGCACAACTCCCACTTTTGTTTATTGTTTTCCTATATTTACTGCTGTAGTAGCAGACAGTGTTCATAATGTCCCTAATTGCTGTATACTTCCCTAGTGTCTAGTGGCACTATTTTTATATATTTTTTTTTATTTTTACTGTTTTTTTTTCATGCCTCCCCCTCCATCACCGTGCCCAATCCCTCTTTCCAGACATCCCAATGCACCCCTCAGCCTGTGCCATGAGGACCAGGAGGATGCTCCTACAAGTGCCCCAGCTCCTGTACATTCTAGAGACCTGGGTGACCCCCCTGGGTGGGGTGGAGGAGTCCCCCTACTTCCTCTGATACCTCAGAGGAGCATGTAATTGAAGCTCCTGCTGGTTCCTCCATGGCCACCTTGGTGTGGGAGCCCTTCGCCTGGATCAGTCACAGGGCTTTTCCTTCTTTCTGGTCAACCCCCTCCAATGTCGGTACCAAGGAGGACCAATGAGATGGGTGCATGCTGAGACATGCATCTGCTCTGGTCCTCGGCTGATGTTGGTCCCTCCCTGCTTGTCTGCTTTCCTGTCTGCACCAGCACTGCCCATAGTCACCCAGGCAGTGGCAGTATAGTGGCAGGGGATGAAACCCACCCCTCCCTGGAGAAGGAGAGGAAGCCATTGGGCACTCAATCCTTCTCCCTGGCCAACCCCTGGTGACCTGAATCCATCACCAAACCTGGATCACTGGCATGGTGCGAGGTGTGGATTCCAGCACCTCAACCCTCAGCACCACTGGCTTGGCTATTTTTATATTGATTTTTATTATCTATCCAAGATCAGGAGGTGCAATCCCCTTGTTGGCATTTAGAGCCCCCTAGCAGTGTGGGACACTGGGGAGCCCATCTCCAGTGTCCTGAAACATTTATTCGATTTAAACCTGTAAAAAGAAAACAGTCCCTCAACATCTTTTTTTTAAACCTGAAAAAAAGAAAAATGGTCCCTTGAGGTCTCCACCATCCCCTCCCCATCCCAACCTTCCCATTTGGCACCCACCACCCCACACCTCCCCCTTATCCTATACTTACCACTGGAGGTCATAAGCTGTAATCTTCTGTGGATGAGACACATCTGCACTCTTCAAAGCTGGACCATGAACTGAGGAATTAAGGTAAGTGCCATATAAAGTATTTCAATAGCATTTTGAACTTATGTTCATAACTTTAGCATTTTTTTAGAATTTATTTCATCAAATTTTCAACACAGCCTTTTGAGGACCCCACCTCATGAACACTGACACTGTCATTTTGTTAATCAGTCCAGAAAGGTGATTTTGCTATCACTGCATGAAATCACCTTTCTGGACTGAATAACAAAATTTCATTACCAGTATTCATGAGGTGCAGTCCCAAAAAGGCCATGTTGAAAATTTGGTGAAACATTTCCTAAAAATGGCCGAGTTATGAGTGTTCATTGAAATCTTTCTATGCGCATGCATAACTTTGGTAATTTTCAATATTTTGAGTCCAAATGTTCAGCATAGCCATTTTTTCACACCACCTGTTGAACAGTACAGCTGTCATTTTTCACATCCTGTTCAAAACATGTTTTCACACCTGTCACATGGAATGGTGTTTTGGCATAGATTTGAAAACTTTCACCTATGAGGTTTATGAGGTGGGGTTATAAGAAGACTATGTTCAGAATTTGGGGTCAAAATATGAAAAAATTCTAAAGTAATGGCCATTCATTGCAATTTCGCTATGCCTGTTTGCAATTTTGGACATTTTAAATACTTTGGCCCCAGATTTTCAAGATAGCCTTCTTTACCCCACCTCATGTATGTCATAGCTGTCATATTTTAAATCCTGCCCAAAATGTGTTTTTGCACCTGTGGTACAGTATGGCAATGCAATTGTACATAATTACAATATGTTTTGCCAGGGATTTGAACATTTTCTGTACTGTGTATATGAGGTGGAGTAATACGATGGCTATGCTGACGATTTGGTCACTGTTGTCCTATTACTGAACTGTGCTTTCACAGCTACATACATAATGTATATGCATATATGGAGGGATAGGACCCTGAGCTCCCACAGTAAAATAAGGATACTATTATACTATCTCAAAAAGTAAGGAAATAAGTTGCAAAAAAATTTGTTAATGCTCCAGTTAGGGTCAAAGTGACAAAAGTTGGGAAATGAGGCTTTAGGGTTTCCCTAACACCCCACCCTACCAAACCAGGTAGAAGAGCAGGTGTGAGGTGTGCCTTGGGCTTCTCAAGCCTAACATACCCCATTCCATCTGTAAATAAGGTCAGATGTGTAGACTTTATGAGAATGGGGTGAGTGTTAGGCTCTGAGAAGCCCAAGGCACACCCAATACCTGCTCTCCTGCCTGGTTTGGGATGGTGGGGTGTTAGGGAAATCCTTATGCCTCATTCCCCAACTTTTGTTGCTTTGACCCTAACTGGAGAATTAATGAAGCTTTTTGCAACTTATACACTTTCTGGATAGACAGATCTGCAATGTCACTTCAGGGACTGAGAAGTGTTGACAGGTTAAGCTGGTCGAGCTGAGACAAAAGGTGCCCGCTAAAATTAAAAAATGTAAACATTTGAAAATGTTATACATTTATCACTAAACAGCTCCTGTCAAAAAATATATATTTTTAAATGGTTATGTTCATAATCATTTTGAATGGCTCTGTCAATTTATCACATGGGGATACTTTACACTATTTGACTGGCAGATCTGTTTTTAAGGTTGTATTAACATAAATGAATAGTCACATGCTGTGGGGTATTTAAGGTTCTACCAGTTGCATTGTTTCACTCCCCCCCCAAAGGAAGACCCATATGTAGGGCGCTTTGTAGGGGAACTCTTTGTACCATATCTGTTTTTTGGCATATTAAACTTCTAGTTCTTGCTTAAATGAGTATGTGCTCCATTTTATCTTAATTTTCCTGAAAACAGGCTTGCCTAGTGACCATATCCTGAGTAAATATAAATAAAATTCAAATTCACATCTGAAAGGGCTGTATGTACTATATGGCATGCTAGTTACAACAAACATCATGCATGTAGCACTTGCTAAGTCCCTAACATCTAGTAATAGGGGTTTCCTCTGGTGAATTTGTACAGAATCTATTGGCACACTTAAAATGAGAGAACATTTTAACTAATACTTTTTACATGTTTTGGTCAGCACTGTCCACATACATTTCAGTAGCATATAATTATTTTTTAAATATAAAAAATAAGCTTCACTAAAACTATTTCTCATCCTTTAATTTTCCACCCAGTATTCTGCCTAAGTAATAAGATATAACTCACCACATTACTGAACAACTAGCACCTAACTTCAAAAGGAAATCTCACAACAGTGGCACAGTAAAATCTTATAAAAGGAAATCTAATGGAAACACCCAAGACCAGTGTTTCAATAAGGTTCAGTAAATAAGGGTTAGTATTTTTCCACTCAGAATGTGCACATGATTCTGTAGGATCCATAGATGAAAAGGTTTGAGTAGGAAGTAGTACTTGTCATTGGGCTTCAGTGGCAGAGTGAGTGCAACAGCTGGAAGGCATATGCATAAAGTTTACTAGAGCAATTCTTACACTTTCAGACAGAAGGAAATCCTGTGCAGGGCTGGAAAGTGCAGGGAGCTGTCACTAGGGAATAGGCTGTCTCTGAGTCTCTGCTATTTGAAAGTAGCTCAGAACACAGACCATGCAGTGGGCACTTCCTGCTGCACTTTCCTCAGAAGATCAGGAAGTTTTTCACAGAAATGTCAACCCTAATGATGATGTCTATATATATGCTGATGAGGCTCGTAGTTGTTTTTTTTGTAACTGGTGTCAGAATTCATCTAAATTGGTTCTGTTGGCAAATCAGGAAAATTCAAAACACAAGACCTATTTTGCTTTACATGTCCTCTCCCAAGCCATGTAATCATTATAGTTTCATATTACTGATGGTACAATTGTTTAATTGTCAGAGTTACTAAATAGTGCTTTCATCCATGTAAGTGCTGTATTTCTTATCTGTATATAACATAGCACTCTCCAATATATTGTGCTCCCCCCACCGAAAGCAAATCAAACTACAAAATATATCATCTTAAGACCCCTAGAGAAGCTAAAGTTGTCATGAATCAAACAGTCATGAATCATATCTGGTTGATATATAGGTATTGTAGGTGATTCCTAATGTGTTGATCAGTGTGTAAAGATAAGGGAAACAAGCCATCTTTCAGATGATGTATGCTTTGGGAGTTAAATGATTTCTATTAAATACAGCTGCCACATCTGTATTGTAGACAGAATCTATTTCTCAAGCATTTTAACAGCTGCTATGAAGTGGTATAGAAAGACTGAATGAAAGTGACTAGGGTTTAAAAGAAAAAAATGTTTTTGCCTTTGGGTGGGGGCTGGATTTAAGAAAACAATTCTTGAAGAAATTAAAACAGCATTACAATTCTGATGTTCTTTTACTTTCTGCCAGACTTCACAAGTGTGACAGATCTTTTAAAACTCATCAGATGCATGGGAAAAGAAAACTGTTCCAGAAGTTGCAGTCAACTACAGTAGCTGCAGGTCATGGAGGTTTCAGTGGCCTAAAAGCCACCCAGGTGCAGTATGCAAACTAGTTTCATCTACAGAGGAATTCTGGGAGTAACTTGGCATATATAGAGTAATGTATGGGAAGCCTTGCACATGGCTGTGGTTCTGTTAAGGGGCTGAGGTGCCTTCCTCTGTGATGTAGAATCTGTGGTTCAAAGATAAGCATTTCACCACAGTTTTACAGTGGTAATTATCTAAAAGTTGGCTGCTCTGTGGTAAATATTGAGTTATGCAGAGTCACTCAGGTTAAATTGCATCGTCTGTTATTTGATTCAAGCTCAGCATATCCAATCATTACCTTAATATTGATCAACTTTTGTATGACTACTACAGCATCACTACAAAATACAACATTTGTGAGTGTATGGAAATCCATACACAGCAAAGGCTAACCAAATGCTGTACACATTATTACCCATTTATTATTTTTTTATACTACAGTATATACTGTGGCTTATCACATTTATATTTGCTTGTAAAAACTAGTGCAGTCCCAAGTGTTGACTTCTCCATGTACGTGGTTCCATTGCATTGCCTGAACTCATACTAACTCACTCGCTGTTGTGCAGCCATTATGGTGTGCTGCAAGTGCTTCCCTTTGTGACATATAGTAGCTATGGTGGTACAGAACAAGTCATTGTACCACAGTGTTTACATCACTTGTGTAGTACAACAGCATTTGTGAATGTATGGAATCTATATACACACACCTGCATCCAATGGTATTCATCACTGGTGACTTCCAATGTCAGCATGTTCTAAATAAGTTCATATATTGCATGTTAAAATCTATTGCTGGCCATGCTGTCTTCTCAGACCCTTTCCCCAAACTATGGTTCTCTCCCCACTGTCCATCTGCTCTGCCCTTTCTATCTTCACCCTAAGTCTCTTCTTCATGACTTCACATCTCCTTCTTGCAACTGTCCCTAACCTCTGACCTTAGTGAACTCCCTCTTCCCGTGGCTTTCTCCAGCCCTGATTTGTAGACCCCTCCCACCACTGTCACATCCTTGTTTGGATTGTTTCTCTGCTGTTGTCTAAGTGCTACATTTACATACAGTACCTTATGTACCTGATGCTATTTTACCCTGCACTTAATTTTAGTATGCACATCTGTAATGTAGTGTACTTTGCTCCTATTCTGGTGCAATATATTATTTGGCACTTACTTAATGATACAGTTTTGTTAAATTACTTTTTATTCTTTTCCCTCATTGTGTTTTCTTCCTCACTGCTTCACTCCATGGTGTATGTGGAATTGATCTGTTATCAGCTCAGTATGTATTTCCTGGTAAAATCAATCAATTAATCAATTAATCACCCACTCAAATGCATGGGGAAGGCTGGCGTAGCAGCAGTATGTTGTGATGTCACCAGAGAGATCAGGTTTTGCTAGTGAGTCCTCGAAATTCTGCAGTGAGGCTAGCGATGGGGCAAAGTGCATCACAGAGGTGAGGCAGTGTTGCTGTTATCTGTTAAGGTGGCTGGTCACCCATCATCCTGGCTGAAGGATGGGTGCAGCAACATGGCAATCTTGATTGTTATGGTTTAAAACAAGAAAAAAGGGAAGTGGGGGAATAAAACAAAATAAAGTCCATGAGAATATACACATTTTAGTGTGCGGCAGTCAAGCAGATTAGAAAAACAGCATATAAATGAATTGCACCCAAACGCATCATCTGTAATAAAAAGAGAATGATAATATGGCTGTCATCTGAGGTGGCTTTCAAAAATGTCACTTACGGGAACAACGTAATGGTTTCCTAGATAGTAAAAGCTGATATGGCTTGCCAAGTTCTAATAAGTTTAAGCAATATTGTAGTGTAATTACAGACCTTAGAATCTCACAACAAAAAATATCCTCCGGTGTTAAAGGGTGAATTATAACTGAAAATCCATTTCTACTGAGTGTTTCTATTTATAGCAGCACTCGTAATAGAACTAGAAGCATACTGAGGATGACCTGCAGAGCAATATGACGTGATGTACCAAAGTTAAAGCTGCAGAAGGAATTCATATGGAAACAAGTTTAGAAATCAGTTAATGCAATTCCTTAATATCATTTGATCAACATGATTCATCAATAAGGACATACCATATTAGTTCAGAGAAACAGGCATGACAGTCACAAGAGACTGTGGGAAACTGAGGCAAGGCAAAAGAGCCAAAAAATACTGCAACATATAGTAATATGTAAGAACTGAATAGTTTCCATTATGAACTCTTCAGTCTAGTCTCAACATATCCTCAAAATATATTTAATACTCACCCTTTGGCAGCCTAAAAAATATTGCTTAGCATGGGTGTAGAAGGTGTGGAGAATGACTGAACAGCCAAACTGTCAAAAAATGGGTACCAGATGAAAAAAGGCCATGAGGCTGACTGAAAGGGAAATGCAGGGACACCATTACATAAAAAAACAGTGTGTGTGTGTGTGTGTGTGTGTGTGTGTGATGGGGGTACTTTTATACTTCATGGATTCATTGAGTGCCACTGTACTTAATGGACTAGCAGCACCACAGACAACACCATCTGTGAATGGATCATCATAGAACTGTCTCTAGAGTCTACCCAATAACTATATTTTGGATGCAGCTACAATCCCCCGAAGGCAGTTTGTCTGGCTTAGCCAAACTGATGGAGAGCATCACAAGGTCAGTACCATGACTACAAAAACAGCGTGGTAAAATACTGCAAAGACAAAACAGCTAAAGCAAATATAGCACTCAGTAAAAACACTGAGTGCTAAAATGGCTACAAAAAAGCACACACATACAAAACTACTGTTTGTGCAGGGGCTCATGCCTGCAGCCCCCCCCCAATTAATATAATTACCTCTAGGCGGAGACAACTCGGGGATGGGGAGAAACTGTGGGGGGGGGGATTGTCAAAAATGTAACACAACAAAAAAAGATTCAAACTGCTGTCCTACACTGTCTATGGCCCTACCTTTTAAGTCACAGCAGCTGCTTGGAAACCTGTCATGCAGCAGAGATTTTATCATCTGCATCCCTGTGTCCCCACCAACAACTACAGGGTTAGTGCTACAGCTACCTTTGCTATATATTCCCTTACTTACTCAAGGTTCTCGAAAATTACTGACCTATAGTTTCTTGTTTAGTTTGATAGATTATGGTTTAATTATCTATTCCGCTACCACAGATAGTATTTTAGGTCGCTTGAAGATAACATTTAATTCAATCTTAAGATTTATGATGGGTGCTGTTCCATTTATTCATACCTGTGATTTGCTCAAACGCTCAGGATGTATTTCATTTCATAATAGGGTGTTAAGTCAGCTCAGTTCTTGTTTAAGGGTACTGTTGGCCTGTTGCCAGATTCTATTGTTTTGTTATTTCCTAAGGCATTAAACGTATGTGACACCCGCTCTCAGAGTAAGCTCACCTTTTCAATCCCATTATGCAATAAATCAATTGGTCAGATGTCTTTTTTATTTACAGCTCCCTCATTTTTTTATTCCCTCCCTCTTTATTTGATAAAGTGTACATCTTTTATTTACTTTAAAAAAAATGATGGAAATTGTTGTATGATAAGGATGAATGTAACTGCTTTGTGAAATAGTTATTTTATTGTGATTATTGACTGATTGTTTAATGTATTAAATGTCTTGTTGTTATATTTGTTAATGTATATTTCTGTTTGTACTTGTCACATATGAAAATGGGCAGATATGCTCATTTTGCTTACAAGTATAAAATAAAAATGAAATGAAATGACATTTTCCATGCACTATTTTTTCCCCTGTAGCTGTTTTGCTGCACACTGCTTTTCCCTTGTGGTTTTGCTTGAGACATTATTCGATCACTCTATTAACCCAGTACTATGGAAAGCCTTGGTCACTGCACCCCTATGAGGGAGATTAATATGTTTGGGGAATGTTATGAACTAATCAACTTAATCTCTCCCAACGTATTACCACCCCCACCCACTTCAACCATTGAAACACTCCCTTGTGGACTGGATTCTCACTAATCATGAAGATATGGTCCTCCAGCCAAGGGTCCAAACTGACTCCATCAGTAACCACTCACCAACATTTTGCAACATGACATGCAAGCACCCTTTCCCTCCTCCCAAGCTTCTAGTCTCTAGATACTTCTCTAAATGTCACACTCCCCACTTATTCTTGGAACTCAATGCACTCAACTGGACAGTCCTACCCACTTTGTTCGATGTAACCTCTGCCCTGGACTTCTTCACTGCTGCAATAATGACCATACAGGACAAGCACTTCTCCATAACCACCCAGAGAGTGTGAGGTGGGATCACAAGATGGCTCTCCAAAGATCTCCTCAAGAAAATGAAGGCGAAGGATACCATGTGGTCCTGCTGGCTGTTTCTTCCTCCTTCTCAACCCAGGAGCTTCACTTATGTGCTTTTTCCATCACAGCACAGGAGTGATGAGTGACCATCTGTTCTTGCTCAAATGTCACTGGAATTCTTTGCTAGCCTGAAGGAACAGTGAGTTTACACATCAGCCAACAGACATTTAATACAGTCTTGATTGTCATGAGTTATGGTTGCAATTTCTCCATTGTAATACCAAAGTGATCCATAAATGTGTTAGAGAGTGTGCCCTGAGATAGGAAAGAATATATAGCAGTATGTTTTGTGAGGAGTATATCTGTTGCACAATGTCCCCTTTAGAATTAGCAAATAGTTGAGCACAATGGGAGATGTAATATTTATAATCTGTTTAGGTTGAATCGTTGAATTTTTTGACTGGGTGACTAGGGAGGTGGATCAGGGGAGGGCAGTGGACATGGCCTATCTGGACTTCAGCAAGGCCTTTGACACTGTGCCACATAGAAGACTATTACACAAACTGGGGAATATGGGTGTGGACAGGACAGTATTGTGGTGGGTAGGTAACTGGCTGGGTGGCAGAACACAGAGGGTGGTGGTAAATGGCTGTCACTCCACAGAGGGAAGAGTGACCAGTGGGGTACCACAGGGATCAGCGCTGGGACTGGTCCTATTCAACATCTTCATCAGTGACATTGCGCAGGACCTAGAAGGCAGAATTTCACTGTTCGCTGATGACACAAAGCTCTGTAACAGAGTAGACACACCAGAGGTATAGACAGAATGAGAAGGGACCTGCAGAAACTTAAAGAATGGTCAGGGGTTTGGCAGTTGAAATTCAATGCAAAGAAGTGCAAGATAATGCATATGGGGCACAAAAACGTGGCACAATATATCAGTTGGGGGTGAGGATATAGCATGCACCAAGCAGGAAAGGGATCTTGGGGTTATCATCTCTGATGACCTCAAGGTAGGGAAACAGTGTGACAAGGCATCAGGTAAAGCAAATAGGATGCTGGGATGTATAGGCAGGGCATCACCAGCTGGAAAGGGAGGTCATAATTCCACTATACAAAACACTAGTGAGGCCCCACCTGGAGTACAGTGTACAGTTCTGGAGACCATACCTATGTAGGGACATAGACAGGGTAGAGAAGGTTCAGAGGAGGGCAACAAAGATGGTGCATGGATTGCATCACAAGTCCTATGAAGACAGGTTGAAGGAACTGAACATGTACTCCCTGGAGGAGAGGAGGGAGATAGGGGATATGATAGAGACATACAAGTATCTTACAGGGAGGAACAGGGTGCAGGAAAACACTATTTTTAAGCGAAAAAGATGTTCCAGGACTAGAGGGCATGGGATGAAGTTGGAGGAAGGACGATTCAGAGGAAACATGAGAAGGAATTTCTTCACAGAACGAGGTGGTGGACAAGTGGAACACCCTGCCAGAGGAAGTGGTGGGGGCTGAAACAATCACAGGATTTAAGAATGCATGGGATAGACATAAAGGAATTCTGGAGGTCACGGGTATGGGGCAACAGACTTCTAGGAAAACAAACTGAACTTACAAGCTCAAATGGGCAGACTGGGTGGGCCATAGGTCCTTATCTGCCGACACTGTCTATGTATCTATGTATCTATGTTAAAAAGTGCATGAGCAGTTTTTGTAAATGACTTGAATTACAGTTAAAAGTTACAATGCCTAGAAATACTGTATAGCAGAATGCCTTTTTTCACGTTGCCATAGATTACCTTTTAAGCTATATGTGTTTTGGGGGTGCATACCTTCCTGTTAATAGGGTTAACAAGGTAATATACCCGGTAATGTATTTAACCCCACTTGTGGCAGTTAGTCATATCTGCATATATAAGGGTAACTCTATATGATTTTTTTGGGTTATCCCAATGTGAAGCATCAGGGTTTGGGGCATGGCAGTTCCTATTAAACTGATGTAGTCTCTGTATTCAAGAGTTTATTAATTGTGAAAACGCCTAACTTTGACATTTTATTCTGTACTGTATGACAGTAAAGCTTCAAAATAAAGTAAAAAAAGCTGAAAACTGGGTCTGGGTCCCTAACAGAACCTTTCAAACTTGAGGAAGCCCTGAATACAAAATTCACAGACCTGTCTGACTAGCTGGGCAAGCCCCCACCCAAGGACCCTTCCTGTAGTATTAACAGCCAGGTCACTGGTGGCCCCAGCATTCCACCCTTAAACTTTAGGGCCATCTCCCAACATGAGATTTGTAAGCTCCTTAAGGTCCTCTCCAACCAAAGTAATGCTGGCAGCAATGGTCTTTGCCCAAGATTTCTTTAATACCCAATATTATCGTAAAACCTCTAGCCACCATTTTTAATCTGTCCCTGACATCCTCATCTATACCCACAATTTGGAAAGAGGCCAGAGTGGGCTCTATGTTTAAGTCTGGTGACTTTGCCTTCTTGATAACTACTGTCCCATTGCCATCCTCTTTCATCTGAGTAACATCCTTGGAAAAGTTGTCTTCAAGCAAGTCTCAGACTATGGGCTCAGTTTTAAAAGGATCAGGACTGGTGCAAGGAGGCTTGCATCAAGGAAAAATAGTGCAAGGGGCTCCTTGCACTGCACCTTGCACCAGTCCTGATTTTCGAACACAGCCTGCACCATAAGGAGGACCGCCTGTGCCAACCAGGCTCACTCTATCCCTGTGATGGCTGCACCAGTACACCATGGTCGATGGGGGCTTGTACCAGGTCATGGCTGTAACATCTCCTACATTGGGATTTTTTAACCACCCCAAGGGGCACACAGACCCTGCCATTAGACCAGTCCAGAGCTTGTCTAAGCTGGTGTGTACCACTGCTGCAGCTCTTTCTGGGTGGGCAGTGACCCTCTGCCCCCTGGGAAAGGCACCTAGACAGCCCCCTCATTTGTCTAACCACTGCTGGAGAGGCAGGTGGTCCTCGGCAGATGACAGCCTGCAAACCCCCCCATGGTGATTCTAGTGCATCTGCCCTCCCTGGACCTGGACTATCCCTGATGTACCCTGTCAGGTACCACTGTCACCCCTTCCCCCCAGACAAACCATCCCCCCCTGCAAGCCAGGAGATCCTCCAGATAACCCACCACCCACATGGTGACCAACTGGCAGGTCACCATCACTGGCCACCAATGCCACAAGCCGGTGCCACAGCTTGTGGCAATCCCCTTCCATGTGCTGTTTGGTCAGCACATGGGTTGACTTGTTGCAAACTCAGGGACTTTGGCACCAGGACCCGTGTTCTTGTAAAATCTGGTGCAGGGTCCCTGGTGAACCCAAGTTTGCAGCAAGTAGCAGTTTGCCGCACACTGCACCAATCTAAATTGGCTTTGTGAAATTGAGTCCCATGTGTCTACCTTCCTTGTCCCTAACAGCATGGTTTCAGAAAGGGTCACAGCACAGCCTCTGCCTTAACATGCTTTACTGATCAAGTAGTTAGAGGCATGGATGAAGGTAAGCTAACAGGTGCAATTTTCATGGATCTAAACAAGGCATTTGACCTAGCTGACCATGAAGCATTCTTATGGACAAACTGCATCTCATTTGGTTTTCCTCCATGACCACATCCTGGTTTTGCAATTATCTTTCAGGGAGAACCTTGGTAGTCAGCACTGGGGGACTACCTCAACACACTGTGAGTAAAGATGGGGTACTTTTAAGGATCCATCCTTGGGACAGTTTTGCACTCCTTGTTTGTAGACTCACTCCCTAAGGAATGCGTGGAATGCAACATGATGCTATATGTTGACAGCTCTTCCACAGTGCAAAGATCCCGGCTGAAATATCCTCCACCCTCCCAGACACATTCAGAGCTGCCCAGCAGTAATTCCTAGCTACAGACTCCTAGTCAATGGCAAGAAGACTAAAGCAATGCTGTTCAGGCCAAAATCCAGACTAGCTAATTGGTAGAGGACATTAACCCCCTAAACATCCTGTCCCTCGATGGGATTCTCCTTGGACAAGTGTCTGCCTTCAAATATCTGGGGGTCATACTTGGCCCATCCCTGACCTTTTCAGACCATACTGGGATCACAGTTAGATGCATGAACCAGAAACTGGGCAACAGCATTTCATTTCAGGACCTTAAATGACACCGGAAGTAAGGCTTGCCATTGCTCAGTGTACGTTATGTCCCTTTCCAGACTACTGCTATCCTATTTATATCCAAAGCTCATCTTCCAACCTGTCCAGACTCAACCAAACTTATTACAACATCTGCTGGTTTTTACCTTGCTGGCCCCTAACTCTACTCATCACTGCTATCTCTACCAGGCCCTTAGCTGGCTCTCCCCACATGCTCTCCGTGAATACTTACTAGGCTGCCTCATAGATAAATCCTTTCATGAAAAATCATTATCACCTATGTTCCCTCCTCAAGTCTAAGCCTTGTTCCCATAGCCTCAGGTCCTTTTGTAGCCTTTTTCTGGAGCGCCCTCAAGCTGCCACCTGTATGGGACAAAAGGCCTTCTCCAGTGCCACTCCAAGTCACTGTAACAGTCTAGTGACTGCCCTACACTCTCTAGGCTCAAACTCCATATTCAAACCGCAATATAGAACCACCCTCACAGCTGTCTCTGCCTGTAATTGCACCCCCATACTGACTTCAGATACCCCTGGTTTGGTTCTAGTCAACCCTGATGTTTTCTTTCTTTCTTGTATTTGTGGCATAGTGGTGCTCTGTATACTTTGTAAGTTGTGTACAATGTTGTTATTTATTGCTTGATTTCACTCGTACAACCTAGTGCGCATCCCTCTGTACTGAACCGATATATTTGTCTTGCATTTACATATCAACTGGGTCAGTCAACCGTATAGTAGCATTCTAAAAATCTCAACTCTTTTGTGTGTTTTCTATTACCTGTGATGTGCCACGTTAATGGCCTGGGTTGTGCCTGAAAATGGTCTCTGGGATCAGTGCACTCACCTAGTTAACAAATACTGTAACTACATAAATAGCTAAATCACATACATGAAAAGGAGAAAGGAATTGAAGAAAAACTTTGGGGTGAAGGCACAGACCAGTGGATGGACTGACAGAATACCTGACTCTGATTTGTCATTTTACAGTGGTACCTCTGAGTCAAAAAATGGCCATATCCTCTTTTTATGATTCACTATGACATGCAGGTCTTATTTCAAAACTATTTGACAGCAATAAATATATCCCTTTTGCACATGTTGTAAGTAGTGTTGCTGATATATGAACCCAGATGTGGAAAGGAAGCTAACTTTTTTTATCAAGAGCTCTTTTTACTAAAGAAATGGTTTTTCAGCAGTAATAAAAGATACAGTATGAGGTGCACAAGAAATGTTTTTGACACAATAGTGTCACATATTAGCCACACGTTCTTTGTTTGCAATTTTGGCTGCTGTTTCATAGCCTAATGTGGGAACAGTTTGCTCTCTCAATAGTTAGTTAAATAAAGTTGAAGTTTTGTTGTTATAGAAAAATGTGATTTTTCTATCTGGCAAATGTTATAATTAGTTTTTATTTTCTTGTTAAAAAACTGTACTGTAATTCTGTATATCTTAAAATATGTTCGATAATGAATGACAAATGTAGTTGTACCAAAGCTATGAAAAATCAGAAAAATTCTCTTCTAGTATGTTACAGCTCTGTTTCCTCTACTGCTAAAAAAAACACATTTGCCCTGTTATCAGACAAGATAGATAGATAGATAGATAGATAGACAGACAGACAGACAGATAGATATAGACAGACAGATTGATACCGTAGATAGATGGAAAGAGATTTTTGTTTTCCTTGTCTGCAAAAACATAGGAAGCTTTGGGGTTACTAGACTAAAAATGAAGATTTATGTAATACAATTAGACCATTTTGGAAATACTTTTCCCTATAAAAAATCCTTCCATGTAATTATTTTGCTTTTATTTGAACCAAAAATAGGATAATGTTTAAAAATAATAAGAAGCAGTACATTTCAAAGCACCAGTGGCAACAGTAAAGAATGTTCGCTAATGGGATGCAACGTGTTAAAAACAAAAAGTCACTGCTGCTTAATCCACTGTGGTCAGTGAGTCTGACAAAGGAGCACCTCCTTCTGATGTGTATAGCTCAGGTTTTGTGCAGTCACGCTACATGCTGGTTCCGTAAAACACTTTTGGACATGGAGGCCCCCATCCCACCCACATTCTTTCCCCCTTTTGGAAGGAAAACACCACACACCAATTTTTGGGGCAAAAGGCCACAGCACAACTTTACTTAAATTCAAGATTTCATCACAATAATCATCAATTTCATCACAATAATTTATCAAGATTTCAAGTTTTACATATACATTATTTCAAAGGTTTTACATTACATATACATTTTACACATGTAGGAAACCACAATACCCAATGAACAGTACACTAAATTAATACACCCAAATAATAATATATACCCATCACCCATCTCAGGCCCCAGGGGGCCTCAGATCCTGATCTAAGATGCCAAACATCCTCCCCATGCCTGAGGGGTGTCTTGGCCTCCGGTAGGGGCCCCTTCCACCTTAGCTGCAAGCACAGAGGCAGACAAGCTTCCTCCAGTTCCCTTACCCTGCCCACCCCTGACAGGGTGTAGACCCCTCTGGGTGTCCCTGCCTCTCTGACCTTCTGCCACACAGCCTCGGACCAGCAGGGGACAGGGGTACCACACTCACCAGGCTTCACCGAGGCACCCCCAACCCTTTAGGCAACCAACTACCATCACCCTTCTTAACCTGTTGTGTGCAACAATTACTATCTCTTCCTGGCATATACTTCCAACCCAACTGACATGGCCTGAAAACCCAAGAAATGGTGGGTGGGTGACAAAAACAACTTCTCAGTGCAGGCTGGTCCATGGGAAGCAATGTGAAAACAGGCTGGGGATGAGATGGGCAGGGACCTTTTAACCCCACCAATGCCTGCCCACCTCCATCCTCTTCACAGTCCCCTTCACAGACCACCCGCCTTCACCAATGGTCACACATGGTGCCCCTCCCACCTTAGCTGTGCATCAGAACTATGCACCAGGGGAGGGAGGGAGGGAGGCTTTCAACAGGGCTGCATAGATGGGAGGAGACTCCACGCCAAATCTCCTTCCCCCTTAGTCAGGGGAGGTTCCTTTTGGACATGGAGGCCCCATCCCCTCACCCGTTCTTGCCCTGTTTTGGAAGGAAAACACCACACACCAATTTTTGGGACAAAAGGCTGCAGCACAACTTTACTTAAATTCAAGATTTCATCACAATGATTTATCAAGATTTCAAGTTTTACATATACATTATTTCAAAGGTTTACATTACATATACATTTTACACATGTAAGAAATCATAATACTCAGTGAACAGTACACCCAATTAATGTACCCAAACAATAATACATACCCATCATCCATTTTGGGCCCCGGGGTGCTTTGGATCCTGGCCCAAGACATCAAACACCCCCCCCCATGCCTGAGGGGTGTCTTGGCCTCCCAGAGGGCCCCTTCCACCTCAGTCACATGCACAGTGGCAGACAAGCTTCCTTCAATTGCCTTACCCTGCCCTCCCCTGATTGGGTGGAGGACACCCCACCTGTCCCTGCCTCTCCGACCTTCTGTCGCACAGCTTAAGGCCAGCAGAGAACAGGGGTACCACACTCACCAGGCCTCACCAAGGCACCCCTAACCCACCACAGGGGGGACACAGCAAATTCTTGCCTGTGTCACCCCACCCACCACCAGCTCTCCTCTAGGCACAGCTGTGTTACTCTTTCGAAATTGTTGTTTCCAACACTGTCTGAATGGTCTCATTAAAAAGGTCCACCCCACATCCAATAAATGTACCCTATCTGTGTGGTACAGTCCAGTACTAGATGTTTCAGTTTCTTTGTGAACAATTGTTAGGCCACCTGTCCAGATGACAAACTTACCCACTTCATTATTCAGCTTTATACTGGCCCGGTCAGTGGCCTTGGGCACACGGGCATGGTACCAAACCAGGTATGGCAACATAGTTGACCATACCAGCCAGCACCTGGGCAGCAGTGTCTGCAGAGTGGCCCAATCCCATGCCAGGGGAGGGAGGGAGGAAGGGCTTCCAACAGGAGCTGCTTAACTGGGAGGAGACCCAGCAACAAATATCCTTCTCCCCTTAGTCGGGGAAGGTTCCTAAAACTTAGAAAGGTGATCTCTTTTTATGTTGTCTTGTGCATGCACAAGCAACATCTTGCTGTAGTAGCACATTCAGAGGTGCGTCAGTGTTGGCAAATGCAGGGAACACTTTAGTGGGTGCGCCCCTCAGCCACCAATTAGTGAACAAGCAAGCAATGACGTGAAACTTCAAAGACAAACAAAACCTTTGAAAGAAATCTGCCGCTCCAATGAGGTGCAGTTTCCTCATTGGAGTGTCAGATGACAAGGCTCTGTTACGTGCCTTTCCTGGTGAAACATTCCTATAAATATGGCAGCTCCTGCCACCTGCCACACAATCCCCCACAAAGCTGACATCAGGGATGCCCAATCCCCATGTCGGCATGTCCCCCCCAGTTCAATTTGTTTACCAAGGGGGGTGCCAAATCCCCGACAGCATCATGCTCCCCTCACACACACTTTCTTTGCTGATGGGGGTGTCCAATCCCCATCAGCATCATGTCCCCCACAAACTCTTGGCACAGTGGAAGACCACCCCAGTGTGCCCCAGTAATTTTGTTAACCTATAAATAAAGAAAATCTTCCCCCAAAGTCTGGTTTCTTTTTTTTTTTTGTCTGTAAAGAAAAACGTTCCCTCGTTGTCCCACTGTGCCACATTCTCCAACCTGCACCCACTCTCTGCACACCACCCTCACCCCATACTTACCTCCAGAGGGCTGGCACTGCCATCTTCTGTGGAGCAGGAACACATCTGAACTCTTCAAAAGTCGACCGAAAACTGAACAAAATGCGGTAAGCTTTATAATGGCAGGCAATGGGGGGTTTCAATGTTGGTGGTTATTGCAGCCATTTTTGGGAATTTTGGTACCAGATTTTCAACATGGGGTTCTTGGGACCCTGCCTCATGAACACATGCACTGTCATCTTGTCATTCTGTCCCAAAAGGTGATTTCAGAGTCACTGCACAAAATCACCTTTTGGGATGGAGTAACGAAATGACAGTGCCACTGTTCATGAAGTGGGGTCCCAAAAGGCCCATGTTGCAAATTTGGTGAAAAAATTGCAAAAAATGATTCTGTTATGAGTGTGCATTGTGCAGGTTTCCACACATGCCTGTAACTTCGACAATTTTTAATATTTGCACTCCAGATTTTTAACATTGCCATTTTTTCACTCCTCCTTATGAACAGTACAGCTGTCATTTTTCACATCCTGCTCAAAATGTATTTTCGTACCTGTGGAGCACAATGGCACAGTCACTGTGGGAAATCAACTTTCAGGACAGCTTAAAGGAAAACTGAACAAAACTGAGGTACCAATTACCAGGGCTGCAGAAACTCAGCTCAGTAGCACCTAGTGCTCCAAATCTGGGCATGCGTAGTAATGCTAGGTGCTACTGCGCATGACCGAACTTGGAGCTCTGACTTTAATAACAAATCTAAGTACCTTACACTGCTCCATTTACAGTGGGAATTGCTTCTAGAGGTATAGCTAAAAGACCTCTACATGGGGCACTGTTTTTTTTTTCCATTTAAATGTACCTCGTTCGTCATTTTTACGAGCATTCCGGAACAGGACAGCGTGCCAGGGTCACACTCCATCTTCTGGTGTGGTGGCACTTTGGACATGGCCATCCAGGACCAATATTTGAACAAGAAATAACTAATTAAAGATTAGCTGCAGTCATTTTAAATTATAAAGGTTGTTTTAATCAGGCGTTTCTACAGCCCTGGTAATTGCCACCTCAGTTTTATTCAGTTTTCCTTTAACAAAATCACAGTGCCACTGTTCATGAGGGTAGGTCCCAAAATACCTATGTTGAAAATGTGGTTAAAAAAAATCCCAAAGATAATTGCATTACGGGCGTGCGTCGCGCAGTTTCTACACATGCACATGATAACCAATTTTTCATATTTTTATTCCAGATTTTCAACATCGCCATTTTTTACACCTCCTCATGAACAGTACAGCTGTCATTTTTCACATCTTGCCCAAAATGTGTTTTCGCACCTGTAGTGCCAAATGGCGCAGTCACTGTGCAAAATCACCTTTCAGCTAACAAACTGATAGTGCCACTGTTCATGAGGTGGGGTCACAAAATGTCCATGTTGAAAATTTGGAATGAAAATGCCAACAAACACCCAGGGCATTACGGTTTCCAACCATAATGCCTTACCCTTTAGAGACTGACAGGCATCAGGGGTGTGACTTGGGATCATCAGCTGTAATGGTTTCACCATTCCACCCCCACCCCCCCACCACTCAGCCAATGACAGACATCGAGGTGTGCCTTGGAGTCTTCAGCCCCAAAGTTCACTCCATTCTCCTATACTGCAGCCATCTCAGTGTATTTCCTTATGGAATAGGGTGAGCGTAAGGCCTGAATACCCCAAGGCACTCTGCAACACTTGTCAGTGTCTGCAGGGTAGAGCGAAGTGAAATGGCGTGAGCGTTATAGCCGATGACCCAAAGACACACCCCAACACCTGTCAGTCTCTGCAGGGTGGGGGTGGGGTTGGCATCAGTTCAATATTTCACTGCCATTCCTATTATGCATCTGTCTAACTCCTGCACTACCAATGCCAATGCCAGCAAGACAACATTCGGGATTGACAAATGCTTGTTACTACAGAAGCAGTCTCCTGAAAACCATGTCATGCAGTAGGAGAAGACTGCTGTAGTAAGAAGAGATCCCCCTTTAGAGTTTTAGGGTTTTACAGGACCAGAATACAGCATGATGGCATAGAACTTTGGCTGCACACAACAGACGGAGGTGATCCTTTTGAAGGTCGATTAGCATAGTCAGAAGGCTTATAGGGCTCACAGAAAGTACTAGTCTGTCAGAAAGGAAGTAGAAAAGGCCCCCTTTCCATATGGACTGTTTTGTGTGTCCACCTCCAAATCCTGCCTGCCCCACTATATCTCCACAGTGTCTGCATACAATGAATTACTGTATATAGTATACTATCTTTCTGGCATGTTGCTGTCTTAAGCAGAGTCCATCTGCATTTGTCACAAACAGGACTGGAAGAGTGTGTAAGATGTGGTGAAACTTACCAAATTACATTCTATGATATCCAGCTCCCTTTGGAAGAGGAAACAACCCCAAAGGGCTTATAAGAAACTAACTATCCCTAAGGTCAAAGGTGGGTTGAGGCTTCCTCACTTCAAACTCTATTATTGGGCATGCCATCCAGCAAAATATCTAAGGTGGGCAGATATATTTGGGGACTGGGATCAAGTTCAGTATAGGCCCTTGTGGCTTAGACTGGAGACAGAACTTATCTCAGCTCAGGGCTTGTCATCCAGTGCCTTATGGCATATACCCTTTAAGCTGCTCCCAGCAACCCTTGCTGACACTCTGATTGGAGTTTCAGTAAAGGTTCACACTCAGCTGTGTGCTTCTCTGTCCTACAAGACACACAAGACCTTATTCAGCCTTTAGTCGGTAATCCAAATTTAAAAATAGGGTGGGGAAATGATCACACCTCCTGGATTCCTCAACTTGCAGCAATCTCCCTTGCAGACTTGTGGAATGAGGGGCAGGTCATGACTTCCGGGGATATCCTTCATAAATATAGTCTTGGACCTCATGTGGATTTCAAAATGTTTCAGCTCCAACATTTGTTGGTCAACTCCCAGCTCAGGCAGGAGGCGGGGGGGAGGGTTCCTTCAGCCACTTAGTATTATAGCCACACAACCCCATGCAATCTCTGGTATATACTCCACTTTATTAGATAGAGCTTGTCCACAGCAAGATGGGTCTTCCACGTATTGGAATGCCCAATTCCCAGAGAAAACGTTTAATTGGGGAAAGATCTGGCAAGATACCTATAGGTTTATTTTTCAAGACAGATTAAGGCTAATGCAGTATCAGATCATTAATAACATGTACTATACTCCGGTCAAGATGGTTAAGATGAGCAGCTCCCTCTCCTCCGTATGCCGGCTTTGTAGGCAGGGAACGGGATCATTATATTATATCTTTTGGGATTGCCCTAAGGTAGCTCCACTGTGGAAACTTATCAAGCAGAGGGCAGATCCCTTGTTGGGTATTACTGAATATATAGAACCGGTGGCATGTCTGCTGGGTGACTTGTCCTGTATACTGGTCAATGAGAGGAAGTACCATCTGGCCACGATGGCTATGTTGGCCAAAAAGCTTGTCCTAAGACATTGGTTGGATAGTGAGACCGTCACATACTCAGAGTGGCTGCAGGAACTTTTGCTCAATCTTTCTGTGGAAAAAAATCATAGCCAGCATGAACAAAAGACTACCTAAGTTTGAAAAATATTGGAGTAAACTGCAAACACTATACTCTTTATAATTGACATTTCTATATTGTGTGTGCACATCAGCCTTAGTGTTTTTTTTAACTGGGCCTGGCCTTCCTTTTCTTAGGCTCGCCTTTTGTACTGCTGATACCATGAGGGGGTGATTGAGGATGGGGGAACATTTTATTGTACATTGTAATGCTTGTTGTTATCTTATGTACAAAAACAGCTTTGCAGAGCCGTGTGGAAAATAAATAAAGAATATTGAATTTCAACACAAAGATGTGGTGAAACTTGTTTAAATAGGTTTTATTAAAGAACTGTGTCATCCCCTCTAATTTGGAAGGGGTGATAATTGTCTGGCCCAGGGTCCCAGCTAGTTGACAATTGTAGGGATGTGGGACTGAGTCACATTTATGATTGCAGGTCGGTTTTGGCTTGCTGGTAGGGCTAACCAGGAAGCTCTGACATGGGGATAAATTCAAACACTCACCCAATGTGTACCATGATGCTCGTGCCCCAGCACATGAGTAGGACAGAACATGAGTGGAGAATCCATCTGAAAGGAGACTGCAGGATGTCCACAGACAGTTCACAGGACACTTTGCAAGGTGGATACCAGACCAAGGTGTTCCTTCCAATCAGATATCCTATCTCGCAAGGTGAGTCCATTAAACATTCAGTTATCCTATCTACTTCTATAAGTCAAATGTCTAGATAGCTTGTGCTGTAAAGAGAGAGGGCAACATTAATTCAGCTCTGGCCTGCATTGCTAACTTGGTAAAACTCTACTGAATTTGCTTGTACTGTAACATAGCCTCAGCCTATCTAGGTGACCCCTATATTGCCAACCTGTGTTGTTTGCTGTGATAGCTAAGACCACTTGTACTATACCATAGCCTCACCCTGTCTGAGTGACCCATGTATAACTAACCTGTTTTGTTAGGAGAGCTTGTTAAATTCACTTGTACTGTACCATAGCCTCACCTATCTATGTGACCCCTTTACAGCTAGACTGTGTTGTTAAGTGTGCTTGTTTGGTTTGCTTGTAATGTACCATATCCTCACTCTATCTAGGTGACTCATAAAGCTAGTATGTGTTGTTAAGCGTGCTTGTTGGGTTTATTTGAGTTGTACCATTGCCTCACCCTATCTAGGAGACCCCTATTAAGATAGTCTGAGCTGTTTAGTACGTTTGTCAAGTATACTAATAATTGTTTCCCTATCAGGATGACCGTACATAGGGTAGGCCAGTTTGGCTCTAGCATAAGGGTACCAGAGAGGTAGGGAAAAACTGGTTAGTATCTGAAGTCTAAGGGTTATCATAAGGATCATTATAGGGTAGAGGTTCAGTGTCGAGCAAGTCAATTGCAGGGGCTGTGGGGTTCTCTTCTCTATGATAACCCTCTGGAAGAGGAGTCACTGCCTCTTCTGCAAGATTTACAGATCTCCATGCTCAGTTGGTAGCAGTGAAGGAAGAGATATCTCTCCAGCAACACATCCTAACTCCCCAGAGGCCCACTGGTCCAGCGGGGTGGAGAGTGGAGGGAAGGGGGATGAATGGCATGGGTAGCCATATAGAGGTCAATCACTCATACACCATGCCAAGTGCAAATCGCTTTGTGTCCCTGGAGGAGATTCAGGTACCTTGCTCGACCAGGGAAGGGGGGCTCTGAGACAGTCAGAGGAAATGGGAATGATGACCTGGTGACACCCAGGATGGGAGCAGGGAGAAGGTAGTTAGAAGAGTCTTAGTAGTTGGGGATTCTGTGATCAGGGAGTAGAGTGGGTAGGGTGGAGGAGGGGTGGGGGATTGTCATATGCCTTCCTGGGTCATCAGCTATAGAAACTGTTGGCAGAAAAGGACTGCTTGGCCAACCCAGTATGCCCAGATTGGCAATAGACAGATTAGGGAAGATAGTGGTGGGGTGGGGAGCTAGGGTGCTGGTACACATAGGTACAAATAATTTGGCCAACCAGCCAGTGGAGCAAGTGAAGTGGAACTTTCAGAGTCTGGGGGACAGATTACAGGTGCACTCAGCCTCCCTGACCTTTTCTGTGGTCCTCCCTGTGTGGAATAGGAGTGTGTGAAATATAGTATTAGGAGAGAAGAAGAGGTCAATTAGTTGAACTGGTGGTTAAAAGGGATGGTGTCTGGAGAAAGGTTACCATTTTGTAGGGGACTGAGGGTACTTCTGGGACAGGAGGCTCTCCAAAGGTTACAATCTTTACCTGACAAGAGAGGAGACCTGTGTGCTAGGGCAGAAGTTTGATGTCCATATTGGGCAGTTAAACTAACTTCAGGGGACACTGAGGCTAGGGGAACCATGGTAAAGAGAGTGAAGGCGGGGAACCTAGCTAGTACTCTCCTATAAAGGGGACTGGTAACAGTAAGGTGGGTAAAAATAAAGTTGAGGTTCAAACATGAGTAGTGGAAGAAGCTAAGGGAGAAGGCTGTCAAGGTCTGCAAGCAACAGGAAAAAGAAGAAGTTAAAGAAAATGGTAAAGAATGCAGAAGTAGGCGCACAAAACAACAAAAGGTGATCTGGAGCTCGTTGGAAGGGAGCATACCTTAATGTCAGGTGTCTAAGAATGAAATCAGTAAGCTCCAGGCTTTGGTAGCAGACACTTGCAGGGAAGAAGGGAAGATTAAAATCAAAAGAGACTTTATAAATTATCATCCAGAACATTTTGTTAGAGATTTAAACTGTGAAAAATGGGACAGGTTAAAATGAATTCCGGATCCCTGCAGTTTTGGTGACCGCACCTCAGGAAGGACATTCAACTCTTGGAGAGGGTTCAGAGGCAGGCAACCAGGATGATCCAGGATATGGGGGAAAGGACTTATGAAGACAGACTTGAGGAGCTTGACCTGTTCTCACTGGAGGAAAAAAGGGACGGGGGGACATGACTGAGGCCTTCAAACACCTAAAAGGGGTAAATAAAGTATGCCTGCAAGGTATATTTTGGAGGAAGGAGGTACAGACCACTAGGGGCACGAATGGAGGCTGGAGGGAGGGAGACTTGGGGGGACAGGAGAAGGTGATACTTCACTGAGAGGGTGGTGGAACTATGGCATGCACTGCCTGAGCAACTGGTGGAGGTGACAACACTGAAGGGTTTCAAGAGAGGCTGGGACAGGTACAGGAGAGTAGAAAAGAGGAGAACCATCTGTCGGGGGGAACCCTGCCTGGGGCAAGGGGACTAGGGGAAGCAGGCAGGAGGATGAATGCAGTGCACCTTGAGGGTGAAGATCCTTGAGCAGACTTGACAGACCACTGGGCTTACTCTGCTGGCATTTTAGTATGTTAGTATGTAAACCTAAGGGCTGAAGATTTCACAAGGACTTTTCTGGGGGTTTATAACAGGCATGCACCCTTTAAGATAAGTAAAACAAGGAAAAAACACCTACCTTGGGTAAATTAATTTCTGAAGAAAAAGATATGTATTAAAGACAGCCTGGAAAAAAGCACACAAAACAACAAATGGAGCTGACTGGAATGACTACAAAAAGCAATGGAATGAATGTCAAAGATTAAACAAGCTAGGAAAAGGTTTTATAACAATAAAATTGCAAAAGCGACTGATCCAAAGCAGTATTGGGATATAATAAAAGATCTGGAAAATCCCCTTAGGACTAAACAAGGTATAAAAATATCCAATGATAGAGGGGAACTCCTTGATTCGAAAACAGCAACCCAGGTGTTAAATCATTACTTTATAACACTGCCTGACATAGACATTCTAGTTGGTAAACCAACACAGACACCCCTAAAATAACAAGTGAAGCAAAAAATTCTCCCCAGTTTTACTTCAGGAAAATAAGAACAAAGGAAGTTTTGGATGAAATTAAAAAAATGAAACATTCAAAAAATCATATGGTCTGGACAAAATTGAAATAAAATTCATAAAGGATGCAAAGGATACACTGTCAACAATCATAACAGATTTATTCAATCAAAGTTTAATGGAAAATACATTTCCAGAAATACGGAAGGTCGCAAAAAATTGTCCCCATATTTAAAGGTGGTGATTTGAATGATCCCTCCAACTATAGGCCGAACGCGATCCATTCCATCCTCTCTAAGTTGATGGAGTGGATGGTATATAATCAATTGTATGAGTATCTGGAAAAATACTCAAAATTAACAAAAACTCCAAAACGGATTCAGGACAGGGCATTCGATGGGCACCGCACTTGTGGATTTTGTGGATAAGGTGGCAGTTGCCCTGGATGCAGGGGAATCCATGGGCACAGTGTTCTTTGACCTGCCCAAAGCCTTAGATTTAGTGGACCACCATATATTGTTTGGCAGGATAGAAGGACCAGGATCACACCCAGGTCAATACAGTGGTTTAAATCCTATTTGGGGGATAGGAAACAACAAGTAGAAATTGACAATCAACTATATGACATAGGTAACTTGTCAAGAGGTGTGCCCCAAGGGTCAATCCTGGGGCCACTGCTGTTTCTGACTTATGTAAATTAACTGCCCACAAAAATAACCAATATACACATAAGGCTCTATGCAGACGATACTGTATTATTGGCAACAGCAAAAACGCATGACAAAATGCTAAAAAAATTGCAATTCGACTTTGATGTTCTTCAAGACTGGTTCTTCAGTTCCAAACTTGTGCTAAGTGAAAGAAAAATGCAGGTCATGTTTTTTAACAAAAAAGCAAATAAGGTCATAAAAAATGCAATACTGGATAAAGGAATACTAACAAGAGGGAGTAGAAAACTAACACTCACAAAACAATCTAAATAACTTGGAGTGATCATAGATAGTTCTTTAGCATTCTTGGATCACATAGATAACATTACAAAGAAAGTTAATAATAGAATTGGGGCCCTGCGTAGATCTTCCCAAAAATAAATGATCAGACACGGAAAACAATTGCAATGCAGTTGATACTGCCTGTGCTGGAATATGGTAATCTGGTGTATAATTCTGCAGAACAAAAACACCTATACAAAGTTGTTAAATCATACAACTGACTGGCAAGATTTGTCCTGAAATGTAATATTAAGACCCATCATTGTCAGATGTACAAAGAACTAAAATGGAACAGTCTGTCAGTACGACATAAAAAACAATATTCAATATTTATATTTAAGATCAACAAAGGGTTGATAAAAGAAAATTTGGATATTCAATTTGGTTGTGAGATGCACCATTATGACCTAAGAAAGGTAAAACATAGGGGTTAAAATTTTCCAAAATTCTACACAAGATATGGGAGTATGACACTCCAAGTTCGGGCAGTGAAAACTTGGAATGAGACCTCCCCCCCCCAATGAGAAACTTGACAAGACTATCCACATTTAAATCTAGACTAGATGAAAATGTTATATTGGAATGTACTTGTCTATAGAGATGTTTTCCTGTAAAACGGGGTGGTATGATGTATATGTTTTATGACTGAATAGGGTAAAGTTACTCATTTTTGAAACATTGCTATATTTATGCTAGGTCTGAATATTGATGATGTATTGTGCTGTTACTGATGAACGTATGGTGTTGTGAATGATTATTGTATTGTACTAATGAGATTTGTATTGCCTTGTAATATGAATGCTTGTATGCACAGGACAACTTTGAAAATAGGTTTTAGGACCTAAAGTTATATCCTGTTTAAAAATAAAAATGTTAACAACAACACTGAGGTGAACATAGTAGCCATCACAGAAACTTAGACCACAGAGAATTATGACTGGGACTTGCCAGTCCCAGGTTATACAATGTTTACACAGGATAGGGGTAAAGGCATAGCCCTACAGCATATGTCAGGGAGGGCATAGAGACTGTGGTGGATGGACACATCATAGGAAGCAAAGGGGAAACAGAGTTGCTGTGGGTTCACCTCATTGCACCCTTAGGAAAGAAAATATGGGTGGTGCGATCTATAGACCCCCAGGAAAAGGGGAAGACAGAGGGAAGAGCTGGCAAGGGGAGTGAAGAAATGGGAAGTAGTGGTGGAGAATGATCTAAACCTGCCAAATCTTGACTAGGATATTCCAGTGGCCAGGTGCAACTGACGTCAGGTCATGTTAGATACATTACAGGACTGCCTGCTGGTACAGCTGCTGAAGAAACCCACTAGACTGATGGCCATTCTTGATTTGGTGTTTGCCAACTCAGAGATGGTGGGTGGAGTGAGCATAGGAGAGCCACTGGGATTCAACGACCATAACTCCATTTGGTTTAGTCTGGTCCTTGGGACCAGAATGCCCCTATCAAAAACTAAAGTCCTAGATTTCAGAAGAGCAGCCCTAAACTGGATGAAGGTGCTGGTCCACAACAAACTGACCAGGGTGGACAGTTTTGAGGTGTTGAGGAAAGATGGGGCAATCAAAAGGACCATTCTTGAGGCAACAAAGTCATGCATGAGAAATGTTACAAAACAAAACAGGTACAAGAGACCAATACGGTTCTTGGAAAGGGTCAGGAAAGAAGTGAGGGACAAGAAAAAGGCTTTCACCAGTTATAAGAAAATGCAGGGGGAGGAGAAATGGTGAGAGTACTAAATGAGAAGTAGGGATGCTAACAGAATGGTCAGGGAAGCAAAGGCAAGCACAGAGCTGTGTATTGCAGAGGTGTCCAAGGGTGTAGGAAAACAATTTTTCAGATATATTAGGGAAAGAAGGAAGCAGGGAGGGGGTATTATTAGGCTGCAAGAAGGGGGAGGGTTATATGGGAAGAAGAACAAAAAACAGTCTTCCTTAATGATTACTGCTGCTCTGTCTTCAAAATAGAAGACAGTGGACCCTTACCTGAAAGTTGCATCTAAGAAGTTGTCAGGGGCATTTCTGCAATCAGGCAGCCAGTCTTTACCAGAGAAAGGGTTCAGAAGGGGCTAAAATCCCTAAAGGAAGTTAAGGCCATAGGACTGGCGGGGATGCACCCAAGAGTGCTGATATAATTGGCAGTGGAATTGGATGGACCCCTTGTTGGGCTATTCGATAGCTCAGCTCAGACAGGAAGAGTTCTAGAAGGCTGGAGGGTAGTGGACGCACTCCTGCTACACAAGAAGGGGGCAAGAAGCAACCCGGGAATTATAGATCTGCTAGCCTTACCTTTGTAGTGGGTAAACTGATGGAGTCACTGGTGAAAGAGGACCTTGTGGACTATCTAGAGTGCAAAGTTCTATGAGATAGTAAACAGCATGGGCTTGTTGCAGGTAGATCTTGTTTTTGACTTGGTTAACAAAGCTTGTACATAAGGCCCACACTGTGGATTTACAGTACTCTATGTCAATTTCTGCAAGACTTTCGACTCACTGCCACACAGAAGATTGCTGAGCAAGCTGGTGTACCTTGGCGAGGCTAGGGACATACAGTGGAGCCAGCCATGATGCAGTGCAGCAACTTTCAGAAAATGATGTCATGAAATACTACATGACAAAAGGGCTTAATTGCCATTGAAATACAATGTTTCATACAGTATACCAAAGCATTTTGTGATATACTGCAGCAGACCTACATTGCAACCAGGCGGGCACTGCTGTACAGTAGTTAGATGGGTGGGAAACTAGTTGAGAGAGAGAGAAAGCAGAGGGTGGTGGTACGCTGGGTCAGATTGTAAGAGAGGGAGGTCATCAGTGGGGTGCCACAGGGATCTGTCCTGGGTTCTGTCTTCTTTAATATGTTCATCAGTGACACTGGAGAGGGTATTCAGAACAAGCTGTGTCTGCAGATAACAAAGCTCCATGGTAGGGTAGATACAGTAGTGATAAAGGGATCAAGGACATGCAGAGAGATCTGCAAAAACTAGAGAGGTGGTTTAAGGTTTGTCAGTTGAAACTCAACACCAACAAGTGCAAGGTTATGTACCTAGGGAACAAAAACACCAGGACAGAGTACTGGATGGGAAGAGGTAAAGTCGAGCATTACAACAGAAGAAAGAGACATTGGAGTCATCCTCAGGGAGTCCCTCAAACAATCAAGACAGTGCAACAAGGCCTATAGTAAGGCTAATAGGATGCTGGGGTGTAGTGAAACGGGTATTGACAGCAGGAAAAAGTCATTATTGCTACCTCTATATGGGTTACTGGTAAGGTCACACCTGGAATACTGTGCTCAGTTCTGGAGTCCTCACCTAAGAAAGGAGAAGGGCAAGCTAGAGATGGTGCACACAGAGTAACTAAGGTAATACAGGGCCAGCAGGGCAGCTCTTAAAAAGATTGTCTTAAGGAACTGAATATGTACTCACTGGAGACCAGGTGAGAAAGGGGGATATGATAAAGACCTTCAAGTTCCTGAAGGGAATAAACAAGGTGAACTCCAGGGAGCTATTTAGCAGGAGTAAAGAACCAGAGGTCATGAGTGGAAACTGAGGGGGGGGGGAGGTTCAAGAGGGGTATGAGGAAGTTCTACTTTATGGAAAGATTATTGGAGCCATGGAACAGTGTTCCCCTGGATGTGATGGGTGCCAAGACCATAAATGGTTTCAAGCATGGCTAGGACAGAGTGAAGAGTTTGGTGGTTGCTAAAGCCAGTAACACTAGAGAAGAGAGCACGGGGTGGAAAGGGAGGGATAGAACACCATATGGACAGTAAGTCCTGGTGCAGAAAGGGAACTACGGGCAGACTAAATGGACCCTTGGGGTCAGATTTTCAAAGCATGGAGCTGGGTTTGTCACTTAGGTTTTGGCAGTGTGACAAACCCCCTTTGTTGCAACTGCACCTGATTTTGGTAGGTCAGGTGCAGTTACGACACTTTACCTGATTTACAGCAGCTTGTGCCAAATATTTTGTGCAAGCCCCATAAAAAGGGTACCATGGATTGCCACAAGCTAGACCAGAAAAAGTTGATCTAAGTAGCGGCACTTGACATATGGGATAGATAATCTTGACTGTGGGCTGGGAGAATGCCACACGCCCTGTGGGCCATATGTTGGGTGCACCCAGAGCTTGCAGCATTTGAAGCCTTTTGAAAATTCAGCCCTTGTTCTATTTCTGCTGTCATTGTCTATGTTTCTATATTACACATACCCCAATAATGCAAAGCATTATGGAAAGTAATTTGCAAATTATCATTTATAGACTTTCCAAGACACCTTACATTAGTGACGTATGTTGAATTCAGTTTTTGTTTGAAATACGGGTTAGTTGTCAATGCTCTTCTATGGTAAATCTAGCATTAGTGCTTATCCACTGAAGTTAATGCCTTTTAAACTGCTTTTCTCATTTAAGCTCACCATGACCAAAATAAATGAGATCACAGACCAGAGTCTTTCCTTTTCCTAAGTTGAGAAAACAAAAGCCTTATAAACACCACACTGGTGGGTGGCAGTATTTGAGTCATACAATGTTTTCTGTGGAGTCACCTTGCAAAACTGTCATACACGAATGGATGCCATTGTCTACAGGGGGCATATTCTCTTCTGTAACAATAATGCAGCATACAATTGTGCAAATCACCTTTTCAGATGCTATTGGGCATACTGGACTATTACAGCTACAGGGAGTAGCTCATGGAATGTTATCAAAAGCACAGTACCATGCTTTGGCCTGTGTCCAAGTCTGTTAACTTGCTTTTCAATTTTGTGCTCACCATAACCCAAAAAAGGAGATCAGGAGACAGGTTTATACCTATTCATGGACTGGTATAACAAGAGCTCTTTACACAGCTCCAGTGGTGTGAGGTACTATTCAGAGAAACACAGAGCTCCGTATACTGCCACCCACTAAATATGCAACACAAAAATGGGTGATGCTGGTTTCAGGAGGCATATTCTCCCTGGGAAAATAGTGCAGTATGCACTTATGAAAGTCACCTGTCCAGATGTTAGTGACCACACATAGTCTGTGCAACTACTAGACTGACATGTTGGACTGCAACAGCCACACCTTTCCCCGGGCACACTGTACTACCACTGAAGTAAATTCCCCTTATCCTGTACCTTGTCAACTGCTTGTTAACCACACCTATATATGTTTTTTTATTTTATTTTAGTCTTTGGTAACCGGGTAAGGTCCACTATACACAAATGTCTGTTTTCAGGGGCGACCTGGGAGCACTGGGTGGTTAAGTGACTTGCTCAGAGTTACACAGTATGCAAGTGGAGGTTGTCAGACTCAACCAAGGTCTGGTCTGCTGGATGTACCAAACTCTTTCAAAGCTCATTACGCTAACCTCTAGGCTAAACTGCCTACATATATCTTTACTGTACAGTACTGTTCCTCTCAAGTAGCCCTAGAATCCTGTGAATAGTTTGTCCACAACTCTGTTATCCAATGGATTCTTTACTACCTCAGCCTGTTCCCTTCTGTTACTGTTGTTGGCAGCCCCTTTCCTGATGGAATGAACATTCCTCCTTACAAGGTTCTGACCTATGCATGATGTGGCAGAGGTTGCTTCACCTTCGTACCAGGGGGTGAGGGTTCTGGGGAGCTGGTATGCATAACACAGTGACTCGATGCATGTCAGTGCCCACATTAAGTCAGACTCACTGACCTATGCATTATTACAGGGAAAGACTTGTGTCTCCTTTGTGTATAGCAAAAAGGGGTGCAACTCAGAAATGTTCTGTAAAGTGGTTATAACTTTACTCTTCCCTAATGGACTATATTTGTGTGTGCCTCCACTTAACCCTGCAAGCCGAAGGATATCCTCATTGAAATTCATATACAAATGTATGTAGTTTACCAAATTACACATACCCAGTTATGCAAATCATCATTGGAAGTATATGTAAATCACAATACATAGACTTTCCATGATGTTTTCATTAGTGAGATATGCAAAATTTGATAATTCTTTTTCTGTTTGCCAATTTCCTTCCAGTGTAAATCTTTCCTTCAGTACTTTTGCACAGAAATTCTTGTATTTTAAATTAATTTTATTGATAGATACTATAGATCAGGACAAAAGGAGGATATGAGGGGGCTGTGGAGTGACATAGAACTTAAAGGTGAGATAAGATAAGGTGGGGTAAATTTCATTTTTAGAGTGCACTATTCTGAGGGCTCATGGCGTTGGATATGAAAGTCATATAAATAACACAAAAAGTTAATAAAAGAACATCCTCATTATGGAGAAGTTCAAATAAGTAATTGGGTCATTAAAAATTCTTAAAAGCAAGCTGGCCCAGTGGTGTAGCGGGCTGAGGTGCTGGACGTGTTACCTCCTCCCACACTGGTGACCTGGGTTTGGGAGTGAGCCTGAATCACCGGGGGTTGGCCAGGGGGAGAAGCTGTATTGAGCTGCTGCAAGGCAGCTCTCCTCTCCCAGGGAGGGACATGGACTTTCCCAGCTCTTGGTTGTCACCAGGTGGAGGCTAGGTGGCAGTGCCAAGCCATTCAGGGAGCCAGGAATTAGGCTTGCTGGGAGGAAGGGGCCATCACTGGAGCCATGGAGTGCATGGGCACCTCCATGCACATGCACAACCATGTTCTGGGGTCCTGGGATAATGGGGGGGGAATGGAAAATGGGGCATTGGGACAGGTTCAATGAAGCCGTGTAAGCAGGGCAGTTTAAGATCCTCCATGGGAGCACAGCAGCTTGCCTGCCCTGGAACCCCGACATTAAAAAGCTATACAGAAGAAACAAAGATGTTTAAAAGCCAGGGAGAACAAATAAGTTTTATGGACTTTCATAAAAACCTCAATTGAGGAGAAATTCTGGACTTGAGGTGATAAGAACTTCCACAGTTGGGGTGCAGTCACTGCAAAGGCCATATCCTCAGAGGATTTAAGGTGGGCCCCAGAGAAATCCAGCAAATTTTCCTTGGCGGAGCAGAGGTATGACATGGAATGTATAGGTGCAGGAGGTATTTCATATTGCTGGGACCCTGATCATGCAGGGCCTTGAAGACTATCAAGCAAATCTTAAAGGTGGTATGTCTTCTGTCTGTACGTAGGAAAAATTAGGTTAAGATGCAAAATATCTAATAATTATTAATCAGAGCAAACACTCTGAGTTTATTATTTTATTGTATTATTACTTATGATGCTTTTACAAAAGTATTATGAAGAATGGATTTCTGGGTAAACATGAAAAAGGACTTAGCTTAATCCTTTCTGCAAAGTGGCTAATTTAAAGCACATGGACATATTCAGTAGATACACAGATAAATGGAAAATGACAACAGATAAAGGCCTACTAGCCCATCCAGTCTGCCTGCCTATCTATCTACCCTGCTCTGTCTGACCCTAGTGGCTACCCTGCCACTTATTTTCTTCCCCCCTCTTCTGGCTAAGCCCATATGCCTGTACCATCTCCTTGAAACTGCTCACCAATTTGGCCACCACCATTTATTCCAGTAGCTTGTTTCACTTATCCTTCACTCTTCCACCATTCTTTCCATGAAAACTGTTTATAGACATCTTTCTTGAATCACCCACCTTCTAGTTTGAGTGAATTACCCTTTGTCCCTGAATTTGAATTCAAGGAAGATATGTCCTTGATGTCAACCCTGTTTATCCTATGCTGATACTTGTACATTCTTATTATGTCACCCCTTTCGCTTCTATTCTTGAGGGTGTACATGTCCAAGCCCTAAGCCTGTCTTTGTACAGTATGCCATGCATCCCAGACCCTGGTCCATCTTGGTTGTCCTGCACTGTACTGCTTCCATTTTGTTGCAGCCTTTACTCAGGTGTGAATTCCAGTACCGTAAACAGTACTAGAGATGTGGTCTCACCAATGACCTGTACAGTGGAAAGATTACCTCCCAGCTTCTGCTGTTGATACTGCCACCTGAGGAGGGGAAGAGCTGTATTTTTCAGGAATCAGAAGCTTAGGAAAAGATAAAAGGTGCTATAAGACGTTACTATAGAGAGATATGCCTTGATAAGATACAATTCTAGGATGCATCAACCTCATCAAAATTCAAAAGGGGTCCCCATGCCAGAAGAGTTCAAAGACTTAAAAGGCATGAAACCCTCTCATAGATAATAAAAGAGGGTCTGGACTTATCACTTTAAACACAGAACAAATACTTTTTCTGCACTTTTTTTTCGTGGACACCCAAGGAAGAATGACTCAGTTGCCATACTGTAATCATGATGGCAATGCTACAAAACAATAAAAAAGAATGTGCGGATACTGTCTTAAAATGTCAATAGAGACACAACCATCCTGGAAATCATCTGAACTATTGTTAATGGGAGTTTGAACTTTCTATGTAACCCTGAAATGCTGAGCCTGGCTAATGATAACTGATGTCAGCTATTAGAAAATGGGCAAAGACAATTCTCTCTTCTGATTGGCTGAGGCACTTATTTAGGTGGGCATCTATCAGACAATAGATGCCCACCAAATAAAAAGCCCCAGCACATACCTGCCTCATACCCAGACAAGTATCCTAGTGCCCAACCTGCTTTTCCATTGGCTGATGCACTCAGCACACAAATTCAAACTGCCGCCATCTTTTTTCTCATCGCTTAGTGAGACCCGTCATGACAGCCACAATCAATCCCCAAGAAATTTAAATAATATAAAATAAAGACTTATCCACAAAAGGAGAAAAGGGAAGTCATCATAGCGATTTTCTTCATGGAACCACCTGTTGTCACTTCAGGTTTCAAAATGTGCACCGCGCGACTCATCACAGAAGCTAGTTAGAAGTGCTAATAGCCTAAACTGCCTTTCAAACAGTGGCTGCCTCCCAGGAATAAACCAAACCTAACAAAACCTATGTAGACTGTCCAGATAAACTGCCTTGCCATACCCGACTGCCACCACCCTCAAACCTTTGGCTTCACCTGAACTTTACCATGGTGCACAGCTTGCGCTCTTGTTTCATGCCCGCAACTGTCAGACAGCTGACTGCACTCCCGATCTTCCACTCAGCTGCCTGCTCCATCCAGATTTAAAACTACTTTTGATTTTTGATGCTTGCGTTTATAAGAAGTGGCTGGGTACCTTACTGGCAACGGCAACCCAGAGCCACACACAAACTGACTTTTTTAATTCGCTCCTTCTCTCACGACACCCACCAGAAAGAAAGTCATTTGAAAACAGTGCTGCTCACTTCAAAGCTACGCTGGTAGCAGCTACTTGTAGGAGGTTGCTCCTTTTGGATAGTGACAATAACTATGTACAGCCTAAAAAATGAAGCGGAGCGGGGCGGGGCAGGGGGGTTAGGGAGGGAGAATATAACTAATATCAAACAGTTTTTTTCCTTTCTGCAGTCTTATTAGGAGCAAATAACAATAGAGTTACTGTCACAGCTTACCTTAGCTTAATGTCACTGCAAAGGTTGTGCGCTAATAATAACACCCCTAAAGCTCTGCTCAGCCATACATTTTCATAACAAAAATTAAAAAAGCACTCAATGAACAGCCTGCCATAAACATAGATATGACCACTTCCCTGACAACTGCTATTAGGGTTGAGGCTGCCTAGAGGGATAGCAAACAAAAGCATCAGCACCCTCTTGTGGTAGAGGAACTACTTTACAGCAAAACTGACTTTTCAGTGTTTTTTTACTTCAGTTGTTATTTGTTTCATTATTTTTTAAATATTAAATAAAAATGTTGCCTATAGCCCATTTTCTAAGTGGAATAATACCCTACAGGGTGGGCGGTATTGGGAAATACCGGACCTTCCAAGGGCTATAAGGCCCTCCGCCTGCAGCGTCAGGCCTCATTACACCCCTGGGCAGTCCAGTATTTCCCAATGCCACCCACACTGTTGGGTATTATTGCTAAAATAGATCATGCTTTACTGAAGATGGCTCTAGAAATGAATCTGGAAGTCAAAGGTTCACCAGACAAATACATCCTGCTTACCAGCCAGGACTGCAGATTAAGATGCTTCATGTCATCAGCAAATCAAAGTATTAACTTTTGTTTAAAGTCATGTATTGAGAATAGCCTTGGTGGGGATCATTGTATTTTTTAAATGTAATTTGATATGTATACACATTATTGCCAAACATGTCTGATTATGTCTGCCAAGAGATAAAACATAGTGTTATCTGGAAAGAAATGTTTGATTTGGTTGCAGCATGGAACTAATGAACAATGTTAAATACAAAGTGATGTATATTGTCTATAATGCAGTGGAGGGTGTAAAGGAGGTTCCTGTGTCATGGTGGGCTGGTGGGCAAACCTGCAGAAGTGGCAGAACCTTCTTTTGAAGTTCAAGCTCCCCCTGAACCAGCAGCACTAGCATCACCCTCACTGCCACCAGATTTTATTTATTTATTTATTTATTTTACACAAACAAAACACGACAGGGATTTCAGGGACTAAGCAGGCACACGCAAGATGTAACAACTCCAGTAATTATAATGACATTACTGTGTACATGAAAACTATTAATGTGATCAGTTGGGATGGCCTAAATAATTTGAGCATAATCATGAACATTTATTGGCATTTATTTATAAAGGGCTGATGGGCAAATATCCTGGATATGTCAAAAATAAATTGTCATTTAGAAACAAACTGGTCTCATTAAGATATTGTCAAGTACCAAGTTTGGAATTGCCTAACTGTAACTTAGAAATTGGATGACAATCTATCTATTATGGAGGGGTACTGGTATGGAATGCAATTCCTGTGACATTATTGTCATCTAACGTAAAAAAATCTATGGGCACATCTAAAATGTTGGTTTAGGAATAGTTTACATCAAAAAAGATACTGCTGTGTGGCTATATAAATGGTATTAGTAGATACAATGTATAGTAAACTAGATAGCATTTAAGATCTTAGAAATCTTACATAAAATAGTGAGAATGGTTTAAGTTATGTATATGTGTATTTGATGTTTTTGTGTGCATGGTTTTTGTTTTATTTAGTTAATAAATTATTTTTAGGTTAGGAATTTGTAATTGACTCACTGTAATGTATTTATGTAAATTTACTGTAATGACTTTGTATGGGACCTCATTGAAAATTAACTTTACTCAATCAAATTTATCCTTTATTCAACAAAATTCAATGAATAAAAATATTTTACTACTACTACTACATTAACGTCAATCAATAAACAAAAATGAAATCAATATAATCAAACTACAGTGACAAAATATTTCAGTAAAGCATACCTAACTGTTCTACAGAACTAAAAGTACAAACCAAAGAAAACAAGGAAAAAGAATTACACAAAATACTGACTACAACACCACTAGTACAACTAAGACAGAAAAAGCTGCCTAACTTGCCTTTTTCTTGCTGGAAGTTTTTGCAACTAGCCCCCCCCCCCAACACTGTCTCACTACATAATACAGAAAACAAAACTACAACTTTAACTAAATCACAAAACATACCACAAATAATTGGTGATCAGGCACAAGGCACAGTAGAAACTGAATGGAGTGATTTGTTGGGAAAAAACTATATGTTTTAAATGCTTTCCAATGGTTTTTAGGCACAAAGATATGGAGCATACTTAACACCAACTGTCTCTTTCTCACACTGAATTGAGTTCAGTCTTTGGATGGCAACACAGCTCACTGCACCACCATGTGTCCTTCAATCCCATGGATCCCTGCAAATGTCACCTTAGAGCCAACATTTGCAGGCAAAGTTCACATTTTATCAATCACTAAGTTCTTCTTTAAAGCAAAGTAGAAATTTGCCTTAAAGGAGAACTTCATGAATTCAGTAACATCTGCAAATTTCTTGGCAAAGTTTTCTAACTTCACCAACCTCTAACTGTATATGATATTTATAACAAAACTTGTGTTATTGTCTTCTGGATAATGAATGAGTGAAGCCATACATATCAAAGAACGTTTTTAAAACTCTGGCTGTGAACACAGTGGCTGAACAAGGTACCTGAACCACTGCTGGGCCTCCCTAAAATAGCCTAATTCAAGAGAGATCTAAAACAAGTTCTCTCAGTCAGATCCAACTGTAACTGCTACAAGTGATTTTTTTGACAACTTGCAATCATACGCCATCCTATAGTATGCCTGCCTTATAATATCCTGCCTGTTTGCAGTCCTTGACAAAGCTCCTCTGGAATTGTTCTTGCTTATGCTCATTTGTATTGTAACTACTCAATACACTTACTCAGCATGTATGGTTCTTGACAAAGCTGCTATTTAAACTGCTTTTGACAATGCCCTGATGGATCTGCATTCTCTTTTGTTGAAATATCTGTAACTATACAGTGACGTGGAACCTTTGTAAAAGAGCACTTGTGCTCAAAGGTGTATTTCCGAATGAATAAATAAATAAATAACTACAGAAATAAATAAATACAAAGCATACGAGTCATAAAAAATAAAAATGATTTACTGCCAAACAAAATGAAAAGGAACATAATTTGATTGATTGTTCTAGTCTAGAGTTAGTACAAACTGGGGGACTGTCTATGACTGATATGAATAGAAGAAATATTAATTTCTACTAATTTTGATATTTCAAAAGAATTTCAAAATCTGAATTTTTGACCATTTTTAAATGCTGCAGTACAGCTGTGTTTCTCCAATGACTGATGCATACACCTTTGAACTTGATTAAGTATTAAAGCTACAGGACCTAAAATACCATGCTTTCAAGATCATCCTTGTCATTCAGAGAATGGTATCAAATTGAACCACTATTTGAAACTGGTGTTGGTCTCTTTAAATTTTACCTTATAAAAATCTGTATGTTGGAACTGGATTCTTCCCCCAAATAATGCCTCAGAGCAAGTGAAGCACTATTGACATCTGCCTTGTTTCTCTCTGATGTCAGTATAAACTGGTGTTGTACTGCAAGTGTATTTTGAAACTCCAGGTAAAGGACTGTGGAACCGAGATACCACTAAACTACATGTCCTTCCACTGTAAAGTGAAAACAGAGAAAGAGAGTAATTATAGGATACCAGTCAAAACATAGAAACATAGAATTTGATGGCAGGTAAGGACAACTTGGCCCATCCAGTCTGCCCATTTTTCCCTACCTACACTATTACTGCAGACCGTGCCCGATCTACAGTTCTTTCTCCCTTTCCCCTTTCCTTTCCACTATGATTCCTTTGTGCTTATTCCATGCATTCTTGAACTCCATCACTGTTTTCCCCACCACCTCCACAGGAAAACAATTTCAGGTACCTACCGCTCTTTCTGTGAAGAGGTACGTCCTCACACCTCTCCTGAATCTACCCCCTCCAACTGCATAACATGTCCCCTTTTTCTTGAGTACCTTTTCTTCTGAAAAATTCTCCCTTCCTGTACCATATTTACCCCTGTGACGTATTTAAAGGTCTTTATCATATCTCCCCTCTCCCACCTCTGTCCCAGGGTGTACATATTGAGGTCCTTTAGTCATTTCTTATAGGGCTTTTGATGCAGACCCTGCACCATTTAGTTGCTCTCCTTTGGATTGCTTCCACACCGTCTATGTTCTTCCAGAGATGCTGTCTTCAGAACTGGACACAGTACTCTAGGTGGGATCTTACCAGTGATCTATACAAAGGCAATACCACATCCCTCTTTCTACTGTCAATACCCCTCCTTATGCACCCCAGCATCCCACTCACCCTTCTTACTGCCTTGTTGCACTGCTTGGCCACCTTTAGGTCATCCAATATGATTACCCCAAGGTCTCATTCCTGCTTGGTGGTTGTCAATACCATGCCACTCATTTTGTGCTCTGCCCCTAGGTTTCTGTGCTCTATGTGCATTATTTGGCAATTTTTCACATTGGTGCCCAGCTGCCATAACCTTGACCACTCTTCTAGTTTTTGCAGGTCTCTGCGCATCCTTTCCACCCCCAGAGTTTTCACCCTATTGCAGCTTTTGGTGTCATCTGCAAAGAGACAGACCTTCCCTTCCAGCTCCTGTGCAATATCTCTTATAAAGATATTGAAGAGGACTGGTGCCAGCACTGATCCCTGAGGCACTGTGCTGGTCACCCTCCCTTCTTTAGAGTGAACTCCATTTACCACTACCCTCGGTTGCCTATCCTCTAACCAATTTCTTATCCAGTTTACCATGGTTGGACCCACTCCTAAACTACTCAGCTTGCTTACTAGTCTCCTATCTGGAATGGTGTTGAATATCTTACTGAAATCTAGGTAGGGCATGTCCACCACTCCTCCCTGATCTAGTTCCTTTGTCACCCAGTCAAAGAAATTAATCAGATTCATTTGACATGGCCTCCCTCCTGTGAAACAACACTGCCTTGGATCTTGTAACCCACTGTATTCCAGATATTCCACAATCCTTTCCTTCAACAGTGATTTTGTTAACTTTCTCACCACTAATGTCTGCTGACTGGCCTATAATTACCAGTCTCCTCCCTGCTACCACTTTTGTGTAGTGGGACTACATTAGCCCTCTTCCAGTCCTCCAGAACCACTCTTGTTTCCTATGAGCTGTTAAAGAGAACTGTCAGAGGTACAGTCAGTATTTCCCTGAGCTCCATCAATACCCTTGGATGCACCCCATCTGACCCCATTGCTTTGTCCTCCTTCAAATTAGCAAGTCCTTTAGGACTCTCACTTCCAGAAAAGGACTAGTGCCCACCACCCTCCATCCAAAGCTTTTGTTACTTTTCTGTGGCATCTCTCCTTCTCCTTCCTCTGTGAACACTGAACAAAAGTATTTGTTCATAATGTCTGCCTTTTCCTGGTCCCCCTCTGCACAGTCCCCCCTTCCCCTTTTAACCTTACAATACCACCCCATGTCTTTCTCTTTTCACTTACATGCCTACAAACTGTCTTGTCCCCTTTCATTACCGCCTAGGCTTTATCTCTTTAGTTTGTGCCTTTGGACTCCTTTCTGCTGTTCCTGCATCCCTCTGTTTACTCCAATACACCTCTCTATCTGCCTCCCTCTTTATTTCCTTGTACCTTCTGAATGCTACCCTTTTAGCTTTTACCTTTTCAGCCCCTTTTTTGAGAACAATAATGGTCCCTTCTTCCTCTTGCTCACTTATTTGATGCAGAGGTGTGTTGCCTTTACTATGCTCCCTTTTATCTTCACCTACTGTTCCTCCACCCCACCCAGGTCCCCCAGCCCTGAAAGGTTGTCTCTGAGGCATTCACCCATCTATTTTAAAATTTGCCATCCTGAAGCCCAGGACCCTTGTCCTTGTGTAGTTTGATTCAGCAGCTGTTCTTATATTGAACTACATCATATGGTGGTCACTGATCCGCAAGTGGCCTCCCACCCTGATGTCTGCAGCACTGTCCCTGATAGTGAGTACCGGTCCAGTATTGCCTTATCATGAGTAGATTCACTGACTAGTTGCCTGAGGAATGTCTCCTGCAGAGAGTCCAGGATGTCTCCACATCCAGCTGAAGCTGCTGCTGGGAGGCTCCTATCCAATCCAAGCAGATAACTTGCTTTCAGTTAGTTCTGTGTGTAGCCTGGGATAGGAACACTATCTAATTAGTGAACTGTTCTACAAGACATTATAAAGGTGGAGGTCTGACTTAACCCTTGTGGCCCAGAGTGAGTTGCAGAAGAGTGTTCCAAACCACAAATGTAGCCTCAAAAGCATAGTAATCTGTGCTTTAAATCTCCAGATAGGGAAAAGACTATACTATACACATACTGTATATGTTGTACAAGACCCAAAATACTCCATGTGCACTGGGTTGGATTTCCTTGTATTACTAGGTATAGGTGTAGATCTGGTCAATAATGTTCTGTGATCATGGTAAGGAGAGGTCCCTTACCCAGCAAAAGTGACCCTTCAGGGCATTGAGGGCAGGACAGATCATTCCTCAAGTGTGCCAAGCAGTAAATTAGTTTATCACCACCATACCTGGTTGTGTAAAAGAGTTATCTCTTAGGATCAATGTCGAGAAAGGCCATGAAATGCCTGACACCAGGGCATTTTTTTAAACCTAATCAGCAGCTTTATGAAACTGGCTTAAGAAATTCATTCCATTCCTTGCTTGGATATAACCAAGAGAACTGTACATCTTTTAGTGTACATTTCCACACCTGAAGTCATTACTATAGAAGCTCCAACAAGATTAGGAACTATGATTTGTAAGTCATTCTATGATCTAGAACTTGCTATTCTTGTTGTTTGTAAACTACCAGAAAACATGCACAGGGTGGAAGAAAAGCAGTAAGACATTAGATTCTCACCTAGAGAATTACCTTACAATTAATTTGGCCATTTGATAGAGAAGAACTGTACTGTATGTATTCAACATTGAAAACAATGACCTTGTACTGTCTAGAATCATTGATGTAGAAGAAATTCCCAAAAACATAAAGGTGACTGAAACTGAAAATTGCTCTGATACAATTAAAGAGCAGGTAGAAATAGGGCAAAATTGCCTAACCCAGATTTTAAACAACAAATTGAACAAGCTGTTCAGAAAAGCAAAGCTGAAACTGAAAAGAGAAGAACAAGCAGTGTGGCCTAATCATGATTAGCCTCAATGCATGATCCTCTTGTGGTTTCATGCTATGAGGAATTTCAGATAGAATCTGTAAAATCCTTTAAATATTTGGGAGTCATCTTAGATGCTTTATTAACTTTTGTATTAAAATTAGTGAAGCTTGTCAAGCTGTTAATTGACCACTTGGCTTGTCTTCCAGAGCTAGACAATTCTCGATTCCACAGGCTGGATTTGCTATAGCCAGGGATTTAAGTTTCCAAAATGCAAATGAGGCTGATTTACATAGGAAGGATGTATTTTGCAATAATGTGTGTAGGTGTATCTTATTCCAGTATAGTAAACATAATTGCTATCTTCATTCTGATCATGATTAGCTCTGTCCCACTCAAAGGTAAACTTATGATTCATATTTATTCATTTACAATGTTCTGCATAACCAAAAACCAAGTGATCTTACCAGCATGTTACAGTTTGCTCATTCAAGCAGGACACCTAGCTCCATCAACAACAATTTTCTGCCTGAATATGGGTGCACTTAATGTATACTGTTTTGACTATTGCATTGTTCAAGTACAAACTAACTGCATTTGTCTTATAATTGTAAATGTAATGCTTGTGCTTTTGCAATTGATTGCATAAAGTTGATCTTATGTCCCAGGTCATTCCTGAAAATAAGCCCTCAGCCTAGAGAACTTAGCTTGTTAACAGAAACTAACATGAATCAGTCACTCAACCAATCAAGCAATCAATCAATAAAATGGTTAGCAAACTGTTACAAAATGGGAAATCACACGTGCATTCCTTGAGAGTGAAAACTACTCACTGTGCTTCCTAAACAGAGCGATGAACCTCTCAGTTTTCCATTTCACCCAGCTGCAAAATGGGTAGAAGCAGGACCCCACTGGAAAAAGGGGACAATCAATGAAATAAAAATGTGGAATGATGTTACTGTTAAGAAATCTGATAAAGGAGGTAACATCATTCTCCTTAAAAAAAATGTGGATTGCAGAAATGGGAAGGCACTTAAGCAACAGTATGTTTTACACCAGATTAGATAGTGATCCAACTAATGTCTTTAACAAAAAAAAACCAAACAAACAAACAAAAAAAAACAACAACTGAATGATTATCTTGACATTGCTTTTGTTAATGCATGGATCAACCTGAATGAAAATAAATATTTATATATGCCATTCCCAGTGGTCCCTACATTTTATGTACTCCAAAAAGTGCATAACTTATTGAGAATCCCCCAGGTATCCTATTATCTCTGGCATAGGTTGAGTGATAGAAAAAGTGTCTAAATTTGTGGACTCTTTTCTTAAGGGTATTGCAGATAAGTCACCAACCTACTGTATGTCAGAGACACTATGGACATCCTAAGTAAGTTGAATTCAGTTACACGGCAGCTTAATTTTTGTGGCTTACTGCTGATATAGAGAGTCTCTATACTTCCATCATGTCTTACAATTACATGTTGTGGAGAGGATGTTGCTCAACTTTGATTTAGAGGGTGTCATTGATCCCAAACTCTTGCTCCTTGCACTCAAGTTTGTTTTAAAACACAATTATTTTGTGTTTGATCATAAATTCCACTAAGGGTGCAGTGGAGCTGCCATGGGGTCAGCACTCTCCCGGTCATATGTAAATATAGTTTTGGCTTGATCATGCAGGAGTTAATCCTCAATGAATGTATCCTGTTTAGGAAGCAGATTCTGATCTGGTTCTGTTATACAGATGATGTATTAAGTATTTGGAATGTGAATCATGCAGAAGCATTACAGTTTGTTACATGTTTGAATGACAATGTATGAGGGCTTACATTTGCATTAATACTGATCCCACAACTGTGAATTTCTTGGATCTCTGTCTTACACATCTTAGTGATGGCCATATTGAGAGACAGGACTACAGAAATCCCACTGCAGGTAACTGTTTTATTGGCTAGCAGTGCACATCTCAGGAAAACAATAAACAACATCCCATAAAGCCAGTTCTTACTGCTAAGACAAAATCATTCTAAATTGGAGAGATTCTGTGAGTATTCAAAAGAATTAGTTGATTGTTTTTAAAGTAGATGGTAGTCATTAAAACATCTAAGATGCCTTCCCTAAAGCAGCACACTGAGAAAGAAATGAGCTACTGTCTCCCAAAAGTAATTCCTTTTAACCCTATCCAGACCTACACACTTAATGGTGTCAATATCAAGACTTCTTCCTGTGAAAAGGACCTGGGAATCATGGCAAACTGCAAACTTTCATCAGTTGACCACTGTAACAAAATCGCTAATACAACTAATGCCTTAATTAGATGTATAAATCATACATTTACATCTAAAACCAAACAATGTATAATAACTTTATATAAAACCTACATTTGGCCCTATGTAGATTATGGGTCACCCTTTTGGTGCCACTATTTTGTTTCTGACATAAACAGGATTGAACAAATACAACACAGGGTTACAAAAATTATTCCTTACTTATCACAACAAGACTATGATACTAGACTCAATTCTATTGGTCTATACTCTCTGGAGATGAGAAGGACCAGAGGTGACCTTCTAAAATTATTTAAAATCATTCAGTCTCTGAATTTAATGTCCCAATGCGGTATCTCATATGACACAAGGAAAATTGTACCTAGATTACATAATAAACAACTTTACATTAATAAGGCAAGGACTAACAAAAGATTACATTTTTTTCCATCAGAACTCCCAGATTGTGGAATAAACTACCTCAAGAGCTCATAGACTGTTCTAATACAGGTATTTTTAAATCTAACCTGGATAAATGGCTTTTTAGCCAAAAATAATTTAGGGTTCAATATCCCACTGTGTGGGGGACAATCACAATGGGCAATTGCCTTCTTTTGTCCTAAACACCAAGCAAACCAAGTAATACTAAGGATACAGATGCAGAAATTGTATTTGTAACCAAGTACAATAGGTTATCTATCAAAGCTGCAAGCATAATTTTTTCAAACTGGAAGATACTGCACACAGATTCTGTAGTATAAAATGTAGTTGGTAGCAAAACATTAACAGCATACAGCAAATCTAACAAGTTAGAAGATTTATTGATAGAGATTTATTATTCAAATAGAGAGAAACAACAAGCGAAGTTCAAGGGAATTTACAGTTGAAAAGTTAAGGGTGTTTAAGTATGCGTTAAGAGGTAAAGAATGTATACACTAACAATCTAACTGTGCAGTAATAATCGAACATTTTTACCATTGTAAAATAATTTATGTCATATATGCAATTTGACAGAGTCAGCACAAGATTTACATTGGTAAAACAGTAACAGAGGCTCAAACCCATATCTTTGAAACCCTTATGGCTGTAGGACCCTGCAGGTATATGTTATACAAACATTTTTATGTTCGTATGTTCATATAACACAACTGTGGGGTCCCGCAGGAATCAGTGCTGGGACCAGTGTTGTTCAATGTGTTCATAAATGACATTGGGGAAGGCATAAAGGGCAAGATGTGCCTGTTTGCAGATGACGCTAAACTCTGCAGGAGGGTGGACACAGCTGAAGGGATACATGACCTACAGGAAAACCACAGGAAACTTGAGAGATGGTAGTGGATCTGGCAACTTGGTTTCAATGCCAACAAATACAAAGTGATGCACATTGGGGCCAGAAATTCTAGAGCCAAGTATTTTCTGGGGGAGGGGGGTCTGCGTAGCAGCACTGGAGGAAGAAAAAGGTCTGGGGTGATGATCACCAGTGATCTGAAACCCTCCTTGCACTGCAAGAAGGCAGTAGTGAACGTGAACAGGACGTTGGGGTGTATAGCCAGGGGATTCAGAAGTAGGCGGAGTGAGGTCATAATGCCCCAGTACAGGTTGACTGGTAAGACTGCATTTAGAATATGGGTAAGGTACTGGAATCCATATCATAAGAAGGACATCAACTTGTTAGAGATGTCCAAAGGAAGGCAATCAAGATGACCAGTGGACTGCAGGGGAAGTCTTATGAAGAGAGGCTGGGACCCCTGGACTTTACCCTCTGGAAGGGGGGGGATATGATAGAGATTTTCAAGTACCTGAAGGGAATAAATAGAGTGGACAGCGAAAGGCCTGTTCAAGTTGAGTGACACTAGATCCACGAGGGGGCACAGTTTGAAGTTGGCGGGGGGGTTTTGGAAGGGATGTTAGGATACATATTTTTGCACAGAGGGTGGTAGACACATGAAATGTGCTGCCAGAAGAAGTGGTCTCAGCAAAGATGGTGGGGGCTTTAAGAGGGCCTGAAATAGGCATAAAGGGGACCCATGGGACCATGAAGGAGGGAGTTACGAAGGAAGGATTGACAGGAGAGGGGGACAGGGTCAATGGCATAAGCTAGGGACATTGCATTATAAATTAGCAGACCCAATAAACCAGTTTGGTCTTCTTCTAATGGCTCTTTCATATGATCATATGTTTGTACAAGATAATTGAATTTATTTTGCTTGCTGGTAACACAACACATCATTATATACTCTTAAATAAATTGGCTTTTTGTTTCAATTTAAATCTCAACTGACCTTGGTAAATGCTACTTTTAGAATTCTTCATAAAGGGGCTGTTTTTGTTTGCCTGGTTTACTCAAGGAGCAAATTGTTACTTATGATTTATGCTCTAAATCGAATAATTTTTCATGAATTGCACATATGAAAACGTCTCTTAGTTAGAATTCCTTTAGTTACAGAGTATCCTGTTTGTGGAATTCCATAACAGTTTCAATCAGATCTGCTTCTTCTCCAGCCATTTTTTTTTACTTAGTAGAAGTTTATTAGTAATCATGAAAGTTACATCCAAATCATGTGTTACATTTCTGTTAAGCTGTACTTATTTTCACAGTTAATATCTTCATGTCACATACAACTTATCTTTTAAAACCTTTATAAAATCACTAAACTGTTCAAGTTTCACATTATAGAGAGACTAAATCTTCTAAGGTTTAATTATCCAAGATAACCAAATCTTGTCAAGCTCAAGGACCTATATATGTATCAAATTAACAATAAAAAAAACTAGTTGCCCAACTCCCCTTCCCTCCCCCATTCATGCTGGTAATCCCCTATATGGACAATGCAGTGACTCTTATTCAGAGAGGTAGCTGGGCACCTGGGGGCCTAGGAGATTATCCCACCTCTGTTCTCTCATTTTGGTCCCCATAACAACCTCCTTATCTGCTTGGGCTGTTAAGCTGGAGTGCCAGGGATACCACCTTTCTCTAAATGTTTCCAGTTCTAGCATGAGTGTGTATGTTATTCTTTCCATTCATTCTAGCTCCTCTATTCTGGACTGCCACTTCTCTATTGTGGGAGGGTCCAGTGACAGCCATTTGTTTGTGATGCATTTCAAGGCGGTGACCCGCTAGATCTGGCCCAAGGCAGCCGCCTGTCTTTTCTGGGAGGATAAAGTTGGGAGACCCAAGACGAAGTCAGTGAAAGTACAGGGTAAGGAGATCCCTGTCAGATGTTGTATAGTCCTGTGTACTGGTCACTAGAACTCTTCTAATTTGGGACAACCCCCAACAATGTGATAGTGCATGCCCTTAGGTTCCCCTCACAGTCTCCAACAGGACTCTTTGCCATAGGGTTAAAATGTTTGGTGATTGTGGGTGTCTGGAAAAAGTGGGTTAGTGCTTTCCAATTGAATTCTCTCCATGCAGGACAGGATGTTACTTGCCACCCTTGTTTCAGTTTATTACACCAGTTCTTGGTTGATATTGCTGAGTCACTTTCCCTTTCCCATCTTACCCTAATTTCCTCTAGAGGGGGTGTGATGATACAGGATATAATTTTATATAGGACTAAGACATATCTAAACATATCTCATATCTGGACTGCATCATACCAATAGCTTTCTAAGGGTATCTTCTCCCTGTTTATGTTCTGTAGGTTGTCTGCCGTGTTGATAAAGCTTCTGATTTGCAAGTAGATAGATAGATATTTTAGTTATAAAGTGCCCATTTCCATAGACTCTGGGCACTGCACAAACAATTCAATAACAAAATATATATAGGCAGCAGCTCAACACAAACTAAAATTCTATCCATCCCATTAAAATCAATCAGTCATTAAAAGCCTGCTGGAACAGATAAGTTTTTAATGCTTTCTTAAAAGCTTCTACCAAGGGGGCCTCCCTTAAATAAACAGGCAAGGAGTTCCATGGAGTGGGCGCAGCCACCGAAAATGCCCTATCTCCACAAAGCCACAGCCTCATTCTGGGAACTCCAAGGAGGTCCCCCCACCGGCAGAACAGAGTGCCCGGGGTGGATGGTAGGGGACAAGAAGATCTTGCAAATAGACAGGTCCCCTTTTGTATAGGGATTTAAGTATCTATAGTAGTATTTAAGTATCTATAAAAGTCCTCCCTGCAGAGGGAGACTCTATCTCTCATCATGGCAAAAGTGAGGCATCCTGTTCTATCTATGTGAGACCTTTACATTCCCAGAAGGCATACCCAGGATCCAGCCATGGAGGGATAAACAATTCTTTGTGACAAATAATGGAAAGTGTGCCCAGCCAGTTAGGGGTGTGTGTAAGCTTACATAGATGAAGGAGAATTCTTAAAGAGTGTTTTATCCATGGGTTTGTCATGTGGGACCATATTTGAGGGTGTATAGTATTTGTGGGTATCGACCATAGGGCTCCTCCCAGTAATATGGCTTCTTCTATTGGGTACCACCCTGAATTGACTCTCTGTTTCTCCCAGGTGCACAGATGAGCCCCCTGTGCCACCAGGTAACAATGATACCTGTGGGGAAGTCCCAGTCCCCCCTCTTCTTGAGATGCTTGAAAGATCCTAATCGAGATTCAAGGTCATTTACCTGCTCACAGAAAGCATTGAATGTCCTTATTTAATTTGTTCCAGAAATAATTATGTACTAGGATGGGTAGGGTTTGGAATAGGAATAAAAGTCTTGGGAGGACATTCATTTTAATCATCTGCACTCAGCCATACAAGGAGAGGGGCAAAAGTATACAATGGGCAACATCACCTTGTAGGGTGTTATACAGCCTAAGGTAATTGTTAGTGAATAGCCTGGAGGTGTCCACAGAGGCAAGAATTCTGAGATACCTAAAAGTATTTTTCTTGGCCCACAAAAAGGGAAATAACTCTTTAAAGTCCCATGGTGGTACCCTGCTAAGAACCATTGCCTCTGATTTAGAGAGATTAATTTTGTATCCTGCCAGTTCACCAAATGTCTTGAATGCCTCAAAGAGATGGGGAAGAGAGGCCTAAGGATCACTAAGAAAAAAAGGGAATCATTTGCATAAAGCACAAGTTTCAGTTCCACTCCCCCTGCCATCACACCCTTCACTTCGGGGTTTGTATGGATCCAGATTACCAGAGATAGGGCGAAAAGCAAAGGGGATAGGTGGCAACCCTGTCTAGTTCCCCTCTTCAGGGGGAAATGTTCAGACATCAGTCTTTTGACTCACACCATTGCTTCATGTTTCTGGTAAAGAACAGAAATGGCCAAGATAAAGTTATCACCCTGGCTGAATTTGGACAGGGTGGAGGTCATAAAAGTCCAATCCACCCTGTCAAAGGCTTTCTCCACATCCATGCTAGTGTCCAACTGGAATGACTTGGAGTGATGCTGAGCTGAGATGATGTTTAAAGATCTATGGATGATGTCCTGAAGGAATCTGCTGGAGATAAAGCCTGTTTGATTGGGGTATACTAAGGAGGAAATGCAGCTTTGAAGCCTGTCTGCCAGTATCCCAGGAAAAATCTTCATGTCTATGGGAAAGAGAGATATTGGGTGATAGGACCCACACATCACAGGGTTTTTATCTGGCTTCAGAATAACCAAAATTTGAGCTAAATTCCAGGAGGGGTGCACACTTTGTTTGTTCTCTGTTATATCATTGAATGTAGCTATCAGTGTCTCTATTATTCGAGGGTGAAACTGTTTATAGACCTTGGCTGGGAAGCCATCTAATCCCGGTGCCTTCCCATTTTTAAACTGCCTGATCCTGGCAACCACTTTGCCCTGAGAGATAGGGGCACCCAGTGTTTCCCTTGCTGCAGTGTTGAGAGATGGCATGGGGTTGCTATCTAGGAATTGCCGTACTTTGGCTTGATGGTTCAGGGAGGGGGTTGAATCATATAGTTTCAAGTAGAACATAGCAAACTGTTTAACTATCCTGGCTGGGCAAATGGTGGGGGTAGTCTGTCCTTCCTCCTTAAGTCTAATCACTGCTCTACTAGCTGCCTCCTTACAAAGTTACCTGGCCAAAAGTCTACCTGCCCAGTTTCTATTTTCATAATAATTCTGCTTGATGTGCTGTAATTGACCCTCTATCTGTGTGTCTTATCATTTATTTAACTCATCCTGTCTGATACTGCCATTTTGGGTCAGGTTAAGCAATGGATGGTTCTGACACCATATGGCTCTAATGGGTAGATTGGGTTAATTCTTTTGTTTCTGCTCCAGATCTGTTCTACTCTGCTCATCTTAATCTCTCTGATGTTGAGATTCCAATTGGGCTACCTGGTGCTCCAGCTCAAGCCTAGCCCATATTCTCTCCCTTTTCAGTTTAGCTGAATATTTAATTATTTCTCCTTGTAGACAACATTTCAGGGTGTCCCACCTAATTCCCTCTCGGGTGTCTTGCTGGGGATTATGTTGAGCAAAGGATTTAATAGTGTCTCTGACCATATCCTGAAAATCATCCTTTGTGAGCAGGCTGTTATTTGGTCTCCAGCAAGACTCTGGTGTTGTAGGTGTGGTGATTATCTGTAGGGATACTGGGGCATAATCGGACAGGGTAATGTGCCCTATGTCACACTTATGTATCTTCTGTACCCAACTGGCCGAGATTAAAAAGTAGTCAATTCTAGAGTAAACCTTACGTTGTGGAGAATAGTAGGTGTAGTCCTTCCCCCTTGGATGCATAAAATGGCAACTTTCCTCCAGTCCCAATTCCTGACTAAGCCTACGTAGTAGTCTCCCCATCCTGTTCTGTCCCCTCGACACTCCCCCAGTGCGATCCAACCCTGAATGTACTACCTCATTGAAGTCTCCTCCTATCACCACCATACTATGCAGATCAATCACACTCTCTTTTGAGGCTTTTTCTAAAAAGGGGAGTCAGAGAGCTTCCTCATTGGGTGCATAAAGATTAACAAGCACACAGCTATGGCCCCTATATGTGCCCTGTAAAAGGACAAGTCTTCCCTCTGGGTCAGTCTGCACATTGGTCACCACCAAGTGGGCATTGCATCTGACTAATATAGCTACCCCTCTGTGATGTGGGCTTGCCTCATAGTAGGAGGCATAGACCTCCTCTATCCATAACCTCCACAGTTTAAGATGTTCTACCTCAGTCAAACAGGTCTCTTGCAGGAAGGCTACAGTGGTCTTCTGATGCTGCAAGTCCTGTAGAACCCTCACTCTTTTAATTGGGCTATTGATACCTCTCACATTGAGTGTGAGTATGTTAAGGTCAGCCATGTTTACCAGCAGTTATCAGATGATTATACAGCTTAATGGGGGGGCGGAGTGCATCATACCAATAATCTAATACAACCTGGAAAAACAGTAGGAATTTTAAGAAACTTTGTAACCAGAAAGAATTAAACCCAACAAGAAACATTTTAAACAGTAAATAAAAGTCTTCAAGGTGAATTTGCTCCAAGCCATACCCACCCCAAGATTGGCCATTGGGGTGTGGCAGAGGAACCCCAAATCAGTGAGTCCTATATCTGTCACCAGTCTGGAAGCATCCTAGCCTGGATGCCCGGAGGACAATGAATCATTTATATACCACTTCACAGTCGTTAAGTGTCGATATAAAGTTTTAGTCAGTGTGAGCCTGTGGTGTAATCCTGCACCAGCACTGTATCCATATATTGGGGGAGCAAAACTAATCCCCCCTGCTAGGAGGGCATCCTCCCTCCTTGTAGTGGTGTGTTGTGGGGCCTGTGGAAAGTCCCTGTTGGAAGGTGGGAGTGGGATGACCCCCAGCCTCCCTGCCCCCCCAGCAGCTGTCCACCAGCAGATCAATATGGAACCCCACGGTGGAAAACTGTAAGGTCTTATTGGGTGACACATAGACAGCTGTTCAGTTGTGGAGATCATGGACACTAGTACACTAAGAGTGTGCTGAAAGCCATATGAGAAGTCTGATACAGACCTATGGATAAGAAATCATTTTTTTTTTTTACATTTGGGTCTTGTGTATCTGGGAAGTCTCGCTCCAGTGTCTCTCATTTGATCCAAACCTTTTGGAAGAGGTGCCCATTGCCAGTGGCCACACCCTGTGGGTGTACCAATCTAGCCTCCAGAACCCTCTCAGTACACCATGTTTTAGCCTAAAAACCACTGGCTAGGACCCCAGTGCCACCCCATACACTGTCAGGCCACCTAGTCATCCGGTTACCACTGTTGGTTTACGGAGACATTAATAAGAGCAATCTGTGAGGTGGCCAATTAGCTTCAGTGCCCCTCTAGACAGTCTTTTAATATTCTGCCATTTGTCCCCAAACAACTCCTCTATACCTCCAATCCACCTGTGGGAGGGGTACCCCCAGACCACCCAGGCGCCGCCACCAGGGCACAGACAGACCTCCCAGTTCATCTCCCCCTGTTCCTTTTGAAGGTGGTACAATCCTTCAACATCTTTGATCTAATGCATCCACACATTCTGCCTTTTACCCCTTATACTCAATCACAGCAACCTTCTTTTTAAATAGATAAGGACCCCACAGTAGATAGCAGACAATAGATAAGGATCCACAGTAGCTAGGAGATGACTTGATCTCCCATAAATGTCTACTCACTGTGTGAAAAGACTGAGAATGATCCATTTAAGCAGTATTAAAGTGAGTTTCAGGTTAGTGTGATGGCCAAAGATCTCTCTGTACCCTGCATAGATTCGGTTTGTGGAGAGTTCAACATTCGCAATGATGCTGCTTGAGCTGTTGGTTATCTCAATGCATGTACTGTGTCACACAGACTGGATGCATCTGGGTGATCCTTGCTGCTGCATTTTTTAGGTCCTGCTGTTTGCCAAAATCTGCTCCATTTCTGGGGCCTCTGTGTCTGGTCAAGTACTGGAGGAACATTCAGATCTATGGAGGATAAGAACTGTTGAGCTGCTACAAGATCTGGAAATCATTGTGGTCCCTTCTTAGTAAGTACTTTGAGCTTGGCTGGGTATTCAACAAAGGCTTTATAGCCTTTCTGCTGCAGGGAGTGAACTATAGTTAAGATCTGTCTGCGCTGAGTCAAGACTTGGGATGTGTAGTCATGCTCAAAAAATAAGTGAATGTCTCAGAATATGATTTCTTTTCTGGCTCAAGCTGTTTTAAGGACCTCTTCCTTGATATGGAAGTCCAGAAAAGCAATCACTATTGAGCGGGGCCAAGCTTTGGGGTCTTTGGGACGTGGAACAAGAGAGCAGTGGGCCTGAATGCTATTAAGGGATTTTTCTGTTGGCTAGCTTAGGAGGTCTGTCAAAAAGGATTCCATGAATGCAAGCATATTGCTTGACTCAGTTTCTTCAGATAAGCCGTGTATGCGTATGTTATTATGCCTGTTTTGATTTTCCAGTTCCTCCATACGTAGTTCCAACAGTTATTCCCTTTTGTGCAAATCTAGTAGGGCGGAGTTGTGGACATCTATGGTTGTAATGTAGTCTGTAAGGCTGTTCTCAATATCTGTTGTTCTTCTAGTGAAATCCTCAATATTACGGCAATCCTCCGTTGCCTGGGTTTCTAAACATTCTAATGTAGCCTGCATTTCTTTTCAAAGTATCGCACAGTTGTTTAGACATAATGGTATAGTCCTGTTCCAAGTCAGAATTCATCTCCAGAGCATCTATTGGTGAGGCCATGGCTAAGCAGGCCACCACAGGCTATGAGTAGTCTAGCAAGGTTTTATTATGTTTCAGAGGTGGCCCGGAGATTTTATCCTTCAATTTATGTTTAGAGGACATCCTAGAGGATTTCTTCCTGTTTTTCAAGGTCAGTGGCAGTCTTATACCTATAGATGTGTGTAGATTGTATCAGCGGTGGTCTGGAGCTCCGAGCTCAGGCTGCCATCAGGGTGGTGCTCTCACCAGAAGTCCTTCTCCAGTTGTTTTTAATACTGTATTGAAAGAACGTTTCTGAAATCTGAGTGTTTGTAAATATTATAACTGCATGTCATATTTAAGCAATAAGGCACGACAGGATGTGTTATTGTGTAATAACGTCACTCCTGTGGTGGGTTGAAGCACGAGGCGAAGCCGAGTGCTTCCACCACCCCAGGAGTGATGTTATTACACACTAACACACACACTGGAGTGCCTTATTGCCATTATACAATGGCTCATTGTTATAAAAAATAAAAAACATTAAAAAAAATTTTTTTAGTAGATTTTTAGTGTGGCAGTAAATCTTTGTTTCTTAAAAAAAAGGCTGAAGTGTATGCTCAGCCATACAGTGATGTTATTGTGTAATAACATCACTGTCTCAGGCATACACTAACCAATCAGAGTCTAGGATTCTTTCTTGCCATTGTATAATAGTTATTATACAATGGGTAAAGAAAATTATGAAATATGATTGGTTAACATCATGTTTCATCTGTGAGTAAATCCCACAGTAACTCACAACAAAAGATCCAGTCCACCATACTTCACTTGTTTACCCCAGCAACACATCTGCCAATAAGAGACCCTAAACAAACTATGGCTGCTGTCGAACTCCTTAGCGGAAGTTCAAAAGTTGTCAAAATCCTGTCAGCCTAAAAAAACATACAGACGTGTTTCACTGCAAAGCCTTGTCATGAGCGACTTCACTACATTCTTTAACCTAGATATCCCTGATGCAATAGAAGCACATTTAAGTCATTTGAGAGAATTGGAGACACCTACCTCTGCAAGCGGACCCACCAAAGCACTGGAGCTGTCAGAGCACAGAGCAGACCCAGCAGTGCCCAAAATACAATCCACAGAAATGGCAACGTTTACAGCAGAAGACGAAGATGATGAGATGGCCCAGCAGTCATCCTCAATTGACAAAGCAGCAGTACCCGAAAGAGAAATGGAAATGTTAAGTAATGTAAATTCAGTAAGACGCAGCAATGTACCAGACAATGAAATGTTAAATCTAGAAATGGAGCGTAATGCGCCCACTACTCTTAAACAGATGAAGTGGTCAGTTAACGTTTTTTAAGCTGGTGCAGGAAGAGGCAGGTGACAATCACTCTAAAAGAAATGGTATTAACAGAACTAAATGAGGTACTTTGCAGGTATTACAGCACAGTTCAGAATCAGGAAGGGAAAGAATATGGGCTAAGTAGTTTCATCAGTCTCAGTTCAGGCTTGAACCACCACCTGAATGAACCCCACTCAGCCAATGCTTAAACCTAATGACCAACCCTGAATTCACCACCTTGAATAACATATTCAAAGGGGTTGTCAAAGAGTAGCGTAGGTAGGGGAAGAACAAAGCCATACACCACCCCTCAATACTGCATTTTCTTAGGAACTCACTCTGTCTTTCCTTTAACACTGCCCCAGACCTAATAAAGAAGGTCTAACTTAACCTGCAGCTTTGGCTAGCTCGAAGAGGAAATGAAGCTGTACGCTCCTTCAAAGTAGACTCTTTTGAAATCAAAACCACACCTACTGGAATAAAATATCTAACAAAGACTTTTAATGAAGACACAAAGAACCACAAAGAAGTGTCAGATCCAAACAAGGAAAACACAAGGGGGTTCCTTTTTGAATAGCAAGGAAACCCACTGTGTCCCATCATGAGCTACATGAAATATTTAAGTAAAGATTTTAAGTAAACTTCCACCATCAGCTCCAGCCCTTTTCTGCCACCCTAAGCAACAGCCACAAGATTCACTAGACAAAATGAGGTATTGGTACACATGTGAACCCACGGGACTCAACTATCTAAATTCCATGCTGCCACGTATCTGCAAAGAATCTGGATTAGGGCAAGTGTACATCAACCATTCTTTTAGAGCCACAGCAGTCACCTTGTTGAGTTCAGCAGGCCTTGAGGCAAGGGAAATTATGTCCATGACTGGCCATAAGAATGAGGCTTCACTGCAATCTTACTGGCACCCAAAACTGACCAAAAGACAACAGTGGAGCGCAATACTAGTCCCAAAAGCAGATGATCCAAGTGAACCATGTCCCAGTGCACCAACTGAAACAGAACCGGAACCAAGTACATCCAGCAGTGCAACAAATCCACTAACAAACAAATGAAAACCCCTAGGAAGCATTGTGCAGAGTAAGAAAACATCCACAGTGCTTCAAAAGTGCACAGTGCAAGAAACAACCTTTCCTGCAAAAGCAAATAAAACGTCAACTGCCGAACACGACTATGTTCAGGGTCGGACTGGCCCACCTGGATACCTGGAAATTTCCAGGTGGGCCCCCCTCAGTTGGGTAAGTGATAACCTTCTGAATTCTGAAAACTTCTGCATTTACCTTCTTTTTTCTAATTAAATGGGATATCTGGGACACTGTTGATAAGTATAACATGCAAACACAGAGCTAGTGTATCAGATTGAAGTGGAATATTGATATGAGTGTGTCAACTTGGGCCCTCCTCTATTGATTTTCCAGGTGGGCCCTCTGTACCCCAGTCCGACCCTGACTATGTAGCCCAGCAGCACAAGCAGCAAAATGATGGCAACACAGCCGATCACTTCTTCCAAGTTGAAGAGATGGAAGCTGAAGAGGAATCCAATTTAAATAAACAGATCCAACATTTTGCAACACAGAGTGAGTCTTCAGATGAAACATGCATTCTTGCGAGTGAAAAACAGAACATGGCTGAGTTAAAATCTCACTCCACCGCGAGAATACAATGGCCAATTGCAACTCTGCCTAGAGGTGCACTGCTGTCAAAGTTCATTAAACATGGGGCAATCAACTTACACTTAAAGGAATAAACATACAATCTGTCTAAACAGAAACAAAATTTATATTCAGCACCAGTAAAAGCGATGTTTTCCAATGTTATAAAAGTTAAAACTTATATGTCCATAGCAGTAACAGTGTCAGTATTTATACAGTTGTACACACAGTTTAAATGATTTTAAGAAATGCTATTTACAGTTAAATGTTTCTAAAAAAAGGTATTTACATTACACAAGTTAAAACATTAACTATTAAATTATTTAAGTTACTACTCCTACCTGTCTAGTGTCATTTATTGTTAAACAAAAAGAACTATTTTTTTGGTGGATGAATATTTTCACCTTAACATGAAAAAAAAAATCTATAAACATTAAAATCTCTGACTTTTTCTTATACAAGAAGTTGTTCCCATGTGTATAATTGCAATAATCCACTCCAGAGTGTGGGATATCCTGGGATTTACTTATGCCTTGTGTGGATGTAGCCACTCGGCCTGTGGCCTCATGACCAACCCACACAAGGTGTGAGTAAATCCCAGTATAACCCACACCCTGTCATGGATTATTGCTTCAATTTGTACTAATTGGGTCTCTGTTGTGCATACATATGTATTGTAAATGTTGGTTATGATGTTTATTTACAGTATAACCATCTTTTGTGCATTAGTACATGGTCATGCCTGAAAAAGGTGCTTTTAGCACCAGTGCATCTGCCTGGTAGACAAAATAAGAGCAAACAAAAAACAAACAAAATAACACCAAACACCCCTTTCAATTTTACACTTTTTTCCTTTTTAGTTTGCGTGTGTTTCTCTGTACCACTTGTGGATTTAACTTTAACAGTAATCTTTACTTTCACTATAATTCGGTGTTGCAGAAGTAATTTTTTGTGATCTTGTAACTAGGAGGGGTCTTTAAAGTAATACAAGCTGTATTAATAATTTAAACCCCAAGAGAGTAATGTATGGGTTATTATTCTTGACTCCTTTCACTGCATTTGACATTACAGCTAGTTTCTTTAAACAATGGCCATGTTTGGAATTAACTATATTAAGATTTGACACACCTGTGAATCAGTATTAATTAGTATGGGTATAAAAGATACACTTTTTTTGATCGGGTCACGCCTGATGAGGTGATGTAAAATCACAGCTTGCCAGGTGGATCATCCTGCCACCACTGCACTAATTCTGCTCAACAGTTTGGGCTCCTGCTTCAGCAATAGTTCATTCATACATGTACTGGCCATTGACGGAAAAGTTCCTTGTTATTGTCCTACAATCTCATTAAAAGTGAATGCTGAATGAAATGTTTTCATATATTATCTGTCCCAATGGCTTAGTATTGCTGTCATAAGAATGATGTACATTTGCATATTGCACAGTATGTTGTGACAAATGAACTTTAAGTATGTGCAATACATTTTAAACTCAGTTTTGGTCTCTATATGTGCTGTGCTCTAATTAACTGGTTAGTAAGGAGCAGCGAGTAATTGAGAGCACCTCTTCAACCCAAAGTGCTACTAAGTGTGCTCCCATTTGGGAATTGGTAGTTTGGGTAACATAGGTTGGATGTAACCTACAATAGTGGGTGTAAAGTAGGTTTGCTACCGTATCCCAACATAGTACACATTTTTGCCATCTTTATTCTGATTTTAATCAGCTCTCTCCCACTCAAAGGCAAACTTATGATTTGTGTTTATTCATTTACAATGTTCGGCATAATTAGATACAAATTGATCTTGCCAGAATGTTACAGTTTGCTTATTCAGATAGGACACTTAGACCCATCAACAATGGATTTCTAGTAATCCTCTTTGTCAAGTCTTTATCTGGCCAAAGGCCTTTTTCTTTTACTGCACCTTTGCCCTGTAATCCATTGCTGGTTGAGATAAGATGCTGTACAAGTAAGCATCAATTTAAAGCAAGTCTCAAATCTTACTTGATGTGTCTGTCTTGATGTATGCCATTTTTATTATTGTATTGTTCAAGTACAAACCTAATTTTATTTGTTTTATACTTGTGAATGTAATGCTTATACTTTTGTAATTAATTGTATACTGTAAATTTGATTTTGTGTCCCAGGTTGTTCCTAAAAATAGGCCCTCAACCTAGAAACTTACCTTGTTAACAAAAATGAAATAACGAAATAAACAAACAAAAAACAAATACATATGTAGATGGTTCAAGCGCTGTTAGGAAACAGGAAATTGTAGGTACAATCCCTGCTAGTGAGAAACATACATTGTGTAACTCTAAATCATTTGTGTGGTTGGAAGGGGTACAGAAACCTTACTCTTTTGAGGAAGTTGGACATTGCAATATGAATAGCCCCGGTGTCTGTATATTTTTTTGCAAGCAAAATAATTTTGCATACAGTATGACATAATACATCTCTCCCATTTATGCACACTTAGGGAAAACAGGCTTTCATATACAATATACTGTATTTGCTGTAAAGTAGGAATGTGGAGGAATACTTGGTCAATTGCTATCTGCATATTATGTATTATAAGTAAATCAGCCCCCAGGAACTGAAGCTCAGACAATCATAACCTTCTCTTGGTAGTCAAATTTTACTTGGTCATGGGTAAGAAATCCTTTTTCTACTCTGTGCTCACCCCTTTGGAATTGTTTGGCTGTCAACCTGCATTTCAGTGACAGTTACACAATGTTTCACAGCAGTTGTTAATGTACCACAAAGAAAAGACAAAATCGCCATGCCTACTGTTTTCACATTGCTTTTCACAATGATACACATGAAACTTGCAATCTGTTCTGCTATAACTTGATCTGGGCATTCCTGAAATGAGCAGAACTTACCTGCTAGACACAAATAAAATCAATAAAAAGTGTTCGGTCACTGTTCTAGAGTAGGATTACAAGACACTTTTTTAAAGGACACATCAACATGAAGAAGTGTTGTTAAAATGTGCAACTACTGTTATGTTAGCATTTCTTGTGAAATGTTCAGTGGAAGTAAGGAGGGAGCATGGTCACAGAGGGAAAGCGACCAGCAGAGATTGAGTATGGGGGAGAGCAGAAAAAAGGATGATGAGGGGGTAGAAGCAAGAGCCCCTGATGATCAGGAGGGGCAACAAGTTAATGGAAGTACTGCTGGGATAGACCAGAGTGGTGAGGCAGGGTGAGGGGAGCTAGGAGTAGAATGGTCGGACAGGAGAAAAAGCTGGAACAGGGGAATAAAAGCAGCCAATGGCAATCACACTGTTAGGGTGGCCAGAGAAAATGGAGCGGTAATGGGATTGAGGGGGTGTGGCAGCCTGTACTCATGGGATCAAATGGAGTCCAGCACATGGTCAGGATTGTATAAATCAAACTGAAATTTATTCATACAGCAGGAAAAATAAACAGACTGAAGGTAAAAAAATAAAATAACACTAAGCAAAATGAAAAGAAAATACAATTCTACAGTTACATTCACTGAAGAAAGGGGGTTGCCTAGAAACTGGCTAGACATCTGGTAGGCTTGTCTCCCTACCATACACTGACTCAATACACTCTTTGCATTCAATATATACTGTGGTCAAATCACATGGTACAGGAAAACTCTTTCCTATACAAAATGATACTAACATTTTAGCAGTAAACACAGTTTATATTTCACCTGAATTTCAGATTAGGCATTCATTTTACCACTACATAGTTTTCTGGTTCACTAAAGCTAACAATTTCTAGTAATTACCATTTTTATCCTTTTTCTAAGTGAAACAGACTCCTCCCATCAGCTTTCATCATAAAAGAGGTGGAGCAAGGACCGGCCGTCACTATAGACTGATGGAAAGCTGAGAGGAGAGGCTGTTGAACAAACAAACCATTTTCAGGTCAGTTTGAATACTATTTGCAACATGAAAAAAAACAGCCTATATTGTGAGACCAGCTTAACAAAGTAAATTACCTAATATAATTCAGCAGCGAGGCTTTACAAATAGCTCAACCTCTGTTTTAATTTTGAGTGTTTACACACAGTTTGCTGGTTTTAAGAAGCTGACTTAGTTTCAGCGATTCCTATTTCAACCCTTAAGCACTTAACACACAATACAGCAGTCTTTTGCTTTCTAAATGGATAAACATGCATATCATTGCTAATGCTAGTGTTTAACCACTAATTCCAAAGCTAAAACTTAAATTTGTTGCAGCAAGCACTGCGACTTAATCCTGAGGGCATGCACACCCTCGCAGAGTCCTTCTCGCACATTCATGAAGGAGCTCCGCTGCTGGTATTAAAAGAAAACTATCAGAATGGCCAATTCGTAGGTAGAAACACATAAAGGATTAGTAAATAGAACACATAGGGATACCAAGGATACTCACAGGTGACCATACTGTAAATAGGGAAAAACAAAGCTTTTAGAGAGAGAGAGAGTACAAAAAGAGAAAGCTGAGCAGAACAAAGGGGTACTGTTGCAACAGATTTATTTGAGTACAGAACAGAAAAATGTTTTTCAGCCCAAGAATTCACTATCCCCATCTGATAATAAAGAAGGAAAATGACACATACAGAGAGACTGTAAAGTCCCCCCATGTGCAACATGAAACAGGGGTAGGGAGCATATAACCCCTATCACAGTCTCCTCCCCACCTAAGAGAACACTACAGGTGTTTGACTCCTTTACCATAAGCCAATTTATTAACCATGACAAGATCTGTAGATCTCTCAAAAAGAGAGATGGAGTTTCGGCCCACCCTCTCCTGAAGCTCCACCTCGGGGTCCATTATACAACAATTTAATTAATACACATGTCTGAGGACATATTCTCTCCTCAAACAATTCAATTAATTAAAACCCCGAGGTCTACTCCTGTCTATATGGGTATATCTGCACCAAAACTAGACCTGAAGTCTGCATTGCTATTGGCTGTCCCAGATCTGTGTTTCACAGTAAAGTTGTATGGCTGTAGGGTTAAATACCAATGCATAATCCTAGGATTGTTGTCTTTCATATTCTGGATCCAACAAAGAGGATTATGGTCAGTCCAGACTTCAAAATTATTTCCCCATAGATAGTATCACAAATTTTCTATTGCCCATTTAAGTGCCAAGCATTCCTTCTCTATGGTGGAATATTAAGTGTCCCTGGTATGAAGCTTTCTGCTTATATATAGTATAGGATGTTCTTCTCCTTCCTGAATTTGGGGTAATACTGTTCCAATACCTACATTCGAGGCATCTGTTTGGACGATAAAAAGCTTTGAGCAATCAGGACTCTTTAGTACTGGAGTTGAACAAAGGGCAGCCTTTATCACACAAAAGGACTCCTTGCACTCTGTAGTCCAGATTACTTTGGTAGGTTTATTCTTTCTTGTTAATTCAATCAATGGACTGGCTAAGGTAGAAAACTTGGGCACAAAACATCTATAATACCTGCTAGACCCAAAAATGAACGTACATGTTTCTTTGTGATGGGACGGGGACTCTTGGCTACTGCATCTACCTTCCCCACTTCTGGTTTTACCTGCCCTTTGCCTGTTAAAAACCCCAAGTACCGTGCTTCCTTCATAGCGAGAGAACATTTAGTAGGGTTAACAGTAAGGCCAGCCTGTGTAATGGTGTCTAATACATTTGTTAGGTGTTTGACGTGGACTTCCTATGAGGGGCTACAGACAATTATGTCATCAAGATAAGATTAGCAGTGTCAGTGGCTCAGTAGGTAGCACACTTGCCTCTGAGGCCGGGAGATCAGAGGGCTGTGTGTTCAGTTCCCACATCTGGCACTTGGGTTAATATCCCAGTACTGACACTGTAGTGCAGCATGAGAGGGGTGCTGCACTTCTGAGGTGCAGTCTTTCGGATGAGACGTTAAACCGAGGTCCCATCTGCCTGGATTGGTGGTAGTTCAGGTGGATGTTAAAGATCCCATGGCACTTATAGAAAAGAGTAGGGGAAATTTTTATTTAGGAGAAATTGTACATTATATTCCAAAGAAACATGATACATAAAAAAACAGAAACAAGAAATCCCCCCAAAAAAGGCAAAATAAAACTATCCTATTTTATCCTTAAGGAATAATGTCCAACGGAGGGCCCAACAATCTGAAGGCATATGTTGTTTTTCAAACATACATTGTTTCAAGAGTTCATTCTTTATAATAATAACAGTCTGTTTAGGGTTTTGATATAGTTGCTGTAAAACAAACTTACATCTTGTTTGCCATAAAACAAACTTTATAAAAGCAAAAATGATACGTAATGTATCCTTATAAATACCCAAGTCCTGGAAAGTAAAGCCACCACAATTTCTTCATGCAAAATATTATTCCAGTATCCATTGTGCCACCTAGTGGCTATTGTACCTCATATAGTTTTAACATATGGACATTCGATAAAAAAATGTACCATTGATTCCTCTTGTGTAATACAAGATAAATAACCTTGGGCACACCCGTTCCTCTATTTTTTTATATTTAGCATTACCTTTCACAAAAAGACGGCCATGTGCACTTAACCAACAAACATCCCATATTCTTGGTGGAATATAAGGGTCTTTCAAAGATTCCGATACAAGTTTAGTATAACCCGGCTCTATATGCCTAAAGGAAAGAAATAGTGGATTAATAGACATATGAATTGTAGAATAAAGTGATTTAGTGGTGAATTTGGACAATATATTAAACTGTAGCTTCCAAGATTTTAATCTACTAAGAGCAAGCCTAAAAAAATACAGCTCGTCTTAACCTGTGCTTTCAAAACCCCTTGTTCTTCCCAAATGTTATAAAGAGGCTTTAGCCATTCACTAGCAAATAAGGATCATATAGCAAGACTTGGTTTAGTCAACTCAATGAAATTAACATGGAAAAAATTACAAAAGAAAAAAGTACTGGATTAATCAAATTTAACCCGTCTTCTGCTACCGATAAATATATTATTTCACGTTTGATAGGTTTCAGGCGGCTTCCCCATATTATCTGGAATATGAGTCCTAATAGTATAGTTTCCAAAGATTTAGGTAAAGGATAAACAGAACTAAGGAAAATGAATATTGGGAGAAAAAAAGTTTTAATTACCTCCACCTTTTTCTTTTCAGTCTGATTCCATTTTTTCCAGACTTCCACCTTTGTTTTTGTAAATTCTGATTTCTTTGTCCAATTGTATACCCCATTATCCCCCCATCCAAACCAAATTCCCAAACACTGAAAGGGGTCAGTAGACACATGAATACCTTTCCAGGACATAGGAGAAATACTGGAATTATTTAATGGATAAATAATACTTTTTCCGATATTCAAACACGCTCCAGATAATATAGAAAATTCTTCAATACACTTAAGAGCCTGAATACCTGAAGCATAATCAGCTACTAGAACACATAAATCATCTGCACAAGCAGTCACCTTAATGTCCATATCACCCCTAATATAGGGATCCCAACAATACGTGAATCCTGCTGGATAAGATGAAGCAGTGGATCCAAACACAAGACATAGAGTAAAGGACTGAGTGGACATCCTTGTCTTACTCCCCTTGATATATCAATATAAGAACCCAGATAACCATTAACAAAGGGCATTGCCCTGGAATTATTATACAACAGCGAGATCCAGTTTACAAAACTAGCTGGAATCCCATAATGTGTTAATATTAAAGAAATGCAATGGTGTGGTATACGATCAAAGGCTTTTTCCTGATCTAGGGACATGACAAATCCCTGAGTTTGACCATCCTTACTCCTTTCTATAATCTCCCGAAGTAATAATAAATTATACGTAATTGAGCACCCCAAAACAGAACATGTTTGAGTTGATATAATTAGCAATGAGGCTATATTAAGCAGGTGATTATGTAAAATTGTCAATAATATTTTATAATCAGTATTTAAAAAACTCAACAACCTCCAATTATCCAAAATTCTCCTGTCATCTTTCTTATAAATAAAAATCTGTACTGCTATACAGAAATGCATATCCACCTGCAGAGTACCTAACACCGTATTAAATACCATCATTAATATAGCCTGTAATATCTCAGTGAATTCTACATAAAATTGAGAAGAAAGACCATCAATGCCTGGGGCTGTGGACTTTTTCAAATGATTAATAACCTCTCCAATCTCAACTTTAGAAATAGGTAAAGTAAGATTCCTTAAAAGATCCTCAGGTATATATGAAACCTGAACCGATGACAAAAATGAAGTTAATTATGAAATATCAATTGGAGCCATTCTATACATATCTGATAAATATTGTGAAACAGCCTGTAATATTGCTGACCCATTGGACACATAAGTCCCATCTTGTAACCTAACAAAATCCAGAAGTCTATCAGAGGCCCTGTGTGAGCAGGCTTTAAAGGCCTCACCAAACCCAGTTTTCCCTGGGGAGCAAATCCTATGATCATTTGGCATAGCTGCAGCTCTTGAATATTGTAAGGACAACATCTCTTTTTTTTAAATTAAGGATCTGCGGTGTCAACCCAATATGTTGAATATTAATAACAGAATAGAGTTTATTAAGTTGGAACCAGAGTTTAAGATAATCTTTACACTGACTCAACCTACTTTTAGAAGAATGTGTTTGAAACACTATTTTTAAACCACTTTTTGTTTCCTCCCACCATGTACTAAGGTTACCCACTAAACATGCAACAGACATTCGTGCCTTAAGATATTCAATAATCTTGTGTTTTATCCTCTGTTCCTTTAAAAGTGTAATGTTTAGTTTCCAGTATCCTTTACCGTATCTTGGCCCAATGTCACCTCCCAATACAATCAGAAGGACTGCACGGTCAGAAGTCTCTCAAGGAATGATATCTGCCCTTGAGATACTAATATTCTTTTTTGTAAATATAAAATCAATTCTAGTAGAAAGTGCACCTCTATAATAAGTATGACCCCCTACTTTATGAACACATCGAAAGGAATCTTGTAGGCTACTCTGGTTAATAAGCGAAGTAAGATAGTTGGAATCACAGTACATTTTAGTTGCATTCGCTGCCCTAGCCAGTACACAGTTAAAATCTCCTCCCCATATCACTATTTTTGTTGTGTATAAATAAGGACTGACTTTTTGGTATAAATCAATACGTTCCCTTTTTGTGAGAGGGGCATAGATGTTAATCACTCTCCACCCAAATCCCTTAAAGGTAAAATCTAAAAGAAGAGCTCTACCCTCTGGTATATCAACAAGACATGACACCCTAAACCCATCCTCTTTAAACAATATCCCCACTCCCTCACACACCCCTATGCCAAATGAAAAAAAAGAGGGGCCCTAACACCACAATTGTGCTGAATGAACTAAAGAAAGAGTATTTAACCTAGTATCCTGTAATAAACAAATGTCACAATGTAGGTCTTTTAACACAGATAGTGTTAGCAACCTACGTTTAGGATTCTGAATACTATTCACATTAATAGATGCTACTCCTAAACAGGGAAAGGCCATAGGCACAATATGCAGGATATTTTAAGGAGATTTCCTTAATCAAGAACTCCTACTAATTCTAGTATGAATCCTAGGAGTCTGGTCCTCATCAGCTCCCTCTTCAATTCGTTCCCCATCAGATTCAGAGGAGAAAGGAGCAAGGGAAGAAGCCTCGAGTCTCCTCCTTGTTCAGAATCTACCGTAGAGGGCCTAAGAACAGCAAATTTATTTGATAAAATAATACCTTCATCCCCTGGGATACTAGCTTTAGCATTTTTAGACTTAGGCCACGTTTGCTTCATACCCCTCTTTTACGCATTACTCTTTACCATGGGGGTGGGAGGAGGCATTTGGATTTCCATGTCCTTGGTCACTAAAGGCAATCCAGAAACTGCAGGAGAAAGTACAATATCAGTACTCTGAGGAGGTTCTATAGGAGGGGTAGAAATTGCTTATATATTCACATTGTGGGCTGCAGCATTAGAAGGGCCCGAAGGGGGTGGGGGTGGAGAGTTTGTATGCTTCGGAGGGGACTGACTAGTTTTCTGTTTTCATTTCTATATTTCTTTTTTCTGGGCTTCTTGTAAAATAAAATCCTGACTAACACAATCATTTCTATTGTGAGTAGCCCAAGGGCAGGCTCTAAAAGCACGCCCAACATCCTCACATAAATTACAACGTAAATCCTCAGTGCAATCTGAGCTATGGTGGGCAAAAGCTAAACCCAGATTACATTTAATTCTGTCACATGCTGAACCCAAATGAGTATATGCCCCACACCTAAAGCAAGTTCTTGGCTGACCAGGGTAAAAACAATGGCCTCTCTCATTACCTAAAAATAAACTATTAGGAAGATGTACTGGACCTAATGTATTGTGCCTTAAACGAACCTGTATAACCCACCCCCCCATTCCAAAGACATTCCTCATCAAAAATAGGTCTAGGATTCCCCAACACATCACAGTGTTTCTGCAACCAGTAAACAATGTCATGAATAGAGACAGCTTCATTACAAAATAAAACAGTGACATTTTTTATAGATGGTTTTGTCAGTGGTATTGCCTTGAAAGGCAACCATAATTCAATATACTTGAAAGCATCATATTTGGTCCAGAATCCGTCAAGACCCTGTGGGGAAGTAAAACTTACATCATAATGGACAAAGCCAGAAACATGTATCAAAGGATGTATTTCTGTTGAAAAAAACCCAAAAGATCTCTTCAATAAATCATGGCCAATATATAAGCAATCAGGAGCTACTTCCAGGCCCCCAAGGTATTCCAGGCGAACTGCATTGCGTCTTTGCAGGGGGGGGTCCTGTAAAGGGGTACTTCCTCTGAAAAGACTCCCAAGCAGTTTTTGCACGCTCTTGAAAATTAGGAGCAGCTCTAGGAGCTTTCTGCCCCTCACCCCCTGACTCAGCCCAATGAATCGATGTTACACCATCATCTTCTGAAATTGAGGTCTCTATAACTTTTTGGGGGCTTAAACCAGGCTGGAAAATGCTTTCCTGAGTAGAAATACACTGCTGTGCTAATCCCTGGGCAACAACTGTAACATTATCAGGTACTGGCCCAACTGTACTAGGAGAAGAAGAGTCCCCTGGAATCGGGCTATGGGCCGGATCTGGGATCCAAGTTCCTGCAGTGCCCCACTTCCAACCTGCAGCTAGCATGGAGCACTCCAAAGATGATGGGGAGGATCCCTGAACAGGCTGTGCTGTAAAATCAGCCTCTCTACCTTTCCGTAACCCCAGTGAGGAAACAATTGCAACAGATGATTGTTCAGGAAGACTATTAGGTGTACTTACAGAAGGTGTAGTTTGAGAAAACAAGTCAGAATTCATTGCTCCTGCCAAGGGATTTTGCTGTTGCTACTGAGAAGCATTCACCAGAGATGACTAGGTGTCTGGAATGAAGGTAGAGTGCTGACCTCATTTGGGGGAGGCATCCCATCCTGAACAGAGTTTTTCACAGCAGTCTCTTGCTGTAAGATTAGCTTTGCTGCTTCTTGCATAAACTCAACAGAAACATCCAAATCCTGCTCAGTAGCAGTGTCAGGTATCACAGTTTTTATTTTTGCTCTTTTAGTAGTAGCACAATACAATTCCTTGTTTTGCTGCAGAATATTATTCAACCAACTATCATCAGAATCAAAAAGTCCATGACATCCTTGTTCTTGGGTCTAAGAGGTGGCAAATTGTTTCATACTCACTGCATTTGATACATCCAAGTTCTCTAGTGTGGTCTCCTGAGCTTGACCTGTGGGCTGGGAGATCTTCTCACCCACAGGTACACCAGCAGAATGATCCTCCAGTGCACCTTCCTCCATAGCAGCGGCTCCCCCTACTGACAAAGAGTAGGGGAATTCCCCTGTGTCCTGGCCAAATTTCCCTCATTCACTAAAAATACCACTAACAGCTTAATCTAATTCAAAGTCAGTTGGCATTCATCTGTATCCCCCTTCCCCGGGTCGTGCCTGAAAATAGGTAGGATTTGTCTAGTGCACTTACCTGGTTAACAAAAACTAAATAATTAAATAAAATAAGCAGCACTATATTCCAGATATGGTCTTAGTAACTTATCCATCAATCTTTAGAAAGTGGCAGGTGCACCATGATGTCAAAAGGGCATCATGGTGAATCGAAAGGATCCGAAAGGGGTGCCAAAGGCTGTCTTTTCTCTGACTGCCTCATCCAGTGGAATATGCCAGTACCCTTTTGTTAAATCAAGAGTACTGACATATTGGGCTTGCCCGAGTTGATCGATGATGTCATCCACATGAGGCATAGGATACCCATCAAATTTAGATATTGCATTCAGCTTGTGAAAATCTAAACATATTCGAACTCCACCCTCCTTCTTTGGGGCTATCACCATTGGGGAAACCCAATTCACTGTTGGCTTATTCAATGACATGCATTTCTCTCATTTTCTTTATTTCTTTTATGATTTCTGGTTTTATCTTTTCTAGGATACGGTAAGGTTTTACCCGAATGGGTAATGTTTGGGATACCTGGATCTGATGAGAGATTATAGTAGTTTTTCTTGGTATGGTTGTAAATGTAGAGGAAAACTGATTTATAATCCTTGCCAAGTTTAGCTTTTGTTTTTCTGTTAAGACAGGATTGATGGCCAGTGCAGAAAGCAACTGGTCTATGTCTAGATTCTTGTACGCCAGATCCATCTCATTGTCAACAGAAGTAGGACATACATACAGGCTTTTCCCAGGATGGTCATTCCATTTTTTTTAAAAGATTTGCATGGTATACTTTCAGTTTTTTCTTTCTATCAGGCACTTCCAATGAGTACATGACAGGTTCAGTTTGTTTTAGAATCACATATCGCCCCTGGCACTTCAATGTCAACTTATTATCAGCCGATGGAAGTAACAGTAGGACACAATCTCCAGCAGTGAAGTGTTTATTTCCTACCCCCATATCATATCTATCCTTTTGATAGTTCTGTTTGGTTTTGTTTTGTTCATGGGCTAGCTGGGTATACCTCGCCACCCTTTGGTGCATTTGTGTGACATAATCTAGGGTAGTGGGGTTCTTCCAAGTTTTTGTATCTTCCCATTGTTCCCTGACCATGTCTAGGTGGCCTCTAGGATTCTTGCCATAAAGTAACTAAAATGGTGAGAATCCTGTTGACTCTTGGGGGACCTCCTGATATGCAAACAGTAACAAAGGTAAATACAGATCCCAATGTTTATCCTCATCCTTCACATATTTCTGAATCATTTTCTTTAATGTCTTGTTGAAGTGCTCAACCAACCCATCAGTCTGGGGGTGGTATGGAGAAGTGTATACTGCTTCCACTCCAAGGGCTTGATAGAGATGCCTCGACATGACAGAACAGAAATTGGTTCCTCTATATGTGTGAATAACCTTGGGTATGCCTACCCTACTAAACATTTTAAGCAGTTCATCAGCTATCCTTTCGGCCATAACAGTTCACAAAGGAATGGCCTCTGGGTACTTAGTAGCATAGTCACATAGTATGAGGGCAAACCTATTTCCTTTTGCACTTTTGGGAAGGGGCCCTATAATATCCATGGCCACACACTCAAAAGGAACTGTTACTAATGGCAATGGCTGCAGGGGAACTTTGTCTTTCTTTGTGACTGGGGCTACCTTTTGACACTTGTCACAGCTTTTACAGTATTCTGCTACCTGGTTGTGAATACCAGACCAGAAGAACCTGTATAACAGCCTCTGTAGGGTCCTGTCCCTACCTGCGTGACCCCCACAGGGCACATCATGTGCCAGAAATATCAATTGATCCCTATATTGGCTAGGGACCACTAACTGATCCACATTCTCTCCTGTTTTTGGATTTACACATATCCTATACAGTTTTCTCTGTTGAACCCTGCACGTAGGAGGTGTACCTTCTACCTCCTCAGGAACAACCTGTAAAAACAAAGGTGTTAGTGTGACATCCTTCTTTTAATCCTCAGTAAATGATTCTGATATAGCAGCTTGAAGCACAACATCAACAACACGTAAGTCCTTTTTCTGACTCAGTTAAGTTTATCACGTCTTCTCTGACTTTTGGACTTTGTGGTTTCTCCAGTGCTTCGAATAATGTGTCATCAAAAGGAAATAGTTCTGCAACAGTTCATTCTTGTCGAGCCTGAACTCGGGTGGTCACAGCACAAACTGATGAAGAGACAGTGAGCAAATCACCAAATGTAGGAAAGTCATGGCCCAAAATAACAGGAACTGGTAATTATGGCACTACCCCCACCTTCATATGATGAACAGTACCTTGAACACTAATAGTTGCTTCTTGCAAAGGGTAGAAGTGAATGTTCCCATGTACACAGGTAACCCCCGTTTGTTCATCGCTTAGTGCCTGAGATGCCCCACAGAATACACCAGCTTGAGCCAGGGTTTTCTTGCTCCCAGAATTGATTAAAGCAGTCACATCATGCCCTTCAATGTTCACAGCCATTGTGTGTTGCCCCCAGTTTGCCAAAGCTAGGTGAGAGGGTTCAGTTTTCTTTTTAGGGCAAAATCTGGCTATGTGTCCCTTGGCCTGACAGTCCCGGCAAATAATATCTGGGTTATAGGGTCTGTTACTTGTTTTCTTATAGGAAGGGGTACTAGAAACATTAGCAGAGGGGGTAGTAGATGATTGTCTTACTGTAGTGGTAAGTGGGGATGTACCATGAAACCCTTCCTGTCGTTGTGAGCAAGCTGTCAAGAAGTCTTCAGCTAGGCTGATGGCCTTTTCTGCTGTTTCCGGTCTGTGTTCTCTTACCCACAACTGTACTTGATGAGGCAATATCTTTATGAACTGTTCCAAAACTATGGACTCTACCACTTGCTGCAAAGTTCTTACAGTGGGCTGTAGCCATTTGATGCATAAGTCCTGCAACCGAACATAAGCTTCTTGCAGAGAATCAGCTGTATAATATCGAAATGTCTGGAATCTTTGGTGGTACGTCTCTGTACTGATATTGTACTGTTTAAGGATTGCCTGTTTCACACGATCATAGTTCGAGGCATTCTGTGTCTACATGGCTGTAGGCCAACTGAGCTCTTCCTGTGAGGTAAGGGGCTAACCAAATGACCCATTAGTCCCTAGGCCATCCACAGGCAGTTGCTACTTTTTCAAACATTGTGATGTATGCCTCTATATAATCACTGTCCATTAACTTAGATAATTTAATATCCTTGGGCCCTTCACTTGGTGGATTGGGTCTGGCAGTCCCCATAGTCTGTATAGCTTTAAGGGTCTCCACTCACCTGGCCTCGTTCTGGCTTTGATCTCCTTCTCTTTTCCTCTCAATGTCAATCTGTTTCAAACACAGCCATCTGGAAAGATCTTGCATATCATAAGGAGGTGTTTCTTCCTCCTCTTCCACTGAACTGTTGTCCTCACCCCCAATGGCCCCTTTTTTCATGTCACTCTTAGTGTCTTTCCACCTGATGTCACCCAGAATGCTGGCTAATGGCACCTGGTACTTGTCTGCCATTGTTCTGGTTAAAACTGTCTCAGGTGTGGATGCTTCAATCTTTCCCTGCTTCTTTTGCTCTTCCATATCATCTCTGGATGATATCCACCTGAAGGTCAACTTTCCTCCTTGGATCCCACTACTGACACCAACTTGTACTCCTGGGATCAAATGGAGTCCAGCACATGGTCAGGATTGTATAAATCATACTGAAATTTATTCTTACAGCAGGAAAAATAAACAGACTGAAGGCGAAATAAAATAACACTAAGCAAAACAAAAAGAAAATACAATTCTACAGTTTCATTCCTTGAAGAAAGGGGGTTGCCTAGAAACTGGCTAGACATCTGGGGCAACTTCAATTAAAAGGCTGCCTTTCATATAGCGGCAGCGGCTAAGTGGGACGGCAAAGTGGAGCGACAAGTCTGACCGGAGTCAGACTGGTGCAGACTGGGAAAGTAGATATTTTAGTGTTTTAATATTGTTATATTTTGGGTATGTACTTATAGTGTTATCATGGCCAATAGAGGGATATTGGTGTGTGCAACATATATAGCTTGTGTCCTATGTATTGATGGGCTACTTAGTCCTTTGTGTGTTAATAATGATATTAGAATGTATAACAATAACCAGACAAATGTGTTTCAGACACAACGACAAGTTCCTGCTTCTAATTGTGGCTACTTATTTTGGGTAAAGATTAGACATATAAGTTATAATTTGGGGTACAGTGTTATGAAATGTAAGACACGGAAATGGGCTTTGTTGGTATGTGTAAAAACTTGGTCACACTGCCTACTTTTGCTAATTCGATCTGGCAATGTGGAAAGTAATCCTGGTCCTTTGGCAAATGATGTGGCAGATAGTGACTTTTTTTTGCAATATTCTCATGGCCTTAAAATAATGCACTTTAATGTTTTGAGTTTAACATCCAAATTCCATGAGGTGGAGTCGTGGATTAGTCTTTATAATCCGGATGTTTTGGCATTGACTGAAACTTGATAAACTTCATCTGTTCTTGATACTGAACTTTGTACCTGTTTATAAATTGTTTAGGAAAGATCGTGCTATTGGTAGAGGGGAAGGGGTCTTGTTTTATGTTAAGGAACATTTAGTGGTAAATGAGAACACTATCTTTAATGGGAATTTGGATTATTGTGAACATGTTACCATTCAGCTAACAATGGGATCTGTTAAGAAATTAACTATTTGTTGTGTATATCTTCCACCTAGTGGTAGTAAATTAGGTTTACAGGAGTTTGTAAATGCTTTAAATACCAGTGTTTTTACAGAGTTGATAGTATTGGGGGATTTTAATTTAAATTGGATGGGTTCTGGCATAACAAAGTTAAATACTGTTTTCCCTCAGTCTGGTTTACAACAAATTATTACTTTGCCCACTCGACATAACAATAGATTAGGAAATCATACTTTATTGGATTGGATATTAATAAATAGGCCTATTAATGTGATAAAATGTGGCTTGATTTCGGATGCGTTGAGCGATCATCACCCAGCTTTTTACATTTGGAATCATGGGAGATTGAAGAAGCCTAAGCCTATTATAAGAACTTCTAGGTCTTTCTCTGGGTTTGATGTGCATTCATTTTGTTCACAGTTGGGTAAAGTAGACTGGTCTTTTTTATATTCTATTCCTGATGTAGATCTTGCCCTGGATTTCGTTATTAATGAGTTTACATATGTCTTGGATCAGTTTGCCCCCCTTGTTAAAAGAAGAGTCCGAGGGAAAACTTATGGGTGGCTAACATCTTCCCTGATTAAACTTATGAGGCAACGATACAAGGCTTGGAAAATGTACAAAGCTAATAATTCTGCTTCTGGTTATCATGTTTACAGGGCTCTAAGGAATCAATGTAAGGCTAAGATAAGGAAGGCTAAGACAGACTTTATTCGACATAAACAATGCAAAGGACTGTCTAATACTATCACTTTTTGGAAAACTATTAATGCTTTGATAAGGCCTAATGCATGTCAATCAGGCTCAATCAGGCTGAATGGTGACTTGTTGACTTGTCCACTGAAGATAGCTAATGAGTTTAATTCAAAATTTACTGTACTACCTAATTCTTGTAGTGACCAGCCTGAGGTGAATTATCTGGGAATGCCTGTAAATCATACAGGTAATCGTAAGTTTTATTTAAGGATCACTACCCCAAAAGAGGTTGAGAGGCTATTGCGGTGTATTAAAAGGGATAGCTCAGCTGGTTCTGATGGTTTATGTCCCAGTTTACTGGCAGATGCTGCATCAGTTTTAGCACTTCCTATTAGTGTTATTTTTAATTTATCATTTGTGATGGGTATTATACCCAGTTTATGGAAACAATCACTGGTTACTCCTATTCTTAAATCTGGTTCACAACAGGAGTTTGGTAATTACAGACCCATTTCCATTTTGTCTGCTTTAGCTAAAGTTCAGGAAAAAATAGTTTATAACCAATTGATCGAGTATGTGGATTGCCTTGGACTACTGTCCCAGAACCAACATGGTTTCCATAAAGGAAGGAGTACTGAGACTGCCTTGGTCGAGTTCATGAACTCGGTACTCAATGGCATGGATAAAGGATGCCTGACGGGTGCCGTGTTCAAGGGCTTGACCAAGGCATTCGATTCAGTTAATCATCAGCTGTTGGTTTCTAGGTTAGAGTCTTTGGGAGCTGGTGTTTCTTTTTTGGACTGGATGAGGAATTATTTAACAAATAGGTTTCAGAGGGTTAAGTTTAGGGGTGCTGTATCAGATTCTGTATTGGTTGAGTGTGGGGTCCCACAGGGTTCTATTTTGGGACCACTTTTGTTTTCATTGTTTTTTGATCAAGTAGTGAGTGTGACTAACAAAGCTTCCCTAACTCTTTATGCTGACGATGCAGTAATTTACATGCTGGGTTCTTCTGTGAAAGAATTAGGTGTTTCTTTAACAGAGGAGATGTGTAAATTTCAGTCTTCTCTTTTGGCCTGTAAGTTACTTTTAAATAGATCTAAGACAAAGGTGATGGTTTTTGGTACTCCTCCTAGATTGAGATCTGAGGGAAATAAAATGGAAGTTAAGTCTGTAGATGGAATATTTTTTGATCATGTAGATACATTTCAATATCTTGGAGTATTGTTAGATTCACACTTAAGTTACGAACCTCATTTATTGAGGGTTACCTCAAGAATTCATTGTAGAATGGCTCTCTTGTATATAATTCATTCCTTCCTCATTCCTGAGTCTAGGCTAGCTATTTCTAAACACTGTTTAGCTCCTATTGTGAACTATGCAGCCATAATCACCGATACTGCCTCTGCGACAGTGATCTCAAGGAAATCCACTTTACTCCATTCAATAGCCAAATTTGCCTTAAACTGTCCCAAATCATCTCATCATTGTTTGATCTTGAAAGAGATGGGTTGGTTACCTATCTCATTAAACTTTCAATACTGTGTGGCTAAGTTTATATATAGAGTTGCAGACTCTGGGACGCCACAAAATATCTCTAAATTATTGAGGCCGTATAGCGATGGTTATTACTCTAGATATAGGTCAGACAGCAGGTTTTTTGAGATTCCATTTATGAAAACTAAAAATGGGCAAAGGTCCTTTTCATATATTGCTCCATCTATTTGGAATGAAATTCCTTATGATATTAGGTGGTCATGTTCTATTGAAAAGTTTGCTGATGTACTTAAGATGTATTTTGAGTCTCAATTTAATTGTATATGTTTTCTATGACTTAATTTTTGTAACAAAGACAATTTTGTTGTATTGTATGTGTATGTTTGACTATGTACTGCTTTTTATGTAATATATGTGGGTCGCACCTGTAAAAGGAACTTGTTTCCAGTGTGCTTACCCGTTAAGCAAATAAACAAACAAACAAACAGGCTTGCCTCCTTACCACACACTGACTCAATTCACTCTTTGTATTCAATATATACTGTGATCAGAACACATGGTACAGAAAAACTCTTCCCTATACAAAATGATACTAACATTTTAGAAGTAAACACAGTTTATATTTCACCTGAGTTTCAGATTAGGCATTCATTTTACCACTACATGGTCTTCTGGTTCACTAAGGTTAACAATTTATAGTAATTTCCATTTTTATCCTTTTTCTAAGTGAAACAGACTCCTCCCATCAGCTTTCATCATAAAAGAGGTGGAGCAAGGACCGGCCGGCACTATACACTGATGGAAAGCTGAGAGGAGATGCTATTGAACAAACAAACCATTTTCAGGTCAGTTTGAATACCATTTGCTGTGACACTTGGACAGCTGGTTCTGATTAATCTATGATGTTTGTAATATAAAGATGTAGTGTGATTGTCTGTCATGAAAAATCCTGTGCCTGGGATGACAACCCCCCCAAGGTATTAGTTCAAAAGACAGGATATATGTTAAACAGCAGATCTCTGTGATGAGATTAACTCCTAAGAACTCGCATTTTATAGCCTTATTTAGGATATGGGTTGTTTGTAGTTAAGCCCTGAAATACCAATTTTATGGTGTCCTCAGGAAGGTCAGTTAATTGCAGCTGGTGTCAAAAGAATATTAAACCTCAGTGAGAACTGGCAGAGAGAGAGATGTCTGTGAAGAGCAAGATGGTGCTCATGGATGAAAGAAAGGACTTGGAAAATTACAGAATTAATTGGGAAGTCATATGGGGAAACAAGTTTTTTTTTTTTTGCTGATGTCACCTATTAATTTACCTCCTGACACAAGACATCCTGATTGTATCATTTTTAATAAACAGAGGAGGAGCTGGGTGACATCATGTAGAAGGCAGGTTTAAGACAGTTTGTTAATTATGCTGTGAGTGACCTGTAGAGACACACATGTTTAGACTCTGAAAAAAGCAACATCAGGCACAGTTAGGAGATAAGTATACATTAGAAAAGACAATTCTAAGTGTACTGTGGTAGGAGATTTTGTCTGCATTTTAAACCTGTTTTTTTTAAGTGATTTGTATGTTTTGTGATATATGGTTCTGTATTTACATTTTACATTTTTATCTATTTTTAAGTAAACATCTCATATTAGAGACTACTTGGTATGTCTTTGAAATTCTTTCTTTGAGAAGTGAAACATATATGTTTAAAGCTGACACTGGGCATAGCTTACTGCTTTACCAAACTGGAAAATGTAAGAGTTTATTCTGAGGTCATCAATAGAAGTTTTTAAGGGTTCATTTTGTACACCTGGTTAGGTGCCTGTAAGTGAAAGACATCTGGCCCCCCCAAAGAGCAGAGTTATCTGAGCCTGTACATTGGGTACGCTAGCAAGAGGTTCACCGTTTGAATCCCTTCAGAACTTGAGACCAAAGTTTGATTTGAACCCACAAAACAGAGAGGAGGGTTACCCTGTTCTGTTAACTGTTCACAATACTGCACTCAGAGGTTGGCACTATGGGAGCAGAGGGCCTGACCTGCTGAGTGGGGTTGTGACAGATTGATTGGCAGTGGTGTGATAATTTTGGTATTATAAGCTTTTATTGTTCAGTGTGTCAGCTTGAGACCATCAGTTCACTTGCAAAGAAAGAAAAAGGCAGTGATTTATTTTTTAAAAAAGGAAACAGAACTATATCACTTGGTGTACAGCCAAGTTCCTACCCATTTTTTTTCTAAAGTGCAAGTCAGAATAGTCCTAGTTAGGGAAGAAGATGGCTTCCAACTACAGGAGGCACACTGTAGACTACTTAAAGCAGTTGTGCGGGGATAGAGGAGTCCCGTTCAAGGTGAAAGCCACCAAACAGAACCTCGTGGATGCCCTGGTGGTAGCAGATACCCAGAGCACCAAGTCACAGACAGTGACTGTAAGGGACCAAACCTTGAATGTGGAAGGGCTAGTGGCCAGTGAGGTGCCCATATCCGATGGGGAGGGCAGCAAGACCACTGCCAGTGAAGGATCACAGCAGCAGGAGAAGGTCACCAGCATTCTGGAGCCAGAAGTATTCAGGTTGCAGATTGAGTTGTGCTGAATGGAACTGGAGTTCCAGGAGAGGAGAGAGTGAGAACAGCAGGAGGCTGAGCATGAGAAGTGTAAGCGCCAGTGAGCTGCAGAGGAGAAGAGGGACCATGAACAGTGAGAGGTGGACTGTGAGGAGTGTGAGTGCCAGAGGCAACATGAAATGGAGAAGCTATGACCCCAACCAATGGCATCAGAGCAGGTAAGTGGCTTGGGTTTAAATGGGACTACAGGACTGGGTTACAAATTGAATTCCAAATTGATAGCCAGATTTAAAGAGGGGGAGGATATGGAGTCCTTTTTAAATTCTTTTGAAAAAGTTTGCATTCAGGCTAAAATTCCTAGGGAGTCCTGGAGCTTCCAACTATCCCCGCTACTTACCGGGAAAGCTCAGATGCATTGGGTCAAATGGACAATGAGGACAGTGATGATTACAGCAAACTTAAAGCTGCACTGTTAAAGAAATTTGAATGAACTGTTGAATCATGCAGAGCTAAATTCCATAAGCTCAGGGGAAGCCCTGACATGAGCTATGAAGAGCTAGCCATGAAACAACATCAGTTTTTAAAACATTGGTGGGAAGGAATTGAAGCAAACTCTGTTAATAAAATTGAAAATGTGATTCTGTTAGAACAGTTTTTTTGGGCATACCCAGCAGAGCTGAAAACCTGGCTGGAGGACTGAGATCCCAAAACAGTGCAAGAGGCTGCTGAACTCTCAGATCGCTATGCCAAGAGCAGACCTGCTGTGAGTATGAATGGGGTGGGTGTGGCAGAGCAGAAAGGGAAAAGCACACCTTCAGGGCAGCTAAAACCCTCACTGCCTCCATCAAAACCAGTTAGCCCAAGGTTTCAGAGAAAAGATTTCTCTGAGAAAAGAAATGAATGTTGGTTGTTTAAAGAAACTGGGCATATTGCCAGGCAATGTCTCAAAAAGGTGAGCAATACACAACAGGGGGCTAGGAAGGAAGTGGGTTGTTTGTGTGTCCCTGGAAGTATGCCAGTGAACAAGAGGGAACACATGCATCCAGTCATGGTGAATGGTGTAAAGATGCAAGGGTTAAGGGACACAGGGGCATCCTTGACCTTGGTAAAGGGGGATCTAGTAGAGCTGTGTCAGCTTATACCCAATAAATACATCACTGTACAGGACTTTACTGGTGAAGAGAAAACATTGCCCCTCACTAGTGTTCTCCTAGACTGGGGTGAAACAGGGGGAACTGTGCAACAGGTGGCTGTAGCCAAAACCTTAGCAGTGGATGTAGTCCTGGGCAACAATCTAAAACAGGGGATGGTGTGTGCAGTTACCCGTAGCTAAGGAGCAAGGGAAAATGTAGTTCCCTGAACCCTCACAGAAGCCATTGTGGAAACCACTGAGAGGCTGGTTCCCCAGCCAGTGTCTCCAGATGGGGAGATTAATGAAAAGGTGGTAGAAATTTCCCCAGTAGCAGTTAATCACACAGCTATGGAGGGTTACTCTGAAGAGGGAGAGGTGACTCATTTTCAGAGGGTTGGGACTGACAGTGATCCTGAGTGCCCTAATGCTAGTGCTAGGGACCCTAGTTTAGCGAATGAAGGGGACCTGTCCCATGTCTTGGAAAGGTGTGAGGGGTTTGCAGCTGCTCAGAGGAGTGATCATAGTCTAGAGAAGCTGAGGGCTTGTGCAGACTCTGATGAGGCACAGGGAGGTGACGGCAGACATAAGGTTTATTTGGAAAATGGACTGATGTATACTCAGGCTGTGCAGACAGAGGGAGGGGTGCTAAGCAGGCAGCTTGTCATTCCCCAGAGGTATTTTGAGCAGTTGCTCAAGACTGCACATGACATCCCCTTGTCTGGTCATCTGGGAATCGCGCGCACTAGGCAGCAGTTGGCCCAGAATTTCTATTGGCCTAACTTCACTCAGCAGGTGAAGGAGTATTGCCGGTCTTGTCACCAGTGCCAAGAAATAGAGAAGGCAGGCAAGAAAACCCAAGCCACCCTGATTCCATTGCCCATAGTGGAGGAGCCATTCCAGAGGGTGGGAATGGATATTGTGGGGCCTTTAAATACCCCCAGCTCCTCAGGGAAGAGATTCATCCTGACTGTGGTGGATTATGCCACCCGGTACCCAGAGGCAGTCACTCTATCCTCACTGAGGACAGACAAAGTGGCAGATGCCTTACTTGGGATTTTCATCTGTGTTGGGTTTCTGCAGGAGGTTATCACCAATTGAGGGGGTTCCTTCATGTCAGACCTGATGAAATGTTTATGGAAAAAGTGTGGGGTGGTGAAGAAATGCACTACACCGTATCACCCACAAGCCAATGGGCTTGTGGAAAGATTCAATAGTACCCTGAAGTCAATGCTCCAGGCATTTGCTGAACAGTATGGGAGGGACTGGGAGAAATACCTTCCCCACCTGTTGTTTGCATACAGGGAGGTGCCTCAAGAGTCAATAGGAATTTCCCCCTTCAAACTCTTATATGGACACCGGGTACGTGGGCCCCTAGACTTGATCCAGGAGGACTGGGAAGGCAAGCATGCCACCCAGGGAACTCCCATGGTGGATTACATCCTTAAGTTTAGGGAAAGGCTGAAGAAGCTTATGGGGACAGCCCAGAGCAACCTGGCAGCTGCCCAACAGAAACAAAAAGTGTGGTACGACCACAGAGCCAGAGCTCACTCATACATGGTGTGTCAGGAAGTCATGGTCCTTATTCCAGTCCAGAAAGACAAGCTGCAGGCTCAGTGGGCAGGACCATACAAAGTGATTAGGAAGGTAAATGACATGAACTATATTGTAGAGTTACCTGACCGAAGACAGACAGAAAGGATGTACCATGTCAACATGATGAAGCCATATGCAAATAGGACTGACATGGTGTTTGCACTGTGTAGTCTTGGGGAGGGGACGGATGAAAGGGACCCACTTCTGGACTTGTTGGAAGAAAGCAAGTGGGAGTCCTCTGTGGAGGCAGCAAAATCATCTCTCCAGCTGACCCCAAACCAGATCCAGAAAGTAAAGGAGGTTTTAGCAGACTTTGCCCCATTGTTCAGCACCAAGCCTGGGCTAACCCCCTTAGCATCACACAATGTAGAGACAGAGACACAGACACCTATACGGCAGACAGCATATCAGGTGTCAGAGGCTGTCCAAAAGGACATTAGGAGGGAAGTGGAGGACATGCTGGATTTAGGGGTAATCCAGAGACCCCACAGTCCCTGGGCCTCACCCATAATCCTTGTGCCTAAGCCAGATGGTTCTACTCATTTCTGTGTGAACTATCATGGACTGAATGCAGTCACGAAGTCAGATGCCCACCTAATGCCCCTGATGGATGAACTCCTGGACAAGCTGGGAGGGGTGACCTACTTTATGACCATTGACCTGACCAAAGGGTATTGGCAGGTAGAGTTGATGGACAGAGCTAGAGAGAGGTAGGCTTTCATCACTCCAATAGGCTTATCTGAATTTAAAGTAATGCCTTTTGGAATGAAGAATGCTCCGGCCACTTTCCAAAGGTTGGTGAACCAGGTGTTAAATGGTGCTGAGGAGAACGCTGTGGCATACCTGGATGACACTGCCATCTTTAGTGCCAGCTGGGAGGAACACCTGTCCCACCTTAGGGAAGTGCTGGGCAGGATACAGAGGGCCGGGCTCACTGTCAAAGCACAGAAGTGCCAGGTGGCCATGGGAGAAGTGGCATACCTCAGGTATGTGGTAGGCTGAGAACAGCTCCATCCTAACCAAATAAAAATAGAGGTAATCCAGGCATGGCCCAGACCAGAAATGCAGAAGCAGGTCAGGAGTTTTCTTGGGACAGCAGGGTACTATAGAAAATTTGTACAAAATTATAGTGCCCTGGATGCTCCCCTATCTGACCTGGTAAAGAAAATAATGCCAAAGAAAATTATGTGGGACCCAGCCTGTGAGGAAGCCTTTACCAGATTGAAGGAGGCACTGTGCAATGCTCCTGTTTTGACAAGTCCTGACTACAGCAAACCCTTTCTACTTCAGACTGACGCCTCAGACATGGGTATTGAGGCAGTACTGAATCAGACATCCAGCCAAGGGAAAGATCACCCTGTAGCATATCTGAGTAAGAAGTTACTTCTCAGGGAGCAGGAATACTTCACTGTGGAAAAGGAGTGTCTTGCAATAGTGTGGGCCCTAAAGAAGTTAGAACCATACTTTTATGGGCAGCATTTCATGGTACAAACTGACCAGCTTTGGCTGATGAAGATGGGAAAGAACAATTGAGATTGCTAAGATGGAGTCTTGCTTTACAGGGGTATGAAATGACAATCGTACATAGGGCTGGAGTGAAGAATCAGAACTCAGATGGGCTCATCAACGTGGAGTGAACTGATTTGGAAAGCTCATCCCATACAGGGGATAGAGCCCCCAAATTCAGTCTAGGTGGGGAGGAATTGTGACACTTGGACAGCTGGTTCTGATTAATCTATGATTTTTGTAACATAAAAATGTAGTGTGATTGTCTGTCATGAAAACACCTGTGCCTGGGATGACAAACCCCCCTCCCAGGTATTAGTTCAAGAGACAGGATATATGTAAAACAGCAGATCTCTGTAATGAGATTTACTCCTAAGAACTCACATTTTATAGCCTTATTTAGGATATGGGTTGTTTGTAGTTAAGCCCTGAAATTTCAATTTTATGGCGTCCTCAGGAAGGTCAGTTAATTGCAGCTGGTGTCAAAAGAATATTACACCTCAGTAAGAACTGGCAGAGAGAGAGAGTCATAAAAAGTTCTTTGATGTCTGTGAAGAGCAGGATGGTGCTCATGGATGAAAGAAAGGACTTGGAAAATTATAGAATTAATTGGGAAGTCATATGGGGAAACACTTTTTTTTTTGCTGATGTCACCTATCAATTTACCTCCTGACACAAGACATCCTGATTGTATAATTTTTAATAGAGGAGGAGCTGGATGACATCATGTAGAAGGCAGATTCAAGACAGTTTGTTAATTATGCTGTGAGTGACCTATAGAGACACACATGTTTGGAGTCTGAAAAAAGCAACATTTGGCACAGTTAGGAGATAAGTATACATTAGAAAAGACAATTCTAAGTGTACTGTGGTAGGAGATTTTCTCTGCACTTTTAAACCTGTTTTTTAAGTGATTTCTATGTTTTGTGATATATGGTTCTGTATTTACATTTTACATTTGTATCTATTTTTAAGTAAACATTTCATTTTAGAGACTACTTGGTGTGCCTTTGAAATTCTTTCTTTGACACATGAAGCATATGTGGTTAAAGCTGACACTGGGCATAGCTTACTGGCTTACCAAACTGGAAAAGGTTAGAATTTATTCTGAGGTCTTTAACAGAGTTTTTAAGTGTCTATTTTGTACACCTGGTTAGGTGCCCATAGGCAAAAGATATCTGTCCCCGCTGAAGAGCAGAATTATCTGAGCCTGTACATTGGATGTGCTAGCAAGAGGTTCACAGTTTGTATCGCTCCAGAACTTGAGACCAAAGTTTGATTCAAACCCACAAAACAGACAGGAGGGTTATCCTGTTCTGTTAACTGTTCACAATACTGCGCTCAGAGGTTGGCACTGTGGGAGCAGAGGTCCTGACCTGCTGAGTGGGGTTGTGACATTTGCATCACGGAAAAAAACAGCATATATTGTGAGACCAGCATAACAAAGTAAACTGCCTAATAAAATTCAGCAAGGAGGCTTTACAAATAGCTCAACCCATTTTAATTTTGAGTGTTTACACATAGTTTGCTGGTTTTAAGAAGCTGACTTAGTTTCAACGATTCCTATTTCAACCCTGAAGCACTTAACACACAATGCAGCGGTCTTTTGCTAACGCTAGCATTTAACCGCTAATTCCAAAGCTAAAACTTAAATTTGTTGCAGCTAGTGCTGTGGCTTAATCCTGAGGGAATTCGCACCCTTGCAGAGTCCTTCTCACACATTTGTGAAGGAGCTCCGCTACCGCTATTAAAAGAAAACTATCAAAATGGGCAATTCATAGGTAGAAACACATAAAGGATTAGTAAATAGAGCACATAGGGATACCAAGGATACTCACAGGTGACCATACTGTGAATAGGGAAAAATGAAGCTTTTAGAGAGAGAGAGAGAGAGAGTACAGAAAGAGAAAGCTGAGCAAAACAAAGGGGTACTGTTGCAACAGATTTATTTGAGTACAGAACAGAAAAATGTTTTTCAGCCCAAGAATTCACTATCCCCATCTGATAATATAGAAGGAAAATGACACATACAAAGAGACTGTAAAGTCCTTCCTATGTGCAACATGAAACAGGGTAGGGAGCAGATAACCCCTACCACACAGAGGAAGGAGGCAGGCTCAAGGGGAAGGAGAAGGTTAAAGTGCTCCTGCTGTCAGGGTTAAGAATATATCTGGCTTTACTGTGCACAAAGCCAAGCACTTGGTCCATGTTTTGGTGAAGGAATGTGGTGGATCCCCTAACATATTAGTGCACCTAGGCACTAATGACATAGATGGAAATAGTGTGGAGGAGATACAGGCAAGGTTCTGGGAGATAGCCAGGGTGTATCTTGCTTTGGGTTGCTCGGTCTCTTCTTCAGAGGTCCTCTGGGTGCCTAGAGCTAGCATGGGAAACAAATAGAAAATCAGGGAGGTTAATGAATGGCTCAGAGCATGGCGTCTGGCTAGGGGATATGGGTTGGTGGGGGACTGGGGTGCAACTTGGGAGGACGAGGGGCTGTATGCTAGGGATAGGCTCCACTTAAATTTGGGGGGGGGGGTTTGAAACTAAATTTGACCGAGCTCATCAAAGCTAGGTGGGGTTTAAACTTGTGAGGGGGGAGGACTGGGTCTTGAGGCTTCTGCTAGCAGGCACATCAAGGAAGGACTTACCATTCTCCCCCCAGCAGAGGGAAGGAGCATGCAGTGAACTGGGGGATCATAGGTTGGGAGGATGGGCAAGGACAAGGGGCAGGAATGGAGGGTGGTCCTGATTAACACCAGGAACATGGGTAACAAGATGCCCAAGCTTCAGGTGATGCAGACTGAAGGGAAGGTGGATATGGCGGCAGTCACTGAAACTTGGGCTACTCCTCGGTATGATTGGGACCTGAACCTGATGGGGCACACTGTGTTCAGGAAGGACAGGGCTATGGGCAGGGGAGGTGGAGTAGTACTTATCATTAGGAATGGCATCGATATATGCAGGGTAGAGGGGGCGGAGGGAAATATAGAGGCGTTATGGATTACCTTGCAGGCACCTGGGTGTAAGAGGGTAAATCTGGGTGTGGTTTATAGGCTACCCATGCAGGCAGAAAAACTTGAGGAAGGCCTGGTGGTGAATCTCAGGGACCACTGTTGTCAGGGGGAGGGTAGAGCTGTGGTGCTGGGTGACCTTAGCATGCCAGATGCTGATTGGGGAACTATGGCATTCTCATTGACTAGGGATAAGCACCTGCTGGACGTCTTCCAGGATGTATTCCTTTCCCAACTGGTGGCTGACACAACGAGGGATGGTTGTATCCTGGATGTGGTCCTGTCAGATGGTGATCTGGTTATGAACCTAGTGGTAGGCGACCCACTGGCAGGGAGAGATCATGCCACAGTCTGGTTTTCCCTAGAGGTGGGGAAGGGGAAAATCACACTAAAATGGTGGTGGTTGACTTTAGGGGTGCAGACTCTAAAGGTATGGAGGGGATCCTCAAGGGCTATTTGAAGGGGATCAGACCAGACATGGGCACTGAGAGCAGGTGGAAAATTATTAAAAGAGTGCTCTTGAAAGCTACCAAGGCCTGCTCAAAGGTCCGACGCAAAGTTTGGTAGAGCCAGAAAGCCAAGCTGGTGGACCAGGGAGGTCCAGGAAGTGGTTAGGGAGAAAAGAGCTGTTTAGAGATGATAAAAGCACTCACGTGGGGTCATGGACAGTGGGGAGTATGATATGATATCCAAAACGGTAACCAGGGTGGTGAGATCGGCCAAGGTGAGAATGGAGCAGAGGTTGGCACTGGGGATCAGAAAAGGGGGAAAAAGGGGTCTTTAGGTATATCAGAGAAAGGAGAAAAGTGAAGGGACAGACTAGCAGACTGAGGTCAGGGAATGAGTGGGCCAAGGAGGCTGGGGAGTAGGTGGAGGTACTTAACGAATACTTTGCCTCAGTCTTCACTAGAGACAATGGAGGGTCAACACCTTACGGGAGTAGGCAGGCTAGGAATGAGGAAGGGGAGAGGTCATGGATGTTGAAATTCCTGTTGGCAAGGTGAGGGAAGCTCTTAAGTCCCTGAAAATGGATAAGGCACCGGGTCTGGATGGCCTTCATCCCAGGGTGCTAAAGGAGATGGTGGATGTCCTTGCTGCACCTCTGGCTGACCTTTTCAATTCCTCCCTTCAGACGGGGTGGGTGCCTTAGTATTGGAGGATGGCTCATGTCATGCCTATCCAGAAAAGCATCTCACAAGAGGAGCTGGGTAACTACAGGCCTGTCAGCCTGACATCGGTGGTAGGTAAAATGATGAAGGCCATATTGAAAGAGAGGCTGGTGGTGTTTCTGGAGATATGGGGCCATCTGGATGATCACCAACATGGTCTTGTTCAGGGCAGATCATGTCAGACTAACCTTGTGGAGTTCTACAATTGAGTGACAAAGGTGCTGGACCAGGGCAGGCCAGTGGATGTCCTCTTTCTAGACTTCAGCAAGGTGTTTGATTCAGTGCCACACTCTGGGTTGCTGGATGAGCTGAGGAGAATGGGGAGGGTAAAGGATAGTTAGGTGGATAGGAGACTGGCTAACTGGGCAGTTTCAGAAGGTAGTGGTTGGGGGAGGCATCATCTACTAAGAGGGTCATTAGTGGGGTCCCACAAGGGTCAGTGTTGGGTCCACTTCTGTTTCATGTTTACATCTCGGACATTAGGGATGGTATCAGGAAAGAGATGAACTTCTTTGCTGATGAATCAAAGCTGGGGGCAATGGTGAATGGGAAGGGGGCTAGAAGAGCCCTTCAGTGGGACCTGGAGACTCTGGAGAGGTTGTCATGCACCTGGAAACTGAGGTTTAATACCAAGAAATGCAGTGTTCTCCATTTGGGACATTAATAACCCAGCTCATTAGTACTTTTTGAGTGGGGAGAAACTGCAAGTTTTGGGAGGGGAAAAGAATCTTGGGGTGGTTGTGGATGCCAACATGAATAACTCTGAGCAGTGTAGGAGGGCTGCAACTAATGCAAATAAAATGCTCAGGTGCGTCGCCAGGGAGGATAACCTAGAGGAGACGGGAGGTGCTTCTCCCTCTGTATAACTGCCTGGTTAGACCACTCCTAGAGTACTGTGTGCAGTTTTGGTGCCTGTACTAGAAAGAGGACATTGCACTTCTGGAGAGGGTCCAGAGGAGGGGGGGACCAGGGTGATACAGGATCTGAGGGAAAGATCCTAGGAGGAGAGACTTGAGGAGCTCAACTTGTACTCCCTGGAAGAGAAGGGGGACAGAGGGGATATGATCGAGGTTTTTAAATATCTAAGGGGAGTAAATAGAGTCAGCCTAAATAGGGTGTTTCTGCTAAAGGAGAAGGGGGGCCACCAGGGGGCACTTCATGAGGCTGGTTGGTGGGAGGCTCATGGGGGAGACTAGGAGACACTACGTCACCGAGAGGGTGGTGGACCCCTGGAACTCACTGCCTTCGGAACTAGTGGCTGTTAATACAATGGATGGATTCAAGAGGGGCTGGGACAGGTATAAAGGGAAGGTAAAACTGAGTAATGCCAGACCTGGAGGTGTAAATCCAATGGGTAATGGGGTTGGGGGAATTTACGGGGGAGGTGGGGAGGGCAGCAACGGTATCCTGACCGGCTGCTGATTTTCGAGCAGACTCGATAGACCATTAGGCCTACTCTGCTGCCATGTTAGTATGTAAAAATCAATACAAACATCATTTAAAATGATAACTAAATGTGTTGTCAAACAATCACTGCTTGGGTAGGTTGCTTGGCTGTTAGTCAGTCAGGATTCAGGATCTGTGCCTTATTAAGTTATTAGCTCTCAGTGACTGATGAAAGAGCTGATAATGGAGCAGCAGGCTTGTACTTTGAGTAACTGGGTGGGGATGGTGGTTGTACTAAATTATTTCCCCTACTTAACTGCAGTCTATAGTACACTACCACGAAGTGCACCACACAGAAAGACTGCACATGTCTGTTGAGGGCACTGCAGAATATATGATGGCTACTATGCCAAATTACATACCATAGCATGTTAACCATTCATTAGGCATAATTCTGAACATGTTATATAATGTTTATAGACCATAAAAACTATTTTGTGAACCAGTATCAAAGTTCAAAGTGTTCATAAGTCAAAAATACAGGATGGGCTGTCTCTGTAACAGGCATCAGATAACATTTCTGGATTATTGAAATTAATTGTGGTTAGGTGGTTACCCACAATACTTCCCACAGTAAGGTATATTTCTGAAAGTAAACTGCTGTTTAAGCAGTAGTGAAATTGGTCTTTTAAATTAGGGAACTTGTGTACGCTCATGTATTCCATTCGTTTGTTAAGTCAGGGAAAGGTACAGTGGCGGAGTCCCTTGATGCATTGCTGTTTCTGCTGAAACCATGATTTCTTATATAGCTTACAAACATGAATGGGATTTGTAGCAATTCTAAAGGGATACTAAATCTGCCAGCACCCAGTGCCTACAGATTTTCCTGTTTTCTGAAAACACTTAAAGTTGGTATCAGCAGGACTCAAATCTCATAACATTCTAAAACATTACATTTCAGGACATTTCCATTCTTTATTAGTACAGACACATGCATGAAATCAGGTTTTTTGTCCCATAGGGTTAATCTGTTCCTGCTGCTTTTCCTGAGTTAAAGTCATAATCCTCTACTGTGAAATTATAAGTTGTCACGGAAAAGATTCTGATGTCACATGCAGAGGACTGTGACTTCAAAGCAGCTGAAACAGATTACATTTGCAGGGATAAGGCCTGCTTTCATGCAAAATGCCTTTATTTATTTATTTATTTGTTTGTTTTACCAGGAAAAGCTCCATTGAGCGAGGCTCATTTGCAAGGAGGTCCTGGGAAGGCCAGAATAACAGTACTATGGGAGGCTTAACAGGTCAAGGCAGAGGATCATCAGTTGGTACATAGCACATGAAAAGGAAGTGTACATGTAGAATAAAATAGTATGGAAATAAATAGCTTAAAGCAAAGCATGCAGGAAGTAAACAAAAAAGACAAATTATACCTACATAGTACAATTATGAAGGGTGAAACAATGTGACGGTGTACAATCAACTATACAAAAAGAGTAAGTACAACAAGGATACAATCAGCAATACAGGATACAAGTAAAGTGCTAATCGTAAACATATGTATCTATACAATGTTGACTAAGCAGAGTTTAGAAGAGCTGGGGACTGACTAGTGAGGACAGCTTGAGTACATTCTGGAGGGTGCGCCAGGCTTTAGGGGTGGCCGAGCTGAAGACCATCTTCCCGTATTTTGAAAAAATGCCTTTAGTAATAAACAATTGAATGTGCAAAAATATAAACTTTGAGACCATTTTGCATAAATGAATTCTGCTAATGCCAACTGATTTTTTTGCTGAAAATCAGAAAAGCACTTTAAGTTGCATGGAGCCTTTCAGAAGTACAATCTCACACATTTCCCTAATGAAAATATAGTAGAATCTGCTAAAGGAATGCTTGGTAAAAGAATAGTTATTGTTAATGAATGCATAGATTTTGGTGTGTCCTGTAATTACAATAAAGCCTTGGTGAAGGAATAATTGACAAAGGCATATAACTGCTTTATTAAATGGTCTGCTATCCGTAATGTTAAGGAGCATGATCAGAAATGGAAGAGTCATACAAGAGCACAGGAAGGGAGGGACACCATATCCTGGAGAGCCATGTGTGCAAATGCCCATAGTCTGAGTAACAAAATAGGTGACCTTGAGGCTGCCATGGTGGGATCTTAACTGGACACTGTGTCTATCACAGAGACCTGATGTAATGAGAACCAGGGCTGGGAAGTGACCATACTGGGTTACAATCTTTTTGGGATGGACAGGGTAGGCAGGAAGGGGGGAGGTGTGGCTCTTTATGTGAAAGATTACATAAAGGCCACATAAATTCAAGGGGAGCAGGGTGAAGGAGAGATACTGTGGGTTACACTAGAAAGGAGGAAGGGGACATCCATTTACACTGGGGTAATACAGAGACAACCAGCACAGGGAGAGAAGGTAGATAGGGAAATGATGCTAGCAATCCAAAGGATGGCACACAAGGGAAGGGTGTTGCTGGTTAGTGATTTCAATCTGCTGAATGTGGATTGGAGCAACTCTGCAGCAGCAACTGCCAGGAGCAGAAACACCTTGGACTCCCTACAGGGGGTATTCCTTAAACAGCTAGTCATAGAACAGACAAGGAAGAAGGCGAAACTGGACCTGGTACTATCAAATGGGGACAGGGTGTCAGGAGTTGCAGTGGGGGAAGCACCTGGGGAACAGTGATCACCAAAAAGTGTGGTTAGAAATAACTGGGGGAGGAGGCAGAGCCAAGTCACACAAGGACAAGAATCCTAGACTTTAAGAGGGCCAATTTTAGAAAGATGGGAAAATGCCAAGAAGAAGCATTGGTAAGAGCAGGGGAAAACAAGGGGGTAGAGGAACAGTGGGAGATTATCAAAACAGGGATTGTAATGGTGACACAACTCTGTGTCAAACAGGTGAGCAAGGGGAAAAGAAAGAAGATATCACTTTGATTTTCTAGGAAATAGCAGAAAAGGTTGAAGAATAACATAGAAACATAGAAGCTGACGGCAGATAAGGACTGCAAGGCACATCCAGTCTGCCCATTTCTTTCTCTACCTTATAAATGTGCCATCGGCCTTTGCTCTGTCAGTGGCCTATCTATTCATACTCATTTGTATTGCTCCCTTATGCCTATCCCATGCCTGTTTGAAGCCCTACACTGTATTCATAGCCACCACTTCTTGAGGTAGGCCATTCCATGCATCCACCACCCTTTCTGTGAAAAATAATTTCCTCACATTCCCCCTTAATCGGCCTCCCTCTAATCTCATGCTGTGTCCTCTTGTCCTGCTATTTTTCTTGTATTTAAACATGTTAGACTCTTTCACCTTGTTAATGCCCTTAAGGTGTTTGAATGCCTCGATCATATCACCTCTCTCCCTCCTTTGCTCAAGGGTATACATGTTGAGCTCTGTTAATCTGTCCTCATATGTCTTCTGATGCAGTCCCTGCATCATTTTGATTACCCTTCTCTGAACTGCCTCAATTTGGTTAATGTCCTTGTGAAGGTGTGGCCTCCAATACTGCACATGATACTCCAGATGAGGCCTAACCAGTGTCTTGTAAAGGAATTATTACCTCCCTCTTACAACGTGATACCCCCTACTAATACACCCTAACACCCCCTAGCCTTACCTACTGCTTTAGAGGTCTGCTTGGATGATTTCATGTCATCAGTGATGATGATGCCCAAGTCTCTTTCTTCCTTTGTGACTGCTAGCAACTCCCTCCCAGCTTATAGGTGGCTTCAGGGTTTCTCTTCCCTATGTGCATGATCTTGCACTTCTTTGCATTAAATCCCAGTTGCCACTCTTCTGACCATTTTGCTAGTTTATCCAGATCTCTTCTCATTCTGCCCACCCCATCTGGATCATCTACTCTGTTGCAGATATTGGTGTCATCTTCAAACAGACAAGCCTTACCCTCTAGTCCATCTGCAAGGTCACTAATGAAGATGTTGAAGAGGACTGGCCCCAGGACTGATCCCTGAGGTTCCCCACTTGTGACTTGCATCTCTTCTGACTGTATACCATTTACCACCACTCTCTGTTTTCTGCCCGTCAACCAGTTTGCCACCCAGTTGACCAACTTCTGACCCACCCCGAGCCTACCCAGCTTATTTATCAATCTTCTATGTGGAACAGTGTCAAAAGTTTTGCTGAAGTCAAGGTAGGCGACATCAACTGCTCCCCCTTGGTCTACCACTCTGGTTACCCAGTCAAAGAAATCTATGAGATTAGTTTGACAGGACCTTCTTTGTAAACCCATGCTGTCTTGGATCCTGTGCCCCTATGGATTCCAGGTGTTGCACTATCCTTTCCTTAACGACTGCCTCCATAATCTTGCCCACTACTGAGGTAAGACTGACTGGTCTGTAGTTCCCTGCCTCCTCTCTGCTACCACTCTTGTGGAGCGGGATCACATGAGCCCTTCTCCAGTCTTCTGGGACCTCTCCTGTGCTCAGAGACTCACTAAACAGTTCTGCTAATGGCTCTGCTAGTTCCACCTTTAGCTCCTTAAGTACCCTGGGATGTATGTCATCAGGTCCCATTGCCTTGTCCACCCTGAGCTTAGCAAGCTCTTGTAGGACCCTTTCTTTTGTGAAGGGAGTAGTGCTCACCCCCCTCCCCGCTGTGTCCATGGTGCTTAGCTGTGGGCCCTGCCCTACCTTCTCTTCAGTAAATACTGAGTAAAAGTATATATTTAGGATAGATGCTTTTACATGGTCCTCCTCCTCACATGCTCCCTTTTCTCCATTAGAAGCTAATACCCCTCTGGACTTTCTCCTTTCACTAATGTATCTATAGAAGTCTTGTCACCTTCTTTACTGTTCGTGCTAGTGTTTCCTCAGTTTGGGACTTTGCCTGCCTTACTGCCTTCCCTGCTTCCCTTAGGGCAGTTTGGTATGCCTCCCTATCTTCATCCGCTGTGTTTCCTTATATTTCCTGAAGGCCAGTCTTTTGGCTCTGACCTTTTCTGCTACTGTATTTGAGAACCAAAGTGGTTTCCTTCTTCTTTTGCACTTCGTTTTCTGTCTAACACAATGGGATGTTGCTTCAAGTATTGCATCCTTAATGCTTGCCCTTTGCCTGTACCCCCTCACCTGTGTTTTTTTGCCAGAGCTAGCTAACTCTGTTGGCCATCTTATCAAAGTCAGCTCCTCTGAAGTCCCATATTTTTGCCTTGGAATGGGATGATTTAGATGTAGTAGCCAAATTGAACCATACCATGTGATGGTCACTGGCCCCCAGGTGACCTTCTACCTGGAGATCTGTGATCCCTTCACTGTTAGTCAGTACTAGATCTAGGATAGTCCTGTCCCTTGTGGGTTGTTGTACCAGTTGTTTAAGGCTCTCCCCCTGCAGGAATCCACTATGTGTCTAGTTCTGGCAGATGTTCCTGCTGGTATTGTCCAATCTGTATCCGGCATGTTGAAGTCTCCCATTGTCAGAACCTCCCCTTTAGCTGTCACGTTTTGTATATCTTCTAACAGTAATGTGTCTATGTCCTCCCCCTGGTCTGGGGGCCTATAGACAACCCCAGTTCTTATGGCTGTCCCATTTCTGTTTCAGGGTGACCCACAGTTCTTCTGGCTCCTTATGTGTATTCTGAATTTCTGTAGCTTTGATATTTTCATTGACATACAGGGCCCTCCTCCTCCCCTTTTGCACCTAGTCTCTTCTGAACAATACATAGACAGGTACTGAAGTCTCCCAAGTGTGGTTACTGGTAAACCACGTCTCACTAATTGCTACTATGTCCAGTTTAGCCTCTGACATTGTTGCCTGCAGGTCTGGGATCTTATTTCCCAGGCTGTGAGCATTTGTGTACATGATTTTCCATTGGCCAGATTTCAGTGTGTTAGTTGTTGGGTGAGGTTTGGCATTACCCCTGTGCATTGTATGGGGAGACAAACCTTTTTTCTTACCTGGTGATGCAAATGAACTGCAAACATGTTGAATCCCTGTTTGACCACTAGCTGAGGGGGGAGGGGTGTTCTTTACATTCAATGTATGGGGTGCTGCAATACAAGAGGACACAGGAGCAAGGAGATAGGGAGAGGTATCAGGAAAAACAAAGGGAGGCAGGGAAGGCAGTAAGGGAAGCAAAGGTACAAACAGAGGAATGCATAGCAAGCTCAGTGGTAAAGTGGGACAAAACCTTTTACAGGTACATTAGTGAGAAAAGGAAGGCAAAGAGAGGGATTGTGTGACTGAAGGGGGAAGACTGGGGTACAGTAGAAGATGACCACTAGAAAGCTGATATCCTGAACAGATACTTCTGTTCAGTTTTTACAGCAGAGGGGGCAGGAACTGGGCCAGTATTAGGCGATAAGGGCATGACGGGTACAGAGGTGCACATGAGTCCCTTTACATTGGAAAGGGTTTGGAAGGACCTGGTGGCAATAAGAGTACATAAGGGAATGGGACCAGATGGGATACACCCCAGGATACTGAAGGAGCTAAGAGAAGTGTGGTAGAGCCTCTGACTGCTCTGCTCAACCTGTCATTGGAAACAGGGGAGGTACCCAAGGACTGGAGGAGGGTGGATGTCATCCCTCTATACGAAAGTGGGAATGAGGAGGGGGCAAGGGACGACAGACCAGTCAGCCTAATCTCAGTAGTGGGGAAAATCATGAAAAAACTCCTGAAGGAAAGAACAGTAGAACACCTGGTAGTCAATGGACTACAGAATGCAAGGCATCATGGTTTTACAAGAGGGAGGTCATAGACTAACCTCACTGAGTTCTTCAACTGCTTAACCAGGGAGGTAGATCAGGGAGGGGCTGTGGATGTGGTCTACCTGGATTTCAGCAAGGCCTTTCACACAGTGTCACATAAAAGACTGTTAAGCAAGCTGGGGAACAAGGGAGTGGGGAAGAAGGTGGTGAGGTGGGTAGACAGTTGAATGAATAATAGGACCCAGAGGGTGGTGGTAAATGGCACTCACTCTGCAGAAGATAGGGTGACAAGTGAGGTACCACAGGGATTGGTGCTGGGTTTGGTCCTCTTTAATGCCTTTATTAGTGACACTGCAGAAGGTCTAGTAAGGAAGACTTACTTGTTCATTGATGACACTAAACTCTGCAACAGGGTGGACATGCCGGTGGGGTGGATAAAAAGAGGGGGGATCTTAAGAAACTAGAGGACTGGTCAAGGGACTGGCAGCTTGGTTTCAATGCTAAAAAGTGTAAGATAATGCACATAGGGCACTCAAATCCAGGAGCAACATACCATCTAGGGGATGAGGAAATAGAAGACTCCAAGCAGGAAAGGGACCTGGGGGTGATTGTCTCTGATGACCTCAAGATGGGTAGGCAGTGAGACAAGGCAGCAGGAAAGGCTAGCAGGATGCTGGGATGCATAGGCAGGGGAATCACCAGCGGAAAAAGGGAGGTAATAATTCCACTATCTAAAACATTGGTGAGGCCACACCTCTAGTACCGTGTCCAGTTTTGGAGGTCCCACTTATGTAAGGACATTGATGGGCTGGAGGCAGGAAAGAGGAGGCAACTAAAATGGTGCAGGGTCTACATCACAAACCCTATGAGGCTAGGCTGAAGGAATTAAATATGTACCCCCTGGAGGAGAGGAGGGAGAGGAAGGATATGATCAAAACCTTTAAGTACCTCATGGGGGAAAATATGGTAGGAAAGAATACAGTATTTATATTTATTTATTTAGGAAATCGGAATTACAACCCTTTGAGTCAGAGACTAATTTCCAAAGGCTCCATGTCAGAATAAAACATAGACATTCATACAGTACATACATAGAATAAATGTGGGTGAGCAATTATATAGAGTATAAGTACAATGAGCACGGGTTAATGCCTATACATTTGGTAGCTAAAACAGGGCAGAGCTATCGACATTTTTACCTAATGAGCAGTTAAGACCTATACAATTGGTAGCTAAAGCAATGCATGATATGAGTTGGTAGTAAGCCACCTCAGGGAGGCCTTGTCTTATACATAATACAATGCATTCATAGTCCAGTGCACCTATATGGTAACCAAGGGAGGTGAGGAGCCTGTAGGCTAGAAATAGTGAGGGCTCTCCACTGCCTGGCCAAGGGCGAGTGCGTGGCCTAGCTACATGGTGCAGGATCCACAGGTTACTAGTTACACTGGCATTGACATGAGGAGAGGATATGAGCCCTTAAGGCAGCTTTAAAAGGAGCTAGATTGGTGACTGATGTGATGGCCAGCGGGAGGGCATTGTACCAGGATGGAGCTCTAAGGGGGAAGGATCGCTGGGCAAGGTGGTCCTGACCCCAGGCACCTTCCAGATAGTTTTTGGGGCAGCCCATGTGGATGCTGAGATGGTGGCTGCCTGAAGAGAAGCCATGACCCCTATTGGGGTTAAACCCAGGTGGATTTTTTTGGTGGAGACAGGTCTGGTATAATAGTCTTTCTTCAAGGGAGAGGATATTGGTGAGTGCGTATAGGGTGCAGGTATGTGTATTTCTGTCAGCACGAGAGAAGAGCTGGCAGGCTTTATTAATGACTACTTGTATTAATGAAGTGCCGTAGGGTTGGTGGCAGCATAGACTGTGAGGCCATAGTCCACCAGCAATAAGACTGAGGAGGTAATGGCTAGGTGAAGTGCTTCAGGCGGCAGGCAGTCTTTATGTCTGTACAGGAGATGAATACGGGTGTTGGTGGTGGAGGTGAGGATTTTTATATGTTCGGGGAATGAGAGGGAAGAGTCAAATGTAATATCTAGATACTTATACTTTTGGACCTGTTCCAGTGGGATGAGAGAGGCGGAGAGTATTTCCAGGGGGAAATCCTTTGACCTGTTTTGGTGGTGGGCATAGAGCATCATCTTAGTTTTTTTAATATTGACCACCAATCTGTGTTCAGCAAACCAGTGTTCAATATGAGAGAAGGAGTTTTGTAAGGTACGCTGGAGAGAGAGAGAGAGAGAGAGAGAGAGAGAGAGAGAGAGAGAGAGAGAGAGAGAGAGAGAGGATCAGGATGTGCGGCATAAAGAACAGCATCGTCCACATAGAGGAGAAGGTTGCCAGGGCAGAATTTAGGCAGGGCGTTGAGGTAGCTGCTGAAAAGCATGGGGCCCAGGATAGATCTCTGGGGAACTCCTGAGCTCACAGACAGCATAGTAGATATGTTATTATTAATTTTAAACAAACAGTTTTCGGGTGCGACTGCATCAGGGAAGGGCTGTGCTCTGGTCAAAAGCAACAATAAAGTACAACAGAGTGGGGACCAGCACCAATAACCACGCATATAGAACTATGTCGTAAATCCAATCCCGAGTCATAAAAGTGTAAGGACTCACCAGAATGCAGAAAATTCAAATAATCCTTTATTAGGTCTGGAAAAGTAAGTCTAAATGAAAAACAAACTCTTCCCTGCTCCCTCACTGTGCTGTGAGGTGAGAAAGCACGTAGTGTGAAATGCGTCAGGTGATGTCCTACGTGTCACATCACATACCAGGAAGCACAGTGAGGGCACAGGGAAGCGTTTGGTTTTCATTTGGACTTACTTTTCCAGACCTAATAAAGGATTATTTGCATTTGTTGCATTCTGGTGAATCCTTAAACTTTTATGACTTGGGATTGGATTTACAGCATAGTTCCATGTGTCTGGGCATTGGTGCTGGTCCCACACTCTGTTGTACTTTATTATTATTAATTTTAATACATTGGGTTCTAGATGAAAGATAGCTGGAGAACCATGAGAGTGGACAATGAGAGACCCCAATTTGTTGTAATGTGTTAAGAAGAAGGGGGTGAGAAACCATGTTGAAGGCCTTTGAATGGTCTATAAACACGGCCCCGTGAGGTGCCCCTTGTCAAGCGTGGAGTTAGCGAAGTCTGTGAAGGCAGTCATAGTGCTATGATCAGCTCTGAAACCATGCTGCTCCCTACATAACAGGTTGTGTGCGAGGAGGTAGTCAGTAAGCTAATTGGCCATGATCGTTTCAAGGGCTTTAGAGAGTGGAGGGAGAATTGAGATGGGCCAGTAGTTGTTTGGGAGGGAGCTGTCACCACATTTCAATATTGGTGTTATCACTGCCATTTTCCATGAGGTTGGGAACTGGCCCAGGCACAGGGACAGATTTAGAAGGTCCATGAGTGGGGAGATAACTGAGTCTAGCGCAAGGTATAGGATACACATATCGAAGGCATCTTTGTAGTCACTGGAGCTCTGGAGGGCTTTGGACAGGTAGGCTTTCGCTTCTGTAGGGGGGTAATGACTCTGAGTTTGAAGGGGGTGGAGGAGCTCAGGCAGTGGGGTAGGCTAAATTGGATCATAAAAGTTGCTAGGGAGGATTGAGCTGAGGTCTGAGAAGGTGGAGTTTAGGCAGTTAGCTATGTGAAGTATGTTATATTCCAGAGAAAAAGACGCTCAAGGATGAGGGGGTACAATAGGAGACTGGAGAGAGAGAGAGGTTCAGGAGGAAGGTGAGGAAGTGCTTCTTCACCTAGAGGGTGGTGGACAAATGGAATGGCCTGCCAGCAGAGGTCGTGGGGTAAAAAATGATTACAGGTTTTAAAAATGCTTGGGATAAGCATAAAGGGATACTGGTAGTCAAGGGATGGGGATAACCTAATACCAGTAAAGCATGAAAAGGCATGATTGTGAGAGATAATGGGGAAGACTGGGTGGGCCAAAGGCTCTTATCTGCTGACAACGTCTATCTTTCTATATATGTATGAAGGCCCAACTCTGCTGATACCTGCTGACTAACTCCCAATTTCTGTAGATTCGTATTTCCAAATTTAGATACTCAGGATTTGATGTTAAATTTATAAGGACTTTGGCTTCTAACCAAGGATTCTATCACTAAGCTAAAGGAGCTGCTCTCCTAGCTGAGCAAGTAGGAGGTCCCTATTTATTTTAGCCTTATTATTTACTCTTCTTATCCCCAGATCTCAACGGCAGTCAGGTGACAGATCGTTTTCCTTCACAGCTCTGTACATTTGCAGTGCTCTGCCTATTGATCTGAGAGACATGCCTTTCTCAGTGGAAGCTTTCAGAAAGGGTCCTATGTTTTATCTCTTTCAACATCTTTTTGATAACATCTTGGTGTCAAGAGTGTATGGGTCAGTTTTGTTTTTGCTTAGTTTATTAATTCTGTATGATGCTACCATCTTCATTTTCCTGTTGTTTTCTGTGGTTTTTTTTTGCTATCTTGTTAATTGTTTGTATGTTTTTGTGATACGATTGTACATGGCCCACAGCCTTTGGGATTGGGTACTATATAAATTAATTTGCATTGCTATTCCTTAGAGCTTCCTGTTCAAGAGGGAACACATATTCCTGATCTTACTTATCTTCTGTGCAGGGTGTGGTTCAGTATCCCATTGCTAACACCATATGTAAGGGTTCCAGCAGGTCTGGCACCTGCTGAGTACTTCTTTGTACTTCAGGCTTATACAGTATTTCCAAACCAAGTGGCTCATTATTAAGAGTTCATTCTTACTTGAAATGTCTTGACTGAAACATAGAAACATAGAATTTGACGGCAGATAAGGACCGCTTGGCCCACCCAGTCTGCCCATTTCCCTTCCTAATGGATAAGCTGCAGATCCTAGTTAACCAGCAGCCTACTTCTTCCTACCCCAACCCCCTAGAATGGCCTTATGACTGTCCCATGCATGCTTGAATTCCATCACTGTTTTTGACTCCACAACTTCCTCCGGAAGGCCGTTCCATGCATCCACAACCCTCTCTGTGAAAAAATACTTCCTTAAATTACCTCTGAGCACGCCCTCTATCTTCAAATTGTGCCCCCTTGTTCTTGCACACCTCTTTTTTTGAAAGATGCTACCCTCTTGGACTTTGTTGATTCCCTTGAGGTACTTGAACGTTTCTACCATGTCCCCCCTCTCCCTCCTTTCCTCGAGGCTATACATATTAAGCTCCTTTAGTCTCTCTTCATATGTCTTCCGGTGCAGACCCTGCACCATTTTAGTTGCCCTCCTCTGGACAGCTTCCATCCTGTCTATGTCTTTGTGGAGACTGGGTCCCCAGAACTGCACGCAGTACTCCAGATGGGGTCTGACCAGCTGTCTGTACAGAGGGATAATAACTTCCTATGCATCCCAGTATCCCCCCAGCCCTCCTTGCCGCCCTCTCACATTGCTTGCCCACCTTTAGGTCATCTGATATGACTACTCCCAGGTCCCTTTCCATTTTTGTTGTTATTAGTATCTCACCCCCCATTGTGTACTCTTCCCCTGGGTTTTTGTTTCCCAGGTGCATTACCTTGCACTTCTTAGCATTAAATCTAAGCTGCCATAAGTTTGACCATTCCTCTAACCTTGCCAAGTCCCTTCTCATCCTTTCCACCCCACCTTGTTCATCAACTCTGTTGCAGATCTTTGTGTCATCTGCAAAGAGACATACTCTCCTTCCAGTCCCTCTGCAATGTAACTATAAAGACATTGAAGAGGACGATCCTAATACTGAACCTCCGGTGCCCTACTAGTAACCCCCTTTCTTCTGAGTGGACTCCATTTACTATTACTCTCTGTGTCCTATTCTCCAGCCAATTCTTTACCCAGGCTGTCATCTTGGGATCCACTCCCAGGCTGGCTAACTTGTATATTAATCTTTTGTGAGGGACTTTGTCAAATGCCTTGCTAAAGTCTAGGTAGGCCATGTCCACAGCCCCTCCCTGATCTACTACTTAGGTCACCCAGTCAAAGAAATCTATCAGATTCGTCTGGCATGACCTTCCCACTGTGAATCCATGCTGCCTAGGGTCCTGTGCCCCTCTGGCCTCTAGATACTCGATAATTCTCTCCTTCAGAAGTGATTCCATCATTTTCCCTATCACTGAGGTTAAACTAACAGGTCTGTAGTTTCCTGCTTTTGCCTTGCTCCCACTTTTGTGAAGGGGAATCACATCTGCCTTCCTCCAGTCCTCGGGCACCACCCCATACTCTCATGATTTGTTAAAGAGGGTAGTCAGTGGTGTCACTAGTTCTACCCTTAGTTCTTTTAGAATTCTGGGATGAATCCCATCAGGCCACATTGCTTTGTCCACCTTCAGTTTTAAGAGTTCTTTCATAATCCTTTCTTCTGTAAATGGGCAGGTGTCAACTTCTTTATCCAGAGTCTTTCTACTGTTTGTTTTAGGTACCTCCCCTCTTCATTTAAATACTGAGCAAAAATATTTGTTTAGTATCTCTGCCTTTTCACAGTCTCCCTCTGCCCACCCTCCCTCCCTCCCTTTATTAAGCCTCACTATCCCTCTCTTGGTCTTCCTTCACTCCCTGATGTACCTATAAAAGGTTTTATCCCCCTTTTTAACAGAAAGGCTTATTGAACTGAAGTGACCTAGGAAGGGGAGCAATGTTGTATATGAGAGGGAGAATGCAGCAAAAAAAGAGTACAGTGCAAAGGTAAGACTCTATTAAATTATAAGATACAATGTATATAAAAAATCTATCTACAATGTACAATCTACAGTATACAGTATGGTGAGAAATGAAACATAGGCAGAAGTGCTGGTGAGGTGCAAGAATAATATAGGCAAATAGTTCCCAAAGGTGCTAATGTGGATCTACAGGGGCATGGGGGGAGAGAGGGAGAAAGGTGTGAAGAGTGGCTTAAGGTAAATGGATGGGAAAAGGACAGGGAGGATGCAGGAGCAGGCTAACCTATCAGTGGCCTTGGGATGGGAAAAAATGGATTTGGGAGTAGCTAAAAGGATAGGAAAAGGAAGGGAGGTTGGTTGCAAGAGCAAGTATAGGTGGAATGATCCCTGAGAGGGGCTTTGAGATAGAGAAAAAAAGAGAAGCAGTGGGAAGCTTATTACGGAGAAAAGAAAGGCTGGCTGCCCAATCTGCACTCCTGCACACACCTCTCTGGCTTGAGAGAGGAGGTCGTGGGACTCCAGACTGAGTGGGCTAGGATTTGGGCAGCCTCTTCCCCAACCCAGGGGACACCAAGTCTGCCACTGTTGCCTCAGAAGATGCCAGGGAGAATGAACGGCTGGACTATGGTGGGCTCGGGAAGAGTGGGGGTGGTGGGTCAGAGGCACATTCATCAACTGGAACTTCTATACAATTATTACGCAGTTCTGGTCAGGCACGGCTGCCAGGAAGAGGCACCCGTGGTAGAGGCCAGGGGGGGATGTGGGAGTTCTCCATAGTAGAGACCCCAAGAAGGGTGGAAGAAGACCCTAAAGGAGAAAGAATGAACTTCTGGTGGGGGATTCAATTGTGGGGGGGTAGATTTGGGAACAGGAAAGGAGGCAGAGGGAGGTTAAGTGCCTCTGTGGTGCCACAGCCCCGAGGGATGAGAAACGGATCCCAAGGATAGCTAGGGCATTAGGATGGGAGGCAGAGCTGGATGCCACTGTCCACCTGGGGACCAATGACCTGGCTAGGAACAGGGCTGGGATAGTGCGGGGGAGTTTCTGGAGCTGGGGACAGGTCTTAAGACAGGGAGCACACAGTGGCTTTTGCTGAGGTGCTGACTGTCTATGACAAGTGGAAGAAAAGGGATCTCTGCAGCAGGATCTTCAAATTACGGTTGAGGGAACTGTTCAAAGGGGAGGAGGTCATCTACATTGGGGACTGGGGTTCCACCTGGAGGGATCAGCACCTTTACAGGGGTGATGCCTTGCATCCATCCATCCTGGAGGGGAACTGCAGTCCTCAGTGGACGTTTTAGATTTTACTTTGATGAACATTTAAACTAGGCAAGGGGGAGCAGTGATAGAAATTGGGGAGGCAGAAACTGCCCCCCACAGGCAGAAGTAAGGAATAGGGAGAACATGAGAAGAGTGGAATCCATTGGGTGCAAATTAATGCAGGAAGCAGGGTGGAGGAAATAAAGGGGAATCGGAGTTGAAACATTACAAAGAGAGGGCAGAAGGAGGAAAGGAAAAAGAAAAAAGGGGTAACAAAACCTGGAAAGCAATGTGTGTGAATGCTAGAAGTCTAGGAAATAACATTCCAGATCTAGAGGCCATCATGGCAAAGGCTGACCTGGATATTGTGGCCATTCTTGAGTCATGGTGCATGGATAACCATGACTGGAAATATGGTTATACCAGGCTATACTTTGCCAGGAAAGACAGGGTTGGAAGGAAAAGACGGGGTCTGGTACTTTATGTGGGGGAGGGCATAAAAGTGACAAAGATACAGGGAATACAGGGGGTCAGATGTACTGTGGGTCACCCTAGAGACTCAGAATGGAGCTCTATTTACACTGGTGTGATCTACAGACCTCCAGGACAGGGGGTGGAGTTAGATAAGGTACTGATGGAAGCCATTAGCAAGATAGCAGAGAAGGGGGGAGGTGCTGCTTGTGGGGGACTTCAATTTGCCAGATGTAGAATAAAGTCTCTTAGCTGTGACTTCAGCTAGAAGCTGGAAAATCCTGGACTCCCAGTAGTGGGTGTTCCTCACGCAAATAATCTGTGAACCCACTCGTGATGGGGCAATACTGGACCTGGTACTCAGCAACAGGGATAGTGTTACAGATGTCAAGGGGAGGCATCCGGGTCAAGCAACAACTGTACAGTGTAGTTCAATATTAGGATGGCTCTGGATCTGGAGTACACAAAGGTGAGGATCCTGGACTTCAGGCGGGCAGATTTTAAAAAGATGGGTGAATGCCTCAGGAATTACCTGGTGGGAGGGGATTACCTGGGTGGGGTGGAGGAACAATGGGGAGACTAAAAGGGGCCATAGTAAAGGCAACAAAAATCTGTGTCAAGCAAGTGAGCAAAAGTAAAAGGAAAAAGATATGCTGGGGGGTGTGTGTGTGCTGTTGAGCCCAAACAAGATGGCAACCGTTTGACAGAGCTCTGCACAAACATTTTGGAGATTTGTTAAAAAACACTGAATTTTCAAAACGTTTTCTTACTTAAATAGCTTAAAAACAGATCAGATCACTTACGCATTACAATGGAAAATCCTCATAGAGAACAGCACCAGGGATCAGGAGCTAAATCTAAAAATGCTTCCGTCCCCCAGCCACGTGGTCTGGACAAGGCCGCCCCGAGGAAACAATGGAGGAATTGGGTAGGAGACATTGCAGACAACTGTCTCAAAGATAACAAGGCTTATCAAGTCTGTAACAATTCTGTCAGACAAGTTTGATGGCCTTAATAATAGAGTGGCAACACTGGAAACTATATTGGAATCTGTACAGACAATGTCTACAGAGGCAACAAAGTGGGTGGATGCCACCATGGGGGTTGTTTCCTCAGTAATCAAAGAAAGCTCCCAGTGGAAATCTAGAATTGAGACCCTTGAAAACCAAATCCGGACCCCAAATGTCTGTATTCTGGGGATGGTAGAAGGCTGCAAGGGAGATCCCCTGCTATTTATTCTATGAGATTAGTTCAAGCAACAACTCGGAGAAGAGGCTCCAATTCAGGGCACCATTTCCAAAAGGCCTATAGAGTGACTCAGCGGGAGAATCCTGATAACCCAGATGCTCCTCGAACAATCGTACTGGTTAAAGATGGGGCCAGCACATGAGATTACCTACTGACTCAGGCTCATTGGAAGGGCACACTAATGCAGGATGGACTACCTATTAAGCTCTTCCCTGACATTAGCTACACGACCAGGCAGAAGAGAAAGAAATTTGATGGAGTGAGGGCTGTGTTACTGGAGGCCTCCATCCTACATGGTATAATCTTTCCAACATGACTTCGATTAGCTTACTAGTGGAGGATTTACTTGTTCAACGACCCCACTGAGGTACTACGGTAGAGCCAGAAGCACACTGTACCCAAAGCTCACACTGAAACCTTGGATTTGCCATCAGATGAAGAAGACACCCGAGCTACATGAGTTTGTTACAGTTCCTTTATGGGGTGGGTGACTTAGAAATACCCAGGTAAGCCTGAGTTTATGTTCGCTCTAAGGGATTAAGTAGTACAGTATGTACAATACATTGGACCTGGGTTTCTGTTAACACCCACCGAGGAAATTACTGGAATCGGACATTTTGCTGTGGTTCATTAATATGGGTTAGTCTGAACCCATTAATTACCGAACTTAAGTTAAAGTTATATAGGTTTAAACTTTATTTAGGGTCTGTTTTCCCTTTTTCAATGGAATAGTTGTATATGTTGGATATCAGATAGTCTCTTATTTTTTTGAAGCAATTTGTCTGACTGATTTGCATACCATTTCACTAGCCTTACCAAAAAGTTGTGTCTCTGGTTAAATTTATTGTGAAGAGATCTAATTTGTTAAGATTTGTAGCGTCGAACAAGATAATGTGTAGTAGTGTCTATCAAATAAACATAATGCATTATGTGCACACAAGTACACATAATATGGTGAAGCATGATTGTTTTTCTACCCTCCTAGATAGAAGGGATATTCGGGACTTTATCACTAAGACTTTATGGACGCAAAATCATGCAGCTCATGGGCTCATTAAACAGCCCTTTCGGTATTAGTTTTATGGATGTATAATTTGATATTCCCCCCCAAGGATGCATCTAAAAGTAATTGATGATTAAAGTGTATGTATTAAGAGGAGTGGCACCCTCACAGAGAACAGATGATGTTTTGTAATGTCATTGCTTGTATTATCAAACTGAATGTTTGTTTTTATAAAACAAAGTTACAAAAAAAGATATGCTGTGGTTCTCAAAAGAGGTGGATGAAAAGGTAAAACAAAAAGAGTGGCATTCCAAAGGAACAAGAAGATACAGAAAGAAGAGGACCAGAGGAAACAAAAGGAAGCAGGGAGAGCATCATGGAACATTCAGGTGCAAGCTGAAGATAGAATATTCAAAGCAGTAACAAAAGGGGACAAGACATATTTATAAGTAACTAACCAATAAGAGGAAGACCGGGGTGGTATTGTAAGGATACAAACATACGAACATACAAAAATGACCGTAGAAACAAGCCATTTTGGTCTGTCTAGTCTGCTTGAGTGTGCAGCTCTCAGACAAATTTACTGGAGCTGCCCCTTCCCATTTCCACATGGAGCTCTCCCCCTCCTCCTCCTCTCATCCCCTCTACCTATCTTCCCACATGTTATGACTCTCCCTTTCACTCCGTCCAAACTCTTTTTAAAGTTGTTCACTGTTTTTGATGATACAACCTCCTCTGGAAGTTTGTTCCACTTGGACATGATTCTTTCTGTGAAAAAGTGCCTTCTCATTTCTCTTTTGAATCTTTCCCCCACTAGTTTTATACTGTGCCCCCAGTGGACACATTTCTCCTGAGACTGAATATATCATCCATACTAACCTTGTTTATACCTTTAAGGTACTTGAAGATTTCAATTGAGTCCACCCTCACTCTTCGGTCTTCCAGGAAATACATATTGAGCTCCTGCAGCCTCTCCTCATAGGGTTTGTCCTGAAGGCACTGGATCATCTTAGTTGCCCTACACTGCATCTCTCCAGTACTTTGGTGTCCTTTTTCAGATGGGAGCACCAGAACTGCATATAGTACTCCAAGTGCGGTCTTGCCAAGGACCTGTACAATGGCAGAATGACTTCCCCTTTCCTGGAGGTGATTCCACTGATGATGCAGCCCAGCATCCTGCTGGCTCTGGCTGCTGCTTTATGGCAATGTGCAGAGTGCCTCAGGACCCTTGTGATGATTACCCTAGGTCCTTTTCCTCCTCAGAGTTGGACACCTGTACCCCTCCCAACCAGTAAATGACTCCTGGGTTCTTAGCTCCCAGGTGCGTGACCTTGTACTTCTTGGTGTTAAACCCCAGCTACCAGATACCCTCAAGCCTAGCCAAGTCCTCCCTGAGCTCCTGTCTCCCCTCCTGTGTCCACTCTCCCACAAAGCTTAGTGTTGTCTGCGAAAAGGAAGATTTTACTTTTGATCCCATCAGCTATGTCACCAACAAAGATATTAAACAACACTGGTCCAAGCACTGAGCACAGTGGGACCCCACTGATTACAGACCTAGGCTTAGAGAGCCCCGCAACATCTTCTGGTTTCTGTCCTGTAGCCAGCTCTTGACCCACCCCGTCAGCTTTTCCCCAACTCCCAGGTCCTGCAGCTTACTGAGCAGTCTCCCATGTGGCACAGAGCCAAAGGACTTGCTGAAGTCCAGATACTGGACATCAACCACCAGGCCCCTGCCCACCGACCCTGTGACCCAGTCAAAAAAGGTTCCACCATCAGAACATGCCTATCCGAGTGCGCCCGTCATTAGGGTGCTACGATTTCAATTCGCCACCCGCTTTTTATGCAGGGAGCCCATGCCCCCCTAACTAAATATTCTAACTCCGGGGGTGGCAGACCTTGGGGAAGGGGTGGCGAATTTTGAATTTTGGCACCTTATTGACGGGCACACTCAGACCGGTGCACAGATGGCTGGAAGGGGTCAAAAATGTCTCTCTGGTTGATCTGGCAGGATCTCCCTAAGACAAACCCATGTTGCCTTTCGTTCTGGAGATCATTAACCTCCAGAAAGTCCACTAGTCTCTCCATTAGTATGGTCTCCAATAATCTGCCTACAATGGAGGTAAGGCTGACTGGCATGTAGTTACCTGGTTCATCCCTGGGTCCACTCTTATGGAGAGGCACCACATGTGCCATTCTCCAGTCCTGAGGTATGCACCCCATCTCTAGTGAAATGTTAAACAGGTCTGCTATTGTGCTAGCCAGGACATCTGACAATTTCCTCAGAACTCTAAGGTGCATGCCACCTGGTCCAGGAGCTTGATCCACCCTAAGGCCCTTTAAAATGACACAGGGTCATAATGTCGAAAACAATAACAGCACGGCAATAAATGCCAAAAGAGAAATGCCATGCTCTGACATAACATCAGGCAAAACACAGACCCTACAATAACAGAGCACACCCCATTGAAAATAATGGCACTTTTGGTTTTTAAGGGGGCTATGCCCCCCCGCACCCTCCGACATAGGGGGCTTTGCCTCCCACACTTTCCAAACTAAAAATATTCAGCTCTGAGGGGGGAGGACTTCAGGGATGGGGAGAAACTTGGGACGGGGAAAAAAACCTATTTATAACAAAATAAAAACAACACCAGGTGACCTGGGGAAACTGAACCATGGTCCCAGGTCTCCAACACTACCATGTGCTGGTGCCTTACCCACTCCACCACAGAAGCAGCTCAGCCAGACACCACACTGCAACTTGATCCCTTCCTAGTTGAAGCACACAGCGACAGGGGAAGCGGTAATTCACTACCGCTATTACACCCCTGTCGCTCTAAATGTTTCCGTGCTTTACACAGCATGGTTCTTGTCATGCTGTTTTAGCAGTGGCATATTGACCTGGTATCTTTAAAACCTGGTCCTCCTGATTTGCTCCATCTGTTTCACCCCCTTCCCTTCAGAACCCCTATTGTAACCTGTGGCATAGGTCCATCCTTCTCTCTAGTGAAAACCGAGCCTAAATACTCATTCAGTGACTCTGCCTGTACCTCACTACTTTCCGCCCATCCCCACTCTTACTTCAATCTAACAATCCTATCCTTGATAAAGTCCTTTTCACCTACTTTTGTCCCATGCGCTGGCTTTAGTTCCCTTGTGGCCTTTGCTGCCCTGACTACTCTGCTTGCCTCTCTGGGTAATCCTCCCTGTCTGCATCTCTCAGAGTACGTTTGTACTTATAAAATGCTGCCCTCTTTTCCCTCACTTTTGTTGCCACCTCTCTGCTGAACCAGCTAGGATTTTTTTAATCCTGGCTTTCTTGCTCTTTGCCTTTGTACATGTATTAGTGGCCTCAATCAGACCAATCTCTATAATGGACCATTTCTGCTCCACTTCCATCTCCAGACTCATTTTAGCAAGATGCCCCTCAAGGATTTCAGCCATATTTCCAAAGTCAACCTTCCTAAAGTTCACTACCATTGTCTAAGGCCTTGCTATTTCCCTGCCCAGATTTGGGTAGAACCACACAACAAAGGAATGTGGGGGGGGGGGTTATATAGAGGGGAATAGGAAGAGGCAGATTTCCTGAACAAATACTTTTGTTCAATGTTCACAGAGGAAAGAGACAGGAAGGGGCCACAAAAATGTAACAGGAACATTGGCGGGAGGGAGGTGGACACTAGCCTGTTTTCAGAGGAGATGTCATGAAGGGACTTACAAATCTGAAAATGGACAAAAAAATTGGGACAGACGGGGTCCACCCAAGGGTATTGAGGGAGCTCAGGGAAGTACTCACTGCACCTCTGATAGTCCTTAAGTGGTCCCAGAGAACAGGAGAAGGGCAAAAGTAGTCCAATTTCACAAGAATGGTGGCAGGGAAGAGCTGGCAATAATTGGCCAGTCAGTTTGACTTTGGTGGGGGAAAAGTTAATGGAATCACTACTGAAAGAAAAAGTTGTAGAATATCATAAATCCAATGGGTTACAAGTCCAGAGGCAGCATGAATTCATGGGGGAAGGTCATGCCAAATGAAGATGATAAATCTTTGACTGAGTGACCAAGGAACCAGATCAGGGGGAGCACTGGACATAGCCAACCTAGAATTCAGTTAGATGTTTGATGCTGTTCCACATAGAAGACTACTAAGAAAGCTGGGTAGCAAGTCCAAAGGTGGTAAACTGGGTAAGAAATTGGTTAAAGAATAGGTGACAGAGGGTGATGGTATATGGTGTTCACTCAGAGGAAGAGAGGGTGACTAGTGGGGGTGCCTCAGACTGGTCCTTTTTAATTTCTGTATAAGAGACACTGCAAAGGAGCTGGAAGGGAAGGTCTGCCTCTTTGCGTACAATGCCAAAATCTGCAATAGGTTAGACACTTCAGGGGAAGTGGAAAGGATGAGCAGTGACCTGAGAAAACTTGAGGAGCGGTCAAGGATATGGCAGATGGGTTTCAGTGTGAAAAAGTGCAAAATAATGCACTTGGGGCGCAAGAACCCTGGGTCAGAGTACAAAATGTAGGTTGTGGTGGTAGTGATTACCACCAAGTAGGAAAGAGACCTGGTGATAATCATAATGGATAACCTAAAGGAGGCCAGGCAGTGTGACAAGGCAATTGCGAAGGCTAGTGGGATGCTGGGGTGCATAGGGAGGGGGTATCACTATCACTATCAGAAAGAGGGAGGTGGCATTGCCTTTGCATAGATCACTAATAAGACCCCACCTAGAGTACTATGCACATTTCTGAAGACCACATCTCTGAAAGCACATAGACACAGTGATGGCAGTCCAGAGGAGGACAGCTAAAGTGGTGTAGGGTCTGCATCAGAAACCCTATGAGTAGAGTTTAAAGGACCACAACATGTACACCCTGGAAGAGAGGAGGAAGGGAGGGGAAATATGATAGAGACCTTTATATACCTCATGGAGGTAAACAAGGTGCAGGATGGAAATATCTTTCAGAAAAAAGGTGCTCAAGAACAAGGGGACCTGCTATGAAACTGGAGGGGGGTAGTTTCAAGAGAAATGTGAGGAAGTACTAGTTCACAGAAAGAGTGGTTGATTCCAAGAACAACCTTCCAGTGGAGGTGGCGGGGTGAAATCAGTGATGGGGTTCAAGAATGCATGGGATAGGCATAAAGGAATCTTAGGGGAGAGGAAGGGGGAGGGAAAATGGGCCAGAGATCAAGCAGGATCTACGGTGATACTGCAGGTAAGAAAATATGCGCAGACTAGGTGGGCCAAGCAGTCCTCACCTGCTGGCAAATTCTATGTTTCTGAGGTTCAACATGGAAATAAGAAGAAACAGGAATCAGAGAAGTGGAGGGAGTGGGAAGGGGAGAGGGAGGTGAAGAGAGAGGTGTGAAGGATCAAAGAAGGGAGCAGAACCAGAATTTTGAGGGAAAGGAGACAAAGAGACAGAGGTGCCGGCATTCAAGGAGATGGAAGGAAGGGGTTGGTGTAGAGGGAGCAGTGGTGTGTGTATGTGTTTATTGGGGGGGGGGTGAATAGCTTAGGGCTAAGTGGCAAGAGTGGAAGAGATTGCCCACTCTGGTTAAGTAAGTTTCAGGTGCTGAGCTGTCTACCATGTCTGCACAGTCATGTACCAGGAGTGTGGGAGTGTGGGTTGGAGTGAAGACATGGAAGGTGAGAAAAGTTCTTTCAAAATGTCCTATTGGGCAGTTAACTTTATTAAATAAGGGCTTCAGTTCTCTGGATAATGAAATAAACAGTTCAGGCAATGCATATCTGGAATTTCTGAATTGCTTCTAGGTCTTGAGTAGTTAGGATGATCTTGAGTTACTATAAAAACCTGGCTTAAAAGGATGTTGTCTACTGCTCAGCCAGTAGGCTCACAGGGGCAAGACCAGTAGCTGAGGATGTTCCTACCTGCACCTGTAGTTCTGTAGACTATACTAGGTAGACCAATCACCCCTCCAACTGCTTGACTCAGCTCTGGTCCAAAACCTTCAAGCTCTGGCTATCAATGCCACAGGTCAATCTTTCTGAGACTGCTGCAGCACTGACTACTCCCCTCTTGCATCAGTCAATTTTCACTCTTGTAGAGGACCACTCCCTTCACAGTCCAGATCTCATCTCACATCACCTTACTCTACCCCACCCCACCCCACCTCACCTCACCTCACCTCACCCCTCACCCCTCCCCTCCTCTCCTCTCTTCTTATCTGCCAGACTGTGCTCAGCCTTCCCTTTTTATAGGGCTGGAGATCATGTGACCTTTCAATCATACCTCAACATTTAATGAAATGTTTAAAAATGTTTTATACATGGTGGTTTCATGCAGAAATGTAAATAAAACATGAAAAATATTTCATACAGAAGAGTAAACAAAAAATGAAAAACAGCATTTTAACACAGACCTCACTTTTTTTCCTAAATAAATTTGTATCTGAGTTTTGCAAATGTACATCACAGGAGAGATAGGATGACCTTACTGCAGGGTTACACGGAGCAGAGGGTCCTCATGGTCTATACATTATAGTATGACTTGCATTCACTCAGTAATAACCTGTGCACACAACTACAGATCTCTGTCGCAAATAAGATACATGGAGGGCAAAATATTTCTCAGAAGTTAATACTCTGAATGTAAGAGTTTGAGTGTGGAGACCAAGTTCTATACATATATCCCTAATATACTATTGCTACTGCTGGTAGCCGGGTGGCAGCCTACTGCCCCCAGCTATTACACTCTAAGCCAGGCATCTGAAGGTGCTCTTGGGTCCTCCTGGGTGCCTTCTGTCACACCCCACACCATCCCCTTATGATTTAAAGGCCTTTGGAAGAGCCCTGGTATGGATGTACCTTCCTGTGGAGGCAGGGGCCTGCACCGTAGTGGATGGGGTGATGGGGGAAAACTTCCATAGGTGGTAGTAATGGCTAACTTGGGGTAGGTTAGTGTCTGTATTGGAGCCCTTCTGTCGGTAACCTGGTGGTGTTGGTTAGTACATACAGCTCCGTCTGGTTAACTTCAGGTCTACCTCCTGTTGTGGTCCTAGGTCTTTGCTTCATGGCTTCCTGTAGGATCCCAGAGCTAGGTCATTCGTGTTGAGGTCCAAACCAGGGAGACGGGGTTGGGGGGGTACCATCTGTAACAGAGAACAAAATACACAAAAAGAACACATTCTTGGAAGCATAACATCATCTGGGTTTATACCTTGTGGTCACCAGATGATGGGTTTCATCTCTCTAATCCCTTGCCAAGCAGTCTGCCTTGTGTCACCATTCTGCTTCTGGTTTGAGGAATAGGGGGGAAGTCTGACCTCCTTACCTGGGGTTGGTTCAGTAGTGTGGCTATGGACTAACAGCAGAGTGAGGGCTTCTTATTGTCTGAGTTGTCTTCCTATCCATCTCCCCCAGAGAGGTAATCCCTGTAAGGCTTCCAGCAGTCATGAAAGTTGTGGGTAACATTACCTTGAAGATGAGAAAGTTTATCTAGGGCTGCCAGTGAAGCTAGGAATGCAAGGGCTTCACTCAGGGTGGCTGATGTCTGACTCCTCCATTTGCAGAGGATAGCTCTTTTGGTTTGCAAGACCAGGAGAGTCATCCACCAGAGCTCTTGCTGAGATAAGCGGCGAACTGTGGGTGTGACCCCCAGGATATAGAACTGTGTGTCTAGTGGGAACTGGGTTTGGAGAATCCTGTTGCCCAGCTGGTTGATATCCTGCCAAAGGGTCTGGATATTAGAGCATGCCCAGATGTGGTGCAGGTACCGCCCCCACACATTACTGCACCTCCAGCACCTATCACCCGCAAAGAGTTTGACCTTGTGTAGGACTGTGAGGGTATGGTACCATGAGTGGGAAATCTTGTTCTGTATAAGTCTGCTGCGAGCATCCTTATACCATCTGTGTAAGTCTCACCATGCCCTTTCCCAGGGGTCCTGCCTAATTTGGGACCCTAGAATTTTCTCCCACCTGTTCCTGGACTCTTTCAACTGAGAGGGAGGAGCATCCCAGATTTTAGTGTACATCTTCCCTGCAAGGCCTTTGGGCTACTCCCTCCACCTGGAGATGTCAATGGGTAATTGCAAGGATGCGAATGTGTGTAGTACTGGTCGCACGGCCTCCCTTATTTGAAGGAACCTCCAAAAATCAGCTTTCTGGAGTCCCCATTTCTCCTGAAGAGATGTAAAGGGTGCTATTCTAATGTGTGGTGTATCTAGGAGACATGCGAGTCTGTGGATATCTCTTTCCTGCCAGGAGGACCACCAGACCGTCTTCCTGTCTATAAGGATATCTGGATTGTGCCATAGCAGGACAATATCCAGAGGTCTGGGATGCATCCCCATTTTCCCATGTGCTTTGTTCCAGTATGTAACTGCTATGGCGGGATGTCTGGTTTTGGGGCTCCTCACCTTACTGAAGAGGAAGGCATCTGTATCTGCCACGTGACCCTCTGTCCTTTCCATTTCTACCCATTGAGGGGATTGGGAGCCCTGAGTGTTGGTCCAGTGGAGTGTCTGTGCTGTTTGGAAGTCAGTCTTATATCCCTCCGTCCATGGCAGATTCCACCCTCCCCTTGACCAGTGAGCTCTGAGTTTGTTGAGGCTGAAACAAGGTTTGGCCCCTTCTCATTGGAAGTCCCCTATTAGATTGTGGAAGGCCTGCACCCACCTGCTGGGCAGATGGATTGGGATATGTGATAGAAGGTAGCTGACTCTCGGGGTGGTAACCAATTTTACTGCTGTGATTTTGCCAGCTGACATGAGGTTAAGGAGGAGCCATCTGTCAAACTCTGTTTTGGTTGATTGCAAAAGTGGGTGCATATTTGCCTCCCATAGATCTGCTAGATTGGGAGAAACATTGATCCTCAGGTAACTAGTGCCCTTCGGGGCCCATACCAGCCCCAGACTTGCTGCTACATCCTGTTGGCACTCTTGGTTAAGGGGAAGCAACACAGTTTTGGACTGATTTAGTCGCAGCCCAGAGTATAATGCGAATTCCTCCAGGAGCTCCAGAAGAGGGGCGAGGGTAGTGATGCTTTGGCATCTTATACCGGGATAAGCAGGTCATCAGCATACATTAGTGTTGGGTTGGATGTATTGCCGACCTTCACCCCCTTAATTCCTCAGTGGGATCTGATGGTGATGGCCAGGAGTTTCACTGCCAGGACAAATAGCAGGGGAGATAGGGGGCACCCCTGTCTGGTACCACACCCTAGAGGGAAAGGGGAGGACAGGAGCTGGTTAGTGTTGACCCTTGCTGTTGGGGCTGTGTAGATCATGCAAATTCTGGATCTGAATATGTCCCCCACTCCCAGGTGAGCTAGGTCCGAGTGCAGATAATCCCACTCCAGGGGGTCAAAGGCCTTCTCAAAGTCTACCGCAATGGTGGCCGCAGGTGTTTGGAGACCTTTTGCCTTGTGAATAAAGTTAACCAGGGATTGGATGTGGTCTGTGCTATGTCTCCTTGGTACAAAGCCCACCTGGGAGGGGTGGATCAGGTCAGTCAAAAATGGACTATGTCTGACTGCAACGGTTTTTGCATATATTTTGCTATCGACATTTATTAGGGATATAGGCCAATAGCTTCCCTGAGCAGAGGGGTCCTTTCCTATTTTTGGCACAAGTATTATCACAGCTTCCCTGAGCATGGGGGGAAGTCACCCCAAGTCTTCCATTTCCCTATACATTAGGGCTAAAAGAGGGGACAGAAGGTTAGCCAGGGTCTGATAGCATTCCATGGTGAATCCGTCACTCCCTGGGGACTTCCCTTTTTTGAGTGCCTGTATGGCCTCCTGCACTTCCTGAGCTTCAATCTGGGCATCCAGTATTTGAGCTTGGGTCTGGTACAGCTTCAGGAGAGGGAGCTTATCCAAGAAGTTCTGTGTGCCTACCGGTGGTGAGTGATGAGTGGAGGAGTAGAGCATGGAGTAAATTGTGGTCATGACATCACTAATGCCCTTTGGCGTGTTGACTACCTGACCCGTCTTGTCCTTGAGCCCTGGGATATGTTTCTCCACCTGCTGCTTTCTTAATTGATATGCTAGCACCTTCCCTGTTTTGTCCCCTCCCTCCCAGTATATGTGTTTGAGGTGCAGAATCGCTGCCTCTGCTTTCCCAGTCAAAAGCTGGTTAATCTCCAGCCTGAGGCCCAATACTTTTTTGCCTAGCAGGGAGTTGGGATCAGGGACATTGTGCTGCTTGTATGCCCTTTTGGCTTGTGCCAATTTGGTCTCAAGGCCCCGTAACCATTGTTCTCTCTCCCTCCGCCTTCTACAGGCATATCCCATAACTGACCCCTTGACAGTGGCCTTGTACACCTCCCAGGTATTGCCCCGTGAGGTGTCTTGTACCGGGTTATTTTCCAGGAATGTGGTAGTCTCTTGCATTATCCAAGGTGTGAACTCTGGGTCTCACAGAAGGGAAGGGTATACTCTCCATGTAGGCTTGGGGGGGGGTGTTGCCCCATGTGAAATGTAGCTTAACCGGGATGTGGTCTGATAGTACCCTGGGAAGGATGGAGAAATCCAGAACACTGTGGGTTAGTGCAGGGGCAGACAGCCAGAAGTTGATTCTACTGTACGAGGCACGTGCCTCTGAGTGGAAAGTGAAGTCCTTTTCTCAAGGATGGAATAGGCACCAGGTGTCAACTAGCCCTATATCCTCCATCTTTTGCTTCAACAGTAGGTTGGCTCTGACATGAGTTTCTTTGCTTGTTGCATTCTTATCTATATGGGGCTCCAGAGTGAGGTTAAAATCCCCTCTGATTAGCAGTGCACAGGCCTTGGGGGAGAAGGCAGTGATTTTTTCTGCCAGGTTGTGGAAATAGCCTGGGTCATCTTGATTCGGGGCATAGCTGTTGCATAGCACTATGGGGCCTTTGGGGGTGTCACATTGGGCCAAGATCCACCTTCTGTCTTGGTCTGATAGCATATTTTCTTGGCACCATTGAAGGGATTTGTGCATCAATATCATCACCCCCCTCTTCCTAGTAGATGTCCCAGCATGTATATCCTGGCCTACCCAATCCTGGACAAGTGCTGCATGATCATTTTGGATTAGCTTTGTTTCCTGTAGGAAGGTCACTTGGGAGTGCATTCGCTTCAGGTAAGAGGACTTTTTTACTTTTTACTGGGGTATTTATACCCTGCATATTCCAAGTGTGACAGACCACCTCACCCATTTTGCAGCAGCTGGGTAGTCACCCTATCACCCCAGTCTAGCCTTCATGTCCACACCGGTCCCAGTGGCAGTCCTATCGGGGACACTCCTGTACAATGTTGCCTGCTACTCCGTCTATAGAGGGTGTGTTATCTTACACAGTCTGTTCTACTGAGGATCCTATATGATAGTGCTATAACAGTTAAAGTTTGCTGTACCAAGGCTAAGAACACAATAAGTACCACTCTTTCAACAAAGAAATAAACACACTACTATCACAACTACAGTATTTACACTTTATGGGAACAGCTGTTCCAATCAAAGAAAAAAAACCTTAAACTGGGCACTACCTGACCGCAGCAAGTGGAAGCCTGCACCGTTTAATGCAGGTGTGCCCAAACAGCATGGGGAGATAACTCTACCCCTGCTGCTTGCCAGCAAAGGACTCTGTGGTGTGAGTTCAGGCAGACAGTAGTTGCTCCTTCTGCTGCACCCAAGGCCATTGCCTCTTTTTTATTTCTTAATGTGCTTTACCTATTGTTACCACCACTAGTGACCATTGTCATGTTACCTACCAATATCTATGTTGCCCTTCTCCCAAAGGAGGGGGGACCCTTACTATAAAACTTTGTGTCTGGCCTCCTCTCCCTCAGTGCAAAAAGATAAGTGACTCCCCCACCTCCCAGGTTTCCCAAAAGGGGGGGGGGAGACTGCATACTATGGGTAATGACTGGGGGGGAGGATAGAGGAAAGCCCTCTTCTTCCAGCAGAGAGCTGATTGTGGCTATCTTCTGCTCCTTGCCTACTTCGTTGGGGGCAGAGGAGAAGGTCAGACACGTATGGGGACTGGTTACATGCTGCATTTCTCCTCTCCCCAAGTTATCCAACCTAGTGCCTCTGAAAAAAGGGGGGAGGGATGGTGGGCCGAATGCTCAATGCAAATTCTTTGCCCCTATTCCCGATATCCAGGTCCATGCTCCAGGCCCTGTCTCCTGTTGGTGGGTTCTGGCTGTGGTCCAGGGGCTATCAAGTACCCTGGGGAGGCTCACCCGGGCACTCACAGAATGCAAGTGACTGTTAAGTCAAGAGGGGCTTCTAGGCTTCTCTGGTCCTGCCTTGGGAGATAGGGAGCTGGCAAAAGGTATGTCACCCACTCGTCCCCATGGTGAGGGTGTGTGCAGGAGGTTAGATATTGTTACCTGCCATCCCCGACTGCCAGTGGCCCCAGACCTTAGCCATTGTCACGTTGGAAGCTATGACTCCAGCCGGGTATTCGGTGATACACCACCCGAGATCGGACCGCAGGGGTGGGGGGGTTGCACTCTGTTTTAAGACAGAATTGGGCCTCATGAGTGTGGTTACAGGGGAGGCTGAGTCCTTTGAGTGCACAGTGGTAGCGGGTGTTGGTGTTCGAATCGTACTCATCTACCATCCACCAGGAGATGGGAAATGGTTCTTACAGAAAGTGGCAGACTTCATCGTTGACATGTCGTTTGAGTCACCCAGATTGATGGTTCTGGGTGACTTCAACGCCTGGATTGACAATGAACTCTCACAATTTGGTAATCACTTCCTCCAGTTAATGATTTCTTTGGGCTTT